>CM046878.1:365354772-366622024 GCA_025667525.1 Glebionis coronaria
TTTCTCATTGCTTAAGGCAAGCTCATCAGACAAATTCTTATTCTTAGCTAGGGTTTCTAAGAGTGCAGCATTCATTTGGCTAAGTAATGTAGCAGGAACCATGACCAAATCTTGTTGAGCAGGGGTATGCGTATGCGAAATGGCTCCCGGTTGTGATTCACTCAAAGTCTGGGGACTCACATTGATATTACTATCATTGATTGTCTCCTCATTTGAAAGACTCACCACCGAAGACTCAATCGAATCAGCACTCTCTTGCACAACTTGATGTGGTTGAATACTAGCACCAGTGGTATTAATAAGTACCTTAGATCTCTTTTCTGGCCCGAAGCTGGAGATAGTTGCCATAAGTGCTGCCTTTGCAGATTGAAATTCATCACAGTCTGAGTCATACGCGTCAAGATCATCTGCTTGGTATGCTGCATTCTGTGTGGTGACAACGTCTTGTTCAGCAATCCCTGGATCAGCAAGAAATGCAAGCTCCTCTTCATCAAGTTCCCTTCCTTGTGCCTGAGCATTCACCAGATAAATCTTCTCTGCAAACCATTGACCATCCCTTCTCCTCTTGGGTTTCTTGCAATCCCTGGACATGTGTCCTTCTTCCTTGCAGTTGTAGCATGTAATCATTCGCAACTTGCCTGTGGAATTAGCCCGTGGAGGAGTGTTGACCATTGGAGCAGGATTGACCGTGCGAGCATTGGTAGTTGATGTAGTAGGTCTCCCCTGATAAGGTTGAATAGGTTGAACCATGACCCTGCCATTCTCAATAGTAGCTTGTTGGCGAGAATAGGATGAATTCCTCAACTGATTGTTAGTAGGAGCTGATCCCCTAAATCCTCGTTTGCTTAATGTCCTTGTGAGATAAGCAGATATAGTGGTTAACACTTCAACTGGGTCAGTTCCTTGTTTGAACACAGGAATGGGGACTTCCTCATCATCACAATACATTGCTTGGTCTTGTTGAGATGCATAATCACTAGAAGGAATACTCATGTGATCAGAATAGCTTGATGGATATGCTGCATTCTCTTGATAAGAAGAATATGAAGGCTGAGCATAAGGTGCAATGCTTGCTGGGTGAGGTTGTGAAGCATATTGTGGTGAAGGTGCATTAAACCGATATTGTTGCTGATGTGAGGTGGTTGGTTGCGGTAGAATCGAGTATTGGGGAAAGGTTGGTGTCATGTAAGGTGATGGATGATAGGCTTGATGTCCCAAGATATAAGGAGTGTTGTTGTGTGACAAGCTTGGTTGATTCGCCATCAAAGCTAAGGAATCAGGGTACATACCTCGAGGCGAACGGTGCATGATCACATGTTTTTCATGCTGCTGAAGAAAAGCATATAGTTGATCCAAATTGCACTTATGCAAATCCCTGGTTAACTTAACATCGGTAATATACTCACCCCATTCAGCTTGAGGTAAAGTATTCAAAAATTTGGTGTTAACCTGGAATGGAGCAATCACGAGATTGTATACATTCAGATCATTCATGAGAGTAGTGAATCTGAAGTAATAGTCGTGAAGCGTTTCCCCTGGGTTGTACGTGAATCTATCAAACAGATCATACAACTGACATTCCCTTTCCTGTTTGGTAAGAGACGTACCTTGTAGCAACACCTTTAGACGTTCCCATAAATCCTTTGCCACAGTATACTGACTTACCATCCGATAGATATCATGTGGAAGAGCTTGGAGAATGGTTTGAAGAGCTTTTTCGTCTGCATCTGCAACAATTTGTTGAGCTGGAGTGAGTTCTTCAAATTCTCGTGGTCGAGTCACGTTGTTAACCACGATGGTACCATAGTCAAGTGGACCATTTAGAATTGACTTGACCATAAGCCTCCCATATACTGGTTTTCCCTTAAGGTAAGACATCATCCGGCCTTGCCATGCTTCAAAAACTTCTTTGATGAGCATTGGAGGGCGATTATCCATTCCTGTAATGACGGAAATATCCGTAAGTGATGTCATCTGAGGCATTACTGAATTCGGATTCATTTTGTTCACTTCAAAGAGACAAAGATTATCGGTTGATCGAGCAGTG
Source organism: Glebionis coronaria (assembly GCA_025667525.1). Taxonomy (NCBI): domain Eukaryota; kingdom Viridiplantae; phylum Streptophyta; class Magnoliopsida; order Asterales; family Asteraceae; genus Glebionis; species Glebionis coronaria. The sequence goes on from CM046878.1 coordinate 365,356,820, forward strand.
AAGTAAAGCTTGTGAATTGTGTTGAGTTTTTGTTGTAAGAAACCAAGATTAAATCCTCTAAAAAATCGTCGAAAAAACAAGTAAAATATCCCTTGATTCGGAACTTTTGTTGATTCGGAAGTGTTGATTCGGAAGATTTTGGCTTGGAATACCTTGATTCGGAACTTTTGGTTCGGAAGATTTGATCCGGAACTTTCCCTTTATCCGAAACTTTTCCCTTGATCCGGAACTTTTCCCTTGATCCGGAACTTTCCTTGATCCGGAACTTTCCCTTGATCCGGAACTTTCCTTGATCCGGAACTTTCCTTGGTTCGGAACTTTTGGTTCGGAACTTGTTGATCCGGAACTTTTGGTTCGAAACTTTTGGTTCGGAACTTTTGGTTCGGAACTTTTGGTTCGGAACTTTTGGTTCGGAACTTTTGGTTCGGAACTTTTGGTTCGGAACTTTTGGTTCGGAACTTTCCTTGATCCGGAACTTTCCTTGATCCGGAACTTTTGGTTCGGAACTTTTACTGGGTAAACAGAAGGTTGTTTCGTGATGAACAGTCGATCAAAAAGTGAAGATTAAACCCAGATTTTTACCAAATAACCCAAAAAGTTTTGTGATTTCAACCATAATAAGTAAAAACTAATACTTATCTACTAATCCCAATCACAAAAACACCAAAAACTCCAAGAATCAAGATGGATCTTCTTAAAGAACACTAATACAATCAAAAACTAAAAAACCACACAAATCATTACCTTAAATCACCCCATACCTCTGATACCAAATGTAGAATCTTGATAACCTATGAATCTATGAAGTGGGTTGATGTTTTCTAGAGAGAGAAACTAGAGAGGGAAAGTGAGAGAAAACTATGTGTATTTTTATTAAATGAAACTAGAAAGTGAACAACAACCAACCCCTTTCCAAGGAGGAAAGGGGTATTTATACTTCCAAGCCACTAATGGACTTGGGCCGGCCCATGACAAGACCATGGGCCGGTTCTTACTTAACTATATAAGTATTTGTTAACTACGAGCTATTACAACATAAATAATATTGTGGAGTGACCGATACTTCTAATATACGTTAAAACGTATTTCTAACACTTTGTTCCAAACTTATTACAATCATAAGCAATATTCTAAGATCCTTGATACAGCAGCAATGGTGAAAACCAACTAAGGTTACCCTTATACTAGTAACAATGATCAAGGATTTGTTAAATCCTTGATTTAATGTAAACCTCAATAACAATGGAATAAAATGGTGTGAGATGATGTCTTATGCCTGGCCTTGGGTGCCTTTTTATAACCTCAGAACGTAGCTACCAAGTACTGAAGTATATCAAGAGGTTATCCCATAATAGCCATGCATAATGATACTTAATTGGTGTAACTGCAGCAAATGTGCGCCGCACTTAGTCAGAAGTGCGCCGCACTTTCATTTTGCCAATGTGCGCCGCACTTTATCTTTTGTGCGCCGCACTTTAGGTAGTTCTACAAAATCGTACTTCACATAAAGTACGCCGCACTTTATATTTGTGCGCCGCACTTTTGGGTCTTTTTCAGCATTCTTTATTTTTCTTCTTATTTCTTCATATCTTTTGTCCATATGATTATTCCTTCACTACAATCAAACAATACACATTATTAGTAACATTTCAACACATAATTTATTTATTTACATAGCAAACAAGGACAAATGCATCATTACAAACATGTATAAATGAGGCGTTATCAAATTCCCCCATACTTAACTTCTTGCTTGTCCTCAAGTAAGGTAAAAATATATTTTAATAGGTGTCGAGAAAAATAGATAAGGCCAATAATTGAAAGCAGAGATAACGCCACAAAACACCTCACGAAGTCGATATTTTGAATTCACACACTCTCTTTATATGGGTAAATTATCACTCAAAAAGCACAATCATAAAAAGTAAATTACCATAAGCTTGTACAAGGAACTAAACTAAACCAATTCGGCGTAAGCACCAAGTAAAATATCAAAAGAGATCTTTTTTCAAAACTTTTATTACCACCGCATGTTAAAAAGCATAAATAACATATCATTTTCCACAATGTTTATTGTTTCTACATATTTGTACTCCACACTTGTAGGCTTACTCTTTTTTTTTCATTTGGGGTAATATGTCTTCCCCCATACTTACAATCTACTATCATCTCGCAACATGGTTTTCCTCAATATGTTATCGTCTTAAAACATCGGCAAAAACTTTCAATCTTTTCTTTTTCTTTTGCCTCCTTATCATTTAAAATAATTTTTATCATACAAGTATGATCCCACTAAGGTCTCGTGAAGATTATCAATCACAAGTTCTAGAATTTAAACTAATCATCGGCATACTCACAAATTTGATTTAAAGCGTAAGAATGCTTATGATCTTATAGGCTAAAAATCCTTACAATTGTGAATAAGATATTGTGTAAGTAACGTTATCAATTCCGAGTCAAAATAGCTTTGCAATTATAGGAATTATCAATCTTCCAACAAAAATGTTTTTTTATAAATATACATAAAACAAAAATTTTCAAAAATCCGCCAGAATGTGAGGCGCACTATTTTAAAGTGCAGCGCACTTTTTATCACATAGAGTACACAAAATTTACAACTAAAAATGCTCTTATTTTCCGCTTATCACCCCCATACTTATTATGAGCATTGTCCCTAATGCTAAACATAAAGAAAAAGTAAAAATAGAGGAAAATAAGAATAATACTCCCCTTTTATTCCGAGTCGCGAATGAAGCCGAAGTCTTCAATCTTCGCCTTATTGTGCTTTGACTCGCTTATTTTTTGCAATTTGAACATGAAATATATACGCAAACATATCTTACATACCAAATAAAAATTAAAAATCCACACAGAAAGTATTAGTTTTGTCCTACGTGCCAACAAAGACATATTATACAACCAAATAAATTGTTTTCAAATTGTTTTCAAATTGTTGCAAATTGTTTCAAATTGTGACTAACACATGAGTCACAAACACAACAGGCGTCACATATCCTCTTCAGTATCCTCATTCCTTGGAGCATTGGATGGGTGGAAGTGTGGTGGATAAGGTGGTGGTTGTTGGGAGTAGTAGAATGGCTCATGGTGATATCCGGGTGGTCCATAAGGTCCACTCATCGGAACGCTATATTGTTCCGTCAACCTTACGAAAACCGGAGCGTATCGATTCATGCTATAACATTGTCGCTCAATCATAAACCCAAGCTGATCTTTCCTAACCTCCATCCTTCCCATCCGATCACAAACATCTTGGAGTGATGCACGAGGAGCTCGCGGCATGCTCACACGTGGTGCTCTCACCGGCACGTCTTCTCGTAACAACCTTCCATCCGCTCCAATCAAATCTCTCAAAGTGGTTTTGTCAATGGTATCACATATGATCAGTGGACTAAGGTTACCCATAACTTGATCAGTTAAAAGTCTCATTCTTCGGGCCAACCTAGTCACAAATTGTCCGTACACCATCATACTACCCGCTTGACTTCCAGGACCTTTCCTTTTCATCCACTTTGCAATACCCAAGCCACATTAGCATATTGTGCATGGTTCTTGTCCCTAAACATGCTCAACAACCACAAATCATTCTTTTGAACCTTATCATATCCCGTGGTGCGTTGGCAAACCGCGTATGCAATCATCTTTTAGATCACTCTCAAAAGTGGACTAGAAATCCTAGTGGTTGAGATCCTAGATAAGCTCAAAGGATCCTCATCCGGACAAATTGATGCCCAAAACTAACTAGCATTAAAGTTCCCATGCTCACGTTCCTCCTTGAAAATAGACTTCAAATCCTTCCTCATCTCGCTCCTCACTAGTGTACAACTCCAAGTACTTAGCAAATCTTTCAAAGTCAACGAATGTCCTTTCCCACAAAGTCTAAAACTCATGATTTTCCTAGTCAATAACGCATCATCATCAATGTCCTCATCAAGATTGAATGTCGAGAAAAACTCAAGACAAAGCTTCGCATAGATCTTTTCCCCACAAGTAAAACACGAATCCAAGCATTAGATTGAAACAAGACTTCATTTCCTCCAGCCTCTATCACAATTATTGATAGCATTTCCCTTATTTGAGCTTCACAACCAAGATCATTCAAAATTTCAAAATCCACAATGCTAGGTGCGAAAATTTGTTTCGTTAGTAGAAGACTAAGAGCGTTGTTGTAGATGATTTTGGCATCAGATGTACATCCAGGCCAATTCAAGAATGGATGATTAGGAACCCTATGAGTGCGGTACTTGCCGACTCGATAGGATTTCGCCTCTTCCCTCGGCTAGATGAGCCGATCTCATAATTTCCAGAACCTGTGTTCTGCAAAATTTATCACATAAACAAACATATATTAACGTTAGATAAACATTAGGGGTCAACAGCAACCCTATGCTAGTGTTCTGAACATTCTGTTTTTTATCAGGTAAAAAGTGTGACGCACTTCTAAGAAGTGCAGCGTACTTTCTGGGAAAAATCCGCCAGAGTGCGGCGTACTTTCTAAAAAGTGTGGCGCACATTCTGCGTATATCTACGCATGTCAGGGTTCTAATAATCTTTACCAAAATCCGCAAACTAATGGTTCTAAATCGATAACAATGGCTAGAGTCGAACACTAAACCATTCCTAGTTGATTTCAATCCGTGACATTGCTCAATCTTGGGGTTTGATTTCAAAAACCCTCTTTTTTCAATTTTATTTAATAATCTAATCCTATCCTAATCATTATTCCCATTTCGAATTATAAATCGAAATGCAATTTGATTACCAAACCCTTATTGAAATATTATAATAAAAAATTAAACCCTAAATAAAATGAAATGTAAATGAATTAAAGATAAAAACTTACCCTAGACATGATCTCGAATATGAATTGGAGAAAAAAAAATGAAAATATTTTTGGGTGATGATCCGAAAATCGTCAGGTGTTTGTGTTTTTTTTTAGTTTCAAATGAGATAAAAAGAAGTATATACAAAAATCCATCCAAAAGTGCGACGCACTTTTGACATGTGCGGCGCACATTCTGCGCTCACAGACCATATTACTGTAAATTACTTACTAGACACAAGGTTTTCAAACAAAGACCTTCATTTCAAACGATTTCGTAAAAGAAAGATAACACGTCCTAAAAGGAAAACATTTCCTCTTCTAAGACCATCCTAAAACTTCAAGGACTCTTAGATTTCACTTCCTTTTATTTTTTATCTACATACAAAAAAGAGTAAAATGCATAAAGTAACTAGGAGCCAATGGTGCACTCCTCAATTCCTCCATTTCCTTAGTTGTAGCAGAAGTTTAGAGGTGACATGATATCACTCTCCGTGTAACGTCCCGAGACCTCTCTATTGGTGTCTTTTGTCTCGTACACTTTTTCGTACCTCTTTCCAAATGGATCAATAATGACCATGGCAACATGCCATTCACTATCTCCATCTTTAGCAATGTTTTCAAATTCTCGTTTGTTCCCCACCTGCCAATCTTTGTATTTCAATGAAACGGGAAGTGCTCCAAGCATTCCCACAATCTTCTTGTATACACATATGTCAAATAAAGGGTTATGGTAGCTCCTTTCACTTAGTGATGCGTCCAAAAGTTCTTCCGGTTCTGTCCATGGTTGCAAATGTGGACCATAGATTGGCATATTGTTCTCATCTCTTTTCACGGTATAGTGCTTATCGTCTTCATCATCACTATCATCATGTTTCTTCACTTTTAGTACATTGTAGTTTTGATGGACAAACCCATCAAAGCTAGTCATAATAGCTTTTCCAACATCTATGTTTGCACCAATGGTGTGCAAAACTTTTCTTCCAACCACTAATTAAATTTCTCGATCAATAGGAATATCGAGAAGCATGAATTCGGCTAATAGTGTGGTTGTCCCCACTTGGCAAAGAACTCCAAGTAAACGCCCAAATCCCTCCGCATAGGAGTGATCAAGCATTTTGATACGATCAAACCTCGGTTTGACTCTACCAACGTCTAGCATTTTGAAGGTTCCATAAGGCATAACATTAACATTTGAACTGGTATCAACCAAAGCATTATAAGTAGCTTTACCCTCCAACCTAACTGGTAGGATAAAGTACCCCGGATCTTCTTTTTCAAGCATTACCTTGTTCTCACGAAGCATTTGGATAGCCACATCTTCATAATCTGGTGTGAGTCCATCTTCAACTTTCAATTTGTCAAGCAAGACCCTATCAACAATCATTTTATATTTATCACTATATTTTAATGTTTCAATGTTTAGGCGATTCATGTTCAACAACATGACTCTTTCTTCTATGTCTTCTTGCAATTCCTCCATAGATAGTTCTTCTCTAGTCAAAGGCTTATTAATAGTTAGTGAAGGTCCCTCACTATTGTAGCTAAATTTTTAAGCGTGGGCGGGCTTCTTTCCTTTGTTCCTTTTGTTTTTCCCTATGCTACAAACAAATCTAGGAGCATCAATCTCCTCGATTTCAATAGGTGCTAAATCATCAAAGTTGAGGTTATCAAGTATGTCATCAATTTCCCCAAAGTCTAAGCTTTCATGTACTTTTGGCCATAAAGTGAGTATGCCACAAATAATGTCAAGTTGTGCATTAGCTTGCTTTAGGAAAGATCTCCCAAAGATTACACAAGGTTCGCAATCGTCCTCTTCCGGATTGACGAAGAAGTCAACAAAAAACAATTCGTCTTTGATCATAACAACAAGCTTTTTATCTATTTCCTTGTCTCTATTTCGATGAGTGTTGTAGGTTAAGCCAAGCTCAACTACAAGTTCATTACAGATTAAGCTTCTTTCCAACTCAAAATCCACTTGCCCATCATAGGCAAATTTTCCTTCCACATGGAAAGGCATTAGGTACTTTTCACTCGGTGTCAAGTCCTCTATACGATAAAAAGTTAGAACCTTTTGAACCCCACTATCGGCTAAGTCCTTACATTCTGATCCTATCCATTCTCCTTCCGATTCTATTTTGTCATTTAGGCTAATATGCTCATCCACTCCTAATCATAGTCTACCAAGGCTAGTGTTTGGATCCATCTTAAAACAATAACACATCAAAAGAAACATTCGTATGTTAGTGCCATAAAATCCGAATGGTATTTCATACCCTAAAGTTTTCAGGCAACTTGTTAACTTCAATGAATATTTCCATTTGAGCATGTTACTAGATTTTTCTGTTTTCTCTTTCTCCAGTTGTGCGGCGCACTTTTGAAATGTGCGGCGCACTTTTGCACGATACAGAAAAGTCGGCGCACTTTTGAAATGTGCGGCACACTTTTGAAATGTGCGGCGCACTTTCTGTAATCAGAATAATGCTCCTCCTTTCTTTTACTTGTAAACCAACTAATCCAAGTTCTTAAGTATGAAATATAACATTTTCTCATAAAATGATCAATTATAGATACCATAACCAAATTTGGGACATTTTCCACAAGTGTTTTCAATAATATGACCATTTTTTTGTTTTTGCTTGTTTCTCTTTTTTTGTATTTTTGTTGTGTTTAAAAATTCAGAACAATTACCACAAATCATGATAAATACTAAACAAGTTATACCAAAGAAAATTATTCTACCAAAGAGCAAATAAATTGGAAGATAAAATTTTGAAAGTAAATATTTTTGGTTTTTCTTAAGATTTAATATGGACAAACACAAAAGCTCAAAAAGCATAAGTACACACAAAGTAATTCTCATGTTTTCAGCAGTAAGTGTTGAGAGTAAAAGGTTTTGGTGGTGTTTTGGGATTGTTTCTTCAAACATTTTTAAAATTCGTCAGGAAATGTGCGGCGCACTTTTTAAATGTGTGGCGCACTTCTGTGCTGTTTTGTAAAAACTTTTTCAGATTGCAAGAAATCTGTACGGCGTGTTTAGAAATTTTTGTTTACCAAGTATTTTAGAATGTTTTAAAACAATAACAAATCAATCCCCAGAAGCGGCGCCAAAAACTTGATGTTCGTTTTGCAAGTCTTAAAAAAATTTCAAGACCACACAAAGGACTAGAAACACAAACATGAGCAAGTATACCCTATCATGTATAGCATAGCTTAATGGTAAAGTCCAGTTCGTTCCACGGGATTGATGCTAAAGAATTATAAAACAATTACCTCTAGAATGTCACAAGTTCTAAAGATATACTTAACAATTGGTTTTAAAGGTGCGTTTGGTTAAGGTTACAAGCTTATGAAAGATAGATGACAATGATGATTATAAGCACATAAACAAGGTAAGACAACATGTCGATTACTAGTCGTACACGCAACATCTAATTAACATAGCAACAATCCGACTAAAGATCATGATATATCAAAAGCATTAAGAACGGTTTATGTTTGATTTCGATAAATAAAGTATTAAATGAAACTAAGCAAGATTTGTTGTATGTTTTATTCCACTAATCGCGACAAAAGTGAATAACAAGGTTCATTTACTAGATGACATGAAATTCATCCATTCACATGAGTACTAGTCATGGTCATGAACAAATCCAACATATAACCAATGGTCTTACTTAATAACATAAAATACAAGAACATCTAAATCATGCTTAAAATCAAGTACCCAAGGAAAAAGTACGCCGCAAAAATCTAATTGTGCGCCGCACTTTGCCCTAGTATAGTGAAAATTCGTATCTTAACATAAAGTGTAAAAACCTTAACCAAAGTGCACAACACACTACTCCATAATCACAGTAAATAGGTTCATTTCAACTATATATAAATCAAGGTAAAGGAATGACATAAAGTAAATGAGAATTATACCACAAATGATTAATCAATGATTGCTTCCAAAAAGGTTATAAGCTTTGTTCCAAACTTATTACAATCACAAGCAATATTCTGAGATCCTTGCTATAGCAGCAATGGTGTAAACCAACTAAGGTTACCCTTATACTAGTAACAATGATCAAGGATTTGTTAAACCCTTGATTTTATGTAAACCCTAATAACACTAGAGTATAATGGTGTGAGATGATGTCTTATGCCTGGCCTTGGGTGCCTTTTTATAACCTCAAAAGGTAGCTACCAAGTACTAAAGTATATCAAGAGGTTCTCCCATAATAGCCATGCATAATGATACTTAATTGGTGTAACTGTAGCAAATGTGTGCCGCACTTAGTCAGAAGTGCGCCGCACTTTCATTTTACAAATGTGCGCCGCACTTTATCTTTTGTGCGCCGCACTTTAGGTAGTTCTCCAAAATCGTACTTCACATAAAGTACGCAGCACTTTATATTTGTGCGCCACACTTTTGGGTCTTTTTCAGCATTCTTTATTTTTCTTCTTATTTCTTCATATCTTTGATCCATATGATTATTCCTTCACTACAATCAAACAATACACATTATTAGTAACATTTCAACACATAATTTATTTATTTACATAGAAAACAAGGACAAATGCATCATTACAAACATGTATAAATGAGGTGTTATCATCAACCAAATTATCATGATTTATCACTCTCACTAAAGTACTCAAACTTAAAAAATAACATATAACAACTATTCATCATTTACAATCACTTACAAATACTTATCTATTCAATATCCATACAAACAAATACACAAGATGAATTCACACACTTTGAGCTAGGGTTTGCGTCTAGAATATTATGTGGCCGCGAGTTTTGGGAGCTAGAAGGAGTATGCGGGTTAATTTTTTGTTTGAGCTAGGGTTTTCTTTGATAAGCTAGATATTTGGTTCAAGCTAGGGTTTGTATACTTAAGGTTATTTGGTGATTCGTGTGTCGTGATTAGCTTTTGGGAAAAGAGTACGTCTTGCATACTTTATTTTCATATTTACTTGTTAATCTCTTGTTTAATTACTTGTACTTACAAAATTTTCATAATCAAAACTAAATGGACAAATCGATGTGTGTATATACACGTGTGGTTATAAACTGCGTATATATACATAGGTTTTCTTTGTGGAAAATATTTTAAATTCAAGGGTTTCACGACAAGGTTTTGCTATAATTAAAATCAACCAAAGATCTATGTATTGGTGTTGTAATATTTGGTTGGAACAAGACCAAAACCAAAGTGATGTTTGACCAAATTAATCAACTAGTAATAACCTAAATGGGCATAAGCATATTGTGTAAGAATGGAGTGTACTTGTGTACTTATGGACTTAATATATGTTAGGAAAGAGAGGACCACAAAACCACCGTTTTGCAAACTTAGTGGATAATTAAATAAATACTTGTGTGTATTAGTGGGTAAAAGTGTAAACACATAAATATTTAGACAAGTATAAATCGGGTAAGTAACCATCTTTGAGACGATTAATAAAATGGCAGACATTATCTAAACTTAAGTTTTTATCATTGAATATTTAACCACTAGTATAGAGTTTGAATGTAACTTTTGGTTTTATCTAAAAGTATCTGTCGAACTCATAATTATTTTCTAAAACTCGAGTCACGTCATATATTATTTACATCAACTTTATTAATTTATTTTCTTCATGAAAATTAATAAAAAATTAACTTTACTAATTAATTGGGATGTTTTAAAAGACTAAATTACTAAAAGGCTATTTTACTTAAATTAAAATATACTTTGTTAAGATCTATAAAGTCACTGATTATGTAAATTTATCTACTAATAATGAGACAGTAAATTTGGGATAAAGTTAACCCTTTTACCACCTTTGACTTTTATTAAAATATTATTATTTTATTAATTTAATTAATAAAGCAAGTAAAATATAATGACGGATTATTTAAGTTAATTGCATGGTATGTTTAGCTTAGATAGTTATTAATTGTCTTAGGTTGTGGATAGAGGTTGACGTTGTTAGCGTGCTTTATTTCATGCCTACTACTTGTTGACTTTTGCTTTGACTATCATTTGAGGTGAGTGTTATAGCCCCACTTTTAACTACTTTTACTGCTTTTGGGATGAGACATTACTTGATTTAATGTATGAACACAGGTGCATTTACTCGTTTATGTATTGGTCTAAGTCCTGAATTAACCCAAGTTGCTTTTGACCTTTATCATGAACCGTTAATTACTTGTAAGCGCGAACGTTATGGATAGATATATCGGGGTTGAAGACCTTGTACGTCTTTATCCAACAGTGGACAAGATGGCAAAATTTCATTTGATTCTAAATACGGATATCATGGGTTAGATATTTGCATGGGCTACATTATATGATTATACTGCCGGTTTTGTTAACGCTTCGGTGTCATGATCTTAGACAATAATAAATGTTATTTTGGTGACTTTGTATGTGTTACATTGTCTACATGTTGGGAAAATCTTGTGGTTCATTAAACATTTCTTCTTAACTAAACCTATGAACTCACCAACTTTATGTTGAGACTTTAGCAATATTTTCTCAGGTATTAAGAAAGAAGATGCTATTTGAGGTCTCATGCATTTCCGTCATTCCTATGAAAAACCAAGATCATTTGTATCATTTGAAAATGATATTTATTTACCCCGTGACCATATTATGCTTCCGAATCATGTTAAACTATTTATTTTTATTGAATACAAGTGATCAATTTTTCGAACGTCTTATTTAAAGGTCCTTCTTTATGGTTGTGTGTATGATAATCATGATGTCACCTCCTCCTACATGGCTAATATACTCTGATAATTTAGGGTTTGACAATCTCGACTGCTTAACAGCAGCTTCCTGATTTAAGTTATAATATATATCTAACAAGTATCTACATATACATATTGATTCCAACATTCTGCCATCATATTATACATAAATAAGTATGATTCCAAAACATAATAATAATGCACATATGGTTTTAAACACTAATAGGGGTCTTTTGCAGGTCAAGTTAACAATTTCTTGTTCACAAATCAATTTTAGGTGATTACACTACACTATACTAATGAAAAAATATATACGAGTATTTTTCTCATGAATTAGAGGTCCCAACTATAGAACATTTTTTCCTGCATAACATTAAGACTGTACATATGTGATGTCCACAAAAGTTTTTATTTAAACCAATTAACCTAAGAAAAATATAAGAGGTACACATACCAGCATATTCATGCTTAAACTTTGTTGGAGTGGACACACCTTTGCCATTCATATCCACGCACGCCCAATGTTATATAATAATAAGTGTGAAAACACTTATCATTTTACCACTTATTTCCAATAATAACAAGACCAAAACGTGTATTTTATGTCGTAAAAGTCGGAATTATACGTGGTTTGTGTTTTTATTGTTTTTCAGGATAAAAATATGAAAAAGAAAGAAAACAGGGGCTATCACGGGCTTTTATCGAAGAAAAAGACAAAAGACGAAGTCAAAAGATCAAGAGTGCAAAAGAACGGAAGTCCAAGGCCTATTCTGAAGATTTATCGAAGAAAAAGTCTAAAGACGGAAGTTTAATAAAGTCGAAAAACTCAAGTCTAATTATAGAAGAAAAATTATAAGACGAGTTCAATTTATATCGACAAATCCTGAGACAACGTCGAGAAAGACCAAGAATTTAAATTGAGTCGAGACGTGAAGGAAGCATCAACACTTAACCTCCCCACCTCCTATATATACCTTCCTAATGTGTCATTAGGAGGGTGTTAGTTAGTTAATTAGTCAATTTTTAGTTTTATTTTTAAGAGTGTTTTTTATTTTTTTCTTCTCTCTAGTTTTCAAGCTTATCAAACCTTCATTAATCTTGTAATCTTTGATCTTAATCTTCAAATTAATCAAGTTTATTTCATAATTCTCATTCTACCTTTCTTAATAATCTATTGTTTTTGCTTAATTAATCATGTAGTTGGTTTAATTTTGTTGATGATGTGATTGTTTTGCTTATTTGATTGTGCTTATTGAGTTGGTGATTTTCAAAGTTTTTAGATTAAGGTGCTTATTTGCTTAATTTTTAAGTTTAATAGTTTTTAAAAATAGGTTGATTTTGATAAGTTTAATATTTTTATAAAAATTTGCTTTTTAGATTTTGTTTATTTAGTGTTTTTAAAAGTTTTTGAATTGTGGCTTATTTACTTTTTCTAAAAATCATTTTAATTAAATTTTTAGTAAGTGCTTATTTGAATTTTTTGCTTATTTCCATTTTTGAAGTTATCCGGGTTTTAAAACCCCTATAATCCGAATAGTGCTCACAATTACATTCCGAATAGCATTCTTCCCATATTCCGGATTAGCTTCATTATTAGGATTCCGGATAGCTTGAAAGATTAACATTCCGCATAAGACCCTTAACCACGGATTCCGGATTGGGTCTAGAACACCAATTCCGGATAAGAAACAAAAGAGTGATTCCGGATAGCAAGTTTCACCAATTCCGGATAAGCCTATTTCTACCAACATTCCGGATAAGCAATTTGGTATTCCGGATTAGGGTTATTTCGAATTCCGGATAAGCAGTCAATCCCAGATTCCGGATAAGGTCCGTATTATGAATTCCGGATAAGCCATCAATTTGGATTCCGGATTGTATAAATTTTATGTATTCCGGATAAGGGGCTTAGATCTGATTCAGGATAACAGTTAGAACACGGATTCCGGATAGTAACTCAATCATTTATTCCGGATTTGAGTAATTTTATTGTTTCCAGACTTAGTTTAATTTTGAGTTTTCTGAATTGTTTTTAATTTCAAACTTTATTTTTCTCGCCTTTTTATTTAGCATTGTTTTAACTTGTCTTGTTTTAGTTTAATTTTTAAAGTTTACATTTTTATAAGTTTTCATCATTTACTTTTTAATTTTTAAAGTCTTTATTTTTAGTTTAAATGTTTTCAAGCTTTCATTTTTACTTAGTTACTCAACGACATTTCCACTTTCAGTTTAAAATAGATAATCACAAACCATTTTATTTTCCACCAAGAACGACTGAGTCGCACTTTCAACTTGTAATCAATTCGAAAAGACTGGATTAACGAATCTTTTTCATATGAGGTAAAAGCTTGTATTAAATGGCACCGCTGCCGGCTCTTTCCGTTAAGATTAACGGTTTTTAGTGAGAGACGCGTTGGATTTTGGGATCCGTTCACTTTTGAACGTTATTTTTCTTGCTTAAAAATTTTAAAAAATCCATAAAAATTAAAAATTTTCGAAAATTCAAAAAAAAATAGAAAAACATAAAAAACCAAAAATATTTCTTGTCTATCTTTCTTTTCTTTTTGTAGGTGTGCATGCGTACCCGTGCTCGTAAGAAGAAAGCAATTCAAGCCGAAGTCGAAACTCAACCTATTGTCGCCATGGACAATCGACCAATGATTGAGATTTTACAATCGCAAGTAGAGGGCTACACCGATGCTATTGTCATACCCGAGATTGGAGCTAACAACTTTGAACTCAAATCCGGTTTCATTCAAATGGTCTCTGCTCAACCATTCTTGGGGCGTACACTTGATGATCCTCACGACCATATCAAAAGGTTTCTTCAACTCACTAATACGGTCAAGTATAATGGGGTTTCACAAAAGGTAATCCGCTTGCAACTTTTTCCTTTCTCTTTAGAGGGACAAGCCCGGCATTGGCTTGATAAGGAACCGCCACAAAGTATTCTTACGTGTTCGGATTTAGAGACCAAATTCATCAACTACTTTTTCCCACACTCACGTACTACCGCTTTGCGGAATGAAATCATTAACTTTGAACAAAAGTACGGTGAGACATTTAGTGAATCTTGGGACCGTTTTAAGGAACTTTTAAGAAAGTGTCTACAACATGGTTTTACAAAAGTACATCAAATTAATACTTTTTACAATGGTTTAAGCATGAATGACCAAGATTCACTAAACAGTGACTCGGGGGGTAACATTTTGGTTAAGTCTTCTAATGCCGCATAGGATATTATTGAGAATAAGTCTAGAGTGCAAACCAAGAGTGTTCGGACTAATGTGGCTAGTGCTAGTACTAGTGACACCGACAAGATATTTGATAAGCTTACTTCAATTGTTGAAACACTTGCTCTACAAACCGCTAACAATACCGAAAGCATTAATGCGCAAGTTAATGCTATGAGTCAGTCATGTGAAATATGCGGGGGATCTCATTCATACACCGATTGTCCTTCGACTCATGACAATCCGGAAAATGTGTATGCCGCCAACGATAACTTTTCTACGGGAGGCTATCAAGCACGTCCTCAAGGTGAGCGCAATTTACTCAGTTATCGTTCAAACAATTTCCTTTCACCACCCGGTTTTCCACCTCAAAACCAAAACAAACTCAATCGCAACAATCAAAACCAACCACGAGCTCCAAATCAATATCCAACCCAAAGAAACCCATATCCACCTCAAGGAAACAATCAAGTTCACCCACCACCCGCTTATCAACCACCTGCCTACCATGCTCTTCCTCCCACCCAACCCACCGCATTTAATCAAGAGGTTGACACTTACATGAGGACTAATGATGCGATAGTGCAGAATCTTCAGCGGCAAATCATCAACTTGAAAGGAGATATGGAAAAACAAGGGAATGATCTTCGAGCCGATATGCGATTTTCTTTGAGCAGTCAAACGAATGACTTAAGGGATATGATGGCTAGTTTCTTCCAAAGTAATCAAGCCTCTGGTTCGGGTTCTCTTCCGAGTAACACTGTTGCTAATCCAAGAGGGGAGATGAAAGCAATCACCACTCGAAGTGGAAAAGGTTTAAAGGAACCCGAGCTTCCTACACCTACACCGGTGATTGTGACAAAGGAAAATGAGTCTATTTCTCCAATTCCTCCACCTTCTATTTCACCAATTCCTCCACCTTCTACTTCCGCCCCTCCACCACCCAAGGATGTGAGTGAGAATTCCATTCCAAAGCCTTCATCTCAACCCAATATACCTTATCCCTCAAGGTTGAGGAAAGAGAAATTGAAGAACAATGATGATATTCAGGTTTCTAACTTTCTCAAAATGTTTAAACAACTGAATTTCAACATCTCCTTTGCTGAGGCTCTCGCTCACATGCCGAAATATGCTAAAATGTTTAAAGATCTCCTCAGTAACAAAGAAAAGCTTCTCGATATCGCTCAGACCCAACTTAATGAGAATTGTTCCGCAGTGCTCTTAAGGAAATTACCCACCAAACTTGGTGATCTGGGTCGTTTTCTCATTCCTTGCAACTTCCCCGGGGTAGAGAATTGTATGGCCCTAGCCGATCTAGGTGCTAGTATAAACTTAATGCCATTAAGTGTTTGGAAACAATTATCTCTACCCAAGCTAGTCCCCACACGAATGACATTGAAATTAGCTAACCGTACGGTTGCTTATCCGGTGGGGATAGCCGAAGATGTCTTCGTCGGTGTCGACAAATTCACCTTTCCGGCGGATTTTGTTGCCGTGGACTACGAGATGGATCCCAGTGTTCCATTAATCGTTGGACGTCCATTCTTGAGGACCGGTCTCACTCTCATTGATGTAGTCGCGGGTGAATTAATCATGAGAGTTGGTGACGATAAAATCGTCTTCAACATGGGTAAACTTTCTAAACAACCTTCTGAAAACGAGAGCGTTAATTTCATTGACGTTCTTGATGAGGCTTGTGAAGAACATTTTAAAGACGCTTGTAAAAGTGGTTCCTCTTCTCTACCCATTGTTGTGACCGTTGCCTCTATTGCTCCATCACTAACTCCATTTGGAGAAAGTGATTTCCTTTTGAAAGAATTTGAAGCAACTTTGGGAGATGTGGACTTACAATATAACGATTCTCCCTCCAATTGGGATGAAGACATTCGTACCATTGAGAAACTTCTCAATGAGGACCATATTTCTCCACCATCTCCTAAGGAAATCTCTATCGATGATCCGAATTTGACTATGCCTTCCATCGAAAATCCTCTGGATTTAGAGCTTAAGGACTTACCGTCTCATCTCGAGTACGTTTTTCTTGAATACAATAAGAATTTACCCGTCATCATCGCTAAGGACTTGAAAGAAGAAGAAAAATATCGACCTATCGACGTGTTGAAGAATCATAAGAAGGCAATTGCTTGGAAAATTTCCGATATCCGCGGAATTGATCCGAACTTTTGTACTCATAAAATTCTCATGGAAGATGACTTTAAACCCGCAATCCAAAGCCAAATAAGGGTTAATCCTCGAATTCATGACGTCATCAAGAAAGAGGTTATCAAACTTCTAGATTCCGGAATGATTTACCCTATTTCGGATTCGCCATGGGTTTGTCCCGTCCATTTTTGTGCCTAAGAAAGGCGGAATAACCGTTGTTCCCAATGAAAACAATGAGTTGATTCCTACTCGACTTGTCACGGGTTGGCGAGTTTGCATAGACTATCGTAAGCTCAATGATGCCACCCGCAAGGATCATTTCCCTCTTCCTTTCATGGATCAAATGCTCGAGCGTCTAGCGGGTAATGACTATTATTGCTTCTTAGACGGTTTCTCTGGGTATTTTCAAATTCCCATCGATCCTAAAGACCAAGAGAAAACCACATTCACTTGTCTTTATGGAACATTTGCTTACAAAAGAATGCCTTTCGGCTTATGCAATGCTCCTGGGACTTTCCAAATGTGTATGATGGCTATCTTCCACGACATGGTTGAAGAAACTATGGAAGTCTTTGATACAAGGCTTTTGGCCAGGTAAAAAGATTCATTATAGTGTGTCTAATCGAATTGAAAAATGGATTAACTATGTGACTAAGTCGTTCTTTGGTGAAAAAAATAGTTGTGTCGTTGTAGTAAAATTAAATTGCAAGACTTAAAAGTAAATGACGTTAAAGTAAATCTAACTCTAAGGCAAAGTAAATGACAGGTATTTAAAAGCGTGACGGAAATTAAAAGGCACTAAAAGTAAATAACGCAAACTTAAAACTATCTAAGGCAAACTTAAAACGCAACTAAAACTTAAAACTAAGGCAAGGCTAAAATAAATCTAACGCAAATAATCTTAAAGTGTGACTAAGTAAAAAGGCGGGAAAAATAAAGCTTGAAAATTAAAAATAGAAAGTTAAAAACTGAAACTAAAAAGAACCTGAAAAAAGCTCATCCGGAATAATCCTTCGTTCGGAATAATCACTCATCCGGAATGTCACCTTCGCTCAGAATGATTCTTCTTCACTCAGAATATTTACCAAAAACCTTGATCCGGAATAAATCCTTTATCTGGAATATGTCACTTATCCGGAATAAAGTCTTGACTCGGAATAAAGCTTTGATCCGGAATGATGTCTTGATCCGGAATATATTTTGATCCAGAATGTTGTGCTTGATCCGGAATGTTTGGTATTTCGAATTGTAGAAACCAAAAGGGGGGTTGAATAGTTTCTAGTTAGTTTTCAAAAAATTTCGGCTTAATCCACTGTGCGCGGTTCCTTATGTCTACCCGCGGTTCCTTATCAATAAAGAACCGCCGGTCCACTTATGGAACCGCCGACAGTGGACGATGCCATTTGTTACATGTTAAACATCAACAATCCTTTGTATCAAATTCTCGATCAAGCTTGACTAGATATGAGATGTGTTTGATTAAAAGATAAATACTACAAGTAAGTAAACACACAAACACATCAAATCAAGAGTACATCAAGCAATAGTCTAAACACTAAGCACACACGTACTAAGCATAAGCTTTTCCGCAACTAGGATATTTAGACTAAGTGATGTACACTTGACCATAATCTAAACATGAAGCACACACGTACTAAGCCTTAGCTTTTCCGCAACTTAGATATTTAGATTATGAGATGCACACAACACACAACAACAAGTATGCAACTATAAATATATCTAAAAAGGTAAAGACATAAATGTAAATGAAAGTACCGACACGATGATTTATAGTGGTTCGGTCACGAAGCTTCTCTTCGCCCTACTCCACTCCTCGAGTACACCTTACTCGAGAGTTACTTCACTAGTCAACAAAACTCCTTTCAAGGCGGAGAAAACCATACACGTCGCTTACACAATTTCCGACACTAAGCTAGATGTCGAGTCCTAATCTTAGGTAGGACCAATCTACACAACGTTGCCCACTTCACCATTTAACGACACAAGGCTAGATGTCGAGTTCTAATCGAAAGCTAGAACCAATCTTCACGACTCTTCACTTTGTAGCTAAGTGAGAACTTCACACAACACAACTACTAATCACTTTAAAGCTAAGTGAGAACTCACAAGACACAACCACATCACTTTAGAGTTTAGTGAGAACTACCAAGACACAACCTAATCTACCCACTAGTTATGTTTTATGGCCCAACATAACAAACCTTTTGTTTTATGGCCTAAACACATAAACCATATAGATCTAAGCACACAATACTTGGATCTATAACTCTAACACTATATCCAAGTACTAACAAGACTTGGATCTACACAACTAACACCTAATCCAAGGATACCCATCACTTGGATATTCTACCCTTACAAACACATCCAAGTGTACCCAACACTTGGATCTTCTACATATACATAGTAGGAAGACTAAAAACATAACTTAGATCTATAGAAGGAAAGATCTTCATCATGTAGTGAACCCAACACATCATGGTAATGATAGTGTTCTTCTCTTTGCACTTGAGAGGATGAGGAGATTGAAAAATGAATCACATCTTAAACAAGATTAATCAAAACTAACTAATCAAGGATCTAAGATGGTTTTTGAAAGAAACTGTGCAAAAAGGGTTGAAAGAAAACCTGGAAATGATCCACTATTTATAGGACAACATTGCAACGGTCAAAAACACCCGCGGTTCCTTATCTCTACCCGCGGGTACTTATCAATAAGGAACTGCGGGTTCCTTTAAGGAACCTCCGCGTCGGAGTCCGTGCAAATTTGTCCTTTAGTGGGGATATGCCATCTGGGGTAGTTTATACCCTCAAAGGATATTCCTTTGGCATATGGAATATGCCAAATTCAAATTTCCATTTTCTTTTTAATAAAACATTTTCTTAAAAATAAAGTTAATTAAAATCTTTTGTCACATTTGATTAAAATGTGAGTTTTAAGAAAATATTAATCCTTGATCACTTAGTTAGGTTAATGACATGTTTGTACATACCTTTAGTGATTCATGCTGAATGCGGTCTTGGAGGTGTCGAGAGAAGTATACAAATGTATTCTTGAGTGATTACGAGTACCTTAACATTTTACATAATGTATTGCGAATTATACGTTTGTCATCAACAAAACACAAAGAGATTATATCGACAAAGCATCGTAATGTTTGCACTAACAATCTCCCCCTTTTTGATGATGACAAACAAGTAAACCGCAACACATATTAAAATGCATAATTTACTCGTTTACACTTACTTCTCCCCCTTTTGTCGAATCAAAAAGGTAGTCTTCATTTGTAGAAGAGGAGGATTAACTTCGAGAGAACATGCATCCAAAAATCTAATCATCCATGGTGGTTGTCGTTTGAGAGGCGAGAATCCAAACCATAAACCCATCATACAAATTTATTGAGCTTGCATCATCCTATTGAAGTCTTCAATCACCATAGGTTAACCAACTCCAAGCATAATAATATGCTTATCTACGAGTGTCCAAAATGCATTACTTGCAAGATGTTCGATGAATGCAATTTGAGTGATTCAACGATCGCAAATGTAATGATTTAAACTCTTGCAAATGCTCCCCCTTGATATGAGTTCCCCCTTGCTTGAGGCACCAACAAAGCAAGAATAGTGACGAGCTACAAAAATGGGTTAGAAGTGTCCTACAAAGCAAGGTTAGTAGACAAGAGCATATATAGAAAGAGGATGATAAACAAGTCGTTTGCACAAACAATGACAAGCATTGAAGAAAGAAGTGTGCACGCGATGCTATCAACAAAAAATAAATAAATAAAGGAGAGGATCGTGACAAGATCAATTCATAATTGTTGGAATAGAGATAGAAAAGAAACATCCATACCAATTGTAATGATAATATGTCAAAGGGTAAAAAGCTTAGAATGTTTGGAATCACCCAAGAAAATTCAAGATTTAACCATCAACTCTCAAAAAAAACAAGGAGAGGATTTTGAGGAAATCAATTCAAAATTGTTGGAATAGAGGTAGAAAAGAAACATCCAAGAATTTGAAGATATCATCTCAAGGGGTTAAAAACTTAGAATTGATGGAATCACCCATACTAATTGTAAATTTTAACCGCAATCAACTCTCAAAAATAGGAACGAAAATATCTCAACCTAGAGACATTTTTGACCAAAAAAAAATAAAGGAAAACCAAAAGCGGATAAATCGACGCTTTAAAAAAACGGGATATAGGACATTATAGGCAAAAATGCGTATGAATGTCGACACCAAATGGTGTTTAGCATACGATAAACTACATGCTCAAAGTTTCGTAGCTCTTCTCAATCATTATGGATGTTCAAAGAACAATTACATGATGAGGAAAGGGTAAGGCTCGACTCAACTTAGTTTAGAAAGACTAGAAGAAAGAGACTCGACTTAGAAGAGCATGATTAAAATGAATAGAGAGAGACTCAACAAAGAAGTTAAGGATAACTTCACAAATTGATTCATGAATACTATACCTTATAAGGTGATAGTGAAATCTCGAAAGAAAATGAGAGAAGAAACTCAAAAGAAGCTCAAGAAGACATGAAGAGTTAGTACAAAATTTAACACATAATCAAGTAAGCACATAGGATAATTCATGCAATGCCTAATGAAGTCTACAATAAACCAATGTAGAGAAGGTGCGCAATTAACCCATATGGCATGCAAGAACCATGATTACTTAAAAAGAGAAGACTAAGTAAAACATGTTAGCACGTAGCATTTAAGGACATGCATGAGTTAGACACATCTAGAGATATTATATCAGAATTGCTTGACAAAGACAAAACCTTTATAATAAGCATGCATTCATTAACTAATCAATTAAGCATATAGCATACGGATAAGCAAGAAGATATATAAGCAAGTAGCATACAAGCAAGTCATCTATCTAGATATCACAAATCAAGCTACAAGAAATGTAAATCTCCAAGAAGACTCCTAATTCTTATTAGTTTAAGAAAAGGACTCAAAATAAGAGAAAATAAAGAAACATAATAGCAACAAGATCCAAGACTCAAATAAAAATCATGTTGAAAAACATGAAAGGAAATACAAGAGAATAAAGATCATACGAAGATGTAAAAAAACAAGCCTAAAACTTAAGCACAATTTTAATCTTAGTTACACTAGAATCCTAAGATTTGCTTAAATTAGATGTCTTAGCAATAAGCAATCCACATGCTTAAATGAAAGACAAGGGTGGTGGCGGAATTTGGTGGGGTGAAAGGTGAAGTCACCAAGGTTCAACAAAGTCATACACAATGGGAATGCTTTGGATGGGTGATGTTGGGTAGTCACATCCAAGAGAGTACTTGGAGTGAAGGGTGAGGTTAGCTCATTCATTCTAGATTGGAATGAAGAGGAGGTAGAACCATGTGAATGGTTGGCACCATGGGTTGAGATAGTGTTGCATGAAGCAAGAGGTGGTGAGGGTGATGAAGAGCTGATAATTGGAACAATCTCATTCTTAGGTGTGGCAAAAGGTGAAGAGTTAAGTTTTGGTAACTTAATCTTAAATTTGAGGTGCCTCTTTGAAGAGGAGGTTTTGGATGAATTAGAGGTTCTTGTAGAAACCATGGTAGTAATGGGTGGTTCAAGGGGTAAGGATGAATGGTTTGAGGTGTGAAGACCATGGCTAACAAGGTGGGTTTAAAAGGGTGAGGGGATGATCCAAACTAGTAATGGGTTAAAAAAGGAAAGCCCAAGATATTTTGGGAGTGATCATAGGTTTGAAACAAAGATTCCAAAGGGTGTTGGAACAATTGGGAAGTTTCAGAAAACCCGAATTTGAGAGTGATATGAGCTAAAACTCATATCAATTTATCAACAAATAACCCTAAAACATGAAGCAAAATACCAATTTATCTTGTAAAAACAGTGTTATGTGGTATGTTTGTGTTTGTGTACACTTGTGTAGGTAAAAGGATGCATTTCTAAGCAAACAAGGAATAATCAAGCTTAATTTGATGAAAAAGACAAAGAAGGATCAAAAGTGACAAGACTTTGAAGTAAAAGGACCTATCTTGACAATCTGCCAAAGATGAAGGACCAAAGTGTAAATATGTTAAAGTCAAGATCATAGTCAAATTTGGTCAACTCTCAAGTCAACTCAGTCAAAGAACCAATTTTGTTCAAGAATGAAGTTTGAAGGACCAAATATGCCAAAGAAATGAAGTTACAAGCTCAAAAAGAAAATCTGCCAAAGTCAAGGGATTAATTCTGCCTATTTTGGAAAGTTTAATAAATGCAATCCGTGTGCTATACTTTTGTCCAATGAGAAGCTAGGAATAAGAAGACATGGATTGCCACATCATGGCATTTATTACCCACTAGCGCCGCATTCATAAATGAACGAATCATAACAGTTCAATCCATGTGCATCCTTTTTAGCCAGTTATATCTTGACACGTGGCATCTTCAAAACTAACAAGATTTCCAGGAACGGGTTAGAGCTAGAGTGGATTTCAAGAAAAGTGCTTAACATGAAACTTGCTCAAAATTACAAGACGAATCTATTGGTCATAACCAATCAACCTGAAATCAACTCTACAAAGAACCCCCAATTTGAGTTCATACCTGCAAAATCAATTAAGCACAATTGGACACGTAGAGACCTGGGATTGGTTCCAACACGTCACCAACCCCAACTGATCTTCTTCTCAAGTCTATAAATAGCCTGTTTAGTCTTCATTTCTTGTTGTGTAGTTGTAAAGTGTGAAAACACACACATTTACTTTTCCTTTCACCATTTCTCCTTTTTAGCTAAACTACTCAAGAGTTTGACACACTCTTGAGTTAGTTAGTTAGTTTGTAACAACTTAACAGCCTTGTAACCAATTCTCCATTAATAAAATTCAAATTCTACTTTCCCGCCAAATATTCTTACCTTCTTTACTGTTCATCTCCAACTTCCATTGATACTCTTGTTGCTGATTTGAGTTTGTTATGATCATTCCTTGATCATAACTAACTTTGAGAGAAGTTTGTAGCTGTTTGATTGATTTCAGTCCAAGTTCATAGCATATGTGATGAATTCAAGGCATTTTAGCCTTGTTGATGATGTGTAGCTGTTTTGATTGATTGTAGATAGTTGAATCTAGTGCTAAGGTGGTGGTTAGCACTAGACTAGAGAGTTCAACACTCCTCTACTGCTCAAAGGTTACTTCACAAGGTGCAAACGCCTCTTGTTTTGGGTTCCACTCAATTGTCAAAATGCATGCTTCATTCTTAGCTAAATCTTTGTTGACTGCATGATAAAACTTGTTTAGTCTGGTTTTGATCTGATTCTAGACTTGTGTTAGCTTAAGTGTAGCTAATCAGCTTATTGATTTGATATTTGTTCTAGTTGATAGCTTTATTCAGTCACTTTTAGCTTTGCTTTTCAATTTGAGTTCTAGTTAATTCAATTACTTGCAAGTAGCTTTCACACATCTCATTTTGATCACTGATTTTGGTCTGCTATAGCTTTTCATTCAGTTTAAACTTGTGTTTAAAAAGGCTTCACAAAAATCTTCAAAAATTCAGTAATGAGTGTTTGGCATTAGATGATATCTGATTTTCAAGTGTTGATTTTTGGCAAACTAATGTTCATTTCCAGTTAAGTGGTCATTACAAAAGGTTTGAAGTCATTTTCAAGTCAATTGCTAAGTCAAAAAGGCAAATGGCATTTTAAAAGTTTGGGACATTTTTCAGTCAGTTTCATTCAGAAAAGTTGTCAATTTCATTTGCCTTGCATTTGTTTGTTTCTTGATGAAATTCCACCAAACCAGTTTTCAGTTATAGGTCATAATATGAAGTTTCATTGTCCATAAGCATTTGATACAGTTTTCAGTAAGCAAGTAGAAATAAGCAAAAATCTGAACACGTAAGCAAATGGAAGTTTCTGTAAATTGAAAACTGCTTTTTCATATCTCTTAATTCTCTTCATAAACTTGGCAATTTTCTTTTACAAAATCACTTAGTTAGTGTTTCTGGTTGATTTTTAAGATTTTGAGCTTTTTGAAAAAAAGCTTGGTCAACGCTGGTCAACATAAGCCAATTTCAGCTTATTTCAAATTCCAAGCTTATTAATGGATAATTTTTGACAAGACTTGATTTCCCATTCATGTTTTGAGTTCATTAATCAGTTTCATTACAAAAATCCAGTTGTGCATGTCTAGATTCTTGTAGAGCTTATTTTGTGCTTATTGGAAAGTGCTTATCAGCTTATTAGCCATTTTCATCTAATTTCCTTTTACAGATCTAGCTTATTTTCAATTTTAAGAATTTTGCAATTGGTTTGATTGATTTTGGTTGAGAAACAAGCTCAAACGAGCTTATTTGTATGTGTAACCCGTTTTTGCTTAAAATTTTCCAAAAATTGCACTTTAGTCCTCCTTGTATTAAACTCTTTTTAAACTGGGCTAAACTTGATACTTTTTAGGGTTTTCATTAATCAGGTCCCTTAACTTTCCTATTTTGTTAAAATTCAGTTAGTTAGTTTTGGAATTTGTTACAAATTGGTTAGTTTGTTGCATAGTTTACATTTTTTATCCTCTTAGTTGACTGTTTTGACATTTTTAGTCCTTGTACTTGTTAGATTTACAATTTGAGCATTTATCTTTCATAGAATTTACATTTTCAGTCCTTTTAGTTGTAAAATTTACATTTTAAATTTTACTTGAATAAAAACTTGGTATTTGCAAGATGTTTTACATATAAGTAGACAATATTTTTCAGTTTTGCTAGGCTTTGTTTGAATTAGCAAATAGAATATCCAAAAAAATATTAACAACCAAAAACAGTTAAAAACCTGATATTGTTAGGACTTTCAATTAGCAAGAACTGAGAAAAACGAACTGCATTATACACAATTTCAAATGGCGCCGCTGCCGGTTCTTTGACTTTACGAGAGACTATCGATTGACGGTTTTCATTGGCTTTTGGGATCCGTTCACCTTGTGAACGTTATTTTTACGTATCATAAATCAAAAACAAATAAAAAATCAAAAAAATAAAAATATATAAAAACTAAAAAATTAACAAAACAATTCTTTTCCTAAAGAATTGACCAAACAAATTAAAAAATCCAAAAAGCAATCTTTTTCCTAAGAGATTGCACCCAAAAATATATATTATTGGATTCTCTCGGTTTTTATGTACATATAGTATTTTCTCTTAAAAACTCATAAATACAAAAATATTTTCCATATATTATTATAAGTAAATACGTATACGTATAAGAACAACCAATCTACATATTCTCCATAAGTATTGCTGAGGCAATACACCGTGTTGAGGGGCATTCCGGTCCTTGACACGTGTATCGATCAAACAAAATAAAGCAAGAATAGATAAATACTCTCAATAAGCAACAATTCGAAGAATACGAACATTTAAGTGAATAGAAAGGCGATGTGCTATAAAATGCCATCTAAGGGTCAATAGGTACTTAAGTGCTTCGCGCCACCTAACCCCCCGTTCACTTGTGAGTATTCTAAGAAGGAAGGCTTCATTGGGGGTCTTGCACCCAAGTAGTACATACATATATATTATTTTCTTGTGGATATTTCATATTGAAACTCGTAGAGGATAATCCTTTTCTCTTCAAAGTCACACGAGAGCTTCTCTCTCATTTCTCGTATTGAGTTGCATGCTCACTCGCGGGCGTGCACAAATACCGATTGGTGTACAACCTCTTCCTCCGAAAAGGAAGAAAAAGAGAAAGAGTAAGACCACCACCGTCCATCAAGCCGATCACGAGAATCGTGCTTTGATTCATCCACAACAAGAAGCCATGGCTGTCGATAATCGTTCTTTGATGGAACGTTTGCAAACCAATGTTCATGGATATGCTAGTGCTATTAGGATTCCCGACATTCCCGCAAATACATTTGAGCTAAAAACGTCTATGATTACTATGGTTTCACAATCACCTTTCTATGGTAACAAGAATGATGATCCTCATGATCACCTTAAGAGATTCCTTTCTCTTTGCAATACCATTAAGCATAATGGAGTTCCACATGATGCTATTAAGTTGATGTTAGTGCCATTTTCACTTGAGGGACAAGCTAAGCATTGGTTAGACACCCAACCACCCGATAGTATCACCACATGGGATGGTTTCACCATTAAGTTTTTGAACAAGTTCTTTCCTCTATCTAAGACCATGGCTGATGTCAGTAAAATTACCCCTTTAGGAAAAGAAAGCAATAAAATAGTGGTAAGTATTAACGAGTGATTTAGGAAAACCACAAGTTATGACCCAATGAGTGGGGATCGTTCTCTCGAGGAGGCTAGTGTGTTGTGTGATGAATGATTGATTAATGTTTTTGATTATTAATGAGAAGAAAGAGAAGAGAAAATGACGAAGACGAAAAAAATAGAAAAATAGGCAAAAACACTACTAGAAAGTTACGACGTAGAAACGTAAAAAGTACAAAAATTAAAATTTTAACCTAAAAATTCCTAAAAATTACTAAAAATCCACAGTAAAATTCTAAGAGTTTACAAAAAAAATCCAAACTTGCCAAAACCTTTTAATTAATTTAATAATGACTTTTTAATGCTAATTAAAGCCCTAAAAATCACTTTTAAATATTAAAAAGCCTTAAACAAGATTTAATAGTTTGTAAACCTCAAAAATGACCTAATTAAGCTAAAAACTATTTTTAAAAATTTTAAAACCAAATTAAACTATTTTTAAACTCCTAAAAACTATTAAAATCTATTAAATCTTAAATTAATTCTAAAAATTAAATGAAAAGCCTAAAAATTAATTGGAAAGTGAAAAAGGTCCTATTTTAATGTCTAGAATCTAGGAAAAATGAAAAAAAGATAAAAATAAAACTTTGAATTTTTCTTAATAAAATAATAATAAAATATTCCAAAAAATAAAAAGTTCTTAAATAAATTCTAAAAAATTCTCAAAAATCCTAAATATTCTAACTAAGAAGAAAATGAAAATTAAAGTTCCTAAACCCTTTTTTTATAATTTTATAAAAATTATTAAAGTTTATAAAAAACCTTAAAATAATATAAAATTAAAAATAAAAGTTTTTGAAACCAAATCTAGATGTAAACCTCAAAATATTTATTTAAGAACTAAAAATTATTTTTCCTAAAAATTAAAACACTTTTAACTATTTTTTATCTAATTTATAAAATCCAGCTAATAAATAAATGCTAAAAAATTAATAAAGAAAAGGAAAAATTAAATTTTTAGCTAGAAAAATCCTATATCCTAATACAGCCCTAGGAAAAATAAAATAAACCAAAATCGCTTATTAAATAAGCTGGAATGAGGGGAAAAAGCTACGGCTTATAATTATAAGCTAAGTTCAAAAACAGGTTAAGTAAATAACCTTTGCACCCTTGGTCAGTAAAAGACCCAAGGGCGCAACGGTATATGATGTGTGTGTTGAGTGTGGTGGCGGGGGTTCGAGCCTGAAGAACCCCTTTTTGCTTTTATTTTTTTTTCTTTTTAGACTCTTTCACAATCCAACACTGACACCCTTATAGCTTTGAAACACAAATCAAATTCACCCTTTACCAAGATTAGACAAGATTTAAAATCAAAACGTGGCCAATTCTTCTTTTTACAAGAACACAAATGATACTTGTTCTTGTTGATTTCTTCACACGTGAACAAAGCCAAGAGGGCTTGGCTTTTTGAGCTTTTTGGTGGTGTATTCTTGGAACAAAGGCACCCCTACACTCTTTCTGAGTGTAGGGAGTCACAATAAACAGGAAATCAAGCACTTTGCACACAAAAATTTCACAAAAAATGCATACAAAAGCAAATTAATGTTGCTGAGGTAGAGAGATAGGTCTGTGGGTGTTATGAGCCAAGTTACATGCAATCTAATGAGTTTCAAGCTCCCATATTTTGCATACAACTTCACAAGATGACACACAAACAAACTCAAACTCTAAATTACCCTAACACTTAATAGATTACAAGATCTTGGAACAAATTTCAACAAAAATAAGCAAAAAATGGAACATGCAGTTTTTAAGCTATACTTTTCCTTTTTTACTCACAAACTTGCTTCAAATCTTGGCCAAGCTTAACTAAAACTAACAATAAACCTAACTCAACCCTACTGAATCATTCTAAAACGTTTTATGCTACACAATCTAACAAGCTCTCTCCCTAAAACTTAAATCCAAACACCCTTTTAAACTTTTTGAAAACGATTTTAACAATCCAAATCACCTTAAAACTTTCTCAAACTGATCTAAGACTATCCTAGCTTACTCATAACATCCAAATGACTTACCTTAAACAGATTAAACAACACTTAGCACTTAAGCATACAAGATCACATAAACCTCAATTTTTTTGAAAATTCAAAAAGGAAAAAGTATTTTACCTTAGAGCCTTACATCCAAGGCTCTTGTGGATGTTAATCCACCTCCCTATACACTGGGGTGTATGCAGTACTATGATCAACTCCAATCTCCAAACTGCTAAGAAAAATCAAAAGAGGAAAACCAAGAACAATAGCATATTATATCCTGTTTTCTTTTTTAATTTCTGAAAATCTTTTTCAAAACCTACAAACCTTTAACAAAACACGTTTTAGAAACACTTCAATTTCAGAAAATCAACACCCAAATCCACTTTCACTTTTCTGGTTGCAAATTTCCTGAAATTAAATATCTTTTTTAAAACCCTTTTTGAAAACCTTAAACACTCAAAGTGTTTTATGATAAAATTGGAACCAGAATTTCTTCAGCAATTTATACCAACTTTAAATAACTATAAAAAGGAATTAAATTGTCAACACAAATACCAAACTTTTATATTATATTAAAAGGGATTACAAAATATTTTTTGAAGAAAACTGGAACAAAAGTGAATGAACATGTCTCATCCTCCTTTTATACAACTCTAAGACTATTCTAGAATGCTGAATTAAAAAAATACAAGGAAAAACAATTCCTAAAACCCTAATTTGTGGAATGCCAGAAAAGCCCTTGTCTTCTTTGACGAATTCATGGTCAAAAGTCACCCATGTGATTGACAACTGTGGAATATTGATCTTTGGACGTTGGATGAGCCTTGGGGACCAAGTAGAATGATCCTGTGCGTTTAATTGGTCGGTTTTAGGTTTTGGTGCGAATGGGATGGAGCAGGGGAGGTACGGGGTGGGGGCCACAGGCCATGTGGGAATGTTGGGTGAGGTGGGAAATGGTTAGATGAGGGGTAATTAGCATTCTGCACGATTTGGAGTAATAACCCTTTGAGTTGAGCTTAATTGAAGCTGGGGTGGTTTAGGGTTCGTCTAGGATTAGGGAAAGTTTAATCTAATTTGGGTTAACTTATTTTTAAATTAGTGTTTAGGAGGGAAGTAAATGGGGTGAGTGGGGTTGACTTAATTTGACCGTAGGTTTTAATAATAAAACCGGGTATAATGGGATTGGGCCATGGGGTTTTAGTGGGCTAGTGTTTGGATATTACATTACCCGTCCAAAAAATCTTAACATTGGTTAACTTTTTGCATGGCCAGTCCATTTGTTAATCAGCCAGTTAAATCCTTTTCAACATTAGTCCAAATCCAATTGCATTTTTAGTCCTTTGATGAATAAGGTTAACATTTGCACTTTTGATCAATTCCCAAGGGCATTTCTTGTACAATCTTCGAACTTGAAGGTCCACACTTGTACATTTGACATTTGGAGGGTCAAATATGACAAGTTCTTCAAAGATGAGGGGCCATTCTTGCCAATTCTTCAATCTTGAGGGGTCTTTTTGCAAATTTCCATAAATGAGCTTGGTTCATTGTGCGTCTTCGTTTCCCGTGTTCGTTTTTGATTGATTCTTGTGATCTTTTGCCAATTCCTCAATATCCGTACCTAAAAATACACAAGTAACAAACACGAGCATATATTTGGCATATTTTATGATATTTTATGTATTTTAAGCCCGATTTGGA
This sequence comes from Glebionis coronaria, assembly GCA_025667525.1. Taxonomy (NCBI): domain Eukaryota; kingdom Viridiplantae; phylum Streptophyta; class Magnoliopsida; order Asterales; family Asteraceae; genus Glebionis; species Glebionis coronaria. Next base: position 365,387,741 of record CM046878.1, read on the forward strand.
CGATGAGACCATGTATAAAAGCAGTCTCATCACTCCCCCATACTAAACCATTGCCGTGCCCTCACGCAATGCTAAAATAAAGTATCAAAGCACCTCCAAAATTTATTTTATTCAATTTATTGAATGATAAACTAACTACACTATTGCTACTACTTGTGTTTTAGACATAATGTATGATTTTCATCGCAAAATGGGACGTTTAGGTTCATAGAATAAGAACACGTGAATGCTTCGTTAGAAATAATTTCATCGTCCTCGATTTTCACCCTAATTCCATGCCAAGCGTGCAACGAGATCATTGTCATTATAAGTTAGTAATGCTAACACTACTCATATGCCCTAATCACGTACTTATTCTCCCATTATTCCTAAGTTGTATCTCTTATATTTTATTATGTCTTAATGATCACGAGGATACATCATTGACTTATGCGATAATAGAGATTTAGGTCTAAAAATAGAGTCCTAACGGTGTAACTAAGACCATCAAATCAATAACCCCTCCTAATAGACAACGATGTTAAAAAATTAAGTTGACAAGAAGAATCGATAAACACGGTTTTATAACGGTTTTGAACATGAGACTTATTACCAAGACTTTTATACGCCCCCTAACGGAAGGGCCTTATTATCTTTGGTTTACCTCCATCTTTTATTCAACTTCGCCATGAAGCTTTTATTATGATTTCGGTCTTGCCTTGCCTTTTATTATCCGCCATCATCGGTGGTTTTATTAGCCAAAGACGTATATCCTCACGCTAAAGCGAATTTTGGATCTTTAAAGCTTCGAAGATTAAGGCTTGATTCACTTTCAATTTTGCATAGATTTTAGGCCTTGTGGGGCTTCAAATTGTTTGCTAGATTTAGGTGAGCACTTGAAATCTTATTATTGGGTGAAGCTTTCGATTATTGGGGTGCCAATACTTCAAAACCGTGACGCTGGCGATACCTTAATGTCTTCCCAATTTAATTACATGGAAGCTACTAGAAAAGACTAGAAACCCAACAATCCTAACTAAACCGCTAAGTCAATATTTATTAAGCAAAAAATATTTACAAGCGAAGGGAGAATAAGCAAACAACGAGAACATATGAGTTTTTGAAAGAATACGAGTACTCTACGTTTAGCATAGTAACTTATAATTAACTCTATCATTTCTCGTCCTCATTTAAGAGACTTAGCCTAATGTGTAGTTAAGGAATCAAAGCTAAGTGCTCAACACGCACGGTCGAGTCAAAAATTACTCTTATTCTCGCCATCGGAAAATCTACATTCGTGTCTTCAAACACTTATAAAATATGAGAAAAAATTTAAAATTTGGCCATTTTTAGCCTTATTTTGCAACAAAACGATAAACAAAACGATAAACTTTGGAAAGCGTGAAGGTTTGGTAAGGCAAGTATCTATTCACCCCCCATACTAAAGTTAAACATTGTCCTCAATGTTTCGAGTCTAGGGGTGCAAACACCCCCATACTAGAGACGTAGTCGAATGCCTAATCTAGCATGGAAAGGGTGTAACCATTAAGTAATAGCCGTTTATGAAGTGTGCTAAAAACCTAAGGTTAGAACATAAAAGGATATATCATATGGATATTGGGAAAGGCCTCCAAAGCAAACGATCGAGTGCTCCCATGAAACGAACACGAGAGGCTCCAATCGTGAAGATCATGATCTAAAAATCACAATGCACAAACATCCACGGAACAAAGGTTGGAAGGGCACAAATCCCCTCACATTAACTAATTAGAAAGCAATAATATGTACATGGATAAGCATGGGTCTCCCCCACGAGGCACCTTGTTTTTGATAACCGAGTCAAAAGCTCGACTCGAATCCCCATAAATGTGATCATTTAGGGATAATCATGGTGTGGTCAATTTTTGGTGGGGCTTACATGATAAACAAGGCCCAAAAGTACGTGGAGTACTTTTAAAAATCCGATAAACGTATACCAGGGTCAAAGATAGCGTCTTCGTTTTCGGATGAAAGACGATACAACGCTACTCCAACACAATCCAAAACAACCCCAAAGGGGTAGAAGAAAATAGGAGAGAAGAAATAGAAGGGTGGGACAATGGGTAAGTCAAAACATTGAGCTACTCGAGGTAAACTCGCACCAATCAAATGAAAAGATTTTCCATTTATTGCATCGGTGGAAGACCGAGATTTCCCTTTATAAGCAATTCCAGGATCAAATATCTCGTCCTCGGTGGAGAAAGGGGAGGGAACATATGGGGCTTCCCCCACACTAAGTCCACACAAAGCATCGTCAAAAGGAGAAGACGAGCTTGTAGTACTCAATAAACGCGGTGATGACGGAGTTAGAATTGTAGAAAAATCTTTTAAATTAAATTCAAAATCTTTTCCTTTTTAATCTTTAAAACTCTTTTTGTGAAAACCCGATTTGATTATGTCAAAAATATTTGGTGTATCTAAAGCAATGTTAGTCACACTAAAAATTCTCACATTTTGAAATCTTTTTGGTTTTGGTGGTGGCAAGTTTTCAAATCTTTTGTCAACAAAGAAAACCTCCCCATCGGGATCAACGTATTCATCATCCGAAGATTCACTCGAGATTGGAATCATAGGCTTAACACTCTTAACCTCCATCGGCGGAGGGGACGGAACTTCATTTTTATCAGCAACTCCTAAAACTCTATTTGAAATCTTTTTGCAAATGCTTTTGATAGGATTGACATTGTACAAAGATGTGATAGAATACACATGAGAGAGAGTGGAGTTTTGGGTTGCATTAATGACGAGTTCTTCCTCATTGAAACGAAGAGTGATTTTTCTTGCATGCACATCGATAAGTGCTCTCGAGGTATCCAAAAAAGATCGACCTAAAATTAACGGAACTTTAGGATCGATGGGAATGTCAACAACAATGAAGTCTACGGGATAACAGAATTTCCCAACTTTCACGAAGACGTCCTCGGCAACTCCACAAGCTAGAATCATAGAATGATCGGCCATTTCGATTGGCATTCTTGAAGGAGTGAGATTGGGAAGATTGAGCGATTTAAAAATCTCAAGAGGCATCAAATTAATACTAGCACCAAGATCGGCCAAGGCGTAGCATTCTTCCATGTCTTGGATAGCACATGGGATTAAAAACTTTCCAGGATCACCGACTTTTTGAGGTATGCGGCTTAGAAAAACCGAAGAACAACTAGACGATTTTTGCAATTTCTCTTTGTTATTCAACATACTCTTGAAGTTCGCGGCAAATCGAGGCATCATGACTAAGGTGTCGGCAAAACTTATATTAAAATGCAAGTCACGAAACATTTTCATAAAGAGTTCAAATTGATAATTATTTCGTTCTTGTGCCTTTTCCTTGTTTCGTCTTGATGGGTAGGGTAAAGGTGGTGTGGGTTGGGGCAAAGTAGGCATAGGCAACGGCCTTGGAATCTCGGGTTCCATGATGGGTATTGGTTCCACCGTAGGTGTGGTTTGAGCGGTACTTCGTGGGCTTGCAATGTGCTCCTTTTCAACCACAACCTCGGGTTCTTTCTCTTTTTCCTTCTCCATAGAAGTACTTGGACGAGAAATGGGTTCCTTGAAAGTTTTACCACTACGAGTAGTAACAACCTTCAATTCTCCTTTCGGGTTCACGATGGTATCACTAGGAAGACCACCCGAAGAAAGGGCTTACACATGATAGCTTCAAACATTTTAGCCATACGGTCTTCAAACTTAGATTGCCTAGCATCCGCTTTTAACAACTCTTGCTTAATCTCATGTTGTCCTTGCTCCATTTTTTGTTGATTTTGTTGGAGTCGTGTGACATTTCCTTCCATTTTGTTAGCATGAGTTTTAAGTTCATTAGCAAGTTCGTTTTTTAGCTCGTTTTTCAACTCGGATCTTAAGCTAACCATCTCACGTTGAATATTGTCAAACTTAGCATCATTAGCCTTTGCATAATTCAAAAATTCTCCTTGAAGATTTTTGGTGTGATCGTTTTGAAAACCTTGGGCATTGTTTTGAAAATCACGGTTTTGGTTTTGATTAGAAATTTGCCCATTTCCACTTTGGTAATTACCTTTGTTATAGTTTCTTTGATTTCCTTGGTAATTTCCACCTTGGTTGTTGTTGCGATAATTATTAGCATTTTGATTGGGTGGAGCTTGATTTGAACGAGAACCTTGACCGATTTGGTTGTAAGTTCCCGTGGCTACAAAAGCATTCGAAGTGTTACCATCCGCGGTAATGCACTCGGAAAGATCATGAGCTCCCCCACACGACAAACAACTTTTAGAAACCGCTTTAACCGAAGCGGAATTGGAAGCTTCTTGAGCCTTCCAATGGGACATAAGGTTAGCAAATCTATCGAAAAATCGGTTTTCTTCATTTGCTTCATCATGTAATGCATTGATACTTTGAGACGATGATGAGCCCCTTTTGGCAACACTCGGTGTGTGACGAGGGCTATAAACCTTAGACCTATTTTCGATTATGACCAAAGCTTCTTCAACCGTTTTACACAAAAAATTACCACCCGCGGCGGCATTTAAATAATCTCTTTCATGATCGTTAAGTCCATTGTAAAACGTGTCGATTTGGTGCAAATCAGAAAAACCGTGATGAGGACATTCATGTAACATCTCCTTAAACCTATTCCAAGCCGTAGAAAAACTTTCATTTGATTCTTGTGAAAATTTAGAAATCTCATTTTTCAAATGCGTAGTCTTAGAGGGCGGAAAAAATTGGTTCACAAATTTTGAAACGAGATCCTTCCACGTCAATATAGAATTGGGTGGCTCTTTCTCTAACCAAATTTTAGCGGGCCCCGCTAAGGAATACGGAAAAAGCATCATCTTAATCGAGTCATTCGAGACATCCTTGAATTTGCACGTGGCGGTAAGACGATTGAATTGGCGGATATGGTTGTGGGGATTGTCCTTCTCATCACCACGGAATTTGTTGTTTTGGATCATCGACAACAAACCCGTTTTCACCTCAAAATTCTCCGCAAGGATTGCGGGAATCACAATAGCTTCTCCATAACGCTCGGTGGGTGCTTGAAGTAACTCCATCATAGTTCGATTCGCCATGGTTGGTTCTTCTCGTACAATGGGTTCGTCAATAGGAGACTCCTCACTAGAATGAGTTGGAGTTGGAGTTTTGTTCTTGCGTTTACGTGCACGTTTTGCTTGATTACGAGTGAGCATAAACGTCACGTACAACGTGGAGACGAGCAAAGAGGATTCTTTTTGGTATTTTGTGTTTTTCAATTTTTTTTTGTAGTTTTTGATTGTATTAACCTTTTTGGAATTTGGTGAAATGTATTAAGTAGACAATGAGTCCACAAATATCCTCCTTAATCAAATCTCTTGATTAAAAAGGCCTCAAAGAATGAAAACGATCACGTGAAGTGAACGCCTTCGATGACTTTAGAACGATGGTGGAACACCAAATCGTTCAAGATGGTTTAATCAATATGAAACCAAGAAAATATATATGATATGTAGTAATACTTTGGGCGGCAAAACCCTCGATTCACTCTCAAAATCAAATACGCACAAGCAAGCGGAGGAAACGAGGCGGCGCGAAGCACTTAAGAGCCTTTTTCCTTTAGGTTGTGAAATACAACCGCCTTATACCCACCTTATAGTTTGTATTATCAAGATTAAGCTTCACGAAAGTATTTATCTATTTTTGCCTTTTTCTTTGGTTTGAGATTCGAATACAATGATTGGGTAATGACCTCTCAAGTCAAGGTTGTGATTGCTCACGTATTTGGAGTACTTGTGTATTTATTGTTCTACGTATACAATATAGTAATAATATTCATACAAAAACCGAAAAACGATAATACGTATTAATAGAGTGCTATTAATACAAATACTATTATGGCTAATATAGAAAACAACAATGTTCAATCAAAACACAACACGCCTCCCCGGCAGCGGCGCCAAAAATGATGTCAGTAAAATTACCCCTTTAGGAAAAGAAAGCAATAAAATAGTGGTAAGTATTAACGAGTGATTTAGGAAAACCACAAGTTATGACCCAATGAGTGGGGATCGTTCTCTCGAGGAGGCTAGTGTGTTGTGTGATGAATGATTGATTAATGTTTTTGATTATTAATGAGAAGAAAGAGAAGAGAAAATGACGAAGACGAAAAAAATAGAAAAATAGGCAAAAACACTACTAGAAAGTTACGACGTAGAAACGTAAAAAGTACAAAAATTAAAATGTTAACCTAAAAATTCCTAAAAATTACTAAAAATCCACAATAAAATTTTAAGAGTTTTCAAAAAAATCCAAACTTGCCAAAACCTTTTAATTAATTTAATAATGACTTTTTAATGCTAATTAAAGCCCTAAAAATCACTTTTAAATATTAAAAAGCCTTAAACAAGATTTAATAGTTTGTAAACCTCAAAAATGACCTAATTAAGCTAAAAACTATTTTTAAAAATTTTAAAACCAAATTAAACTATTTTTAAACTCCTAAAAACTATTAAAATCTATTAAATCTTAAATTAATTCTAAAAATTAAATGAAAAGCCTAAAAATTAATTTGAAAGTGAAAAAGGTCCTATTTTAATGTCTAGAATCTAGGAAAAATGAAAAAAAGTTAAAAATAAAACTTTGAATTTTTCTTAATAAAATAATAATAAAATATTCCAAAAAATAAAAAGTTCTTAAATAAATTCTAAAAAGTTCTCAAAAATCCTAAATATTCTAACTAAGAAGAAAATGAAAATTAAAGTTCCTAAACCCTTTTTTATAATTTTATAAAAATTATTAAAGTTTATAAAAAACCTTAAAATAATATAAAATTAAAAATAAAAGTTTTTGAAACCAAATCTAGATGTAAACCTCAAAATATTTATTTAAGAACTAAAAATTATTTTTCCTAAAAATTAAAACACTTTTAACTATTTTTTATCTAATTTATAAAATCCGGCTAATAAATAAATGCTAAAAAATTAATAAAGAAAAGGAAAAATTAAATTTTTAGCTAGAAAAATCCTATATCCTAATACAACCCTAGGAAAAATAAAATAAACCAAAATCGCTTATTAAATAAGCTGGAATGAGGGGAAAAAGCTACGGCTTATAATTATAAGCTAAGTTCAAAAACAGGTTAAGTAAATAACCTTTGCACCCTTGGTCAGTAAAAGACCCAAGGGCGCAACGGTATATGATGTGTGTGTTGAGTGTGGTGGCGGGGGTTCGAGCCTGAAGAACCCCTTTTTGCTTTTATTTTTTTTTCTTTTTAGACTCTTTCACAATCCAACACTGACACCCTTATAGCTTTGAAACACAAATCAAATTCACCCTTTACCAAGATTAGACAAGATTTAAAATCAAAACGTGGCCAATTCTTCTTTTTACAAGAACACAAATGATACTTGTTCTTGTTGATTTCTTCACACGTGAACAAAGCCAAGAGGGCTTGGCTTTTTGAGCTTTTTGGTGGTGTATTCTTGGAACAAAGGCACCCCTACACTCTTTCTGAGTGTAGGGAGTCACAATAAACAGGAAATCAAGCACTTTGCACACAAAAATTTCACAAAAAATGCATACAAAAGCAAATTAATGTTGCTGAGGTAGAGAGATAGGTCTGTGGGTGTTATGAGCCAAGTTACATGCAATCTAATGAGTTTCAAGCTCCCATATTTTGCATACAACTTTACAAGATGACACACAAACAAACTCAAACTCTAAATTACCCTAACACTTAACAGATTACAAGATCTTGGAACAAATTTCAACAAAAATAAGCAAAAAATGGATCATGCAGTTTTTAAGCTATACTTTTCCTTTTTTACTCACAAACTTGCTTCAAATCTTGGCCAAGCTTAACTAAAACTAACAATAAACCTAACTCAACCTTACTGAATCATTCTAAAACGTTTTATGCTACACAATCTAACAAGCTCTCTCCCTAAAACTTAAATCCAAACACCCTTTTAAACTTTTTGAAAACGATTTTAACAATCCAAATCACCTTAAAACTTTCTCAAACTGATCTAAGACTATCCTAGCTTACTCATAACATCCAAATGACTTACCTTAAACAGATTAAACAACACTTAGCACTTAAGCATACAAGATCACATAAACCTCAATTTTTCTGAAAATTCAAAAAGGAAAAAGTATTTTACCTTAGAGCCTTACATCCAAGGCTCTTGTGGATGTTAATCCACCTCCCTATACACTGGGGTGTATGCAGTACTATGATCAACTCCAATTCCAAACTGCTAAGAAAAATCAAAAGAGGAAAACCAAGAACAATAGCATATTATATCCTGTTTTCTTTTTTAATTTCTGAAAATCTTTTTCAAAACCTACAAACCTTTAACAAAACACGTTTTAGAAACACTTCAATTTCAGAAAATCAACACACAAATCCACTTTCACTTTTCTGGTTGCAAATTTCCTGAAATTAAATATCTTTTTTAAAACCCTTTTTGAAAACCTTAAACACTCAAAGTGTTTTATGATAAAATTGGAACCAGAATTTCTTCAGCAATTTATACCAACTTTAAATAACTATAAAAAGGAATTAAATTGTCAACACAAATACCAAACTTTTATATTATATTAAAAGGGATTACAAAATATTTTTTGAAGAAAACTGGAACAAAAGTGAATGAACAGGTCTCATCCTCCTTTTATACAACTCTAAGACTATTCTAGAATGCTGAATTAAAAAAATACAAGGAAAAACAATTCCTAAAACCCTAATTTGTGGAATGCCAGAAAAGCCCTTGTCTTCTTTGACGAATTCATGGTCAAAAGTCACCCATGTGATTGACAGTTGTGGAATATTGATCTTTGGACGTTGGATGAGCCTTGGGGACCAAGTAGAATGATCCTGTGCGTTTAATTGGTCGGTTTTGGGTTTTGGTGCGAATGGGATGGAGCAGGGGAGGTACGGGGTGGGGGCCACAGGCCATGTGGGAATGTTGGGTGAGGTGGGAAATGGTTAGATGAGGGGTAATTAGCATTCTGCACGATTTGGAGTAATAACCCTTTGAGTTGAGCTTAATTGAAGCTGGGGTGGTTTAGGGTTCGTCTAGGATTAGGGAAAGTTTAATCCAATTTGGGTTAATTTATTTTTAAATTAGTGTTTAGGAGGGAAGTAAATGGGGTGAGTGGGGTTGACTTAATTTGACCGTAGGTTTTAATAATAAAACCGGGTATAATGGGATTGGGCCATGGGGTTTTAGTGGGCTAGTGTTTGGATATTACATTACCCGTCCCAATAATCTTAACATTGGTTAACTTTTTGCATGGCCAGTCCATTTGTTAATCAGCCAGTTAAATCCTTTTCAACATTAGTCCAAATCCAATTGCATTTTTAGTCCTTTGATGAATAAGGTTAACATTTGCACTTTTGATCAATTCCCAAGGGCATTTCTTGTACAATCTTCGAACTTGAAGGTCCACACTTGTACATTTGACATTTGGAGGGTCAAATATGATAAGTTCTTCAAAGATGAGGGGCCATTCTTGCCAATTCTTCAATCTTGAGGGGTCTTTTTGCAAATTTCCATAAATGAGCTTGGTTCATTGTGCGTCTTCGTTTCCCGTGTTCGTTTTTGATTGATTCTTGTGATCTTTTGCCAATTCCTCAATATCCGTACCTAAAAATACACAAGTAACAAACACGAGCATATATTTGGCATATTTTATGATATTTTATGTATTTTAAGCCCGATTTGGACGATGAGACCATGTATAAAAGCAGTCTCATCACTCCCCCATACTAAACCATTGCCGTGCCCTCACGCAATGCTAAAATAAAGTATCAAAGCACCTCCAAAATTTATTTTATTCAATTTATTGAATGATAAACTAACTACACTATTGCTACTACTTGTGTTTTAGACATAATGTATGATTTTCATCGCAAAATGGGACGTTTAGGTTCATAGAATAAGAACACGTGAATGCTTCGTTAGAAATAATTTCATCGTCCTCGATTTTCACCCTAATTCCATGCCAAGCGTGCAACGAGATCATTGTCATTAAAAGTTAGTAATGCTAACACTACTCATATGCCCTAATCACGTACTTATTCTCCCATTATTCCTAAGTTGTATCTCTTATATTTTATTATGTCTTAATGATCACGAGGATACATCATTGACTTATGCGATAATAGAGATTTAGGTCTAAAAATAGAGTCCTAACGGTGTAACTAAGACCATCAAATCAATAACCCCTCCTAATAGACAACGATGTTAAAAAATTAAATTGACAAGAAGAATCGATAAACACGGTTTTATAACAGTTTTGAACATGAGACTTATTACCAAGACTTTTATACGCCCCCTAACGGAAGGGCCTTATTATCTTTGGTTTACCTCCATCTTTTATTCAACTTCGCCATGAAGCTTTTATTATGACTTCGGTCTTGCCTTGCCTTTTATTATCCGCCATCATCGGTGGTTTTATTAGCCAAAGACGTATATCCTCACGCTAAAGCGAATTTTGGATCTTTAAAGCTTCGAAGATTAAGGCTTGATTCACTTTCAATTTTGCATAGATTTTAGGCCTTGTGGGGCTTCAAATTGTTTGCTAGATTTAGGTGAGCCCTTGAAATCTTATTATTGGGTGAAGCTTTCGATTATTGGGGTGCCAATACTTCAAAACCGTGACACTGGCGATACCTTAATGTCTTCCCAATTTAATTACATGGAAGCTACTAGAAAAGACTAGAAACCCAACAATCCTAACTAAACCGCTAAGTCAATATTTATTAAGCAAAAAATATTTACAAGCGAAGGGAGAATAAGCAAACAACGAGAACACATGAGTTTTTGAAAGAATACGAGTACTCTACGTTTAGCATAGTAACTTATAATTAACTCTATCATTTCTCGTCCTCATTTAAGAGACTTAGCCTAATGTGTAGTTAAGGAATCAAAGCTAAGTGCTCAACACGCACGGTCGAGTCAAAAATTACTCTTATTCTCGCCATCGGAAAATCTACATTCGTGTCTTCAAACACTTATAAAATATGAGAAAAATTTTAAAATTTGGCCATTTTTAGCCTTATTTTGCAACAAAACGATAAACAAAACGATAAACTTTGGAAAGCGTGAAGGTTTGGTAAGGCAAGTATCTATTCACCCCCCCATACTAAAGTTAAACATTGTCCTCAATGTTTCGAGTCTAGGGGTGCAAACACCCCCATACTAGAGACGTAGTCGAATGCCTAATCTAGCATGGAAAGGGTGTAACCATTAAGTAATAGCCGTTTATGAAGTGTGCTAAAAACCTAAGGTTAGAACATAAAAGGATATATCATATGGATATTGGGAAAGGCCTCCAAAGCAAACGATCGAGTGCTCCCATGAAACGAACACGAGAGGCTCCAATCGTGAAGATCATGATCTAAAAATCACAATGCACAAACAACCACGGAACAAAGGTTGGAAGGGCACAAATCCCCTCACATTAACTAATTAGAAAGCAATAATATATACATGGATAAGCATGGGTCTCCCCCACGAGGCACCTTGTTTTTGATAACCGAGTCAAAAGCTCGACTCGAATCCCCATAAATGTGATCATTTAGGGATAATCATGGTGTGGTCAATTTTTGGTGGGGCTTACATGATAAACAAGGCCCAAAAGTACGTGGAGTACTTTTAAAAATCCGATAAACGTATACCGGGGTCAAAGATAGCGTCTTCGTTTTCGGATGAAAGACGATACAACGCTACTCCAACACAATCCAAAACAACCCCAAAGGGGTAGAAGAAAATAGGAGAGAAGAAATAGAAGGGTGGGACAATGGGTAAGTCAAAACATTGAGCTACTCGAGGTAAACTCGCACCAATCAAATGAAAAGATTTTCCATTTATTGCATCGGTGGAAGACCGAGATTTCCCTTTATAAGCAATTCCAGGATCAAATATCTCGTCCTCGGTGGAGAAAGGGGAGGGAACATATGGGGCTTCCCCCACACTAAGTCCACACAAAGCATCGTCAAAAGAAGAAGACGAGCTTGTAGTACTCAATAAACGCGGTGATGACGGAGTTAGAATTGTAGAAAAATCTTTTAAATTAAATTCAAAATCTTTTCCTTTTTCATCTTTAAAACTCTTTTTGTGAAAACCCGATTTGATTATGTCAAAAATATTTGGTGTATCAAAAGCAATGTTAGTCACACTAAAAATTCTCACATTTTGAAATCTTTTTGGTTTTGGTGGTGGCAAGTTTTCAAATCTTTTGTCAACAAAGAAAACCTCCCCATCGGGATCAACGTATTCATCATCCGAAGATTCACTCGAGATTGGAATCATAGGCTTAACACTCTTAACCTCCATCGGCGGAGGGGACGGAACTTCATTTTTATCAACAACTCCTAAAACTCTAATTGAAATCTTTTTGCAAATGCTTTTGATAGGATTGACATTGTACAAAGATGTGATAGAATACACATGAGAAAGAGTGGAGTTTTGGGTTGCATTAATGACGAGTTCTTCCTCATTGAAACGAAGAGTGATTTTTCTTGCATGCACATCGATAAGTGCTCTCGAGGTATCCAAAAATGATCGACCTAAAATTAACGGAACTTTAGGATCGATGGGAATGTCAACAACAATGAAGTCTACGGGATAATAGAATTTCCCAACTTTCACGAAGACGTCCTCGGCAACTCCACAAGCTAGAATCGTAGAATGATCGGCCATTTCAATTGACATTCTTGAAGGAGTGAGATTGGGAAGATTGAGCGATTTAAAAATCTCAAGAGGCATCAAATTAATACTAGCACCAAGATCGGCCAAGGCGTAGCATTCTTCCATGTCTTGGATAGCACATGGGATTAAAAACTTTCCAGGATCACCGACTTTTTGAGGTATGCGGCTTAGAAAAACCGAAGAACAACTAGACGATTTTTGCAATTTCTCTTTGTTATTCAACATACTTTTGAAGTTCGCGGCAAATCGAGGCATCATGACTAAGGCGTCGGCAAAACTTATATTAAAATGCAAGTCACGAAACATTTTCATAAAGAGTTCAAATTGATAATTATTTCGTTCTTGTGCCTTTTCCTTGTTTCGTCTTGATGGGTAGGGTAAAGGTGGTGTGGGTTGGGGCAAAGTAGGCATAGGCAACGGCCTTGGAATCTCGGGTTCCATGATGGGTATTGGTTCCACCGTAGGTGTGGTTTGAGCGGTACTTCGTGGGCTTGCAATGTGCTCCTTTTCAACCACAACCTCGGGTTCTTTCTCTTTTTCCTTCTCCATAGAAGTACTTGGACGAGAAATGGGTTCCTTGAAAGTTTTACCACTACGAGTAGTAACAACCTTCAATTCTCCTTTCGGGTTCACGATGGTATCACTAGGAAGACCACCCGAAGAAGAGGGCTTACACATGATAGCTTCAAACATTTTAGCCATACGGTCTTCAAACTTAGATTGCCTAGCATCCGCTTTTAACAACTCTTGCTTAATCTCATGTTGTCCTTGCTCCATTTTTTGTTGATTTTGTTGGAGTCGTGTGACATTTCCTTCCATTTTGTTAGCATGAGTTTTAAGTTCATTAGCAAGTTCGCTTTTTAGCTCGTTTTTCAACTCGGATCTTAAGCTAACCATCTCACGTTGCATATTGTCAAACTTAGCATCATTAGCCTTTGCATAATTCAAAAATTCTCCTTGAAGATTTTTGGTGTGATCGTTTTGAAAACCTTGGGCATTGTTTTGAAAATCACGGTTTTGGTTTTGATTAGAAATTTGCCCATTTCCACTTTGGTAATTACCTTTGTTATAGTTTCTTTGATTTCCTTGGTAATTTCCACCTTGGTTGTTGTTGCGATAATTATTAGCATTTTGATTGGGTGGAGCTTGATTTGAACGAGAACCTTGACCGATTTGGTTGTAAGTTCCCGTGGCTACAAAAGCATTCGAAGTGTTACCATCCGCGGTAATGCACTCGGAAAGATCATGAGCTCCCCCACACGACAAACAACTTTTAGAAACCGCTTTAACCGAAGCGGAATTGGAAGCTTCTTGAGCCTTCCAATGGGACATAAGGTTAGCAAATCTATCGAAAAGTCGGTTTTCTTCATTTGCTTCATCATGTAATGCATTGATACTTTGAGACGATGATGAGCCCCTTTTGGCAACACTCGGTGTGTGACGAGGGCTATAAATCTTAGACCTATTTTCGATTATGACCAAAGCTTCTTCAACCGTTTTACACAAAAAATTACCACCCGCGGCGGCATTTAAATAATCTCTTTCATGATCGTTAAGTCCATTGTAAAACGTGTCGATTTGGTGCAAATCGGAAAAACCGTGATGAGGACATTCATGTAACATCTCCTTAAACCTATTCCAAGCCGTAGAAAAACTTTCATTTGATTCTTGTGAAAATTTAGAAATCTCATTTTTCAAATGCGTAGTCTTAGAGGGCGGAAAAAATTGGTTCACAAATTTTGAAACGAGATCCTTCCACGTCAATATAGAATTGGGTGGCTCTTTCTCTAACCAAATTTTAGCGGGCCCCGCTAAGGAATACGGAAAAAGCATCATCTTAATCGAGTCATTCGAGACATCCTTGAATTTGCACGTGGTGGTAAGACGATTGAATTGGCGGATATGGTTGTGGGGATTGTCCTTCTCATCACCACGGAATTTGTTGTTTTGGATCATCGACAACAAACCCGTTTTCACCTCAAAATTCTCCGCAAGGATTGCGGGAATCACAATAGCTTCTCCATAACCCTCGGTGGGTGCTTGAAGTAACTCCATCATAGTTCGATTCGCCATGGTTGGTTCTTCTCGTACAATGGGTTCGTCAATAGGAGACTCCTCACTAGAATGAGTTGGAGTGGGAGTTTTGTTCTTGCGTTTACGTGCACGTTTTGCTTGATTACGAGTGAGCATAAACGTCACGTACAACGTGGAGACGAGCAAAGAGGATTCTTTTTGGTATTTTGTGTTTTTCAATTTTTTTTTGTGGTTTTTGATTGTATTAACCTTTTTGGAATTTGGTGAAATGTATTAAGTAGACAATGAGTCCACAAATATCCTCCTTAATCAAATCTCTTGATTAAAAAGGCCTCAAAGAATGAAAACGATCACGTGAAGTGAACGCCTTCGATGACTTTAGAACGATGGTGGAACACCAAATCGTTCAAGAGGGTTTAATCAATATGAAACCAAGAAAATATATATGATATGTAGTAATACTTTGGGCGGCAAAACCCTCGATTCACTCTCAAAATCAAATACGCACAAGCAAGCGGAGGAAACGAGGCGGCGCGAAGCACTTAAGAGCCTTTTTCCTTTAGGTTGTGAAATACAACCGCCTTATACCCACCTTATAGTTTGTATTATCAAGATTAAGCTTCACGAAAGTATTTATCTATTTTTGCCTTTTTCTTTGGTTTGAGATTCGAATACAATGATTGGGTAATGACCTCCCAAGTCAAGGTTGTGATTGCTCACGTATTTGGAGTACTTGTGTATTTATTGTTCTACGTATACAATATAGTAATAATATTCACACAAAAACCAAAAAACGATAATACGTATTAATAGAGTGCTATTAATACAAATACTATTATGGCTAATATAGAAAACAACAATGTTCAATCAAAACACAACACGCCTCCCCGGCAGCGGCGCCAAAAATGATGTCAGTAAAATTACCCCTTTAGGAAAAGAAAGCAATAAAATAGTGGTAAGTATTAACGAGTGATTTAGGAAAACCACAAGTTATGACCCAATGAGTGGGGATCGTTCTCTCGAGGAGGCTAGTGTGTTGTGTGATGAATGATTGATTAATGTTTTTGATTATTAATGAGAAGAAAGAGAAGAGAAAATGACGAAGACGAAAAAAATAGAAAAATAGGCAAAAACACTACTAGAAAGTTACGACGTAGAAACGTAAAAAGTACAAAAATTAAAATTTTAACCTAAAAATTCCTAAAAATTACTAAAAATCCACAATAAAATTCTAAGAGTTTTCAAAAAAAATCCAAACTTGCCAAAACCTTTTAATTAATTTAATAATGACTTTTTAATGCTAATTAAAGCCCTAAAAATCACTTTTAAATATTAAAAAGCCTTAAACAAGATTTAATAGTTTGTAAACCTCAAAAATGACCTAATTAAGCTAAAAACTATTTTTAAAAATTTTAAAACCAAATTAAACTATTTTTAAACTCCTAAAAACTATTAAAATCTATTAAATCTTAAATTAATTCTAAAAATTAAATGAAAAGCCTAAAAATTAATTTGAAAGTGAAAAAGGTCCTATTTTAATGTCTAGAATCTAGGAAAAATGAAAAAAAGTTAAAAATAAAACTTTGAATTTTTCTTAATAAAATAATAATAAAATATTCCAAAAAATAAAAAGTTCTTAAATAAATTCTAAAAAGTTCTCAAAAATCCTAAATATTCTAACTAAGAAGAAAATGAAAATTAAAGTTCCTAAACCCTTTTTTTATAATTTTATAAAAATTATTAAAGTTTATAAAAAACCTTAAAATAATATAAAATTAAAAATAAAAGTTTTTGAAACCAAATCTAGATGTAAACCTCAAAATATTTATTTAAGAACTAAAAATTATTTTTCCTAAAAATTAAAACACTTTTAACTATTTTTTATCTAATTTATAAAATCCGGCTAATAAATAAATGCTAAAAAAATTAATAAAGAAAAGGAAAAATTAAATTTTTAGCTAGAAAAATCCTATATCCTAATACAACCCTAGGAAAAATAAAATAAACCAAAATCGCTTATTAAATAAGCTGGAATGAGGGGAAAAAGCTACGGCTTATAATTATAAGCTAAGTTCAAAAACAGGTTAAGTAAATAACCTTTGCACCCTTGGTCAGTAAAAGACCCAAGGGCGCAACGGTATATGATGTGTGTGTTGAGTGTGGTGGCGGGGGTTCGAGCCTGAAGAACCCCTTTTTGCTTTTATTTTTTTTTCTTTTTAGACTCTTTCACAATCCAACATTGACACCCTTATAGCTTTGAAACACAAATCAAATTCACCCTTTACCAAGATTAGACAAGATTTAAAATCAAAACGTGGCCAATTCTTCTTTTTACAAGAACACAAATGATACTTGTTCTTGTTGATTTCTTCACACGTGAACAAAGCCAAGAGGGCTTGGCTTTTTGAGCTTTTTGGTGGTGTATTCTTGGAACAAAGGCACCCCTACACTCTTTCTGAGTGTAGGGAGTCACAATAAACAGGAAATCAAGCACTTTGCACACAAAAATTTCACAAAAAATGCATACAAAAGCAAATTAATGTTGCTGAGGTAGAGAGATAGGTTTGTGGGTGTTATGAGCCAAGTTACATGCAATCTAATGAGTTTCAAGCTCCCATATTTTGCATACAACTTCACAAGATGACACACAAACAAACTCAAACTCTAAATTACCCTAACACTTAACAGATTACAAGATCTTGGAACAAATTTCAACAAAAATAAGCAAAAAATGGATCATGCAGTTTTTAAGCTATACTTTTCCTTTTTTACTCACAAACTTGCTTCAAATCTTGGCCAAGCTTAACTAAAACTAACAATAAACCTAACTCAACCCTACTGAATCATTCTAAAACGTTTTATGCTACACAATCTAACAAGCTCTCTCCCTAAAACTTAAATCCAAACACCCTTTTAAACTTTTTGAAAACGATTTTAACAATCCAAATCACCTTAAAACTTTCTCAAACTGATCTAAGACTATCCTAGCTTACTCATAACATCCAAATGACTTACCTTAAACAGATTAAACAACACTTAGCACTTAAGCATACAAGATCACATAAACCTCAATTTTTCTGAAAATTCAAAAAGGAAAAAGTATTTTACCTTAGAGCCTTACATCCAAGGCTCTTGTGGATGTTAATCCACCTCCCTATACACTGGGGTGTATGCAGTACTATGATCAACTCCAATCTCCAAACTGCTAAGAAAAATCAAAAGAGGAAAACCAAGAACAATAGCATATTATATGCTGTTTTCTTTTTTAATTTCTGAAAATCTTTTTCAAAACCTACAAACCTTTAACAAAACACGTTTTAGAAACACTTCAATTTCAGAAAATCAACACCCAAATCCACTTTCACTTTTCTGGTTGCAAATTTCCTGAAATTAAATATCTTTTTTAAAACCCTTTTTGAAAACCTTAAACACTCAAAGTGTTTTATGATAAAATTGGAACCAGAATTTCTTCAGCAATTTATACCAACTTTAAATAACTATAAAAAGGAATTAAATTGTCAACACAAATACCAAACTTTTATATTATATTAAAAAGGATTACAAAATATTTTTTGAAGAAAACTGGAACAAAAGTGAATGAACAGGTCTCATCCTCCTTTTATACAACTCTAAGACTATTCTAGAATGCTGAATTAAAAAAATACAAGGAAAAACAATTCCTAAAACCCTAATTTGTGGAATGCCAGAAAAGCCCTTGTCTTCTTTGACGAATTCATGGTCAAAAGTCACCCATGTGATTGACAGCTGTGGAATATTGATCTTTGGACGTTGGATGAGCCTTAGGGACCAAGTAGAATGATCCTGTGCGTTTAATTGGTCGGTTTTGGGTTTTGGTGCGAATGGGATGGAGCAGGGGAGGTACGGGGTGGGGGCCACAGGCCATGTGGGAATGTTGGGTGAGGTGGGAAATGGTTAGATGAGGGGTAATTAGCATTCTGCACGATTTGGAGTAATAACCCTTTGAGTTGAGCTTAATTGAAGCTGGGGTGGTTTAGGGTTCGTCTAGGATTAGGGAAAGTTTAATCCAATTTGGGTTAATTTATTTTTAAATTAGTGTTTAGGAGGGAAGTAAATGGGGTGAGTGGGGTTGACTTAATTTGACCGTAGGTTTTAATAATAAAACCGGGTATAATGGGATTGGGCCATGGGGTTTTAGTGGGCTAGTGTTTGGATATTACATTACCCGTCCCAATAATCTTAACATTGGTTAACTTTTTGCATGGCCAGTTTATTTGTTAATCAGCCAGTTAAATCCTTTTCAACATTAGTCCAAATCCAATTGCATTTTTAGTCCTTTGATGAATAAGGTTAACATTTGTACTTTTGATCAATTCCCAAGGGCATTTCTTGTACAATCTTCGAACTTGAAGGTCCACACTTGTACATTTGACATTTGGAGGGTCAAATATGACAAGTTCTTCAAAGATGAGGGGCCATTCTTGCCAATTCTTGAATCTTGAGGGGTCTTTTTGCAAATTTCCATAAATGAGCTTGGTTCATTGTGCGTCTTCGTTTCCCGTGTTCGTTTTTGATTGATTCTTGTGATCTTTTGCCAATTCCTCAATATCCGTACCTAAAAATACACAAGTAACAAACACGAGCATATATTTGGCATATTTTATGATATTTTATGTATTTTAAGCCTGATTTGGACGATGAGACCATGTATAAAAGCAGTCTCATCAATGGCCTTGAGGAGCTTAATTATAGGCTTTCAACAAAAACCTAGTCAATCCTTTAGTGATGCTTGGGAAGAGTATAGAGAGTTATTGAGGCGATGCCCTAACCATGGATTGGATGACGTTCACCAAATCAATACTTTCTATAACGGCCTTAAATCTCACCACCAAGATTCACTCAATGCTTCCGCGGGAGGGAATATTCTTCTTAAATCCATGCAAGAGGCCGTGGACATCATTGAGACTAAAGCAATGGTTCAAACAAATTCTCAATGTGAAGAAAGGGTTCATGTTATCCAAAACAATTCTCATGCACCTTGTGATAACCAATTCCTCAAGTATCAACAAGAGATCATTCAAAAGATGGATAGAGATAGTGAGAGGAATTTTAAGGTACAACAAGAAATGATTCAAGCTATTAAGAGCCTTTCATTGAACAATTCTTCAAATGATGTGAATGCCATTACTCTTTCTTGTGTAACTTTTGGAGGTCCCCATTCTTATGAACAATGTGATAAGGTGCAAGTTTATCAAGGGGAATGCTATGCTTACCAAGATGAACATCGTGAACACTTCAAGCCAAATATCAATCCAAATAACCTTTCTTACAAGTCCCAAAACTACCTTACTCCACCGGGATTCCCACCCCAACCACCCACCCAAATTCAACAAAATCCTCCTCAAGTTTTACAAAGAAATCAAGGGCAAAGACCACCTTACCAAGGAAATAACTACAAGGCACCCAACAATGTTCAACATCAAGGAAATACCTTTTATCCACCACATCAAGGATTTAATCAACCACTTCCACTTTTCCCCAATCAAGGATTTGCTCCAATACCAAATCAAGCTTATCCTCAACTTCAAAATCAAGGATATGGGATGCAAGAGGCTCAAGAGTATGTTGACAAGAAAATGCGTGAAATTGAGAAGAGAATGAATGACCAAATGAAACGTATATCGGATGAACAAACCAATAGGCTTTTAATGGCATTAAATCAAAGACCACAAGGGGCTTTACCTTCCAACACACAAACAAACCCAAGGGCAAATGTCAATGCTATTACAACAAGGAGTGGAAAAACAACAAAGGATCCTTCACCTCCTAAACCTCTTATTGTTCAACCCACTTGTGCTCCTACTTGTGACAAGCCTTCTACCTCTACTTCACCACCTCAAAATGCTCCCATTCACTCAAACACACCTTCTCAACCTATTCATACTTATCCTTTACCTTCCACACCTCTCAATGAAGAAGCTAACAAAGACAAATCTTCCACTACAACACCTATTCCACCTACACCAAAACCTACTCTTCCATATCCTTCAAGGTTGAAAAAGGACAAGTTAAAGAACAAGGATGACATCCAAGTCTCCAATTTCTTAAGGATGTTTAAGCAACTCAACATAAATATATCCGTTGCGGAAGCTCTTGCTTATATGCCAAAGTTTGCTAAGATGTTCAAGGATTTACTCTCCAACAAAGAAAAATTGGTTGATTTGCCCAACACATCCCTTAATGAAAATTGTTCCGTCGTGCTACTTAAAACCTTACCTACAAAACTTGGAGATCCGGGGCGCTTCTTGATACCTTGTAATTTTCCTGGTGTTGAAAATTGCATGGCTTTGGCGGATCTAGGGGCAAGCATAAACCTCATGCCTTTATCGGTTTGGAAAAAACTCTCTCTTCCCGAGCTCACTCCCACTAGGATGACTCTTGAATTAGCCAACCGAACCATAGCTTACCCCGTAGGTATAGCGGAGGATGTGTTTGTAGGTGTGGATAAGTTTACGTTTCCGGCTGACTTTGTAGTGGTTGATTATGACATGGATCCTAGAGTGCCTTTGATTGTTGGTAGACCGTTTTTGAGAACGGGTCGTACTTTGATAGATGTGGCGGAAGGAGAACTAATTATGAGAGTATAACATGAGAGAGTGGTGTTTAAGTTAGGGAAAGTTTGTGATAGGAAAGAGGTTAAGGAGTCTAGACCGTGTGAGACTATTAACATTGTTGATGTGTTAGATGAGGTGTGTGATGAACACTTTCATGATTCTTGTAAGAGTACTAGTGATGAGATGCCCCATGTTGAAACCGTGGCCTCAATTGCTCCCTCTTTAACACCTTTAGGAGAGAGTGATTTCCTCTTGGAGGAATTTGAGTCAAACTTTCTTGGTGATGATGATTCTCCCATTAATTGGGAAGAAGATATTCTTACGATCCAAAAGTTGCTCAATGAGGACCCTATTCCTTCTCCTATTCCACAAGAAGTTACCATTGAGGAACCCTCCATAGTAAAACCTTCCATAGAGAGTCCACCTCCTATTGAACTTAAGGACCTTCCATCCCACTTAGAGTATGCTTTCTTAGAGGGCAAAGACCAATTACCTGTGATCATTGCTAAAGAGTTGAAAGAGGATGAGAAGAAGCAACTTATTGAAGTCCTTAAGAAACACAAGAAAGCCTTAGCATGGAAAATATCCGACATAAGGGGAATTGATCCACATTTTTGTACACACAAGATCCTTATGGAGGATGACTATAAACCCGCCATTCAAAATCAAAGGAGAGTTAACCCAAAAATCCATGAGGTTATTAAGAAGGAAGTGATTAAACTCTTAGATGCGGGTATGATTTACCCCATTTCCGACTCTCCATGGGTTAGCCCGGTTCATTGTGTTCCAAAGAAGGGTGGAATCACCGTGGTACCTAATGAGAACAATGAGCTTATTCCCACGAGACTTGTGACCGGTTGGAGAGTTTGTATTGATTATAGAAAACTCAATGAGGCGACTAGGAAAGACCATTTCCCACTACCTTTTATGGATCAAATGCTTGAACGCTTAGCGGGAAATGAGTACTATTGCTTTCTTGATGGCTTTTCGGGTTATTTCCAAATACCAATTGACCCTATGGATCAAGAAAAGACCACATTCACTTGTCCCTACGGTACATTTGCTTACAAGAGGATGCCTGTTGGCTTATGTAATGCACCGGGGACGTTTCAAAGGTGCATGATGGCGATTTTCCATGACATGATAGAGAAAACTATGGAGGTTTTTATGGATGACTTTTCCGTCTTTGGAAATTCATTTACCTCATGTCTCACTAATCTTGAGAGAATGCTTAAACGTTGTGAGGAAACACGTTTAATGCTTAATTGGGAGAAATGTCACTTTATGGTGAAAGAGGGGATTGTTTTAGGACACAAAATATCCAACAAGGGATTAGAAGTAGATCGAGCTAAAATTGATGTGATTGCTACGCTTCCCCCACCCACCTCGGTAAAAGGTGTGAGGAGTTTCTTAGGTCATGCGGGATTTTATAGGCGCTTTATACAAGATTTTTCTAAAATAGCTAGACCGATGACTCACCTCTTGGAGAAAGAGGCTCCTTTCATTTTTAACCAAGATTGTTTGGACTCTTTTGAGACTTTTAAGGAGAAATTGACTAAGGCTCCCGTTTTGGTTTCTCCAAATTGGGAATTACCTTTTGAGCTTATGTGTGACGCTAGTGATTATGCGGTGGGGGCCGTCTTAGGACAAAGAGTTAATAAGCATTTTCAACCTATACACTATGCGAGTAAAACCATGACCGGTGCACAACTTCATTACACTACCACGGAAAAAGAGTTGCTTGTTATAGTATATGCTTTTGAGAAGTTTAGACCATACCTTGTGCTTTCCAAAACCATAGTGTATACGGATCATTCCGCTCTCAAGTATCTTATGACAAAACAAGATGCTAAGCCTAGGCTTTTGAGATGGGTTTTGTTGCTTCAAGAGTTTAAGATAGAAATTCGTGATAAGAAAGGGGCCGAGAATTTAGCGGCGGATCACTTGAGTAGACTTGAGCATCCTTTTCAAGGAGATTTGCCACATCAAGAAATCAATGAATCCTTTCCATTATAGGAGCTCATGTCTATCTCTTCCCAAGAGGATGCCACTCCTTCGTGGGCAATGTGCTTATTGAGGGTCTTACTTATCAACAAAAGAAGAAGTTTCTTAAGGAAGTTAAGTACTACTTTTGGGATGATCCTTATCTTTTTAGGCAATGTGCGGACCAAATCATTAGACGGTGTGTAGATGGGCCCGAGGCATTGAAGATCTTAGAAGCGTGTCATAAAGGACCTACGGGTGGACATTTTGGGCCTAACTATACCGCCAAGAAAGTCTTTGATTCGGGTTACTATTGGCCTTCCATTTACAAAGATGCCCATGAAATGGTGAAATTTTGTGATGTGTGTCTAAGACAAGGAAAAATTACGCAACGTGATGAGATGCCACAAAATTTTATTCAAGAGTGTGAGATATATTATGTGTGGGGCATTGATTTCATGGGACCTTTTCCATCCTCTAAGGGAAACAAGTATATACTTGTGGCGGTGGATTATGTGTCAAAATGGGTGGAGGCTAAAGCCTTACCTACCAATGATGCTAGAGTTGTTGTGAAGTTTTTGAAACAATTTTGCTAAATTTGGTGTACCTCGGGCCATCATAAGTGATCGTGGAACATACTTTTGTAATGATCAATTCACGAGAGTTATGAAGAAATATGGAGTTAATCATAGACTTTCTACCGCGTATCACCCTCAAACAAATGGTCAAACCGAGGTCACTAATCGTGGTTTAAAGAGAATTTTCGAGAGAACGGTGGGAGAGCATCGAGCTTCTTGGTCGGATAAGCTTGATGATGCTTTGTGGGCGTTTAGGATGGCTTTTAAAACACCAATTGGTTGTACTCCTTATAGGCTTGTCTATGGAAAAGCGTGCCACCTCCCATTTGAGTTAGAACACAAGGCATCTTGGGCTCTCAAGTGGGCTAACTTTGATTTAAACCAAGCCGGTTCCCATAGGAAAGATCAACTCAATGAGATGGATGAATTGAGAGCAAATGCCTATGAAAATTCTTTGCTATACAAGGAAAAGACTAAGAAATTGCATGATGCTAAGATCAAGAATCGTGAGTTCAAAGTTGGAGAGCCGGTTCTCCTCTTTAACTCAAGGTTGAAACTTTTTGCGGGCAAGCTTAAGTCGAGATGGTCCGGTCCATTCACTATTGCTCAAGTGTTTCCATATGGAACTATTGAGTTGTCACAACCCGATGGTCCAAATTTTAAAGTGAATGGTCACCGTGTTAAGCATTACTTTGGGGAGGACATTTCCGTTGAAATGGTCCAAGAGATCCCCATTTTCCCCATGAATTGATTCATTGAGGGACGAGTCGAGCTAGAGACTCATTAACTCAAGCATCGTATAACTAGGTTTAGAGTGTTGTAGGTTAGAAATAAAGGTATAGACTTGGAGATAAGTGTAGGGGAGACCTTCTTTTGTCTTCATGATTGTTTGTAGGGTTGCTCACTCATTTCATGCTTTGGAGCTTATGGAGGAGGCCCTTGTATCCGGTTCACTTCGTTACTATAGTGATTTTTCATTGACACCTTGTGCTTAAACATGATTTCACTAATAGTTGTCCTTTCCTTAACTTGGGTTACGCAAAGTCTATTCATTGTCATAAGTGTAGGGGAAGTTTTTATACTTCCATGCTCTTAAACATTGAGGACAATGTTTAGCTTAAGTGTAGGGGGGTCTTCTATCGAAGTGACCTTACCTAGAACTTGTCATTGTCTTTCATGATAACATGGAAAATTGGATTTTCAAACATTTTTCAAATTTTTGATCTACTTTGGCCACCAAAAATATGCATTCATGATTTTTGCATCAATCATTTTGCATAACACATTTGCATTGTATATATTTCTTCTTTTGTTCTTTATCAAAAATATAAAAAGGAAAAAAAAATATAATAAAACATGGTTTTAACAAGTTTAGACTTCTTTGATATATTAGGCCCACAATGGATATTTTGACTCAACCCGAGTTTGCTTATCTAAGCATTCTCTAGCTAGTATCCTTAACCATGTAGTCCTTCATTGGTCTATTAGGCTAAGCATCCACCAATCTCATTATTTGAGATTTTAAATTTGTGGAGAATGGGAAATGATAGAGTTGAAGCAATTGTAAAAGGTCTAGATAAACTTCATGATAATTACTTGTGGCTAAACCTTCTCTTCTTAACCTCTATTTTCTTCGCATGTATATAATTGTTAATAAATAATCAAGAACGGTTTTAATTGGTTTGTAATCTCTTATGCATTTTTGTCTAATCATTCATGGTTGATATAAGTACGTCTTAAGGTTCTAAGTTAGAATGTTTTATGTGTACTAGACTTATGTCATGCTCAATATTTAGCGGGTGTTTTCCTTTTATTCTTTTCAAATTTCTTAGTGAGGAATAAAGAAAAATAAGAGCGGCTTATGAAAAAAATGAGTGGCTAGAAAAAAAAGAAAAAGAAAAAGAAAAGAAAAAATAATTATACAAGACTCCCAAGAGGGGCAGTGTGGTGTTAATTATAGTGACTATTGAGTTCCAATATTACCTTGACGGGTTGCGGGGATTCAATAGATTGCTCCAATCCAATATTACCTTGACGGGTTGCGGGGTTGAAGATCCAAAGTCTCAAAAAGATGGCGGATGTAAATTATTGCGTGAGTTTTATTTTCTTTCCTTAGCGAGTGTGTAGCTACTTATGAAAGCATGACATGAGGATTTTACACATAAGGCGAAAGACTTATTACTCTTGAAACGGACTTATATTAATTGTGAGCGGTTTTTCAAGTAATTGATGAGAGGATTACTTAGGATTAAAACCGTGCTTCCTTATTTTTGGATTTTACATTTCTTATATTTCACACTTGAATAATGACAAATTTGCCTTCAAGCAATTTGCTCAAATAATAACCGGTTCCACATTTAATTGTCATGAATAAGTTGATGCACTTTTTACTTGTGAATACAATGATCCCATTTTTAAGCTTGGTATGGGAAAAGTGAAACTTGAGGGTGATAAATGTCTATGGTACCCAAGCCCTAATCAAAGTCATTGAATTCTTTATGAGTTATTTCCATCAAAACCATTTCAAGAAAAACCAAAAATATATAGATAGAATTGTATTTTGTTCATTGCATTGTATTTTGTCAAAATCATGCATCATGTAGTTTAGAGCAGTGTAGATGCATTCCATATGGCCAAGGTGGATTAATTATGAGGAGAATGTAAATTTGTGCTTTGAAATATATAGAATTGCATGAGGACATGACAATGTTCAAGTGTAGGGGATTTGATATGAGCTAAAACTCATATCAATTTATCAACAAATAACCCTAAAACATGAAGCAAAATACCAATTTATCTTGTAAAAACAGTGTTATGTGGTATGTTTGTGTTTGTGTACACTTGTGTAGGTAAAAGGATGCATTTCCAAGCAAACAAGGAATAATAAAGCTTAATTTGATGAAAAAGACAAAGAAGGATCAAAAGTGACAAGACTTTGAAGTGCAAGGACCTATCTTGACAATCTGCCAAAGATGAAGGACCAAAGTGTAAATATGTTAAAGTCAAGATCATAGTCAAATTTGGTCAACTCTCAAGTCAACTCAGTGAAAGGACCAATTTTGTTCAAGAATGAAGTTTGAAGGACCAAATATGCCAAAGAAATAAAGTTACAAGCTCAAAAAGAAAATCTGCCAAAGTCAAGGGGTTAATTCTGCCTATTTTGGAAAGTTTAACAAATGCAATCCGTGTGCTATACTTTTGTCCAATGAGAAGCCAGGAATAAGAAGACATGGATTGCCACATCATGGCATTTATTACCCACTAGCGCCGCATTCATAAATGAACGAATCATAAAAGTTCAATCCATGTGCATCCTTTTTAGCCAGTTATATCTTGACACGTGGCATCTTCAAAACTAACAAGATTTCCAGGAACGGGTTAGAGCTAGAGTGGATTTCAAGAAAAGTGCTTAACATGAAACTTGCTCAAAATCACAAGACGAATCTATTGGTCATAACCAATCAACCTGAAATCAACTCTACAAAGAACCCCCAATTTGAGTTCATACCTGCAAAATCAATTAAGCACAATTGGACACGTGGAGACATGGGATTGGTTCCAACACGTCACCAACCCCAACTGATCTTCTTCTCAAGTCTATAAATAGCCTGTTTAGTCTTCATTTCTTGTTGTGTAGTTGTAAAGTGTGAAAACACACACATTTACTTTTCCTTTCACCATTTCTCCTTTTTAGCTAAACTACTCAAGAGTTTGACACACTCTTGAGTTAGTTAGTTAGTTTGTAACAACTTAACAGCCTTGTAACCAATTCTCCATTAATCAAATTCAAATTCTACTTTCCCGCCAAATATTCTTACCTTCTTTACTGTTCATCTCCAACTTCCATTGATACTCTTGTTGCTGATTTGAGTTTGTTATGATCATTCATTGATCATAACTGACTTTGAGAGAAGTTTGTAGCTGTTTGATTGATTTCAGTCCAAGTTCATAGCATATGTGATGAATTCAAGGCATTTTAGCCTTGTTGATGATGTGTAGCTGTTTTGATTGATTGTAGATAGTTGAATCTAGTGCTAAGGTGGTGGTTAGCACTAGACTAGAGAGTTCAGCACTCCTCTATTGCTCAAAGGTTACTTCACAAGGTGCAAACGCCTCTTGTTTTGGGTTCCACTCAATTGTCAAAATGCATGCTTCATTCTTAACTAAATCTTTGTTGACTGCATGATAAAACTTGTTTAGTCTGGTTTTGATCTGATTCTAGACTTGTGTTAGCTTAAGTGTAGCTAATCTGCTTATTGATTTGATATTTGTTCTAGTTGATAGCTTTATTCAGTCACTTTTAGCTTTGCTTTTCAATTTGAGTTCTAGTTAATTCAAGTACTTGCAAGTAGCTTTCACACATCTCATTTTGATCACTGATTTTGGTCTGCTATAGCTTTTCATTCAGTTTAAACTTGTGTTTAAAAAGGCTTCACAAAAATCTTCAAAAATTCAGTAATGAGTGTTTGGCATTAGATGATATCTGATTTTCAAGTGTTGATTTTTGGCAAACTAATGTTCATTTCCAGTTAATTGGTCATTACCAAAGGTTTGAAGTCATTTTCAAGTCAATTGTTAAGTCAAAAAGGCAAATGGCATTTTAAAAGTTTGGGACATTTTTCAGTCAGTTTCATTCAGAAAAGTTGTCAATTTCATTTGCCTTGCATTTGTTTGTTTCTTGATGAAATTCCACCAAACCAGTTTTCAGTTATAGTTCATAATATGAAGTTACATTGTCCATAAGCATTTGATACAGTTTTTAGTAAGCAGGTAGAAATAAGCAAAAATCTGAACACATAAGCAAATGGAAGTTTCTGTAAATTGAAAACTGCTTTTTCATATCTCTTAATTCTCTTCATAAACTTGGCAATTTTCTTTTACAAAATCACTTAGTTAGTGTTTGTGGTTGATTTTTGAGATTTTGAGCTTTTTGAAAAAAAGCTTGGTCAACGCTGGTCAACATAAGCCAATTTCAGCTTATTTCAAATTCCAAGCTTATTAATGGATGATTTTTGACAAGACTTGATTTCCCATTCATGTTTTGAGTTCATTAATCAGTTTCATTACAAAAATCCAGTTGTGCATGTCTAGATTCTTGTAGAGCTTATTTTGTGCTTATTGGAAAGTGCTTATCAGCTTATTAGCCATTTTCATCTAATTTCCTTTTACAGATCTAGCTTATTTTCAATTTTAAGCATTTTGCAATTGGTTTGATTAATTTTGGTTGAGAAATAAGCTCAAACGAGCTTATTTGTATGTGTAACCCGTTTTTGCTTAAAATTTTCCAAAAATTGCACTTTAGTCCTCCTTGTATTAAACTATTTTTAAACTGGGCTAAACTTGATACTTTTTAGGGTTTTCATTAATCAAGACCCTTAACTTTCCTATTTTGTTAAAATTCAGTTAGTTAGTTTTGGAATTTGTTACAAATTGGTTAGTTTGTTGCATAGTTTACATTTTTGATCCTCTTAGTTGACTGTTTTGACATTTTTAGTCCTTGTACTTG
Source organism: Glebionis coronaria (assembly GCA_025667525.1). Classification (NCBI taxonomy): domain Eukaryota; kingdom Viridiplantae; phylum Streptophyta; class Magnoliopsida; order Asterales; family Asteraceae; genus Glebionis; species Glebionis coronaria. The sequence goes on from CM046878.1 coordinate 365,417,115, forward strand.
TTAGATTTACAATTTGAGCATTTATCTTTCATAGAATTTACATTTTCAGTCCTTTTAGTTGTAAAATTTACATGTTAAATTTTACTTGAATAAAAACTTGGTATTTGCAAGATGTTTTACATATAAGTAGACAATATTTTTCAGTTTTGCTAGGCTTTGTTTGAATTAGCAAATAGAATATCCAAAAAAAAATATTAACAACCAAAAACAGTTAAAAACCTGATATTGTTAGGACTTTCAATTAGCAAGAACTGAGAAAAACGAACTGCATTATACACAATTTCAGAGAGCTTCTGCCCGCGGTTCTTTATCTCCACTGGCGGTTCCATATTGATATGGAGTCGTAGTCTATTTAAAGAACCGCCTACAGAGGCTAGGTTTAGGTGTGAAGGAGGATTTTCCAATTCAGCAAATCCTAATGTTCTAGTCTAACTTATCATAAAGTCATGCTTAAGAGCAATAAAAACTAGAACACACACAAAGGAAGGACACATAGGTTCAATTAGCACGTAAGAGGAAAGCTAAGAAAAACCTAATGGCTACAAAAGAAAAAGACTCCTAATGACATACAAAGTTCATCAAAGTAAACTATCATTAGTCATATATAGGAAGAGCCATTTAGCCAATTTAGAGAATGAGTATGAGACTATCACTAGAGGTGTTCAATTAAGGCTAAACACGACCATTTTTACGAGTTATACACCAACTCAACTTCCCACATGGAAGTAATTCAACCGTTAGGTCAAATTAAGATCCTAGTGCATAAATTCTCTAGTAGTCATTCTCAAGTTAGACAAAATGTAATTCCAACATTTGCCTAATAAAGTTTAGCAAGGATGAAACTTGTATGGCGACACAATGCATGACCTAATCAGGGTAAAGAATGCACCATTGCATATCTTGTCAAACAAGTCTAGTTAAGATTAATTACCTTAATAGAACTTGAGGCCAATAACATTGAAGTGTATAAACAAAGTTTACACAAACCAAAGGAACACTCTTGATTGGTCTTTCGGAAATGACACATTTATAAATTGCATAGCAATGTAAATTACTTGAGTATTTCGGATGAAACATCCAAGTTATCAAACCGACTCTATTGTGCATTATAAGTAATTACTAAACAAAATATGTCTAACAATTTAAACAAGTAGATTCAATATAACACCATCAACACAAGTGTGAGTTATGATCCGATGTATATTATTAATAAAACCACATTCATGTCTACACTAAAAAACATGTCAATTAGATTCGATAATGATACCAATCATAGTTTGAATAATGCATTGATATTTAATTGAAATCTTTCTTGATTCCTACAAACACTCTTTTAAGAGAAAATAGCTAAGATTTTCAAAGGGTGTTTCATGTTTTATAGTGAGACATTTATCTACTTGAACTAATAACACAATGATCGAGTAAGACGACCCAAATCAATAGATTTGACAAGCTCCCAAAGCTTTCAAACCTAAAAGTGTTAAAGAACATGCCGAGGTGTACAAGATGTTTATGTAACATTTGTAAACCAAGAGATGTTAATCCTATATGCAATGCACACATAATGTTGCAACTAAAAAGCAAGAAATCTAGCATACATCCTAATTAGGAAAAACTATATACTAACAAATATCAAGCAAGGCACAAGAGACTAGATAAATAAGCAATACTACTACAAATAGCACGAAACACTTAATAATGTCTACATATAATAATAACACACAAGGAAACATACATAAACAATTAGCTTAACACATAAAAGCATTCGTCCATGTTTTGAGTGTTAGATACAACAAAGTATTCATAGCTTGATTTTATGTTAAAATAGTCTTTGACCCATTTAAGATTTAATTAAGTTTAACACTTTGTAAATATATCAATTTTCAAATATATATCACCAAGAGATGTCCAACTTAATAGAAAAGAGTAAAACACAAGTTTTACGACAAACCGACGCTCAATACTTTGGACAAAGTATGGAACTTAGAAACCATCCAAATTTTAAAGTTTAAATAAAGGCTTGGAAGCATTTTTAATTGAAAGAAAATTCAATTACGTTCGAAATGACGGGTGGCACGACTTCTATGGACTTACGGTTGATTTTATATGATTTTTCAAAGTTTTCAAAAATATGAGTCAGACTGACTGCGGTTCCTTATTGATAAGGATCCGCGGGGAACAATAAAGAACCGCGGTCAGAGGACAAAAAATGAGTTTTTGGCCAAAATCATTTGGTAACTTTTTGGAAGGACTTAGGACTCTAAAAAATCATTTTAGACACATAGAACTCGTATTTTAGAGTTAATTATGACACAAAAGATTTTTATACTTCCAAACATGAAATAATTTAATTCAAGCTATTATACAAAGTTTATTTAACACCAAAACTTGTACGAATGAAACAACGAAACACATTTCATAAGTAATCACTCTTCATGAACAATTTGATACAAAGATCATCTCTATTTTTAAAAACCGTTTTCATTTTTAAAAACCATTTGTTTTGAAAACTAGAGCAAGGATCGATCCAAGCTTTAAAGTACAATATACTTCAAAGATCTTGTGTGACCATCGCTCTGATACCAATTGTAGAAACTAGAAGGGGGGTTGAATAGTTTCTAGTTAGTTTTCAAAACATTTCGGCTTAATCCACTGTGCGCGGTTCCTTATGTCTACCCGCGGTTCCTTATCAATAAAGAACCGCCGGTCCACTTATGGAACCGCCGACAGTGGACGATGCCATTTGTTACATGTTAAACATCAACAATCCTTTATATCAAATTCTCGATCAAGCTTGACTAGTGAAATTGTGTATAATGCAGTTCGTTTTTTCTCAGTTCTTGCTAATTGAAAGTCCAACCAATATCGGGTTTTTAACTGTTTTTGGTTGTTAATCTTTTTTGGATATTCTATTTGCTAATTCAACAAAGTCTTGCAAAACGGAAAAATATTACCTACTTATATGTAAAACATTTTGCAAATACCAAGTTTTTATTCAAGTAATATTCAAAATGTAAAATATGAAACTTAAAGGACTGAAAAAGTAAATTCTAGGAAAGTAAAATGCTTGAAATGTAAATTCTAGCAAGTCTAGGGACTGAAAGTGTAAATTAGTAAACTACAAGGATCAAATATGTGAAACTTGTAACAAACTAACCAAAATGTAACAAATCCAACAACTTGCTAACTGAATTTAAACAAACTCAAAACTACAAGGACTAAAATGTTGCAAACCCTAAAAACAATGAAGATTAGCCAAGTTTAGAAACTGTTTAAAACATCAAGGACCAAATTGCAATTCCAAAAACTTATTTAGCAAAAACGGGTTTAGAAGGAAAATAAGCTCGTTTGAGCTTATTACTGGACCAAAATCAATGAGACAAGTTGCAAAATACTCTAAATCCAAAATAAGCTATGTCTGTAAAAGGATTTTTGCTGAAAATTCAAAATAAGCAAATAAGCACTTCTTGATAAGCCCAAAATAAGCTATTGAACAATCCAGACAAGCACAACTTGATTTTCTTGCCAAAACTGATTAAGCTACTCTAATGATGAATGGGAAATCAAACTAGAACGAATTTCATCAAGTATTAAGCTAGAAATCTGAATTAAGCTCAAAAGTGCTTATCGTTGACCAAGCGTTGACCAAACTTTTTGTCAAAAAGTTGAAACTTTCAAAAATCAAGTAACTCTATATTCTAAGTGGATTTGTGAAGAAAAATGGCCAGGTTAATGAAGAGAATCAAGAGATACAAAATTTCAGTTTCAAGGTACAGAAACATGCCTCAACTTAGCTTATCTGAATTTTGCTTATTTCTAATTGCTGAATGAAAACTGTGCAATAAGCTCTTGGAATCTGAAACTTTATGATGTTAGCTACAACTGAGAACAAGTTTGGTACAATTTCATCAAGTAATGAGCAAATGCTAGCCAAAAGAAAATGACAACTTCTATAAAGCAAAACTGAATGAAGTTAACCCAAATATTTTTATTGCCAATTGCCTGTTTGACTTCCTATTTGACTTGTAAATGACTTGAAACACTATATAACCACCTATTGACTGTAAATGAACTCTTAAATGCCAAGACTCAATACTTGAAAACCAAATACTAACTAATGCCAAACACTCCTTATCAGTTATTTGAGAAAATTTCAAAGACTTTTCAAATGTTGATTTAAACTGTATGAAAAACTTTTGACTACCAAACTTGAGACTCCAAATGATATGATTTAAGACTAAAAGTAAGCACTAAGAACAACAATTACTTATTCAAGATACAAGTACTAAATTTTACTGAAAATAAGCTATTACTAAGCACAATCCAAAATCAATAAGCAGTAAAACAAGATTAAATCTACAAGCAAGTAAACAATCTAACAATCAGTAAACTAAACAGCTTTGATCATGCATTCAACAAGTTTTACTCTAGGAAATGTAGCATGCCTTTGACTTATTGAGTGGAACAAAAATAAGAACTTTAAAACCTTTTGTAGTAAACCATTGGGAAGAAGAGGAGTGCTGAACTCTCTTACCCTAGTGATAACCACCACCTTATCACTAGTTCATCTAATCAATCATCACAATCAGCTACTAATCAACAGAAATCATCAAAATGGCTTAAAAACTTCAATAAAGCTAGTTTCTGAACTGGAATCACAACAACAGCTACCAAACTTCTTCAAAGTCAGTTATGATCATTCAATGATCATAACAAACTCAATTCAGCAACAATATAATCAAACAGGAGCAGAATATGAACAGTAAGTTGATGAGGAGAATTGGCGGGAAAAGTAGAATTCAAATTTTATTCCATGAAAGTTGTTACAAAGCTGTTAGAAAGCTACTAACTAACTAACTAACTCAAGAGTTAGTCAGACTCTTGAGTAGTTAGGGTAAAAAAAGAAGGGAAATGAAAGGAAATTGAGAAGTGTGTGTTTTTACAAAATTTAGCTAACACTTTACAAATGAGGACTAGTAGGCTATTTATAGACATGAAGAGGAAGTTTGTTGGGGATGATGACGTGTTGAGACCAATCACAGGACTCCACGTGGCATGATTCTGCAAAACTCATCTTCAAGGTATGAACACCAATTGGGGTTTTCTTCTTGAGTGGATCTCATGTTAATTGGTTGATACCAATGTGTTCGTCTCTTCAAAACAAGCATTTTTTGTGTTTACATCTTTTCATGAAATTGATTGTAGCTCAAATACGATCCTGGAAATATTTTTGTAGCTTGAAGAAGACACGTGTCAAATTCTGGTTGGTTGAAAAAGTGTCACACGGATTGCACTGTTAGGATATGGTAATTAATTTTGGCGGCTGCTAGTGGATATTGATTACCCTTAGGTGGCAATCCGTGTGCCATTTTTACTCTCTTCTTATTGGCTAGAACTTGTGTCACATGGATTGATACTAGTAATCTTTCCAACTTTGGCAGTTTCAGCCCTTGTAGTTTGGCAGATTGCATTTAAAGCTTGTAACTTCATTTCTTTGGCACTTTAAGTCCTCCAAACTTCATCTTTGAGCAGAAATGACCCTTTGACTTTGTTGACTTGATAGTTGACCAATTTTGACTTTGATCTTGACTTTTTACAATATTTGCACTTTAGTCCTTCAACTTTGGTAATTTGTCAAGATAGGTCCTTGTACTTCAAAGTCTTGACACTTTTGATCCTTCTTTGTCTTTTTCATCCATTTGAGCTTGATTTTTCTTTGTTTGCTTGAAAATGTATCCTTTTACCTACACAGGTGTACACAAACACAAACATACCACATAATACTGTTTTTGCAAGATAATTTGGTATTTTGCTTCATGTTTTAGGGTTATTTGTTGATAAAAGGATATGAGTTTAAGCTTATATCAAATCCCCTACACTTGAACATTGTCATGTCCTCATGCAATATTATATATTAAAGCACAAATTTACATTCTCCTCATAATTAACCCACCTTGGCCATATGAGATGCATCTACACTACTCTAAACTATATGATGCATGATTTTGACTTTTAATAATGCAATGAACAAAATACAATTCTATCTATATCTTTTTTATTTTTATTGAAATAATTTTGATGGAAATAACTCATAAAGAAATCAATGACTTGGATTAGGGCTTGGGTACCATGGACATTTATCACCCTCAAGTTTCACTTTCCCCATACCAAGCTTAAAAATGGAATCATTGCATTCACAAGTTAAAAGTGCATCAACTTATTCATGACAATTAAATGTGGAACCGGTTATTATTTGAGCAAATTGCTTGTGGGCAAATTTGTCATTATTCAAGTGTGAAATATAAGAAGTGAAAAATCCAAAAATAAGGAAGCACGGTTTTAATCCTAAGTAATCCTCTCATCCATTACTTGAAAAACCGCTCACAATTAATACAAGTCCGTCTCAAGAGTAATAAGTCATTCGCCTTATGTGTAAAATCCTTATGTCATGCTTTCATAAGTAGCTACACACTCGCTAGGGAAAGAAAAATAAACTCACGCAATAATTTACATCCGCCATCTTTTTGAGACTTTGGATCTTCAACCCCGCAACCCGTCAAGGTAATATTGGATTGGAGCAAACTATTGAATCCCAGCAACCCGTCAAGGTAATATTGGAACTCAATAGTCACTATAATTAACACCACACTGCCCCTCTTGGGAGTCTTATATTATTTTATTTTATTTTTCTTTTTTTTTTTTCTTCTTCTTTTTTTTTCTAGCCACTCATTTTTTTCATAAGCCGCTCTTATTTTTCTTTATTCCTCACAAAGAAATTTGAAAAGAAGAAAAGGAAAAACACCCGCTAAATATGGAGCATGACATAAGTCTAGTACACATAAAACGTGCTAACTTAGAATCTTAAGACGTACTCATATCAACCATGAATGATTAGCCAAAAATGCATAAGAGATTACAAACCAATTAAAACCGTACTTGATTATTTATTAACAATTATATACATGCGAAGAAAATAGAGGTCAAGAAAAGAAGGGTTTAGCCACAAGTAATTGCCATGAAGTCTATCTATCCCTTTTACACTTGCTTCAACTCTATCATTTCCCATTCTCCACAAATTTAAAATCTCAAATAATGAAATTGGTGGATGCTTAGCCTAATAGTCCAATGAAGGACTACATGGTTAAAGATACTAGCTAGAGAGTGCTAAGATAAGCAAACTCGGGTTGAGTCAAAATATCCATGGCGGGCCTAATATGTCAAAGAAATCTAAACTTGTTAAAACCATGTTTTTATTATATTTTTTTATTTTTATATATTTTTGATGAAACATAAAAGAAAAAATATATACAATGCAAATGTGTTATGCAAAATGATTGATGCAAAAATTATGAATGCATATTTTTGTTGGCCAAAGTGGATCAAAAATTTGAAAAATGTTGAAAAATCAATTTTCCATGTTATCATGCAAGACAATGACAAGTTCTAGGTAAGGTCACTTCGATAGAAGACCCCCCTACACTTAAGCTAAACATTGTCCTCAATGTTTAAGAGCATGGAAGTATAAAAACTTCCCCTACACTTATGACAATGAATAGACTTTGCTTAACCCAAGTTAAGGAAAGGACAACTATTAGTGAAATCATGTTTAAGCACAAGGTGTCAATGAAAAATCACTATAGTAACGAAGTGAACCGGATACAAAGGCCTCCTCCATAAGCTCCAAAGCATGAGATGAGTGAGCAACCCTACAAACAATCATGAAGACAAAAGAAGGTCTCCCCTACACTTATCTCCAAGTCTATGCCTTTATTACTAACCTACAACACTCTAAACCTAGTTATACGATGCTTGAGTTAAGGAGTCTCTAGCTCGACTCGTCCCTCAATGAATTAATTCATGGGGAAAATGGGGATCTCTTGGACCATTTCAACGGAAATGTCCTCCCCAAAGTAATGCTTAACACGGTGACCATTCACTTTAAAATTTGGACCATCGGGTTGGGACAACTCAAGAGTTCCATATGGAAATACTTGAGCAATAGTGAATGGACCGGACCATCTCGACTTAAGCTTGCCCGCAAAAAGTTTCAATCTTGAGTTAAAGAGGAGAACCGGCTCTCCAACTTTGAACTCACGATTCTTGATCTTAGCATCATGCAATTTCTTAGTCTTTTCCTTGTAAAGCAAAGAATTTTCATAGGCATTGGCTCTCAATTCATCCATCTCATTGAGTTGATCTTTCCTGTGTGAACCAGCTTGGTTTAAATCAAAGTTAGCCCATTTGAGAGCCCAAGATGCCTTATGCTCTAGCTCGAATGGGAGGTGGCACGCTTTTCCATAGACAAGCCTATAAGGAGTACAACCAATTGGTGTTTTAAAATCCGTCCTAAACGCCCACAAAGCATCATCAAGCTTATCCGACCAAGAAGCTCGATGCTCTCCCACCGTTCTCTCTAAAATCCTCTTTAAACCACGATTTGTGACCTCGGTTTGACCATTTGTTTGAGGGTGATACGCGGTAGAAAGTCTATGATTCACTCCATATTTCTTCATAACTCTCGTGAATTGATCATTACAAAAGGGCGTACCACGATCACTTATGATGGCCCTAGGTACACCAAATCTAGCAAACAATTGTTTCAAAAACTTCACAACAACTCTAGCATCATTGGTAGGTAAGGCTTTAGCCTCCACCCATTTGGACACATAATCCACCGCCACAAGTATATACTTGTTTCCCTTAGAGGATGGAAAAGGTCCCATGAAATCAATGCCCCACACATCAAATATCTCACACTCTTGGATAAAATTTTGTGGCATCTCATCACGTTGTGTAATTTTTCCTTGTCTTTGACAAACATCACAAAATTTCACCATTTCATGGGCATCTTTGTAAATGGAAGGCCAATAGTAACCCGAATCAAAGACTTTCTTGGCGGTGTAGTTAGGCCCAAAGTGTCCACCCGTAGGTCCTTTATGACACGCCTCTAAAATCTTAAATGCCTCGGGCCCATCTACACACCGTCTAATGATTTGGTCCGCACATTGCCTAAAAAGATATGGATCATCCCAAAAGTAATACTTAACTTCCTTAAGAAACTTCTTCTTTTGTTGATAAGTAAGACCCTCAATAAGCACATTGCCCACAAGATAGTTTGCGATATCCGCAAACCAAGGTGTGGCATCCTCTTGGGAAGAGATAGACATGAGCTCCTCTAATGGAAAGGATTCATTGATTTCTTGGTGTGGGAAATCTCCTTGAAAAGGATGCTCAAGTCTACTCAAATGATCCGCCGCTAAATTCTCGGCCCCTTTCTTATCACGAATCTTTATCTTAAACTCTTGAAGCAACAAAACCCATCTCAAAAGCCTAGGCTTAGCATCTTGTTTTGTCATAAGATACTTGAGAGCGGAATGATCCGTATACACTATGGTTTTGGAAAGCACAAGATATGGTCTAAACTTCTCAAAAGCATATACTATAGCAAGCAACTCTTTTTCCGTGGTAGTGTAATGAAGTTGTGCACCGGTCATGGTTTTACTCGCATAGTGTATAGGTTGAAAATGCTTATTAACTCTTTGTCCTAAGACGGCCCCCACCGCATAATCACTAGCGTCACACATAAGCTCAAAAGGTAATTCCCAATTTGGAGAAACCAAAACGGGAGCCTTAGTCAATTTTTCCTTAAGAGTCTCAAAAGAGTCTAAACAATCTTGGTTAAAAATGAAAGGAGCCTCTTTCTCCAAGAGGTGAGTCATCGGTCTAGCTATCTTAGAAAAATCTTGTATAAAGCGCCTATAAAATCCCGCATGACCTAAGAAACTCCTCACACCTTTAACCGAGGTGGGTGGGGGAAGCTTAGCAATCACATCAATTTTAGCTCGATCAACTTCTAATCCCTTATTGGATATCTTGTGTCCTAAAACAATCCCCTCTTTCACCATAAAGTGACATTTCTCCCAATTAAGCACCAAACGTGTTTCCTCACAACGCTTAAGCATCCTTTCAAGATTGGTGAGACATGAGCTAAATGAATTTCCAAAGACGGAAAAGTCATCCATAAAAACCTCCATGGTTTGCTCTATCATGTCATGGAAAATCGCCATCATGCACCTTTGAAACGTCCCCGGTGCATTACATAAGCCAAAAGGCATCCTCTTGTAAGCAAATGTACCGTAAGGACAAGTGAATGTGGTCTTTTCTTGATCCTTAGGGTCAATGGGTATTTGGAAATAACCCGAAAAGCCAACAAGAAAACAATAGTACTCATTTCCCGCTAAGCGTTCAAGCATTTGATCCATAAATGGAAGCGGGAAATGGTCTTTCCTAGTTGCCTCATTGAGTTTTCTATAATCAATGCAAACTCTCCAACCGGTCACAAGTCTCGTGGGAATAAGCTCATTGTTCTCATTAGGCACCACGGTGATTCCACCCTTCTTTGGAACACAATGAACCGGGCTAACCCATGGAGAGTCGGAAATGGGATAAATCATACCCGCATCTAAGAGTTTAATCACTTTCTTCTTAATAACCTCATGGATTTTTGGGTTAACTCTCCTTTGGTTTTGAATGGCGGGTTTATAGTCATCCTCCATAAGGATTTTGTGTGTACAAAAATGTGGATCAATTCCCCTTATGTCGGATATCTTCCATGCTAAGGCTTTCTTGTGTTTCTTAAGAACTTCGATAAGTTGCTCCTTCTCATCCTCTTTCAATTCTTTAGCAATGATCACCGGTAATTGGTCTTTGCCCTCTAAGAAAGCATACTCTAAGTGGGATGGAAGGTCCTTAATTTCAATGGGAGGTGGACTCTCTATGGAAGGTTTAACTATGGAAGGTTCCTCAATGGTAATCTCTTGTGGAATAGGAGAAGGAATAGGGTCCTCATTGAGCAACTTTTGGATTGTAAGAATATCTTCTTCCCAATTGATGGGAGAATCATCATCACCAAGAAAGTTTGACTCAAATTCCTCCAAGAGGAAATCACTCTCTCCAAAAGGTGTTAAAGAAGGAGCAATTGAGGCCACGGTTTCAACATGGGGCATCTCATCACTAGCACTCTTACAAGCATCATGAAAGTGTTCATTACACACTTCATCTAGCACATCAACAATGTTAATAGTCTCACAAGGTCTAGACTCCTTAACCTCTTTCCTATCACAAACTTTCCCTAACTTAAACACCACTCTCTCATCTTCTACTCTTATAATTAATTCTCCTTCCGCCACATCTATCAAGGTACGACCCATTCTCAAAAACGGTCGACCAACAATCAAAGGTACTCTAGGATCCATGTCATAATCAACCACTACAAAGTCGGCCGGAAAGGTAAACTTATCCACACCTACAAACACATCTTCCGCTATACCTACAGGGTGAGCTATGGTTCGGTTGGCTAGTTCAAGAGTCATCCTAGTGGGAGTGAGCTCGGGAAGAGATAGTTGTTTCCAAACCGATAAAGGCATGAGGTTTATGCTCGCCCCTAGATCCGCCAAAGCCATGCAATTTTCAACACCGGGAAAATTACAAGGTATCAAGAAGCGCCCCGGATCTCCAAGTTTTGTTGGTAAGGTTTTAAGTAACACCGCGGAACAATTTTCATTAAGGGATGTGTTGGGCAAATCAACCAATTTTTCTTTGTTTGAGAGCAAATCCTTGAACATCTTAGCAAACTTTGGCATATAAGCAAGAGCTTCCGCAAAGGATATATTGATATTGAGTTGCTTGAACATCCTTAAGAAATTGGAGACTTGGATGTCATCCTTGTTCTTTAACTTGTCCTTTTTCAACCTTGAAGGATATGGAAGAGTAGGTTTTGGTGTAGGTGGAATAGGTGTTGTAGTGGAAGATTTGTCTTTGTTAGCTTCTTCATTGGGAAGTGTGGAAGGTAAAGGAGAAGTATGAGGAGGTTGAGAAGGTGTGTTTGAGTGAATAGGAACATTTTGAGGAGGGGAAGTAGAAGTAGAAGGCTTGTCACAAGTAGGAGCACAAGTGGGTTGAACAATAGTAGGTATAGGAGGTGAAGGATCCTTTGTTGTTGTTCCACTCCTTGTTGTAATGGCATTGACATTGGCCCTAGGGTTTGTTTGTGTGTTGGAAGGTAAAGCTCCTTGTGGTCTTTGATTTAATGCCACTAAAACCCTATTGATTTGGTCATTCATTTTCTTCTCCATAGCTTGGAAGTTCCTTTCATTTTCTTGATTCATTTTTTGTAAGAGATCCATTGTGTTATACTCTTGTGGCACATAACCTTGAAAACCTTGAGGTTGGAAAGGTAAAGGTTGGGCATTAAATCCTTGATTTGGTGGATAAAAGGTATTTGCTTGAGGTTGAAATTGATTTGGTGCCTTATAGTTATTTCCTTGATAAGTTGGTCTTTGCCCTTGATTCTTTGGTAAAATTGGAGGTGGATTTTGTTGAATTTGGGTGGGTGGTTGGGGTGGGAATCCGGGTGGAGTAAGGTAGTTTTGGGACTTGTAAGAAAGGTTATTTGGATTGATATTAGGCTTGAAGTGTTCGCGATGTTCCTCTTGATAAGCATAGCATTCTCCTTGATACACTTGCACCTTATCACATTGTTCATAAGAATGGGGACCTCCACAAGTGACACAAGAAAGAGTAATGGCATTCACATTATTTGAAGAATTGTTTAATGAAACGGTCTTAAGGGCTTGAACTATCTCTTGAGTCATTTCTTGTTGTCCTTGTTTGACTTGTTGAAGGATCTCTTGTTGAAATTTAAGGAGTTGGTTGTCACAAGGAGTTTGAGAATTGTTTTGGATAACATGAACCCTTTCTTCAAATTGGTTGTTTGTTTGAACCATTGCTTTAGTCTCAATGATGTCCAAAGCCTCTTGGTAGGTTTTAAGAAGAATATTCCCTCCCGCGGAAGCATTGAGTGAATCTTGGTGGTGAGATTTAAGGCCATTATAGAAGAGATTGATTTGGTGAACATGATCCAATCCATGATTAGGGCATCGCCTCAATAACTCACTATACTCTTCCCAAGCATCACTAAAGGATTGACTAGGTTTTTGTTGAAAGCCTATAATTAAAGTCCTCAAAGCCATAGTCTTATGTGGAGGAAAGAACTTGTTTAAAAACTTAGTGGTGAAACCATCCCATGTGGTGATACTATCGGGTGGTTGGGTGTCTAACCAATGCTTAGCAAGTCCCTCTAGGGAAAATGACACTAACATCAACCTAATCACCTCATGTGGAACTCCATTATGCTTAATGGTATTGCAAAGAGAAAGGAATCTCTTAAGGTGAGCATGAGGATCCTCATTCTTGTTACCAAAGAAAGGTGATTGTGAAACCATAGTGATCATAGATGTATGTAGCTCAAATGTGTTAGCGGGAAAGTCGGGAATCTTAATAGCACTAGCATATCCATGAATATTGGTTTGCATACGTTCTAACAAAGAGCAATTATCAATAGCCATGGCTTCTTGTGGTGGAGGAGTCAAAGCACGATTCTCGTGATCGGCTTGGTGGACGGTGGTGGTCTTACTCTTTCTCTTTTTCTTCCTTTTCGGAGGAAGAGGTTGTACACCAATCGCTATTTGTGCACGCCCGCGAGTGAGCATGCAACTCAATACGAGGAATGAGAGAGAAGCTCTCGTGTGACTTTGAAGAGAAATGGATTATCCTCTTCGAGTTTCAATATTAAATATCCACAAGAAAATAACAATATACGTATGTACTACTTGGGTGCAAGACCCTCAATGAAGCCTTCCTTCTTAGAATACTTACAAGTGAACGGGGGGTTAGGTGGCGCGAAGCACTTAAGTACCTATTGACCCTTAGATGGCCTTTTATAGCACATCGCCTTTCTATTCACTTAAATGTTCGTATTCTTCGAATTGTTGCTTATTGAGAGTATTTATCTATTCTTGCTTTATTTTGTTTGATCGATACACGTGTCAAGGACCGGAACGCCCCTCAACACGGTGTATTGCCTCGGCAATACTTATGGAAGATATGTAGATTGGTTGTTCTTATACGTATACGTATTTACTTATAATAATATATGGAAAATATTTTTGTATTTATGAGTTTTTTTAAGAGAAAATACTATATGTACATAAAAACCGAGAGAATCCAATAAAATATATTTTTGGGTGCAATCTCTTAGGAAAAAGATTGCTTTTTTTTGGATTTTTTAATTTTTTTGGTCAATTCTTTAGGAAAAGAATTGTTTTGTTAATTTTTTAGTTTTTATATATTTTTATATTTTTGATTTTTTTTTATTTTTTTTTTATTTATGATACGTAAAAATAACGTTCACAAGGTGAACGGATCCCAAAAGCCAATGAAAACCGTCAGTCGATAGTCTCTCGCAAAGTCAAAGAACCGGCAGCGGCGCCATTTGAAATTGTGTTAATGCAGTTCGTTTTTTCTCAGTTCTTGCTAATTGAAAGTCCAACCAATATCGGGTTTTTAACTGTTTTTGGTTGCTAATCTTTTTTGGATATTCTATTTGCTAATTCAACAAAGTCTTGCAAAACGGAAAAATATTACCTACTTATATGTAAAACATTTTGCAAATACCAAGTTTTTATTCAAGTAATATTCAAAATGTAAAATATGAAACTTAAAGGACTGAAAAAGTAAATTCTAGGAAAGTAAAATGCTTGAAATGTAAATTCTAACAAGTCTAGGGACTGAAAGTGTAAATCAGTAAACTACAAGGATCAAATATGTGAAACTTGTAACAAACTAACCAAAATGTAACAAATCCAACAACTTGCTAACTGAATTTAAACAAACTCAAAACTACAAGGACTAAAATGTTGCAAACCCTAAAAACAATGAAGATTAGCCAAGTTTAGAAACTGTTTAAAACATCAAGGACCAAATTGCAATTCCAAAAACTTATTTAGCAAAAACGGGTTTAGAAGGAAAATAAGCTCGTTTGAGCTTATTACTGGACCAAAATCAATGAGACAAGTTGCAAAATACTCTAAATCTAAAATAAGCTATGTCTGTAAAAGGATTTTTGCTGAAAATTCAAAATAAGCAAATAAGCACTTCTTGATAAGCCCAAAATAAGCTATTGAACAATCCAGACAAGCACAACTTGATTTTCTTGCCAAAACTGATTAAGCTACTCTAATGATGAATGGGAAATCAAACTAGAACGAATTTCATCAAGTATTAAGCTAGAAATCTGAATTAAGCTCAAAAGTGCTTATCGTTGACCAAGCGTTGACCAAACTTTTTGTCAAAAAGTTGAAACTTTCAAAAATCAAGTAACTCTATATTCTAAGTGGATTTGTGAAGAAAAATGGCCAGGTTAATGAAGAGAATCAAGAGATACAAAATTTCAGTTTCAAGTTACAGAAACATGCCTCAACTTAGCTTATCTGAATTTTGCTTATTTCTAATTGCTGAATGAAAACTGTGCAATAAGCTCTTGGAATCTGAAACTTTATGATGTTAGCTACAACTGAGAACAAGTTTGGTGCAATTTCATCAAGTAATGAGCAAATGCTAGCCAAAAGAAAATGACAACTTCTATAAAGCAAAACTGGATGAAGTTAACCCAAATATTTTTATTGCCAATTGCCTGTTTGACTTTCTATTTGACTTATAAATGACTTGAAACACTATATAACCACCTATTGACTGTAAATGAACTCTTAAATGCCAAGACTCAATACTTGAAAACCAAATACTAACTAATGCCAAACACTCCTTATCAGTTATTTGAGAAAATTTCAAAGACTTTTCAAATGTTGATTTAAACTGTATGAAAAACTTTTGACTACAAAACTTGAGACTCCAAATGATATGATTTAAGACTAAAAGTAAGCACTAAGAACAACAATTACTTATTCAAGATACAAGTACTAAATTTTACTGAAAATAAGCTATTACTAAGCACAATCCAAAATCAATAAGCAGTAAAACAAGATTAAATCTACAAGCAAGTAAACAATCTAACAATCAGTAAACTAAACAGCTTTGATCATGCATTCAACAAGTTTTACTCTAGGAAATGTTGCATGCCTTTGACTTATTGAGTGGAACAAAAATAAGAACTTTAAAACCTTTTGTAGTAAACCATTGGGAAGAAGAGGAGTGCTGAACTCTCTTACCCTAGTGATAACCACCACCTTATCACTAGTTCATCTAATCAATCATCACAATCAGATACTAATCAACAGAAATCATCAAAATGGCTTGAAAACTTCAATAAAGCTAGTTTCTGAACTGGAATCACAACAACAGCTACCAAACTTCTTCAAAGTCAGTTATGATCATTCAATGATCATAACAAACTCAATTCAGCAACAATATGATCAAACATGAGCAGAATATGAACAGTAAGTTGATGAGGAGAATTGGCGGGAAAAGTAGAATTCAAATTTTATTCCATGAAAGTTGTTACAAAGCTGTTAGAAAGCTACTAACTAACTAACTAACTCAAGAGTTTGTCAGACTCTTGAGTAGTTAGGGTAAAAAAAGAAGGAAAATGAAAGGAAATTGAGAAGTGTGTGTTTTTACAAAATTTAGCTAACACTTTACAAATGAGGACTAGTAGGCTATTTATAGACATGAAGAGGAAGTTTGTTGGGGATGATGACGTGTTGAGACCAATCACAGGACTCCACGTGGCATGATTCTGCAAAACTCATCTTCAAGGTATGAACACCAATTGGGGTTTTCTTCTTGAGTGGATCTCATGTTAATTGGTTGATACCAATGTGTTCGTCTCTTCAAAACAAGCATTTTTTGTGTTTACATCTTTTCATGAAATTGATTGTAGCTCAAATACGATCCTGGAAATATTTTTGTAGCTTGAAGAAGACACGTGTCAAATTCTGGTTGGTTGAAAAAGTGTCACACGGATTGCACTGTTAGGATATGGTAATTAATTTTGGCGGCTGCTAGTGGATATTGATTACCCTTAGGTGGCAATCCGTGTTCCATTTTACTCTCTTCTTATTGGCTAGAACTTGTGTCACATGGATTGATACTAGTAATCTTTCCAACTTTGGCAGTTTCAGTCCTTGTAGTTTGGCAGATTGCATTTAAAGCTTGTAACTTCATTTCTTTGGCACTTTAAGTCCTCCAAACTTCATCTTTGAGCAGAAATGACCCTTTGACTTTGTTGACTTGATAGTTGACCAATTTTGACTTTGATCTTGACTTTTTACAATATTTGCACTTTAGTCCTTCAACTTTGGCAATTTGTCAAGATAGGTCCTTGTACTTTAAAGTCTTGACACTTTTGATCCTTCTTTGTCTTTTTCATCCATTTGAGCTTGATTTTTCTTTGTTTGCTTGAAAATGTATCCTTTTACCTACACAAGTGTACACAAACACAAACATACCACATAATACTGTTTTTGCAAGATAATTTGGTATTTTGCTTCATGTTTTAGGGTTATTTGTTGACAAAGGATATGAGTTTAAGCTCATATCAAATCCCCTACACTTGAACATTGTCATGTCCTCATGCAATATTATATATTAAAGCACAAATTTACATTCTCCTCATAATTAACCCACCTTGGCCATATGAGATGCATCTACACTACTCTAAACTATATGATGCAATGCAATGAACAAAATACAATTCTATCTATATCTTTTTGATTTTTATTGAAATAATTTTGATGGAAATAACTCATAAAGAAATCAATGACTTGGATTAGGGCTTGGGTACCATGGACATTTATCACCCTCAAGTTTCACTTTCCCCATACCAAGCTTAAAAAGGGAATCATTGCATTCACAAGTTAAAAGTGCATCAACTTATTCATGACAATTAAATGTGGAACCGGTTATTATTTGAGCAAATTGCTTGTGGGAAAATTTGTCATTATTCAAGTGTGAAATATAAGAAGTGTAAAATCCAAAAATAAGGAAGCACGGTTTTAATCCTAAGTAATCCTCTCATCCATTACTTGAAAAACCGCTCACAATTAATACAAGTCCGTCTCAAGAGTAATAAGTCATTGTTGACTTATTTCGATAGTTATTTAGGCCGAAAATAAAGTGAACGATTTAATCAATAGTTAGCTAAAGGACAAAATCTTTTAAAACTGCTTCTCGGGACCTCATAAAGTTCATACCTTGGCATAACTCGCTTCGCGATTTGAGACCTTTCTCGGACCGATATTTGGCAGCGACTTCATACTTCAAACCTTGAGAGACGTTCATGAAATTATGGTCTTCTCTTCATATAGGAATTTCTTCACTTGAAGTTTTGAGAGATTCTTCATATTTGGACCACGACTTCTTCATTTTTCTCCAGTCTTTATTTTGGATTTTGATATACAATGATCCGCCTCCTTTTTGGACTTGGATTTATTTATCCTCATACCTTGCTAGGGTCTTTTCGGATAGACTTCTCCATGATCTTTTGGGAGTACTTGCTTTTCGTCGTGTGTCTCGATCCTTCATATTGATTTTCGATAAATGATTCTTCACATCACTTGGATCTTTAGCAACAAAATGTAGCCCTCATGCCTTGTTAGGGCCTTTTCGGACTCGCCAATCTTCTCATCCCGCTTCAATAAGTTATGCCTTGGCTATGAACTCTAATCCATACCGAGCAACTTTTAAACGATCTTGGGCTAGAAGCTAAGTAACTTTTCAAATCGTACAACCTTATTTATTGCAGATAAATTTATTAGCAAGCGATGGGAGAATAGGCTTATAATTAACTCACATAAATTCACGAAAGAATACCAAACTTATAATTGACTCTATCATCTCTCGTTCTCCACAGTTTAAAATCTCAAGGAAAGAGACTCGTGGATGCTTAGCCTATTAAATCAAAGTTTTAGGTTTTCGAGTCGTCTATAGGATCTTGCAAATTCTTAGACTTTTACAAGTTTAGAAATCGCATTTTAAAGTTCCCTTGATAAACGACTCTCTAGGATCAATTATAGGAACTTGCGATAAGTTCTTGTTCTTAACCCGTGAGAGTTAAGACTTTCGCGTTTTATAGCTCCCTATAGCAAAACTTGACTTAAACGCATTAAGGATACTAGCTAGAGTAAACTTAGATAAGTAAACTCGGGTTGAGTCAAAAGATTCACAACGTTTGAAAACTAAAACCACTTTATTAAAGATTTATTCTAGTAAAGAAAGAAAATAACTATACAAAGGGAAAAACTAATAGGCCAAAATAGATCAAAAATTTTGAAAAATGTCGAAAAATTAATTTTCCGGTTAAAATGAGGACAAACACAAGGAAAAGGCCACTTAACTTCGATAGAAGTCCCCCCTACACTTAATATAAACATTGTCCTCAATGTTTAAGCATGTGGGAGTAAACTCCCCTACACTTAGGACATTGTGCACTTTGTTTAAATCTTGCTAAGGAAAAGACAACTAACGAGATTCCTATTTTAATATTGGAAAATATAAAATAGTGAATCGAAAAGAGTTTAGGATAGAACCGGGAAAATGGGAACACGGAATCACGGGTCGTCAAAAATCATCAAGAGTGGATCATTGAGCGCTCGAATCCCTGAATAGAAGAAGAGAGGAAATAGCAAACACCAACGGGTCTCCCCCTACACTTAGGATAAAAACAAAGAAAAAGATAGATAGATAATTGGGTTGCCTCCCAAAAAGCGCTTGTTTTTGTTAACCGAGTCACGAGCCTGACTCGTCCCCGAATTAAATGGTCCATGGGGAAGCCTCAAATGTAATACCGGGATCAAAGACCTTGTCCTCGTTCCCGGAGGAATATAATAAAGGAGAGGCAGGAGGATAAGTCTTGAATGGTAGGAAGGTCCATTCAACATACGAGAAGTATGTGAAGTCTTGATCCACGGGAGGTGGGGTGGGTAAAGGAATCACATTGTCATCCTCCAAAGACAATGGATGCTGACCAATTGGCAAAGCCGTAAGGTTATCAATCATAGAATGGTCATTTTCACCTCCCGGGTCAAAGCATTCATCCTAATTTCCCGGAGAGTGAAATTGATGCATCACCCGCTTGGGCGTGCATTTAGTAGGATGAGGGGGCAATATAGTAGGAGAAGTAAGAGAAGAATTACCTTCCACCTGCGGTACCTTTCCAGTAGAGTCAGAACTCTCCACCTCTGCGATAGAAGGGGGCATGGCGAACAAAGTATACTCATCAATAGCAAGAGAATCAGAGCTATCAATGTCTTCAATCCCTTCGTCAAAGAGAGGATTCACCTCACTGGATATGTAAGCGTCATCAAAATGAAATAAAGGGTTCGAATAAATCTTGAAAGTTTCCTTCAGAACGTCTTCATCAGATAGTGACTCGTCATCACTAGAAGTAAAATCATCATCTTGATCAAAAAGAGGATTAGAGAAAGCCAAAGAATCCTCTCCCAAAGTGTTGGTGGAAGGAACATCATCAGAAGAAAGTGCATCATAATCATCGTCACTGTCGAATGTCAACTCAGGTTCACTTGGAATTGGGACAAGGTTATCAGCACTAAACTTTATGAATTCGTCGGATTCCTTTGCAGGAATTGTGCTAATATCCTCATCCCTTAGGATGGTTGAATCCTTAGGCTCCAGAGCCGGCAAGTCGGGAGAAGGAATAGAATTCTCATCGTTCCAAGAAATAAGACTCTCATCGTCATCACTATCATAATAATATGGAGGCACAAGAGGAGGAGTATAAGCATTAAGGTTAGATACCTACTCTTGTTGTTGATCCGCTTGACATTTCTCCATGATCTTGTTACAAGCTTCTTGAACTTTTTGAAAGTTGTCAAAAATTGTGGCCATTTGCTCAGGAGGAAGTGCACACAAGGGTTGATGATTGACGGTGTGACGTGGGGGCTCAAAGTTATACACACTGGGATGATAGCACGGAACTTTCTCAAAGACCTTCGACGGATCACAAGAAGAAGCATCGTGAGGGCCCCCACAAATATAGCACCACGGGTATGGAGAAAAACCCGGTGCATCTAGAGGATAAGGATTGTCATAGACGGGAGAATGTGAGAAAGTATTGTAAGAGGAGAAGTATGAATTTGTTGAATTGCAAAATGGACAAAATCCAAATTGTGTATCGTCGATATCAAAACCACACCGCTCACAAGTACACCATTGACATGTTTGAAAACCATGCCATGGTCTCCCACACCGTCCGCAAGACGAATCCATGAAGAATTATAAATAAGAGGGGTAAAGAAAAGAATTAAACATACTAGAGGATAAAGAGGAATATTTTTGGTGCAAAACTTTGAAAAAGAAATGCTTTTATGATTTTTCAAATGTTTTTGGGATTTTTTTGAAAATATTTGACACGAAAAATAACGTTCACAAGTGAACGGATCCCAAAAAGCAACGCGTCTCTAACAGAAAACCGTTAATCTTCACGAAAAGAGCCGGCAGCGGCGCCATTTGATACAAGGCTTTTGGTCAGGTAAAAAGATTCGTTATAGTGTGTTTAATCGAATTGAAAAATGGATTAACTATGTGACTCAGTCGTTCTTTGGTGAAACAAATAGTTGTGTCGTTGTATTAAAATTAAATTGCAAGACTTAAAAGTAAATGACGTTAAAGTAAATCTAACTCTAAGGCAAAGTAAATGACAGGTATTTAAAAGCGTGACGGAAATTAAAAGGCACTAAAAGTAAATAACGCAAACTTAAAACTATCTAAGGCAAACCTAAAACGCAACTAAAACTTAAAACTAAGGAAAGGCTAAAATAAATCTAAGGCAAATAATCTTAAAGTGCGACTAAGTAAAAAGGCGGGAAAAATAAAGCTTGAAAATTAAAAACAGAAAGTTAAAAACTGAAACTAAAAAGAACCTGAAAAAAACTCATCCGGAATGTCACCTTCGTTCGGAATGATTCTTCTTCACTCGGAATATTTACCAAAAACCTTGATCCGGAATAAATCCTTTATCCGGAATATGTCACTTATCCGGAATAAAGTCTTGACTCGGAATGAAGCTTTGATCCGGAATGATGTCTTGATCCGGAATATATTTTGATCCGGAAGGTTGTGCTTGATCCGGAATGTTTGGTATTCCGAATGAAAGGTTTGATCCGGAATAATAAATTATTCCGAGTAAAACTCTTTGATCCGGAATATTGGATATTCCGGATGAACACTTTGGCTGAACCCTTGATCCGGAATGTTTTACTATTCCAAATAAAAGATTCTTGATCCGGAATATCTCCTTGATCCGGAATGTTTCTTCACAAAGCTTGATTCGGAATGTTTTGTTGATCCGGAATATGGACTTGATCTGGAATATGTCACTTATTCCGAATGAAAGCCTTTATTCGGAATATTTTCTTCACAAAGCCTTTCCACTGATTCGGAAATCTTGGCTTGATCCGGAATGTTTCCTGGGAAAACAGATGAACAGACAAACGAAGAACAAGGGATACAAAGATAAACACGAATCTAAACAAGATCAAGCAAAATCAAACCAAAAGATTAAGCAAACTAATAACAAATGATCAACTAATGATAATCAAACAAACCAAATCAATCAAACTAACAATAATAATCAAACTAATCAAAACCCACTTAAATCAAATCAATAAAATAAGAACATGAACATGAACAAAAAAGCATAAAGATTAAGATCAAACAAGAAAGGTAGATAGGAGATTAACAAGAAAAAGTAAAGATTGACAAGAATTAAAAGAGGACTTACTTGAAATTAAAGGAATTTAAGGTGCAAGACAAGTATTTAAATTTGACAATAAAGTAAATGACATGTATTTAAATGACAAGGTAATTAAAATTGGAAGAACTAATTGTCACTATTAGCCAACAAGAATGAAATGTAAATCCTAATGACTATTTATAGGGGAGGATTAGGAGGTGCTTAGGAAGCTTCCTCCCCTCTTTCTTCTTTTCCTTAATTGCAAGATTAAGTCCTTAGTCTTCTTAATCTTCTTAAATCTTGGACTTTAATGACTTTGTCTCGGGATTTCTTTGAACTCGTCTTGTAATTCTTCAATAAATTAGACTTGAGTTCTTCGGCTTTAAGTAAACTTCCGTCTTTTGACTTTTTCTTTGATAAATCTTCAGAATTGGTCTTGGACTTCCGTTCTTTTTGCACTCTTGACTTCGTCTTTCATCTTTTTCTTCGATAAAAGCCCGTAAATGCCCGTGTTTTCTCCACTTTTCACTTTTTCGTCCTAAACACAACAAAAACACAAACCACGCATAATTCCGACATAAATGACATAAAATACACGTTTTGGCTCGGTTATTATTATAATTAAGTGGTAAAAAGGATGGGTGTTTACAGACCTATCCGTCTTCATGGGTGATTTCTCGGTCTATGGTGATTCTTTCTCTACTTGCCTTGCCAATTTAGAACGTATGCTCAAACGGTGTGAAGACACTCGTCTCATTCTTAATTGGGAAAAATGTCATTTCATGATAAAAGAAGGTATTGTGCTTGGTCATAAAATCTTAAAAGCCGGTCTTGAAGTCGACCGTGCTAAAGTTGAAGTGATTGTTAAATTACCTTCACCTTCAACCATGAAGGGTGTGAGAAGTTTTCTTGGTCATGCGGGCTTCTATCGTCGATTCATTCAAGATTTTTCTAAAATCGCTCGCCCGATGACCCACCTCTTAGAAAAAGATACTCCTTTTATCTTTTCTAAAGAGTGTATTGACTCCTTCAATCTTCTTAAGGACAAGCTAACTAAGGCACTGGTCTTGGTTACCCCTAATTGGGAGCTACCTTTTGAATTGATGTGCGATGCTAGCGACTTTGCCGTTAGAGCGGTTTTGGGCCAAAGAGTGAACAAACACTTCCAACCAATCCATTATGCTAGCAAGACAATGACGGGGGCTCAATTGCATTATACCACTACCGAAAAAGAGCTTTTAGTTGTAGTGTATGCTTTTGAAAAATTTCGCCCCTATCTTGTCCTTTCCACCACCCTTGTCTATACCGACCATTCCGCGTTGAAGTACTTGTTAACAAAGCATGATTCGAAGCCAAGACTTCTTCGTTGGGTCTTGCTCCTTCAAGAATTTAAAATCAAAATTCGTGACAAAAAGGGAGCTGAAAACCTAGCCGTGGATCATCTAAGTCGACTTGAGGATCCTTATCAAGGGGATCATCCGAATCAAGAGATCAATGACTCTTTTCCCCTTCAGGCCTTAATGTCTATCAATTCCAATCTTGATGACACCCTGTGGTTTTCAGATATTGCAAACTACTTAGCGGTGGAATTCTCAAGGAAGGGTTAACGTCTCAACAAAAGAAAAAGTTCTTTAAAGACATTGAACACTATTTTTGGGACGACCCTTACCTCTTCAAACAATGTGTGGATCTTGTCATTCGTCGATGTATTGATGGGCCGGCAGCTTTATTAATCCTTGAAGCTTGCCATAAAGGACCCACCGGTGGTCACTTTGGTCCCAATTACGCCGCGAAGAAAGTTTTCGACTCTGGATTTTATTGGCCAACCATTTATCATGACGCTCATGAAATGGTTAAACATTGTGATGCTTGCCAAAGACAAGGCAAGATCATACATAAAGATGAGATGCCTCAAAATTTCATACAAGAATGTGAAATCTTTGATGTATGGGGCATCAACTTTATGAGGCCATTTCCATCATCCAAAGGGAACAAGTACATCCTCGTAGTCGTTGACTACGTATCTAAATGGGTTGAATCAAAGGCTCTCCCTACGAACGATGCGAGGGTGGTTGTGAACTTTTTGAAGCAGCTTTTTGCTCGATTCGGTGTTCCTCGTGCTATCATCAGTGACCGCGGGACTCATTTTTGCAATGATCAATTTGCACGAGTCATGGCTAAGTATGGTGTCAATCACCGTCTTTCCACCGCTTATCATCCCCAAACAAATGGGCAAGCCGAGATTTCTAACCAGGGACTGAAGAGATTTTTAGAGAGAACTGTGGGAGAGCATCGTGCCTCGTGGGCCGATAAGTTAGACGATGCTTTGTGGGCTTTCCGTACCGCATATAAGACACCCATTGGTTGCACTCTATATCGTCTTGTATACGGGAAGGCATGCCACCTCCCTATTGAGCTGGAACATAAGGCGTACTGGGCCTTGAAGTGGGCCAATTTTGACATCAACAAAGCCGGTGATCTTCGGAAGATTCAACTCAACGAGCTAAATGAACTAAGGAATCAAGCTTATGAGAATTCATTGATATATAAGGAGAAGACCAAGATCATTCATGATTCAAGGATTAAGAACCGAGAGTTTCACGTTGGTGATCAAGTTTTACTCTTTAACTCTCGGTTGAAGATTTTCTCGGGCAAGCTGAAGAGCCGTTGGTCTAGTCCATTCACCGTCGCCAAAGTCTTCCCCTATGGCACCATTGAGCTTTCTCAGCCAAATGGGCCCAATTTCAAAGTGAATGGCCAGCGTGTGAAGTTGTACTTTGGTGAGGACATCTCTCATGAGATGATTCCATCCCTCACCACGTTTCCCTTGAATTAGTTTTGGGTCGAGTCAGGCTCGTAACTCGGTTAACAAAAACAATCGCTTCTAGGGAGGCAACCCGTTGATCTATCCTTTACCGTTTTCATAATAAGTGTAGGGGGAGCCCCGTTTGTGTTTGTTGTCTTGTTTCTTATAATATGCAGGGATTAAAGCTCCAAAGAGCACTTTTGATGACATTTCCGTCTTCCCGGTTCTATCTTAAACTGTCGTGATTCAATATTTCATATCTTATATGTTCACATTGAAATCACTCTAGTTGTCCTTTCCTTAGCAAGATTTAAACAAAGTGCACAATGTCCTAAGTGTAGGGGAGTTTACTTCCCCATGCTTAAACATTGAGGACAATGTTTATATCAAGTGTAGGGGGGACTTCTATCGAAGTAAGTGGGATTTTCTATGAATTTGTCCTCATTTTAACCGGAAAATTTGATTTTTCGACATTTTTCAAAATTTTTAATCTATTTTGGCCTAGTTGTATAGTAGTATTTTCCTTTGCTATCAATATTTACTTTCTTTGCTAGAGTAAATTTTTAATAAAGTGGTTTTCGTTTTTCAACGTTGTGAATTTTTTGACTCAACCCGAGTTTACTTATCTAAGTTTACTCTAGCTAGTATCCTTAACGTGTTTAAGTCAAGTTTTTCTAGGCTTTTATTTAGGGAGCTTTAAAACGCCAAAGTCTTAACCCTTACGGGTTAAGAACAAGAACTATTCGTAAGTTCCTATAATTGATCCTAGAAAGTCATTTATCAAGGGAACTTTAAAATGCGAATTCTAAACTTGAAAGAGTCTAAGAGTTTAAAAGATCCTATAGATGACTTGAAAACCCAAAACTTTGATTTAATTGGCTAAGCATCCACGAGTCTCATTCCTTGAGATTTTAAATTGTGGAGAACGAGAGATGATAGAGTCAGTTATAAGTTTGATATTCTTTCGTGAATTTATGTGAGTTGATTATAAGCCTTTTCTCCGATCGCTTGTTAATAAATATATTTGCAATAAATAAGGTTGTACGATTTGAAAAGTTGCTTAGCTTCTAGCACAAGATCATTTAAAAGTTGCTCGGTATTAATTAGAGTTCATAGCTAAGGCATAACTTATTGAAGCGGGAGCGAAGATTGGCGAGTCCGAAAAGGCCCTAACAAGGCATGAGGGCTACATTTTGTTGCTAAAGATCCCAAGTGATGTGAAGAATCATTTATCGAAAATCAATATGAAGGATGGAGACACACGACGAAAAGCAAAAACTCCCCAAAAGATCATGGAGAAGTCTATCCAAAAAGACCCTAACAAGGTATGAGGATAAAAAAAAGCGGATCGTTGTATATCAAAATCCCAAATAAATATTGGAAAAAAATGAAGAAGTCGTGGTCCAAGTATGAAGAATCTCTCAAAAACTTCAAGTGAAGAAATTCCTATTATGAAGAGAAGACCATAATTTCAAGAACGTCTCTCAAGATTTGAAGTATGAAGTCGCTGCCAAATATCGGTCCGAGAAAGGTCTCAAATCGTGAAGCGAGTTATGCCAAGATATGAACTTTAAGAGGTCCCGAGAAGCAGTTTTTAAATATTTTATCCTTTAGCTAACTATTGATTAAATCGTCCCACTTTATTTTCAGCCTAAATAAACTATCGAAATAAGTCAAACAATGTATCCTCGTGATCATTCAAGACAATATTAAAATATAATAGATACACCTAGGAATAAGGGAGTCTAAGTGAATAATTGGGCCATATGTGTTCGTGTTAGTTTGCTAACTTATAATAACAATGATCTCGTTTTTAAGCTTGGTGTGGGGAACGTGAAACTTGAGGATGATGAACATTCATGACAACCAAAACCCCAATGTAAGTCTTTGATTTCTTTACTTGTTTTGTTCTTTTAGTTTCCTTAGTGTTTAGTATTTAATAAAGGCCAAGGTAGGTTATTTATGATGAAAAATGTAAACTGTGCTTTGAAATTAATGCATTGCATGAGGGCATTACAATGGTCAAGTGTAGGGGATTTAATTAGTGTGAAAACACTTATCCTTTTACCACTTATTTCCAATAATAACAAGACCAAAACGTGTATTTTATGTCGTAAAAGTCGGAATTATGCGTGGTTTGGGTTTTTATTGTGTTTCAGGATAAAAATATGAAAAAGGAAGAAAACATGGGCTATCACGGGCTTTCATCGAAGAAAAAGACAAAAGACGAAGTCAAAAGATCAAGAGTGCAAAAGAACGGAAGTCCAAGGCCTATTCTGAAGATTTATCGAAGAAAAAGTCTAAAGACGGAAGTTTAATGAAGTCGAAAACTCAAGTCTAATTATAGAAGAAAAATTATAAGACGAGTTCAATTTATATCGATAAATCCCGAGACAACGTCGAGAAAGACAAAGAATTTAAATCGAGTTGAGACGTGAAGGAAGAAAGAAGGAAGCATCAACACTTAACCTCCCCACCTCCTATATATACCCTCCTAATGTGTCATTAGGAGGGTGTTAGTTAGTTAATTAGTCAATTTTTAGTTTTATTTTTAAATGTGTTTTTTATTTTTTTTTCTTCTCTCTAGTTTTCAAGCTTATCAAACCTTCATTAATCTTGTAATCTTTGATCTTAATCTTCAAATTAATCAAGTTTATTTCATAATTCTCATTCTACCTTTCTTAATAATCTATTGTTTTTGCTTAATTAATCATGTAGTTGGTTTAATTTTGTTGATGATGCGATTGTTTTGCTTATTTAATTGTGCTTATTGAGTAGATGATTTTCAAAGTTTTTAGATTAAGGTGCTTATTTGCTTAATTTTTATGTTTAATAGTTTTTAAAAATAGGTTGATTTTGATAAATTTAATATTTTTATAAAAAGTTGATTTTTAGATTTTGCTTATTTAGTGTTTTTAAATTTTTTTGAATTGTGGCTTATTTACTTTTTCTAAAAATCATTTTGATTAAAGTTTTGGTAAGTGCTTATTTGAATTTTGTGCTTATTTCCATTTTTGAAGTTATCCGGGTTTTAAAACCCCTATATTCCGAATAGTGCTCACAATTACATTTTGAATAGCATTCTTCCCATATTCCGGATTAGCTTCATTATTAGGATTCCGGATAGCTTGCAAGATTAACATTCCGCATAAGTCCCTTAACAACGGATTCCGGATTGGGTCTAGAACACCAATTCCGGATAAGAAACAAAAGAGTGATTCCGGATAGCAAGTTTCACCAATTCCGGATAAGCCTATTTCTACCAACATTCCGGATAAGCAATTTGGTATTCCGGATTAGGGTTATTGCGAATTCCGGATAAGCAATCAATCCCAGATTCCGGATAAGGTCCGTATTATGAATTCCGGATAAACCATCAATTTGGATTCTGGATTGTATAAATTTTATGTATTCCGGATAAGGGGCTTAGATCTGATTCCGGATAACAGTTAGAACACGGATTCCGGATAGTAACTCAATCATTTATTCCGGATTTGAGTAATTTTCTTGTTTCCAGACTTAGTTTAATTTTGAGTTTTCTGAATTTTGTTTTAATTTCAAACTTTATTTTTCCCGCCTTTTTATTTAGCATTATTTTAACTTGTCTTGTTTTAGTTTAATTTTTAAAGTTTACATTTTTATAAGTTTTCATCATTTACTTTTTAATTTTTAAAGTCTTTATTTTTAGTTTAAATATTTTCAAGCTTTCATTTTTACTTAGTTACTCAACGACATATTCACTTTCAGTTTAAAATAGATAATCACAAACCATTTTATTTTCCACCAAGAACGAATGAGTCGCACTTTCAACTTGTAATCAATTCGAAAAGACTGGATTAACGAATCTATTTCATACGAGGTAAAACTTCGTATTATAAGATTATAAAGAGGAAGACCGCATCATGGTTAAAGCATGCAGTTCATAATTTTTTCCATGAAAAAGCTACGGAAAAGATAATACTCACTTCGACAACGGCTAAAGGTTTCCTAGTTTGAACCTCAACCTTGACCACACTGTGTCGGTCGAAAATTTTTACGCACTGCTTAATCATTTTACACAATCTTTCAAAAATCCTAAGCAACATAGATTAATTTTGCAAACATTCAAACGGAGTGGCAAAAAACGATAAAGCTAACAACATATTCACTTTTCGACAAATTATAGAAGACATACCACTATGTCGTTTGCATCTTTGGCTATTGTAACCCGCCTAAATCACTGCTAGTCCATTCTTCCTATTGGCGCCACACTGTCTAGACCATAACATGCCTCTGCACATATCCTTCCCCTTTTGTTGTCTCCTGTTTTGCTTGAATCATACAACCAACCTACTAGAACATATAGCAATATAATGTCAAATTACCTAAAACATGAAGAAATTATAAATTATACAGAAAGTGCATACTTCCATTCCTGGCACAATCTTTTCTTGTTTTTGAGATAGAAACAGCAACGCTCTTCCATCCATGGGAGCTCGTCCTACACAAATCCTAGGAAAAGTTAGCCAGTATCAAATCATGTAAAAAAATAACAAAAGCATTAGAAAGTACCAAACTTTACCAACATTTATAGAATCGGAGAAAAATTAGACCGATAAATGTTTCTTATAACATCATTCTCATCTCAATTAATATAACTAATCACTATGAAATTCCGCCACAAAGCATACACTTTTAAACGACGCTAGGTTAATCATGTTCATTTTCTGTTATATTCTTTTTTCATAGTGTTTGGCAAGGAAATCAATTTATTTACCCAAAGAAGAAGCTAAAGGTTTGGGGAGAAAATGGTTCTCAAATATTGTAGAGGAATATACTAACTCTAAGTAAGCACATTCGAAGCACGTATAGGAATTCAACGAGAAAGAAACCCGACAAGTCATTTTCCAAGGCTAACGATTGATGGGGAAAAAGGTGCTAAAAAGTGTTGCACAACAAAGCAAACGACACATAGTTACTACTAAGTAGGCGCAACATAAAGATTCGCTCCTACATGGTCATATATGTCTCCATACCTATATCTCGCGAGATCACCACCCACTTGAGTCGCGTCGTTTCTTTAACTCACTAGTTGGCTTCGGCACTCGGTATTCAAGATTCTGTCAAACCGTAACAATGTCACTCATGGGTGTATTGCCCTTGCTTATGATTTTCGTGTTTGGTGGGTATGGTATTGGGTGTTGCGTTTCTGTTGGTTTTTTGTAAGTATCAACATTTGCATTCTTGGATCTATGTTCAGCCTTCAAGTTCAAGACAATGGCAAACATTTTTCTGTTTTGGGATGTTAGAGATTCAAGGTTTTCAAAGATTAAGTTTTTGGTTATTTTTTATTTTCATTAGTTAAATTTCATCAAGTGTCATCAATGGTAGTTGTTTCACTTCAGTGTATTTTGATTTTCAATGGGTTTGCTTTTTGCAGACCTTCAATTTGTTTTCACAATAGACCTTTTGATCTCAAATAAATATCAATCCTGTTTTGTCAAAAAAAAGTAGTCGCAACAATACTTTTTTACCTTTGACAAAAGATAAATGTCTTTCATACGGCAGACTATAACAATATTGTATCACATTTTGATTCAACGAAGCACATAACCCAATTAAAAAACCACCCAAAACATTAAAGAAAAGTGTATTCGCACAACAACAAACAATGATGAATCTTAACTCCATTGTTCTTGCCTATTCGCCGGAGTTATATGTTCCGGTTGTGATAATTGGATCTACGGTGTGCAGATGTTTTGTTTTTTGTGTTGGTGCTTGGTGGCACAGTAAATGAGGCAGTGGATTTAGATATAAAATGAGATTTCAAGCTTATAAAAGGAATTGCTTATTTAAATTTAAAGAGTGTCTCTCATGTCCGATCGTTTTCTTGTAGGAGTGGTAGCGAGCGCCCTTACGTTTTCTTCGCCTGCTCTATAGTACGAGCCTCATACAAAGCCGCTTCACTGCCCCGTTCTGTAACTTACCTTCTTTCGTTCGTCCACGAGGCTGTAAAAAGGAGAAAGGGTCGGCTATGTAGTGGGAGTCGTTTTAGTTGTATGCCACGAGGTCTTTATGTACAAAGGGACAAGTGAAGCATCCCTTTTGGGCGTAGGCAGCCTGAATATGAAATGATGTTGAAGCTATATATGAGAGACCAGAGATAAGAGAGTGAAAGACGAGTGAGTTAGACATAAAGATGGAGTGAGTTAGACATAAAGATGGATTTAGATATAAAAATTATATTAGCTTTAATTTCTAGTTTTGTATTTGTAACATTATAACAAAAGTATCTAAACATAATTAATTTATAATTATAATTTGTAATAAACCATAATAAAACAATATTAGTTAATGTTTTAAGTTAGCTTTAACTCTATTTTAACTAAAATTAGTACCTTCATTTTAATTTATATTTAAAACTTAAAAATGTTTGTGGAAAACATGTTTTAATAATATCTTTTTTATAAAAAAACGTAACTCGATCGGGTTTATTAAACCGGATCAAACCGAATCAATAAAAAATTCAATCTAGTTCTCAAACACACAAAAACAAAAACTTGATCACACTGGGCCCGATCTTCAAACCGACTTATAGATTAACCGATTCAGCCAGCCGGGTAACCCGAATTTTAAAACACTAGCATAGACCCGCGCAATGCGCCGGTGATCATTTTTTGAGACTAACAAATATTAATCTCTTATCCATTAAGTTTGTATTGTTAAAATTGTAAAAAATCGAAACAAACTTCTAAATTTTAAAAAAATTAATAGTTAATAAAAATATAGCAAAATGGATATTGAATTAAAGAGCATAAAATTTTAGAAAATATGGTAAAATTAGATTATAAAAATAATAAATAAATAAAAAGATTTTTCAATTTAAAAGAAAAAATGTTATTTAAGTAGGTTGTTACAAAAGTTTGTTAAAAAATGTTATAGTATATAGACAAAAGCTCCCTAAGAACATGCATCCAAAAAAGAAAAAAAGAATCAATCTTCATCATCCATTAAATCACATTTAATGGTGTATATTAATCTTTTTAAATTTAATTAAAAAACACACTTTCATCCTATTTCTTAAAAATTAAATATCTCTCAAACCGTTAATCGTTATGAAAAATAATTATACCGTCACGACAGGAGTTAAATTATCTTTCTATAGATATGCACTTCTATATACTTTCGGCGAACTTTTTTAAAAATTTTCGTAAAAAAAATCACATGTGATTCTCGAAAAATTACATGTGATTCTCGAAAACTCATGTTTGATTTATTAGTTTAAAAATCACATTTGAATTTGTAATGTCACATGCGATTTGTGAAAATCACGTGTACTTTTTTGACGAGAATTTCAACATTGTAAAATCGTTAAAAGTATATGAAAATAACCGTCTATTAAATGACAAAAATATTTTCGTTATTACTTTAAAATCACATGTGATTTAAGTGAATTAAATTAAAATGTTTGAATCACATGTAATTCTGTCAATATATTAAAATGTTTGTTGCCATTAATATAAAATATGTTCATTTTACCGGGGTGGAGTCCCCTTTACCAAAGAAAAAATATATGTAAAACAAATTGGCTTCTGAATTACATGTGATTCGGTGATAATTACATGTGATTTTGCTTGCATTACATGTGATTCAAGCATTTCGAAACCGTAACTTTTTCTAACAAACTCACATTAGATGAATCACATGTGATTGTTTTAATCACGTATTATCTGTTTTCATTTATGTAAAATATATAAAAAAAATTGGCTTCTAAATTACATGTGATTTTGTTTGAATCACATGTAATTCTGCTTGAATTGCATGTGATTCGGTGATAATTACATATGATTTTGCTTGCATTACATGTGGTTCAAGCATTCTGAAACCTTAACTTTTTCTAACAAACACACTTTAGATGAATCACATGTGACTTTTTTAATTATGTATTATCTGTTTTCATTTATGTAAAATATATAAAACAAATTGGCTTCTAAATTACATGTGATTTTGTCCGAATCACATGTAATTCTGCTTGAATTGCATGTTATTATGTGATAATTACATATGATTTTGCTTGCATTACATGTGATTCAAGCATTCTGAAACCTTAACTTCTTCTAACAAACCCACTTTAGATGAATCACATGTGATTTTTTAATCACATGTAATCTTGTTAATATATTAAATTATCTGCTTGAATTACATGTAATTCGATGATAATTACATGTGATTTTGCTTGCACTGAATCACATGTAATTCGATGATAATTACATGTGATTTTACTTGTATTACATGTGATTCAAACATTTCGAAACCTTAACTTCTTCTAACAAACCCACTTTAGATGAATCACATGTGATTTTGTTTGAATCACATGTAATTCTGTCAATATATAAAAATATTTTGTTGTCATTCATATAAAATATAGAAAGTAAACTGGCTTCTGAATTACATGTGATTTTTTTATCACATGTAATTTTACTTGAATTACATGTGATTTTCTATGTGTATTTACATGTGATTGATGTAAAATATATAAAGCAAATTTGCTTTTGAATTAGTTATGAGTTTATTTTAATCACATGTAATTCTGCTTAAATTACATTTGATTTAATGATAATTACATGTGATTGATCCGAATAACAAGTTACTTATACTAAATTTAAAATCATAATTTTCGCCAAACCGTAAGTAATTTTTTCAAAAACTTGTGATTTGTGTCAATTGACATGATTTTTACCAAAGCACATGTGATTTGTGATAAATTTTCTTTTTAATGATACATACTTCTATATACTTTCGATGATTATTTTTAATTTTCGCACTCACGGAGCACATGTGATTTATTACTTTATAAAGCACGCGTGAATTTGTAAAATCATTTACAATTTAAAGAATTCTGAAATCACACGTGATTTGTTACTTTAATATCACATGTAAATTTATGAAATCACATGCGATATACGGAATCACACATGCATTTTAGAAATACAAATCACAATTGATTTCATGGAATCACACGTGATTTGTAGTGATTTTACAAATTATGTGTAATTTTTTTGACGAAAATTTCAACAAAAAATCATCGAAACTATATGAAAAAGCTAGTGACGTAACTTGTTACGTGTTTACATTCGACTATGTAAATAATTACACTAATAAATAATAATAAAAGTTATTTATTTATTCTGTAAAAAATTTATTTTTTTTTATAAAAAATCACAAGTAATTTTTCCGAATCACATGTGATTTTTAAGTCGAAAATCGCAATAATAAAAAATCGTCAAAATATATCAAAGTGCCTATCTACTGAAAGATAAGAATTTTTTCGTCGCAATGGTGTATTTTTCGTAATCTGACGATTTATCGTTTGAAAGATACGGTGTTTCTAAGAAAAAGGTGAAAAATGGTTTTTATTTTTTGATGAAAAAAATGAATAATTGAAATTGATTAATTTTTTTATTTTATTGGTTCATGTTTTATGTTTTATGTAGAACTTATTTTATTTATTTATTAAAAAAAATTATGAATTTTAAGCTTATGCTAATAGATTGGTATTTACTATTTAGTAGGGATGAGCGTGGTGCGGATCGGTGCGGGTTTTGGCAAAAACCAAACCACATCCGCGATTGCAGTTTTTAGAAAAATGTGAATCCGCACCGCGCGGTTTTTTGCGGTTTCGATTTTGCGGTTTTTTCGATTTTTGTGGGTTTCGCGGATTTTAACCGCACCGCACCACCACCTATGATTTATATAATTAATGTGGATTTTTGCGGTTTTTGGTTCACAATGTTGGTATTTTCGGTTATAACAATACATATATTCAATGGAAACACACACATTTACATAGAATAATAATGATAATATGCACTAGAACCCGTTAAATACACGTTAAATAATCGATGTGTCATTTTACGATTTTATATAACTTTTTTTTTTTTTTTTAGAACGACAATTTTTACAACTCACACAACTATCTCACAATTTCTATCTCACATGTCTCCACCGAGACTTGAACCCACAACCTTAAGGTTAGAGGGCAACTCACATACCGCTAGACCAAGAGGCCTTTGGTTACGATTTTATATAACTAATGTGTGGTGCGGTGCGGATTTTGTGGTGCGGTTTTAGGGGTAAAACCGAAACCGCACCGCATTTTGCGGTTTTCTTTTTTCTTAAAACCGATCCACCGGTTTTCGTTGTGGTACGGTTTCTGCGGTGCGGTTTTTTGCGGTTTTTTGCGGTTTTTGCGGGTTTGCGGTTTGCGGTGCGGTTTTTGCTCACCCCTACTATTTAGCGTCTTATCTTCCACAGTTGACACACAGTTGTCACTTTTTTTCTTTTTTTTAAATATCAACAATCTGTGATTAATTCAACAATCTTTGGTCCTTTGAATGACAGATATGTTGCAACTAAACCACTATTATTCAATCATGGATGTCTTAGAATCCAGCTTCTCATGGATATTCATCCCAGATCACCATCATCATCCATGGCTTGCAACTCTTTCGTGGATAACCTTCTTCTTTTTAACCTTTTTAGTTCCAGTTTTCTCTCACTTTGTAGTATATGAATGCTCTAACTGTGATATCAACAATCTTCGTCCTTTCGACTGGATCGTGCAACTTTCTATGTCCTTGTTTTCTACTGTATCTGACCTTAGTTTACTCAGGTTTACTATCAAGTATGGTCTCAGGAGGTTTTTGTTTCTTGATAAGATGGATGCTGTAGGTGACCATGTTCGAAAACGCTATACTGAGGAGCTTCATGTATGTGTTTTTCTTCTTTTTTTTCATTATTCTTGTTGTTTATCACTTTAATTATTTAGGCCTAAGTCCGTTTCCTCCTAAATTTACACAATAATGGAATGTAATGCTCGGATCTTGGTTGGTATTGCCCCAAAGTTAGACGTAAGTTTGTGATCTTGGGTGTGACAGTCTTTTATTGGTTGTAACAAATGGATCACTTTTTCACAAACCAGTGAGCTAATGCCAATGCCAGATTCAGGCACAAAATGAGGCCTAAGTTTAGATCTCTCTTATCTTTTTTTATATGCTAATTAGCTAGCGATATAGCTGTTTGTGTTTCGATTCTTTGGTGGTGACCCTATAATTCAAACCCTAATGGGAACATCTTACCACCACGTAGCAACTTTAGAGCCAGTCTTCACAAACACTTCATTAGAGCGGGGTGTGTGGGCTGATAAGTCGATTATGTTTTGCAAAAAGTTATTACGTCTCTAAAGTAAAATAACCCATAGCAACATTTTTTCTTTCTTCCGGTAACAGGTAACTTTCAAGTATGAGTAATTTACAAGAAAATTAAACATTGATTTCATAGATCAACATTTATTCAAAAAACATGGAATTGATCTATCTTGTAAGTTTTTCAACGACGTGTCACGGGGTTTTGTGGTGAAAACAACAACAATATGTATTTATTAGTTGGTGGAAAGTTTGAATTTTGGGTCCATAAAGAGGTCAATCACATGTTCTTTAATCGCTAGATGTGAAAGATACCAAAACACACAATCTTAAAGTCCCAAACAGGAAAAGATGTTAAGATATGCATTCACCGATTAATTGAGACAGGAACATCTCTTCTTTATGAGTATTGGTAATTCTTGTTTGTAAAACATAATTTTGTGTTCAAGAGGGGCAATTTAAATCAGATGGGGCTGACTTCCAAAAGGCTGATAAAAAAATTCATACTGAGAATTATTTTAATAATAGACGTAGGAGGTCGTACGAAGTGAAAATACACTTTTGGCAACTTTCTGCCATTTAAATTGTTAGTTTTGTAGCTAATTTTGTTAGCTCATTGGACCAATCAACTAGAGGTAAACAAGTATCTTGATCAAATAAGTAAAGGTGTCAAGTTTGTATCTAGCATTTATTTTAAGACACCTCATCCTTGACAGATTTGGGTAAAACTAACATAAACAAATTATTCTCACGTATGCAGAGATCTACAATGCTTCTCAGCACTTTCGTCGTGCCATGTTTTCTTGCCAATAGTGTTTACAACATATGGTGGTTCATCTCAGGAGGAACCCATATACCATACTTTTACAACATCTACTTTAGTCATGCAGTGACATGCATGATGCACTTGGCTTCTTGGCTATACCGGACATCACTATTCTTGCTCGTTTGTGTTCTCTTTAAGCTCACTTGTTCTCTACAAATACTTAGGCTTGAAGATTTTTCTCAAGTGTTTGACAAACTATCTGATGTGGGTCCAATATTGGTCGAACACCTGACTATCAAAAGAAACCTCCGTGTTATAAGTCATAGGTTTCGCGCATTCATTTTACTAACACTGATTCTGGTTACTGCAAGTCAGTTTGCTTCTTTGCTTGTAACAACTGTGGAGGGTTCGATTGTAAATATATCTACTACTGGAGAACTTGCGGTAATCCCTCTTTCTTTTGTCTTATATTTATATATTTATTGCTTGATTTTACCATTAAGGAATAAGGATTAACTTTCTTGGTCAAAAGTACCAGAGGTTGCAAAGAGTTAAGCTATTTTGGAATAGATTGACATGGTTCATACCTTGAAAATTTGTCACCTTGCAAATCAACAATCGATAAATAGTTATATACTAGTTAAGTTCCTGCAAAGATATGTTTGTCAGTGAACCTCTACAACTCTACAACCACAGGTTGTATAATTAACGACACGTGTATCGTTTTGTTGACTTATTCAGATAAAAATGTTGAATGATGCAGCTATGCTCCATTACACTTGTGTTTGGTCTTTATATATGCCAACGCAGTGCAGCAAAGATCACACACAAAGCTCAATCCTTGACAAGCTTAGTCACCAAATGGCATATGTGTGCTACTATCAACTCTTTTGTTGACATGGGCACTGCTGATGAGACTCCAAAAGCTAATGTTACTCCACAAATGGTTGTGTTAGATTCGGATGACGAGGTAGGAGATGGTGACGATGAACTAGACAATACAATGTTCATCCCAGTCTATAGAAATACGCTATCATACCAGCAAAGACAAGCTTTGGGTGAGTTTTGTTCAACCCCTTATGTTCCTCTGAAGTAGACATAGCAAATTCGGTGATTTGGGTAATTGGTCAAAATGGTCCGGTCAAAATGTGCAATGTATGGTATGGGTCAGGCTAAATGACAATCACTTCTATGTCATTTTCTTTTCCTTAAGTAAAATATAGTGTTAAATTGGTACCGATAATTGGATAAGCAAGAATATAATCTACTTTTTTTATAATGACGGTTGTGAAAGTTTTATGCATTATGAACACACTCTGAGCTGCGTTAGACCTGTTTACATTCCAAGTACTTTTATATATTCATTTATTTATTTATTTATCTTTCTATTCTACGCGTTTTCACCTGCTAGAGATAAATTATAAAACCATTTAATCAATTACTCATAAATGGGTCAATATTGGCACATCCACTTTGATGACTTGTGAACTTTGATTATTGGTAACGATTGATCGTTTGTTGCAGTGACATATTTTGAGAACAATGAAAGCGGGATCACGGTGTATGGGTTCATGTTAGATAGGACATCTATAAACACCGTCTTTGCTATTCAATTGTCTCTCGCGCTTTGGTTGTTGGATAAAACGATTGGCTTTGCATGATCCTTCACGTTATTGACATTTCAAACCCTCATAAG
Organism: Glebionis coronaria; assembly: GCA_025667525.1. Classification (NCBI taxonomy): domain Eukaryota; kingdom Viridiplantae; phylum Streptophyta; class Magnoliopsida; order Asterales; family Asteraceae; genus Glebionis; species Glebionis coronaria. Next base: position 365,456,112 of record CM046878.1, read on the forward strand.
TGGCTACCCGTTGGAAACCAACACCAACCGTTGCCTTACTAGAAACATGGGGGAATAAGCGCTTATTCTACTAATGTCTAGACTTCGCCTTTTGGGATTTTAGAAGAACGATGATTTGTTTGTAAAGAAAAATCAAATATGATGATTTAGATATTAACCAAGTCCATTATCTTTCAAGGTATGTGCATACTAGTTATGGACAATTCAATTTTTCTGTACTGTCTTCGGCATTGAGATTGTAATTAATCTGTTCATGTGTGTTGTCTTCACAGGAGGATCTTGTTATAAATAGGCTGGAGTTAACATTGTTGTTTTCGGCTGCCTTTCTGCACAACACATGTGAGAAGATGCGAAAACTATGATTGTGGATCTTGTTCGTCTCAAGGAATGAATAATGAGATAACAAAAGGGGACTAGAACTGATATTAACAACTACAACACTGATGCATCAGCTTGTTGTGTTTTGTGAGTAATTTTATCAGTCTCACTTGTTAGTTGTAGATTCCGATAATTCAGGATATTTGTGATTGGTACAACACAAAAAATGATCATATTGAAGCGATGCGATATAAAAAAAAGTGATTGTTACACCACAAACATGCATATATGGTGTTGTACTATGCGCACTCGGACAATGTGAATTTGTGGTGTGCAGGTCACTTTTGGTGAAGTGCATATCATATCTTGTTCATAAAGCCATGGTGCCTTGGTGACGTACGGTCCACATAGATATCCTGATGGGTTCTCGACATTTACATATGGAGTAGCTCTTGTAATTAATAAGATTGACAAGTACCACATTTTATGTTTTGCAGGAAATAATCATTGTTTTATGCTCAAATCCTCGATCTTTCAAATAGTTTTGCTAGGGTACTATAAGCTTGTGTTTACTTGTTATACAGCCATTTGAGCACAAGGAGCTGTAGGGGTGTAGGGGTGTTTGGTTAAGCTTATGAGTTGGACTTAGGCTTATGTTATATAAGCCATTTATGACTTATATTATTATAAGCTTATAAGCTCACGTTAAGTGTTTGGTTTAGCTCATTAAAATTAATAAGATAGATAACAAAAAAATACATGAATATTAAATGGTGTAGTTATTAAATATGGATATAAAAGTCTTTTTTTATATATTATTATTATATAAAACTTTTTCTTATAAAGGCACAATTTTTTTCTTACCAAACTCTTCTTATATAATCTTTTAAGCCTACTTATATAAGCTTAACCAAACATTTGGTTTCGGCTTATAAGCTTATATAAGCTAAAACAAACGCCTCGTAGGCTCGTGTCATAGCCAAAAAGTAGTGTCATAGCTAAAAAGTGGTGTCACGTAGTCTATGGCACGAGAATTGCTATGACACCGTTTTTTTGTGAGGAGTGGTAAAGCATGAAAAAGTGGTGCCAAAGTACTAAAAAGTGGTACGATGAGTTCCCATATACCTACTTTAATAATTAAAAAAATTAAAAAAAATCATAACGCGAAGTTTTTTAGGCTGGTTCTAACGGCACCACAACCTTGCACCATAGTGGGAAGTGGTGCGCCAAGTGTTTTGGGCTGGTAAGCCATGGCTTGAGTCATGACACCACCGCTCTTGAGCTCTAGAGGATTATGTGGCGCCAAAGTCTACTTTTATGTTAATGTGGCATATGGATTCTTCTGGTGTTCATGTTTAACAGTTTCAATTTATTTGGCTTGTTGATACATCTCCCGTGAAATAACAGTTTAGTGCCGGAAAGAATCATGAAAGTTAGAATATTGAATTTCTATAATACTTACTACAAAGCATATTAAGGCATTTTGTTCTTTTTGAATCACCCCAGGTTGACTAGTATCTTTCCATCTCTTGGAAAGAATTGTCAAAAGGCCCCACCTACTATTGTTAGCCGCGAGCCTGTGAAACTATGCTCCCCCTTTCCAACTACACACCCCTTGCAATCCACTTCATCGTGTTGTCATCAACACCTTGTTACGACTTCTAGTCCACAGAGATTCTTATAACTGCATCATCTGTATTACTAGTTCAGGTAATCTTTGAAACTTTATTAAAAGTTAAGATTATCATACTAACCATATTAACTGTTGATCAGTCATGTAGCTGTTACGAGTCATTTCAAACATGACTCTGCAGCTCTTTATTGTTCATGGACAAATATGAGACATAATTTTAAATCTTTTATAATACCAAGCCGTCTAAAAGAGGGAAAAATCCCAAAGTATGTTAGCTTAGCTCATGTTTCTGTATAACACTTAGAGCCGTTCTCTGCAGTAGTTTGTGCAACAACAAAAAAAGTGTGTTGATTCATTATTGTTTGATTGCCATTAACACATCAATTATTGATTAAACACTCTACACAAACTAAATAACAGGTGGAGATCAACTCCTGACCAAAGGTCCAAACTCATTTTTCCACATAGTAAAAGATTTATCGGTCTAGTCTAACGCCTTTGGTTTGATGCTTGACGTCTCACATTGACAACAGTTATAAATTTTTAAAAATTAGCAGTTACTATAAATCAACCACGGAGTCCTTCAATGCTCAAATAATAAGTTGACGATGATACCAAATGGGATTCACAATGATCGTGCTAAGAAGAAAATTCATGTGTAATAAATGTTGTATGCTAAGGTAATTTATATAACGTGATAGGCATAACTAACCTAAATAAACTGCACGCTCAAAACTAACTCCTGAGTCAAAGACTCGAGGTTCGTCTTTGTTTCCTTCTATAGAAAGGATCCACCCAGGTCGTGTCTTCTTTCACTGCATTTTCCCATCGTTGTTTGAATATTTGAAGCTCAGTTGTTGATTGCCTTCTTATCTGGTATTCAATTTTTATAAATTTAGCTGCATTTAGACTCTGTTAACCCCATACAATAAAGGAACATGCAAATGCACAAATATATCATCCATATATGTAACTTGGTTTGGTTTCTATGCGATGTGTCAACTGGGTTAATAATATAAGCCAAAGTTGGTCAACAAAAGTCTATGCAACAACCAACCTCGACACTACACCAGTTTTCTCTGTATAAAGTACCCATTATTGGTTATTTCTCTAGTCAGCTAATCAATTTGTATTGTTCTTGTAACAACTTCTCTTCCAATAACCCAATCAATAACCATAATTAATTCTAATTCAAAATTCTAACCAATCACTTACAATTCTCTCTTTCTTGTTAATTGGGGGGATTCTGGGTTTTTGTGTTGCAATTGGAGAGTCTGGGATTGGGGTTTCGGATCATAACAAGTGGTATCAAAGCCGTCCTTTCTCGGATTGGGTGTAACATCAAGATTTTGGTTCAAACTCCATTTTTTCGCGCCATTTCACGAATACGTTCAAAATCTTCAAAAATTCATTTCCATATCAGAAATACGGGTATTAGGTTTGTTTCTGTGGTTCTTGATTTGTTCTTGGTAATTCTTGGATTTTGGTTGAGTTTTGATTGTTTCTTGATTAATTCTAGAGTCTGTTTGGTGGTTAGTTTCCATTTTAGTTAGTTCTGAAATATGGGTCAAGAAATGGGTGATATAAGTTGTTTCAAAGAGTTATTGGAACTGTTGTAAGGGAGGAATTCGCCAAATTAAGGGAAGGGGTGAAAGGAGTATGTATCACAAGGCAACTTGCCCAAGTTAGGAGCTACAGATTTTGCATTTGGGGTACGTGTTAAATGGGGTACTGATATTAAAGGTTGGTTGGACGAATGTGAACAATTCTTTAGAGCTAATAATGTACTTGACGAACACAAGGTATCTTTAATCTCTTATCATCTTTTTGATATTTGCTTTAGTGTGGGATAAGCATTTTATTAGTATAGTGGGTGAAAATGTGACTTGGATGAGTTACAAAGAAGCGATTTTGCAAAGATTTGGTAATTCATTTGATGGTTCAAGTAGGGAAATTTCTAGTAGTAATAGTGTTAAAGATTCAAGTTTTATTCTCGCTGTCGATAAATTGGCATAATGGTTGATAAATAATGGTCATAATAATGAGTATGCACATGACATGTTTGATGAAGGGAGATCTTAAACATGACGAGGGTGTTGAGATTGACGAAAATATGTGTATAATGGGTGTAGATGGAGTTTGTAGTGATGCTGGAATAGGTAATGATTTGGAGTGAGGGGTAGTGGATGTTTATTGTGGCAGTTTAGATGATCCTCCATTGGATCTACCAAGCCATGCTCCACATAAGCACTTGAATAATAGTTTGGGAGAGTAATTTTAGCAGTACGAATGAGAATACAAATTATGTTGTTAAGGCTACTGCTGATGTGTTAGTGAAAGTGGAAAACCAAGATAACAACAGTTTGATGGGTAGTGTGTTGGTGGATTGTGTTGAAGACGAAGTTTGTAGTATTGGTGAGTTGTGTAAAGAAGCTGAGTTGAAGATGAATATTGGGTTTGACATGAAGAAGAGTGAGAGTGTGGATAACAAAATAGAAGTTATGGTTACCGACTTATTAAGGGATGAAGGATTTGAAGAGGATAGGAAGGATGAAAACGATAGCTTTAGCCACATAGTTGGGAATGGGAAAGGGAGCTTAAATGATTTGGTTTATGGTAATTTTGAGCTGAGCAATGTTTCTGGTTCTCATGGAGGGGATAGCTCATTAGTTGGGAAATTTGTTAAGGATAGGGGGAAGAAGAATGTCAATGGGAATGGATATCTGGAGGTTAATGTTGTTGGGGAATCGAAGGTTACTAAAGAAGCGAAAGGCGTAGAACATTATTCAGGAGAGGGTGACGGTTTTAGAAGTGATAAGGGAAAGTGTGTTCGATTCAAAATGGGACAAAAGGGAAAGAATGTAAATGGAGTGAAGTTGGTTATAGTGAATTGGGTGAGAAGGGAAAAGTCATGTGTGGTGTTTGATGTATGGAAGTGGAGAAGGAGGAAATCACAAGGTGTGTGTAAGATTCAAGAGGAGGAGAAAGGTGAAATATCAGCCAACTTCTGTGATCTTGCTAGCTTAAAGACAATGGCATGTCATATGATTCTTAGTTGTTCAAACTTTGCTTGAGGTTAATGTGGTATCTCACCCACATTCCACGTTTTTTGGGATTTATATATATTTTACCTGGGTGATAGTCCCCTTTACCAAAAAAAAAAAACAAAGTAGGTGAATTTGGTTTACTTGTGAAACTAAAAGATCAATATGTAATTGATGATGGTGAAGTTAATGAAGAGTCCGACATGCGGGATTGGTGGAAAAAGAGGAAAAATGGAGAGAAGTACAAAATACATCCCTGTGGTTTACAAAAAGTCTTGGGACATAATACATCCAACCGTTACATACTTTGGACACGATATACATCCCTTGGACGGATGATGCAAATATTTTTTTCGTTAAGTACTAACAATGGTAATAAAGAATGATATTTTTACCTTTTTCATTATAGAGGGATGTATTTTGCACTAAACTAAAAGAAAAATATTTTTTTAAATTATTAAAAAAAAATTATTTTTTTTCACAAAAAAAGTTTAATTTTTTTTTTTAAAAAAAAAAGTTTAATTTTTTTCGAAACCATTTTCTTTAAAAAGTTTTAAAATTACACTTTCTTCGAGGAAAAATTTTAAATTTTCCAAAAAAATAAAATTTTTTATAAAAAAAAGTTAAAACAAATATCAAGTTTTTTTACTGTATAAAAATTTCGCAAAAGTAACTTTAATTTGTCCACTCTTTTAATTTTTGAAAAATGTAAAAAATATGGTTACAAAAATGATTCAACATTGTTTTGAATCGAAATTAAATGACACTTTTTTTAAAAAAAAAAATTCCCTAACGTTGTAAACTTTTTTCGAAGAAAATATAATTTTATTTTTTCTCAAAAAAATGTTTTCGAAAAATTAATTTCTTATTTTGAAAAAAGCATTTTTTTTCCGAAAAAAAGTGTAATTTTAAAAAAAATTAAAAGGTTTAAAAAATTAAACTTCCTTTTTTCGAAAAAAATAAAAATTTATTTAAAATTACTTTTTTTAAATAAAATTTTACCTTTTTAAAAATTTTTTTTCGAAAAATAATTAATTTTTGGAAAAAAAAAATTTCTAAGAAAGTGTGATTTTAAAATTTTTCAAAAAAGATGGTTTCGAAAAAAATTAAACTTTTTTTTGAAAAAATTTAAATTTACTTTTTTTAATAAAAAAATTTTAATAAAAAGATTTTTTTTAGGTTTAATGCAAAATACATCCCTCTGTATTAAAAAAAAAGGTACAAATATCATTCTTTATAAACCCTCGTTATACTTAACGAAAAAATATTTGCATCATCCGTCTAAGGGATGTATCGTGCCCACAGTATGTAACGGTTGGATGTATTATGTCCCAAGTACTGACGAGGGATGTAATCCACACTTTTTATAAACCACAGGGATGTACTTCTCTCGGAAAAATGTATAATGGAGTTGTTCCGGATGTTACTCCAAGTTTTTGTGATTCCTGGTTATGGAATGTGGGAGCTTAACATGTGGGATTGGTGGAAAAGGAAGAAAATGGGAACTAAGTTGAAGAGTATTGTGGTGGATTGTTGAGGAAGCACAAGTTGCTGAACTTTGGCATAGGAAAGTTGCTTTAGTGTTATTACTTGCTGATAAAGAGTGTTTTCTTGATGTTTCAATCGCAAAAATTCAACTTGAAGTTCAAGGTTGGAAGGAAAGATTGATACAGGAAGCTCTTTGTTGTTGCTACTATGGACAAAGGCACTAAAACTCAGCAAATACAATGTTCCAAACACTTAAGTTGAGCTTAAAGTTTAGCCTTGAACCTGAAATGTAGTTGCTCCACACACTGAAGTTCAGCCTTGAAAACACATTCCACTTACAGAGGAAGTGGTGGTGGTAACCAAGGTCACTGAAGTAGATGTGTTGTTGCTTGGGAACAAACTCGGTGTACTCAAAACAACTTCACTAACACAGTTCACATTCTTGAGGAAAAGAATATTTTCAAGAGAGTTGGAGAGATATGAGCCAAACTTGGTCAACAAAAGTCAATGCAACAACCAACCTCTACACTACACCAGTTTTCTCTATAAATACCCATTAGTGGTTATTTCTCTAATCAGCTAATCAATTTGTATTCTTCTTGTAACAACTTCTCTTCCTATAAGTCTATAACCCAATCAATAACCATAAGTAACGAATTCTAATCTAGAATTCTAACCAATTACTTTCAATTCTCTCTTTCTTGTTAATTGGGGGGATTCTGGGTTTTGTGTTGCAATCTTTCACTCCACTGATTGGAGTCTGGGATTGGGGTTTCAGATCATAACAGTTAACACGTTAAGCTAAAGGACTTGACTTTCCAAAATTGGGTCAAATGGATCAAACAGGTTGCAAATCATCCAAGGTACACTCCTAAGTGGCTCTTAGATAATCTTGGTGGTATTAGAGTTTTTGTAATCATGTTTGGCACATAATTGTTTACAAATTTAAAATAGTGTTAACGGGTTGACCAAAACTGACTAGGTCTGTTTCAATCTGAATCGAAGATTGCCCGTTTGCTAATTGCCATATCCACCCTAGACGTCATTTTGCTACCTCTAGAAAACGATGATATAAGTTTAAGAAAGGTCTTGAGGTGATAAAAACTAGATGGTGTGTGTTCTATTAGAGACAAGTTGAGTCACTTCGAAGAGAAACTAGATATGGATACTAGAACAAAGTTTAAATAAAATCGTCTAAGAACCAACAGACTGAAATTTTCGAACCCAGATTCAGATTATTGGAGAATTTAGTAGCTTACCTCAGCTCGGAGATCTACAGCATGTTTCTGAAGAAAAAAGACACGATGAAACCATTAGAGTTAAACAAAGATAAAAGTTTTGCACAAACGATAAAATGACAAGGTAGATAACCTTCAACAAATCCACATGATCAAGAGTCTGCAAAAAGATTATTTTCAAAGTTAATGAATAGAACTAGGGGAAAGTAGATTAGTAGACCAACAATTCAACTGCATACACGAATTCTGATGTAGCACCTAAGGCAAAGCATAACTGAGGGAAAAATAAAGACTGTAAAGAGCAAAAGCATAACCTTTTTTGCAGAAGCGCCACCTAATGTCTGTATTCCTTGATGAACTATAAATTCGCTATCTACAACACCAACCTTCTTCGACCGGTCCCCCTTATGAATACAAAGATTAGTCCAGACCAGAGCAACAGGGAGCTCATTCCATTTTGAAACTATAGTAAACTAAAATTTTCTAAAATGGAATTACTGCTAGAGTTTGCAAAATTCGTTAACATGAATCTGAACAACAATATATGGTCGAGTGTTCGGTTTGGTTCGAAACCAGACTAAACTAAAGAAGATCCAAATTTTCTATATATTTTCAAGATGCAATATTTCAAAGGACGTCACAGATTTCATAGGTAATTAATACACTGTATATTAAATCAATTGAAATATACTAGCAAAATAAGTTAAATAAATAGAACATCGGGTTGACAGTTCTTGCCAATATTTGTTTTGTCTGGTAATTCAGCAATACATATAAAATGGTTATTGAGCTCATGAAAAAAAGAATAAGAAACATAAATTTGTTAGGATCTAAGCAAAATGGACTGGAAATGATAAGTTCCTTCTCATACAACAGAGCCGAGAAGTTTCCATTGACAAAAACCACAATTTAGACTAACCTGTGCACAATAGCCAAGTTTCATATCCATCCCCCATCCGTGAACAAGATCGTTCTGGAAGTAAAAAAGATGTCTGTAAGGCTTATAAATGTATAAGGATAGGGAAAAAGGTGTAACAAGTTACCTGAATAAGATGCCAGGCACAATGCCAAGCAGCTCTGGAGAACACTGGAGCCATTCCTTCCACAAACCTACAAATATGAAGAACCACATAAAAACACTATCAAAATGATACTCTTTCAAACAAACTTCGAAACAAGTCTTCATAGATTGTAATTGTAACGATTTCAATACATGACCTGTGGATTTAGGCTATTTTTCTTTTGTAAGATGTGAAATGAGTTAAACAATATGATCTAACTGTGAACAAGGAAACGGTTCAAATATGCAGGCCTACCTTCTGCTCCCTCAGTACACACATTTTGTCACCCCTTATCCTACAATTAACCCATATAGCTACCTACATGGAAATACTTGGTCGACTAAACCAATTCTAAGAGATATTTAAAATGTTTTTGTTAGGTAGCTATTGTGTGTATGCCACCTTACCCTGAGCATGGTGGCCCCTCACTGTCATCTGAACACTTCACACTACCTCTGCTGTCATACACTCTCCTATAACACAGAATACGACGTTAGCAGGCAAAACACAATATGAAATGGGTGGTAAAAAATACACTACTTACTAGTAGACAGTTCACTCACCTATGAAATTTATTTGATCTATTCCGTATTGTAATCCTATGATGTATATCAGTTGAATTTGGATCTAATGCTGGCTGTGATATCTCTAGTCCTTCTGCTTTAACAATATTTAAATACCTGAAAGTATGAAAAACCCGAAATGAGTACTCCATCGAGAGAACACAAATTCCCAAACATAAGAACAGAAATAGAAAAATATGACGTGAGAGATAAACTGCCTTTTGGGATTAAAATGTTGCACTCCTAGGTCTTCGTCCCAGAGGAATATATAATCATAAATGGAGACAGCAGCAGGATGCAGAAATCGTTTTGCAAACCACCTAAAATATTGTTAAATAAAGAGATTAGAGAACTGGTAAAAACTAAAATTTTGTCTACATTAGTCCTTTTCATTCTACAATTGAATACAGAAATAGAATAATTTAAAGTTCTTCAGATTCAGATAAAGGTAGAAAAAAGAACAGGTTTGGTTATCCGTTAAATACTTAGCTTCAGGTCACACGGTTAATATCAAATCAATCGGGTTGCCAACAAATTTTTCCCAACTTTTGTTCCTTTATAAATAGATAAAATGCTAATGATCTTACCACTTTGTTTGGTTTTCAGCTACAATATGTATGACCTTGTTATTCCACTCAAGATCCCGCCACCCATCAACCTTTCCATCATAGTGAAATAAGATAACTGTAAAATTTTCTGTCAGAAACTGAAAAGGCTAATGTTAGCTCAACATACTGATTATCTGAACATAGCAAAATATCAAAAGTTATACTAAATAGTGAACATTAACACCAAGCAGTTGTTGTACCTTATGAACAATGGTACGAACATTACGCTTTTGTTTCAGACCCACCGGAACTGCCAGCAAATTATGTGTACTGGAATCTTCACCCTTCAATACATAAGAGTTGGTCATATTTAAAAGCTGAACAATAATCCACAAAAACAATGTTTTACACCACAAAAAATAACTATTCATAAGTATTACTAAGAAATATTATCAAGAAATACAAAGTTTTAAGGCCTACAGTTTTGTTATGATCCCACATCGGCCATGTATGGGAATGGTTGATGGTTTATAATGTCCAGGTGTCCCCTCCTCAAACAAGCTAGCTTTTTGAGTGAGTTCTACACTTGGGACTTATGAACCGATTACGAGCCTAGTATGGGATAAGTTCTAATCAATTGGTATAAGAGCTAGCCCTACCTTACGAGGTCCCAACACTCGGAGTGGTGGCTTGGACCCAAAGGGGGTGCCAACCGTGACCAACGAGCTCGGAGTGGTGGCCTATGGAGTGGTGGCTTGGACCCAAAGGGGGTGCCAACCGTGACCAACATAGCCGTGACCAACGAGGACGTAGGTTCTTCAAAGGGTGGGGTAGTGTTATGATCCCACATCGGCCAAGTATGGGATTGGTTGATTGTTTATAAAGCCTAGGTGTCCCCCCCTCAGACAAGCTAGCTTTTTGAGTGAGTTCTACACTTGGGACCTATGAACCGATTACGAGCCTAGTATGGGATAGGTTCGTATCAATTGGTATCAGAGCTAGCCCTACCTTACGAGGTTCCAACACTCGGAGTGGTGGCCTATGGAGTGGTGGCTTGGACCCAAAGGGGGTGCCAACCGTGACCAACATAGCCGTGACCAACGAGCTCGGAGTGGTGGCCTATGGAGTGGTGGCTTGGACCCAAAGGGGGTGCCAACCGTGACCAACATAGCCGTGACCAACGAGGACGTTGGTTCTTCAAAGGGTGGGGTAATGTTATGATCCCACATCGGCCATGTATGGGAATGGTTGATGGTTTATAATGTCCAGGTGTCCCCTCCTCAAACAAGCTAGCTTTTTGAGTGAGTTCTACACTTGGAACTTATGAACCGATTACGAGCCTAGTATGGGATAGGTTCGTATCAATTGGTATCAGAGCTAGCCCTACCTTACGAGGTTCCAACACTCGGAGTGGTGGCCTATGGAGTGGTGGCTTGGACCCAAAGGGGGTGCCAACCGTGACCAACATAGCCGTGACCAACGAGCTCGGAGTGGTGGCCTATGGAGTGGTGGCTTGGACCCAAAGGGGGTGCCAACCGTGACCAACATAGCCGTGACCAACGAGGACGTTGGTTCTTCAAAGGGTCCACATCGGCCATGTATGGGAATGGTTGATGGTTTATAATGTCCAGGTGTCCCCTCCTCAAACAAGCTAGCTTTTTGAGTGAGTTCTACACTTGGGACTTATGAACCGATTACGAGCCTAGTATGGGATAAGTTCTAATCAATTGGTATCAGAGCTAGCCCTACCTTACGAGGTCCCAACACTCGGAGTGGTGGCTTGGACCCAAAGGGGGTGCCAACCGTGACCAACGAGCTCGGAGTGGTGGCTTGGACCCAAAGGGGGTGCCAACCGTGACCAACATAGCCGTGACCAACAAGGACGTAGGTTCTTCAAAGGGTGGGGTAGTGTTATGATCCCACATCGGCCAAGTATGGGATTGGTTGATTGTTTATAAAGCCTAGGTGTCCCCTCCTCAGACAAGCTAGCTTTTTGACTGAGTTCTACACTTGGGACCTATGAACCGATTACGAGCCTAGTATGGGATAGGTTCGTATCAATTGGTATCAGAGCTAGCCCTACCTTACGAGGTTCCAACACTCGGAGTGGTGGCCTATGGAGTGGTGGCTTGGACCCAAAGGGGGTGCCAACCGTGACCAACATAGCCGTGACCAACGAGGACGTTGGTTCTTCAAAGGGTGGGGTAATGTTATGATCCCACATCGGCCATGTATGGGAATGGTTGATGGTTTATAATGTCCAGGTGTCCCCTCCTCAAACAAGCTAGCTTTTTGAGTGAGTTCTACACTTGGAACTTATGAACCGATTACGAGCCTAGTATGGGATAGGTTCGTATCAATTGGTATCAGAGCTAGCCCTACCTTACGAGGTTCCAACACTCGGAGTGGTGGCCTATGGAGTGGTGGCTTGGACCCAAAGGGGGTGCCAACCGTGACCAACATAGCCGTGACCAACGAGCTCGGAGTGGTGGCCTATGGAGTGGTGGCTTGGACCCAAAGGGGGTGCCAACCGTGACCAACATAGCCGTGACCAACGAGGACGTTGGTTCTTCAAAGGGTGGGGTAATGTTATGATCCCACATCGGCCATGTATGGGAATGGTTGATGGTTTATAATGTCCAGGTGTCCCCTCCTCAAACAAGCTAGCTTTTTGAGTGAGTTCTACACTTGGGACTTATGAACCGATTACGAGCCTAGTATGGGATAAGTTCTAATCAATTGGTATCAGAGCTAGCCCTACCTTATGAGGTCCCAACACTCGGAGTGGTGGCTTGGACCCAAAGGGGGTGCCAACCGTGACCAACGAGCTCGGAGTGGTGGCCTATGGAGTGGTGGCTTGGACCCAAAGGGGTGCCAACCGTGACCAACATAGTCGTGACCAACGAGGACGTAGGTTCTTCAAAGGGTGGGGTAGTGTTATGATCCCACATCGGCCAAGTATGGGATTGGTTGATTGTTTATAAAGCCTAGGTGTCCCCTCCTCAGACAAGCTAGCTTTTTGAGTGAGTTCTACACTTGGGACTTATGAACCGATTACGAGCCTAGTATGGGATAGGTTCGTATCAAGTTTCCCAAAAGCTTGGAGATGCCTTGGTTTTAAAAGCAACTATTCAGAAGTTTGTACTGAGAATAATGATAAAAAAAGGTCGTGTCTAACCTTCGATTTTGAACTACTTGTTGACCATAAAGGCTTTAATTCCAAGTCAGATTTATCTTCAATAATACCACGAGGTAAACCCTTTAAACTTGTGGAGGCTATGCCATATTCCTAATATATAGCACCACACATTAGTTTCATGATATAACAATCCCCAAACATGAAACAAATATGAAGTCACACTTCGACATTGAAAAAAAAGAGTAATTAAACACAATAGAATGTTGAACATCAAACAGGACTTGATTGATTTCAGAATCTACCTTTGATGTGTAGAGTGGATCCAATCTTGAGTCCAGCTGATGAGGCAAATAATTAAAAAAGCTCATATTAGTTAAACTGAGTGATAAAAAAAACTTTGCCATACCAGAAACCTCCTATTAGTATCCCACATGAAGTTCTATAGGGTCCAAAAAAACTATATCTAACCACACAATAAGAGCTAATCAAATGCATTAGTGATACTTCATAAAACCACAAAAATGACACCAATTTGATACGAACATGGTTTTTGTTCATTACAAAATCTAATATTATGAAAGGTAAGAGTTCTCTTTTTCGGCACATGTATTCTCCTAAGTAATTTACTTTGTGATTGAAACACAGGTAAGAAACTGCATCAGAATGTAGTAGAGCTGCCAACAAGTCAAGCTTTTAACAAGAAACTCGATATCGAGTTCAGCGCGGGCTCATTCAAGTCTAACTTTGATCAAGTTCGAGCTAGAGCATAAATGCATGAAATGTAACGAGCCGTAGATCTAATATTAAGAAAGGTAAGAGTTCTCTTTTTCGGCACATGTATTCTCCCAAGTAATTTACTTTGTGATTGAAACACAGGTAAGAAACTGCATCAGAATGTAGTAGAGCTGCCAACAAGTCAAGCTTTTAACAAGAAACTCGATATCGAGTTCAGCGCGGGCTCATTCAAGTCTAACTTTGATCAAGTTCGAGCTAGTGCATAAATGCATGAAATGCAACGAGCCGTTCTCGAGCTCAAAAGGGCTTAGCTCAGTTTCTTTTCAAGCACTATTCGAGTATGCGAGTGCATAGATATATAAACTAGAATTGCAAAATTATTGGTTATATTATTGTTTGAGCTTATCTAAATTGCTTTTTCAACTAGGATCAAGTTTCGTTGTAACTTCTATAGATATTCGGAATTAGAGATGTTATCAAAATCAATTTTTGGACATATATTTGAGCCCGAGCGAGGCTCTGCATTGTGAGAGCTACCTCTGTTTGCAGATACTGATAATTTGTGGTTCTATATACAATATATAGCATTATGATACATGCGAGCCCCAAGAACGGTTTCATCTTGGTAACATAACCTCCCTGCATGTATAGAACCTGCATTGTTAGGAAACATCAGGATTCAGGAATGTAAAGTTGTAAAGTAACAGGAATCTGTCTCAGAATGCAATACCCAATCAAAATTGAGGTGTCTTTTGATCAATAGATTCCTCCATGATTTAGCTTCTTTCATCAACAGCTTTTGTTCATGTACGTTTTCATACCAAACTGCAGCTGGTTCCAAATAAAGGACGTATCAATAACTTGCTTAACGAAAAACAAACAAAACAATTATCATCGTAACTTTTTAAAGTGTAGCTGGTCTATCAAGAGCCAAATACAAATTGACACCATAATCATAACCACTTGAACATACTGAAACGTCCTAACTAGCCTTTCCACGTATTCTAACAGTAGCTTTAAAAAACTCACTTGAAGAAAAGTTGGTCAGAAGCAATATCTAACATAAGGAAAGGCAAGAATACCCCTGTCCTGTACAAACCGCCTAAACACGTAGTGTCATGTCTACACTCTAGATGAAATTTCATGATAATTTCCAACGTGTATTTCACATTTCAAAACCATGGATTAATTCAACCAAATTAGATCATTTGTAGATGTATGAATTGCTGAACACTTCTCTAAAGCAATGTAATCAAAACTAAGCACACAGTTAATTAACACTAGAATTTTCTTTCAACCATGCTCACGTATAGTGAGGTGGGATGGATAGGCTGGCATCTTTTTTTTGGTGGTAAAGGGTTACCCCGGTAAAGTATATTAATCACAAGAAAAGTGAAATACAAATGGAATGTGGCTGAATCAGCTGATTAACCTCGAGCAAAAGCTTAAAAAACACCAAACGAGAATGTTTATGACATGCCATAAACCCTCAAAGCACTAGCTACAAACTAACAACCAAATGGACGCATTTAACATTTCACTTATCTACATAAATATATATCTAGCAGATGACATAGATACATATCAAACAACAGAAGAGCAATATGCATAGAAGCATATTTGATAATTATATGTCTGAATGTAAATGTGCAGAAAACGTTTGGCTAAAATGCTATTGAAATTCGAATCCATCTAGTGTAGCTAACAACCAACAAATGGCAGTAAGGCACTCTTGCTCATAAACAATAATGATTAAAAGACCTTGAAGCTAAGAATTGGAAACCTCGAGAAAAGGAAGAATAAATTTGAGGCAATTGTTAAATTTACTAGTCTAGCCAGCAGCATCAGAGTTTGGGATTGCCTACTTATGCTTGTGCTTAAGAGAAAGCCCATCGCTTGGATTTGGTTCTTATAGTCAAAGGTACAAATGATTTTACCTCAAGATAAGCAGATAATCAGAGAGGCATATTAGGAAACACAAAACTTATTCACCTTAAAAAAAAAAAAAAAGGCATAAAAAACACTAGCTTAAATAAAAACACAGAATAAACAACAAGTGTAAATGCAAATCACGTGCATTTTACTCACATCACATGTAACAAATCTAACATGTGTGTGTGAAAGAGAAATAGTATAAAGAAGCATGTGTAATTAAATATTCATCAAACACAATGTTTTTATTTATTAATTAAACCACTCCCAGAAAACAAGGATTCTTCTTAATATCAACAAAAAAACATATAGATCTTATATATATATAATAAATCAGGGATCAGAAAAATGTAGTAACCTGAAAAGTTGTTAGCAGCAGCAGCCGATGAATGGGTAATTGAAACGGTTATTATTATTGACCGTCTCTACTCGTTTAGAGCGGGTATATTGGTTATTTTCTTTGACTCCCGTATCAGTATGAGTTTCAGTCCGTTGTGGAGAGTCAGAGTGTCTCTAGATAGTTTTTATTCTTTCTCATTTTAATTTCTCATTTCTACCTACGTTTCGTTTCGCGAGACTAAAGTTGTTACGACCCAATAACCCGAACTACTTGTGTTAATTCCGTATGAATTTTTTAATGATTTAAATTTCTAACCAATGGATAAGCTTTGGAACTATTTCTGTAACTTCTTTTCAAAAAAAAAAATATATATATATATATATATACTAGAACGGTACCCGCGCAATGCGGCGGCGAGTACCTAATAATGAATTTTGAGACTAACAAATATTAGTTTCTTACTCATCATAAAGTTCTAAAAAATCGAATTAAAAAACCCATTAAAATTAAAAAATACTAAAAGTTAATAAAAATATATCAAAATGCATATCGAATTAAAAAGCACAAAATTTTAAAAAATATATTGAAATTAGATTATAAAAATAATAAATAAATAAAAAGATTTTTCAATTTAAAAGTTGTTACAAAAGGTTGTTACAAAAGTTTGTTACAAAAGGTTGTTAGAAAATGTTATAGTATATAATGTTGATGAAGATAACAATAACTTGCTTTATTTAGTAGGTAAAAAAGTCTGAATTTTCAGCCTTACTATTTTAAGAAGGTCCCAAATGCTTTATATATATATATATATATATATATATATATATATATATATATATATATATATATATATATATATATATATATATATATATATATATATATATATATATATATATATATATATATATATATATATATATATATATATAGGAAGGTTATTATAAGAACAAATTTAAAGTTATAAAAGTAAGAACTAGTTACAACCATTGGATCAACTAGTTGGTCTTTGATGAGATTAATAAATTATTAATAGCAATATAATCAATAAAAATAATTTGAAGAGTATTTTGGTAAGTTAAGTTATAATATTTTTTTGTTGTTTTTAGAAAAATTTCGTGTTAAAGTAAACTGGTACACATCGTTGTCTATAAAATTTTATTATACATATAAAAATAATGACTATATGAAATTCTTATTTTATTGATACATTCAAAATAACAAAAGATATACTTAATGAATAAAAAAAATATGTATAATGAATAATAAAAAAAATGATCTATTGACACATTCGTATGTAATACAATTCTTTATTCAAAAACTGATAGGTACAGTACAAGTGGTATAAAATATTATGACTTTTCTTAAGTTAGATTTGGCTTCATCTAAAAAAGTTATACGTACTTTTTTTTTATCTACTAAAAAATTTACACGTACACTGCTACAAAACTATAAAATTGACAAATCTCATATATTAATAGATTAATTTTTGAAAACAACAAAACATCTTAAACATTTTTTATACTGTTGTCCCTAATATATGTGATGTTATACACGAATTTAAAGAAGAAAGAAAGGAAGAAATGAGATGAATTGTAGAGAGAGAAACTAGAGAGAGAAAAGAGAGAGAAGTGTGTGAACTTGTGAAATATTAGATTAAGAAAGAAAAATGAACCACCAACCCTCCTAACATGCTAGGAGGGTAGTATATATAGTCCACCCACATGCGGGCTTCTTAATGGACTATATGGTTTGGGCCGGGCTTTCCTTTTGGGCTTTAGTTACTTATTAATGAACTTTAGCCTAAAGTTAAGCCCGTGTAACACGACTAATATACTACCTATTACAACGTTCTAAAATACGATACATAATAAACATATGACCGAGCATTCTTGTTTGGCTCAATATTTTGAGGCTAACAATCTCCCCCAATGAGAGGTCATAAACCTTGGTCATTTAGGAAATTTGTAGAGATTACTAATCTCGCCATAAATGAGTCTTGAACGTGTAATCGTAGTCTTGTTCCTTCATGCTGTGATCTTTGAGCCTTTGTCGTTGTCTTTCGACTTTGTCTTTAAGCTTGAGATCTTCAAATCATCCTTGACTTGTCTTTGCCATCTTGCGATCTTGTGTCTTCATTCACATGCTCACACTATTAATTGTTGAATATGTCTTTAGGCATGAGTATGTGGTTTCTGAATCTTGACTTTGCTGAGTACACCGTGACGCCACCTTCTCGAGACAAAACATAGACACGGACTGAATGGCTTTGACATTCGTCCTAAATCGGTAGCGTTTTACCTCCGGTCGGTGAAGACCGTTATACGATATTAAATACCGTACCTGTGATCAGGTAGATTCAATTAAGAATCTCCTTGACAGGGTTGCGCGGCTGTACTAGCCGTTCTCTTTACTCGACCGTCTCAAAGCAAGACTGCGAACATAAAGAGTGAATCAATTGGATAAATATCCGCTTGATTAAAGTCGTCAATTCAAATTCCTGGAACAAGTTTGATTCGTAAAGAATCTTACCATTGTTGCTTTCCAGTTGACACAAGTTTGATTCATAAGAATCTCACAAGTCACCTATCGTAGCGCTGTTTGATGTTGACGCTAGAAAGATTTCCATTCGTCACTGTGGATATTAATGAATATCACTCTGAATGTTCTGGCAAGACCATAAAGATATTGCGTAGAAACCTGAAACGAGTTTGAATCAATTCAGAATCAAACCAATGTTGCTTTTCAGTTTTGCACATGTTCAATTCATAAAGAATCTTGCATATGACCTACCGCAGTGCTGTTTGATGTTAACACTGGAAGGATTTCCACTCATCATAATGAATACTAAGTAGTATCACTCTGAGTGTTCTAGCAATATCACAAGGATATAGCGTATGACTCTCTTGATCTTCATCCGTGTGTCCTAACGAGATTTGATTGATCTCTTGGCTCTAGACTCGATTTGTGCACTTTTAGTGGTCGGAGGCTGGAGCAGATGCCACCTATTCAATATCAACTATCTCGGAGTGAGAAAGTCAATAGAAGTCGTGTTGATCTCCGTGACAATAAAACAAACTTCTTTTGAGAGAAGCCTGAGTAGCTAGGAAAGGGTTGTGCTTCACATCACTGGGTCCATGATGAGTTTGTCTTCATGATGAGTTGACCCGATTTCTGCCTAAGTTGTATGGAGGGCTTCTTTCTTTACACCCTTTATCCTTACATTTCTTTTTCATTCTTCAACCCCTTCAATGCTTACCAAGACATCATTACTAGCACCTTGTTGTGATTGTTCCAGTGCTAGCATCAGTACTTAGTCGGCATTCTGCTACGTTCACATTCTACTCCATCTTTCCTAAGGACTTCTAATAATCTATTGGATTGTCCCTGGGAAGATCCCTCCGGTTCTGGTTGGATCATAGGACTTAAACCTAACCACCCATTTGACACCAATAACGTTGTGAATTAAAGATGTTGTGGGTATTTGATCGTAACCATGAAAACCACTTTAAATTCTATCAAAGTGTTTGAAAACCATGATAGGTGTGTAAACACCCATCTTTTCTACCACTTAATTACAATAATAACCGGACCAAAACGTGTATTTTATGTCTTTTATGTCGGAATTATGCATGGTTTGTGTTTTTGTTGTGATTTAGGATGAAAAGGTGAAAATGGAGAAAACACGGACATTCACGGGCATTTATGGACTTTTATTGAAGAAAAGGATAAAAGACGAAGTCAAGAAGTCAAGAGTGCAAAAAGAACGGAAGTCCACGACCAATTCTGAAGATTTATCGAAGAAAAAGTCAAAAGACGGAAGTTTATCAAAAGCCGAAGAATTCAAGTCTATTTTATTGAAGAATTTAAAGACGAGTTCAAAAGAAATCCCGAAGTCAAAAGTCCCTTAAGTCCAAGATTAAAGAAGGATTAGAAGAAAAGGACTAAGTACGCAATTAATGAAGATTAAAAGAAGGAGGGACTTAATTATGCAATTAAGAGAAAAGGAAAGAGGGGAGGAAGCTTCCTTAATCCTCCCCTATAAATAGATTAGGATGTTTATTTTTCACTCTTGTTGGCTAGGGTGACACTAGTTCTTCCACCATTTTAATTACTTGTCATTTACTTAATTGTCAATTTAATTACCTTGTCTCGCACCTTAAATTCATTTAATTTCAAGTAAGTTTTCATTTAATTATTGTCAATCTTTACTTTATCTTGTCAATCTCTTATCTACCTTTCTTAATCTTTGATTTGTTGTGTTTATGTTTATGTTCATGCTTTTATTTTGATCCAAAGTGGTTTTTGATTATTGTGGTAAAAGTTGTTTGATTTCATGTTTTTAATTGCTTGTTGATGTTATTTCATTGATTCGTTACTGTTTATTATTATCCGTGTGATTGATTTTGATTATTTTGTTATTATATCTGCTGCTACTGTTTTCCTTGTTCTTTGGGGGTGTTTGCCTTGTTTTTGATCTTTCCAGGAAGAGTTCCGAGTCAAGGCAAGGAAAGGACTGAAGTGTTCATTCGGAAGTCCAAACTTCCGAACCAAACTTACTCATTCGGAAGTCCAAAACTTCCGAACCAAGCAGGGTTCATTCGGAAACTTCCGAACCAAGACTCTTCATTCGGAAGTCCAAAACTTCCGAACCAAACATACTCATTCGGAACTCCGAAGTTCCGAATCAAGGGTTTCATCCGGAACTTTTCAAAAGTTCCGAATCAATCCAAAGTTCCGAATCAAGGACCAAAGTTCCGAATCAAGGCTGTTTATTCGGAAGTCAAAAACTTCCGACTCAAGGGAGGTTCATTCGGAAGATCAAAACTTCCGAATCAAGGAGTGACCAGAAACTTCCGAATCAAGGAAGAATTTACAAGTTCCGAATCAGCAAGTTCCGAACGAAGCATTGTTTTGGATAAGTGACATATTCAGACCAATTTGTTCCGGATCAAGGATTTTGGTAATATTTCAAGTGAAGAAGAATCATTTCAACCAAAGGTGACATTTAGGACGAGTGATTGTTCCAAACGAAGGTTTATTCCGAATGAGCTGTATTCAGGTTCTTATTAGCTTTTGTCTTTGATTTTTACTTTCAAGCTTTATCTTTCCTGCCTTTTATTTAATTGCACTTTTAGATTATTTGCCTTAATTTTAGTCGCACTTTAAGTTTGCCTTAGATAGATTTAAGTTTACGTCATTTTATTTTAGTGCCCTTTAATTTTAGTCACGTTTTTAAATACTTGCACTTTACTTTAGTTAGACTTAGATTTACTTAAAGAGCACTTTTACTTTTAAGTCTTTGCATTTAAATTTAAAATCACCCAAAAATATTCTTTTTCACCAAAGATCAACTAAGTCACACATAGGAGCCTAGATCAATTCGTTAAGATTCCGAGAACACGAACTTGAACTTTAATTTTTATACGGGCAAAAGCACCTTTTAAAAACACTACAACGACACATCTTTGTTCCCACCAAATTAGAACGAAGTCACATAGAGAGCTAAGATCAATTCGATTAGACATACTTAAAACGAACAATCTTTTTAATTAGGTAAAAATTAGTTATCAAATGGCGCCGCTGCCGGCTCTTTTCGTTAAGATCAACAGTTTTCTGTGCTAGACACGTTGCTTTTTGGGATCCGTTTACTTGTGAACGTTATTTTTCTTGCATAAAAAAAAAAAAAAAAAATTCAAAAATCAAAAAAAATTAAAAATTGATAAAAAACCATAAAAATTAAAATTTTCAAAAATCCAAAAAGATTTTATCTTTATTGTGTATATATATTGCCTTTGCGTTTGGTTTCTTTTTCTTTTGCATTTTCAGGTGTATGCGTACTAGATCTTCTAACTATCAAGAGCCCGAGCCTCAAGAAGATTTAGATATGGCAGGTGTTAACAACAATAATCAACTACCGTACCTCAACAATAACAACAATGCTCTTCCACAGCCCGATCTTCGGACCATGGAGGAACTTTGTCAACCAACAATGTTTGGACGCGGAGGACCGATTGCGCCGATGCAAATCAACGCTCCTGAGTTTTCGTTGAAGCACCACATGATTCAGCAAGTGCAAACAAACCCATTTAGAGGATTGCCTGATGATGATGCCAACAAACACCTCGACAAGTTCATTACAATCACCCAAAGCATGAAGTTGCCTAGGGCCACAATGGATGTACTCCGCCTACAACTCTTCCCACATACTTTATCGCATCATGCCGAGAAATGGTTTGATCGTCTCCCGAAGAATTCTATTCACACTTGGGATGATATGACTCAACGCTTTCTATCGCGCTACTTTCCACCATCCATGGTCACGAGCCTTCGCAATCAGATCAGCGGTTTCATGCAAGACCCTGATGAATCTCTTTTTGATGCATGGGAGAGATATAATGTCTTGATCGACCGTTGTCCAAACCACAACATGCTTCCGGTCACCTTGATCGATACTTTCTACAACGGATTGACTTTTCGAGATCGTGATACGATTAATGCAGCCGCTGGTGGCACATTCATGAAAAGGAGACCCGAGGAGTGTAGAGAGTTAATTGAAAACATGACTACTCATCATAAGAACTGGGATTCCTCTGCTTCTTCTAGAAACAACACGAGAGTCAATGTTTCTTCTACCTCAGCAAACCCTGAGATGACCGAACTCACCCGCATGATGGCTGAAATGAGCAAAAGTATTACGCTTCTCGCTTCAAACCAACAACAACAACAAGTTAAAGCGGTTGCTAATCCTTGTGAAACATGTGGCGGTCCTCACTCATACACCGATTGTCCTTAGACACAAGGAAATCCGGAAAATGTGTATGCTGCTTACGGTAATTATTCACCGGAAAATTATCAAGCTAGACAACAAGGGGATAGAAACCTGCTGAGCTACCGTTCAAACAATTACCTTTCACCCGGTTTTTCTCCTCAAAACCAAAACCCCGCCAACAACTACAATAGAAGCAACCAAATCCCACCTCGTGCTTCTAACCCTTATCAACCACCCAACAACACCCACCCATTAATCCCGATGTTGACACAATCATGAGAACTCAAGGTGAGCAAATCAAGAATCTACAGAGCCAAATAATCAATTTGAAAGGAGATATCTTGAAGCAAGGTAATGACATCAGAACCGAGGTTCGTGAAAACCTTCAATCCTCCTTCATCACTCAAACAACTGAATTAAAGAATCTATTGGTTAGTTTCTTGCCCGAAGCTCAACCTTCTTCTTCTTCGGGTTCTCTACCTTCAAACACTGTCACTAATCCGCGAGCTAATGTGAGTGCTATAACTACGCGTAGTGGACTTACCATTGTCGATCCACCTATTCCACCACCATCATCTACACCTCCTCCACCACCATGTATCCCTACTCCTCCTACACCTAGTATTAGTGCACCATTATCGCCTCCGCCTCGTCATGACGATGTATCTCGGAAGGACCCTTCAACATCACAACCTTCACCAACTACACCTCCACCCAACCCTTATCAACCCATAATCCCATACCCTTCTCGCATAGGCAAGACCAACGAGCTAACCAAGAATGACTGCCAAGTATCGAAATATGTGGATATGCTATCTAAAATGACTATCAACATTAGCCTTGTTGAAGCACTTTGCCACATGCCGAAATTTGTCAAAGCATTCAAGGAATTTCTTAGCAAGAAGGAGAAGCTGATTGAACTCGCCAACACACGATTAAATGAAAACTGCTCTGCAGTCCTTCTTAGAGAACTTCCGGAAAAGCTTGGAGATCCCGGTCGTTTTGTGTTGCCTTGCGTGTTCAACAAAACTGAAGAATTTACTGCCCTTGCTGATCTCGGGGCTAGTATTAATTTGATGCCACTGAGTGTTTGGAAAACACTATCATTACCCGACCTCATTCCAACAAAGATGACTCTCGAACTTGCAAACCGCACTCTCGCTTACCCCGTTGGTATAGCCGAAGACGTGTTCATCAAAGTTGGCACATTTACTTTCCCGGTCGATTTTGTCGTAGTTGATTATGAAATGGACCCTCGTATTCCTTTAATACTTGGTCGGCCATTTTTGAGAACCGGACGTGCTTTAGTAGATGTGGCCGAAGGTGAGTTAATCTTAAGAGTCGGGGATGATTCTAAAGTTTTTAAAATGGGGAAGCTTACAGGCAAATCCTTTGGAGGACGAGAATCAGTGAATATGATAAATGTGCTCGATGACTTTACCGTCTACGATAATCCTCTATTCGAGTCTTCCACTGATAATCCACTCTTTGAAGATAATGTGGATGATTCTCTCCCTACTTTGGACGCTTCTCCCATTTTTGATTCTCCACCGGTCTTCGATGCTTATGATGATGATGATGATTCTAGCTCAGATTCGGATGATTTTGATTGTACTTCTGAGTATCCCGAGCTGCCCACTTTCGATGATTTTGATGAGGCTGATATTCTATCGAGCGATTCTTCACATGATGAAGATCCTCCACCATCACTCGATCCTACTTTGGACGATTATTCATTTGAGGAAGATTTCTCTGAATTTCTCAACACATAATTCCCTCATGAGAGTGATGCTCCTCCTTTTGACTTTGAAGATTATCGTCTTGATCCTACTTTGGATTTGAAGAGCATTTTGTCAAAGGAGAAGAAACCGGTCGACACCGAAATCCGTTGCACGTATGATTTAACACCTCTTTGTCCCACTTCTGAGGACGAGGTTGTGCTTCTTTGCGGATCTTCTTCACACTCGGCTGAGCCTGAGTGCTATTTTCCCTTGAAGGAAAAGGTGTTCGACCCCGGTATTGAAGTCTTTAAGCCATCTCAGTATCCACCTGATGTAATAAAAGGAAAAATTTTTGGACCCATTGAAGACATGCTTGCACCACTTCATCCTTGCTTCTACCGTGCTCCATCGCTGCTTAAGGGAACCCTGCCATTTCTCTTTTGGCTTGCCTTGTTCGCCTTAAGCTCTTGCTTATTGATGGATGAAAACTATGTCTTTGATCCTGGTGGATTTGTTTCATGCTACTTCCGTTGATGATCAAGGTCGAGTCAGGCTCACGACTCGGTTAACAAAAACCAAGCGCTTCTTGGGAGGCAACCCATGTATCTATCTCTTCGCTTTCTTTACCATAAGTGTAGGGGGGACCCTTTGGATTGCTATTCCCTCTCCTCACTTATTAATCAGGGATTCGAACTTCAATGATCCACTCTTGATGATTCTTGACGACCCGTGATTCCGTGTTCTATTTTTTCCCGGTTCTATCCTAAACTCTTTTCGATTCACTATTTTATATTTTCTCAATATTAAAATAGGAATCTCTTTAGTTGTCTTTTCCTTAGCAAGATTTAAACAACGTGCACAATGTCCTAAGTGTAGGGGAGCTTACTCCCACATGCTTAAACATTGAGGACAATGTTTATCTTAAGTGTAGGGGGGACTTCTATCGAAGTTAAGTGGTCTTTTCCTTGTATTTGTCCTCATTTTAACCGAAAAATCAATTTTTCGACATTTTTCAAAATTTTTGATCTATTTTGGCCTATTAGTTGTTATCTTTGTATAGTTATTTTCTTTCTCTGCTAGAATAAATGTTTAATAAGTGGTTTTAATTTTCAAACGTTGTGAATCTTTTGACTCAATCCGAGTTTACTCTAGCTAGTATCCTTAACGTGTTTAAGTCAAGTTTTGCTAGGCTTTTATATAGGGAGCTATAAAACGCGAAAGTCTTAACTCTCACGGGTTAAGAACAAGAACTTTTCGCAAGTTCCTATAATTGATCCTAGAGAGTCGTTTATCAAGGGAACTTTAAAATACGATTTCTAAACTTGAAAAAGTCTAAGAATTTGCAAGATCCTATAGGCGACTCGAAAACCCAAAACTTTGATTTAATAGGCTAAGTATCCACGAGTCTCATTACTTGAGATTTTAAACTGTGGAGAACGAGAGATGATAGAGCCAATTATAAGTTCGGAATTCTTTCATGAATTTATGTGAGTTAATTATGAGCCTATTCTCCCATCGCTTGCTAATAATTTATTTTTTAATAAATAAGGTTGTACGATTTGAAAAGTTACTTAGTTTCTAGCCCCAGATCGTTTAAAAGTTGCTCGGTATTGACGAGAGTTCATAGCCAAGGCATAACTTATGAAGCGGGGCGCGAAGATTGGCGAGTCCGAAAAGGCCCTAACAAGGCATGAGGGCTATGTTTTGTTGCTAAAGATCCAAAGTGATGTGAAGAATCATTTATCGAAAATCAATATAAAGGATCGAGACACACGACGTAAAGCAAAATTCCCCAAAAGTCATGGAGAAGTGTATCCGAAAAGACCCTAACAAGGTATGAGGATAAATAGATCCAAGTCATAAAAGGAGGCGGATCGTTGTATATCAAAGTCCAAAATAAAGATTGGAGAAAAATGAAGAAGTCGTGGTCCAAGTATGAATCTCTCAAAACTTCAAGTGAAGAAATTCCAATTATGAAGAGAAGACCATTATTTCATGAACGTCTCTCAAGATTTGAAGTATGAAGTCGCTGCCAAATATCGGCCCGAGAAAGGTCTCAAATCGCGAACCCAGTTATGCCAAGATATGAACTTTTTGATATCCCAAGAAGCAGTTTTAAAAGATTTGGTCCTTTAGCTAACTATTGATTAAATCGTTCACTTTATTTTCAGATTAAATAACTATCGAAATAAGTCAAACAATGCATCTTCGTGATCATTCAAGACAACAATAAAATATAAGAGATACCCCTAGGAATAAGGGAGCCTAAGTGAGTAATTGGCCCACATGAATTCGTGTTAGTTTACTAACTTATAATAACAATGATCTCGTTTTTAAGCTTGGTTTGGAGAAAGTGAAAACTTAAGGATGATGATTATTCATAACATTTTCAAAACCCAAGGTATGCTTTTGATTTCTTTATTTTGAATGTCTTTAATTTTCTATCTCTTTAATAAAGGCCAACGTGGATTGATTATGATGAAAAGTGTAAACATGCTTTGTAACTAATGCATTGCATGAGGACATTGCAATGGTCAAGTGTAGGGGATTTGATAGGTGTGTAAACACCCATCTTTTATACCACTTAATTACAATAATAACCGGACCAAAACGTGTATTTTATGTCTTTTATGTCGGAATTATGCGTGGTTTGTGTTTTTGTTGTGATTTAGGATGAAAAGGTGAAAATGGAGAAAACACGGACATTCACGGGCATTTATGGACTTTTATTGAAGAAAAGGATAAAAGACGAAGTCAAGAAGTCAAGAGTGCAAAAAGAACGGAAGTCCACGACCAATTCTGAAGATTTATCGAAGAAAAAGTCAAAAGACGGAAGTTTATCAAAAGCCGAAGAATTCAAGTCTATTTTATTGAAGAATTTAAAGACGAGTTCAAAAGAAATCCCGAAGTCAAAAGTCCCTTAAGTCCAAGATTAAAGAAGGATTAGAAGAAAAGGACTAAGTACGCAATTAATGAAGATTAAAAGAAGGAGGGACTTAATTATGCAATTAAGAGAAAAGGAAAGAGGGGAGGAAGCTTCCTTAATCCTCCCCTATAAATAGATTAGGATGTTTATTTTTCACTCTTGTTGGCTAGGGTGACACTAGTTCTTCCACCATTTTAATTACTTGTCATTTACTTAATTGTCAATTTAATTACCTTGTCTCGCACCTTAAATTCATTTAATTTCAAGTAAGTTTTCATTTAATTATTGTCAATCTTTACTTTATCTTGTCAATCTCTTATCTACCTTTCTTAATCTTTGATTTGTTGTGTTTATGTTTATGTTCATGCTTTTATTTTGATCCAAAGTGGTTTTTGATTATTGTGGTAAAAGTTGTTTGATTTCATGTTTTTAATTGCTTGTTGATGTTATTTCATTGATTCGTTACTGTTTATTATTATCCGTGTGATTGATTTTGATTATTTTGTTATTATATCTGCTGCTACTGTATTCCTTGTTCTTCGGGGGTGTTTGCCTTGTTTTTGATCTTTCCAGGAAGAGTTCTGAGTCAAGGCAAGGAAAGGACTGAAGTGTTCATTCGGAAGTCCAAACTTCCGAACCAAACTTACTCATTCGGAAGTCCAAAACTTCCGAACCAAGCAGGGTTCATTCGGAAACTTCTGAACCAAGACTCTTCATTCGGAAGTCCAAAACTTCCGAACCAAACATACTCATTCGGAACTCCGAAGTTCCGAATCAAGGGTTTCATCCGGAACTTTTCAAAAGTTCCGAATCAATCCAAAGTTCCGAATCAAGGACCAAAGTTCCGAATCAAGGCTGTTTATTCGGAAGTCAAAAACTTCCGACTCAAGGGAGGTTCATTCGGAAGATCAAAACTTCCGAATCAAGGAGTGACCAGAAACTTCCGAATCAAGGAAGAATTTACAAGTTCCAAATCAGCAAGTTCCGAACGAAGCATTGTTTTGGATAAGTGACATATTCAGACCAATTTGTTCCGGATCAAGGATTTTGGTAATATTCCAAGTGAAGAAGAATCATTTCAACCAAAGGTGACATTTAGGACGAGTGATTGTTCCAAACGAAGGTTTATTCCGAATGAGTTGTATTCAGGTTCTTATTAGCTTTTGTCTTTGATTTTTACTTTCAAGCTTTATCTTTCCTGCCTTTTATTTAATTGCACTTTTAAATTATTTGCCTTAGTTTTAGTCGCACTTTAAGTTTGCCTTAGATAGATTTAAGTTTACGTCATTTTATTTTAGTGCCCTTTAATTTTAGTCACGTTTTTAAATACTTGCACTTTACTTTAATTAGACTTAGATTTACTTAAAGAGCACTTTTACTTTTAAGTCTTTGCATTTAAATTTAAAATCACCCAAAAATATTCTTTTTCACCAAAGATCAACTAAGTCACACATAGGAGCCTAGATCAATTCGTTAAGATTCCGAGAACACGAACTTGAACTTTAATTTTTATACGGGCAAAAGCCGTGTATCAAACCATTTAACACCTTGCTAGTTTTGTCGTTTCAGAAATGCTCCCCCTTCACATGTGCATCG
Organism: Glebionis coronaria; assembly: GCA_025667525.1. NCBI lineage: Eukaryota > Viridiplantae > Streptophyta > Magnoliopsida > Asterales > Asteraceae > Glebionis > Glebionis coronaria. The sequence continues at coordinate 365,485,166 of CM046878.1, forward strand.
ATAATCGAAAGTGTTTCGCACATGTAGGTAAGAGTTAAAGTGCCTGAGTCTTATATTAGATCACATTTTAATCACATTTTCTCCCCCTATCTCTAATATATAAAATCTTTTGATATTAGAGATACCAAATTTGATTAAAATATATTTTGAAAAAATAGTCTTGAAATCTCCGGGAGAAAGATGTGTTAATCTTTTGCATGAAGTTAAAATGCTCCCCCTCAAAAATTGATCCAATTGAATTGTCATTGTGAGGATATGATCCACATTTCGCTTTTTGAGGATGGGAGTTGTTGAACACACAATTTTTGAAAGATTTTGAATATCATTGAAAAATTCTTGAAAAAATCGTGTTCAACGCTTTTTGAAAAATCAATTCTTTTTGTCGAAGAGGTTTTTCTAAAGCATAAACTTGAGTTCATAGACTTTGAATGTCTTGACGAATCCACTCAAGTGTAAGAAGATTTAACTTCTTTTGCTAAGGGTAAGAGCACGAAATCGTACACTCCCCCGTAAATATAGTTCCGGGTTGCAATCTGAAAGTAATTACAAGCCATTGTGTTGAGCTCAAAACGTTGAATATTTTGTGACAAGCTCAACCCGTGATAGATTGTCTACCCGTTGTTTGGAAATATTTGTCCAAAATAGACAATTTCCTTTATTAAAAGAAGAAATGACATGTTTTGAAAAATATTTACAACTTTCATTCGAGCTTTATGTACATACCTGTGTCGTTATTGAGCGACATTTCTAGGCACGTCCATATTATCGATACTGAAAGACATGTCAAGAAGTTGCTTTTATATGTTTTATATATTTGTATTTTGCTTTTTCAAAGATATTTACAGGTTGATGTTTGATAGATAAATCAAGCAGGCACCTTTGCCAGAATCTCCAGGTCTGCTGGAGTCAAACATCTCATACCAATTTGCCTAACGAGGTACTCAAACCTATCTTTCGACAGAGCTTTCGTAAACAAGTCGGCTAATTGGTAATCCGTTCCAACAAAGTATAATTCAACGATACCTCTTTCAACTTGTTCCTTTATGAAGTGGTATCGGACATCGATGTGCTTCGTGCGGGAATGCTGTACTGGATTGCAGGAGATGGCTATGGCCGACTTTGAGTCACAGTACATAGGTACTTTATCAAAGTGGAAGCCATAATCCGTGAGTTGTGTTCTCATCCATAGAACTTGTGCACAACACGCAGATAGAGACACATACTCCGCTTCGGCTGATGAAAGTGACGTGCAATCCTGCTTCTTGGAAGACCATCCCACAAGCTTATCTTGACCTAGAAATTGTGCACCACCAGAAGTACTTTTTCGTGTATCAAGACACCCTGCATGATCAGAATCTGAATAGGCCGTTAGAAAGAAACCGGTTTCCCTCGGATACCAGAGTCCCAAATGAATGGTATTCTTGAGGTACCGAAAGATCCGTTTAACCTCCTTGAGGTGCTTTTCAGTGGGTCGTGCTTGATAACGTGCACAATAACATGTAGCATGATGAATATCAGGTCTGCTTGCTGTCAAGTACATGAGGGAACCAATCATGGAACGATATCTCGTTTGATCGATGGCATTTCCCTCCAAGTCAGCATCTAGCGATGTGGTTGATAATGGTGTCCCAACGGGGTCACATGAAGTCATACCATGCTTTTTGATTATCTCTTGACAATACTTAGCTTGGTTTATAAAGATACCACTTGGGGATTGGTGAACTTGAATTCCTAGAAAGAATTTTAGTTCGCCCATCATTGACATTTCAAATCTGCTGTGCATTACTTTTTCAAACCATTTTGAAAGTTTTGGGTTTGTAGACCCGAAAATAATGTCATCAACATAAATTTGCACAAGCAGAATGTCATCCCCATATTTATAAGTGAACAAAGTTAAATCAATGGAACCTTTTGAGAAACCTTTGGATACCAGAAATTTCGAGAGCTCGTCGTACCACGCCCTTGGAGCTTGCTTGAGTCCATAAAGTGCTTTGTGGAGACGATACACCTTGTCAAGATAATGAGGATCGACGAATCCTTCCGGCTGCGTGAAATAGACTTCTTCCTTCAAAGGACCGTTAAGAAACGCCGTCTTTACGTCCATTTGATATACAATGAATCCCTTATGTGCAGCATAGGCAAGGAAAATCCTGACCGCTTCCATACGAGCAACTGGTGCAAATGATTCATCAAAATCAATTCCCTCTTTCTGGCCATACCCCTTAGCCACTAGCCTAGCTTTGTTCTTGATGATCGTATTTTCTTCATCCATCTTGTTTTTCCAGATCCAACGAAGATTTAATGGAGTCACATCGTATGGTCTGTCAACAAGTTCCCAGACTTTAAGTCTTTCAAATTGTTGAAGTTCATCCGTCATCGATTCAATCCAAGCATGATCAGCCATGGCTTCTTTGATGTTTTTCGGTTCAGCTGTACTCACGGCGAGTGCGAACATACAAACATCGCCATCGGTTTCTAGTTGTCGTCTTGTACGAACAGGCTGTGAAGGGTTTCCAATTACGTGAACCAAAGGATGATCTCGGGTCCAATGATGTGTTGAAGGATGTCGTTGATAGAACGTATGCATATTTGACGGATCAACATGGCGAGTAGAAGACTCTCCAGTTTCGTGTACCGGTGTACCGAATGGGTTGATAAATTCGTCTTCGTCAGATAATGCATCGTCTGCTTGATGTGTGTTCTCTGGAACAATGACAGTAGTTGTGGATGTTGTAGGATCGATTCTTAATGTGATATTCTGAGGAGGTAAATCTGCAACAACCCGTGTTGAAGTAGATGAAGTTGTATCCTTGTGTTGACGATGAACGGTATCATCATTCTTATCATGAGTGACAGCGGAAGACTTCGATGCAACTTGTTTCTCCCCCGTGAAATATTCATCATACATTGGTCCATATAACATTTCCAACTCTTCAAGTGTCGTGTCTACTGTCATATCTGCTCTAGGAACATGTTCAGGAACCAGCTTTGAACTTGACGGTTCATTGCTGTGGTCTTGAGTTCCGAGTTCCGTGCGGTTGTGAACGGAAGTCGTGTGTTGTTGTGGATCGGGACTTAAACTGTTTTGTTCAAGTGCCATTTCTTGTAATTCATCGAATCTGATATGAATAGTCTCGACTATCAATTTTGTTCTCTTGTTGTATACTCTGTATCCCTTAGACTGAGTTGCATACCCCACTAAAATGCATGCATCACCTTTCTCTTTCATCTTGTCCAGATTTTCACCATCTCGAATAATGTAACACGTACATCCAAAAACATGAAGGTGTTTGAGTGAAGGTTTGCGATCATTAATTATGTGATATGGTGTCTTTTCGTGTCTTGGGATAACTAAGGAGCGGTTTTGTGTGTAGCATGCGGTTGACACGGCTTCGGCCCAAAAGTATAGTGGAAGTTTTGAAGCGGATAATAATGTTCGAGCAGCCTCAACTAAAGTACGGTTTCGTCTTTCAACAACGCCGTTTTGTTTGGGTGTTCGAGCAATAGATGTTTCATGTTCAATTCCTTCAGCTTCAAAATAGTTTCTCAGTTTTGAATTCAAAAATTCAGTACCTCTGTCAGTACGAACCACTTTAACTTGAGCTTGAAGACCACGTTGTATCACTTTAAGGAAGTTGATGAGAACATCGGGTGTTTCATCCTTGGACCTCAAGAAGTGAGTCCATGTGTACCTTGAGTAGTCATCGACAATTACCATAACGTATTTCTTCCCATTGATACTTTGAACACGCATGGGACCACACAAATCTATATGAAGAAGATCTAACCGTCCTTTAGAGCTAGGTGTAGTCTTTGTCTTGAAACTACTCCGTTTAGCTTTACAAAGCTCACAAGAAGAACAAAGATGATCTTTGATGAATTTCAAGTTAGGAAGGCCTCGCACAATATCTTTCTTGGAAAGCAAGTTGATGGTATCAAAGTTAAGATGAGATAATCGTTGATGCCATAACCAAGCTTGAGTCGTTGAAGCTTTAGCCATGAAACAGATTGGAGTTGAAGATGTGGAGTCTTGTAGTGAAATAGTGTAGAGATCAGTACCCCGTGTTCCGGTAAGTAAGTCATTCCCATCATAATCACGAACAAAACATGTCTTCTTTCTAAAAGCAACCTCCAAATCCGCATCACAGAATTGACCAACCGAGAAAAGATTATGATTGAGCCCTTCGACGTAGTAAACCCTTTTGATAGTGATATTCCCCTGAACCAAGTCTCCATATCCTAGGATCGGTGCAAATTGATCATTTCCGAATCGGACCGTACCCAGGAACTTCTCCACGAAGTTAATTAGAATCTTGAGATTCCCCGTCATGTGCTTCGTGCATCCGGAGTCCATTATGAAGAGAATTACTTCGATCACCTACAGAAGAATTAGAACACGATGGAGCATTTGCTAAATTGGATTCCATGTTAGTTGTGATTTCCGATTCATTAGTTTCCCTAGTTTCATCACTTAGAGGCACTTTAACGCTCGTAGTCACATTTTTTGTCCTAACCTTAGGCATCCATTTATATCCTGGAGGACATTGATTAGCAAACCACCATTTCCAAGGCTTGCTAGCAGACTCGTATAATTCCCTAATTCTGCTTCTAGGGTTCTTAGTGGTGGAGTCTGATGCAATACTTTTCTTAGGGGGGGTTGCACCAGAATGGTTCACTTTGCGTTTGGGTTTTCTAGCACTAATAGGCATCACAGTTTGCTTCTTAGTTCTAGTTTCTATGCCTTTGACATTATTCGGAACACACATAGCATGATTAGCATTAGCACACTTTCCACATTTCACACAAACAAACTTAACTTTCATAGCATTCAAAGTCGAATCATTCAAATCGTCATTACACGCGATTACAGACGTTTTATTCTTAGAAACATTGAAAATCCTAGGGTGTTCTTCTACTTCCTTCATCTTCCCTTGACTTTTGTTTTGCCAGACCTTTTCATTCATGCGAGTGCTCTTAAGCTGGGGCCGGCTAACACTAGCAGTGGGGACTACTCCTGTAGTAAAAGACACACGTCTATTAGTGTTTCTAGAAGTCTGAGGTGATTGACTTTCTTTGTTTTGTGTGGGTTTAGTGGTCAATCTATACATCCCTGGTTTAACCACGTTTGTGTTCTTAATGCTTTGTGATCGAATATTTGTTTTGAGAGTGTTTTGTGGTAACCTATCCTTCCCATCCGTCTTGGGGGCAAACGCAGGTTTTGCAAATGCAGAATTAGAGAAAACAGATGGTTTTCCCAAGACAGAGGGTCTAGTCACTTTTTGAGCATTGGGTTGTCTTACGACAGGTTTCTTAACACTAGGTTCCACAATTTTTCCACCCATCTTAGCAATGAGTTTCTGCAACTCTGCTATCGCTCTGTCCCTGTCTTGTAACTGAGCTTTCAACCCTTTAATTTCCAAATTCTATTCGTTCATTTCTCAAAACGTTTGGGAAAGTTTTTCTTGCAATTTATTATCATGTGGAAAACTACCAACGTCTTTTTACAAAGCAAGTTCAAGAGAATGACAATGTTTTTGAAGGAAATCAGTTTTGTGTTGAAGTAACTCAAAAGCCTTTTTATCAACATTTTCTTTATGTTTCGAGAGCTCAAGTTCAAGACGCTCACACTCTTTGATTTTATCAAGATATTTGCATGCAACATCAGAATATTCATCGATATCAGCACATGATTGAAGAGTAACACACAAAATATCTTTGGAGAGACATTCTTCTAAGAGTAGATCATATTCGTTTGAAAATTCTAATTTGTCATTTTGAAGGTCATCAATTTCTTTTTCAAGAGACTCAACATGTTCTTTTATTATCTTCGTATTTGGTATTAAAAGTTCTTTCACAAGCACAGTTATGTCGTGAGGAATCTCGGTTTTCGACTTATCCTTTTGACGTTTCTCCCAATCGCTTTCAACAATTGATTGAACATTATTAACGTGGTGTTTAAGAAAACCAAGTATTTTTCTACTTTTGCTTTTAGAAGCATCTAGAGGCAAATAGTTAATATATTTAAAAACATTAGTTTTCCTCTTAGTGGCAAAAGCTTTTTTCCATTGAATTCTTTTTTGTTTGCATTCTAAAAATAATTCCTCACGAGACTTCTGTTTTTGTGGAGTGAAAAGACCATAAAGACTGTTTTCATAAGCATAGTTATATGGTTTCACAAAATCTTTATTGACCGGTGATCTACTCTCCTCATCCCAAAGGGACGTCTCTTCACTATCGAGGTTAGCTACAGGGCAATCATGATTGGTCCATTCAGACTCGTCAAGATATAAATGGGGGTTTGCAGCTTGAGCTTGTTCGAGGTACTTGGGGGTGGCAAAGCTAGGTTGACCCTTGAAAAACGACCGAGGTGCTATCATTCTTACGGTTTGAATAGAGTCATGTGTATTATAAACAACTTTTTTCAAAAAATCGACTTGTTCTTCGAGATCCTTTACTTTTTTAGTATCTTTGCTTTGTCTATTTTTGAAATCTTGTTTTAATGTTTCAACCGCTTGTTTCTTCTCGTCAAGAATTTTAGCAGACTCGGTGGTGTTCATAGAAAGCCTCTGTTCAAGTTCATTAACTTTTGTTGTGGCAAGATACGTTTTTTGACGTTCATCACTTAATAAAACATTAAATTGACGTTTTTCTTTAGTTAACAAAGCAAGAGCTTCATTGTATTTATTTTCAAAATCGTCCTTTTTAACGTTGATGACACGACATTTGTACCCCTCAAGCTCGTTGGTCTTTTGAAGAAGCTCAGCCCTATAACTATCAATAGTCTCACTAGATTTTATAAGAGTGGCTTTGCATTCTTCAAAGTTTTGAGTGAGCGTTGCGTTTGCCTTCTTTAATTGCTTTTGATTCTTTCTATTTTCATTGACATCTTTTTGTAAACTAGCAATTAAATTAGCAAGCGCGACACGCTCCTCGTCATCATACTCATTTGCATGTTGATCATCCTCAAACTCATTATTGCACATGTCTGATGAATCGGGTGTGGTATTGCTATCAACCGTTTCCATCATACACGTGTCAGTAATTGTTGTTGGTAGATCACTATGCTCATGTGTATCACCAAACACATTATATTCAGCATCATCTTGTACCTTATCAATTAGCTCGGTATCAAAGATAGGACCATTGTCATCTTCAGTGATGTTAAGGACCTCATGAATCTTTGCCATGTATGAATAATGTGCCTCGAGTTCTTGGTCGAAGAGTTCATCATCTGTGTCGTCAAGCATTTCTCCTTCCTCAGCTGATAACTTGATTCCAGCTTCCATTTTCTTGCACAACAACATATTTTCCTTATGATAACCATAATCTTTAACCCTCTTTGGCTGCCTGCATTCCTTGGCCAAATGCCCAAAACCGCTGCAGTTAAAACACTGAATCCCACTTTGTTGCACAACTTGAGTACCAACAGTTTCCCGATTTCCAACAACAGTAGCCACCCTCTGATTATCATACTTAGGGTGTCGATCATACTTTGGAGGACTCTCAGCACGTCTTCGTGTGTCATACCTTGGAGGACTCTGTGCATGGGTGTTCCTCGAGTTTGAAGATGTTCGAAGGTTGTTGTTGGTGGGTTTGTAGATTTTCTTATATTGCTTCATAACGAAAGCCATTTGTTGCTTGAATTCCCTATCCTTTTGAGCTATTTCTTCATCACTGTCTTCTTCGGATGATTGCTCAGGTATGGGTGATGGTGCTCTTGCAACTTCTTTGCCACGGGATCGTGTTGGAACATGTGACTTGGAGACAATGGATGATCGTGGTGATGATGATTGAGTAGAGTTGGTCTTTGAAGTACGGGAGTGATAATCTGGGTAATGTTGAGTGGTAGACACCAAAGCAAGTGGATTGGAAATCTTTGCAACTCGTTCAGCTCGAAGTTCATTTGCCTCATTTTGAAATTGTTTCAAGATGTCGAAGAGCTTGTGATATGAAACTTCGTCTAACTTTTGTTGTTGTTTCACCAAGGTGACAAACCGTGTCCACTCTGGTTGAAGTTGCTATAGAAATTGGACATTGACTTGCATGGTGGAAACTTGCAAGTTGTTTCGGGTCATATCATTCATCATCTTGTAGAATCGGGAGTAATAAGAATCAATTGATTCCCCATCCTTTGATGTAAACTTGCCAAAGTTCCAAAACATCTTGGTTTTCACATCTTGTTTGTTAAGTGATTCACCTTGTTGCAATCTTTCAATGGCCGTCCATATTTCTTGAGCAGTAGGACATGCGTCAACCGTAGAGTAAATTTCATCTCCAATGCCACTAAGAATTAAGTAGATTGCTTCCTTCTCTGCATCAAACCACGCACGATTCTCTGGGGTGAGGTCGGTCCTTTTCTCATCACGTTCATATGCGGGTTGTGCATCACTCGTGTCTGTGGCTGGTACTGCAGGAACTTGAATCCTTGAGAGTTTATAGGGTCCTTCCAAAATACATTGCCTTAAAGCATCACCGTTAGGTTTTGTGTCAAGGTAACGTATAAAACGGGATTGCCATTGATCATATCGACCCGACACAAGCATTGGTGGTCTTTCTTTGTTACCTGCCACCATTATGTTGTTGTTCGTCACACGATATTCGGCAGTAGAATCCATCTCAATATTCTCTAAAATGATGAATCGAATGTGGATCTTAAGTAGTTGTGTTGTGATTGTTTGGTTGTTGAAATTCCGAAAATTGCGATTTTTTCTCAGCCCGACAATAAATTCCTCAGTCCGACAAAACGGTAGACCTAAAAAATTTGTAATCACCAAATTTTGAAATTGAGCTAGAAATGTCCTAAAACTAGTATGGAAAAAATTTGATTTTACTTGACCTAAATATTTTAACTTTTTTTTTTTTTTTTTTTTTTTTTTTTTTTTTTTTAATCTTCGTGTAAACTACGTTCCGAAAGTAGTCTAGATGGTGGCTAAATCTAAAAAATACTCAAACAAAATTTAGCTAAACATGTCATCGGAATGTGCCATCGGAATACCCATCGGAATTTTGCTTAGATCGGAATGTCCTTTAGATCGCAATGTGCACCTGTCGGAATACTTAGATCGGAATGTGTACTTGTCGAAATCCTTCAGATCGGAATATTCAGATCGCAATGTGTACCTATCGAAATCCCTGATCGGAATATTCAGATCGCAATGTGTACCTATCAAAATCCCAGATCGGAATGAGTACCTATCGCAATGTGGCTGTCGCAATGTGGGCAGAGTAACGTTTCAAGATTTCCTTAAATCCGTCGCAATCCAGATCGCAATAACGATCGGAATGTCCAGATCGGAATAAGGGGGCTATCGCAATACTGATCGCAAAGTAAAACCCTAGGGTTATTGCGATCGAAATCGTACTCTCCTTTTCCGAAATTCAAGCTGTCGCAATAAGGGACCTTTTTTCCAACTTTTTAGGCAACGATTTTAGCAACTTTTAGGCAACAATTTTAGCAACTTTTAGGCAACAAGATCGTGTTTTTAACCAAACCAAAACAACCAAATCTCTACAACAAGATTAAAGAAGTTATACGATTAAGAAACACAATCAAAAACAAGAAAAATCTTGAATTCGAGGAAGAAAAATGGATCAAATCAAACGGATCATATGAAAAACACAACAACCAATCACAAAATACCCCATGGTGATTGATACCAATTGTTGTCCCTAATATATGTGATGTTATACACGAATTTAAAGAAGAAAGAAAGGAAGAAATGAGATGAATTGTAGAGAGAGAAACTAGAGAGAGAAAAGAGAGAGAAGTGTGTGAACTTGTGAAATATTAGATTAAGAAAGAAAAATGAACCACCAACCCTCCTAACATGCTAGGAGGGTAGTATATATAGTCCACCCACATGCGGGCTTCTTAATGGACTATATGGTTTGGGCCGGGCTTTCCTTTTGGGCTTTAGTTACTTATTAATTAACTTTAGCCTAAAGTTAAGCCCGTGTAACACGACTAATATACTACCTATTACAACGTTTTAAAATACGATACATAATAAACATATGACCGAGCATTCTTGTTTGGCTCAATATTTTGAGGCTAACATATACAACAAAATTAGTTCTTGATACACTGATGGAAATTACGCAACAGCGGATTCTGATACATCCTTGTTTAGGTTTTAACGCACCACCATCAAACTACGGTTCACCGGTTCATTAGCCCACTACCATGAGATCCCGGTACAACGGTAAATCAGCCCACCACCGTGAGACTATGGTACACCGGATAACGCACCAAATCCACCACCATCACACCCCGGTACATCGGTAAATCAACGCATTAGCCTACCACCATCACACTCCGGTACACCGGTACATCAACGCACAAGCCCACCACTATCACACTCCGGTACACCGGTACATACCACGATGTTTCAGCAACACATCCTCGAATCTAAACCTACTCATGGTCAAATGGATCTGAACACATCCACGTTTTTCAAAGACGTGAAAAAATCGATCGGGCAACTCGTTTTTCATATATTGTGGATAGATGGAAAGTTTTTAATATAGTGATCATAGGGTTGTATTTTTTTGTTATGTAACTATAAGCCTATATGTATTTTTCTTATAGACCGGTAAGAAATAAAAATGAAGATGGAGGATTAGTGATGTGGTAGCCGGTAGGGGGGGCTTCTCTACGAAGATGGAGACTGTATTAATTTTTGTTTTGGGATGTGTTATAATTATTACTTTAGTAGTGGTGAATGAAAGTAAACAGGGTTAATAAAAATAAAAAAGTACAATATACCTATAATACACTTTTAAACATATATTTAATTTTCAGTTTCTTTAGTGATTAAATTTCACTTGTCAAACACTAATTGGGTTCTTATTTTTATTATGTTAAAAAGTTCTCATTTGTTCCAATGTATATATATATATATATATATATATATATATATATATATATATATATATATATATATATATATATAGAGGAGGGTTATTGTGAGAACAATATTAAAATTATAAAAATAAGAACTTATCATAATCGTTGGATCTTCTATTTTATATTAGATAAGCCTAAAATTTAATGAATGGCATTTATGTAATAAACTATAAAATTAAGGTTCTTATGTAGGACCTTTTTGTGAACAAAATAGATATGTATTTGAATTGATGACTGCTATAATTAATTCATATCATCATTAATACCTGTAATTAAAGTCTTCCTAAATTTTATTTACATCATACGAAAATTAAGAAACTACAATTTGGGGATGCGATGTTACCAGGCTTTTTAACATTAATTGCAAAGGATTCATGTACCATAATTTTTTCTACATAACATCATTACCGGATTATTTTAATTAATACTCCGTATCACTAACATATTTTTTTATTCAAATTGTAATATATATGAATGAGGATATGTTGATACATGGCGAAACATTTTATGAAATGACTAAACATCGATACATGATGATACACCGATAAGCTGATACATGACGATATGTTGGTACATTGATGCATGCCGACATACCGATACATGCCGATACATTAATACGTTGATGCATTAAAATGTCGAGATATATCGATACATTTCGATGATGATAAGATTTTCTTATATACAAAATGACCGATACATTGATGCATGACGAAAGATTTTTATAAAATGTTGATAAAAAAGTATTTTGTAAAATAAATGATACGAGTACATTGCGACATTGAAAGGACTGATTCATTGTCATACATTTTCTTACAAAAAATGATGCATCCTGATACATTACCTCGAAATCAAGAAACCAACTCATATAAACTCGAATGAAGAAACCATCTGACCATGGTTTTGTTGTACACAGATGGTGGTTTTCAAAAATCAAAGATCAACACGCATTGTGATATACATTAACTGGTGGACAATAGCATACTACGTTAGCAGCAGGAGACAACATGGCAAACGCCAGCGACAACAACGAAAAATTTGGGTATAATAAAGATTTCAGCAAATCTCAAAATAACCTTCAGAACTTTAAAAGAATGTCATTCCACCACAAATTAAAAAGAACATATATAGATCTATGAATAGAACTTTATAGCACACATCAATAACGTTTTGGTTACATATAAGTAGAAAAATTATATGGATTTATAAATAATAAATGCATAAATATATGAATACAGAAATTAGAGATCCCTCATGAATTGAATGAAATTTCATACCACTATATCACTTTCAATCTCGTTAAATTGATAAGAATAAAAAAATCATATAGATATAAGAATAATAAAATGCATAACTCTTTTACATAACAAATACGTTATTATTGTGATTTCATTTCAACGACTTCAATAATTCTCTAAAAAATAAATACCACTTCAAAACGAAAAGTAAAAACAAAACTGGTGGTTAGTGATTCATGTTTATGTGTAAAAATATTTCAAGAATAATTTTCTTTTTTTTTATGGATGGACGCACATTTTTTTTATGGATTAGTTGGTTTCTTTATTATGATCGGTGGATATTTTGACAAGGAAGAGATTGGTCACTAGGGTTTTTAAAAAGTAAAAAATAAAAAATGTCCATAATACCATTTTAGCTATATTTCTAGTTTTCAGTATTTTTATTAATCAAGTTCCACTTGTCAAATAATGATTGGGTTCTTATTTTTAACACTTTAAAAAGTTCTTATTTGAACCAAAATCTATATATATATATATATATATATATATATATATATATATATATATATATATATATATATATATATATATATATATATATATATATATATATATATATATATATATATATATATATATATATATATATATATATATATATATATATATATATATATATGTGTGTGTTATATATATATATATATATATATATATATATATATATATATATATGTATATATATATATATATATATATATATATATATATATATATATATATATATATATATATATATATATATATATATATATATATATATATATATATATATATATATATATATATATATATATATATATATATATATATATACATATATATATATACATATATATATATATATATATATATATATATATATATATATATATATATATATATATATATATATATATATATATATATATATATATATATATATATATATATATATATATATATATATATATATATATATATATATATATATATATATATATATATATATATATATATATATATATATATATATATATATATATATATATATATATATATATATATATATATATATATATATATATATATATATATATATATATATATATATATATATATATATATATATATATATATATATATATATATATTAACGGTAAGTATGTAATTGGGTTTGTTGCGTTCGCAATTAGATTATGTTTCAATGGTAATTTTTTCTCGAATAAATTAGTAGATATATGTTTTATATTAAATAAATAAAGTTTGTTATACAAATTTATAAGTAAGATAAAAGTTTGATACCATTTTAGTAAGTTTTCGCAAACCTAAGGGTACGTTATGTGATGTGTGTCTATTCACACATGATTTTATTACCGAAAAATAAGCTAAAAAGACCAATAAAGAATAAAAAGGCTTAATATTTGTGCAATACATGTTTGGTTCACTTATTGTGTCGGGTAACGGATTTGACAAAGGGAAACAAAAACGAAGCCTGAAAGCCACTCACAAGCACGAGAATGAAAAAAGCGCGAAAAGACAAACGCGAAACTATATTTCTCTTTTATTGAGCCGACTCAACACCCTGTTATTGGGCCAGGCCAACCCAATTTCCATTTGTTAACCTGCAGCCCAAATGACTAAATCCAATCCAAATCCATTTCTTACTTAAAAGTCTATTACCTTTAGACTAATGCCCATAGATAAATATGTTTTCCATTTTTTATATAAACCTAAAGAAAAACGTTTACTGTACATCTTCCCCAATTAATTCAATAGGGCACAAAGAATCATAAAGTGATATACGGTATCTATTCTACACCATTATTGGATCCCTTTATGGTGGCAATATTATCATTCCTTGTACACGCAGTGATCCCAAAAAGTCTCTTTATTTTGATAACGTGTCAGAGAGAATGAAAGGCTTTGATTGGTCGAGGCGTATTGAAGGCTTGTGATAAGGCTTGTGATTGGACGAATGGATGTATTGGATTCGAGCCTAGAAGCCTCTCACACCTTCTATATAAAGAGAAGATCACACTAGGAGGCATCATCTAGTTTTTATCATTTTTCTAGCATTAAATTACATATGTATGATTAATTAGCTTATTTTGTAAGTTTCTTTTCATTGTATGAATGATTTTAATTAATAAAAGTTTGATTTCAGTAAATTCGTCTTTTCAATCTCTTTTCTCATTTTAAATAAACTGTTATTATAAATAAGCTAGAATGTGTTGAGTGTATTTGTAACACCCCTTTTTGATAATGGAATGTCACACGTAATTATGGCGTGTCATCAAAGCATACAAGGATAAATGTCTAAAACATTACATGATCATAGGGTAAACCGGAATCAAACATCAGTTCCCAAACATAAGCCCAAAACATAATAAAGCAAAAGAATGAATGAAAGACTAAACAAGCATAAGTATATGAAGGCAAAAAGGAAAAGAAGTCTCTACCAGCTTCCATCCTATGCACGTCCTCCAAATGCTCGAGTCTTTCCTAGGGTACCTGCCGTTTTGGGACATGGAAAGGAAAGTAACGGCTGAGCAAAACGCTCAGTGCACGGATATAGACATAGCATAAATGACTAAAACGTAATAAAGACTTAATAGCAACGGAAATGTATAAGTCCTGGAAAACCTGGAACATGTTCATAAAACTGGTTTTATAGTTTGAAAAGCCTTACGTTTATCTTATGAGAACTGTTTAACATATTTTACCATTAGCCAATATAGGTCATGAAAATCCACCGTGCATGAATACTTGGAGGGTGACCACATCATGCAAATTAGAGGGGCTACCTCTAATTTAATATACTGGTTTGGGTAGGAGGGATCAGCTCCTTGTGAAGGATGCAAGGCACACACCACATTCACACTAAGTAATCTGCTGAAAACATGTAACTAGGATGCACCCATACGCCCCACATGATAAATATAATAATATGGCCAAAAGCTGAAGGGACACCACGAGCAATCACTCCGCTGTGGGGAAGTCATAACACCAGTGCCTCTAGTGTTATGGTTATGATACCTCCATAACTAGGTGAAACTGGTCATGCATGTATATGGCTATAGGTATTCTAAATTAAACATAAGCAAATAAAACATATAAACTTATACTACGAGAAAACAGTTGGCTGCATACGGGGAATCCTAATAAGGAAAGAATGTCTATACTGAAAGGACGGGAATCCGTACCTTATGTCCAGTGAATGAAGAAGACGAACGGAGGAGAGTCCTACTTCGGTATCACTAATGCGACATAAATACATACGTGTATAAGTATCTGATTACTACATACGTAACTGGTTTATGTCATGTCTTAGCTTATTTTATACGTTCATGTCATGTTTTACTGTTTTAAGCTTTAAACTGTGTTTATCTTATATTCTGTCTGTTCTGATTAAGTATTACTTGTATTACTTGTATTACATGTATTATTATACTTACTGTGTAATAATAAGTAACTTTCTAAAAATAGCAGGTTTCCTAAAATAGAAAGTGTCCAAAAATAGAACGTTACCAAAAATAGAAAGTTTCCAAAAATAGAAAGTTTCCAAAAAGAGAATTACTGCTTAAAATAGATAACTTTCCATAAATAGATTAGCTGCCTTAATTAAATAAGTTTCTAAAAATAGAAAGTTTTCATAAATAGATTAGCTGCCTTAATTAAATAAGTTTCTAAAAATAGAAAGTTTCCATAATTAGATATAAGCTGGTTAAATAAGCTAATTATATAAGCTTAAGTGTTTTCTGATTATTTCCTAAGTCATATTGATATAAGGTATAGTTTATTAATCATTACATGTAAATTAATTAAACTATAGGTTAAAAGTATTTAATTAAATATATCATGTTTTTAATTAAATAAGTTAAAATACTTAGGTTAAAACATGTATTATTGATTACTAATATTATAACCTAAGTCATGTTGATTAATTAATTATAGCCATGGTTTTTAATAATTAATTAATTATAAAGTCTAGAAAAATATAAATACTTAGGTTAAAATTCCATGATCTAATAATTAAATTATAACCTAAGTCATGTTTTATTAAATTAATCATGTCATATTTTATTAATTTAATTTTTAGCATATGATTATTAAAACATAACCTTAACATAAACCATGAACCGGATCGTGACTAGAAACCATGAACCGGACCCGTAATCAACACCATACCCCGAACCAAGTCGGGGTTCCCTTGTTTTGGCTACTGTCGTGGACCACCATCACCATACCGAGACCTTGTGGTCTCGGTGGTGTGGATTAAATCTAGTCGCGACCCATATGGGTTCGGTTCATGCGTCGGCCACAACCAACAACCCTAAAACATCAAAACATTTACCCCCTTGATTTAATTAACATGATAATCATATTAAAACAAAACGCTTATAAGTTCATGTGTAAAAATAATTTAAAAGATTAAAAAAAAGGGTTTTAAGGTTTACCGAATGCGTGAATCAAGGAGGATGAACACACTAATGCTCTTTGTAAATAATCAACACCAAAATCAACCCAATCACCCTTGTGGTGATGATCCAAACCGGCGGCCAAAAGAAAAGGGGAGAGAAAAGGAGGCTAGGGTTTTTACTTTTTTTTGTTTAGAAATAAAATGAATGTTTTTTTTTCTTTTCCTCCATGTTAAATAAAATAATGGGCTTGGCCCTTTTCTTCTTTGTTCTAGCCGTGTGGTATGGGGCCCACATGGGGTAACCCGAACAATTTCCCTGTCTAAAAATATAGTGTGATCTCGTGTTTTATCGTGTTCGTGTTTTACGTGTTTTAATTAATTATTAACCGTGACTTAATATATTTATTTGTGTTCGTAATAAATATATATACGTAACTAATATTAGCTCGTGATTAAATTACGTTCATGATTTCATGATCGCATGTTCGTGATTATAATTATTATTTGAATAATTATTGTGTGTTCATACGTAATAAATACTTATCGTGTTCTAACACGTACGTAATATTCGAAATTCTTATACGTGAAACGTAAACATGTTATAAAAGGAAAGTTTTAATCTAGTACCTACGATCTTAAGGGTACTATTTATGGTAAAAGCATGCGGGTTTTACAACTCTTCCCCCCTAAAAAGAATAATTCATCCTCGAATTATAGATAACGTAAACTGGAAAAGAAGAACATACCCGAATCAAACTGAAAGGGTATGTACGATAAAAGGACATGAAGATGACATGGTAGAAGGGAACGTGGAACGTGACATGTCTTGAAAGGACATGTAAAGTGACGTGACTGAAAGGACATATCTAATAGATAAGAGAAAAACGGATAAGAAGTCCGGATGAACTTGTCCGTTTCCAAGTGGCCTCCCTCTTGGAACGGTTCCTTCACAAGATCTTGACACGAATGATAAATCTTGGTCCTCCTGACCTTGACTTGGAATACGAAGAAGTTCTTGGTTATCAACGTAAGGTAGATCCCCTAAATTTGATCGAGGGAATAAGAATTAAAGTATAAGGGCAACTGAAACGTCGTTCAAAACATTATAACTTAACCGATAATTAGCAACGATGCGCGAGGTATAAGGAAACGTAGTACGTGAAATTTTTTGAACGTGATACGTGAAAATTTTTGAACGTGATACATTTAGATATGGCGAGTGTAGTATGAGTAAACATATCGTTATCCATGATACGTGTAACATATCTTGATCATGATATGAGGAACGTGGAATGAACATGACATGTGAAACATATCATGAACATAGAATATAATGGCGGTAACGCCAAACGCTACAAGGTGAGACGTGGAATATGACGTGAAACGTCTATCTGAGGACATGGAGTTATACTAAACTTAGGTCTGGTCTCCCAAGTTCTTGCAAAACTTCTTAGAATGAGAAAAATGAACATAAAATCGTAAGCCGAGATGCCATCATAAAGTGAATAGTGTCATGAACACGAGTGCGAAATCAAGTCGTGGAATTAGAATGAAGACGTGAAGTAAATAAGGAGCACAATTGCGGAATCTTTGTCTGACCCGATAACTGAGGGATTGCCAAGTGATCTGATGAGCCTTGGCTTGAACATGTCCGTTCAATCTGTTGGTCCTGAAATCCTTGCGGATGTAAGGATTCTGCAGACTTGATCAAACTGTTTGCAATAACCCCGATAGCATCATGCTTCTTCTGAGTTTTCGTTAAACTGGTAACCAAAATCCGTGGAGATCTTGTCCCATTTCAATTTACAATTTCAGATGATGAAAACATCCTAGTCTGTTGGTGTCCTATCTTAGCCTGTTTGTATGACAGGTATGCAGATATGAACGTAACTATATCTTGCTTCATCGAACCTGATACATAGGAGTTTGCGAAACTCTGAGTCTATAAATCTAAACTTCTCTTAGCGTAGGATTTCCTATAACACCTAATGTAATGTAGGGTTATCTCATTTACGCATAAGCTGAGTCATGGTAAGATTAACCATTCAAATCCATGTGATCCAGCGTGTCACTGTAATCAACCAGAATTGATATTGGAAATTTCCAGGGTGAAATTTCGCTTGTCATAGAATTTGAAACATAGTGCAGATATGGTCTTCCTGTTCTTCTATAGGCTTAGATGGAAATCAGGTTATCCTCAATAAAAACACTGATGAATTTGCTTATGAGTTCATGGAAACTCATTTGCTGCTGTAGAATTGATGGGACTAAATTAAAATCATAAATCTAGCATGACCGAGTCGTGTACGAATAACAGTCATGGACATGTCCTGCTCTTTCACTCGTCACTGTTGGCAGCATGATCATGAGTTCGATCTTGGAAAAGTGATTAATACCATACGGTTGATTGGACATGTTGTCAATACGTGGAGGAGAATAACGGTCATGAATGGTGATTTGTTTAAATCAACGGTAGTCGACACATAATCTCATGGTACCATCCTTCTCCTTGTAGGTTCTTTTGGAATGTATAGGAAGATTTTGGAATAATCAACTGGCTATGCGTAAAAGGACTTAAGTAGTCGTGTCTTACTGACAGCTAGAAAATTTTAGCGACCATGACTAACAACGCACATGCTTGTAAGCATAGATAATTTGTACAGATTTTCCTGATGGAAAATCAAGCTGAATGTATTCAGGAGCCTGAACATTGTTGTACATAATTATGAATCGTAGCATGGTGTGTTGTTCATAGTCTATAATTAGGATAAAATTCAACTCGTGTCTGTCCGAGGAAATGCGTTTGCAGCTTGGATCTCATCATTACGCCGAAGGAAAACCTTCGTATACGTGGGAATAGGAAAGGCGTCCTTCATGGTCATGAATCTATAAGCTATGGTTACAAGAAATGAAAGTGTCATCGGGAAACGTGATAGTTCCCACTGATGCGTCGGTAATGGTATTGAAATTCTTGTGGCCTGATTAATACATGGCACAACAAAATGGATATACCCTTGGAGGGTACCCTGAATTTCTTAGAAATGTTCCATAGTTGGACGTGAGTCATGTGTCTTGACTCGTGTCTTGAGAAATGTAAGCGTGACATATGTCTTGACTGGTGTCTTGACATGTGTCTTCAGAAAGTATATGTGAGACATGTGTCTTGACTGATGTCTTGACATGTGTCTCGAAACGTAAAACAATAGAACTACAATATTAGGTTATTATGCCAGACTTGGCGGATCAGTTGGACTACTGATCCTTGTATGTCTGATCACGTCCGCGGCCGGAGCCTCGGTTGCGATTTCTAGGATATTTTCTATCATAGTAGTGGTTACTATCGTCCTGTCTGTCAGTTCCATGACGGTCATTCTCATGACCGTGATTCATGTAACTATTCATCTGAGTGGCCGGCTGGTACCGGTTTGCACTCATATGGCTGAAATGACAGCCGAATGACGTGTGACATGTAACTAAGAATTAGGGACAATGATTGATGGAAATCGTCTGATGGTGAAGCATCTTCTCGTCCAATTGCTTTGCTCTAACGCCTTTGTCTTCGTCTTGTATGAGCTCCAGGTTGTGAACAACATCAGCATCTCGTTGCGTCTCCAACATCAGCAGCATCAACCTTTAGTAACATCTCCAAGCTATGAGCGGCATCGGCAATCTTGTAGAATATCAGCAAGTGAACATACGCCTGAGATGATTTAGAATCGACTAGCGAATACTCGTGAAGTATTGCAAGTGAAATACACACGGATTAAGGTATGTGAAATACACATGGAATACGGTACATGGAGTACACACTGAATGCACATGAAATGATTGGTATGGGGTCGATCATTTGTCATGATTTAAGGAAAGTATATCGGTTAAACGGTTAGGAAAACCATTATGATAACCTGGCAATGCCAGTATATACCTCATTCTGGTTGCATAGAGAACGTTAAAGTGTGGTTACACAAAATTCAATATGATTTGCTTGAAAGCATGATCAATAAAAATCAACCATGACTATCATGAAAGCAGAATTTAATGAAATCCAACAATGTCTTGCATGAAAGCATAAATAACAAAAAGGTGTAAGACGTAATCAACATGAAGACGGAATTATCATGAAGATATGTGAACAATTTAACATGAAGGAGTGTATAACATAATCAGCAAGAAAGTGAAGTTAACCATGACAATATGAAAACACATTTGACATAAAAACATAGTAATTTATGAGGGGACATAAAAAAAATTATGCCAATTAATCATGAGAAAAATTTTATGCATGAAAAACAGTGCATGAATGCATAATGTAGTTTATAAAAACTTTTATATGTGCGAGGGGACGCCTATGGGTCGGTCCCAAAACAAAAGACATGGCGAGCGGACGCCTATGGGTCGGTCCCAAAGTTAAAAGTTTTGATAAAAGCACATGCGACTAAATAGGGCCAGTCCTGTACCAACCATTACTTAGTCATAATCCCTGCAACAATGATACATGAAACATAAATAAATGAAACTTATCTATAAAAACTTATCAGAAAAAAAATTTATGTGACTAATTATGAACTACTGAGGTTCAGTCCACATAGTCACAGTTCACGAGGAACGTCATGCATGAAACCATGACACATAACTAAATATGAATGACGGCTGTCCATTCATATTAGTAAAACAATATCGATGAAAAACATCAAGGTTAAAACCTCAAGGTGCTGAAAACATCATGGTTAAAACAACAATGTGCTGAAAACATCAATACGTGGAATAACAAACGTTGGCTTAGGAAGCTCCTGGTGACTACCCACTAGTCACAGGTCGAGTTTTTAGAGCCTATAGGTCGAAGCCTTGTCTCTGATACCATAATTGTAACACCCCATTTTGATAATGGAATGTCACGCGTAATTATGGCGTGTCATCAAAGCATACAAGGATAAATGTCTAAAACATTACATGACCATAGGGTAAACCAGAATCAAACATCGGTTCCCAAACATAAGCCCAAAACATAATAAAGTAAAAGAATGAATGAAAGACTAAACAAGCATAAGTATATGAAGGCAAAAAGGAAAAGAAGTCTCTACCAGCTTCCATCCTATGCACGTCCTCCAAATGCTCGAGTCTTTCCTAGGGTACCTGGCGTTTTGGGACATGGAAAGGAAAGTAACGGCTGAGCAAAAAGTTCAGTGCACGGATATAGAAATAGCATAAATGACTAAAACATAATAAAGACTTAATAGCAGCGGAAATGTACAAGTCCTTGAAAACCTGGAACATGTTAATAAAACTGGTTTTATAGTTTGAAAAGCCTTATGTTTATCTTATGAAAACTGTTTAACATATTTTACCATTAGCCAATATAGGTCATGAAAATCCACCGTGCATGAATACTTGGAGGGGTGACCTCATCATGCAAATTAGAGGGGCTGCCTCTAATTTAATATACTGGTTTGGGTAGGAGGGATCATCTCCTTGTGAAGGATGCAAGGCACACACCACATTCACACTGGGTAATCTGCTGAAAACATGTAACTAGGATGCACCCATACGCCCCACATAATAAATATAATAATATGGCCAAAAGCTGAAGGGACGCCACGAGCAATCACTCCGCCGTGGGGAAGTCATAACACCAGTGCCTCTAGTGTTATGGTTATGGTACCTCCATAACTAGGTGACACTGGTCATGCATGTATATGGCTATAGGTATTCTAAATTAAACATAAGCAAATCAAACATATAAACTTATACTACGGGAAAACAGTTGGCTGCATACGGGGAATCCTAAGAAGGAAAGAATGTCCATACTGAAAGGACGGGAATCCGTACCTTATGTCCACTTAACGAAGAAGACGAACGGAGGAGAGTCCTACTTCGGTATCATTAATGCGACATAAATACATACGTGTATAAGTATCTGATTACTACATACGTAACTGGTTTTATGTCATGTCTTAGCTTATTTTATACGTTCATGTCATGTTTTACTATTTTAAGCTTTAAACTGTGTTTATCTTATATTCTGTCTGTTCTGATTAAGTATTACTTGTATTTCATGTATTATTATACTTACTGTGTAATAATAAGTAACTTTCTAAAAATAGCAGGTTTCCTAAAATAGAAAGTTTCCAAAAATAGAAAGTTACCAAAAATAGAAAGTTTCTAAAAATAGAAAGTTTCCAAAAATAGAAAGTTTCCAAAAATAGAAAGTTTCTAAAAATAGAAAGTTTCCAAAAATAGAATTACTGCTTAAAATAGATAAGTTTCTAAAAATAGAAAGTTTTCATAAATAGATTAGCTGCCTTAATTAAATAAGTTTCTAAAAATAGAAAGTTTCCATAAATAGATTAGCTGCTTTAATTAAATAAGTTTCTAAAAATAGAAAGTTTCCATAATTAGATATAAGCTGGTTAAATAAGCTATTTATATAAGCTTAAGTGTTTTCTAATTATTTCCTAAGTCATATTGATATAAGGTATAGTTTATTAATCATTACATGTAAATTAATTAAACTATAGGTTAAAAGTATTTAATTAAATATATCATGTTTTTAATTAAATAAGTTAAAATACTTAAGTTAAAACATGTATTATTACTAATAATATAACCTAAGTCATGTTGATTAATTAATTATAGCCATGGTTTTTAATAATTAATTAATTATAAAGTCTAGAAAAATATAAATACTTAGGTTAAAATTCCATGATCTAATAATTAAATTATAACCTAAGTCATGTTTTATTAAATTAATCATGTCATATTTTATTAATTTAATTTAGCATATGATTATTAAAACATAACCTTAACATAAACCATGAACCAGATCGTGACTAGAAACCATGAACCGGACCCGTAATCAACACCATACCTTGAACCAAGTCAGGGTTCCCTTGTTTTGGCTGCTGCCGTGGGACCACCATCACCATACCGAGACCTTGTGGTCTTGGTGGTGTGGATTAAATCAAGCCGCAACCCATATGGGTTCGGTTCATGCGTCGGCCACAACCAACAACCCTAAAACATCAAAATATTTACCCCCTTGATTTAATTAACATGATAATCATATTAAAACAAAACCCTTATAAGTTCATGTGTAAAAATAAAATAAAAGATTAAAAGAAAAGGGTTTTAAGGCTTACCGAATGCGTGAATCAAGGAGGATGAACACACTAATGCTCTTTGTAAATAATCAACACCAAAATCAATCCAATCACCCTTGTGGTGATGATCCAAACCGGCGGCCAAGAGAAAAGGGGAGAGAAAAGGAGGCTAGGGTTTTTATTTTTTTGGTTTAGAAATAAAATGAATATTTTTTTTCCTTTTCCTCCATGTTAAATAAAATAATGGGCTTGGCCCTTTTCTTCTTTGTTCTAGCTGTGTGGTATGGGGCCCACATGGTGTAACCCGAACAATTTCCGTGTCTATAAATATAGTGTGATCTCGTGTTTTATTGTGTTCGTGTTTACGTGTTTTAATTAATTATTAACCGTGATTTAATATATTTATTTGTGTTCGTAATAAATATATATACGTAACTAATATTAGCTCGTGATTAAATTACATTCATGATTTCATGATCGCATGTTCGTGATTATAATTATTATTTGAATAATTATTGTGTGTTCATACGTAATAAATACTTATCGTGTTCTAACACGTACGTAATATTCGAAATTCTTATACGTGAAACGTAAACATGTTATAAAAGGATAGTTTTAATCTAGTACATACGATCTTAAGGGTACTATTTATGGTAAAATCATGCGGGTTTTACAATATTATTTTCGAACATAAGCTAGTTATGGTTATTGGTGTGATAAGCTGGTTATTGGAAATAAGCTGGTTATTGGAAATAAGCTGGTTATTGGAAATAAGTTGGTTATTGGATTTGTATTAAGATAGGTTAAAACTTACTTTAGTTGAATAAGCTAAGCTTATTGAGCTCATTTTTTAGATTCCTTATGCTCTTGGTCACTTAGTATTCCTTATTCTTTTTTAATTACTAATTTAGCTTATAATAAAATTGTGCCTGATTTAAGTGTTTTGCTAGCTTATTGTTCTTTCTTAATTGCCTATTTAATAGCTTATTATAACATGTTAAAACTAGCTTATGAATGTTTTTAGTTTTTCCTTTAAATCGCCTTTTGTATGTTATTAGTTAAGGATCTAGCAAATGTTTCTATTAGTTAGCTTATAGGCTAATGACCTGCTTATTCAGATAGCTTATTGCTCATAGCTTATATGTCTCCTTCTAGTTTATTTTGAAGTTAAGATGAGCTTGAATAGTTGATTGTTGTAGCTTATTGTATTTTTTGCATATGATAAATGACTTGCTGATTTATAAAGGGGTGTTTGGATTTTCATTTTACAAACAGTAAATGGAACTGTTAAACTCAATAATCGTTTATTCAAACGTTAAAAGTAGTCATTAGATCTAACTTAAGTTAAAACAAAACACTGATAAGAATAATAAAGAAGTTCTTAAGTAAGTTTTTGGTCTGAATTTGTTTGGAAATCGAGTAGAAGTTGAAATGTATAATCCTTTGTTTATGCATAAAAGTATCAATTATTTCCTAGTCTTTATCATTTTGGTTTTATCTTGATTTAGCTTTAGTTTCTGGGTAGTGCTCATTGATATGCTTATTTACTTAATTGGGATGTGGTATTCTTCCAGTCGTACTTTGAAATTTGTTTCTGAGTTAGCTCATAGATAGATAAAGGGATATATCCTAATTCCTATTTTTATAAGTTGCTTAATATTCTGATTTGAGTAATTCTTCTTCGTTGCATCTTAGTTAATTTGTTAATTAAAATAGGGATTATTGCTTTCTCATCTAGAAATTTTCTTGATGTACATGTTTTGTAGATTGAGCTAGCTTATTTGGTTCTGAGTAATGTTAGACTCACTAGTTCAGCTAATTTAGCAGTTAGATTTTGCTTATTGGAAGATACTTAAAGCTTAGGTGTATAAAAAAATCTTGTTAGTATCTAGTTGTCCTGATTCTGCTGATCTATTTTGTTTTTTTTGCTTATTTTAGCTTATTATTATGGCTTATTTCAACTTAGTTTTACTTATTTGGCTTAGTATTTATTATGTTTAAAGTAAAACTAAAGAAATAAAATATTTGTGCAAAAAGGTCTTTACGAGATTCGAACCTCTAACATTTTGCTCAACTACCCAACACCTTAACCACTGTACAAGTTACTTCTTTTGTTTATTAGTTTACACTGACACTTTCCTTTTTAGATTATTTGAGTTTTTGCTTATTTCTAGCTTATTATGGCTTATAGCTTAAGCTTATTTCTTTATATATTTCCTTCTCGGTTAATAATCAGTTCTAGATAGTTATAAAAATATTTGTTGATTTTTTAAAATCTTTTAATAATTTTTGTTTAAATCTTTAATATAAAATAGAATTTAAATAGTTTTTAATAGTTTTCTTTTGCAAAAAACTACTTTTATAAAATAAGTTTTTTAATTTTGATTTTTTAGATAGAAAGTTTAAATAGACTTTTAAAAAAAGTTTTTAATTAGATTTCAGTTAGTTTTTAATTTGTTTAGTTTAAATAAATTTGTTTTTATTAAATAGCCTTTTGATTATTAGATTAGCATGCCTTAAATTAGATTTTCCCTTGCGGTAGTTTAGAAATTTAAAAATAAAACCCCCTTTATTTGAGCCTTAGACATAGACTTTAGCCTATTAATTAAATTCGACTCTTACACTAGATTAGGATAACCTTCGAGAATGTACTTTACAACAAATCCAAATTTTGGTGCCGTTGTCAGGGATAGTGGTATGGTTTGACGTTATTGTTGGTGTTTTTGACTTGAAGACCCTTTTTCTAGGAAAGTTTTTGTTTTTGTGGAGACCGATGAGTTCTTACGTGATGATTATTCCACCAGGAGCTGCTATTGATGACAATGACATGGTAGAAGATATTCATTATCTCGAGAAATTATTAAATGATGATACCCTCTATAGTCTCCTTCCAAAAGATCTTGAAATTAATTACTTGGTTTAAAAATGCGCGCATCATTGCATTGCATTTGAGATTTTGCAACACGACACCTAATGCCAGGCCATTTCAAATTGCACTCGCAACTGACCGTAATTCATCGCATTTTTTTAATGCTAGCAGTGGTCGCAATTAGAGTAATATGGAATTTGAGCTAGTTTGTAAAAAATAAAACCATTTTTAAACAACCTAATTGGCCACCAAGGTATCTTTCGTGAGGTATCTTTGGAGAGATCTTGGTTCGAGTCTCGCCATGTACCTTCAGGGGTGGAATAAAATAGAAGCAGAAGTGGGGTTTAGCCCCTAAAGCGAAAGGTTCGAGGCTCGCATACTGCCCAATTGGATGTCACTGCAAGCTCGAATCACTAACTACTAACTAGCTGTTAAAAATGGATCTTGGTAAATGACATCCATATAAACAAAATAACTACAATAGTTTTAACTTAAAATCAAAATTATCTCGTTTTTAGGTCATTCAACCTCCCATTGCATGAATGATTTTACAAAGTAAGCTAGTCTCTTTACTTTACTGCATAATCAAATAGTTATTTCTTATGTAGTACAATCAAAGATCACCACGTGTGTTGTTCTTTAATTATATTGTTAATGCAAACTATGCCTTAAAACATTATTTGTGATAACTAATCTTTCTTAGTTTTGATCACGACAAAGTGCAAAAACGTTCATCGTTAAAGATAACCGTAAGACGAATTATTTAACGAACATTATCATTTAGGTAATAATCATCTAAGTCTTACACACACATATCTTAAACATGTTTAGTGATCATTAAAAGTAATTAACCTTAAAACCCACATTTAACTAAATGTGACAAAACATTTTCAAATATACTTTCTTTTTAAGAAAATGTTTAATGGAAAATAGAAAATGAAAAGTTTGAATTTAGGGTATAAACTTCACCATATGGACTTTCTTAACTACGTGACAAAAAGAAGCGTAGTCTAGAGCCCACAGTTCCTTATAGGTACATGCGGTTCATTATATATAATGAACCGTGGAAACAATATTGAAGCGTGGCCAGACTAACTGTTAGTTCCTTGTCCCTATAAATAGTGGATCATTTTCTATTTTCCTTGAACCTTTTTGCACTCTCTTTTCTGCTTCTAAATCTCCTTTGTATCTTTCAATCATTAGTAAATGATAACTTAATTTGATAAGTATGTTTACTTATGATTACCTCATTGATCCCATTCTTCATATGTACAATAGAGAAGATCACTCACACACTTGTTATACGTTAAAAGATAAATCCTTGATGAAGATCCTTCTTCTATGAATCTAGTCATGTTCATCATATTTATTTATTTGAGTCTTGTCTAGATCCAAGGTATATGTGTATATTGGGTGAGTCTTGTGTGTTAGTTCTCACTTAGCTCTATAGTAATGTGAGTATGAGTGTTGTGTGTGTTAGTTCTCACTTAGCTCTAATGTGATGTAAGTATTAGTATGTTGTGTGTAAGTTCTCAATTAGCTTCAAAGTGATGTAAGTGTGAGTATGAGTGTGTTAGTTCTCACTTAGCTCTAAAGTGATGTGAGTGTAGATTGGTTCTAGCTAAGATTAGAACTCGACATCTATCCTTCTGTCGGTAAATGGAAATAGGCGACGAGTGTAGATTGGTTCTAGCTAAGATTAGAACTCGACATCAAGCCTTGTATCGGTAAATGGAAATGGACGACTAGTGTAGATTGGTTCTATCTAAGATTAGAACTCGACATTTAGCTTAGTGTAGATAATTGGTGTAAGCGATGATGTAAGGTTTTCTCCACCAAGAAGGGATCTTGTGGATATAGTGAAAATATCGAGTATATGTACTCGATGAGTGGAGTAGGAACGAAGAGAGAGCTTCGTTGTCGAACCACTATAAATCCTTGGTGTCTTACTTTAGGTTGTTTCTTTCCTTACTCTTTACTTATCAATTTCCTTTATATTTAGTCTACCATAATCAAGATCACTTGATATAATAAATGTTTTGAAACATTGTAAATTGGACTAACTATCATGAAACTTGTTTTCAATTGATAGCCATATCAAATGATAAACATATTTTTTTAATAAGTAAATTATTCAACCCCCTTTCTAGTTTATACAATTGGTATCAAAGCCTAGGTCATTCAAGATCCTTGATGTATATTGTGCTTTAAAGCTTGGATCGATCTATGGTAATCTAATAAATATAAGGATTGGCTCCACTAAAGTTTCCTTTTTGTTCAAAACTTCATTTCTTTAAAACTGATGCTTTGTCAATTTGTCTGGTTATGATCTCTCTAGTAGTCTTTATGCATTCTAGATCTACTTTTGAAATGTATCTACTAGTTTGCATCTTTCTTTGGTGTAGGTATTCATGAAGACTAATCATTAACTTGATTATGGATTGGTGATCATGAGTCACTTATACTTGTTGAAGACTCACCTCCCTTTGATTTCCAGGGATGATTATATCAAGCTCATACGATAGGTCATTGGTTCTTAGAAGACTAGGGATGCACTTTGCAGGCAAGGTACACGTTCGTCCGTCCACAAGCCCTATAATCATTATTTTGATCTTTGCTTGACTACATGCTGGTTTCGCTTTGGCATCCTTGGCTCGATTCTCATTTTTCCTATGTGCTTCTCTAATTTTATCCTCTCAAACTTTCATGGTCTCAGATACTTGGCTCACATAGGTGAGTTAGTAAAAGTATAAAGTATCGAGTATGATATACATAGTTTGCAACATTATACAGTAAGTAGACCCTATATCATGTGTAGGGTGTGCAATTGAGCTCATTTCTAAAATGATTGCTAAATCCTTTGAAACACTTAATTACATCATATGATGTAGTTAGGACACTATACATTTGGAATTGAAATATTTCAAGGATATTGTCATTGTAACTAATAACAATGCATCCGATCAAGAGAGAGATAGAGAGAGAAAGTAAATCTATGAGCTTAAGACATTTATTTAAGTGTTCTTACTCTAAGAAACAAAAAAGCTTGGTATTATTCATAACCAAATCCATTTCGTCTTACGCCAGAAAGGCATGACACAAATCAATATATATGACAGAAGCTCTTCATCTCGACATCTTCAAGGTCATCATTCATCTCTTGAGCATTGTTCTTTGGTCTTGAATTAATCCTCTTGGATCCTCTCACCTCCCTCCTTTCACGAGTATTCGTTTCTTCGTTTCGATATTTCTCGGTCTTGATTGTACTCGTAATCCTTCGTTAAGGCATTATAATATAGTTCTCAAGTGGTCAAATGAATTTAAAATATCTTAAAATATATCTTAAATATTTTAGGAAGAATCCTTTTGAAAAATTTCTTTCATTTTCGTGGTTTTGCTGGACACTGTCCGCGGCTCATTCTTTGTCACGGTGCAGACCACAGCTCAATATATATATATTGAACCGTGGGTCCACCAGACATAATATAATCTGATTTTATTATTTTATTCACTTTTTCAGAAACCCCTCTTCCTCCTTCCCGCTAGTGTGCGACGAACCAACAAAAACCACCATTAACATTTCTAAAAAAACTCCCAAATCACTCAAATTTTGTGATTCTAAGTCAAGGATTCCTTCAATCCTTCATCTATCATCAATTAATTGTAAGTATTTCTATTCAATTTCATCTAATTTGTTCTAGTGTTCTTAATTTCATAATTGGGGATTTTTGAAATTAAAATGAATTAGAATCAAATTAGGAATGTGGGTATCCATAGTTTAATTATTATGATTACTATAAGTACATATTCCATGAATTCCATGAACCTTAATTATTAAACAAATTTGAAATTGACCAAATTTATTTGGTTTAATTTTGTAATTGATATGAACCCTAGAATGGATTGATAATTGTATTGTTAATGCTTAACTAAAAATAATTTTTGAAAACTATTGTTCAAGTTCATAATTGATGTGTATGGTTTATTTGCATTTGTCAATGGTGAAATTGTTACATTATGAACATAGGAATGATAAGGAATTGTCCTTTTTTAGTCAATTGATTGATTAATCACATTCCTATGATTTTAGAAAATATTAACACTAATGTAACAAGAGTGGTTTGTGGATATTTGTGTTTATTATAGGTACTAAAAATGTATTTGAAAATTCAATAAGACCACAAGAAAACTAAAGAGTATATGCCGATTCTTTCTAACTCTTGTCACTCCTGAACCCTTAAAAACACCTTCCATTCTATAGAAAAACGATGCTTTCACGAGGGTCGTATTGTCTATACTGATCTTGGTGGATATGAATTCACTAAATTTATGTTCAACTCTATTGGATTTAATTGCTTGCTTGAAATCAATGAGCCAATCTTTCCTCATTTCCTTATTGAGTTCTTTAGTTCTTATTCCTTTATGTTCATTGATAATGGTTTCTTTATCAAATTTTCCATAAGGGGTCATTTCATCATATACTCCCTTGCCGATTCCAGTCGAATTCTCAAGGTACCTTATGATGTACAACGTCGGTTCACCGACGCTTGGAGTCTTGACTCTTTGGAAATGACTCCTATCGATTGCCATTATTTCACTAGAATTCATCTTCCCGCTCTCATCACCCAAGCCGTTCAAAAACCCCATGAGCGTCCGTTTCTAGGTAAAATCCAAGGAGTCGTTCGTGCTCTAATGTAACACCCCCATTTTTACCATATAGCAGCGGAAGATAATCTGGGGTATTACTTTCAAGGTATCATAGTCAAAATAATAGAAAATGGATCAAAGAGACATTTTATTAAAACTTCATGTTATCATTCATTTATTTATCAGAGTTTTAAACAAAACAATTGTACAAACACTGTACGACACAGGTTCCCCAAAATCTAGTTTTATTTATTTGAATGATAACATTTCAAGACACTGAAATTTGTGGACTTATATTTAATACTCGTGTGATAGGATCGAACTCGATATTACGGGATTGCACTAAATACGTAAAGAGTTAATTTATTTAATAAATATATTTATCATATTTATTAAATTAAATCGAGCTATAACTTTAACGACCGTTAAATAATTAAGAGTTAAGCATTAACGAGCATTGTGGAATTAAAAGGAAGAAGAAAAGAATGTTCCGGAAAACCTGATTGTGGTAAATTAGTCAATTACTTTTAGGAAAAAGCAAATAACCGCAGCAAGTATTAAATCTCACGATTTAGGAAAACCATAAAACCGAATAAATGCGAGTTCGTTCTCGAAGGAGGTGTATGTGTTATGTGCCAATATAATAAAATCAAGTTTGGATTAGTGACGTTTTTGGTTGTGGGAAGAAAGAAAAGAATGTGACGAGTTACGCTAATTTAAACTACGACGATAAACGTAAAACGTATACGTAAAACGTATACGTAAAACGCTACGAAAATAAAAATTTAGACTAAAAAAGTAATTAAAATTCAAAATTAAGTCTAAAATAATATAAATAAGAATAAAAATTCAATAAATAAATTTTATAACTTATTATTAATTAAATATTTAATTTTAAATGCTAATTAAAGCCTTGAAATTAAATATAATTAACAAAAAGTACAAAATTATATTTTATCAAACTAAAATCTTACTTATATTAATTAAAAGATAAAAGTATTTTTCTCGAATTTTTAAAACTATTTTTCTATTTTTAAACCACTAAAAACTAATTTTATATTAAAATAATGATAAAAAATAATAAAATAATGAGAAAAATATTTTTACTTTACTGAAAATTCTAAAATACTTAATTAAACAGGAGAAAAAAGTTGGAAACAAGTGAATTTAGGCCTAATAAGACAATAACAGAAATGCTAAAACTAATTTTTAATTAAAATAATGCTAAAAATAGTAAAATAATCAGAAAAAGTAAAATTTCTTTTCTAAAACTCCTAAATTAATTAACTTAAACTGAGAAAATTAAAAAAACTAGAAAAAGTTAAATTTTAGGCACTAGAGACAAAAATAGTTGGAGGTTGAAAGTGACAAGTTGTTGGTTTTTGTCTGTTAGCACAACACTGGGAACTTTGTGCTATCAGTGGGAACTTTGTTCCCACTGCTTGTTTATAGAAAAACGACTTTGGCTAGTTTTGAGCTTGTTTGTTGGTTGTTTTGGACAATCAGGGCACCCGCATACTCATTGATGTGTGGGGAGTCAATAACAAGCAAAAACAAACAGTTCAATCCACAATATGGCACACAAATCAAGGAACTCAGTCACTGTATGCAGTAAATGAGGGGTCTGGTGGTTCAAGCCTACATAGTGAGTTTCTATACTGATTTTGACCCACCAAATCTTTGCACAACCTTAATTCCAAGCAACCTAGACCTAACTCAAACTAAAATCTAGTTGTGACCTCAAAATCAAAACACCAAAGCTTCAAATAATTCTCCTAGTAGTCTGCTGGTATGAACCATGCATAAAAAGGTGTTCTACTGATATACTTTGCAAATGGGTGAAATTTAGGCCACCAAAAATCTAAACTTGCTACACCAAAACTTAAACTAACACAAACCAGACCTAGACTACCTA
Organism: Glebionis coronaria; assembly: GCA_025667525.1. Classification (NCBI taxonomy): domain Eukaryota; kingdom Viridiplantae; phylum Streptophyta; class Magnoliopsida; order Asterales; family Asteraceae; genus Glebionis; species Glebionis coronaria. The sequence goes on from CM046878.1 coordinate 365,518,294, forward strand.
TTTACCTAAATTGTGACCAAGTTTTAAGATTCAAAGTACAAGAACAAGTCCAAAATTAAGTCTACTGTGTTGACAAATTTTTTATATGCTGAATTTTAACAAGATACTCTACTTTACTCTAAACTTGTAAACCAAATCCACAAACTAATTACTTGAACCAATAGGACTATGTTAAAGCTGTTTAAAACCTAATGTGGTGTCACATACACACTTGATTACTAACAACCAAACACCCCTTAAACTTTTTAATAATAAAATTTTCAAGGAGATTTGCTAAAAATCAAAACAAAACCTATGTAAACTAGCAAACCATGTTTATATCACATTGAAAACACACATTAAACAATAAACTAACATGGATAATAGAACTTTTCAAAACATCACCAAAATGTCATCCAAAACACGTTTTTAGAGGGTTCAAGCCCCTTACCTTGCTTGAATTTATTCAAGTCAAGCAAATCCAGCTGAGTGCCTTCTCTAAATTGATGTGATGGAAGAAGATATGATGTGTTCTTGGTTGGTGGGTCAACAACTGACCCCAAGAAACAATAAGTAGTGAAATGAAAGGAGAGTGGTGATGATGAAATAGACTTATGCTCCTGCTTCAACAAAACACACTCCAAGTCTCAATAAGCTGACATAAGCTCTTTGTCAGAGAGCTTATGGAGACTTATTGAGACAGTAAGCACAAGTATATCAAAAATTATGAAACAAGATTTTTTGAAAAAAAACTTAAGAAACAAACTTTGGAAAACCTGATTTTAAAGATGAAAAATGATGCCAACTAAAAACTAACAGCTTATACAAGCCTATTAGAGTTGTTTGGTGTCAAGCAAACAACTCTTAAGACCTCTATACTCTGAGTCTAAAAAAACAGCCTTCGTCAAAAAAGGTTTGAGCAAAAAACTATTTTCTTGATGAACAATAATTTAAATTGCAGAAAATTGAAATATTACACTAATAAAACAGAATAATGGAACTCAGCCGAATATTTTTGCAAAATTAAAATTTTATTAATTTAAAAAAATACATAAAACAAAAGCTAGAACAAAGAAATAGGCTCACAATTCGAGTCCTATTTATACAATAAGGAAGAAGATACTAGAACATATGAAATCCTAAATATATGAAGTTCCTATTAAGCCCTTGGTCTTGTTTGAATTCTAGTCAAAAGGAGGTGCCATGTGATCCTGCTGTTATTATGTGCTAATGTCAGTTGTTGTGGGAGTATCATGGTCGTTTCTTCATAATTGGGGACCAAGGAAACAACCTCAGCCATTCGATTGCTGGCAACTTTTGTTTTCTTGTGTTTTTGGGTACAAGGGAGGTACAAGATGGGGCCTGGAGTGGAGATGAAGCCAAAATATTCACAGGGGTGGGTGTGTTGAGGATGAGTTGAATTGGTGATCTGGAAAGAATTGATGATTTCCCCTTTGATGTTGATAAAAATCGTCTTTAGGGTTTATTATTTGAGATTAGGGGTGGTTTGGCTAGGGATGGTGCACAGTGGCTATTTCCCCCATGGAAATTAATTAAAAATCTTGTTTAAACATAAATAAGTTATTAACTAGGGGTGGTGGATTATGACGTGTAGGGTATGTGGTGGGCTGGATGGGTTAGGTTTTGGGCTTGGTGTGGGTATAAACCAGGTTTGGTGGGGTTAAAATGGATATGGGTTAGGGTATGGGTAAATGGGTGGGTTGGTGAGATGGCAGGGTATTAGTGGTGGGTGAGGTTTAGTTGTCTTGGCAGATTACCAGCCTGACTTTTATAAAACATGGCAAAACAACTTTTCAGCAACAACTCCCAATTTCCTTTGTAATATCCTTGCAAGTGTTGTCAAATTTGGCACAATGTGTTTCCAAACTTTGCATAAGGACCATTCTTGCAATTTAAGTTATCTTCAAGGGCCATTCATGCATATTCTTGAAACTTAAGGACTATACTTGTAATTTTGGAGTTTTACAAGGACCAAAAGTGTCAAGTCTTCAAAAGTTGAGGTACCATTCTTGAAAAATCTTCAAACTTCAAGGACTTCTTTGGAAAATCATGATTCGGGTCCAGTTCTTTGTGCGGCTTCGTTTCTCGTGTTCGTTTTTGCTTGATTCCTTTGATCTTTTGTTGATTTCACGATATCCGTACCTAAAATACACAATGAACAAACACAAGCATATTTTGGGGGTATTTTGTGATATTTTTAAGCATTTTAAGCCCGATTGGACGATGAGACTATGTATAAATGCAGTCTCATCAACACCCCTTAGGGGTGTTTGGGCCGTCGGTTATGGAGACAAAAGGGGAAGGAAAAAACTTTCTTTATATTTGTTTTACTTGGGCTACAAGAATTCCTAGGCCTATATAAACAACCCCTCACCCTCATAATTCACACTCTAATCTCTTCTTCTCTCATTCTTTGGCCGATCGCAACACAAAACCACAAAAGGGTTTCGTGTGGTTTTTTTCTTGGTATTCGTTTTAGCATATAATCTAGTCCTAGCCCCTCTCTAGGGTTGTTGGGTAGATTTTTCCACAAGCGTAGAAGCTCGGTTTACACGTGCTAGACTCACGGTTAGCTCGTTTTATTGCGTGTGTACAAGAACGTAATATAGGCTTACTTTAGACTATATCTTGGTGGTGTTCGTTATAAACCCTAATTGGTGCTTCGTTCTTTATCTTGTGGAATCGCATTAGCTAAAAGGTATGTAACCCTAATTCGATTAATTATAATTGTTTTAATTATGATCTTGTTAAATCGCTTCCGCTATATGTGTGCTTTGATCTCGTTTAGGGTTTTGTATAATTGTTATGATCTAATAAACCTTCAGTTGCATCGAGATCCGTTTTAACATGTTAAAATTATCGAAAATCTAAAGATTTTTTAACTAATAATTGTTTTGAGTTAAAACTACATGTTTTTTTAGGTTTTCTTAAAAATTAGGGTTTTGTTTTTTTAAAATTAGGGTTTGGCCGAATTTTATAAAAAAAAATTTGTTTTTGAAACCCTAAATTACATGTTGTATAAATTTAGATTAAATTGCATGATTATTGTTATGTCATGTAAATTAAAGGTTACGATCCGTAGAGATTTAATTGTTAAGAGATTTGGGAGGATCCATGATGAACGTGCATGTTTTCATGGATCATAAAATTGTATGTTTATATGATTTTACATGCTACTTGCTTTATTTGATTCAATAAATCTTGAATTAGGGAAAACTTTTATATGAATATAAAAACCTAGATTTGATTGAATAAATCGTATGAATGTGGCTATTTGATTTATTTATCACACATATAAATTGTTATTATGTGTTTATGATTTAGTTTTTTTACTTGTTTATGTTAAAATTGTACGAATTGTTGTAAACAAGGGTTTTTCTAAAGAAAAATAATATAGACTAAATCATATTAAAAATTAAGATTTGTTTGAGATCTAAATTACATAGAATTACTTTGATTGGTGAATTGCAATAATAATCTAACGACCTACTCCTTTTGACAAACTATAAAGTGGGTATAACGCACCGCTGGTCATGTACCCGGTTAAGGAAGGAGGTGTTAAGCCATTAGTCGCTGACGAAGTTCCCGGCTCGCCTGTGCGTCAAATTGCAATTACCTACGATTATTATTTGCATTATACCTTAAGGTTGATTTACCACAAATTCACATCCGAATCACAATAAGGTTATTGCTTTCTGCTTTAGTCGTAAGTACGTTGTGAATAGTTGTGGGTAAATTCTTTGATTGGTTAAACCAATACCTCAACATAATTTATGTAGAAATTTAGTCTCGTGAAAAAGTTTACTAAATGTTTTATTAAACTTATGATATGGAGTTGTATGCATTCTTCTCCATACATTGATTTTTACATCAAATTTATACCCTTAAAATTGAAGTCGAATGTTATCTAATTGACGAACACTTGAAATTACTACGTCGTCATATGAGATTTTTGGACGATGTTGTGATGGAAAGAAAACTTTCATAGAATGAGAATTCGCATGATAGTTTTACGTTATTCAGATTAGACGACTTAATTAAGTTACTCAGTGAGATCTGGAAACTTAAGGCATTCAGAAGGGATGAAATATGTTTACAAGGCAAAAAGTTTTTTGGCAATGTAAATCCCGTAAATATCTAGAAATTGAAAATTGTTTGTCAATTGAATTGTTCGACAAGTCACCATGTTGAGTACATTCATTACTAGCAGATCAACTGATGTAATGGATCTATGTCAATATATATTCTAGGATTCAAGGAAAATACTATGGTTTATATACCGGGGTAATTTTATTTTCTTGAAAGTATTTTATTATCGAAAATACTAATATTTGAACTTAATTCTGTACGAATGGCTCAACCAGACAATAACACTATAAGTTATGCGTTCAAAACATTTTTTGATCGTCCTGAACTTACTGGACCTAACTTCAATGATTGGTACCGCTCACTAAGAATTGTCTTGAGAGTAGCGGGTACTATTGATATCTTGACCACTCCCTATCCGGAGGATCTTGCTGAAGGAGCTTCTAAAGCCGGAAGGCTTGAATACGCTGCTACTATTAAGAAGCACTCGGATGTGGATTGCTTAATGCTAGGGAAAATATCCCCTCCACTTCAAAAGAAGTATGAGCTATTTTCGCCTAAGCGTATGCTTGATAAACTCAAGGCTATGTTCGAGAAGCCGCAAGCTGTGAAGATCTACGACTTAGTAGATGTTTTGAATAGCCGCAAGCAAACTCCTGGAAAGTCTGTTAGTGCACATTACATGGAGATGAGGGGTTATATGGAATAGCTCATTGCACTAGGACAACCCTATGATCATAATATGGTTATTAACTTGATCATCCCTTAACAAGGACTTCAATGATTTTGTTAGAAACTATAATATGCATTGCATGGGGAAAATAGTTAATGATTTGCATGCAATGCTCACTGACTACGAAAAGGGGTTAAAGGACAAGGCATCTACCTCTACTCCTTATGTACTAACCATACAAAAAGGTAGAGTAAGTAAGCCAAAACCGCAAGCGAACAAGAAGAAAGGCAAAGGCAAGGGTGATAAGGGCAAGCAAGTTACGACTTATTTGAAACCTAAGCAGAACTTTATCAAGAAGAATCAATCTCAAAAGGATGATACTTGTCACCATTGCAAGGCAAGTGGTAATTGGAAGAGGAACTGCCCTCTTTACCTCGAAGAGTTGCGAGAAATAAAGAAGAAGTCTGAGCAGAGCGCTACACCTTCATGTACTTTAGTTATGATTGAATTATTTAATTTGAAATACAAATTAAATTCCTGGGTATATGATACGGGATGCGGTATTAACATTTGTAATACGCTATAGGGATTTAAGATGGAAAGGAAGCTATCCTATGGGGAACAACATCTGCAAGTGGGCAATGGCGCACAAGCAGCGGTTGAAGCTATAGGAACATTTAATTTAGTTTTACCTTCGGGTTTAGTACTGATTTTAAATGATTGTCATTATGCATCTACAATTGTTAGGAGTGTTATTTCCTTTTCTTGTTTGCTGAATATTGGATTTTTTCACAATATTGATAATAATATAATTTATGTTTGGAAAGATGGTATTTTCTATTTTAATGCAATTTCTGTGAATGGTGTGTTTGAAATAGACATGCATGATAATTCCAAGTATAATATAATTCTGTCTTTAGCATGAGTAAGAAGAGAAAGTTTGACAAGAATTCTTCTTATCTTTGGCATTGTAGACTTGCCCATATTAGGAAGACTCGTATACAAAAGCTTCAACGTGAAGGTCTTTTGGAAAATATCAATGATGAATCATTTGATAAATGTGAGTCTTATATCTCTAGAAAGATGACCAAGAAACCTTTTAATAGTAGTATTGAAAGGGCTACTGATCTACTTGGTTTAATACACACTGATGTGTATGGACCATTTAGACATGTGTCAAGGAAAGGTGCTAGCTACTTCTTAACATTTACGGATGATTATAACCGTTATGGTTATGTTTATTTACTTGAGCATAAACATGAGGTATTTGAAACATTCAAAGTGTTTAAAGCAGAAGTAGAATTACAACTAGGAAAGAAGATTAAAGCTCTTCGTTCTGATAGAGGTGGTGAATATTTAAGTCAAGAGTTTAAAGATTATCTAAGTGAGAATGGAATTGTTTAGCATCTTACTTCTCCCTATACCCCACAACAAAATGGTGTATCTGAAAGGAGAAATCGTACACTATTAGATATGGTGTGATCTATGTTTAATCTTACAACTTTACCATTATCCTTTTGGGATTATGCCTTAGAATCTGCGGTTCGCATTTTAAATATGTTTCCTACGAAGAAGGTGAATAAGAAACCATATAACTATGGCATTGTAAAAAGCCATATTTTTCTTATTTATAGGTATGGGGTTGCGAGGCATATGTGAAATGTTACTCGGGTGACAAAATCCAACAACGATCTGTGAAATGTATCTTTGTAGGATACCCTAAGGAAACTATGGGATACTACTTTTATTATCCACCTGAGAACAAAGTGATTGTTGCTAGGTATAGAGACTTCCTTAAAAGTGATCTTGTAAATCAAGAATTCAGTGAGAGAAATTATGATCTTGAAGAGAGTCATGTAGATACAATACCTTTTGAAAACACTAGCGAAATAATTCATGTAGAACTAGAAAGTCTGGCGGTTTCACCGGAATTAGTTCCTCTACATAGATCCGAAAGGATTAAAAACACAAATAGCAATATATGTCTTAATACAGAGGATGATGATGAAGTAGGGGATCTTGGAGAACCTGCTAATTGTAAATCCACCATGCTTGATCTTGAGAAGGATAAGTGGATGGTTGCTATGGATGAGAAAATAAAATCCATGAAAGTTAATGATGTTTGAATTCTTGTAGATCCACCACCAAATGCTAAATTAGTGAGACATAAGTGGATATACAAGAAGAAAACCGACATGGACAGAAAATACAATCCTATAAAGCTTGTTTAGTAGCTAAAGGTTTTACTCAAACTTTTGGCGTAGACTACGAGGAGACATTTTCTCCTATAGCAGACTTAAGAGCTATTAGGATTCTCATAGCTATAACAACATACTATGACTATGAGATATGGTAAATGGATGTTAAAACTTCCTTCTTGAACGGTCGCTTAGATGAAGACATCTATATGCAACAATCGGAAGGGTATGTTGATCCTAAGAATCCAAAACACATGTGTGAACTTCAAAGATCTATTTATAGTTTAAAGCAAGCATCACGTCAATGGAATAAACGATTTGATGAAGAAATCAAAAAGGATTTATTCAAAATCGTGATGAGCCATGTGTATATCGCAAAGCTAATGGGAGTGATGTAGTATTTCTAGTCCTATATGTTGATGAAATATTAATCATGGGAAGTAACATTCCAAGACTTAAAGCTGTTAAGGATTATCTTGGTAAATGTTTTTCTATGAAGGATTTAGGAGAAGCTGCATACATTCTGGGAATTAAGATCTATCGAGATAGGAAAAGACGGTTAATTGGTCTTAGTCAAGATGCTAATACAGATAAGATATTGAAGAAGTATAATATGCATAATTCCAAGAAAGGTTTTCAACCTATGGAAGTTAAGCATAATCTAAGTCATGAGATGGATGCATCAACTCTTGAAGAGGACGCATACATGCAGAAGGTACCTTATGCTTTGGCTATAGGATCTATTATATATGTTGTAAGATGCACAAGGCCCGATGTGGCGTTTGCTTAGAACTTGGTCAGCCGTCACCAAACAGAATTCAGGGAAGATCTACTGGGTTTCTGTTAAACATTTTCTGAAGTATTTGAGGAATACGAAAAGAAATGTTTTTGTGTTCGGAGGGAAGCCAGTACTTAAGGAGTACGAAAGGAATGTGTTTTGCATTAGGAAGTTTTATTGGAGATCTTGGGATGATGCTTTCAATAAAGGAACCTAATAAATATGTATTGTGACAATTATGCCACAATCATATTCGCCAATGATGCTAGAATCATGAAGGGCGCCAGACACTTTAAACGTAGATATCACTACGTATGAGAACAAGTCGAAGCTCGCAAAATAAAATTATTAAAAGTTCACATAGATGATAACGTAGCTGATCCTTTTACTAAGGCTTTGCCTAGACCAAAGGTAGTTAAGTATGCCAAGGCTATTAGGTTGTAACTAGCTAGCGAACTCATGCAATAAATCTGTGATTAGTATCTGGATAAGGATGTTAAGACATTATTATTTAATAAAATAAAGATTGGGTTTCGTTTATTCTTATTACTTAATTTTGTAACCTATTTTACATGTTTTATTCCATGAATAAATTGTTATGCTAAATATCCGTTGTCGATTAATAATATGGGAATATTATTTAATTAAGACAATTTAAAATTGTGATAGAGTATACTTGAAAGTATATTGATCGATTTTGGATGATATTCGATGAATCGAATATTGGACATATCTCAACTATATGATTTTACTTTGTGGATCTTTGTCATCAACTAAATCATAAATAGTTATCCTTAGACCTAAGATACCAAAAATCTGTTTTGAATCTAGTGCATTTTTGTGGAATAATCTAACGCTAAACGTAACTGGTAGCTTGATACAAGAGATTTGTTATGGGGTTTAGATTAGATCTCGATATCTTCTCGAATTGATCACGGTTCAAAGTGGAATAATTGTTCTTGGTTACTAAAAGGGGTTGGTTTTGGTTATCTGATTAAAAGCAAGTATGAAAATGTCGTTGAGCTAAATTAAAGCTTGAAAGATTAAACTAAAAATAACGTGTTAAAAATAATTGAATGAAAACTTAAAGACAATATTAGAAAAATACTTGAACACTTAATAAATCTAAAACTTGGAAACTTTATAAAAACAAGAAATTAAGTCCGTCGAAATCCCTGGTCGGAATCCCGTCGGAATGTGCTGGTCGGAATAGGCAAATCGGAATGTCAAACACACTCTTGTCGGAATACTTCAATCGGAATGTGGGAATAAGGGGCTATCGGAATCCTGTTGTCGGAATGAGGACCAATCGGAATGTTAGAAAACAAAGCCAATCGGAATATGCTAAAAAGGTCACAATCAGAATAATTAACGAATACGTCTAATCAGAATGTCACAAAAACACCACAATCGGAATATCCTAAAACCCTTTTCCGATCGAACGATAGGAATACCAAGGGTGCCCAATCGGAATATAAACTCCTTAATCCGATCAATACGATCGGAATAATGGCTGCAAATCGGAAAGCACAATTGGAAAAGGGTTTACCCTTTTTCGATTAATATGTGATTCGAAAATAAGCTAAGTGAAAAGCTATTTTGATAAGCTAATCACCAAAACTTGAACGAATCTAAAGTAAAAAGGACTCAACGAGCACAAATAACAACTTATTCAATCTTAAAATAAGCAACCTTTTAAATCAAACTATAAAAAGATGAACTTTTTAAGAAAACTTTAAAAGTAAATAAGCTAAACATATAAATAAGCCAATAAGCACAAGAATCTTAAAGCTTAATCGTATGAAAGCTTAAGTAGGAACAAAAAGATTAACTTTTTGAGCACAAAAACATCAAGATCAACACGGATTAAATGTGTTTCACACCAAAAGTTAACTAAAATAAAGAAAGGTAGAAAGAGATGAAAGATTAAAAGCTTAACTAGAACTTGATTAATGAAATCAACAACACACAAAGGTTTAATCTTGAAATATTAAAAGAAAGAAAAGACGAAAACTTAGTGAGAGAAAGTGGAGAACTTTCTCTCTCTAAAAACTAGAAAGAAGAATAAAAAACTAAAAACTAAAAACTAGCTCTCAAAATTGTAAGGAGAAGGCCTATTTATAGGTCTTGCTTGTGGGCTTGTAAATGGGCTTCTCTTCTTCTTTCTTCTTTAGTCTTTACGTTTCTCTAAATAAACGTTTCCGACTTTGGATTTTGAGAAGTGTCGGTGAATAATTCCAACTCGTCTTATAATCTTTTGTTTAATAGACTCGAGTTCTTCGACATATATGAATCTTCCATCTTTGGCCCTTCTCTTCGATAAATCTTCAAATAGGCATAATGACTTCAAATCTTTTGCATCTCTTGGACAATAGACTTCGTCTTGAGTCTTTTTCTTCGATAAAACCCGTGCAATCCCATGTTTTCTTCAATATTCATCTGGTTGACTCTGAAAACACAATAAACACAAAAACCACACATAATTCCAAACAAATGATATTAAATACGTGTTTTGGTCTCGTTTTATCCAGAAATAAGTGGTAAAAGGATGGGTGTTTTCACACCTATCAAATCCCCTACACTTAACCATTGCCATGCCCTCATGTAATGCTTAGTGATAAAGCAAATTTACACTTTTCTCATAATCAATCAACCTTGGCCTTATTAAAATACTACTAAACAAAAATTAAAGTACTAAGAGAAACTAAATTCTTTAAAGTAAACAAAAGGATAGAAAACCATTTTCACTTGAAAATAGCTATATGGAAATAACTTGCAAAGAGATCAAGGACTTACATTAGGGCTTTGGTGCTGCGAAGATTTATCACCCTCAAGTTTCACGTTCCCCAAACTAAGCTTAAAAACGAGATCATTGTTATTATAAGTTAGCAAATCAAACACTTACACACATGGCTTAATTATATGCTTAAACTCCCTTATTCCTAGGTGTATCTCTTATATTTTATTTTTGTCTTAGAATGATCATGAAGATGCATTTTTGGACTTATTGCGATAGTTTATTTAAGCTGAAAGCAAAGTAGGACAATTTGATCAATAGTTAGCTAAAGGACAAAATCTCTTAAAACTGCTTCTCAGGATATCAAAAAGTTCATATCTTGGCATAACTCGCTTCGTGATTTGAGACCTTTCTCGGGCCGATATTTGGCATGTACTTCATACTTCATATCTTCGAGAGACGTTCTTGAGATAATGGTCTTCTTTTCGTTAATAGAGTTTCTTCACTTGGAGACTTTTGAGTGGTACTCCAACTTTGTTGACCACGACTTCATGATTATTTCTTCAATCGCTAATTGGGATTTTGAGATACAACGATCCGCCTCCTTTTCGGACTTGGATCTATTTATCCTCATACCTTGTTAGGGTCTTTTCAGATAGACTTCTCCATGATCTTTACGGGAGTTGATTGCTTTTCGTCGTGAGTCTTGATCCTTCATATTGATTTTGGGAATAATGCTTTTCACATCACCTTGGATCTTTAGCAATAAGATTGAATCCTCATGCCTTGTTAGGGCCTTTTCGGACTCACCAATCTACGCGCCCCGCTTCATAAGTTATGCCTTGGCTATGAACTCTTATCATTACCGAGCAACTTTTAAACGATCTTGGGCTAGAAGCTAAGTAACTTTTCAAATCGTACGACCTTACTTATTGCAGATAAATTATTAGCAAGTGATGGGAGAATAGGCAAATAATTACACCAAGTGAGCTTGTGCAAGAATACCGACTTATAATTGACTCTATCATTTCTCGTCCTCCACAATTTAAAATCTCAAGTAATGAGACTCGTGGATGCTTAGCCTAATAAACCAATTAAGGTCTACATGGTTAAGGATACTAGCTAGAATAAACTTGGATAAGTCTATTCGGGTTGAGTCAAAATAATCGCAACGGGCCTAATATGTCAAAGATTTCAAAACTAGCAACACCAATTTATTAATATTTTTGACTTTATTGCGGGATATATACATATGAAAGCAACGATAAAAATTTAAAAATTACGACTAAATGGCCAAAGTTAATTAAAAATTTGAAAAATGTTGAAAAAGATGATTTTCCGGTTAAATGAAGGCATTTTCATGGAAAAGTCCACGTAAAATTTCGATAGAAGTCCCCCCTACACTTAAGATAAACATTATACTCAATGTTTAAGCATGTGGGAAAAGTCTCCCCTACACTTATGACATTGTGCACGTTGGTTAAATCAAGCTAAGGAAGAGACGACTAAAGTGATCAATTTCAAATGTGAGTATGAAGATAATTGAATCACGATAGTTGAGAGATAAAAACGGATTTGCGGATAACACGAGAGCACGGTTCTTCAAGGGTTCCAAAAGTGCATTCATCCCTGTAATCACATCACCACACAAACACAAACAACCTATAGAGGTCACCCTACACTTAGGAGGTTAAAACGGAAAAGGATAGATACTCGGGCTGCCTCCCGAGGAGCGCTTGTTTTTGATAACCGAGTCACGAGCCTGACTCGACCCAAAATTAGTTCATGGGAAACGTGGTGAGGGATGGTATCATCTCATGAGAGATTTCCTCACCAAAGTACAACTTCACTCGTTGGCCATTCACCTTAAAATTAGGTCCATTAGGTTGAGCGAGCTCGAGAGTACCATATAGAAAAATTTGGGCAATGGTGAATGGGCCGGACCAACGAGATTTCAGCTTGCCCGAAAGATTTTCAACCGAGAGTTAAAGAGTAAAACTTTGTCTCCAACTTGGAACTCTCGGTTTTTAATCTTAGAGTCGTGAATAAGCTTATTCCTTTCCTTATAGATCAAAGAATTATCATAAGCCTCATTCCGGAGTTCATTCAGCTCATTGAGTTGGATATTGCGTAGGTCACCGGCTTTGTTGATATCGAAATTAGCCCACTTCAAGGCCCAGTAAGCCTTGTGCTCCAACTCAATGGGGAGGTGGCATGCTTTCCCGTACACGAGACGATATGGTGTACAACCAATCGGAGTCTTGTATGCGGTACGAAAAGCCCACAAAGCATCATCAAGTTTATCAGCCCATGAGGCACGATGCTCTCCCACAGTTCTTTCAAGAATTCGCTTTAATCCTCGGTTAGAGATTTCAGTCTGGCCATTAGTTTGTGGGTGGTATGCGGTGGAAAGACGATGATTTACATCATACTTAGCCATGACTCTTGGGAATTGGTCATTGCAAAAATGAGTCCCGCGATCACTAATAATGGCACGAGGCACACCGAATCTAGCGAATAGCAATTTCAAAAAGTTACAAACCACCCTTGCGTCATTAGTGGGTAAAGCTTTGGCTTCAACCCATTTAGAAACGTAGTCAATGACTACAAGGATGTATTTGTTTCCTTTAGATGAAAGGAATGGCCCCATAAAGTCGATACCCCAAACATCAAAGATTTCACATTCTTGTATGAAATTCTGAGGCATCTCGTCTTTATGTATGATCTTGCCTTGTGTTTGGCAAGCATCACAATGTTTAACCATCTCGTGAGCATCACGATAAATGGTGGGCCAATAAAATCCCGAGTCAAACACTTTTTTGGCGGTGTAGTTGGGACCAAAGTGACCACCGGTGGGTCCTTTGTGGCAAGCTGCGAGAATATCTAAAGCTGCCGGTCCATCAACACATCGGCGAATAATTGAATCAATACATTGTTTGAATAGATACGGGTCATCCCAAAAGTAAGTTTTAATGTCTTTGAAGAACTTCTTCTTTTGTTAGGATGTTTACCCGTCAACGAGAATTCCACCCGCCAAGTAGTTTGCAATGTCCGCAAACCACGGGGTTTCATCAGATGTCGAGTTGATAGACATTAAGGTCTCCAGGGGAAAAGAGTCATTGATCTCTTTGTTCGGATGATCCCCTTGATAAGGATCCTCAAGTCTACTGAGATGATCCGCGGCTAGGTTTTCAGCTCCTTTCTTATCGCGAATTTCGATTTTAAATTCTTGGAGTAGCAAAACCCAGCGAAGAAGTCTTGGTTTGGAATCTTGCTTAGTCAACAAGTACTTCAACGCGGAATGATCGGTATACACGATGGTGGTAGAAAGGACAAGATAGGGGCGGAACTTTTCAAAGGCATAGACAACAGCTTAAAGCTCTTTTTTGGTTGTCGTGTAATGAAATTGAGCCCCCGTCATTGTCTTGCTAGCGTAATGGATCGGTTGGAAGTGTTTGTTCACTCTTTGGCCCAAAACCGCTCCAATGGCATAGTCGCTAGCATCGCACATCAACTCAAAAGGCAGCTCCCAATTGGGGGTAACCAAGACGGGTGCCTTAGTTAGCTTATCCTTAAGAAGGTTGAAGGCTTCGATACACTCGTTGGAAAAGATAAAAGGAGTATCTTTTTCCAAGAGGTGGGTCATCGGGCGAGCGATTTTAGAAAAATCTTTGATAAAGCGACGGTAGAAGCCCGCATGACCGAGGAAACTTCTCACACCCTTCACGGTTGAAGGTGGAGGCAACTTAGAAATAACATCGACTTTAGCACGGTCCACTTCAAGACCGGCTTTGGAGATCTTGTGTCCTAGCACGATGCCCTCTTTTACCATGAAATGACATTTTTCCCAATTAAGAACAAGGCGAGTGTCTTCACACCGCTTAAGCATACGTTCTAAATTGGCAAGGCAAGCAGAGAAAGAATCGCTATAAACCGAGAAATCATCCATGAATACTTCCATAGTTTCTTCAACCATGTCATGGAAGATAGCCATCATACACCTTTGGAACGTACTAGGAGCATTGCATAAACCGAAAGGCATACGTTTGTAAGCAAATGTTCCGTAGGGACAAGTGAATGTGGTCTTTTCTTGGTCTTTGGGATCGATGGGAATTTGAAAATACCCGGAGAAACCATCTAAGAAGCAGTAATAGTCATTACCCGCTAGACGCTCGAGCATTTGATTCATGAAAGGAAGAGGAAAGTGATCTTTTCTCGTGGCATCATTGAGATTGCGATAGTCGATACAAACTCTCCACCCAGTAACGAGACGAGTGGGAATCAACTCGTTGTGTTCATTGGGAACAACGGTTATTCCGCCCTTCTTGGGCACACAATGGACGGGAATTACCCAAGGCGAATCCGAGATAGGGTAAATCAAGCCGACATCAAGAAGTTTGATAACCTCTTGTTTGACGACGTCATGAATTCGAGGATTAACCCTTCTTTGGCTCTGGATTGCTGGTTTAAAGTCATCTTCCATGAGAATCTTGTGAGTACAAAAGTTTGGATCAATTCCGCGAATATCAGAAATTTTCCAAGCAATTGCCTTCTTATGATCTTTAAGCACGACGATGAGGCGAGTTTTCTCTTCTTCTTTCAAGTCATTCGCGATGATGACGGGCGACTTCTTCTTATCTTCAAGGAACACGTACTCGAGATGGGGCGGTAACTCCTTAAGTTCTAAATCCGGAGGATTTTCGATGGGAGGTGTATTCAAAGTCGGTGCATCGATAGCAATAGCCTTGGGAGATGGTGGAGAAATATGGTCTTCTTTGAGAAGGCTCTGAATGAGACGAATGTCTTCATCCCAATCGGTGGGTGAATCGTCATTTTCTAAGTTCGCATCTCCCATGGTGGCTTCCAAATCTTTCCAAAGGAAATCACTTTCTCCAAATAGAGATAGTGATGAATCAATAGAGGAAACGGTCTCAACATTGGGAAGAGAGGTAGGAATACTTTTACAAGCATCTTTGAAGTGTTCTTCACAAGCCTCATCAAGAACGTCAATACAATTAACACTCTCGTATGAATAAGGCTGTTTAGAAAGCTTTCCCATGTTGAAGACAATTTTATCGTCACCCACTCTCATGATAAGCTCACCAGCTTCAACATCGATGAGAGTGCGACCGGTCCTCAAGAATGGACGTCCAACGATTAATGGCACACGAGGGTCCATATCGTAGTCGACCACGACGAAATCGGCAGGAAAAGTGAATTTGTCGACTCCTACAAAAACGTCTTCGGCTATCCCCACTAGATAAGCAACCGTACGGTTAGCTAATTCCAAAGTCATTTTGGTGGGGACTAGCTCAGGGAGAGATAATTGCTTCCAAACGCTTAGAGGCATTAAATTAATACTGGCACCTAGATCGGCTAGGGCCATGCAATTCTCTACTCACGGGAAGTTGCAAGGGATTAAGAAGCGACCCGGATCACCAAGCTTGGTTGGTAATTTCCTTAAGAGCACTGCAGAGCAATTCTCATTAAGTTGGGTGTTAGCGATATCAAGAAGCTTTTCCTTGTCACTAAGAAGATCTTTGAACATTTTCGCATACTTAGGCATGTGAGCGAGAGCCTCAGCGAAGGAGATGTTAAAATTCAATTGTTTAAACATTTTGAGGAAGTTCGAAACCTGAATATCGTCCTTGCTTTTGAGCTTCTCTTTCCTCAACCTTGAGGGATAAGGTATATCGGAAGAAGAGGAAGGCTTTGGGATCAAAGGATCACTCACATCCTTGGGTGGAGGAGGGGTAGAAGTAAGAGGTGGAGAAATTGGGGAAGTAGAAGATTGAGGAAGAGGAGCAGGTGACTCGTTTTCCTTAGTCACAATCACCGGTGGAGGTATAGGAAGCTCGGGTTCCTTGGTACCTTTGCCACTGCGAGTGGTGATTGCTTTCATCTCCCCTCTTGGATTCGCAACGGTGTTACTCGGAAGAGTACCCGAAGAAGAGGGTTGATTACTTTGGAAGAAACTAGCCATCATGTTCCTTAAGTCATTCGTTTGACTTGCCAAAGTGTTTCTCATATCAGCTCGAAGATCGTTCCCTTGTTTCACCATATCTGCTTTCAAGTTGAGCAATTCCCGCTGGAGATTGTCCACGATCACATCATTAGTCCTCATGTAGGTTCCAATATCTTGGTGTAATGCGGTGGGTTGGTTGGGAGGAGCATTGTAGGCGGGTGGTTGATAAGCAGGTTGTTGGTAAACTTGGTTGTTTCTTTGAGGTGGATATGGTTGTTTTTGAGGTGGTCGGTATGGTGCACGAGGTTGTTGTTGAGGAGGGCGATTGAGGTTTTGTTGTTGGTTTGGGTTGTTAGGAGGAAAACCGGGCGGGGAAAGAAAGTTGTTTGAGCGGTAGCTAAGCAAGTTGCGGTCACCTTGAGGGCGAGCTTGATAAGCGGCCGGAGGATAGGTACCGTATGCTGCATTAACATTCTCAGAAGGATAGTCTTGGGTGGTGGTACAAGTGGTGTAAGAGTGAGGACCCCCGCATATCTCACATGGTTGGCTAACAGCATTGACTTGAGCGTCTTGAGCGTTTTTAGCATTGATGCTGTTGGTATTGTTAGCGGTGTGGGTAACAAGCGATTCAAGAAGCGTAGTACTTTTGTCAAGTCTCTTGTCGTTGTCACTAGTACTAGCACTAGCGGCATTGGTCCGAACACTCTTGGTTTGCACACGAGACTTATTTTCAATAATATCCCAAGCGGCATTAGAAGTCTTAACAAAAATATTACCCCCCGAGGCACTGTTTAGTGAATCTTGGTCATTCATGCTTAAACCATTATAAAAAGTATTAATTTGGTGCACTTTGGTAAAACCATGTTGTGGGCACTTTCTTAAAAGGTCTTTAAAACAGTCCCAAGATTCACTAAAAGACTCATCGTACTTTTGTTCAAAATTAATGATTTCATTCCGCAAAGTGGTAGTACGAAAGGTGGGAAAAAGTAGTTTATAAACTTGGTCTCCAAATCCGTCCACGTTAGAATACTTTGTGGCGGTTCCTTTGCAAGCCAATGCCGGTCTTGTCCCTCTAAGGAGAAAGGAAAAAGTTGTAAACGGATTACCTCATGTGGAACACCATTGAATTTGACCGTATTCGTGAGTTGCAGGAATCTCTTGATGTGGTCATGAGGATCATCAATGGTACGCCCCAAGAATGGTTGAGCAGTGACCATCTGGATAAAGCCGAATTTGAGCTCAAAGTTGTTGGCTGCAATCGCGGGTATGACAATTGGATCATTGTTGCCCTCCACATGTGCTTGCAAAAGTTCAATCATAGGGCGATTGTCCGGTAGAGGTTCATTGTTGTTATTATTGTTGTTTAGAGGTGGATTGTTATTGTTGTTGTTTTGAGGTGGATTGTTATTGTTTTTGTGTACACCGACCATGTCTAAGTCTTCGAGAGGCTCGGGCTCTTGATAAGATGTTGATCGAGTGCGCATACACCTGCAAAATAACTAACAAAGCAAACAAGAAATATTTTTGGTTTTTATGGTTTTTTAATTTTTTTTGTAGTTTTGAATTTTTTTTTTTGGGTTTTTGAATTTTTTATGAAAAAGTAACATTTACGGCGAACGGATCCCAAAATCCAAGTTCTCACAAAAAACTGTTAATCTTAACGAGAAGAGCCGGCAGCGGCGCCATTTGATACAAGAGATTTGTTATGGGGTTTAGATTAGTTCTCGGTATCTTCTCGAATTGATCACGGTTCAAAGTGGAATAATTGTTCTTGGTTACTAAAAGGGGTTGGTTTTGGTTATCTGATTAAAAGCAAGTATGAAAATGTCGTTGAGCTAAATTAAAGCTTGAAAGATTAAACTAAAAATAACGAGTTAAAAATAATTGAATGAAAACTTAAAGACAATATTAGAAAAATACTTGAACACTTAATAAATCTAAAACTTGGAAACTTTATAAAAACAAGAAATTAAGTCCGTCGGAATCCCTGGTCGGAATCCCGTCGGAATGTGCTGGTCGGAATAGGCAAATCGGAATGTCAAACACACTCTTGTCGGAATAATTCAATCGGAATGTGGGAATAAGGGGCTATCGGAATCCTGTTGTCGGAATGAGGACCAATCGGAATGTTAGAAAACAAAGCCAATCAGAATATGCTAAAAAGGTCACAATCGGAATAATTAACGAATACGTCTAATCGGAATGTCACAAAAACACCACAATCAGAATATCCTAAAACCCTTTTCCGATCGAACGATCGGAATACCAAGGGTGCCCAATCGGAATATAAACTCCCTAATCCGATCAATACGATCGGAATAATGGCTGCAAATCGAAAAGCACAATCGGAAAAGGGTTTACCCTTTTCCGATTAATATGTGATTCGAAAATAAGCTAAGTGAAAAGCTATTTTGATAAGCTAATCACCAAAACTTGAACGAATCTAAAGTAAAAAGGACTCAACGAGCACAAATAACAACTTATTCAATCTTAAAATAATCAACCTTTTAAATCAAACTATAAAAAGATGAACTTTTTAAGAAAACTTTAAAGTAAATAAGCTAAACATATAAATAAGCCAATAAGCACAAGAATCTTAAAGCTTAATCGTATGAAAGCTTAAGTAGGAACAAAAAGATTAACTTTTTAAGCACAAAAACATCAAGATCAACACGGATTAAATGTGTTTCACACCAAAAGTTAACTAAAATAAAGAAAGGTAAAAAAAGAGATGAAAGATTAAAAGCTTAACTAGAACTTGATTAATGAAATCAACAACACACAAAGGTTTAATCTTGAAAGATTAAAAGAAAGAAAAGATGAAAACTTAGTAAGAGAAAGTGGAGAACTTTCTCTCTCTAAAAACTAGAAAGAAGAATAAAAAATTAAAAACTAAAAACTAGCTCTCAAAATTGTAAGGAGAAGGCCTATTTATAGGTGTTGCTTGTGGGCTTGTAAATGGGCTTCTCTTCTTCTTTCTTCTTTAGTCTTTACATTTCTCTAAATAAACGTTTCCGACTTTGGATTTTGAGAAGTGTCGGTGAATAAATTCAACTCGTCTTATAATCTTTTGTTTAATAGACTCGAGTTCTTCGACATATATGAATCTTCCATCTTTGGCCCTTTCTTCGATAAATCTTCAAATAGGCACAATGACTTCAAATCTTTTGCATCTCTTGGATAATAGACTTCGTCTTGAGTCTTTTTCTTCGATAAAACCCGTGCAATCCCATGTTTTCTTCAATATTCATCCGGTTGACTCTGAAAACACAATAAACACAAAAACCACGCATAATTCCAAACAAATGATATTAAATACATGTTTTGGTCTCGTTTTAGCCAGAAATAAGTGGTAAAAGGATGGGTGTTTTCACACCTATCATAGCTATAAGGATTATTTTCAAAAGTGTTGCAAAGTTCATTGGTTTTGCTTGTAGTCAATATGGGATTTATTTCCTCCAATTTTGTTTTGGAGTTTTAATACAGCTAGGCCCCTCGTGGGATTAGTAAGATGTTTGTGTGGCCGCACCCAAATTTGTTTTGGTAATCTTGCTTAATCTGTGAACGAGAAATAGAATGGTTAATGAAAGGAATGACAGAGATCCATATCCTTATTAATGTTGTATTAGAAATAAAAGGAGAATAATAATGATGAATCATTAAAAGGTTCTATCCAGGAGACCTTACTCGAGTTCTACTAGAGACATTGCTAGTGTAACTAGACGCTAGTCAATGTAATCACGATTTTTGAAATATGTCCAAGTGGGAGCTGAAAGTTTATGGACTTATATTTAATAGCCGTGTGATAGGATCGAACTCGAGATTACGGGATTGCACTCAATACGTAAAGAGTTAATTTATTTAATAAATATATTTGTTATATTTATTTAAATTAAATCAAGCTATAACTTTCACGACCGTTAAATAATTAAGAGTTAAGTATTAACAAGCGTTGTGGAATAAAAAGAAAGAAGAAAAGAAGGTTCCGGAACACCCCTTAGGGGTGTTTGGGCCGTCGGTTATGGAGACAAAAGGGGAAGGAAAAAACTTTCCTTATATTTGTTTTACTTGGGCTACAATAATTCCTAGGCCTATATAAACAACCCCTCACCCTCATAATTCATACCCCAATCTCTTCTTCTCTCTTTCTTTGGGCGATCGCAACACAAAACCACAAAAGGGTTTCGTGTGGTTTTTTTCTTGGTATTCGGTTTAGCATATAATCTAGTCCTAGCCCCTCTCTAGGGTTGTTGGGTAGATTTTTCCACAAGCGTAGAAGCTCGGTTTACACGTGCTAGACTCACGGTTAGCTCATTGTGTTACGTGTGTACAAGAACGTAATATAGTCTTACTTTAGACAATATCTTGGTGGTGTTCGTTATATACCTTAATTGGTGCTTCGTTCTTTATCTTGTGGAATCGCATTAGCTAAAAGGTATGTAACCCTAATTCGATTAATTATAATTGTGTTAATTATGATCTTGTTAAATCGCTTCTGCTATATGTGTGCTTTGATCTCGTTTAGTGTTTTGTATAATTGTTATGATCTAATAAACCTTCAGACACTATGTTGGAAATACGTTTTTCGTATAAAGAAAGTCTCGGTCACTCCAACAATACAGTTATAGGCTCGTAGTATTATTTAAGTAATGATTATGTTTAGCCCGACCCATGAGCATTTTCATGGGCCAGAGGCCCAAGTCCACTTAGGGACTTGGGTATATAAACCTCTTTCCACCATGGAAAGGGGTGTTGGTTGTTTTTACATTTCACACATTAATACAAGTTTCTTTCTTTCTCTTTATAGTTTCTCTCTCTAGAATAACAACAAGCCTCTTGATTAGTTATAAGATTATCACTTTTCTACAATTGGTATCAAGAGCCATGGGATGATTTAAGGTTTGATTTGTGTTATTTTTTAGTTTTTGATTGGGTTTGGTGTTTTAAGGATAATAAATCTCAAATCTTGAAAATTTTTCGCGTTTTTTATGGTAAAAGTTGGTAAGCAAATCATCTACATAGTTGTGGTAGTGATTTGATTTATTTGATTTGGTTAAAATCGCAAAGTTTCTTGGTTATTTGGTGATTTTCGGGGTGTTTTTAGCTTAAAAGTGATATCGGATATCAAAATTTTTGGATACTGAGTCTATTTTCCGAAGTTATCATGAGGGTTTCTGATTACTCCGAAGTTATCACGAGGGTTTCTGATTTTCCTGAAGTATTGAAGATCAACTATTCCTAAGTTCTTCAAACAACCAGAATTCCGAAGTGAATTAGAAGAGTGATTCCGAAGTGAATTAGAAGAGTTATTCTGAAGTTTTCATTATTGTTTTCATATCCCGAAGTAAACTCAGACCATCATTCCGAAGTAAACTCATTCCGAAGTACACCATTTTCCCATATTCCTAAGTACACTAAGAGATTCATTCCGAAGTAAGTCATCTTTTCCTTATTCCGAAGTGAATTAGAAGAGTCATTCCGACGTGAACTTAGAGTGTCATTCCGAAGTAGATTCCGAGTTTTATTCCGAAGTGCACTTAGAAGGTTATTCCGAAGTACACAGTCTTTACATTCCGAAGTGATCTCAGAAAGACATTCCGAAGTTCTCAAGTTTAGGGATTCCGAAGTAGTATTTCAGATTTATTCAGAAGTTAATTTTTTAATTTCTTTGAAATTTACCTTACAAGTTATTTGGGATTTTGACGATTTCTTCACCAACACACAAACTAAGCATCAACAACAACACAGTTTCACAACCTTATTTCATTGCTCGATCAAAAGATAATCTTTTTCTATCAAGTGTTCCAAAAATGAATCCTCATTCATTTATGCCTACAATGACATCGCTTACCGATATTTCAATCATTTCGGGTACCGACACTCGCCCACCGTTGCTCATCAAAGACTTATTTGAAGCATGGCAAGGTCGCATGAAAACTTACATCATGGGTAAACCCAATGGTAGATTTATGCTTCAATCCATTGAAAAAGGTCCACTAGATTGGGGAGAAGTTACTGTCAACAATGTAACACGGACAAGGTTGTATCATGAGTTACCGGATGCTAACAAACTCATTGCCGATGCAGATGAAAGGGCCGTTCAGACAATACTTCAAGCTCTTCCACCCGATATCAATAGAATGGTAGGTGAACACACAGTGTCAAATGATCTTTGGGATCGATTAACTGTTTTGTTACAAGGGACTTCTCTAACTAAGCAAGAACGAGAGTGTCAATTGTATGACTTGTTTGATAGGTTTACATACATTCCAGGGGAAACTCTCCACGATCACTACTGGCGTTTCACTACTTTGATGAATGATATGAACGTGTATAATCTAAGGATTGCTCAGTTTCAACTAAACACCAAGTTCTTGAACACGTTACCCCAAGAATGGAGTCAATATGTCACCGATGTTAAGATGATTCTAGATTTGCACAAGTCAAATTTAGATCAACTCTATGCTTTCTTGCAGCAACACGAGAAGCACGTGATCCAAAAACGCATCTCTCAGGGATCTTATCAAGAACCATTGGCATTGATGGAAAATCATCCAACTTTGTCATATCACAACTCTCCGTTTGCTTTGGGACAACAATCTTCCTATCAACCATTGTATCAAACACCAAGCTTCCCACAGTATTCGATCTTGCCACAACCGCCTACATCTTATCACCAACAATACAAGCAACCAGCAACATCATCACAAGGAGCCTCACACCAGTTACCTTATGCTTCACAACAATATTCACCTTATCAACCTCCAACAAACCCTGCCATCACCTATCAACAACATGAGGCTCCTCAACCCCATTACTCACAACATGTTAGTGTTCCTTCAAATCAGCTTGTAGCTCAATCAGCACTAGCATTCTATTGTGATGATGAGATTCCTGTCCCTGAGTTTAGACAAGGGGATAATCCTACTGATATACTTGCTCAAATGTCTTCTTACCTCACTCAAACATTGAACAAACGAGGTTACAGAGGACCAGCTCCAACAAACAATCAGTTGAGTAACTCTTCTAACTCTCGACAACAAGCTACAATTCAAGATGGCAGAGTAATGGTGCAACCACTTTAGGGGAGACCAAGTTCATCTAATGCTGGTGCACGTCCATCTAACACTGCTGCAACAAGGGGTAATAACACTGGCAAAATGAAGATGATTATATGTTATAACTGCAAAGGGGAAGGGCACATGGCTCGAGAGTGTAAGCAGCCCAAGAGGAAAAGGGATAGCACATGGTTTCAGGAGAAGATCTACTTGGTGAATGCTCAAGCCCAAGTACGTGAGCTCGATGAAGAAGAGTTAGCATTTCTCGCAGATCCGGGAGTTGTGGACACTGACGGTCTCACAGCAGCCATCACAAATAATGCTGCATATCAATGTGATGATCTTGATGCATACGACTCTGACTGTGATGATCTCAATACCGCCAAGGCAGCTCTCATGGCAAATCTTTCACTTTATGGAGCTGACACAATTTCTGAGGTACCAAATATTGCCACAGATACTAGTATTGTACCTTATCAAGTTGAGCAAGTGTCTGAGTATCGGAATCAGCCTCCGGTGGTTAGTAACTCAAACGAGGAGACAAACAATGATAGAAATATCAATGCAAGTCCCCAGACTTTGAGTGAACCACAACCGGGAGCTATTACGACTACAAATTCGTTTGCTCAACAAGATTTGGTTATGGTGTCGGCATCTATGCTTGGCCAAATGAATAATGCGGTC
Source organism: Glebionis coronaria (assembly GCA_025667525.1). NCBI lineage: Eukaryota > Viridiplantae > Streptophyta > Magnoliopsida > Asterales > Asteraceae > Glebionis > Glebionis coronaria. The sequence continues at coordinate 365,542,473 of CM046878.1, forward strand.
CTTGAAACCCTCAGTGTTAATCAGACTTTATCTGCCGAGCTTGTTTTGTATAAGGAAAAGGTTAAAAACTTGGAATTAACTCTAGTGACCACTACCTTAACCAATCCTGAATTTGATAGGTTTAGGAAAGTCCAAATGGATAATTTGCTAGAAATTGAGAGTTTAAGAGCAAATCTTTCGAAAGAACTTAAAGAAAAAGAGTCAGTTGTTAATTATTTTCAAAAACTACAAACGGATTTCGAAATTCTCGAGTCTAAAAGGGTTGAAACGGAAATTAAGGCGTCTGAGAAAGTTAAAAAGACTAAAATTTTGCTTTTAAAACAATACTCTGCTTCACATTTAGTACACTTGTTTCATTCTTCTTTTCAAGAGTTCAATCTATCGCGTCTAATAGACCTACCACCTAACCCGGGGTATGCAAAGCAAGCATTTAACCACAACCCACGACTTTATGATGCAACAAAGTTAGGATTTGTCTTAGATCCGATTGTATTTTCAAATAATCTGAGAGTATGTCACTACATGAAGAGAATCGGTCAAAAGTAATTTTTACATATCCTGAGTATGATTAAGCACAACTTAATGCAACATATGAAAAAATAGATCTTAGAATTCGCTTTAATATGCAAAAGGAATTTATCCATACACCAACTTACATGCCTACTAGAGAAAGCCTTAGTATACTTCCTACACTTGTTAATTCGGACGAACCTAAGGAAATTCCTAAGAATCTTCCACCGGTAAGTACGGTATTGCTAAGCTTGGAAGAGATTGAGTGATACCTAACCGGATTTGACAAGGTCATCCAGGAATGTATGACTTCAACGGCTCAAACCGCTGGAGAATGGGCTTTCGAACACATGAAAACGGTGTTTGAGAAAGAGATCGTTCCGTTTGTAAACAATATTAAAGATGGATTTTTCGATCTCGCTGAAAATCTTAGTTTCGAAATGAGTGAAGTTTGAAAAGTTTTCAATGAAATGGATGATGCTTATGAACAACATTTAATTGAGAAATAAAAGATTTTGTCCGAATATGACCGATTCTTAGAACATATAGTGTCTCTCGAAGTGATGCAAGTTGTTACTATTGAATTTGCTTTTGTGATGACATCTGCTATGAATAAATGTGATGATGTGCATGATATATCTGTGAATATTGTTGAACCTGTGAATAATGTAGATAATCATTCTTGTCATGAATCTAACGCTGCACTTTTAAAGCTTCAAGATTCTTATAACTCACTTTCAAAACGTTTTGATGAGCTTCAACAACATTGTATATCTCTTGAAATTGAAAATCAATCTAAAAATGAAACTCTTTCAAAAAGAAATGATTGTGAAAACTCCGTTGAGACTAGTGACAAGATGATTCAGGTGGTTCAGGCATTAGAGGAAGAAATTATGAGACTTAAGAGAGAATCCGTAGCAGAGAAATTGGAACTAGAGGCTGCAAAGATTAAAAATCATGCCCTAGAAGATAGAATTACTTCTATGCTAGGGGAGTTTGATAAAGTAAAGCAGGGTTTTTCACAAATTTATTGTTCGTTAGTGTGACACCCCGGGTAGGGTCAAAATATGCGGAAATATCCACGGAGGTGTTACAAGGGTGGATCGATAGCATATAGTCCATAGAGCATAAGATAAAGAGTTATTTAAATCAGATTACATGTTTGTTAACAAATAAAATAAAATTGTCTTAAACATGACATAAGGCGATTGTTTATGTTTCCCAAATAGAACCCCTAACGAGTCCTATGATGCAGATTACTAAGATGCTGGAGACCATGCACACACCACATACTAACTTCATATTCCTGTGCAAAACATACTAACGGGGGTCAACATAAAGTTGGTGAATTTACAGATTTTAACAATTAATTAGTTTGGACATACAATAATCATAGAAGTAATAATGCACAAAGCATTCTTACTAAAATGTAAATAACATTTGTTTATTATTAGAAACTGAAGCTTAACCTCCATAGTCCTCAACAGATGAGGACGTAGTGTCTTACAAAAAGACACCCATTCCAGTTCCAACATGGTATACGTCTGTTGTCCCAGCCAAGGCACAGTGAGTATGACTCACCCAGACGGGGATGGTCAATCCCTAATAGATCTATTTATAACATTCGGGCAATTTACAACAATTTAACAGTTTCAATAATAATCAAGTTTATACAATCCAGTTGTGTCCATTATATGTTTGCATATTTTCTTTCCCAAAAGGGAAAGGTTTATCAAAAGTTTATATGGGGTTGTAAACTCACCTAGGAGTAGGCAATAGCTGTTTAATATGAATATCCAATTAAAGCTCACGCCAAGGATATGCCTAATCAGATAGTACAGTCTTAATAGATATTACAAAGAACATATATGTATGCTTATACAGATTTTAGTCAGTTCCTTTCATGCTACAGTATTTATCTAAATAACCGTAGTTCAAGTATCATCAATGTTCATTTAACTTATCTATACAAGTTTCATTTCTAAGTGAACATAAAATGCCTAACTCTTAATATCAGTTAGCATACAAGTATTTATAATAATCATGCAACATACAATTAAGTTTCTTGGTTATGTAGACATAAAATGTTCTACTTAAAATATTAGTTTTCATTTTGTTCAACGTTCATATAGTTTTTATTTTCTAAAAGTATATGAGTTTATGTATGAGTAGTATATATATCCATAATTGTTATACAATTATTTCCTAAAGTAAATATAAATATTTTTATTTTGAAAATAAAATAAAATATTTTATTTAACTTTAAAGTTTCCATAAATCATTTTATCTTTCATAAAATAATTTAACTTAAGAGTTTATACATTAATTATTTATGGTCTAGGGTTTTAATTATGTTTTATTATAATTAAAACTAGATTTTAGGGTTAGGGCTTGTTAATGGTTTAGGAACGTGGCAAAACTAGTCCCTCCACATTTTAAACAAGTATAACTTTCGGATTTTTCATATATAGTACCTAGGGCTTGTTAATGTTTCGGCCTATGGTAGATTTAGTCCCCCTAGTTTTATCTAGGTTTTGTAACTTTACTAAAATTACAAAAACAACCCCTAGGGCTTCTTTAAGTTTCGGCATTTTACAAAAATAGTCCTTAGGGTTTTAAAATGACAAAATAACTTTTAGAAACTTCCCAAAATGGTCCCTAGGGTTTAATTTGTCACGGATAGTAATTATTAAACCCTAGACATTTGGATATTTACATTTTCAGTCCCTGTGCTTACTAGTTTATCAAAACAAGTTTTATAAGTTACGGTTTTAGTCCTAAGTTTTATAAATTGTCATTTTCATCTGAAAAGTTTTTATAAGTTATATTTTTATTATAAAAACTTTTATTTAACATTCAAAATAGTATATGGGCTCAGTAAATGGGCTAAACATCTAATGGGCTATTTTAGTGGGCTTAACTATATTTTTAAGTCCTTTAATTAGTTAAATGGGCCTAAGTGTAACCTTAAGTCCATTAAGTTACTAGGATTTATTAAATGGGCTTATTGGGTCCATTAAGTTTTGAATTAACATTTCATGGGCTTAAATAGTCCATTAACACTACTTTACATTTTATGTAAGTTTCAACTTAGGATATTCTTATAAGCTTGTCTTTAGTTTATTCATATTTAGTTTTGAATCTAAAATAGAATAATAAAACTTATACTTTGTTTTATGTGATGTACCAATTTAGATCTAGGTATGTTACAAGGTTTTATACAAGTCATAAGTTCTAATCATGAGCTTAAGACCCACAACTATGATTACCATAGCTTATTAAGGTGTGTCAAGTCTTGTTTTAAGATTACATGTACTTGCAAGTGTTTCAATATTAAGATCTAGCTATGTACATCATAAGAAAACAAGTCAAAGTCCATGTACACCATATATAGCTTACGGTTAGTCATTTAATCTTGGTATTTCGAAGATATGGTTTTTAGCTAGTTTCATATATACCATTTAACCACAAATCTAGGTTCTACATATACATGCATGTACACTAAAAGAACATCTAAGTACACATATAACATTTTAGTGATTTTCAATAGTCAATTTAACATGTAATGAAACGTATTCCATCATTTAAACTTAGCACATAAATCATGTATTCATTAATCATATATGCCGTGACCTTCTAGGTCATGGTTTTCATGGTTCTTGAGTTACACATGTTTATTTTATGAGATCTATGATTATTTGTTAACCAAAGTCCCATAAAGTAAGATTTGTAACCCTTGCTACATTAAGTTATATACATGTGTTTATAGATGGATGATGATGCATGCAAGTGAAAATGAAGAAACATAAGGAGTATACCTTTCTTGCCTAAATGTTACCAAGGAAGATCTATATGAACAAGGGGGTTAGAGATCTATTTAAGATGATGAAGGAGACTCTAAATATTAACCAAGCCGTGACCTTTAAGGTTCGGCTAGAGCTTAGTATAATACTTCCAAAGATGATAATAATGCTATCAAATGATTTGTGATTACTATGGGACAAAGATCTAGTAGATTTAGTGAACAAACTTGGATTTTTGGTGGCTTATAGCCGAATTGTTTGAGAGTGAAAAGGGGAGAGAGATATGCTTAAGAATATGGAGAATGTATGTGTGTGAGATTCTAGCTAAAAGGGGAGAGAGAAGGAAGGTAAAAGGGTAAGCTTTCATTAGGAAGGGAATACATGACATGTGTCATACTCTTCATTTCCAAAGCAACTATCCCTCTTCCACCTATAGGTGCCGTGTACACCTAAACACAAAGGGGGAAAAGTTGCGCCTAAGTTGGACTTATGTTGTGGGCTTGTGTTGGGCTAGCACCAAGAGGTAAAGGATTTTGGGCTAGTCCAAGATGTGCATGAATGCCTAAGATGTACATATATACATAGATGGCATAAATACTTATCACAACATATTTCCATGTTTTGTTAAATGTTACATTCATAGACTTGTTTCATATATATGAATGGTTCATTATTTGTTCTCTTACTCTCATATCAATATTTAAGTTATGTAATCCATCATAAAACAAAATGATTGTAGATGTAAATAAATACATAATGATAAGTCCACACACACATCTTATAGGATTATAACACATGAATGATTGCTCTTAAGATCTCTAGATGAAACATCCTTACATAAAATCATGGTAAAATCATGGATTTTACAACACCACCCCGTTATTTTAGCTTTGTCCTCAAAGCTACTAAAAACGTAGTTATCTTTTAATTGAAAAGATGAGGGTACTTGGCTTTGAAGATGTCTTCACGTTCCCAGGTGTACTCGGGGCCTCTCTTCGAGTCCCATCATACTTTGATTAGCGGGATGCGGCTACGTTTCAACTTCTTGGTTATTCTCTCCATGATTTCCACTGTTGTCTCCGTGTATTTGAGTTGGTCATCGATATGGACCCCTTCTAAGGGCATGAACAAAGGTTTCTCGGCGTAGCACTTCTTCAAATTTGACATATGGAAGGTGGGGTGTATCCGACTTAACTGTGGTGGCAGTTCTAAGCGATAAGCCACTTCCCCGACCTTGGCTAACACTTTGAAAGGTGTTGGAAATACGTTTTACGTATATAGAAAGTCTCGGTCACTCCAACAATGTAGTTATAGGCTCGTAGTAGTGTTTAGTAACATTTATTAAATAGCCCGACCCATGAGCATGTTCATGGTGTTGGAAATACTTTTTACGTATTAAGAAGGATCCGTCATTCCAACAATAGTCCATGTAATAGCTCGTAGTTTAGTTACTTATCTTTATTTAACAAACAAACCAAAGCCTAGCCTACAACATGTGTAGGCCGGCCCAAATGTAAGCCCAAGCCCATGACAAGGGCTTGGGTATATAAACCCTCTCCTTAGATGGAGAGGGTGTGTGGTGATTTCATTTGAATAACACATAGTTCTCTTAAACTTTCTCTCTCTAGAAGTGTGAAATCCACCATCTTTCTATCTCTTTCTCTCTCTAAAACATAAGCATAGATTTACATATCCTACAAATGGTATCAAGAGCATGGGATGAAATATAGGTTTGTTTTAGTGTTGCGTATGTTCTTATAAGCATTTCGTTGCTTTTTGAGTTCATATTGCCGAATCATCAAATTTTTTTGTGTTTGATCATGATTTCAAGAAGCATAACGTATTCAGTAGTGTTGTAGTGTTTTTGGTGTCTTGATTTTGGTTAAAACACAATCTTTCTTGGATCAAAACTTCAAAAAGTTCTTGTTTTCTTCATTCCGAATTTCAAGCAACATCACCATCGGAAAGTACAAGTGAAAAGGGTTTCCATCGCAATAACCATCACCATCGGAAAGTGACTGGTTCTACTTTGCGATACTTGGATTTTGATACTTATTCTGATCTGGATATTCTGATCGTTCTTTGCGATCTGGGATTCCGATGGTTATAAGGAAGTTTTAAGTCGTTATTCTGCCTAAATTGTGTCAGCCATATTCCGATCTGAATATTCCGACAACACTTTGCGATCTGAGCATTTCGACAGAACTTTGCGATCTGAGCATTCCGACAGAGCTTTGCGATCTGAACATTCCGACAACTTGCATTGCGATCTGGACATTCCGATAGTGACATTCCGATCTGGACATTTAGATCGTGTGACATTCCGATCTGGACTTTCCGATAGTGACATTCCAATCTGGACATTCCGATCTAGACATTCCGATACCAGTAACATTCCGACAATCCAAAAATTATTCCTTAAAAAATTTCGAATCGTGTGTAATTTTGACTTGGAATTTTTGGTTTATCGAGAACATATTTTAGGGGATTTTAACATTGTTTCTCGACTTCAACACAAAAACACTTAACCTTATTTCATTGTTCGATCAACTTTGTAAATCTTAACTTATTGAAATGGAGTACACATCTCTTACGGATAAGTCCATCCTCTCGGGTACGGATAATCGTCCACCAATGTTGGAGAAGTCTATGTACGAGGATTGGACTTCCCGAATGGAACTTTACATGTTGAACAAAGAGAATGGACATCTCAGTTGGGCATCGGTGCTCAATGGACCATTAGATTATGGTACAGTGACGGAAGGTACGACTACTCGTCCTCGCACAACGGGTGAATTGACTGGAGATATGAAGATTCAAGATAAATGTGATAAGTATGCTACAAACATCATTCTCCAAGCCCTTCCTCCAGATGTCTACAAACTCGTCAGCAAACATAAAGTTGCCAAAGAGTTATGGGATAGAATTCGGGTTCTAATGCAAGGCACCTCGTTAACTAAACAAGAACGAGAGTGTAAGCTTTATGATACTTTTGATAAGTTTGCCTATGTGCCAGGGGAGACTCTCAATGACTACTATCTGAGATTTACCCTATTGTTGAATGAGCTTAATATCTATGGCATGGCAATTCCTACCTTTCAATTGAACACCAAGTATTTGAACACTCTTCCTCCACAATGGAAAAAATACGTGACGGATGTTAAATTGGCTAAGGACTTGCATAACACCAATGTGGATAAACTTCAAGCTTTTCTTCAACAACACGAATGCCATGTGATCGAGGCTCGGTTGTCTACACTTCAAGTTCATGATCCACTTGCAATGTATGCTTCTCAACAAAACATGGCTTATACTTATCAGCAACCTTCATACTTGCAGCATACACCACCACACAACTATCAGCAACCACAACAACCATCTTATCCACCACTAATGATGCCACAACAAGCATTTCAACAAAGTGTTCATCAACAATCTTTTCCACAGCAACCACCATATCAGACATCACCATCACAAGTCAACACCTCTCCAATAGGCTATACTTCTCAGCAAGGATATTTTCCATTAGAAGCACAACCAGCACAAGCTTTCTACTCTAATGAACTTCCACCAATCCAAGCACCGGTCTTTACTCCAAATGATACGCCAGCTGATGTACTAAACCATCTCACTGCCTACTTGTCAAAACTTGTTGCAACTAGAGGATTTCCACCAACAAACAATCAGCTCCGCACCTCTTCAAATCCTCGACAACAAGCCCCTGTTCAAGATGGTCAAGTGACGGTGCAACCTATTCAGGGAAGGCAAAATTCATATGGACCTCCTACAAGGACTGGGAACAATCAAGCTGTGAATTCTCAAGCTAGTGGAAATGGAAGTCCTATTGGTCCTAAAAAGGTTGCGACTTGCTACAATTGCCGAGGACAAGGTCATATGGCTAGGGAATGCACTCAACCGAAGAGGAGAAGGGATGATGCATGGTTTCGTGAGAAGATGTATTTGGTTGATGCTCAGTCTAAGGGGAAGATTTTGGATTCAGAGGAGTTAGCATTTCTTGCAGACCCAGGGGCAGTAGATACTGAAGGCATTACAGTCGTTTCCACTTCTAATGCAGCTTATCAAGCGGACGATCTTGATGCATACGATTCTGATTGTGATGACATTCACTCTACCCAAGCTGCTCTCGTTGCTAATCTCTCTCACTACGGTTCTGATGTCGTCAGTGAGGTACCAACCACATCTAATAATATTGATGATAACCAACATCAAGTTGGGCATGAAAATGACAACCTTGAACAACATTCGGGAACTAGTAACTCAAATGATGTGGTACCCAATCCTACACATTTGAGTGAACCTCAACCAAATGCTACGACGGGTATGGAATCTTATGCTCAACATGATTTGGTCATGGTGCCTAAACATATTATTGATCAAATGCATATGGCCCTCAGACAATCCGTAGATACGAATTCCACCCTAACTACTGAGCTTGCATTGCATAAAGAAAAGGTCAAAGCTTTTGAAATGGTCCCTCAAGCAGAGAAAATAACATGTTCTGAATTTGACCAATTTCGTTTTGAAAAGATTGAACACTTGAAAGAAATAGAATCATTAAAAGCTAATCTTTCCAATAAATTAAAAGAAAAAGAGTCGGTTGTCAATGATCTTCAGAAACTTAAAATGGATTTCGAAACTCTTGAGTCTAAAAAGTTTGAATCGGAAATTAATGCTACCAAACTTCTTAAATTCAAAGAACAACAGCTTTTAAAACAATACGCTTCATAGAAAAGGTTCATCTTTTAACTAAATCATTTAAAGAACTCGAACTTAAGCGTCTTCAAGATTTACCACCTAATCCCGGTTATGCAAAACAAGCTCAGGAACATATTCCCGGTCTTTATGATATGACCATAATTGGCAAATCGAAAGAAGCACCTTTTGTTCGTAGTACAGAGGAGACACAGTCACTTGCGGATGAAACTCATTCTAAAATGTTTTCAAAATTCCATACGATTGATTATGATAAGTATAACAAAGATCAATTGTCTAAAAAGACTCGCATTCGCTTACAAAAGGAATTAGCTGAATTGACAGTTCTTGTGCCCCAAAGTTTGTCAAATGAAAACCTTCCTAGTACGTCTCCTACACTTGTCAAAACGGATTTAACGAAGTTAATTCCACCGGTAAGTAAGGCGTCCGTTAACTTAAATGCGGTACACCAACACTTAGCCAATTTTGACAAGGTCATTTTGGAACGTACGACGACTTCGGCCATAACGGAAGGTGAATTGAACTTTGAGCACACTAGAGCTGCGTTCCGAGACGAAATTGTTCCGTTTGTAAAGAATGTTAGAGCTTGTCTTAGTAATCTTGATCAAGATCTGCTTTTGGAAATAGAAGAAGTTAGACGTGTTTTCAATGAAATGGATGATGCTTATGAAAACAGTTTACTTGAAATAGAACGGGTTTCACGCCAGAATGATCAGCTTCTGAAGCAAGTGATGTCTCATGATATAGTTTCTATCTGTGTGAATAAAAGTGTTGATAATGATTCTATTGTGCATAATATTGAATTTGTGGATACTGTGGTAGATAGTAATTGTCACGAATCTGACGCTGAATTTTTAAAGCTTCAAGATTCATATTCTTCGCTTTCAAAACGTTTTGATGTGATTCAAACACATTGTATTTTGCTTGAATGCAAGCAACAATTTATTCAGGAAATCTTTGAAACGTCATTCGAAGGTGTTCATATCGATGATGCAAACTTTGAAAAGAATTTTCTATTGAATTTACAATCAAAACAGCGTCAGCCAAGTGACAAAGTTGCTACATCTTTGCCGATAGAAATAGAGAAATCTAAGGAGCTTAACTGTGTGAACGTACTTGAGGCCGCTGAGAATTTAAAACTTGATCTAGATAATCGAGTTTCCAAGATTTTGTCCAAAGTTGATAACTTAAAACAGAAAAATACACGACTCTTCGATTCAGTAAAGCCCGCATGTGCTAATACCACTGCACAGAATCAATCTTTGATTGAACAATTGAATCGACAGTCGGTGGAAATATCTGATTTGAGGGAACAAATTTGTGATAAAAATCTGGCCTTGGCTGAGTTAAAGGAAATACTTCGTACTCTAAAAGGTAAGAATGTTGTCGATAACGCAGCCACTGTCTCAGCATCGTCCTCTAGTGCAATCAAAAGGAACCTAATAGCCGTCACACCACTTAACAAGGGCCCTAGGACTAAACCATCTCAAACTTTGGTCACTAAAGATAAGGCAGAATCAAAACCAGCTTCTAATATTCCCGTGTTGCCTTCTACAGGAGTAAGCACCACTACTAAGGCTCAAAGATCTAAGCTTAAAGAAACAAGAAGAATGATAGGATCTTGCCCCCATCTAGTAGTCAAGTGAAGAAGAAAGTAGAAGCCCATCCTAGGAATATTATTTCTGTTTTGAATAAAAAGAATCGTGTAGCTAAACCTAAAGGCTCTGCGGTTGTGCAGCGTTCTAAGCCTACTGTGAATTCTAATTTGAAATGTTGGAATTGCAATGAATGTATGTTTTCTAGTCGTCATGATTCTTGCCTTATTGACCATGTGAATGAGATGTATGCCCGGAAAAATGGATTAGAATGGAAACCGACTGAGAAAGTGTTAACCCAAGTTGGTTGGATGTGGCGCCCCACTGGTAGAACTTTCACTATAGTAGGAAATACGTGCCCTTTAACTAGGATCACTCCCACTGAAGTGAAGAAAGCGTATCCTTTAACTAGGAGTACCAAGGCTACCAAAACACAAGCGTGTCCTTTAACTAGGAACACTGACACTACTGTAGGAACCAAGTGCCCTTTAAATAGGTCTACTCCCACTGTAGTGCCCGCGAATAATCCAAAACCTAAGAAAGTTGGAACAGTAAAACCTGTTAGTGCTAAAACTCACGTTAGAAAACGCAGAAAATCTAAGGGTCTAAAAAATGTTAGCAATTCTGATAATTCTATATCTGTATCTGCTAACACTCCGGAACCAATAGTTTCCAATGCATTGTCTACTGTTGTTATTGAAAACAGGTGGTCCAAATTGTTCTCTGGTATTTGGACTCTGGTTGCTCCAAGCATATGACCGGAGATCGCTCTCAGCTCAGAAATTTCGTCAGCAAGTTTCTTGGTACGGTTAGATTTGGAAATGATCATATTGCAAAGATAATGGGTTATGGTGAATATCATACTGGGAATGTTATCATTTCAAGAGTGTATTATGTGGAAGGTCTCGGTCACAACTTATTTTCTGTGGGACAATTTTGTGATGCAAACCTAGAAGTTGCTTTTCGAGAACATACCCGCTTCATTCGTAATTTGGAAGGGGTTGACTTATTGAAAGGTACTCGAGGGAATAATTTGTATACTTTGTCTCTACAAGACATGATGGCCACTTCTCCCGTATGTCTTCTCTCCAAAGCATCGAAGACTAAGTCATGGTTATGGCATCGACGGTTATCTCATCTTAACTTTGACGCTGTTAATCACTTGGCGAAAAACGAACTTGTTCGTGGGTCTTCCTAAACTATCATTTCACAAGGATCATTTGTGTTCCGCATGTACAATGGGGAAAAGCGCTAAGAAGTCATACAAACCCAAGCTGAAGACACCAACCAAGAGAAACTTTATCTGTTGCATATGGATCTTTGTGGGCCAATGCGTGTGGAAAGTCTTAGTGGCAAAAAGTACATCCTCGTCATTGTTGATGATTACTCTCGGTTTACATGGGTGAAACTTCTTAAAGCAAGAAATGAGGCACCTAAATTCATCATCGGATTTCTCAAGATGATTCAAGTGTGTCTAAACACTACTGTCCGACGCATTCGTACAGATAATGGAACCGAATTTGTGAATCAAATTTTGCGTGATTATTATGAAGAAGTTGGCATTTCTTATGAAACATCCGTTGCTCGCACTCCACAACAAAACGGTGTCGTTGAAAGGCGAAATCGCAAACTTATGGAAGCTGCTCGAACGATGTTAATTTACGCAAAGGCTCCATTGTTTTTATGGGCAGAAGTAGTATCTACAGCAGTGTACACTCAAAACCGGTCACTAATTCGTAAACGCCATGGTAAAACACCTTATGAGCTTCTCCATGGGAAAGTACCAGATTTATCATATCTTCATGTATTTGGTTCTCTTTGCTATCCAAATAATGATGGTGACAATTTGGGAAAACTTCAACCAAAGGCTGATATTGGTATTTTCATTGGTTACGCACCCGCAAAGAAGGCATACCGAATCTACAACCGTAACTCTCGTAAGATCCTAGAAACTATGAATGTTGATTTTGATGAGCTGACAGCAATGGCTTCTGAGCAAAGCAGCTCTGAACCCGCACTTCATAAAATGGGACCCAGTAACATTAGTTCTGGTCTTGTCCCAAACAACCCTACTTCACCATCATTTACACCACCTTCTAGGACTGAATGGGATACGTTCTTTCAACCATTCTTTGATGAATTCTTTACTCCTCCATGTGTTGTTGCTCCAGAACCTGAAGTAATAGCTCCAGTAACCGAAGTTGTCGCTCCAGCAATCGAAGCACAATTTGATACGTCTGCACCTACAATTGGTCAAGATATACCATCAACAAGTAATTCTCAACCAACACCTGCTTCAACTATCCATGTCATGCCTATTGATGATGAAGAGGATGATGATGATCACGATTTGGAATTCGCTCAAATGCGTGAACTTCCATTCTTTGGTGTACCTATTCCCGACCCTAATCAAGCCGGGTCGTCCACCTCAGAGGAAGCTCCTACTACAGTTTACTCCAATCCACGGATTCGTGAACATGACAGCAAATGGACAAAGGATCATCCTATAGATTCTATAATTGGTGACCCTAATCGTCCGGTATCTACACGAAGTCAGCTACAAGAAAATGCAATGTTTTGTCATTTTGATGCTTTTCTCACTGAAGTTGAACCTAAGACATGGCAACAAGCTTTTACTCAATCATGTTGGATAGAAGCTATGCAAGAAGAACTTAACGAATTCATACGTCTTGAAGTTTGGGAACTTGTCCCATGCCCGGATCAAGTGCAGTTACTCACTTTGAAATGGGTTTACAAGGTGAAACTCGATGAGTTAGGCGGAATATTGAAGAACAAAGCTCGACTAGTAGCTCGTGGATACAAGCAATTATTAGGCATCGACTTTATGGAAACCTTTGCACCTGTTGCCCGTTTGAAGCTATTAGACTATTCCTTGCTTATGCAGCCCACATGAATATGATCGTCTATCAGATGGATGTAAAGACGGCATTTCTAAATGGTGAAATCAAGGAAGAGGTCTATGTTCAACAACCGGATGGTTTTGTGAATCCTAAATATCCTAATCATGTGTACAAGCTTAAGAAGGCTCTCTATGGGTTGAAGCAAGCTCCTCGCGCATGGTATGATCTACTGTCACAATTCCTCATTTCACAAGGCTTCGCTAAAGGCAAGGTGGATCCCACGCTGTTCATTCAGAAACGAGGTAAAGATATGATTATGGTACAAATATATGTTGATGATATTATATTTGCAGCCTCGACCCAAACTTTATCCGACAAATTTGGGAAACTCATGTCTTCCAAGTTTAAGATGTCAATGATGGGAAAGGTATCATTCTTCTTAGGTCTTTAGATATCTCAGAGTCCCAGAGGCATCTTTATCAATCAATCCAAGTATGCCCTTGAATCGCTTAAGAAATATAAGATGGAATCTTGCGACCCCGTGGATACTCCAATGGTGGAACGAACTAAGATTGATGAAGATCCACATGGAGTTGCCGTTGATCCGACACTGTATCGTGGAATGATCGGTACTCTTTTGTATATCACAGCTAGTCGACCTGATCTTCAGTTTTCTATATGTATGTGTGCTCAGTATCAAACTCGGCCTACTGAGTTACACTTGGCCACTATGAAACGGATCTTTCGATATCTTAAAGGAACCATTAATCAGAGACTTTGGTATTCGAAGGACTCTTCGATTGCACTTATGGCATATGTAGATGCGGATCACGCGGGATGTCAAGATACAAGGCGTAGCACGAGTGGAACTTTGCAACTACTAGGAGATCGACTAATCAGTTGGGCATCGAAAAGGCAGAAAAGCGCTGCAATTTCAAGTACGGAAGCAGAATACATAGCTATGTCTGGTTGCTGTGCTCAAATTCTTTGGATGAGATCGCAATTAACCGACTATGGTCTAGGTTTCAACAAAATTCCGATGTACTGTGACAACAAGAGTGCAATTGCCTTATGCTGCAACAATGTTCAATTCTCCCGGTCGAAGCACATTGACATTCGCTACCACTTCATCAAGGAGCAAGTGGAAAATGAAGTAATCGAGCTTTACTTTGTCCGATCTGAGTATCAATTGGCGGATATTTTCACGAAGGCTTTAGATCGCCCTCGAATTGAATTTTTGGCCGACAAGCTAGGAATGAGAACCTTCTCGCCTGAGACTCTAAAGGAACTCGCAGATGAAGCGAAAGAATAGTCTTGGTAAAACTATTCTCCGTATCCTTGGTGATCATCTGTATATATTGTTTATATTTTTATCCACAAAAGCAAAATACAAAAATATAAAACCATATAAAAACCATAAAAATTGAAAAATCTAGAAAAATCCAAAAATATTTTTACTTTATTTTTCAATGGCATGTCTTTTGGTACGATAATATTTACGGCCTTAGAAATGTTGATTAATATCGACACGACGCCATAAATAGAGTTCGTACAAAAGTTGTAAATATTTCATAAAACATGCCTAAATGGCTTGTAGTTATTTCAGACTGCAACCCGGTTTTCACATTAAAGCCAAGTATTTCTTATGAAAACGTTGGCTCACAACGGGAATTAATTTTCTCGGGCAAGGTTTACTTTAAAACCTTGTAAGGGATCAAGTTTACTTTATAACTTGGTCTAACACGGATAAATGTACGCCTCAGTGCATTTATTTGTTTAAACAAGAGAAGTCTTGTTTTTATGAAGCTATCATCTCTACAACCATAGCAATCTACAATTGGTATCTACATACTCGACGATACGACTACTCAAACGACGAATATAGCTCTTTCAATAGAACACGGGTCAACAATTGAGGGGGAGCAATTGTCAAGCGTTCAGAATATTCGATGCCGAAAGTGCCAAGTTCACAAGTTGGTGTCAAGACAACAATACCAATCGTACACGTGGTGTCAAGAGATGACTTCAGACGTGACGAGGCGACCAACATATGCTGACAAAAACCATTTGATCTTATCATATGATGTTCTCATCTATCAGGTCCAACCTTGTCAATTGTTTTCTAATATGGTGAATATGTGATCATGTTACAAATCGATATCATATCTCATACATTTGGTATCATGAAGATAAAACGGACTCACATTTTTCTTCCCAAAACCTTTGTTAAAACTTCATTAAATCAATTGATATTAAAAACATCGATTGGGTTAATATTTTTAATATGGGGGAGAAAATGTGATTTAATTTGGGATATTATCACAAATGGTTTGACTTAATGTGCTGGCTCATCCCGACATATGCGAAATGTTTTCGAATATCGTGACATATGTTAAGGGGGAGCAAAATGGATTTGCATATCAAAATAGATTTTCATGGTGACATATACTTACCCAAAACCCATTTATTTCACGACGATTAAGATTGTGGTGACATAAGGATGGTAGGATAGGTTAAGTCCTATGATTCTTCCAGAACCGGAGGAATCTTCCCAAGGACATTCCATAGCTAGAAATAGTAGTCCTTAGGAAAGTTGGAGAAAAGATTGTGAACGTAGCTGAATGCCGACCAAGTACTTAAGTTAGCACGGAACAATCACAACAAGGTGCTAGTGATGACGTATTGGTAAGTATTGAAGGGGTTGAAGAATGAAAAAGAATTGTAAAGATAAAGGGTGTAAAGAAAGAAGCCCTCCTTACAACTTTAGGCAGAAACCGGGTCAACACATATGCTATTGAGATCATTTTGATGATTCTCAATATTGAAGACAGACATCATGGACCCAGTGATGCAATGCACAACACATCCCAGCTAACTCAGATATCTCTCAAAAGGTATTTGTTTTAATCACACAGAGACAACACGTTATCTATTGATTTATTCACTCCGAATAAATTGGTATTGAAATGGTGGCACTCCTCTCCAACCTCCGATCACTAAAATCCAAAATGCACGATCGAGTCTAGAGCCATTTGAGATCATCAAATATCTCATTAGGACATACTTTCATATTTCCTTGCTTCTTCACACACTGTGAAAAGTAAGAAAGATCTTAAGAGTCCTACCCAAAATCTTCATGATCTTGCCTAAACATCCGAGTAATACGAAAGTATTTACAATGAAGATGGAAATCCTTCTTGAGCGAATATCAAAAAGCTCATGGTAAGTGACTTGTGCGATTCTTTACGAATGAAACTTGTGATAACTGGAAAGCAACAGTTGTTTAATTCTTAACTGAACTTAAACACGTTCCAGGCCTCTATGCAATATCTTAGTGATCTTGCCAGAACACTCAGAGTGACATTCTATAGTGTTCACAGTGATGAGTGGAAATCCTTCTAGTGTTAACCTCAAACAGCACTTGGTAGGTAACTTGCAAGATTCTATACGAATCAAGCTCGTGACAACTGGAAAGCAACGATGGTGCGGCTCTTAATTGAATTTCACTTGTTCCAGGAATCAGAATTGACGGCTTCAATCATGCGGATAATTTTATCCAAATGATTCACTCTTTACGTTCGCAGTCAGCTTTGGACGGTCAAGTAAAGAGAACGGGTTTACCCACGAAATCTTGTCAAGGAGATTTTTAATTAAATCTACCTGTCACAAGTACGATATTTTATATCGTCCAACGGTCTTTACCGACCGGAGGTAAAATGCTACCGAATTAGAATGAAATGTTCAAATCTATTTCGTTCGTGTCTACTTATGTTGCGGCATTTGAAGACGGTGGCGTTGCGAGATCCAAGAAGAAGTCGTCCTCGCATGCTTATACTTTATGAACTTAATACCTCATCTAATTCAAGAAAGCCTAAAAGTTAAGTCTTCCGCTGTATCGAACTCTGAAGCTTTCAAGAATTACTAAGGTATAAGTATGTGGGACGTGGTGTCACGAAGAGGCGAAGATCACAAGTGATGGATGCACGAGATCAAGGCAAGAGATTAATGCTCAAGACTGATATCAAAGATCACATCAACATGTTCACCTGAAAAGAAAAAGAAAAGAAAGACGAAGACTACGAGCTCAAGACAAGCATAGTATGCTACATTTATCTTATTATTGTAACTTGGGTAATGCCCTTGTTTGGAGTGATCTCCATTGTTGGAAATACGTTTTACGTATTAAGAAGGATCGGTCATTCCAACAATAGTCCATGTAATAGCTCGTATTTTAGTTACTTATCTTCATTTAACAAACAAACCAAAGCCTAGCCTACAACATGTGTAGGCCGGCCCAAATGTAAGCCCAAGCCCATGACAAGGGCTTGGGTATATAAACCCTCTCCTTAGATGGAGAGGGTGTGTGGTTATTCATTTTTCACATACTTCTCTTTGTTTTCTCTCTCTAGAATTGTGTGTAATCCACCATCTTTCTATCTCTTTCTCTCTCTAAAACATAAGCAAGATTTACATATCCTACACTGGTCCAAAACCCACACTGGTCCAAAAATCAAATCTTTTCCTGGTCAAAAGTCAAGCCTGCATCTTTCCTTGATTATGGTATTACATTTTCCTGTATAACAGTTTCAAAAGATGCATGATCCCAAAAAAATCGGAAAAAGTACGATATGTTTTCAGATTTTCAGATCGGAATATTGCGATCGCAAAAACCCATTGGTTTCTACATTGCGATCGAATATTCAGATGGAACACTTTCGGTGCATTCCGATGGAACGCATTCCGATGGAACGCATTCTGATGGAACGCATTCCGATAGGGTGTAGAGGACTCATTGCGATGGAAAACAAATTAGAAACATTCCGATGGGACTTCTTTTGACATTCTGATGGACTGTTTATAAAACCAATAGACCAAAAATGTGACCGAACCAATATCAACACATCCAACCTTTTAACTCCTCCTACACCAAATCTAAACCTACACCCATCGACACCTAACCCATCTACAGATCATCAAGACTCGGACTTAAACAGAAACTTAGTAAATGATCTCAGATTCATTCTTTTTCGTGTTTTGCACATGCAACCAAATATCTATACACAAAAAAATTTATATCATCATTGACCCATGTTTGGTTTTGCACCAAGTTTTATATACGAAATTAAATAAAGATTAATAACAAATCTGTTATTATCCTTATTTTGCTTCGTTTTTGAAAAATCAAACCGAACATGCATCATAAAACTGTCCATCTACGAAAATAAAGAAAGATTTATAACAAGTTTGTTATTATCTTTTCTTTGTTTCGATTTATCAAACGAAATCCAACATGTAATCAATTACCTAACTGAGATCCTTCAACTGATCTTGATGTCGTGATTTTGGATTCGTCTTAACTGATCTTGTTGTGATTGGGTTACGAGATTAGTGATGATTCTTGTGATAAGATTCGTTTTTGGTTTTGTAAGAGAGTGTGATTGTATTGATCTGTTATAGATTATGTTGGGACCTTGAGTTGATATGACAAAACAAGATGAAGGACCTAATAGCAAATAGTTAGCTTCTATAGTAAGCTAGGGTTGTGATGTAACCCTAGTACCTCTATTATATAAAGAGGGTTAGGCACAAATGGTCATTCATTCATTAACAAACAATGTAAACCATAGGTGTGTGTGCGTTCCTCCTGGTGTCAAGCCTATAAGGCACCAGGAGTAGTAGTTAATAGCATTATTAATAGTAATCTTCATTAGTGAAAGCCTTGTTCTTGGTTATGATTGTGTTAATTATTATTCCGCTGTGCATGTTACAATCATGATCATGATATCCCAGATAAGTCTAGATCCTAAGACTCAACAAGTGGTATCAGAGCTTGTTGGCTCTCGATCTGGTTGATCTACAAGGTTTTCATATGTTATTTTTCTGTTTTTGAATAAAGATGTTCTTGCTGATCTAGGGTTTTTCCCAACAAACCCTAGATGATTCGAATATGTTGCTGCTGTTAATATGATGTTGCTGTTCATTTGATGAGACTGATGTTTCTTGATGCTGTTATGCTCGTGATGTGATTATACTTGCCTTGGTGAGTTGATTCTTGAATCAACGATGAACCCTAGTATGATCTAAGGTGACATGTTTATGGCTGTCATGATTTTCTGTTTATGATATTAGGGTTTTCCAACAACCTTAAGATCTGTATAACAGAAAGATGGGTTACATTTGTTGCTGTTTGAATCTCGTAAATAGATAATGACAGAATGTTTGAAGCCGTGATACAAGTGTGTTGCTGCTGCGATTAGGGTTTTTACCCTAGGGCGAGTTCATTCTGATGTGGTTTGATAGCAGCAGGCTTTAAGGCGTGTACTTGTTCTCATATGGTTGTGTCAGAAAAATGAAGACGTTGGATGGGAGAAGAGAATTGATTGCAAATGTCGTCCATGTGATTGGTGGTACTGCTGCTCCTAGGTGTGTCCTGCTGATCACAAGAACATAGCTGCAAGTTGTTATGTGGTCCACGTTTGACTAACATAATAGTATATTCTGGACGTGATATGTTCACGTGTGAATTGATGTCAAGAAAAATACATGAGTTGTGGTCCTAGTTTTCATTCAAGGGAAACGATTGTGGCACTTGACAGGTACTGTTACACTGGTACAATAGTTTATTCATCGTACTATTGTAAGTTTGTGGTTGTGTAGACGAGAAAGGTGGTCCTGGTATGAGCAGTAGAATGAGGTAGATGGGTTGTCAATTTTCAGAATTTCACCAGTTCATCCCGTGAGCAGCAGGCCTGAATCGTACGTGATGTTTGATCACAACAGGTATGATGTTTGCATACTGTTTTATATCTGGAAAGGATTTTTGATAACTGCTGTGATACGAAAATATTGGAGGGCATGACTTGTGACGCGTATATTTAAGAAGGGTATTGATCATACTGTTCAATCCCTGATTTTTCGGGCTTTCTTATTATCTAAGATGAATAGGTTGACTATGTTGCGTAATGATTGGAAGTAGGACAGAAACATGAAGATAGTCTGAAAGGTGGTCCACGAGATGAGTTTGTACTGATACACAGTACCTTGTCTTTTTCGTTTGCTACTGTTCACATGTCTTTGTGGACCAACGTACTACTATTCAAAACAATTGAAAAGTGATGTAGTTTCTGGCCAATCGTTGATCACGTAAACATGGATATGCATCATAGCTGTCAAAAAGAGTTAGACGTAATATTATTGCTGCTAATATTTATGGAATGATTTGGTGGGTGCGTGAATTTTGGGTCAACAGGATTCAGCGTATAATTGGGTGAAAACAGTGGTAGCCTACGAGATTTAAGGAGCAAATATTGGATATTATGGGAAGCTATATAACTTCACATAAACAAAACGTGGGTGTGGTTGCAAAAGTCAATGGTTATTTGGAATCAAATTTTAAATGGGATGCATTTTTTAAGGGATGCATATGACTTTTTCAAATGGGTGACTTACTCAAAATATTTCGTGAGATATTATTGGTATGTGAATATTTTGCTTGTGAGTATGTTTGGACGTGACATATGTTACTGTTAATATGGGCTATATTCGTGGGCTGATGGTTATTTAATGAGATCATGGGCAGCCAAGGAATTGTCATGTTAAAAGTAAATAACGTGATATATAGGTACAACATTTTTGGTTGATATGGTGAAAGAATGAGCGAGTGGTTTATTATCCCTGATTTTGTGGAGTGTATATTTATCTCCTTCCTATTTGGTTCATACACACGTGGTGGCTGTGGATGCGCAAGTTAACTTTGGTAAAGATGGACACATATATGTGATATTCTATCAATATGGGGTCCGAAGATATTGGGGTATGTACGTGATATGTATGAAAGGTCAAAGACGCGTGACTATTTGAAAAGGTTAGATATTATTTTGAACGTGGGAATAGGTCAGACATTAATGGAAGAAATCCCTGGATGTTAGGGCTCATAATTTTCTGAATATTTCTTTCATATATATGTCAGACGTGTTGGCTTGCCAAATTATAGGGATTGTAATACATTCCTTATATAACTTTCTCTATTATTTGGGACACACCTTATTCACGTGCAAGGTTTACAACTGGCTGGACGTGGGATGATATATTGTTTGCAGTTCTGCCAGGTTTTCTAACAGCTTCAGCGACAGTTGGTTAAAAAAAATGAAAAAAAAAGAAAAAAAAAAGGTAGAAAGGGTTTTGAGATGCTACTGGTTGATTTTCGTTATGCTACTGGTGAGCTATGGTTCCTACGGGTCATATATTACTCATGTTGGTTGTGCTCTCAGTTCCTCCTGGTAATATTCGATGGTTCCTCTTGGTTGAATCATCGCCTCCTACTGGTCGGTTTCTACTAGTCGGTTCCTACTGGTCCGTACCACTGGTTTGATCCTATTGGTTTGTTCCTACTGCTAGGTGTATGTTCTTGCTGACTTGATTTTGGTTCCTGCTGGCTTGTTGTATACTAACTTTCTTTGGTCGGTTTTGGTTCCTTCTAGTCGAGTAAGATTGATACTACTCTGTTTTAGTGACTAGTCTGATGTCACTACTGTTACTGGAGGAGGAGTTCTCAACCATCATCATTTCGTTGGGGTGATTCATTGAGGAAGACATTTGATTATCACTGATTTTATGTTGTAGTTGATTTTCACAGGTTTTGTGTTCTTATCATATCTTAAAAGGAAGGGAGTACCTTTTAAGCTAACTTGCTTGGTTTGAATGGTGACGAAGACTCGACATATCTAGCGAAGGGGTACGATCTATTCATATCTTGAAAGGAGTAGTAGCTTTTTAAGATAGTTTGCTCTATGCGTACATTTGCTATCGCTTGAAGGGGTTACGTTATTGTGCTCAGTGTCTCATTTATTTGAGGATTTTTGTTCGAACTCGACGTCACGTGGTTAGTGCAAGACATAAGACACAAGTTTGGGAGATTCCACTTCTTCATCAAATTCGTTATACTTGATTTTCTTCATCAGTGATCTCTCCATGGAACCTACTGGATTTGCCGTGCACTTCTTAAGGGGAAGACGATCCTTTTTGAGTTGATGTGACAAAAAGGGGAAGAATGCATGGATCAAGGGGAAGATTAGCCTTCATCTATATTAGCTTCAGGGGAAGCTTGTGCGTACTGGTTTTGTCAAATCAACTAGGGGAAGATTGTTGGGACTTAGATATCTTGAGTTGATATGACAAAACCAGATGAAGGACCTAATAGCAAATAGTTAGCTTCTATAGTAAGCTAGGGTTGTGATGTAACCCTAGTACCTCTATTATATAAAGAGGGTTAGGCACAAATGGTCATTCATTCATTCACAAACAATGTAAACCATAGGTGTGTGTGCGTTCCTCCTGGTGTCAAGCCTATAAGGCACCAGGAGTAGTAGTTAATAGCATTATTAATAGTAATCTTCATTAGTGAAAGCCTTATTCTTGGTTATGATTGTGTTAATTATTATTCCGCTGTGCATGTTACAATCATGATCATGATATCCCAGATGAGTCTAGATCCTAAGACTCAACAGATTAAGATGGGGAGAGATAAAAAGAGGAGGAGGTTTTGAGATTAGGATGAGACGGAGAAAACAATAGGATGGGGGCAGATGGAAAAGGATTAGGGTTAACCTAATCTTTAGGGTTAAGTGTTATATACCCTGTTTTTCTTCTTAATGGACCGGGTTCTCAATTTTTTTGGGGCCGGCTTGCTTTTATCCAGACTTGGGTATGTGTTGGCTTATTTGTTTAATGGGCTAGGCTGGGCTTGGAACAGATTTTGTTGTGATGGGCTAGTGGAATTTTACTAGTAATTTTGTTAATTTAATTTTACTAGTAACTTTTTAAGCCATCGGTTATAATCGGGACGTGACAATGTGTCGAGACAAAAAGACGTGACAAAGTGACGGGATTTAATTTGACAAGACCAAGAAAAATTTGGCGATTTTTTAGTGGCTACGGACTTGTTTGATCGGGTATTAATTATGTGAAGTTAAAGAAGGATTTTTCGAAGGCGTGGACTTATCTTATCTTTGAAAGATAACTTGCTCGTGCTTAATCTTAGAATGAAGACTTGTGTATCTAGTTTTCGGGTTCGGGGTGGTTGGTTGATGACTCGGATAACTATCACTTAAAGGGGTTACATTGTTGTACTCAGTGTCACGCGCTTAGTCGACGTGGATAATTTCAAGAGGTGTTGTGCTTATAGACTTCTTCAGTGATGCATTGAGTACTTAGAGATTTCTCCACCGTTCTTCATTCAACAATTGTGCAAGCTTAAGTCACAAGATCGAAGCATTCTTATTCAGTTTTAAGTTTGATGTATCCGGTTCATTCTATCAGTGGTCACTTCAAATTTCTTTCACGTGGGTTGGTAAAGATAGCCATGGAGAGTTTATGAGTAGAGATTTTCGATCAACAGCTGATTCTCACAAACTATGTAATTCAGCTTATTTATTATTCTCACGATATTTCAGGTACATGTGCGTACGATTTATTGATGGTTCCGAGTTTCGAAACCATCAAGGGGAAGAAGAAGACACATTGAACGCACACCGAGTACACGTGATGAACTTCATACCTTCTTTTGATTTGAAGACATTCCGGGATGACATTTGTCATAGCCGCAGAGAAAATCAGTGTTTTAACTCGTGGCGTTATCAATCTCTAAACGGTACACTACTGATTCGATGTTTAATTGTTTGGTTGTTGCAATTATTCATCATCATTATCCTATATGCATTCCCGGGACTTAATTGACTCTGGTGCATCTCCGGAAGAAGATATGTGCATTTCCAGGACTTAATTGACTCTGGTGTTACGATGTCAACTTCATGAATGGGATAAAGTGTTCACTTCAGTATTTGAGCTTCATAATTGGGATTGATTTATTTTCTTCAACTATGTGGGGGAAGAAATGTCTTGATTCTTTCTAGTATGCATAACTTGAACTCTTAGGGGAAGAAAAATTCAGAAGAATTATTCAAGCGTGAGAAGAAAAGTTGTTGATCTACTTGGTGTACCCCTTACTTTCAATCCCTCTTAGCAACATTATCATGTTATATGATGGGATTTGCTTGTTAGATTCCGCTGTGCGCTTAATCATTCTAAGCTTTATTAAAAGCTTTGAAGTTGCTTACGAGGATTGTCAGATTAGGGGGAAGCTATTTAAAAGCTTCTACATCAAGTTTATGTGGCATGAATTAGGGGGAAGTTAATTTAGAAGCTTCTCCTTAACCAGAAGTGTATGGGTTACTTAGCTCGTGCCGTTACAGTATTTCTTCTACAAGTTACTTTAAAGATGAGTCATTTTGAAGACAAAGGCCTCAGAAGACTTCATCAGCATTGGACGCTTCATGAAAGCTCTTGTTCTTAATCATTATGTACTTGTTAGGAAGAATATTATAAGGAATTCTACACGTCGTCACATGGGGGAAGATTGTTGGAAACTCACTTTATGTGACGACATTTAAGAATTCCCATTAGTTATCATAGTCACATACGCTTAGACTAGACTAGGATCGTTGTATAGTTTAAGTAGCGTGTGTGACTATATATACCCCTCATAGGCTTCCAAGGAGGGGTGTTGCTTGTGTTCATTTTCAAGTTTAATACATTTTTCTTTATTTCACACACAACCTCACTTTCTCTCCCAACTCAACAATGGCTTCCACCATTTACCACCATGTTAGACCACCGGATCTATAATAGCAAATCCACACATGGGCCGGAGGCCCAAGTCCATTAAGGACTTGGGTATTTAAACCTCTTTCCACCATGGAAAGAGGTGTTGGTTGTTTCATTTCTCATTTTCAATATAACAAGTTTCTTTCATTTCTCTCTCTAAGTTTCTCTCTCTAGAAAACATCAACCCTCTTGATTCTTAAAGATTATCATTGTTCTACAATTGGTATCAAGAGCATGGGATGAAATATAGGTTTGTTTTAGTGTTGCGTATGCTTTTCTAAGCATTTCGTAGCTTTTGAGTTTTTCTTGCCGAAAAATCAATTTTTTTTTGTGTTTGATCGTGATTTCAAGAAGTATAACTTATTTAATCGTGTTGTAGTGTTTTTGGTATCTTGGTTTTGGTTAAAACACAATCTTTCTTGGATCAAAAGTTCAAAACTATCTTGTTTTCTTCATTCCGAAATTCAAGCTAGCATAACCATCGGAAAGTACAAGTGAAAGGGTTTCGATCGCAATAACCAACTGGTTCTACTTTGCGATCCTTGGATCACGATACTTATTCCGATCTGAGCATTCCGATAGGTTTACATTGCGATCTAGGCATTCCGATACCAGCAACATTCCGACAGGGTTACATTACGATCTAAGCATTCCGATAGTAAGACATTCCGATCTGGACATTCCAATCTGGGTATTCCGACAGAAAGCAACATTCCGATAGAACTTGTTTTTGGATACTTAGTGGATTTCTTCTATTTGGCATTAAATTTGGTAATTTGATAAATTTCAAAAGCAAACACAACAACAAGATAACAACATCTTTTAGTTAACAACACAAAAACTCATAACCTTATTTCATTGTTCGATCATCTTTGATAATCTTTTTTTCAAGGGATCATAAAATGAATTCACATTTATATATGCCGATAATGACTTCGCTTACCGATATCTCAATCATTTCGGGTACCGATACTCGCCCACCTTTTCTCATCAAAGATTTATTTGAAGCATGGCAAGGTCGCATGAGAACGTACATCATGGGCAAACCCAGTGGTCGACTTATGCTTCAATCAATTGATAAAGGTCCATTAGATTGGGGAGAGGTCACCGTCAACAATGTGACAAGGGCAAGGGAGTATCATGAGTTAACCGATGCTAACAAAATCATTGCAGATGCCGATGAAAGGGCTGTTCAGACAATTCTTCAAGCCCTTCCACCCGATATCTTTAGAATGGTAAGTGAACATAAAGTGGCAAAGGATCTTTGGGATCCACTAGCTGTTTTGTTACAAGGGACATCTCTAACTAAGCAAGAATGAGACTGTCAATTGTATGACTTGTTTGATAGGTTTACATACCTTCCAGGGGAGACTCTTCATGATTTCTACTAGCGTTTTACCACTTTGATGAATGACATGAACGTGTATAATCTAAGGATTGAACTGTTTCAATTAAACACCAAGTTTTTGAACACGTTACCCCCAGAATGGAGTCAATATGTCACTGATGTTAAGATGATTCGCGATTTGCAAAAGTCCAATTTAGATCAACTCTATGCTTTCTTACAACAACACGAGAAGCATGTGATCCAAAAACGACTCTCTCAGGGATCTTATCATGAACCAATGACATTAATGGCAAACCATCCTACACTGTCATACCACAACTCTCAGCTTGCTTTGGGACACCAATCTTCATATCAACCTGTGTATCAAACACCAAGCTTCCCACAGTACTCAATCTTGCCACAACCACCTACATCTTATCACCAACAACTCAAGCTACCAGCAACATCATCACCAGGAGATTCACATCCATTACCTTATGCTTCAAATCAGTACTCACCGTATCAACCTCCAACAAACCCTGCTTTTACCTATCCACAACTTGAGGCTCCTCAACCCCATTACTCACAACAAGTCAGTGCTCCATCAAATCAGATTGTAGCTCAATCAGCACCAGCATTCTACTGTGATGATGAGATCCCTGTCCCTGAGTTTAGACAAGGGGATAGTCCCACTGATATACTTGCTCAAATGTCTGCTTATCTCACTCAAACATTGAACAAACGAGGTTACAGAGGTCCAGTAACAACTAACAATCAGTTAAGGAACTCTTCTAACTCTCGACAACAAGCGACAATTCAGGATGGCAGAGTCATGGTGCAACCACTTCAGGGGAGATCCAATTCATCTACTGCTGGTGCACGCTCTTCTAACACTGCTGCTACAAGAGGTAATAGCATTGCAAAAATGAAGGTGATTATATGCTACAACTGCAAAGGGGAAGGGAACATGGCCCGAGAGTACAAGCAACCTAAGAGGAAAAGGGACGACACATGGTTTCAGGAGAAGATCTACTTGGTGAATGCTCAAGCGCAAGGACGTGAGCTCGATGAGGAGGAGTTGGCATTTCTTGCAGATCCGGGAGTGGCGGACACTGACGGTCTCATAGCAGCTATCACAAACAATGCCGCATATCAATGTAATGATTTGGATGCATACGACTCTGACTGTGATGATTTCAACACCGCCAAAGCAGCTCTTATGGGAAATCTTTCACTTTATGGAGCATATATAATTTCTGAGGTACCAAATACTGCTATAGATACTAGTATTATACCTTATCAAGTTGAGCAAGTGTCTGAGTATTCGGAACAGCCTTCGGTGGTTAGTAACTCAATTGAGGGGACAAACAATGATAGCAATATCAATGCAAGTCCCCAGACTTTGAGTGAACCACAACCGGGAGCTATTACGACTACACATTCGTCTGCTCAACCTGATTTGGTTATGGTCTCAACATCTTTGCTTAGCCAGATGAATAATGCGGTCCTTGAAACCCTCAGTGTTAATCAGACTTTATCTGCCGAGCTTGCTTTGCAAAAGGACAAGTTTAAAACCTTGGAATTAACTCCAGTATCCGCGACCCTAACCAATCCTGAATTTGATAGGTTTAGGCAAGTCCAAATGGATAATTTGCTAGAAATTGAGAGTTTAAGAGCAAATCTTTCGAAAGAACTCAAAGAAAAAGAGTCAGTCGTTAATATTTTTCAAAAACTTCAAACGGATTTTGAAATTCTCGAATCTAAAAGAGTTGACACGGAAATTAAGGTGTCTGAGAGAGTTAAAAAGACTGAAATTTTGCTTTTAAAACAATATGCTGCTTCTCACTTAGTACACTTGTTTGATTCTTCTTTTCAAGAGTTCAATCTATCGCGTCTATTATACCTACCACCTAACCCGGGATATGCAAAGCAAGCTTTTCACCACAACCCACGACTTTATGATGCCACCAAGTTAGGATTGGTATTAGATCCGATTGTATTCTTGAATGAATCTGAGAGCATGACACCATAATGACGAGAAGCGGTTAAAATTACTTCCTACATGTCCTGAATATGACTATGCTCAAATGAATGCAATAAATGCCACAATAGATCTTAGAACTCGATTTAGTATGAAAAAGAGAACTATCCAAACATCCATCTTCATGCCTACTAGAGAATGCCTTAGTATAATTCCTACATTCGTTAACTCGGACGAACCAAAGGAAATTCCTAAGAATCTTCCACCGGTAAGTACGGTAAAGCTCAGCTTGGAAGAGATTGAGCGATACCTTACCGAGTTTGACAAGGTCATCCTGGAATGTACAACTTCAACGGCCATAACCGCTGGAGAATGGGCATTCGAACACATGAAAACGGTGTTTGAGAAAGAGATCGTTCCGTTTGTAGACCATATTAAAAAGGGAGTATATGATCTAGCGGGTAATCTAAGTTTTGAAATTGGTGAAGTTCAAAAAGTTTTCTATGAAATGGATGATGCTTATGAACAACATTTAATTGAAAAAGCAAAGATTTTATCCGAATATGACTGCTTCTTGGAACATATAGTGTCTCTCGAAGTGATGCAAGTTGTTACTCTTAAATATGCTCATGAGATTTCATCTACTCCTGTGAATATATGTGATGATGTGCATGATATGTCTGTGAATATTGTTGAGTCTGTGATTAATGTAGATAATCATTCTTGTCATGAATCCAACGCTGAATCTTTAAAGCTTCAAGATTCTTATGACACACTTTCAAAACGTTTTAATGAGCTTCAAAAACATTGTATATCTCTTGAAATTGAGAATCAATCTAAAAATGAAACTCTTTCGAAAACAATTGATTATGAAAACTCCGTTGAGACAAGTGACAAGATGATTCAGGTTGTTCAGGCTCTAGGGGAAGAAATTATGAGACTTAAGAGAGAATCAGTAGTAGAGAAATTGGAACTAGAGGCTGCAGAGATTGAGAATCATGCCCTAGAAGATAGAATTAATTCTATGATAGGTGAGCTTGATTAAGTAAAGCAGAGTTTCTCAGATATTTATGGTTCATTAGAAGAACGCTTCGCTTTTAATGCGGCAGAGCAAAAGTCACTCGTTGAACAATTGAACCGTAAGTGCGAGGAAATCTCTGATTTAAACATTCAACTCATAGACAAAAACATGGTTTTGGCTGAGTTAAAGGAGAGACTTCAACTCAAAGGACAAGAAGTTGTTGATACTCCAGCCACCATCTCTGCCTCGACCTCTAGTGCTCCCAAACCCAACCCACGTGTGCTATATCGGGATCCAAATTTTAAGAATAGTCCAACTAAGTTTGCCACATACATGAAAAATGCCTTAGAACATGCTGATCTTGCTAGAGAGATCGTTGATGAAATGCGTGAACTAGATCCCACAAGTCATCTTCTATATGAGATTTTCTTATATGTGGATCGTGTTCAGGATTGTTTAGCAAACTTAGACTACATTGGGCAACCGATATCTGTACCCCCGAAACAGCAAACCCCCACCATTGCCATTACTCCATTCAATAAGAATCCAGGATCTAAGCCTATTTTAAACACACCCATCAAGGCTACATCAAAATCTGTCACTAATGTTCCCATGGCTTCTACAGGAGTAATTATGTCTACTAAGGCTAAAGGATCTCAAGACAAGAAAGATAGGATCAAGCCTTCTACTAGTAGGACTGCCAAGAAGAAAGTAGAAGTTCATCCTAGGAATGTTATTTCAGTTTCAAATAAAAAGAATCATGTATCTAAGACAAAAGGATCTGCTTCTGTGCAGGAGCCTAAGAAAAATGTGAATTCAAATTTGCGATGTTGGAATTGTAATGAATGCATGTTTTCTCAGCGTCATGATTTATGCCTTGTTGATCACGTGAATGAAATGTATGCTATTAGGAACAACCTTGAATGGATTCCAACGGGGAAGAAATTCACCCAAGTTGGTTGGCAATGGAAACCCACTGGTAGGACCTTTACTGCTAATGGAACTAAGTGCCCTTTAACTAGGATCACATCCACGGAAGTTAGGTCTCAACGTCCTTTAAATAGGAACACTAGCACAAAGAAATGGAAAAAGCGCCCTTTAACTAGGTATGCCCCCACTATTGTGCCTACCAGTGAAGAAGTACCTCAGGATCTTAGACAACTAGAATCTAAGCCAGCATTTAGGAAGCAATTTGGAAGCCTAAGAATTATTCGGTTAGCAAATCTAAGATAATTATATCTGTACCTGCTAACACAGAGGAACTACAAGATTCCGATACATCGTCCTTGTCTGGTGATATTTTCAGGTGGTCCAAATCATTCTCTGGTACTTGGACTCTGAATGCTCAAAGCATATTACCGGAGATCGCTCGATGCTCAGAAATTTCGTCAACAAGTTTCTAGGAACGGTTAAATTCGGCAACGACCATATTGCGAAGATCATGGGTTATGGTGAATACCAAATTGGGAATGTTACGATTTCAAGGGTTTATTATGTGGAGGGACTTGGTCACAATCTATTTTCAGTAGGACAATTTTGCGATTCAAACCTTGAGGTGGCCTTTCGACAACATACTTTCTTTATTCGCGATCTTGCTGGAAATGATTTGTTAAAGGGTTCTAGAGGAGATAATCTCTACACACTGTCCATTCAAAACATGATGGCCGCCTCTCCTGTATTCCTTCTTTACAAAGCATCAAAGACTAAGTCATGGTTGTGGCATCGTCGGTTATCTCATCTCACCTTTGATGCTATAAACCATTTGGCTAAAAACGAACTTCTTCGCGGTCTTCCAAAACTTAAGTTCGACAAGGACCATTTATGTTCCGCCTGTTCTTTGGGAAAGAGCACCAAGAAATCATACAAATACTAAAGCTGAAGACACCAATCAAGAACCACTGTATCTTCTGCACATGGATCTTTGCGGGCCAATGTGTACGACTAGTGTGAGTGGTTGAAAATACATCCTCGTCATAGTGGATGATTTCTCAAGGTTTACATGGGTAAAATTTTTAGCATCCAAGGATCAAGCACCAGAGTATATCATTACTTTCTTAAAGATGATCCAAGTAGGTCTTAATGCTACTGTTCACCGCATTCGCACTGATAATGGAACTGAGTTTGTTAATCAACCTCTACGAGACTATTACGAAAAGGTAGGTATTTCACATGAAACTTCTGTTGCCCGCACTCTACAACAAAACGGTGTCGTGGAAAGACGGAACCGTACACTTATGGAAGCTGCTCGAACTATGTTGATTTATGCGAATGCTCCTTTATTCTTATGGGCTGAAGCAGTGGCAACCGCATGTTATACCCAAAACCGCTCCATCATCCGTAAATGCCATGGTAAAACTCCATATGAGCTACTTCATGGACATAAACCCGATATTTCATTTCTTCATGTGTTTGGTGCACTGTGTTATCCAAATACAAATAGTGAGAATCTGGGAAAACTTCAACCGAAGGCCGATATTGGAATTTTTATTGGTTACTCGCCTGCAAAGAAAGCTTACCGAATTTATAACCGTCGTCTTGGCAAGATTGTAGAAACTTTGGATGCCGATTTTGATGAGTTGACATCGATGGCTTCTGAGCAACACAGCTCTGAACCCGCTTTACATGAGATGGGAACCGGTACAATCAGTTCCGGACTAACTCCCAACAATCCTACTTCTCCATCATTTATACCACCTACAAGGTCCGAGTGGGACAAGTTATTTCAACCTATGTTTGATAAATTCTTTGATCCACCGAGTAATGATTATCCAGCACCTGCACCAGTAGCTCCAATTCCCGAAGTTGTCGCTCAAGATAATGGAAATCAGTCCGAGACATCTACTGGTACTCTTGAACCAGATGTCCCATCCCCCAACAATTCACAAACTACACCTGAATCATCACCCCCACTCGTTCCTAATGATGTTGAAGAGGATCTCTATGATCACGATTTGGAATATGCTCACTTACAAGAGCTTCCCTTCTTTGGTTCACATATACCTGAAGACCCTACCGGTGCGTCTACCTCAGAGGAAGCTCCTACAATCGTTCACTCCCGTCCACCACGGATTGGAACTCACAACACAAAATGGACAAAGGATCACCCAATCCGAAATATTATTGGTGACATCGATCGACCAGTCTTAACACGCCATCAACTCCAAGAACATGCATTATATTGCTATTTTGATGCATTTCTTTCAGACACTGAACCTAAAAACTGGCAACAAGCCATGACCAAATCATCATGGATTGAAGCCATGCAAGAGGAACTTAATGAATTCCAACGTCTTGAAGTGTGGGAATTAGTTTCTTTACCCAGCAATGTTGAAATCCTGACATTGTTGTGGGTATACAAGGTTAAACTCGATGAGTTAGGTGGAGTGCTGAAGAACAAAGCTAGATTGGTTGCTAGAGGTTACAAACAAGCTTTGGGTATTGACTTTGAAGAATCCTTTGCTCCTGTTACACGATTGGAGGCAATTAGACTATTCCTTGCTTATGCTGCTCACATGAATATGATCGTCTACCAAATGGATGTTAAGACGGCATTTCTCAATGGTGAATTAAGGGAAGATGTCTATGTAAGCCAGCCGAATGGATTCGTCAACCCGGAGTATCCTAATCATGTGTACAAGCTCAAGAAGGCTCTTTACGGGTTGAAACAAGCTCCACGCGCGTGGTACGATCTCTTATCGTCGTATCTCATCTCGAAAGGATTCTCCAAAGGCAAAGTGGACCCAACTTTATTCATTCTCAAGGAGGACAACGACATGATACGTGTACAAATTTATGTTGATGATATAATATTTGCTGCTACTAATCAACGATTGTCTGACCATTTTGAGAAAATTATGTTCACACATTTTAAGATGTCGATGATGGGATAAATTTCATTTTTCTTAGGGTTGCAAATTTCTCAGAATCCCGGAGGCATCTTCATTAATCAATCCAAATTTGCTCTTGAATCATTACAGAAATATCATTTTGAAAACTGTGACCCCGTGGATACTCCAATGGTGGAGAGATCCAAGTTAGATGAAGATAAGGAAGGGATAGCTGTGGATCCTAAACTTTACCGTGGAATGATCGACACCCTTCTCTATCTGACTGCTAGCAGGCCTGATTTACAATTTGCTATATGCATGTGTGCCCGGTATCAGGCTCGGCCTACTGAAAAGCACTTACATGTTGTGAAAAGGATCTTTCGGTATCTTAAAGGAACACTTCATCGTGGTCTGTGGTATCCGAAGGATTCCTCTATTTCACTAATCTCATATGCAGATGCGGATTATGCCGGGTGTCAAGATACCAGACGTAGCACTTCTGGCAGTGTGCAACTTCTTGGAGATAGACTTGTTAGTTGGGCATCAAAAAGGCAGAAAAGCGTTGCGATATCAAGTACTGAGGCTGAATACATTGCTATGTCCGGTTGTTGTGCTCAAGTTCTTTGGATAAGATCACAATTAACTGACTACGGTCTTGGATTCAACATAATCCCGATGTACTGTGATAACAAAAGTGCAATCGCCCTGTGCTACAACTACGTTTAACATTCCCGAGCAAAGCACATTGACATACGCTACCACTTCATCAAAGAGCAAGTGAAAAATGGAGTGATCGAACTATACTTCGTCAACACTGAGTATCAGCTGGCAGATATATTCACAAAGGCTTTAGATCGAGGACGTATCGAGTTTTTAATCGAAAAGCTAGGCATGAAATCATTCTCACCAGCTACACTTAAGGAGTTGGCAGAAGAATCTGAAGAATAGTAGTGGTAAACTATTCTCGGGTATCCTTTGATCGTGATCTTGTATATTATCATACATATTTAAACCACCAAAAGAAAAATACAAAAATATAAAACTTAGAAAAACCATAAAAAAATATAAAACATTCAAAATCCATAAAAAATATAAAATCAAGAAAATCCAAAAATATTTTTCATTTTCAAAACGGGCATGTCTTTTAGTACGGTAATATTTACGGCCTTAGAAGTGTCGATTAAAATTGACACGGCGCCATAAATAGAGTCCGTATAAAAGTTGTACAAGATTTAAAACATGCGCATTATGGCTTGTAGTTATTTCTGACTGCAACCCGCTTTTCGCATTAAAGTCACATATTTCTTTTGAAAACGTTGGCTCTCAACGGGAATTAATTTTCTCGGTTAAGGTTTACTTAAAAACCTTGTAAGGGATCAAGTTTACTTTATAACTTGGTCTAACACAAATTAGTGTACGTATCAGTGCATTTATTTTGTAAAAATAAGAGAAATCTTATTGCCACCAGAATCGTTCCATAATATTACTTAACCGGAAAATGTCCTCATGAATATTTGTGTCCTTCAAATCATTGACTACAGCTCTTTAAATAGAAAACGGGTCCGTGTTTAAGGGGGAGCAAATATTTAATCTTCTTGGAAACAGAATTGGTCTTCAAAAAGGATTTTCAGAAAATATAAACTATTCCTCATTTATGCTAAGTGTGCCTTGTGTGAAATAGAAATTCTTGAATAGGTTATTTGAATTTTGGCGTTAAGTATTTGTGGTCGTGTTTATGAGCGGGTTGGTATTTAGTTAAGTTGATTTCGTTAAATCTAATCACTTTAAAACTAATACTATTAACAAGGGGGACCATTGTTGCAAATATTGCAAAATGGGGGTTAATGTGAAAACTTGGTAAAAAGTTGACCAAGTCAAAACATAACACCCCCCCTTTCCCGTTCTTTCCTCACCAACGAACACACACACAAACACTTACTTCATCCGCCATTGTTGAACTCTGTGTTAACCTTCATTTCTTGAGTTTTCGATTGCCTGCACGATTGTCCATTGATAAGTGTGAAAACACTCATCAATAATGATCCATAAATCACTCAAAACACAGTCAAATACCTTATATTAAACTGTAAATTATCAGAATTACGCGTGTATTTGTGTTTCATGTGTTTTCAGGTAAAAAGATACATTTTGGAACAAAGACGCGTTTTCAAGGGATTTATATCACAAAAGACGAAGAAAAGGACGATAAAGCTTTTGAGGACCTTACTTGCCGTTATTTCAAAGATCAAGGGCTCAAGTTGCAACTTTTGACAAAATGAAGGATGAAAGGAATTTACTTAAAAGGTTTATATACATTTTGAAAGAGAAAAAAAAGATAAAGGACCAAATGGCAAACAAGTGGAAAGTTATATTATCTTGGTCATTTGACCAAGACCGGTCAACACACAAACACAATAAACACGTCTGTCTTCTTCAACCTTCAAGAGAGAGAAAGAAAGATGAGACGTTTATTCATCTTTTCATCATCCAACCTGCAAGTCAAAATAACAAGAGATACACGAAGATTCAATCGAAGACCAAAACTACAAAAGTGCTTATCTTTTTCCCCTCTACAAGATGATGGTACTTAATTAGATCAAGACTCGAAGATAAAGAAATCCCCAAATAGGAAGATGATGAAGAACGAGTCAATCCTCGTATTAAACACGTGTCCAATCCTCATTAGATAGAACACGTCATATCACCCTCTCCAGACGGCTATATATAGAAGACGAAGGCTTTCATTTAGAACGGTTAGACTAGGTGTAGTTTACACATAGTAGATAGTTAGGATTAGTTACTTAGTTTTATTTTCTTCCATAGCCTTTATGAATTTCAGTTAGATTCAGTTCGATTAGTTGATCTTGTTGTAACCGAATGCTATTTTCTCCATTAATGAAAGTTTTGCTTCAAGTTTAATCACCTTACTTTTCTTCAAATATCCTATTCTCTTATATAAGCTTTTCGAAGCTTATAGCTTTTTCTTCCTCTATTTTACTGCTTATTTTCTTTACTGTTTATCGAGACTTTGGATTCATAGTGTAAACTGAATAATTGAACTGTTCACGCAGAATAGAAGAAGTGGTTAGGATTTTCAGTTTTATGTCTATGATTTTCACATGAGTACTTAGTTACTTACTGATTTAAAAAGTCTTGATTGAAGTTTTTGTTTAAAAAAGTAGATATTTATACTCCATTGTTTCAGTTAGTATTCATTAAATTGCTGAATTAGTTTGGAGTCGTAATAGTTGTGAGAATCAGATTTGTGGTTAAAAATAGAGAGCAGTAGTCGAATCGAATTGGAGTTGAGTAGTTGGTTCAAGCTGTGCAGCGATAGTTAAATATCAGTAATATTTTCAGGTTTATGCAGGTTTCGAATTCGAAGTTTGGTTTGGATTTGTTGTGTTCTGTTTTGATTTTGCAGGTTTATTTTGAAGCTCATGCAGGATTACTGTATGAAGGTAGCAGTCAAGCGTAGCCGTACTTGCAGTTTTTGATAAGGTAGTAGATTAGGGGTGTTTGGTTTTAAGCCGGCTCAGCGCCGCGTTTTTCGTCATCAACGGACTAGGCCTGGAAGACGCAGGTCAAGCACGTTTTTATGTTCTGTGTTCATCAATGTAGTCTGCTAGTTAATATAATTTAGTGTATCTCTCTTTGCAACCTGGATTAATTGCTTTGTTAAACGTTTTTCGTAATCAGCTTTCATTTTTACATTTGACTGTTATAATTTTGATGTTTTAATTTTTCATATAAGCTGGTATAGTAGTGTTTGGTGTTAGTGCTCACAGGTCAAATAATGCATATCCAGAACAGGTCCTTGTTTAACCTTTTAGGCCAATAGGGTGGATTTAGGACATTCACTTGTCCTCTGTGATGGTAATGTGCAGATCAACCTTAATGAAATCAAGAAAGTTTTAGACTATGTTGATAAATGGAGTTTCATTTTTATTTTGATGAGTAGTACTATCTTTAGGTTGCAAGCACTTTAGCTTACTAGATTGCCTAGAATTAAGCTCTTAAAGCTCACTTTTAATCTTGCATTTAGGTAGTTGTAAAAATATAGCTTAACTGTTAGAATAGATTTAGTTTGATCCAAGTTTAGACTAGTTAGTGGAGTTGATATTTGTAATAATAAATTTGCAAGAGTTTAAAAATAGGATATATTAAAGTCTTAAAAAAGTTGCTGGTGCAAATTAGCTACTGTAGGAGTAAACTCGAAGTAGGGGTATGCTTTTATTTTGAATCCATTGACAGCAAATTAAAAGTTAGGTAAATGCACTCATTTAGTCCTTTACTTAGATACTTTTAATTGCGGTTACAGTCCCTGGTCATTCTTATTTTGGGCCATATTTTCTACTTGGGCTTAGTTCCCATTGGTTGGTTTATCAAATTGATATATTAGAGTCGTCGTGCTTTTAACTGTTTTTGTCATTTGTATTACTTCTTGGTTCATAATTGATTTTTAAATTGTAATAAGTATCATATTAGTATAGTAGAATATAATAATAGTTTAACTTCTCGTTTTATGTGCCAAGTAGTTATAAATACCAAATAATCGTTTGTTAACCAAAAACAATCAGGTCAAGCTTAAAATTGTTATATCAATTCGAATCGATACCGAGAAAAACGAACTAAAAAGACAAATATTAAATGGCGCCGCTGCCGGTTCTTTTCGTGAAGATTAACGATTTCGAGTGAGACGATTGGATTTTGGGATCCGTTCACTTTGTGAACGTTATTTTTACGTATTATAATCAAAAACATAAAAAAAAATCAAAAAGATAAAAATATATAAAATATAAAAAATCAAAAAAAAAATCAATTCTTTTCCTAAAGAATTGAACCAAAAAAATAAAAAATCCAAAAAGTAATCTTTTTCCTAAAAGATTACACCCAAAAATATATATTATATCGATTTTCATCGTTTTTTACGTACATATAGTATTTTTCTTAAAAAAAACAAATAAATACAAAAATATTTTCTATATATTATTATATGTAAATAAGTATACGTATAAGAACAACCAAGTTACCTATCTTCCATAAGTATTGCCGAGGCAATACACCGTGTTGAGGAGCGTTCCGGTCCTTGACACGCGTATCGATCCAATTTAATTAAGCAAGAATAGATAAATACTTCCAATTGGCAATAATTCGAAGAATACAAACTACAAAGTGAATAGATAGGCGATGTGCTATAAAATGCCATCTAAGGGTCAATAGGTACTTAAGTGCTTCGCGCCACCTAACCCCCCGTTAACTAGTGCGTATTCTAAGAAGGAAGGCTTTATTGGAGGTCTTGCACCCAAGTAGTAATTATATATATACTTTCTTGTGGATATTTCATATCGAACCTCGAAGAGGATAATCCTTTTCTCTTCAAAGTCGACCGAGGGCTACTCCCTCATTCCTCGTGTTTACTTACATGTGTACTCGCACACGTGTAAACATACCACCTTTGGTGTATTACTTCCTTCCCCGAGGAAGCTTTTAAACGTCATTATACTTGTATATACATTCGGCCACCTTGCTAAACATGGATACTCGTTCCATGTTGGAGATTTTGCAACAACGATCCGCCAACGCTAATTATTCGCCTTGTTCGACTTGTGGTGGTCCACACGATACTTATTTATGTGATCAAAACAATGGCTATTATAGGGAGGGATATGCTTATAATGGAACCGAGAACTTTAATTTTCAAACTAACACTCAAATGGACTACACTTGTAATGACTATATGGGCTATTCCGGTTTTTCATCACAACCTCCACCATCATTTCATGATCAAACCTTTAATGTGCCATACCAAAACCAAGGATTTTCCAATTATGAAGGTTTTCAAAACAATGATAATTTTCAAGGCTATAATCAAGAAACCTTTCATAATCAAGGATTTTCAAACAATGAAGGCTTTCAAAATGATGAGAATTTTCCATGCCATAATCAAGACACCTTTCAAAATCAAGGGTTTTCACATTCGACCATTTTGCCACACATGGATACTCGTCCTATTTTGGAGATATTACAAGACGAGCAATATCGAGCTATGTATGGGCCTTGTGCGACTTGTGGAGCATCGCATAATGAAAATAATTGTGATCTATACGCGAGTAATTATGATCAAGGGTTTGATGAGGATTTTCAAAATCAAGAATTTTTAAATCAAGACGATTTTCAAAATGAAGAAAATTTTCAAAGTCCTAATAAAAAAACCGTTAACAATCAAGGCATTTATCATTTCTTGAGTAAAGACGCTTTTAATATGGTAATGCAAGCACTTGAGTCAATGCAAGAGGCAACTGATCCGAAAATCTTAGGCTTGAGCACATACATCTTGCAAAACATGAGACCGAACGATGCTTTACCTGATGATGAGCCTTCTTTGAGAGTAGATGTTGAGGATGATACACTTAGTGATGTTCCTATTATAGACCCTTCCATCTCTCCACCGACTATACTTGAGCCATACACACCTTCATCACCTTTACCTCACATGGGACCCACCGACTCTTTCACCATGGGGGACGAGCCTCTTAGCACTAATACAAACACCAATTTGGATGAATTAACCGTTTCTAGTGTTGAGAACCTTATCCCAATCCAAAGAGAGCTTAAGTGTGTTTCCAATGAACCATGTGATGAGCTTTGTGTTGATACCTCTTCTCCTAATGATCATATTGAGATTTCATCACACGTTGACCTTCATGCTAATACTAGTGATTTTGGTGATTTTGATCTTGATGAATTGTTCAAAGAAAGGGATAATGAGATTGAGGAAGAGTTTGTGAAAGACTTTCCACAAATAGAGGATGAAAATTGTGATTCTAGTGACGCGTCTTATGCTATATCATCCGATGATTTTTCTTGTCAAGATAACATTCCTAATTTGGATGAAGAGTTTGCTCCTATAGGAAAAGTGGATCCTTCTCCTCTACCACCTTATGATTCTTGTGATGAAACCCTTGATGATCCTTATGATAGTGATGAGTCTTTTACTTCTGATGATGATGACTCCATTTCTTCTATGACTCCTTCACCTATTCCTCTAAGTGATTTAGTGATACATTCAAATCCTCTTTTTGATACATGTTTTGATAACCCACTTTTTGAGGAGTGTGAAGAACCTAATAATGAGTCTATAGAAGAAGAACCCTTGATTGATATTCCTTCACTGGTTTTTGAGGATACACCTATTGATTTTCATGATCATATCATCCCTTTGAGTGACTCTCTCATTAATACACCTCCTTTTGAGCCTTATGTTCCCACCCTCCCACCCTTGAAGTTGGTTATTGATGAAGATCCTTTCCTCTTAGAGATTGATACTTTTTCATCTAAGGCACCTTTAGAACTCAAAACCTTTGATATGGACTCTTTTATGGAGATTGATGCCATCATAGAGGATACTCTTGCACAATTTGATATAGGGGTCAACGATAGTGTTTCTAATTTGGAAGAGGAGGTTCGTCTTATTACTACATTGCTTTTTGGGAACATAGAGCCTACACCTCCTTCACAAGACACTATTAATCTTGATCCTCCTTTTTCTATGCCTTCTATGGAAGATTACCCATCTTTTGATGATGATGATGAGCCTAACATGGACATAATAGTTATGAATGTTTTGATTCCTACACCTTCATATTCTCATGATGCTTTGATCACTAAGGGGGAATCTTATATGGTTGACACAAGCTCATCTTCTTATTTTCCCATGAAGGGAAAGGTTTTTGATCCTGGGATACATAAATTTGAGACACCTTGGTTTTCATCTACTTCACTTAAGAGTGTGCCTTCGATTGATATGCGCTTCTTGTATGAGCTTACTTTGGTGATATTACCTATTTTGGAGTTGTTCACTTGTCGAGATGGAAACTTTGTATTTGATCCTAGTGTGCTTCCTATTTGAGAGATTTTATATGTTAGACAAACTTGAGACACGTTGGACCGTTCCATTTATCGAGGCGAATATTGTAAATCTTATAGTAAATGGCAACGTGCTAAGTTTGAGTGTATCATGTGAGACGAGCTTCAAAGTGATATCCTTTATTCTCCATGATGGTTTCCCCAAGGACAACTTAATTCGGGGCCGAGTCGAGCTAGCGACTTAGGGTTTAAAAAAACTCAAGCATTGAATAACTAGGTTAGAAAACGTAGATTAGGTTTTCAATAGGTTAGGTTTAATTAAAAGGATGTTATAGTAGAGTTGAAGTGGAGGGGTGCCTTTCTTCGTCTTTTGGTGTTTGTTTCAAGGGTTGCTCTCTCTCATTTCATGCTTGGAGCTTATGGAGGAGGCCCGTGTATCTGGTTCACTTCGATTAGTTTTTGCTATCGTGATATTAAACACTTGTGCTTAAAATGATTACCCTTTAGTTGTCTCTTCCTTAACTTGGGTTAAGCAAAGTAATCAATGTCATAAGTGTAGGGGAGTTCACTCCAATACTCTTAAACATTGAGGACAATGTTTATCTCAAGTGTAGGGGAGACTTCTATCGAAGTGACCTTACCTAGACCATTGCCTTAACTTCATGATAACATGGAAAATTAATTTTTCGATCATTTTTCAAATTTTTGATCTACTTTGGCCACCAAAAATATGCATTCATAATTTTTGCATCAATTATTTTGCATAATACATTTGCATTGTATATATTTCTTCTTTTATTTTTCATCAAAAATATATAAAAAGAAAAAAAAATTATAATAAAACATGGTTTAACAAATTTAGACTTCTTTGACATATTAGGCCCGCCATGGATATTTTGACTCAACCCGAGTTTGCTTATCTTAGCATTCTCTAGCTAGTATCCTTAACCATGTAGTCCTTCATTGGTCTATTAGGCTAAGCATCCACCAATCTCATTATTTGAGATTTTAAATTTGTGGAGAATGGGAAATGATAGAGTTGAAGCAAGTATAAAAGGGCTAGATAAACTTCATGATAATTACTTGTGGCTAAACCCTTCTCTTCTTTACCTCTATTTTCTTCGCATGTATTTAATTGTTAATAAATAATCAAGAACGGTTTTAATCGGTTTGTAATCTCTTATGCATTTTTGTCTAATCATTCATGGTTGATATAAGTACGTCTTAAGATTCTAAGTTAGAACGTTTTATGTGTACTAGACTTATGTCATGCTCAATATTTAGCGGGTGTTTTTCCTTTTATTCTTTTCAAATTTCTTAGTGAGGAATAAAGAAAAATAAGAGCGGCTTACAAAAAAATGAGTGGCTAGAAAAAAAATAAAAAAATAATAATTAAACAAGACTCCCAAGAGGGGCAGTGTGGTGTTAATTATAGTGACTATTGAGTTCCAATATTACCTTGACGGGTTGCGGGGATTCAATAGATTGCTCCAATCCAATATTACCTTGACGGGTTGCGGGGTTGAAGATCCAAAGTCTCAAAAAGATGGCGGATGTAAATTATTGCGTGAGTTTTATTTTTCTTTCCTTAGCGAGTGTGTAGCTACTTATGAAAGCATGACATGCGGATTTTACACATAAGGCGAATGACTTATTATTCTTGAAACGGACTTATATTAATTGTGAGCGGTTTTTCAAGTAATGGATGAGAGGATTACTTAGGATTAAAACCGTGCTTCCTTATTTTTGGATTTTGCATTTCTTATATTTCACGCTTTAAATAATGACAAATTTGCCTTCAAGCAATTTGCTCAAATAATAACCGGTTCCACATTTAATTGTCATGAATAAGTTGATGCACTTTTTACTTGTGAATACAATGATCCCATTTTTAAGCTTGGTATGGGGAAAGTGAAACTTGAGGGTGATAAGTATCCATGGTACCCAAGCCCTAATTCAAGTCATTGATTTCTTTATGAGTTATTTCCATCAAAACCATTTATGAAAAATATAAAAATATAAAAATAGAATTGTTTTCTTTGCATTGCATTGTAAATATTCAAAATCATTCATCATGTAGTATAGTTTAGTTTATTAAATCATAAAATGGCCAAGGTTGGTTAAATATGAGAAAAGTGTAATTTAGAGCTTTAAAATGCTGCATTGCATGAGGACATGGCAATGGTCAAGTGGAGGGGAGTTGATAAGTGTGAAAACACTCATCAATAATGATCCATAAATCACTCAAAACACAGTCAAATACCTTATATTAAACTGTAAATTATTAGAATTACGCGTGTATTTGTGTTTCATGTGTTTTCAGGTAAAAAGATACATTTTGGAACAAAGACGCGTTTTCAAGGGATTTATATCACAAAAGACGAAGAAAAGGACGATAAAGCTTTTGAGGACCTTACTTGCCGTTATTTCAAAGATCAAGGGCTCAAGTTGCGACTTTTGACAAAATGAAGGATGAAAGGAATTTACTTAAAAGGTTTATATACATTTTGAAAGAGAAAAAAAAGATAAAGGACCAAATGGCAAACAAGTGGAAAGTTATATTATCTTGGTCATTTGACCAAGACCGGTCAACACACAAACACAATAAACACGTCTGTCTTTTTCAACCTTCAAGAGAGAGAAAGAAAGATGAGGCGTTTATTCATCTTTTCATCATCCAACCTGCAAGTCAAAATAACAAGAGATACACGAAGATTCAATCGAAGACCAAAACTACAAAAGTGCTTATCTTTTTCCCCTCTACAAGATGATGGTACTTAATTAGATCAAGACTCGAAGATAAAGAAATCCCCAAATTGGAAGATGATGAAGAACGAGTCAATCCTCGTATTAAACACGTGTCCAATCCTCATTGGATAGAACACGTCATATCACCCTCTCCAGACGGCTATATATAGAAGACGAAGGCTTTCATTTAGAACGGT
Source organism: Glebionis coronaria (assembly GCA_025667525.1). Classification (NCBI taxonomy): domain Eukaryota; kingdom Viridiplantae; phylum Streptophyta; class Magnoliopsida; order Asterales; family Asteraceae; genus Glebionis; species Glebionis coronaria. Next base: position 365,586,607 of record CM046878.1, read on the forward strand.
TAGACTAGGTGTAGTTTACACATAGTAGATAGTTAGGATTAGTTACTTAGTTTTATTTTCTTCCATAGCCTTTATGAATTTCAGTTAGATTCAGTTCGATTAGTTGATCTTGTTGTAACCGAATGCTATTTTCTCCATTAATGAAAGTTTTGCTTCAAGTTTAATCACCTTACTTTTCTTCAAATATCCTATTCTCTTATATAAGCTTTTCGAAGCTTATAGCTTTTTCTTCCTCTATTTTACTGCTTATTTTCTTTACTGTTTATCGAGACTTTGGATTCATAGTGTAAACTGAATAATTGAACTGTTCACGCAAAATAGAAGAAGTGGTTAGGATTTTCAGTTTTATGTCTATGATTTTCACATGAGTACTTAGTTACTTACTGATTTAAAAAGTCTTGATTGAAGTTTTTGTTTAAAAAAGTAGATATTGATACTCCATTGTTTCAGTTAGTATTCATTAAATTGCTGAATTAGTTTGGAGTCGTAATAGTTGTGAGAATCAGATTTGTGGTTAAAAATAGAGAGCAGTAGTCGAATCGAATTGGAGTTGAGTAGTTGGTTCAAGCTGTGCAGCGATAGTTAAATATCAGTAATATTTTCAGGTTTATGCAGGTTTCGAATTCGAAGTTTGGTTTGGATTTGTTGTGTTCTGTTTTGATTTTGCAGGTTTATTTTGAAGCTCATGCAGGATCACTGTATGAAGGTAGCAGTCAAGCGTAGCCGTACTTGCAGTTTTTGATAAGGTAGTAGATTAGGGGTGTTTGGTTTTAAGCCGGCTCAGCGCCACGTTTTTCGTCATCAACGGACTAGGCCTGGAAGACGCAGGTCAAGCACGTTTTTATGTTCTGTGTTCATCAATGTAGTCTGCTAGTTAATATAATTTAGTGTATCTCTCTTTGCAACATGGATTAATTGTTTTGTTAAACGTTTTTCGTAATCAGCTTTCATTTTTACATTTGACTGTTATAATTTTGATGTTTTAATTTTTCATATAAGCTGGTATAGTAGTGTTTGGTGTTAGTGCTCACAGGTCAGATAATGCATATCCAGAACAGGTCCTTGTTTAACCTTTTAGGCCAATAGGGTGGATTTAGGACATTCACTTGTCCTCTGTGATGGTAATGTGCAGATCAACCTTAATGAAATCAAGAAAGTTTTAGACTATGTTGATAAATGGAGTTTCATTTTTATTTTGATGAGTAGTACTATCTTTAGGTTGCAAGCACTTTAGCTTACTAGATTGCCTAGAATTAAGCTCTTAAAGCTCACTTTTAATCTTGCATTTAGGTAGTTGTAAAAATATAGCTTAACTGTTAGAATAGATTTAGTTTGATCCAAGTTTAGACTAGTTAGTGGAGTTGATATTTGTAATAATAAATTTTCAAGAGTTTAAAAATAGGATATATTAAAGTCTTAAAAAAGTTGCTGGTGCAAATTAGCTACTGTAGGAGTAAACTCGAAGTAGGGGTCTGCTTTTATTTTGAATCCATTGACAGCAAATTAAAAGTTAGGTAAATGCACTCATTTAGTCCTTTACTTAGATACTTTTAATTTCGGTTACAGTCCCTGGTCATTCTTATTTTGGGCCATATTTTCTACTTGGGCTTAGTTCCCATTGGTTGGTTTATCAAATTGATATATTAGAGTCGTCGTGCTTTTAACTGTTTTTGTCATTTGTATTACTTCTTGGTTCATAATTGATTTTGAAATTGTAATAAGTATCATATTAGTATAGTAGAATATAATAATAGTTTAACTTCTCATTTTATGTGCCAAGTAGTTATAAATACCAAATAATCTTTTGTTAACCAAAAACAATCAGGTCAAGCTTAAAATTGTTATATCAATTCGAATCGATACCGAGAAAAATGAACTAAAAAGACAAATATTATCCATCTTTCTAGGTAATGTATCTTGCTGAAATCTTTATCACATATCTCATTTCGTTTCATCTCAATCCAAACAGATTCCTTAGTTTATCTCAAAAAATTAGGGTTTTACGTTTTGCGATGAAAATAGAAATTAAGTTGTGGGATTTGTTAAGAATGACTAGATACACATTGGTATTACCCAGAATTGCTTCACACGTTGCCTAGCTTCTGGAAATGAGAAGTCAAAGTTTAGATCGGATCCCTTTCACGGATTCCGATGATCATTACGATACTCACATTGCGATGCCTGTCATTGCGATGAGTCATTCCGATGGCTCATTGCGATGGGCTATTGCGATGAGTCATTTCGATGGCTCATTGTGATGGCTCATTGCGATGTGTCATTGCGATGGCTCATTGCGATGGGCTATTGCGATGGGTCATTCCGATGGATCATTGCGATGGCTCATTGCGATGGGTCATTCCGATGACGCATTGCGATGGCATATTGCGGTGACGCATTCCGATGCGTTATTGCGATGGCATTGTAATGGTATTGCGATGGGACATATTGCGATGGTTTCTCATACATTCTGATGGAATTGCACTTATTGTGATGGACTTAGATATTGCGATAGGACATTATTTCGATAGGATTGCGATGCTTTAATCATTGCGATGGCTTGGTTAGGATTTCGATGGATTGATAGATTGCGATGGACTTAGGATTCTTATTATTCCGATACCTTGTTAACTTTGCTATGGAATTTTAAGTATTATGCACTTGCCTTAGACTATCTAATGAGTTAGGCCTAGATTGCATTATTTCCTTATTAGGCTTTAAGTAAATTAGGGCCACTAACACGAAACCAAGTTTTATTGAAATTAATTAATTTTATCTCATAAGAATACTTGAAAGGTTTCTTATTACAGAAGTTTATCTTATTTAATAAGTTGACTCCTCTGTAAACAAAGAGATACAAATTACTTATTCAATGTCTTGTGTTTTGTTTCCAGGCCATGGAAGACAAAGTTTCATCGTTGTCTTGCCCTTTGTTCAAGCCTACTATATTTTGGGTTGACGATAATCCTGCAATCCCTGACGTAGTGGTTGAAACTAAACCAAAATCCACTGAAGTTTTGGTTGAAACTAAACCAAGACCTACTGAGGTGTTAGTAGAAATCAAACCTAGACCTACTGAGGTTCTGGTTATGACAACCAAGAAATCCAAATATTTTAAGAATTAATGCTAGGTCGTTATCTCTTTAGAATAAAATGTCTTTGACATATCTGTCATTATTCTAAGTGTGTTGTTGAATGTAAGGACCTAGTCCATCTGAACTATGTTTGTATGTTGTTTCTCTATAATATGTGGTAATAATTGTTATGATTTATTCCCTATGCTTCAACTTGGCATAGACTTAAGATATATATATTTTGTGTATATCATTTGTGCTTATGTCATGAAAGCAGGAAAATGTCAATCACAGAGGAACAACAACGACTTCGTGATCTTGAACTTGTTTCGCTCAGCGATAGGCTTCCATATGCTGAGAACAACTCTCGATTACAAGAGGATTTTGATCCGTCCTTACCAGCTTTCAAAATCGCCACGGATATCCTAGACATTTCACCCATCAGAGATACACTCAGATGTACTGCCTCTGTTCCCGAAGTCTACATGCACGAGTTCTGGAACACTGCATCTTTCTCCAAAACGACTATCTCTTTCCAACTAAACAAAACACCAAGGGTACTTAACTTGATCATTTTTCGAAATTATTTAAACTTCCTAGGTTGGCACAAGGAGAACAATTTGTGGCTAACCCAAAGAACGATAAAGTGCTTCGAATCATTCGTGCCATGAATTATGAAGGTGAAATCCACAACCTATCCCAGTTCAACACATCACACATAGGGCAACCCTGGAAAGCACTTATCACAATCATTGTCAAGTGTCTTACTGGAAAGACTAGGGGCACCGATGCAATGAGACCAGCACAGACTCACTTATTTTGGGGATTGTACACTGCATCTAAAGTAGACTATGCACTTCTTCTCTGGCAAGAATTTTGTTATCAGTTTACTGGAACGAAGAAGAAATCCGTGCATCTTCCATTCCCAAGATTCACCAAGCTCATTATCAGCCACTTTATGAAGAATGACCCAACCATTGACACTCGCGGGAATTTCTTCTACCACACTAAAGATGATGACTATGTGATTCTCACAATGAATGCAGACACTAATTCCACAAATTATGCATTACTTCCTGCCCTAGTACCTGACACAATGGTAAATGATGGAATCAAGGAAAGTGATAAATATCAAGAGATGCTAAATGATATTGACGCACAGTTTAAACATGCAAATTCACTTCCCTTAGAGAAGCAAAAAGGTAAACGCAAGAAAAGAGTTTCAAAGCGCCAATCAACTGCTTCTTCTAAAGATAAAGGCCCAGGGAAAATGAAAATAGTTGATGAAGATGATGATGAAGATGAGACGATCCATACTGAGGAAGAACAGGAAGTAACACTCCGAAGGCCTAAGAAAGCAAAGCAGACTAAAGGTAAAGAATCAAGTGTTGCTTCAGATGAACCTGCTGAACAACAAATTTCTGAAGCCAAACGACTGCGTATCGTTCTTCAACAAAGCAGACAGGAAGCTTTTACAGGATCAGGCTAAAAAATGTTTGAAGACTTAGCAGATTTTGGTAATCCTGATGCTGACATGGCATTTTATGAAGATCCTACTGATGAAGATGCTTATGAAGATGCATATGAAGATGCTGCTAACTATCATTTTGAAAGTCATGAGCAGAGTGAAGAACGTGGTAGCAGTGCAGACACTAATACAAGTATGATGTATCGAGACGCCAATATCACCACATCCTTACCAGAACCAACTCACATGGTTCTAAATGACGATGCTCATGCAACTCTCATACCAGAGACTCAACTTCAAAGTAAGTCTACTTCTGGCTCTGATGATGTTATGAAATATCTAAATTTAGAAGGGGAGGGTGTCGAGGTCACAAACACTGATCCGTCAACAAATGAAGCAATGGTGGATGTTCCCATAACTACTGTTACATCAACCACCACCTCACCATTATCCACCCCGGTCATCAGTGAAATCATAACACCAGTTATCACACCAGCACTTGTTGCACAACCGGTATCAACCACCATCCTAACCACTGAATCTACACCGTCATCAACAACTGAACAACCTGTATCAACCACCGCCCCAATCACTACATCTACACCAACACCTATCCTTGAACAACCAGTATCATCCACCACCACCTTAACAGTGATGGTTACACCTCCACCAGTAGAACAACAAGTATCATCCACCTCCAACCCATTCCTCACAGTCAATGACCCACTCATCCAGTCTCTTCAACAACAGCTGGAGGCTCAAGCTAAACAAATAGCTACATTGACTGAAAGGATCACCACTCCTCTCAAGGAACCGCAACATGATGAGCCCACACTTCAGAAAATATCTGACAAAGTGTCCAAACTTAAAGCACAACACAAATCATTTCTTGGAGAGAAGAAAACTCGTGACAAAGAGAATGCTGCTTTTCTTGGATCAATTGATGAGAAGATGACCAAGATCATTCGACGAGAAGTCTTGACATATGTTGATCAGCATCTATCAAATCTTGTCGGTAACGATTTATCTACCCTTCAACTAATGACATTGTTACAAACACGTCTGCTGAATATGGGGGCTCACAAATCAAAAAACAAACGAAAAGTTCTGCAATATCTCAATAAAGTAATTATTGACGATACACCAACAGAGACTACCGACTCTGAGTCTGACAATGAAGACGAACTAGAGGAGGAAGATAATAAGGGTAACGGTGAGGAGGATGATGGTGACAATGATCAAAATGAGGAAGAGGAAAAGGAAGGAAATGAGGAGGAAGAAGAGGATGAGGAAGAAAAGGATAAGGATGAAGATGAAGATGAGGACGAGGATACAGATGACGATCAGGATGACAATGATGATAATGACAATGGTAATGGAATCAACAAGGGTGATAAGAATGACGAAACGGGTACAAATGCCGAAGAGTCAAACAAGGATGATAGTGATAATGCTACTGAGAAAGGTTTAAAGGAAGCTGCAGAAAACATTGCTGAAACCACAGAAAAGACGCCGGAGTCAACTATACCAGAAACTCAGCATGTTGACACAGGTATATCTACTGCACCAGCTTTTACTACTGATTCTCAGAATGAATCTGTAGAATATATGCAAGCAGAAGAACCAACAGGGTCAAGGCTAGAAGATGAACCTCGCGATGATATACCGGTGATGCCAGATCAACCTGCAACACCATCTGAAGATCAGCACAACATTGATATGGAAGTTGAAGATTTAAATGTTCTAGAACCAACGTTTGCTGAATCTCTTATCATCGATGACACTGTACAAGAGCAACTCTGGCTCACAAATGCAGCACCACAGCATCCTTTTGACACTGCAACTGATATGGAGCTGACTCAATTCCTCAACAACCCTATCGATTTCTCGGCCTTTCTAAGGTATTCTCATGGGAAACCGACAATGACACCAGATCTGATCAAAATGGCTGCCATAAATGTGGATTTCTTTGATACTTTGAAGATCAGCCATAATGAAGCAGAATATCACTTGAATGAGCTTACCAAGGCAATGAGAGCTACAACTACAGGAATTCAGACTCCTGTGTTACGACCTCTTACTCCAACGGTCATTACCGGTTCTGCAACGATCCCAATAGAGCACTTTGTTTCTCACGATCTAGAATACCTTGAAAATGGAGCAAAGAAATATGCCACGTCACTCACCATGGTCAAGGCTGTTAATTTGGAGAATGTTCCATGGATAGAGGATAAAGTACCTGATTCAATATGGAGAAAGAAACTGCTAAAGTTTTATGATACCTTTGCTTCACTTGGCATCTCTCACTGGACTGCAAAGAAAAGGTTAGCTTACAATCATTTCCATCGTCCTAAGAGAGGTTCTTCTATTGTCTCAGCTCATAGAATCAAAAGCATCCAAGGAGCAACCACTCAGACTGTCTTCGGTTATGATTACTTGAATGTAATCGTGTTCAAACGTACCGATGAGAAAGAATACCGAATTGATGAAAGTGATCTCCAGTACCTTCAACTTGAAGACATCGAAGATCTTTTGTTGCTATTGGCTCAAGAAAAAGTTGACCATCTACCACCTGAGATTGTCATAGCAATGAGCTCCAACTTTCTTTAATATGCAAGGAAAATCGTTATTCAAAACCGGGTGGAAGACTTTCAACTTGGCGTAGAAAGCTATCAGAAGCAGTTAAACTTGGAACGCCCCCATACCACTCCACTCAGTAATTTACATAAGAACAAGAAGGTCTACATGGGGACCACAACGCCGGAAGCAGGGATCTTTTATCCAAATGAGACTGGCGTCATGCAATATATGAGATTCTCCGAACTGCAAAAATTCAGCGATGGAACGCTCAAGCATGTTCGATATGATCTGACAGTTCTCAATGCCAACTTACCGCTTCCAGCAGTCAAGTACACCTGGACAACCCAGTGCAAAAAGGGAGCATCGTACGCAATCAGGAAGATTGAGGAACTTCTAAGGAAGCGCCGGTTGCTACGAAGTATGGAACGATTCGTCGGTGGACGACCATATGGAGCTCACCATAGGTTCACGGAACGAGCCATTTAATTATGGTTCGTCTTATAACAGGTCAACTCCATATGTCTATAATTGTGAATATGTTAATTTTTGAATTATCAGCTTTTGTGGCTTGTTGTAGTGTAAACGTATGATATTTTTCAAGAATTTCTCTCGAGATTCTAAATCTTTCAAACAAATCATACTCAAGCACTACAACTTACCCTCATTAATTTGAGGGGGAGCATTAATATATTCTTTGGCCAACATCTAATTTCATTTTATTACCCAAAGACCGGTTAATCCATTAATATCCAAAATATTGATGGTTAACATTTTGGAAAGAGGAGAAAATGGGATTAAGGAGACTTAATGATATTTGGCTAAACAATAAAAAGGCTTAAAAGATAAACCAACCTAACATGTGTAATGCACAAGTTAAGGGGGGGGGGGGGGGCATTTTTGATGATCAAAACCACTTAAGGCACAAAAACTTTGATTACAATATCACAAGTGCTTTAAGTGATTTTTTCAAGGATTTTTCATGGTGACAATACTTACCCAAAACACATTTAATTCACCACGGATGTGGTGACAAAAGGGTGGTAGGTATAGGTATTAGTCCAATGGTTCATCAGAACTGATGGAATCTTCCCAAGGACATTTCCCCTAGATAGAATTAGAAGTCCTAGGAAAGATGGAGAATGATTATGAACGTAGCTGAATGCAGATCAAGTACTTAAGCTAGCACTGGAAAAATCACAACAAGGTGCTAGTGATGACGTATTGGTAAGCATTGAAGGGGTTGAAGAATGAAAAAGAATTGTAAAGATAAAGGGTGTAAAGAAAGAAGCCCTCCTTACGACTTTAGGCAGAAACCGGGTCAATACATATGCTATTGAGATCATTTGTTAATGATTCTCGATATTGAAGAAAGACATCATGGACCCAGTGATGCAATGCACAACCCTTCCCAGCTAACTCAAATATCTCTACAAAGGTATTTGTTTTAATCACACGGAGATCAACACGTTATCTATTGGTTTATTCACTCCGAATAGACTGATATTGAATAGGTGGCACTCCTCTCCAGCCATCGCTCACTAAATCAAAACGCACTATCGAGTCTAGAGCCACGAGATCATCAAAAGTCTCATTAGGACACTTTCCATTTATTCCTTGCTTCTTCACACACTATGAAAAGTAAGAGATCTTTATGAGTCCTACGCAGTATTCTTGTAATATTGCCAGAACATCCGAGTGATACGCAAGTATTACAATGAAGATGGAAATCCTTCTTGAGCCAACATCAAACAAGTTCATTGTAGGTGACACGTGCGGTTCTTTAAGAACTAATCTTGTGACAACCGGAAAGAAACAGTAGTTTAATTCTTAATTGAACTTAAACTCGTTCTAGGCCTCTAGGCATTATCGTATGATCTTGCCAGAACACTCAGCGTGACACTCTTTAAGTGTTAATAGTGACGAGTGGAAATCCTTCTAGTGTTAACATCAAACAGCACTTGGTAGGTGACAAGCAAGATTCAATTTGAATTAAGTTTGTGACAACTGGAAAACAACGATGGTGAATATCTTAATTGAAATTCACTTGTTCCAGGTTTCATGAATTGACGGCTTCAATCATAAGGATGTTTTAAACCAAATGATTCACTCTTTATGTTCGCAGTCAGCTTTGGACGGTCGAATAAAGAGAACGGGTTTACCCGCGAAATCCTGTCAGGAAGTTACTTAATTGAAACTATCCGTCACGGGTACGATATCTAATATCGTCCAACGGTCTTCATCGACTGGAGGTAAAATGCTACCGAATCAGAATAAAATGTCAAAGCCATTTTATTCATGTCTTATTATGTTGCTGCATTCAAAGACGGTGGCGTTACGGTGTACCTGTTGAAGACGGTGGCGTTGCGGTGTACCTGTTGAAGACGTCCTCACATGCTTATTCCTTTTTTGCATCAAATACTTCTGCAAATTCAAGAAAGTATGACCTAAAAGTCTTCCGCTGTATCGACTTTGAAACTTTCAAAGAATTCAACAAAGGATAAGTGTGTGGGACATGAAGTCACAAAGAGGCGAACATCACAAGAAGATAAAGACTGCACGTGAAAGGCCAAAGAACGTGTTCCAAGCAAAAGGCTGATATTATTCAACACATATTCACAAAAGGAAGAAAAAGAAAGAAAGAAAAGAGAAAGTGGACTACGAGCTCAAGAACAAGATCTAACATGCTAGATTAGGACTTTGTAAATTTGGAGTGACCTCCCTTTGGGGGAGATTGTTGGAAATACGTTTTACGTATATAGAAAGTCTTGGTCACTCCAACAATGTAGTTATAGGCTCGTAGTAGAGTATAGTAACATTTATTAAATAGCTCGACCCATGAGCATGTTCATGGGCCGGAGGCCCAAGTCCATTAAGGACTTGGGTATTTAAACCTCTTTCCACCATGGAAGAGGTGTTGGTTGTTTCATTTCTCATTTTCAATATAACAAGTTTCTTTCATTTCTCTCTCTAAGTTTCTCTCTCTAGAAAACATCAACCCTCTTGATTCTTAAAGATTATCATTGTTCTACAAAAGGGCCCACATATCGTGGATTTAACTTTCCCCGCTTTCCAAATCGTATAACTCCCTTCCATGGTGATAATTTTAGCATGACGTGATCTCCTACTTTGAACTGCACGGGTCTGCATTTCTGATCCGCGTAGCTCTTTTGTCGATCACGAGCAGCTTGTAGTCTCTGCTTTATAAGGACAATTCGGTCTGTAGTCTCCTGAATCAATTCAGGCCCAGTGAGTTGGAACTTGCCTACCTCTGCCCAACATATAGGAGAGCGACATTTCCTTCCATAAAGGGCTTCAAAAGGGGCTGCCTTGATATTGGCGTGATAGCTATTGTTGTAGGAGAACTCAACCAAAGGTATATGCTCGACCCAACTATTTCCAAAATCAATCACACATGCCCTTAGCATGTCTTCTAGAGTTTGGATGGTTTGCTCACTCTGACCATCCGTTTATGGATGATAGGCGGTGCTCATATCCAGTTGGGTATCCAGGGCTCGTTGTAGTGCCCTCCAGAAGTTGGAGGTGAATCTGCTGTCCCGGTCGCAGATTATTGAGACTGGTACCCTATGTTTGGTTACAATTTCCTTAAGGTAGGTACTTGCCAACTTGGATAGGGAGTCGGATTCCTTAATGGGTATGAAATGAGCAGACTTGGTGAGTCGGTCGACTATCACCCAAATGGCATCATATCCACGAGATGATTTTGGGAGTTTGGTCACAAATTCCATGGTGATGTTTTCCCACTTCCATTCAGGTATCTCAGGCTGTACCAGTAGACCGGATGGCCTTTGGTGTTCTTTTTTGATACGCGCGCATGTCAGACATTTCTGGACATAAGTGGCAATGTCAGCCTTCATGTTTGGCCACCAATATAATTTCCTCATATCTTGATACATCTTTTCCGATCCCAGATGTATTGAGTATTTGGATTTATGTGACTCGTGCATGATTATGTCCCTCAAATTCCCATAACGGGGTAACCAACTCCTCCCGTGTAAGCACAATGTTCCGTCCACCCTTGGTTCCTGTTTCTCTTTAGATAGGTCGGTTCGGAGCATTCCCCCTATGTCTTCTTTCCATAGGTTTTCGGGTTTCTGTGCTTGGATTTGTGCTTCAAGGATTTGCTTGGGCAGATCCAGATTGATGGTCATGGTTAAGGCTCGAACCCTCATGGGTGGGTCTTTATCTTTACGGCTCAGTGCATCAGCAACTACGTTTGCTTTATCTGGATGGTATTTGATTTCACAATCGTAATCGCTTAACAGTTTGATCCAACGACGCTGCCTCATATTAAGATCTATTTGATCTAATATATGTTGCAGACTCTTGTGGTCGGTTTACACTGTACATTTTGTTCCGTAAAGGTAATGCCTCCAAATTTTTAAGGCAAAGACTACTGCTCCAAGTTCTAAGTCGTGGGTAGTGTGGTTTTTCTCATGCTTCTTTAATTGCCTAGAAGCATAGGCAATCACTTTCTTTCTTTGCATCAATACTGCTCCCAATCCCTTATATGATGCGTCACAATATACCTCAAAGTCATCATTGCCCTCGGGCAAGGATAAGAGAGGCGCACTACACAACTTCTGTGTTATCAATTGGAAAGCTGATTTCTCCTTTTCTCCCCAATTAAATTTTACTCCTTTCTGAGTGAGTTTTGTCATTGGTTTGGCTATTTTGGAGAAGTCTTTGATGAATCGGCGATAGTATCCGGCGAGGCCTAGGAATTGGCGGATCTCCGTTGGTGATTTGGGAGATGCCCAACTCTTAACGGATTCAACCTTTGCAGGATCTACGTGAATACCATCGCTGTCAATGAAGTGTCCTAGGAAATGGACTCTGGGTATCCAAAACTCGCATTTGGAAAATTTTGCATATAGCTGCTCTTCCGTGGGTATTTTCATTACTTGGGCCAGATGCTCAACATGGTCTTGTTTGTTTTTGGAGTAAACAAGTATGTCGTCGATGAAGACTATCACGAATTTATCCAAATAGGGTTTGCACACCCGGTTCATGAGATCCATGAATATTGCCGGTGCGTTTGTCAACCCAAAAGGCATAACTCTAAATTTGAAATGACCATAAACAGTTTTGAAGGCTGTCTTAGGAATATCCTCTTCCCGGACTCTCAGTTGATGGTATCCAGACCTCAGGTCAATCTTAGAATACATGCTTGATCCCTGGAGTTGATCAAACAAGTCGTCAATGCGAGGTAAAGGATAGCGATTCTTTATCGTTAGTTTATTCAATTCTCGGTAATCGATGCACATTCGAAAAGAGCCATCTTTCTTCTTGACAAACAGAACAGGGGCTCCCCATGGAAAAGAGCTAGGCCTAATGAATCCTTTTTCTGATAGTTCCTGGAGTTGTTTGGCAAGTTCCTTCAATCCTGTTGGTGCTAGCCTGTAGGGAGCCTTAGCTACAGGTGCAGCCCCAGGAATCAAATAAATTTGGAATTCTATCTGTCGCACTGGGGCATACCCGACAGTTCCTCATGAAATACCTCGGGAAAATCTCGGACAATTTGCACGTCCTCGATTCGGGTCTCCTCGGGGTTGTCTTCTTCCTCGATTTCGGAGATGTGTGCTAGGAAAATAGGGCATTGATGAGACTGCAATTATACATAGTCTCATCGTCCAAATCGGGCTTAAAACGCTTAAAATATCATGAAAATACCCCTATATATGCTTGTATTGGTGTCTTGTGTATTTTAGGTACGGATATCGTGTAATCAACAAAAGATCACAAGAATGAAGCAAAAACGAACACGGGAAACGAAGCCGCACAAAGAACCGGGCCCAAAAATGGAATTTCCAAAATTACCCTTGAAGAATTGAAGATTGGCAACATTGGTCCCTCATCTTAGAAGATTTGTCATAATTGGTCCTTGGGGAAATCATATTTTGCAAGAAAAATCCTCCATGTTTGAAGAGTTGACAAAGCAAGCCCTTGAAATATGGTAAAAATGCATCTTTGGTCCTTGATATAACTTTGCAAAGTTAATGTGCCAAAATCAGCAAACTAGTGAAACTTATTTACAAAGGAGTTTCTATTTTTGGCTGTTTAAAGTTTATTTGGCAAGATAAGAAGAGTCCAGGGGCCATTCTGGCCAGACAACCTAAGTTTAACCCACCACTCATCCTTCGCCACGTCACCCACTATCCTCCCTCCACCAACCAACGCCCTCCACATCACCCCACCCCTACACATCACACCCCACTTAAACTGATTAATCAGTTTAATAACACCTTCCCTCCTAAACATAATTTTCAAATTAACCCATCCCTAAAACGAATTAAAACCCCCTTTTTAACCACCCCTAATACCCAAGAACCCTAACCTAATTACCTATCTAAACCAAAGGGGTTTTGCCCCCTATTTTCCAGATCACAAATTAACCCTACCACAAACCAAACCCACAACCCAAAAACATATTCCCGTGACCCCTGGACCCCACAAGGACGACCCTGTCACCCCCAAAATGGCAAAATTGGTATCTCAACAGAGCATCAACGTCCCACATCACTTTCTTGCTCCCAAAGACCATTTTAACGTTCAAGATGAAAGATTCCACCTCAGAGATCACATGGCAATCCTTTGACCAAGAAATCAGCCAAAATCAAGGGCAAATGAGGAATTTCAGAGATTAGGGTTTTAGCACTCTTGTAATATTTTATTCCTGTTCTAGAATAGTCTTTTAGGTAGTATATATACTTGTGGCATGTCACAAGTATAATTGTTCCAGAATTTTTGTAAGATTTTAACTTTATTAATGAAAATGAACAATTTAACATTTTGCAAGATTCTGAGTTCCAAGTTTATCATTTGTTAAGTTTATCTTATTCAGTTTGAAAATCAGTTTGAGAAAAAAAGTTTTCACTTGTATCAAAAAGTTTTAAAGGAATCTGTTTTTCTTTGAAGTTTTTTATAAGCCAAGAGGGATAAACTAGCTTAATCAATAAGCTAGGCTTATTCTCTTTGTGGCTGTTTAATCAAGTCATTTTTGCTCTTCTTGTTTAATCTTGACAGGTACAAATTTTGCATATTGGATATGGTGACTTTTACTTGGACTCATCATCATCATCTGCTATCCATACCAACAAGCTACTTTCTGAACCTTGTCAGCTCAAGCCCGGGCTTGATGGAAAAGGCAAAGCTGCCTTGGTGATCCCTGGATGTAGGGTCACAAGGTAAAGATCTTGTCTTTCTATACTTGCTTGAATTTTTTTTTTGAGTAATGATGATTTGGATTGTTAGGATGTTAGGATGGTAGGCAAATGCTAGATATTGTATTCTTGATAGTTTAAAATATGTTAGGGTAGATTTGATTGGGTTTGATGCATGTTTGAGTAGAGATTGTAGGTTAAATTTCATGTTTCTATTTTTAAGGGGTGTTTGGATTTAGGTTTTAGCATGAGTTTTTGAGAAACACTTGGTCATAAATCTGTCTAAGCACACTCTTTTCATTGGTTTTGTGTTTTATCAGTTAAAATATTGGATTGGTAAGCTTTGGAAAGTTTTGCATACAAGTTTTGGTAAAACATTGTCTAAAAATCAGTAGGCTATTGAACTGCTTGATTTTGTGAAAATTTGCCTTATCAATCTTTGTGCTTGTTAGTATTTAGGGTAGGTTAGGACTTGAGTGTGTTTTGGGGAAATGTGTGAGTGAATTGATTGAGTTTTGGCCAACCAAAACTCACCCAATTGCACTTTGCATCAGCAAACAAGCCAACATCCCCCCCATTGGCTATACAGTAACTGTATAAGGGCTTTTTGGGCTTGATCTTGTGAAGTAACCTTGTGTTTTTAGCTTTTTATTGACTCCCCACAACCCAACTGGTTGTGGGGGTGCCTTTGTTTGCCCATAAAACCAATTAATACTCAAGATCTAGGCACAAAAGTGCCCAGGCCCGTTTTTTTGTGAAGGCAGTGGGAACTCACTTCCCACTGCTAGTGTAAAAGTTTCCCCTGCCAAGCAAAAGGACAAAAAGTGACCAAATGTCACTTTCAGTTTTCTATCTTTTTTTGTCTTTAGTGGTGAAAAATAGGAGTTAGATCTTCAAACCAGTTTTGTTATTTTTCTTATTTAATTTGTGATTTTTCTGTTTAGTAAAATTTTTAGTTACTGTTCATTTTCCATTTTTTAGGTTTTATAGCTATTTTAATTACTTTTTAAGTTCCTGATTTTTGTCTTTTAGTGTAAAATTGTAAGATTTTTCAGTTTTAAAAATTTTCTTAAATTTAGAAAAATATCTTAAGACTTTTAGTTCAGAAACATTTTACTGTTCACTTTTTAATTAATTTTTAAATTTTATTTTATTTAATTAGGGTTTTAATTGTATACTGTTTCTTCTTTTGGTGAAAAATATTTGATTTTTCAAACTTTTTCATTTTTATACTGTTCATTAGTATAATTTAGGATTTTTAAAATTGTCAAATAAGTTTTATCATTATTTTATTATTTTTAATCATTATTTTAGTTTAAAAATTGTTTTTAGAGTTTTAAAAATAGAAAAATAGTATTTAAAATTTAGGAAAAATACTTTTTAGTTTTTAAATAATATAAGTGAGTTATTTGTTCAATTAAATAATATTTTGGGCTTTTTCTTAATTATATTTAATTTTTGGGCTTTAATTAGCATTAAAAAATGAATATTTAATTAATAAAAGGTTTAAAAATATATTTATTGGATTTTTATCCTTATTTATATTATTTTGAACTACTTTTTCATTTTTAATTTGTTTTTAGCTTAAAATTTTTTAATTTTTCACGTTTTACGTACTTACGTTCACGTTTTACGTCATTCGTCGTAGTTTAGCTGTAATCTTAGCTCGTCTTTGTTTTTCTTTCTTTTCTCATCTAAAAACGACACTACCTCAAACTTTTGATTATATATTTTGGCACATTAATCAACACACCTCCTCGAGAACGAACCCGCATTTGTTCGGTTTCGCGTTTTTCCTAAAACGTGCAACTTAATACTTGCCCGCATTATACGCTCTTTTTCCTAAAAGACGTATTTCTACGACTATCAAAATGGCGCTACTGCCGGGGAGGTGTTATTAGTGTGCCATTATTAGTATCGTGTTTTTGTGAGTGGTGCGTTTTTGCTTTTCACATTTTGGAAAGCGTGAATATCGTACATACTCATTTTTGTTATTTTTCCTTATTATATTATAGTATCCAAATAAATTGTGTTTAGTTTTCCTAAATTAAACACACAACAATCACTTTACTATATTGTAGATATATTGGTTTTCGTTTTTATTGTGAATATTATTACTATATTGTATCTTACGTAGAACAATAAAAATACAAGTACTCCAAAAGCGTGAAAACGCAACCTTGATTCGGGATTTCATCACTCGATCATTGTATTCGAATCCAAAGCAAAAGTTAAAGGCAAAATAGATAAATACTTTCGTGAGGCCTAATTTCAATTAACACAAACTATAAGGTGGGTATAAGGCGGTTGTATTTCACGACCTAAGAGAAAAAGGCTCTTAAGTGCTTAGCGCCGCCTCGTTTCCCCCGCTTGCTTGTGCGTGTTTTGAGAAAAAGGGCTAATCGAGGGTTTGCCAACCAAAGTATTATCTACGTATATATATTTTCTTGTTTTCAAGATTAAACCCTCTTGAACGTTTTGGTGTTCCACCAACGTTCTAAAGTCATCGAAGGCGTTCACTCCAAGTGATCGTTTTCATTCCTTGAGGCTCCTTTAATCGAGAAAGTCGATTCGAGGAGAGATTTGTAGATTTTAGTCTACGTAATACAACAAAAATCCAAAAAAAATTAAAAAAATCAAAAATCAAAAATATTCTTCTTACCCTTTTCCATTAATTCTATTTCTAACCCTCTAGTGTTTAATTCTCGTAACACCGTTCTCGTTGCATCATGTCGAATCATGATGGATATTATTTGTGTCCATATTGTGGAGGCCCGCCCGATGGTGCCAATTGTTTTTATTGTGAGGTTATTGGAGGTCGAGGGGGTTATATCTATAACCCCGCTCCACGTGATCATGGTAACAATTTTCAATCTTACGACCAAGGTCACCCATCGTCTTTGTTTTATTCATCGTATGATCCGTCTTTTAATTGCAATGATGAGTCTATTCATAATGCCTTTATTGATTTTGTGAGACGAAATAATGAGAAATTAACGATGGTGGAAGAACAATTGAAAAGCCTTAAGGAAACTTGTAATAAACGAATGGCAACCCAAAGGGACACTTTCAAAAAAATGGAAAACGATTATGACACCCTTTTTGAAGAGCAACAACGTTTGTATGATCAAAATCAAGAGATGTGGAAAGGATACGTGGATAACATTAAGGAAAATCATGCTAATGAGAGAGATAAAATTCTTTTAATGTTCGAGGGCTTAGTGGAAAAAATTAATTCTTTGTCAAAAAACACCAATCCTAATTCTGAGGGAGAGGTTAAAGTTATTTCGACTCCTAAGACTCGTACGTCTCGTATTGATCCCAATATCTCGAATTTTAGAGTCGTGCAACCTTCATCGTCTTGCAAAACCATAGAGGAAACGAAAAAGTCATCTAACGAAGTTTTGAAAAATATTTTTGAAAATAAACCAAAGGAAAAACTCGTAGGATACTTGGGAGTATTAAACCTTGTACCTTCTAAACCTAATTTTTCTAATGAGGATGAAATTATTGAGGATTTTCTAAATCAATATACACTTGATTTTGACAAAGAGATTCCATTAAATGATTTTAAAAAAGAAAAATGTGAAAAGGTTTTAAAGGAAATCATTGAACCCTCGTTTTTACAAGATGAACGAAAATTAATTCCGAAGGGATGTGTTAGTAGTTTTGCTAAAATGTTTGAAAACCCACGATCGATCCCTTCGAAGGACAAAGTTGAAACCGTCAAGGCAAAATCGTCACGAGACGAGCCTTTTACTCCTAATCCCACATCGAGTGAGATTTTGGATTTATCATATGAGAAGTCCGCCGATGGCCTTGCTCACATCGACACGTTTTTTGATATCGAGGTCGAAACGACAAAGGCAAAATCTTCAATCGAAGAGCCTTCTTTTCCTAGTTTCACGATGGTTGAAGCTAGCGACTCGATTATCGATGATTTAATTGCTCAACCTCTTCCACGAGGAAGAGAAGACGTTTTTGATCCCGATGGTGATTTTTCCGAGATCAAACGTATTATTGATGATCCGCCTTCTATTTTCGAGTTTGATGAGGACCGTTGCGTTAGCCCGGAGGGGGATGTTTTGTTAATCGATTCACGTTTTAAAAATTCAAATCCTCCTCCCGCCTTCAAGATAAATGTGGAAATTTTAAGTGTGCCTAGAATTGTTTTAGAAACACCAAATATTTTCAATTTAATCAACTTGGGTTTTCGTAACAATGAGTTAATCAATGAAAAAGGGAAAGATTTTACAATTGATTTGATAATTTTTCCAAAGATAACTCCGTCATCACCTCGCTTAATTGAGCTTGCTACAAACGCGTCTACTTCTTTTGACGACGTTTTGTGTGGATCTAGTATGGGGGAAGCCCCATTTGTTTTCTCACACTTCTCCACCGAGGACGAGATTTTTGACCCTGGTATCACGTTTAAGATAAAATCTCGGTCTTTTACCGAAGTAGTCACTAGAAATCCTTTCTACACTTACGGTATGAGTTTACCTCGAGTAACTCGATTTTTATGCCCACCCAATGTCCCACCTTTCTCTTCTCATCCTATTTTCTTGTGTCCCTTTGGGACGTTGTTACTTGAAGTCGTGTTGTTTCGTTTATCAACCGAAAACGTAGACACGATCTTTGATCCCGGTATAGAGGTTTTGCCTTTATACACGGTTGCTTTTGGGCCTTGATTACATGTAAGTCCCACCAAAAATGACCGAACCATGATTATCCCTAAATGATCACATTTATGGGGATTCGAGTCGAGCTTTTGACTCGGTTATCAAAAACAAGGTGCCTCGTGGGGGAGACCCATGCTTATCCATGTACATATTATTGCTTTCTAATTAGTTTAATGTGAAGGGATTTGTGCCCTTCCAACCTTTGTTCCGTGGTTGTTCATGATTGTGATTCATTAGGTACATCGACATCATTGAAGCCTCTCGTGTTCGTTTTACGTAGCACTCGAGCTTCGATCGTTGCCTTTGGAGATTCCAATATCCGATGATATCCTTTTATGTTCTAACGTTTATCTTATTAGCATAATTCATAAACGGCTTTTAGGTTATTCGTTTTACCCTTTCCATGCTCGAGATTAGGCATTCGACTACGTCTCTAGTATGGGTGTGTTTGCACCCCTAGACTCGAAACATTGAGGAAAATGTTTAGTTTTAGTATGGGGGTGAGTAGATACTTCACCTTGATTACGTCAACACGCAACCCAAAATTTCATCGTTTTCTTATCATTTTGTTGCAAAATAAGGCTAAAAATGGCCAAATTTTAAAATTTTTCATATTTTCATAAGTGTTTAAGACACGAATGTAGGTTTTCCGATGGTGAGAATGAGAGTAATTTTTGACTCGACCGTGCGTGTTGAGCACTTAGCTTTGATTCCTTAACTTTTTAGGCTAAGTCTCTTAAATGAGGACGAGAAATGATAGAGTTATTCATAAGTCTCATAATCATCACGATCTCATGTGTAGTAATTATTTGCTTATTCTCCCCACGCTTTTGTATAATAAATTGTTAATAAATATTGATTTAGCGGTTTAGTCACTATTGTTGGTTTCTAATTTGTTTTAGTAGCTTCTACGTAATTAAATTGGGAAAACATTAAGGTATCGCCAGCGTCACGGTTTTGAAGTATTGGCACCCGAATAATCGAAAGCTTCACCCAATAATAAAATTTCAAGTGCTCACCTAAATCAAGCAAAAATTTGAAGCTCACAAGGCCGAAAAATCTATGCAAAATTAAAAGTGAATCAAGCCTTAATCTTCGAAGCTTTAAAGATCCAAAATTCGCCTTAGCGTGAGGATATACGTCTTTGGCTAATAAAACCACCGATGAGGCGGATAATAAAAGGCAAGGCAAGACCAAAGTCATAATAAAAGCTTCATGGCGAAGTTGAATAAAAGATGGAGGTAAACCAAAGATAATAAGGCCCTTCCGTTAGAGGGCGTATAAAAGTCTTGGTAATAAGTCTCATGTTCAAAACCGTTATAAAACCGTGTTTATCGATCCTTCTTGTTGACTTAATTTTTTAACATCGTTGTCTATTAGGATGAATTATTAATTCGATGATTTTGGTTACACCGTTAAAACTCTATTTTTAGACTTAATCTCTATTCACGCATAAGTCAATGATGTATCCTCGTTATCATTAAGACAAAATAAAATATAATAGATACCAAATAGGAATAAGGGAGTTTAGGTTCGTAATTAACACTCATGAGATGTGATCGTGTTGCTAACTTAAAATAACAATGATCTCGTTGCACGCTTAGCATGGAATTGGGTGAAAATCAAGGACGACGAAATTATTTCTAACGAAGCATTCACGTGTTCTTGTTCTATGATCCCAAAAGTCACTTTCTCGTGATGAAAATCATACATTATGTCTAAAACACGTGTAGTAGTTTATTTAAGTTTACATTTTCAATAAATGTAATCATAAAATGAATTTTGGAGGTGCTAAGATACTTAATTCTAGCATTGCGTGGGGACACGACAATGGTTTAGTATGGGGGAGTTATGAGACTGCAATTATACATAGTCTCATCGTCCAAATCGGGCTTAAAACGCTTAAAATATCATGAAAATACCCCTATATATGCTTGTATTTGTGTCTTGTGTATTTTAGGTACGGATATCGTGTAATCAACAAAAGATAACAAGAATGAAGCAAAAAGAACACGGGAAACGAAGCCGCACAAAGAACCGGGCCCAAAAATGGAATTTCCAAAATTACCCTTGAAGATTTGAAGATTGGCAACATTGGTCCCTCATCTTAGAAGATTTGTCATAATTGGTCCTTTGGGAAATCATATTTTGCAAGAAAAATCCTCCATGTTTGAAGAGTTGACAAAGCAGGCCCTTGAAATATGGTCAAAATGCATCTTTGGTCCTTGATATAACTTTGCAAAGTTAATGTGCCAAAATCAGCAAACTAGTGAAACTTATTTACAAAGGAGTTTCTATTTTTGGCTGTTTAAAGTTTATTTGAAAAGATAAGAAGAGTCCAGGGGCCATTCTGGCCAGACAACCTAAGTTTAACCCACCACTCATCCTTCGCCACGTCACCCACTATCCTCCCTCCACCAACCAACACCCTTCACATCACCCACCCCTACACATCACACCCCACTTAAACTGATTAATCAGTTTAATAACACCTTCCCTCCTAAACATAATTTTCAAATTAACCCATCCCTAAAACGAATTAAAACCCCCTTTTTAACCACCCCTAATACCCAAGAACCCTAACCTAATTACCTATCTAAACCAAAGGGGTTTTGCCCCATATTTTCCAGATCACAAATTAACCCTATCACAAACCAAACCCACAACCCAGAAACATATCCCCGTGACCCCTGGACCCCACAAGGACGACACTGTCACCCCCAAAATGGCAAAATTGGTATCTCAACAGAGCATCAATGTCCCACATCACTTTCTTGCTCCCAAAGACCATTTTAACGTTCAAGATGAAAGATTCCACCTCAGAGATCACATGGCAATCCTTTGACCAAGAAATCAGCCAAAATGAAGGGCAAATAAGGAATTTCAGAGATTAGGGTTTTAGCACTCTTGTAATATTTTATTCCTGTTCTAGAATAGTCTTTTAGGTAGTATATATACTTGTGGCATGTCACAAGTATAATTATTCCAGAATTTTTGTAAGATTTTAACTTTATTAATGAAAATGAACAATTTAACATTTTGCAAGATTCTGAGTTCCAAGTTTATCATTTGTTAAGTTTATCTTATTCAGTTTGAAAATCAGTTTGAGAAAAAATGTTTTCACTTGTATCAAAAAGTTTTCAAGGAATCTGTTTTTCTTTGAAGTTTTTTATAATCCAAGAGGGATAAGCTAGCTTAATCAATAAGCTAGGCTTATTCTCTTTGTGGCTGTTTAATCAAGTCATTTTTGCTCTTCTTGTTTAATCTTGGCAGGTACAAATTTTGTATATTGGATATGGTGACTGTTACTTGGACTCATCATCATCATCTCCTATCCATACCAACAAGCTACTTTCTGAACCTTGTCAGCTCAAGCCCGGGCTTGATGGAAAAGGCAAAGCTGCCTTGGTGATCCCTGGATGTAAGGTCACAAGGTAAAGATCTTGTCTTTCTATACTTGCTTGAATTTTTTTTTGAGTAATGATGATTTAGATTGTTAGGATGTTAGGATGGTAGGCAAATGATAGATATTGTATTCTTGATAGTTTAAAACATGTTAGGGTAGATTTGATTGGGTTTGATGCATGTTTGATTAGAGATTGTAGGTTAAATTTCATGTTTCTGTTTTTTAAGGGGTGTTTGGATTTAGGTTTTAGCATGAGTTTGTGAGAAACACTTGGTAATAAATCTGTCTAAGCACACTCTTTTCATTGGTTTTGTGTTTTATCAGTTAAAGTATTGGATTTTGTAAGCTTTGGAAAGTTTTGCATACAAGTTTTGGTAAAACATTGTCTAAAAATCAGTAGGCTATTGAACCGCTTGATTTTGTGAAAATTTGCCTTATCAATCTTTGTGCTTGTTAGTATTTAGTGTAGGTTAGGACTTGAGTGTGTTTTGGGAAAGTGTGTGAGTGAATTGAGTGAGTTTTGGCCAACTAAAACTCACCCAATTGCACTTTGCTCCAGCAAACAAGCCAACATCCCCCCCATTGGCTATACAGTAACTGTATAAGGGCTTTTTGGGCTTGATCTTGTGAAGTAACCTTGTGTTTTTAGCTTTTTATTAACTCCCCAAAACCCAACTGGTTGTGGGTGTGCCTTTGTTTGCCCATAAAACCAAGTAATACTCAAGATCTAGGCACAAAAGTGCCCAGACCCATTTTTTTTTGAAGGCAGTGGGAACTTACTTCCCACTACTAGTGTAAAAGTTTCCCCTGCCAAGCAAAAGGACAAAAAGTGACCAAATGTCACTTTCAGTTTTCTATCTTTTTTTGTCTTTAGTGGTGAAAAATAGGAGTTAGATCTTCAAACCAGTTTTGTTATTTTTCTTATTTAATTTGTGATTTTTCTGTTTAGTAAAAATTTTATTTACTGTTCATTTTCCATTTTTTAGGTTTTATAGCTATTTTAATTACTTTTTAAGTTCCTGATTTTTGTCTTTTAGTGTAAAATTGTAAGACTTTTCAGTTTTAAAATTTTTCTTAAATTTAGAAAAATATTTTAAGACTTTTAGTTCAGAAACATTTTACTGTGCACTTTTTAATTAATTTTAAAATTTTATTTTATTTAATTAGGGTTTTAATTGTATACTGTTTTGTCTTTTGGTGAAAAATATTTGATTTTTCAAACTTTTTCATTTTTTACTGTTCATTAGTATAATTTAGGATTTTTAAAATTGTCAAATAATTTTTAGCATTATTTTATTATTTTTAATCATTATTTTAGTTTAAAAATTGTTTTTAGAGTTTTAAAAATAGAAAAATAGTATTTAAAATTTAGGAAAAATACTTTTTAGTTTTTAAATAATATAAGTGAGTTATTTGTTCAATTAAATAATATTTTGGGCTTTTTCTTAATTATATTTAATTTTTGGGCTTTAATTAGCATTAAAAACTGAATATTTAATTAATAAAAGGTTTAAAAATATATTTATTGGATTTTATCCTTATTTATATTATTTTGAACTACTTTTCCATTTTTAATTTTTTTTTAGCTTAAAATTTTTTAATTTTTCACGTTTTACGTAGTTACGTTCACGTTTTACGTCATTCGTCGTAGTTTAGTTGTAATCTTAGCTCGTCTTTGTTTTTCTTTCTTTTTTCATCTAAAAACGACACTACCTCAAACTTTTGATTATATATTTTGGCACATTAATCCACACACCTCCTCGAGAACGAACCCGCATTTGTTCGGTTTCGCGTTTTTCCTAAAACGTGCAACTTAATACTTGCCCGCATTATACGCTCTTTTTCCTAAAAGACGTATTTCTACGACTATCAGGCATCCTCTGGTCAAGTATCTTTGTGCTTTGGTGCAAGAAATGACACTAAGTCTAGTGTTGATTATATCAGGGTTACCATCCCCTCGTATAATCAAGGTTTCATCTCCCCAAGGTATACGGACCAGTTTTTGATCACATAAAATGACGGCATGGTACTTTGACTTCAAATCCATGCCAATGATGACATCAAAGCTACCAAGACTTACTGGGATCAAATCGATGTTGAACGGGTGGTTGGAGAGGTTTAAAGTACAACCTCGAATGATGGTGTCAACTGTCACAATTTTTCCGTCAGCTAGTTCTAACGTATAGTAGGAGTCTAAGGCTGATGGAGTAATTTCCAATACTCTACTAAATTCCGTTGATATAAAGCTTCGATCTGCCACAGTGTCAAATAGGACAGATGCATATCGTTGGTTTAGTAGAAATGTACCGGTGACGATGTTGGACTTTGGATTGGCTTGGGCATCGCTAGTCATGTATACTTGTGATGGGGTTCCTTTGTTGTCCTCCTTCCAGTTGGCCAACTTGGGACAATCAAGTCTCACATGTCCAGGGGTCCCACATTCATAACATACTACAACTTTCTTTGGCCTATGATTACTTTCACTTGCGGGGTTTTGGTTTCCCTTACATTGTTTTCCAGCATCATGATGGTAGTCGCATTTCGAACACTTAGGTTTGGATCCTAAGTATTTCTTGTTGCGGGTTGTGGGAGTAGTGTCATTAGTTTGCTCAATGTTTTGTCTTTTGGAAGATTGTCGGTGCTGGCTATGAGTAGTTCTACCCGACTTTTGCTTGTTGTCTGTTTGTCTTTCGGACAGGTTGTGAGCTCGCTTGTTGATCAGCTCTGTCGCAAATTCCATTGCACCTTCCACGGTAGTGGGGTGTGAAGCTAGCACACTGTCATGAATGTTGTCAGGGAGTCCACTGACATACTTCTCAATCTTGTCACTCCTTAGAGGAAACATTCTGGTGCACATCAAGCTTAACTCTTGAAATCTTTAGTTGTACCAAAAGATATCATTGTTCTTACACTTGAGATCCCACAACTCGACTTCCAACTTCTTCATTTCTCCTCAGGGACAACACTTTTCAGTCATTCTTTCCTTGAGGTTGGACCAAGTGCGAGTATAGGCAGTGTCTTGTCCAAGGGTGGCGACCACAGAGTTCCACCAAGTAAGGGCACTCTCAAGCAGAGTGCCTGTCGCAAACTTAACTCTGTTCTCGTCAGCACAACCGCTGATGCGGAAAACTGTCTCTATTCTTTCAAACCATTGCATTAATTCAACAACTCCTTCTTTTCCTCGGTAGTATGAGGGTTTGCATTTCAAGAAGTCGGGGTAAGAACAACCCCTGTTGAAGTTGTTTCTGTGCATGCTGCGGTTTGGTTCATTGCTCATATTAGATTCTCTGGCTGCCATAGCTGCTGTAATGCCTTCACCAATCATCTCTCTGAGTTGAGCAGCGGTAACATTATGAGTAGCTTCAGGAACTTCGGTGTTAGCGGTGTTGGGAGCGATTGCATTATTGGGGTTTGATCGCGTAATCACCATTTGTCTATAATCATACACAAAATGAGACTATTAGTTTAAACGTTAGTGCAATTTTTATATTATTTGCAAGAGATGATTTCATGCGTAAAATTCATAACAAATTTGGATAACCTGTCAGGATTTCATAATATAATACTTTACACAACAGATATAGCATAAGAGAATGATTGCATGCAAATTTCCATAAGGAATTAAACATTCATCGAGTATATCAAATCCGGGACAGAGACTTAGCTAGCCTTGTCCTGGGTAGTGGTACACATAGTCTTAAGTACCTCAAATCCCAAAAATACATGCCAGAAAAGAGAGGTACAACACAAGAATGCATCAACAAAAGCTTTATCATGATAGCCAGGATACAACCCGTAAGCTTGTCATGATGTACAAGAAGTCCGGTACATCTATACTAGTCCTGCCTAGATGATCCACTAGGTATGGCTGGTGCTGATGGTGCTGATGAAGTTGGTGGAGCTGCATATGCTTTTTGGGAACCCTGTAATGTCCGAATCGTCGCTCGGGTCTCCTTGAGCACATGGAATGCTGTCAGCAAATGGGTCCAGAGTCTATTGGTGGCTCCTCGGAGATGAGTCATCTCTGTAGTAATCCCGTCATGTCGGACGGTGGCAAGATCACAAAAGATAGGCAACGATTGCTCCTGAGCAGATAGGGCCGTATGGGTCTGATACTGAGGACCCTCCATGACCTGAATACGTTGGTGAAGACGACGGTTCTCCTCTATGAGCCACTTCAATGCTTTATCAGTCTTGGTCTGGACACCCTTAGTGGCCTGGGCTTCTCTTCTCATGGTGTGGGAGAAAGTGTCAATATGATCATGGATGACGGTGTAGCCTTGTCAGCCGGCTATCACTAGATTGCGGAGGTCCGATATCTCTTTCTCTTGGCGTGCAACCAGTGCAGCAATTTGAGCCTGAAGGGAATCGACATGTCTCGCTCCGGAGCCTTCCCCGGTCTCATAAGTGGAGACGGGTACGGACCCGGAGAAATAGCCCGATGATAAGAATAGAGGCACGGGAGGTGCTAGGCTAGGAAGAACCTGGTCCTCCTCCATAGAGGTCGGGGCCAGTATAGCTGGTGCAGAGATAGGAAATGGGTCCTCTGGGAGTATAGCTTCGATAGTTGGGTCATCCTCTAAATCCGAGGCTGACAACCATCCATACTGCGTCGATTGTGGGGATGAACAGACAACTAGAGTAGGAGCTAGTACGGGTAGAAGAGTCGAGGATGCTGTAGGCGGAGTCATGATGCTCTGAAATAGTATTATTTTAGGTTTGAAGTGAGTATAGGCTTACAAACAAAGAACAATATTATTTAGATTACATGCTTTATGAAATATACCCCTTTTAAACAATTATTATAAAGTTTTTAAGGTTACAATATTAATACTTATATATATATATATATATATATATATACATATATATATATATATATATATATATATATATATATATATATATATATATATATATATATATATATATATATATATATATATATATATATATATATATATATATATATATATATATATATATATATATATATATATATATATATATATATATATATATATATATATATATATATATATATATATATATATATATATATATATATATATATATATATATATATATATATATATGTATTATCATTTAAGTAGTTCATCTATAAATTTGTAAGTGCGAAGTTTGGTATAATATTGCCTATATTCTCATTTCAGTATTTTACTATGTAGTGTAAAATTTTCAAGTTTAGCACGTCTAACATTTTTCATAGCAATAACTCACTAAGCAGCATTAGTAATCAAGTTCAGTTCACATATATATATACAATTAGTTCACATAGCATAAAATGCCCTAAGATCTATATGCTTAACTAATACGGTCCTAAGATAAAATCCCAAAAAGATTTTTATAAGTTATAGTCCAGTTTTTAAATAAAAGAAAAATCATTTTATTTTTATTTTATTTAAAAATTTATCTGGTTCTCTATAACTATTGCTCCGATACCATTCTCTGTGACACCCCAGGTAGGGTCAAAATATGCGGAAATATCCACGGAGATGTCACAAGGGTGGATTGATAGCATATAGTCCATCGAGTATAAGATAAAGAGTTATTTAAATCAGATTACATGTTTGTTAACAAATAAAATAAAATTGTCTTAAACATGACAGAAGGCGATTTTTTATGTTTCCCAAATAGAACCCCTGACGAGTCCTATGATGCAGATTACTAAGATGTTGGAGACCATGAACACACCACGTACTAACTTCATATTCGTGTGCAAAACATACTAACGGGGGTCAACATAAAGTTGGTGAATTTACAGATTTTAATAATTAATTAGTTTGGACATACAATAATCATAGAAGTAATAATGCACAAAGCATTCTTACTAAAATATAAATAACATTTGTTTATTATTAGAAACTGAAGCTTAACCTCCATTGTCCTCAACAGATAAGGACATTGTCTCACAAAAAGACACCCATTCCAGTTCCAACATGGTATACGTCTGTTGTCCCAGCCAAGGCACAGTGAGCATGACTCACCCAGACGGGGATGGTCAATCCCTAATAGATCTATTTATAACATTCGGGCGATTTACAACAATTTAACAGTTTCAATAATAATCAATCATAATCAAGTTTATACAATCTAGTTGTGTCCATTATATGTTTGCATATTTTCTTTCCCAAAAGGGAAAGGTTTATCAAAAGTTTATATGGGGTTGTAAACTCACCTGGGAGTAGGCAATAGCTGTTTAATATGAATATCCAATTAAAGCTCACGCCAAGGTTATGCCTAATCAGATAGTACAATCTTAATAGATATTACAAAGAACATATATGTATGCTTATACAGATTTTAGTCAGTTCCTTTCATGCTACAGTATTTATCTAAATAACCGTAGTTCAAGTATCATCAATGTTCATTTAACATATCTATACAAGTTTCATTTCTAAGTGAACATAAAATGCCTAACTCTTAATATCAGTTAGCATACAAGTATTTATAATAATCATGCAACTTAGAATTAAGTTTCTTGGTTAAGTAGACATAAAATGTTCTACTTAAAATATTAGTTTTCATTTTGTTCAACGTTCATATAGTTTTTATTTTCTAAAAGTATGAGTTTATGTATGAGTAGTATATATATCCCTAATTGTTATATGATTATTTCCTAAAGTGAATATAAATATTTTTATTTTGAAAATAAAATATAATATTTTATTTAACTTTAAAGTTTCCATAAATCATTTTATCATTCATAAAATAATTTAACTTAAGAGTTTATACATTAATTCTTTATGGTCTAGGTTTTTAATTATGTTTTATTATAACTAAACTAGATTTTAGGGTTAGGGCTTGTTAATGGTTTAGGAACATGGCAAAACTAGTCCCTCCACATTTTAAACAAGTATAACTTTCAGATTTTTCATATATAGTACCTAGGGCTTGTTAATGTTTCGGCCTATGGCAGATTTAGTCCCCCTAGTTTTATCTAGGTTTTGTAACTTTACTAAAATTACAAAACAGCCCCTAGGGCTTCTTTAAGTTTCGGCATTTTACAAAAATAGTCCTTAGGGTTTTAAAATGACAAAATAACTTTTAGAAACTTCCCAAAATGGTCCCTAGGGTTTAATTTGCCACGGATAGTAATTATTAAACCCTAGACTTTTGGATATATACATTTTCAGTCCTTGTGCTTACTAGTTTATCAAAACAAGTTTTATAAGTTACGGTTTTAGTCCTTAAGTTTTATAAATTGTCATTTTCATCCAAAAAGTTTTTATAAGTTATATTTTTATTATAAAAACTTTTATTTAACATTCAAAATAGTATATGGGCTCATTAAATGGGCTAAACATCTAATGGACTATTTTAGTGGGCTTAACTATATTTTTAAGTCCTTTAATTAGTTAAATGGGCCTAAGTGTAACCTTAAGTCCATTAAGTTACTAGGATTTATTAAATGGGCTTATTGGGTCCATTAAGTTTTGAATTAACATTTCTTGGGCTTAAATAGTCCATTAACACTACTTTACATTTTATGTAAGTTTTAACTTAGGATATTCTTATAAGCTTGTCTTTAGTTTATTCATATCTAGTTTTGAATCTAAAATAGAAGAATAAAACTTATAGTTTGTTTTATGTGATATACCAATTTAGATCTAGGTATGTTACAAGGTTTTATACAAGTCATAAGTTCTAATCATGAGATTAAGACCCACGGCTATGATTACCATAGCTATTTAAGGTGTGTCAAGTCTTGTTTTAAGATTACATGTACTTGCAAGTGTTTCAATATTAAGATCTAGCTATGTACATAATAAGAAAACAAGTCAAAGTCCATGTACACCATATATAGCTTACGGTTAGTCATTTAATCTTGGTATTTCCAAGATATGGTTTTTAGCTAGTTTCATATTTACCATTTAACCACAAATCTAGGTTCTACATATACATGCATGTAAACAATCTAAGTACACATATAACATTTTAGTGATTTTTAGTAGTCCATTTAACATGTAATGATACGTATTCCATCATTCAAACTTAGCACATAAATCATGTATTCATTAATCATATATGCCGTGACCTTCTAGGTCATGGTTTTCATGGTTCTTGAGTTACACATGTTTATTTTATGAGATCTATGATTATTTGTTAACCAAAGTCCCATAAAGTAAGATTTGTAACCCTTGCTACATTAAGTTTATAAAATGTTTTTAATATGATTTTAAAACAAGCTTAAACATATACTACTAGTCATAGATTTATTATTAAAATATTTTTAACCATGATTAATGGTACACAAAAATAGGCTGTGACCTTTAAGATCATGGCTATTACCAAATCTTGATTTTTAACAAGTTATATACATGTGTTTATAGATGGATGATGATGCATGCAAGTGAAAATGAAGAAACATAAGGAGTATACCTTTCTTGCCTAAATGTTACCAAGGAAGATCTATATGAACAAGGGGGTTAGAGATCTATTCAAGATGATGAAGGAGACTCTAAATATTAACCAAGCCGTGACCTTTAAGGTTCGGCTAGGGCTTGGTATAATACTTCCAAAGATGATAATAATGCTATCAAATGATTTGTGATTACTATGGGACAAAGATCTAGTAGATTTAGTGAACAAACTTGGATTTTTTGTGGCTTATAGCCGAATTGTTTGAGAGTGAAAAGGGGAGAGAGATATGCTTATGAATATGGAGAATGTATGTGTGTGAGATTCTAGCTAATCGGGGAGAGAAGGAAGTCAAAAGGGTAAGCTTGCATTAGGAAGGGAATACATGACATGTGTCATACTCTTCATTTCCAAAGCAACTCTTCCTCTTCCACCTATAGGTGCCGTGTACACCTAAACACAAAGGGGGAAAAGTTGGGCCTAAGTTGGACTTATGTTGTGGGCTTGTGTTGGGCTAGCACCAAGAGGTAAAGGATTTTGGGCTAGTCCAAGATGTGCATGAATGCCTAAGATGTACATATATACATAGATGGCATAAATACTTATCACAACATATTTCCATGTTTTGTGAAATGTCACATTCATAGATTTGTTCATATATATGAATGGTTCATTATTTGTTCTCTTACTCTCATATAAAGATTTAAGTTATATAATCCATCACAAAACAAAATGATTGTAGATGTAAATAAATACATAATGATAAGTCCACACACACATCTTATAGGATTATAACACATGAATGATTGCTCTTAAGATCTCTAGATGAAACATCCTTACATAAAATCATGGTAAAATCATGGATTTTACAGTTAGAAGATCGCTTCGCTTTTAATGCGGCAGAGCAAAAGTCACTCGTTGACCAACTGAACCATAAGTGTGAGGAAATATATGACTTAAATATTCAACTCATAGACAAAAACATGGTTTTGGCTGAATAAAAGGAGACACTTCAACTCAAAGGACAAGAAGTTGTAATTAATCCAGCTACAATCTCTGTCCCGACCTCTAGTGCTCCAAAAACCAACAAGGTGGTGACCACTAAGAACCCGTACAATAAGAACAATCCACTGTCATATAAGTTATATTGGGAGCATGCAGTTAAGTACGCGGATCTTGCTAGGGAAGTGGTAGATGATCTTTATGAACTTGATCCTAGGAATAGTGAATATTACCATGCTCAGGCTTACATTGAGAGGGTACAACAATGCTTAGAGCACTTAAAGTACATAGGACAACCGGGTTCTGCACCACTTACACAACAAACCACCACCATTGCCATGACTCCATTCAATAAGATTCCAGGATCTAAGCCTATATTAAACACACCCATCAAGGCTAAATCAAAATCTATAACTAATGTTCCCTTGGCTTCTACAGGAGTAATTGTCTCTACTAAGGCTAAAGGATCTCAAGACAAGAAGAATAGGATCAAGCCTCCCACTAGTAGGACTGCGAAGAAGAAAGTAGAAGTTCACCCTAGGAATGTTATTTCAAATTTGAATAAAA
The DNA here is from genome assembly GCA_025667525.1 of Glebionis coronaria. Classification (NCBI taxonomy): domain Eukaryota; kingdom Viridiplantae; phylum Streptophyta; class Magnoliopsida; order Asterales; family Asteraceae; genus Glebionis; species Glebionis coronaria. The sequence goes on from CM046878.1 coordinate 365,618,946, forward strand.
AGAATCATGTAACTAAGACTAAAGGCCCTGCGTTTGTGCAACAGCCTAAGCAAAATGTGAATTCTAATTTGCGATGTTGGAATTGTAATGAATGCATGTTTTCTAAGCATCATGATTTATGCCTTGTTGATCACGTGAATGAAATGTATGCAATTAGGAACAATCTTGAATGGATTCCAACGGGGAAGAAATTCTCCCAAGTTGGTTGGCAATGGAAACCCACTGGTAGGACCTTCACTGCTAATGGAACTACGTGCCCTATAACTAAGATCACATCCACGGAAGTTAGGTCTCAGCGTCCTTTAAATAGGAACACTAGCACTAAGAAATGGAAAAGGCGCCTTTTAACTAGGTCTGCATCCACTATTGTGCCTACCAGTGAAGAAGTACCTAAGGTCTTTAGATAACTAGAATCTAAACCAGCATCTAGGAAGCAAATATGGAAGCCTAAGAATTCTTCGGTTAGCAAATCTAAGATAAATATATTTGTACCTGCTAACACAGAGGAACTACTAGATTCCGATACATCGTCTTTTTCTGGTGATATTTTCAGGTGGTCCAAATCATCCTCTGGTACTTGGACTCTGGATGCTCAAAGCATATGACCGGAGACCGCTCGATGCTCAGAAATTTCGTTAGCAAGTTTCTAGGAACGGTGAAATTCGGCAACGACCATATTGCGAAGATCATGGGTTACGGTGAATATAAAATTAGGAATGTTACGATTTCAAGGGTATATTATGTGGAGGGACTTGGTCATAATTTATTTTCAGTAGGACAATTTTGCGATTCAAACCTTGAGGTGGCTTTTCGACAACATACTTGCTTTATTCGCGATCTTGCAGGAAATGATTTGTTAAAAGGTTCTCGAGGGGATAATCTCTACACACTGTCCATTCAAAACATGATGGCCGCCTCTCCTGTATGCCTTCTTTCCAAAGCATCTAAGACCAAGTCATGGTTGTGGCATCGTCGGTTATCTCATCTTAACTTTGATGCTATAAACCATTTGGCTAAAAACGAACTTGTTCGTGGTCTTCCAAAACTTAAGTTCGACAAGGATCATTTATGTTCCGCATGTTCTTTGTGGAAAAGCACCAAGAAATCATACAAACCTAAAGCTGAAGACACCAACCAAGAACCACTGTATCTTTTGTACATGGATCTTTTTTGCGGGCCAATGCGTATGGCTAGTGTGAGTGGTAGAAAATACATCCTCGTCATGGTGGATGATTTCTCAAGGTTTACATGGGTAAAGTTTGTAGCAACCAAGGATCAAGCACCAAATTATATTATTAATTTCTTAAAGATGATCCAAGTACGTCTTAATGCTACTGTTCGCCGCATTCGCACTGATAATGGAACTGAGTTCGTTAATCAAACTCTTCGAGACTATTATGAAAAGGTCGGTATTTCACATGAAACTTCTGTTGCTCGCACTCCACAACAAAACGGTGTCGTAGAAAGACGTAACCGTACACTTATGGAAGCTGCTAGAACTATGCTGATTTATGCGAATGCTCCTTTATTCTTATGGGCTGAATCAGTGGCAACCATATGTTATACCCAAAACCGCTCCATCATTCATAAACGCCATGGTAAAACTCCATATGAGCTACTTCATGGACACAAACCCGATAATTCATTTCTTCATGTGTTTGGTGCACTGTGTTATCCGAATACTAATAGTTAGAATTTGGGCAAACTTCAACCAAGGATGATATTGGAAATTTTTTTAGTTACTCACCCGCAAAGAAAGCTTACCGAATTTATAACCGTCGTCTTGGCAAGATAGTAGAAACTTTGGATGCCGATTTTGATGAGCTGATAGCGATGGATTCTGAGCAACACAGCTCTGAACCCTCACTTCATGAGATGGGAACCGGTACGATTAGTTCCAGATTAACTCCCAACAATCCTACTTCTCCATCATTTACACCACCTACAAGGCCCGAGTGGGATGAGTTATTTCAACCTATGTTTGATGAATTCTTTGATCCACCTAGTAATAATTCTCCACCACCTGCAGCAGTAGCTCCGATTCCCGAAGTTTTTGCTCAAGATAATGGAAATCAGTCTGAGACATCTACTGTCACTATTGAACCAGATGTCCCATCCCCCACCAATTCACAAACCACAGCTGAATCATCACCCCACTCGTTCCTAATGATGTTGAAGAGGATTATTATGATCACGATTTGGAAACTTCTCACTCACAAGAGCTTCCATTCTTTGGTTCACAAATACCCGAAAACCCTAATGGTGCGTCTACCTCCGAGGAAGCTCCTGCAATCGTTCACTCCCGACCACCACGGATGTTGATGCAAAAGTTGGGTGATCCTTGCTAGACCCGAATTAAGCTTAATTCGGGTTGGCTGGGCTCCGGCTCCTGCACCAAGTGAACTGTTTGGTTGGGATCCTGCACACTAAACAATACGCGTTAGGCTTACCGTGGGAATGTTTCCCACGATTAGACTCCGGCGTGAGAGTAAGTAATCGGTTAGGGTTTTATGCGAGTTGAGAGTTTAGAACGTAATAACTTTGTGGAACCTTTGAGGGTTCCTTTTATAGGCAGTGAAACCCTAATGGGTTGTCACTGATGCTTTGGCCCCAAGGAAGAGATAAGCACCAGAATTAGATTGATTGTTATCTTCTAATTATGGTGAGTGAATATCCTCTTCCTTGGAGTAAATCATATTCAGAGATAGAATATGATTCTGTCTAACCCTGTACCGGTCATGTCAGGCCGTGGGCCGCACACATGTGTGCGGTTACTGTTCATCCAAGCCCGTAAGCTCAAATGACATTATTCCCACCCATCCGTGATGGGCCAGATATGGGTAGTACCCGTGGGTCGGGTTCATGACCCAACTGGGGACTATACGTCATCATGTCCCCCCAGTCTAGTTGTTACAACCATAGGCGTAACCTCTAGACTACCAAGATGCTCCCCGAACGTACCAAGAAAAATAGGGAATGATAAGTTGTCCAAGAATTTGTTTTGGCCGCACGTGACAAGCTGACTTAGGAATTTATTCCATTATTATCTTAGCCGCTCGTGGCGACCGAGACAAATTAAATACAACATTGAATTTCAAGTCTTACGTAAGAGCCACATATCCTGACATTAATAACTGTTCACCTGCCACTTTGACTGACAAAAGTGCAAACAGTCAGAACCTCGAGCAGCGTAAACATCTGAGTTAGAAGTGACCCGTGGGTCCCACCTGACGTTTCACTTGCCACTTGCACCCTAACCACACGATTAAGAATAGTGGCAAACACGTGTCACACATCCAACAGGCCATGACCCACGAGGCAACCCTATAAATAAGCCACCCCTACGGCTGTGCGAAACACACAGTTCTTATCTCCATTTCTGCCATTAAAGCTTTCTTCTTAGCTACACTTAATCACGCACGGATCCCTTCCTCCGCAGATTAGAATACCACGTCCTTACCTTTTTATTCAGTAATGGCTCACAGAAACAACCCCACAATTGGATCCGTGCTTAATGTAATGACCCAGCAACTAGATCACTTTTGTACCAATTATTTCATCCCTACCAACCTACACCCCTCACTTCCTGGCGCCGGAGACCTCATAACTGAGGTTCCGGAGGGTAAAATTGGCCTTTACACTCGCCTTTTTGATGCGGCCAACTACCGTATTCCATTTACCCGTTTCCTCATAGATCTATTAGGATATTATGACGTACATATTAGTCAGCTTCACTGTATAGGCGCATGTAAGATAAGTCAATTCGAGATTCTTTGCCGTGCCAGAAGAATCCCCCCAACCGTAGAACTATTCCGGCTATTTTACACCCCCAACATAGTGAATGGTTGGTTATCCTTTAAGAAACAATCTCCTAACAGCCCCTAGTCTCATAATAAGCCCATGGACTCACTGAAAAACTGGTACGACCATTACTTTTTCATTGACTCAATAGTATGGCCGGCTGATTATGCCTTCAAACATAGGGTATCCCACGACCCCTTGCTGCACGTTAGTACATATAACCCCCGACACTCCCAAGAAATAGATCTCAACATGACAGGATTCCATAGAAACCTCCCCGAAGCATTTCTATGTTTGCTAGGGATTAGCCGCAACTATTTCGGCCCGTCCAACAGATATCCTGTGTTTTGGAGAAGGCAGGGTGAAGGTAGGCTAGCATCCGTACACCAAAAAGCTCATTCAATTACTTTGTAATGGCTAACATATTTTGTTGCTTTGTGGTAGAAATGAACTTCTTTGGACTTCTACGTCAAGGCGACCCAAAGCTCGCACCAGAGGGCTCCCGTCCCAGATGTGAGAACGAATTACCCCTCCTTGAGCATACCCAAAACGTGGCGGTTGCTCTTGAGGCCGTGCCGGACCCCCACTCGGACGAAGAAGAAACAACTCTGATGAGGACTCCCGTCGACTTCATCAACGAGGAAGGTGATAATAGGATGCTCGAAGGAGGAGCCGGGCCCTCCTCGCCGCCTAAGACTGCCACCCCCGCACATTGGGAAGAGCAAGGAGACAACATTGACTTGACCACCTCCAGCCTTCGCCAGATGCTGGGCGACGATGAGGAAGAGGTACAACAAATCAATGAAGAGGAAGATGAGGAAGCTGAAAAAGAAGTTGAGGAGGAGGTTGAAGAAGCAACAACTCAGCCCGTCGCTAAGCGTACCCGAAGAAAGAACAAGCGGGTAAGAAGAGCTGCTCCGGCCGAGATTGGCGAACACAATGCCCCTGCCAAGAAACTTCGAGAAGACCACCCCTTATATCAATCTGTTGGAGCACCACCCAGGCTTCCGAGATGGTCCGGGCCGCACATGTCGATCTAGTTACTCAGATTCCCCCGACCACATCAGAATTAGCAGCAAATAACATGTAAGGCTCCATCTCGCTAAGTAAGAACGACAAATTCCCGTTAAGCAATACTTAATATGTATCCAAATGCTCGTTTTGCAGGAATGAAGAAACTGGTGCCGTGCCTCCACCTGATGCCCAAATGGAGAAGGGAAAAGAAAAGGAAGTGGAGATAAACCCTATGCTTCATACGGCCGCCACGAAATCCGGTCCCGTATTCGAAGAAGGTACCACCACATCCCCCAAGACCTCCCAACATCCGGCCCCCCTCAATCGTTCAACCCTGTTTGGAATATTACCACTGCATCACGAATGAGGGAAGCCGAGGAATGCCGAGTACCTCAATAACTGCATACCACCAGGCTTGGTACGAGAAGTGAATGCACTAAGCCATGCTGACCTGGCAGATGAGTACAACGGTGCTTTGGTGCATCAAATGGCAATGGGCACCTCAATGAGAGTAAGATTCGAAGCCGCGCTTGGGCATGTAGAGTCCCTCAAGAGGAAAGTTGGATGGAGGGAGAAAATGATCAAGGAGAATGAAGCTCAAATCGCTGCCCTTCATTCCCAACTTGCTAGTGCCGAGGCGACCGTGAAGGAGCAATCAGCCCGTGCGAATGCTTATGACCAACAAGTGGTCGAGCTCGAGGCAAAACTAGATGCCGCGACAACCAAGGTACATATCCGTGACGCGCCACTCTTATTTCATAAGAAACATAATCTAACAATTAATCTCTCATATAGGTGACCGCAGCAGAGGCGTCTGCCAAGTCCTCCTCCAGCCAGGTATCCGTGCTCACCAAAAAACTTGAGGATGCTCAGATGACAATCTAGAGCATGGAGAAGGTAGAAGAGGAGCTTGCTTATGAGAGGGTTATTACCAAGGAGCTAAAGGAGGCGTCCGCCCAAAAAGATGTGATGATAGATGCCCACCGCCGACCGCGACGACGTGCTATGCCCCCAACTACTAGCAGCCATCGCCGGCCGCAGGTGGATGGTAGGACATGGGGCACGTTTGGCCGTCACCAAGGTACTAGAGGCCCCTGAATTTGTGCAAGAGTTTGCCAACCTTGTGTCAGATGGTATTGACCACGGCCGTCATGAAGGAATGGTCCAGGCCGTAGAGCTAATCAAGAAAAAGGAGAACATCACCAGGCATGCTTTCTTTAATCCTGAAGCTGCCAACAAGATGACTGCTTCCATGGCCGCGATGCGAGATCAACATTATCCATTCTTGGCTGAGCTGGAGGCCACCAAGGATGCATCGAACATGGAGATCATGGAAAAGCTTAGTCTTGGTGCGTTCTCTCAAGATGAGGGTCATTCCCGTGCTTCCTTCACTCCATCGCCCAGCCACCTGACGCTTCCTATCTATGAAGATGTAACCAGGATCGTGCTTGATGAAGAACCCTTAAGCAGGGTGCTGGAGAGGAACGCGGCTCAAGCCTTGAAGCGGAGAGAACGTGGTGAGGGGTTGCCTTGTTTGGCTGAGAAACAAGTGGAGATAGGTAAGTTTCTCCCTCCCATGTAGGGTGCCCCTACCTGATTATCCATTTCAGACAATATTGTTTGTAACCTTTGAATATTTGTAGCTTTTATTCGTCCGTGCATGTACACGGCTAAGACTGATATGTTGGATAACTGTCTTTTGTGTATAGGTCCGTGGTAACCACGGCCATTTTGGAAACTTGTGTATTTTTATTTTGTTGAATATTGTATATCAATACTGCATGACATGTCACGTCTTACACAAAAAGGAAAATACATACAAGTCTATAATTTACTAGACATGCGACGTGCATCTTTACTATGCAAAGCACTGCGTGAGTACGGCATACGAAACTTACCACAACGTCTTGTGAGTAAGGTGTCTAGTAAGGATACATGATCCGTGCCGCTGGGGTTGCATCCCTTTTACGCGGCAAGTTGAATTAGTAGGTTCACTTAATCCTCTTACCCCGCCTGGAGGCGTATAGTACATGTACGGTGATTTGTATGAATGCATATGAATGAAACATGACATATTATAATAATAACTAAAATTCATATGACTAACAAAAAATCTAAAAAATAATTTGCACGAAACAAGCCGTGGAGCTAGCTAGGCACCACGGCATTTTATTAGAACGTTTACATTTTTTGTTTGAACAAGAATGATAAGTCATAAAAAACAAAAAAGGAACCTAAACAAAACATAAGAAGCAAAACAGATAGTGCACATGGATCTTCATTAAAGCCACATATAGCGAAGTACCCATGCGGAAGCCGTAGCTTTCAAAGATAGTACCTTTTGAGATTGGAGATGTTCCACGTGCATTCCAGGTCGCGGCCATCCATGTCACGTAACTTGTACGCGCCTCGTCCCAAGGCTTCCGTGACCTCATACGGTCCTTCCCACTTAGGGTCCAACTTTCCTGTATTCTCCGCTCGACTTGCTTCGTTGGCACGATAGACATAATCTCCCGGTCGAAAAGAGACACCTTTAACCTTGGCGTCATAGTAAGCCTTCATTTTAGCCTTGGACTTAGCCTCATTAATGGCTGCTATCTCCCTTTTTTCTTCCAACAGATCCAGGTTGATTCGCAACTGCTCGTCGTTCGTAACCACATTAACCTCCGTCGTGCGGATGGTAGGCATTCCTATTTCTGCTGGTATAACAGCTTTAGTGCCGTAGGCTAATGCAAATGGAGTATCTCCGTTAGCTGTTTTGATCATAGTCCTATGCGCCCATAGAACATGTGGTAACTCATCCACCCATTTGGAACTTCGTTCATCCAGACGTGCCTTGATGCCATTTCCCAAGATTCTATTCGCTCGTTCCACAAGGCCATTTGTCTGCGGATGCTTAACAGACGCGAAGCGCCGCTTGATATTCAATGACGCACACCAGTCCTTGAATGGATTATCCGCGAACTGTTTACCGTTGTCCGAAATGATTTCTCCTGGCAAGCCAAAACGGCACACAATGTTCTCCCAAACAAACTTTTTAACTTGCTTGCCTGTGATAGATTTGACTGCCTTGGCCTCTAATCCATCGTGTGAAGTAGTCCATTGTGACAATCAAGAACTTAACTCCCCCCGAAACGACAAGAAACGGTCCTGCGATGTCAATTCCCCACTTATAGAATGGCCATGGGGATGTAATAGGTGTAAGCTCCTGCTGCGGATGTCCCGGCACTGGTCTATGCACTTGGCAATCACTACACTTGCGAATCATGTCGCGCGCGTCCCTGTGCATGGTAGGCCAATAGTATCCTGTTCGTAAGGCTCGAGCTACCACGGATCGTGGACCTGCGTGCATGCCGCATAACCCTTCATGTATTTCACTGATTACATAAGTGGCCTGACGTGGTCCAACACACCGCAACCATGGCTGCAAGAAAGAGCGCTTATAAAGGATACCTTCTCGAAGTTCGAAGTGTTGCGACTTCCTCCTGATGCGCCGCGCCACTTTTTCATCATCCGGAAGGGTCTCACTAGTCAAGTAGTTGATGATCGGGGTCATCCATGTAGGTCCATCCTCTTCAACTATAGTAGCGACCTCCCCTTCTGTTATAGATTTCTCCTTGAGTATTTCCACCAAGACTTGTTTGGACAAGTGAGCGAAGCTTGTGGATGCGATCTTGCTAAGAGCGTCCGCCTTCTTGTTCTCACCTCTTGGCACCTGCTTGATGGAAAACTTGCTGAAAGCCGCGATTAGTGACTTGACTTTCTCCAAGTATCGGATCATGTTGTCCTCCTTAGCCACATATCCACCTAGAATATGGTTCGCAACAAGCCGTGAGTCCACGTAGGCCTCAAGGTTGCGGACTCCCATTCTAGAGGCGATTTTTAAACCCGCAATTAATGCTTCATATTCCGCTTCGTTGTTGGTGGCTGTGAACTCAAAACGGAGGGCGTACGTAAACTCCATTCCTTCCGGATTTATGAGGATGAGACCAGCTCCGGACCCATCCGTACACGAAGATCCATCCGTAAATAACACCCATGGTTCTGTTGGAGTCTCTTCTTGTTTAACGATTGGCCCTTCGTCATCCGACTTCTCTATCAAGAAATCTGCCAAGATCTGGCCTTTAACAGCCGTCCTTGGCCTATAAGATATATTATGCTCCCCTAATAGGATACTTCATTTTTGTAGCCTTCCTGCTACATCCGGTCTAGATATGACTTGCTTTATTGGTTGGTCAGTAATGACTACGATTGGGTGCGCCTGAAAGTATCGGCACAACCGCTTTGTAGCAAACACTAGTGCCAACACCAATTTTTCCATAGAGGAGTAATTCAACTCCGACCCTTGTAGTGTTCTACTTATGAAGTAGACCGAAGTTTGAACCGTATCCCTATCTTTCATGAGTACCGCACTTATTGCTTCGTGTGTAGCTGAGAGATACATAATGAGTTCCTCCTTTGGCCGGGGAGCTACTAGCATAGGGAGAGATGCAAGATGCTGCTTGAGTTGGCCAAAAGCTTCCTCGGCTTCCTTTGTCCACCGGAAGTCTCCCTTCCTAATGCACTTTTTGAGTGTCTTAAATAGGGGTAATGACTTCTCTGCGGATTTGGATAGGAACCTATTTAGCCCGGCCAGCTTCCCATTTAAGGATTGCACCTCCTTCCGTGTCTGAGGGGATGGGAGCTGTATTACTGCGTCCGTCTTCTCTGGGCAAGGTTTGATGCCATTTGGATCAATCATATATCCAAGGAACATTCCCTCCGTTGCCCCAAACGTGCATTTCTTTGGGTTTAGCTTCATGTTAATCCTCCTCAGTGTGTCGAATGTCTCTTGGACATCCCGGAGAAGTGCTTCCTCCGTATGACTTTTTATGACTAAGTCATCCACATAGACTTCTAGGTTGCGGCCTATCTGCGAATCAAAGGCTTTGTCCACAAGCCGCTGGTATGTAGCACCGGCGTTCTTTAGTCCAAACGGCATTTTTGTATAACAATATACGCCCTAACTAGTATGGAACGCCGTCTTTTCCGCGTCCTCCTCCGCCATCTGGATCTGGTGGTATCCTTTATATGCGTCTAGGAATCACTTAAAGGGATATCCACATAGAGATTCCACCTTCCAGTCAATCTCCGGTAACGGGTAACAATCCTGTGGGCAGGCTTTGTTCAGATCCGTGAAATCCACACACATGCGCCAACTCCCGTCATGTTTCTTAACCATGACCGGATTGGATAACCACTCGTGGTAGTATACCTCGTGCATGATACTTGCGTCCACTAGTTTCTGTACTTCCTCCAATATCACTCGGCTGCGCTCAGGCGCCTGGCCGCGCTTCTTTTGCTTGACGGGTTGGTACCCCTGGCGGATTTGGAGCTTATGTTCTGCTATCGCGCGTGGTACGCCTGTCATATGCTTTGGCTTCCATGCGAATATATCTAGATTTGCACCTAAAAGAGAGCACATGTCCCTTTTGCCGCTATCCGAGAGCGCCCCCCTATGGATATCTCCTGTTCTGGATAGTCAGGATGGATTGCCACCTTCCAATTGGGAGGTGGTGATCCATCCTTGGGTGGAACAGGTGGAGCCGGTGTTGTCACGGTATGACACTCGGATGCTGGTACGATTGTGTTGTAAATGGTGACGATTCCTCCCTCAACAGGGAACTTGATCATTCCGTGTGCCGTGGAAGGTACCGCCCGTATGGCCAGAATACCTGGTCTGCCTATGATCCCATTGTATGGAGAATGTGAGCGTATCACCATGAATTTCATCCACGTAGTATTGGAGTGTTCCTCATTCCCAATGGTTACAAGCAGACGCAGTTGCCCTATCGGCCAGATGGTGTCACCACTAAAGCGAGTGAGCGGCGCCGTGGCCGGTACTAATTGGCTCCTTATTTCTGGCCGCAACTGCACAAAACAGTGTTCATACAGTACTTCTGCTGACGACCCTCCATCCACATACATGCGACGAACATTGTGTGTTCCAATGCTTATCTAAATAGTGAGAGGCGCATCAGTCACATCGCTTGCTGTGATGGGAGGGAATGAGATTTCCCTGCCGCGTGAAAATTTTTGCCCAATTTTCTACCTCGTGCGGCGTTGTCTAGATTGGATCATGTATATGGTCGAAGGTTTGTCCTTTTGGGGATCCTTCTTGTCATACTTCTTGTTGTCTTTTCCATCCTTCCAATCCTTAACCAAATGCTTGAGTTTACCTGATTTGATCAGTGTCTCAATGTGATTCTTGAGCTGGATACACTCCTCCGTGCCATGGCCCTTGTCATTATGGAACTCGTAGAAGCGATTTCCTTGCCGACGGTCCGGCGGAGTTGTCATTGGGGGAGGCCTCGGAAAATTTGCCCCTTCCGTCACCAAGATCTCCCGGTAGGACATCTTTAGGGGGTAAACTTATCGTCCGGCCGTCCTCCTTTGTTTTGGATCTTGTAGTCTGAGCCCTTACTACTGTTTTGATTGCTTTGCCCACCCGACTGTCTCCGAGACTGGTCGTTTGATCGGTAGCCGTTTCCTTTGGAAGAGTAAGCTGTGGCAACCGCTGTCTCTCCCTCTATGAAGTTTCTGACCCTTTCCATGAGATCATCATACCTCTCTGGACGCTTGTCATTCAGACGCCTGATTAACTCCCTATCTGTTATGGCGTGCATGTAGTCGGAGATTTTCAGGAGTTCCGGCATCATCTTTGTGCGTGTGCACTCGTCGTTGAAGCGTTCAGTGAAGGCTTCTGTTGACTCCCCCGGCTGTTGCTTGACAGTTGCCAATGAGACCGAATCCCTATTATACTTCTTCCTCTGAGTATAATTATTCTTGAAAGCCGTTCGTAATTCCATGAAGCTATCAATGCTTCGTGGAGGGAGTCCCTCAAACCAGTCACGGGCATTGCCGATCAAAGTCGAATTGAACATTTGGCACCATATAGGCATGAGCCATCGCTCAATTTTAGCCTGCGTATCGAATATTTTGAGGTGATCATCCGGATCACCAGTTCCATCATAGGTCTTGACACACGCCGGCATGCGACGTTTGGTGTCCTCAGAGTAGTTCCGTATACGGAGAGTGAAGGGGTCTTCCCTAGGATCCGCCCATGGACGGGTGATCCTAGGGTCATCCCATGGGTCACACCACGGGCGGGAGAGATCCTCCGCTTCTGCCTCTCGATAATAAGGGCCACCATAATACTCATCATTGTTTGGTGGTGGTGGAGGGGTACGCCTAGGTCGGCGATGCTTGGGCGGATGGTCATCCGAGTCCTCTCCTGATGGATCTGGAGACGGGGGTGGTGCCCCATCCCTTGGGTGAGGTCCACTCTTTTGAGAAGAGCCAGGAGCCTTCTTCCCAGCGTCCATCCTATCCCACACACTTGTGCGGCGAGCGGTTCTGGTCAGCTCTCGGTCTGGTCGCTCGGGTGAACCGTCAGACTTTTCTCTCCCCTCTCGAGACCGCGTTAGCTCCTCTATGAGGCGATCTCCTATGCGCTCGAACACATTCCTAGGTTGAGGAGTTTCCTCGAAGATGCTCTGCTCTTGAGGCCGAGTCCTCCTTTTCCCCTGATTTTGGGAAGAGGTAATTGGTCCGGCATTGCCAAAGTTGAGCCTAGATTGGAGGTTTCTCCCTAGATTCAACCTTGATGCAATCCCTGGGACGATCCTATCAAAGTTCTGCGTGAGAACTCGAGTGAGATCCTCCTCGCTGAGTGGTTGGACTTCTATTTCCTCCTCAATCGCTGGTCTGCGTGGCTCCTTGTTAGGGGGATTGGGCGCACTCCCTGGATCAGGGTTGTCCAGGGTTGAAGTAGGTGGGGGAGTATGGAGATCGTGCTCGTCACCCCCATGGACTGAAAACCACCACGGTTACTAGGTCCGCCCGTTGGGCGGCTGGGGGATTGATTGGGGATGAGCATCCCTTCCCCTTGGGACTTCCAATTTCCAGGATTTGTGTTCCTGGGATTAGCTTGCGGATGCCCATTCGTCATTGAAGTTCAAGATGAAGTTTCACTCTAGCTTAGTGTAATGGGTCCCACGGATGGCGCCAACTTGTTGATACAAAAGTTGGGTGATCCTTGCTAGACCCGAATTAGGCTTAATTCGGGTTGGCTGGGCTCCGGCTCCTGCACCAAGTGAACTGTTTGGTTGGGATCCTGCACACTAAACAACACGCGTTAGGCTTACCGTGGGAATGTTTCCCACGATTAGACTCCAGCGTGAGAGTAAGTAATCGGTTAGGGTTTTATGCGAGTTGAGATTTTAGAACGTAATACCTTTGTGGAACCTTTGAGGGTTCCTTTTATAGGCAGTGAAACCCTAATGGGCTGTCACTGATGCTTCGGCCCCAAGGAAGAGATAAGCACCAGAATTAGATTGATTGTTATCTTCTAATTATGGTGAGTGAATATCCTCTTCCTTGGAGTGAATCATATTCAGAGATAGAATATGATTCTGTCTAACCCTGTACCGGTCATGCCGGGCCATGGGCCGCACACATGTGTGCGGTTACTGTTCATCCAAGCCCATAAGCTCAAATGACATTATTCCAACCCATCCGTGATGGGCCGGATACGGGTAGTACCCGTGGGTGGGGTTCATGACCCGGCTGGGGACTATACGTCATCAACAGATTGAAACTCACAACACAAAATGGACAAAGGATCACCCAATCTGCAATATTATTGGTGACATCGATCGACCAGTCTTAAAACGCCACCAACTTCAAGAACATGCATTATATTTCTACTTTGATGCATTTCTTTTCGATACTGAACCTAAAAATTGGCAACAAGCCATGATAAAATCATCTTGGATTGAAGCCATGCAAGAGGAACTTAATGAATTTCAACTTCTTGAAGTGTGGGAATAAGTTCCTTTACCCAACAACGTTGAAATCCTTACATTGTTGTGGGTATATAAGGTTAAACTCGATGAGTTAGGTGGAGTGCTAAAGAACAAAGCTAGATTGGTTGCTAGAGGTTACAAACAAGCTTTGGATATTGAATTTGAAGAATCCTTTGCTCCTGTGGCACGATTAGAGGCCAATTAGACTATTCCTTGCTTATGCTGCTCACATGAACATGATCGTCTACCAAATATATGTTAAGACGACATTTCTCAATGGTGAATTAAGGGAAGACGTCTACGTAAGCCATCTGAATGGATTTTTCAACTCGGAGTATTCTAATCACGTGTACAAGCTCAAGAAGGCTCTTTATGGGTTGAAACAAGCTCCACGCGCGTGGTACGATCTCCTATCGTCTTATCTCATCTCGAAAGGCTTCTCCAAAGGCAAAATGGACCCAAAATTATTTATTCTCAAGGAGGACAACGACATGATACTGGTACAAATTTATGTTGATGATATAATATTTGCTGCCACTAATCAAAGACTGTCTGACCATTTTGAGAAAATCATGTCCACACGTTTTAAGATGTCGATGATGGGAAAAATTTCATTTTTCTTAGGGTTATAAATTTCTCAAAATCCCAGAGGCATCTTCATTAATCAATCCAAATTTGCTCTTGAATCATTAAAGAAGTATCATTTTGAAAATTGTGACCCCGTGGATACTCCAATGGTGGAGAGATCCAAGTTAGATGAGGATAAGGAAGGGATAGCTGTCAATCCTAAACTTTACCGTGGAATGATCGACACCCTTCTCTATCTGACTACTAGCAGGCCTGATTTGCAATTTGCTATATGCATGTGTGCCCGGTATCAGGCTCGGCCTACCGAAAAGCACTTACATGTTGTGAAAAGGATCTTTCGGTATCTTAAAGGAACACTTAATCGTGGTCTGTGGTATCCGAAGGATTCCTATATTCCACTAATATCATATGCAGATGCGGATTATGTTGGGTGTCAAGATACTAGACGTAGCACTTCTGGCAGTGTGCAACTTCTTGGAGATAAACTGATTAGTTAGGCATCCAAAAGGCAGAAAAGCTCTACGATATCAAGTACTGAGGCTGAATACATTGCTATGTCCGGTTGTTGTGCTCAAGTTCTTTGGATGAGATCACAATTAACTGACTACGGTCTTGGATTCAACAAAATCCCGATGTACTGTGATAACAAAAGTGCAATTGCCTTTTGCTGCAACTACGTTCAACATTCCCGGGCGAAGCACATTGACATACGCTACCACTTCATCAAAGAGCAAGTGGAAAATGGAGTGATCGAACTGTATTTTGTCAATACTGAGTATCAGCTGGCGGATATATTCACAAAAGCCTTAGATCGAGGACGTATCGAGTTTTTGATTGAAAAGCTAGGCATGAAATCATTCTCACCAGCGACACTTAAGGAGTTGGCAGAAGAATCTAAAGAATAGTGGTGGTAAACTATTCTAGAGTATCCTTTTCTCGTGATCTTGTATATTATCGTATATATTTAAACCACCAAAAGAAAAATACAAAAATATAAAACATACAAAAACCATAAAAAATATAAAATCAAGAAAATCCAAAAATATTTTTCATTTTAAATCGGGCATGTCTTTTAGTACGGTAATATTTACGGCCTTAGAAATGTCTATTAAAATTGACACGGTGCCATAAATAGAGTCCGTATAAAAGTTGTACATATTTTAAAACATGCCCATATGGCTTGTAGTTATTTCTGACTGCAACCCGCTTTTCGCATTAAAGTCACGTATTTCTTTCGAAAACGTTGGCTCACAACGGGAATTAATTTTCTCGGGTATGGTTTACTTTAAAACCATACAAGGGATCAAGTTTACTTTATAACTTGATCTAACACAAATTTGTGTACGTTTCAGTGCACTTATTTTGTAAAAATAAGAGAAATCTTATTGCCACCACGAATTGTTCTTATATCCTGCTAAAACGGAAAAAAGTCTTTGATCTGTACTCCTTAATACGAAGACTACAACTCTTTAAATAGAAAACGGGTCTGTATTTAAGGAGGAGAAACTTTCAAATCATTTTCATCATCAATTCTGTCTTCAATAGTCTTTCAGAAAATTAATTGGTTACATGCTTAATGGTGAATTTTTCTTAGTATGTATTCGTTGGGCTTCGTGATTTTCGTGCTTTATGTAACTTGGAATTAGGAATAGGAGTTTAAGTGCGTTGTTTGGTGGTGTGTGAACAAATAGTTGATAGACTATGTAAGTGATAACGTATGTTAAAGTTTATCTTAAAAAATGTTTAGCTAAATGCAACATAGAAAGAAAACAAAGGACTAAAGTGTAAACTTGAAAAGTTTGACCTAGGTTAATAAACAAATACCCGCCCCCTCTTTCTTTTCTATCTTCTTCGTTTCACTGTTTCCCACACTATCACCAAATACTTACCGCCATTGTTGTATTTCCTCCATCTTTGCTTATTTTGCCTCCTTGTTGATTAAATCATCTAGGTAATTTGCATATCATGTTATTCTATGTCTATTCATTGTGTTTATCATCCAATAGTTACCATATACCTTTGATTAATTCAGATTAGGGTTGATTAATAGGTTTTCAATTAAGTGACCTACTGATTAAATTGATAGATGGCTTTTGGTTCCACTAGGTATACACACACAGGATTATGCTTAGATTGCCTTAAAATTAATATGTACTTGCCTTAGATAATAATCGTTTGAAACAACTTTTGATAATTCCAGATTGCGAAGTACATCATACAACATGTGATTGTGAAGTACATAACATCATATGTGATTGCGAAGTATATCAAATGGCATGTGATTGCGAAGTATATCACATTGAATGTCATTGTGAAGTACTTGTTTTCTTTATATGAGATTGCGAAGTACATAACTTTGAATGTCATTGCGAAGTACCTGTTTTCTTCATATGAGATTGCAAAGTACATAACTTTGAATGTCATTGCGAAGTACTTGTTTTCTTTATATGAGATTGCGAAGTACATAACTTTGAATGTCATTGCGAAGTACCTGTTTTCTACATATGAGATTACGAAGTACATAACTTTGAATGTCATTGCGAAGTACCTGTTTTCTTTATATAAGATTGCGAAGTACATAACTTTGAATGTGATTGCGAAGTACATAACATTGCATTTGATTGCGAAGTACTTGATTTTGTTTGATTGCGAAGTAGTCTTCCTTTTTGCTCAGTATACATGTTTCAGAAGTAACTAAGATTGCGAAGTAGCATTGATCAGTCATTGCGAAGTACTTGTGTTTAATACTGCATTGCGAAGTAGTGTATATTGCACATTACGAAGTAGCCTTGTTTGATCTTTGCGAAGTAGTATGGATTGGGATTGCGAAGTAGTTGTGTTTGGTATTGCAAAATAATATTGTTTGTTCTATCAATTGCTTGTCTTCTGGATTTGTTTATCATATGATAGACTTGCCATGCTTGAAGGATTATTATGCATAGTGATATATTGTTTTGTATCAACCTTGTGTGTTTTATCTTAAACAGAAACATGTCACTCACTATGGATCAACAACGACAAGCCGATCTCAAGCTCGTTCCAAACGATGCACGTCTTAAGTTTAAACCAAATAATATCAGATTGCAAGAAGGTTTTGTACCAACTCAGCATGCTTTCAGAGTAGCCATGGAGATCCTTGATTTTACACCAATAAAAAATGGTACGATGTACGACATCAGTTCCAAAGGTGTATATGCATGAATTTTGGGTCTCCAAGAAGTCACTGTCTGAAACAAAGATATCATTCACAATCGACAAACGTAAGAAGATATTCTCTCTTACCCACTTTCGTCAGATTCTTGGATTACCTCGATTAGCTGCAGGGGAAGAGTTTGTTGCTGATCCAACTAAGGACGATCTCTTAGATACACTTCAAGCTTTAGGATATGGTACATAATTAAGGAACTTGTCACAATTTACCACATCACAACTCGGACAACCATGGAAGGCAATATTCAATATCCTCATTCGGTGTCTTACTACAAAACATAGTTGCCATGACTCATTCAGACTGCCTCAAGCTTGCATTTTTTGGGGAATCTTTCAGAACCAAAAGATAGATTATGCCAAATATATGTGGCAGGAGTTCACCTATCAACTATTTGACAATAAAAAGAAGAAGTCTGACCACTTTCCATTTCATCGATTCATAAAGCTGATCATTGATTACTTCATGAAAGAAGATGATGAAATTAATAAACATGGAAAACTCTTCTACCATACTGAAGAAGACAATGATCTATTGACATTCATGAAAACAGAAGGACAAAGGGATACTTATTCAGGAATTCCTGCTCCAGTTCCTGATAACCTGTTGAATGATGCTATCAAGACAAGTGATGCTTACAAGAAAGTTTTGCGAGAGGTGGAAACACAAAAAGAACGAGTTGCTTCTGGAGATTTTTCTTCAAAACCAAAAGAAAAACGCAAACACAGTGAACCATCAGAAGAAACAACGTCACCTAAGCCCAAAAGGAAGAAAAGTGTCGCCAAGACCAGTGGAAAGGAGTTAATGCTTGAGGATGAAGATGAAGATATTAATGAAGAAGAACTGCTTCAAAAAACTAAAAGGCGAAATGTAAAGAAAGCTATCATGCAAAGTAAGAAAGACACTAGGGGTAGTGGTTCTGGTATGAAAGCAAAGGAAACCATACTACCTTCTGATATTGCTGAATTTGGGAAACCTGATGAGCATGTACCTCGTCGTGACAAATCTTCCGAAACTGCTGATGATGTTGATGATGAACAACAACCTCATGACCGATTGAAGGACATGGACGTTACCTGGTCTACTGATACGACAACATTTGTTGAGAGTACCAAAGTCATAAGTTCTACAGTGTCTCTACCAGTTACTACAATGCCTCCACCAGTTTCTACAGTGCCTCCACCAGTTTCTACAGTGTCTTTACCAGTTTCTACAGTGCCTCTACAAGTTTCTACAGTGTCTGTACTAGTTTCTACAGTGCCTCTACAAGTTTCTACAGTGCCTCCACCAGTTTCTACAGTGCCTCCATCCGTTTTAACTCTACCTCCACCAGTTATTACAGTGACCCCACCTGCGTCAATTCAACTTCCTCTAACTCTACCAAGTCGACCTCTCTCCACTTCACTTTCAAGCACTGCCATGACCATTGCTCCTACACAACAAACCACAGCTGCACCGATATCGTTGATTCCATCATTACCAGCAATGTTCATGATTCAGATAGAACAACTCATGACAGCTCAACAAGAAGAGATGATTCGGATTAAAGAAGAGTTAGCTCGTAGACAACAAAGTGAAGAATCCACAAGAAAATCTCACGAAGACGCCATTGCTAAATTCCAAGAAGAGTTAGAATTCTCTCACAAACTACATGCAGAAGAACTAGCTCACGTCAAAGAAAATGAAAACGCCAAAAATGAAGCAACTTTCATACGTCTTCGAGAACTAAAAAAGAAGTACCAAGCTGAGAAAGAGGTTCTTGTCGAACCTAATGAATCAATTGTTCAATCACTTGATGAAAAGGTTAAGGAATCTGTTGACAATTTGCGAGACGAGTTGAAAAAAATTGTTGCAAGCAACATCATGATCATGTCTTCTGACGCTAAAAAGTCAGATTTTCTCATCGCTCAAAGGTTCACGGATTACGAGTTAAAGAAACTCTTACATGCTCGGATGATTCAAGTCGGGTCCTACAACAAAACCAAAGCTCAAAAGATCCTTCACAAAGCTCTTAAAACGGCTATAGATGAAGATACTAAGATATTCGAGAAACATGGTACTGTAGTTCCCTATGATATCTTAAATGAAGAAGAAGATGAATCCGACAATGATGACGACGATGCTGATGATGACAATGATGATGATGACAAGGGTGATGACGACAAAGGTAATGATGAAAAAGGAGAGAGTGATGAAGACAAAGGTAGTGATGACAAAGGAGGGAGTGATGAAGAACGAGGTACTGATGCCGAAGAAGGTACTAATGACGAAGAAGGAAGTGATAAACACAGTGATGGTGATGATAATGATGATGGTGACGACAAAAGTGATGATGATCAAGAAAAAGGGGACGATGATACAGGGAAAAAGGATGGAGATAAGCAAGACAAGTCAAAAGGTGACAAATCTCACAAAGATGATGTTACCAAGGGAAAATCAACTTCAAAACCCCCACCTCGCCAAGGCAAACTGTGACAACCCAAAACCGAAGTCATTGCTTAATCTTATTTTACGATTATTTTTGAAATTTTTGGATGAGTTTGAATGATATTTATTTTTGGAGGTTTATGTTTAAACCGATGTTGGAAGGTTTATATTTTAATTTTAATAAGTATAAGGAGTATTAGCAAGCGTGATGTTGATGGATGCCAAATATTTTACGTCTTATTGTCGGTTGTTCGATTTTTTTTTCATTTTTGATGTTTTATTTTAAATGACGTGTTAGGTCGAGTCGGGAGTCGATATTATTATATTTAAGGTGCGTTTTAAATTTTAAAAGTATCTTTATGAAACCCGAGCCCCGTAAATATTTTCAAAATTGACTAATAGTTATTTCCCGCTTTTTAGCTAAATATTTTCATTTTGAGCCACAACTATTGAAAAATTACAACCTAGGTCCCTCAAGCACTATATATAAGCCAAAATTAAACACACACATCACAAAATTCCACTAAAAAATTTTCATCTCTCTCTCTCTTTTTCTTTCTTTAGCCGTGACTTCACCCACCACCACAAACCCATACATTTTCAATTTTAACTACATTTTGATCATGATTTGAGTAAAACTAAAACAAGTCCCTATCTTAGAATTGATCAAGGATTATTTTGGTGTAATAAAATCATACATGCAAGGCTTTTTATTTTTTTCATGTTGGTAGGTGAAAGCCATGATCATGCATGGTGTTCTTAGCATGATCAATGGTGGTTCTTGCAAGAATTTTGTTAAAAACTTCATTTTGATTCAAAGGTTTTTATTTGATAACGATTTGGATGTTATGGTTCATATATGTTGATGTTAGGGTATAGGAATGATCATTTTCATGGTTGGTTTTGATCAAAAATGTGATTTTGTACAAGTTTTTAATGGTCATTTTATAACAGTAAGTAAACTGTAAAATCCGAATTTTTATCTTTTGAAAAAGGCTTAAATTAGAGCCTAGGGTTGTAGATAATTTGATTAGCTTCGATTTGATATAAAGTAGAGCTTCTAGATCCAAACGAGCGCGAAGTTACGATCTTTTGATTATTCGTGTACCTGGAGACGAGTATCGACACTACATATAGTTGTTGTCGATATTTGGATCGAATCTCGGGGACTTTAAATTGAAGTTTTGAAATGTGTAACCTACTGATAATGATGTGTGAACCTTAGATGGTGAGTTTATTTTAAAACCCGAATGTCGGTTTTGTAAACGGAGTCGTTTAAAGAAGTTAAAACGGTTGTATGAAAAATTAACGTAAATCTGTCCGGATTTTGTAGTTTGAAGATGAGTCAGGTAAAGGACTTTAAAAGTAATTTCATTTGATAAACTTGTAGGAGGAATTTCTATATATAGTAAGTTAGTTTATCGAGTCGTTTCATAAACGTTTGACGAGTTTAAAAGGGGTAAATAAGCTGTACATGTAGCATGTGCCGGCGGACTTTGTTAAAAGTGTAAAATGGTAAAGTAAATGTGTAGTAGAGTATAATGAAGTTATTTATATCGTTTTCTCTCGAGTTTATCGTGATTTTATGAGTTTGAGTTTGATGTTGTTATGTATGATTATTTCTCGAGTCATTATTAATGAACGCGCCTTATTTGATAGGTAGCGGTTCTCGTGTTTGAAAGGCATCCATTATCATCGACGATCATCTCGCTAGATCTCTTATACTAAGGTGAGTCTGTAGCCTCGCTTTTTATGCTAGCTACTAAATGTTTTATACCGGCGAGGGGGATACATTCTATTTGAAAATAAATGAACACAAGTCATGGGTAATTGTTGGACCCGAATGTTGCCTAAGTTGATTACATTGTATTGAGTACCTTGTTGCCAAAGCCACTAAATTCATGAGCTGTTAACTATCTTCTGACTTGATGTTGTGAGTCGGGAATAGCCGCTTATTCTAATGATAGTACTATTGGGTTGACCACCCTATCTGAGACTAGGGCATTACGTTGAGTAACCTCTGGGAAGGATAATTTACAGGAATAAGAATGGTATTCTAGCAACTGATACCCTAGAGGGGCAATGGTTTTATTCTAGTCATGCCGGCATTTGGCGTGGGTGATTATTTGGTTAAGGGGTCGGTATCATGAGCTTAAATACAATGTTTATTATTGCCTTGAATATAGATTGTGTGTACGACAATTCTATAAATGATTATGATTGATTTTCTTCTTGTGTTCAAATGTGATTTGATAAACCTATAGACTCGCTCAACATTATTGTTGACTCGTTTTAGCATGTATTTCAGGTAATAGGAAGTGATGGAGCATGGAGCTTTGCTGTGGAGGTTGTGGCTTGGCTTTTGGAAGAATGTTGGTCTAAAAACTATTTCTATCCTTTACTGTTGAACAATTTATTTTATGTTGATGTACTGTACTAAACTTGTTGGTTGTTGGTCGAGATCCATGGGGACTAAACGCTTTACTCTAGTGTCGTTTTAGTACAATCATGGGATGAAATTTATGTTTTAGACCTATTATGAAAATCTTGTTTATATTTATGTGTAAACGTCTCACTTTTGAGTCGTTCAATATACCTTGTGTGATGATGCTTGTGTCTAGCACCCAATTGTGTATTTCCGCTACACAATGTAAATTGGGGGTGTTAGACAAACGCACCAAGAAGTTTCATGATGAAGATGCGAATTCAGCCTCATCACATACTCCAGCCACAACCGCTCCTACAACCACATCTGTTCCTGTCACATCTGCCCCAGTTGCTTCAGTTACTACACCTTTAGTGCAACAACAACTGACAGAACCCGATCAACCTGTACCAGATATCCCAGTCTCTGATCCAGTCCAAGACATACCAGACACTGAAGTAGTAGCACAACCTGTTGTTGATGTTCCTGTCTCTACTACCGTTCCTGATATTCCAGAGTCAAGTAAACCAGAATGGGTGGATACACTCGAGGAAGATGAAAATGCACCCGTACAACCTTGGGTGTCCAACGCTGCTGCACTTCGACCACTGACAAAGGATGATGAAGATGACTTCTCCTAATTCCTAAGCAATCCAATAGATTGTTCAAGATTCTTGGAGTACACCTGTGGGTCTAATATAACTCAAGCAATGGTTGTGAGAGGACTCAAAAATCCCAACCTTCGTGTTAAATCCAAGCTCAGCAGTAAGGAATACGAGTACAATGCAAATGAACTTCTGAAAGCGTTGAGAACTACTCAAAAGGAAGGTCTTCATGCGCCTAAAAAACCTCCTCCTACTACATCTGCAGATGATGATCAAATTGTAGTTGAATTCTTTGTCAGTGAGGATCTCGAATACTTGGTCAAGGGAACAAACAAGTATGCAACTTCCTTAACATTCGTAAAGGCTGCAACTTGGGATTTGATACTTTGGTTAGAAGAAAAAGTTAATCGTCTCTGGGTTCCATAAAAATATTCTGAATATGATCGATATGTAGAATTGGGTGCTTCGCATTGGGATGAGCGTGTGCGTCACGCCTACAACTATGCATGTGTGCACAACTCAGGCTCTCAAGTCTTCTCTCTAATTAGAATCAAAAGCATCCAAGGAGTTAGGATTGAACCCAAAACAGGCTATCAACATTTGACAGAGATCAGACTCATTAGAGAAGATGAAAAAGTCTACACTATCCAGGAAGGAGATTTTACACTTCTTCGTCTCAAGGACATTGAAGACATGCTACTTTTGCTAACTCACAACACCCTCAGACACTTGACGTCTGAAGAACTAATTGCCCTGAATTCAACTCTTCGAATGTACACACATCTAGTTGTTATCAAGAAAAGAGTTGAAGATCTGCAACTTAGAGTAGAAAGTTATCAAAGGAAGCTCAACCTTTCAAAACCACGTACTAAAGTATTCCAGAGGCATACATACAAATCTCCTTACACCAGCACCACTGACCCGATGCCCGACATTTTCTACCTGAATGGTCGTGGTCTTATGAAGTTCCTAAGAATTCTAGAGATCATCAAATTCAGTGACGGGACTCTCACCCATATTCGGGACAAGTTGGTGCATCTCAACAAGTATAAGACTCTTCCAGAGGTCACTGTAGATTGGGATAAGGTATACCAACAGAGTGCTACCTATACGATCAAGAAGATTGATGAGAAGCTAAGGGAAAGACGTCTTATAAGAAGCTTAGAACGACTCGTTGGTGGAAGACCATATGGAGCGCACCACAAGTTCATGGAACGATCCATTTAAATGGGTCGTACTATATCAGGTTCACTCTATATACTCTCTTGTGAATATGTAAATATTGTGAATATTGTGCTTTTGTGGCTTGTTGTAGTGTGAAAGTATGATAATGTTTCAAGAATTTCTCACGAGATTCTAAATCTTTCAAAATCTATCATACTCAAGCACTACAACTAACCCTCATTAACTTGAGGGGGAGCATTAATATGTTATATGGCCATAGATTGATTTCATTTTTACCCAAAGACCGGTTAATCCATTCAATATCCCAAATATTAATGGTTAATATTTTGGATAAGGGGAGAAAATGGGATTAAGGAGACTTAATGATATTTGGCTAAAAAAATGAAAAAGATTTAAAAAATAAACCAACTTAATATGTGTAATGCACATGTTAAGGGGGAGCGTTTTTGATGAACAAAACACTTAAGGCACAAAAACTTTGATTATAATATCACAAGTGCTTTAAGTGATTTTCAAGGATTTTTCATGGTGACAATACTTACCCAAAACACACTTAATTCACGACGGATGTGGTGACAAAAGGGTGGTAGGATTAGGTATTATTCCAATGATTCATCAGAACCGATGGAATCTTCCCAAGGACAATTCCCTAGATAGAATTAGAAGTCCTAAGAAAGTTGGAGATGATTGTGAACGTAGCAGAGTACCGACTAATTACTGGTGCTAGCACTGGAACAATCACAACAAGGTGCTAGTGATGATGTATTGGTAAGTACTGAAGGGGTTGAAGAATGAAAAAGAAATGTAAAGATAAAGGGTGTAAAGAAAGAAGCCCTCCTTACAATTTAGGACAGAAACCGGGTCAACACATCTATTATTAGGATCATTTTTAAATGATTCTCAATATTAAAGACAAGATATCATGGACCCAGTGATGTCATGCACAACCCCTCCCAGCTAACTCAAATATCTCTCAAAAGATATTTGTTTTAATCACACAGAGCTCAACACGTTATCTATTGGTTTATTCACTCTGAATAGACTGATATTGAATAGGTGGCAATCCTCTCCATCCATCGCTCACTAAATCAAAACGCACTATCGAGTCTAGAGCCATGAGATCATCAAAAGTCTCATTAGGACACTTTCCATTTATTCACTACTTCTTCACACACTGTGAAAAGTAAGAGATCTTTATGAGTCCTACGCAGTATTCTTGTAATATCGCCAGAACATCCGAGTAATACGCATGTACTACAATGAAGATGGAAATCCTGCTTGAGCCAACATCAAACAAGCTCATGGTAGGTGACACGTGCGGTTCTTTAAGAACCAATCTTGTGAAAACTGGAAAGAAAGAGTAGTTTAATTCTTAATTGAACTTAAACTCGTTCCAGGCCTCTACGCATTATCGTATAATCTTGCCAGAACACTCAGAGTGACACTCTTTAGTGTTCACAGTGACGAGTGGAAATCCTTCTAGTGTTAACATCAAACAGCACTTGGTAGGTGACAACCAAGATTCTATTTGAATATAGCTCGTGATAACTGGAAAGCAACGATGGTGAAAATCTTAATTGAAATTCACTTGTTCCAGGTTTCATGAATTGACGGCTTCAATCATACGGATTTTTAATCCAAATGATTCACTCTTTATGTTCGCAGTCAGCTTTGGACGGTCGAATAAAGAGAACGGGTTTACCCGCGAAATCTTGTCAAAGAGATCTTTAATTAGAGCTACCTGTCACAAGTACGATATTTATTATCGTCCAACGGTCTTCACCGACCGGAGGTAAAATGCTACCGAATCAGAATAAAATGTCAAAGCCATTTTATTCGTATCTTATTATGTTGTTGCATTTGAAGACGATGGCGTTGCGGTGTACCATTTGAAGTCGTCCTCACATACTTATTCCTTTTGCATCAAATATTTCAGCAAATTTAAGAAAGTCTGACCTAAAAGTCTTCCGCTGTATCGACTCTGAAACTTTCAAGAATTCAACAAAGGATAGGTATGTGGGACATGAAGTCACGAAGAGGCAAATATCACAAGAAGACAAAGATTACACGTGAAAGGCCAAACGAACATGTTCCAAGCAAAAGCCTGATGTTATTCAACACATATTCACAAAAAGAAGAAAAGTTAAAGAAGAAAAGAGAAAGTGGACTACGAGCTCAAAAACAAGATCTAACATGCTAGATTAGGACTTTGTAAATTTGGAGTGACCTCCCTTTGGGGAGATTGTTGGAAATACGTTTTTTGTATAAAGAAAGTCTCGGTCACTCCAACAATATAGTTATAGGCTCGTAGTATTGTTTAAGTAATGTTTATGTTTAGCCCGACCCATGAGCATGTTCATGGGCCGGAGGCCCATGTCCACTTAGGGACTTGGGTATATAAACCCTTTTCCACCATGGAAAGGGGTGTTGGTTGTTTTTACATTTCACACATTAATACAAGTTTCTTTCTTTCTCTTTCTAGTTTTTCTCTCTAGAATAACAACAACCCTCATGATTAGTTATAAGATTATCACTTTTCTACACACTACCATCCTCAGCCTGCCAGTCTTCATTCATTTGAGACATATGCTTAAAAATCAACACAATGGTTGAGTGAATCCATAGGTTTAAACATAATTTGAATACAAACATGACTCTAGGGCTACGTTATTATACACCCATCATTTAAAAATCATCCCCAAGACTTATTACACTAGCTCATGACCCCGTGACTAGACATTATTAGAAAACCAACAAATTGCCCTTATGCAGGTAGTTTGCCAAACTATCCTGAGTTTAGAAAAATAAAGTGTATCTGTTTAGCCTAGGTTAGAACCACTAGCTCATGTTTCATCTTGATAATACGTTCTGACTGAGTGGTTGGGTTTACAATTTTAAAGTGCCCTCGCTCCTCAAACATTCATAGAATGACTTATGAAGTATGATGTCCTGAATAATGATGTGATATTTTAATAATCTATGAACCTTAGGCAATATCCCAAAAAAATAATTAAAACTTGGAACTAAATACAAAGACTTGATATATTTATCTATGTGTTGACCCAGGTTTGAGAGACTAAGCTGTTTGTTTGTGACTGAAATATATTTGACGTGATTCAGACTCTGTAGGATAAGGTAAGTTCATAGCCTCACTTTTAATGTTTTGTAAATGATTTGAAAACCCATGATTTAATACAAGTGTTTTAAACTGTATGATTTTCTTGAAATATGTTATGGCACGAGTGCTTGAATTTGTTGCTTGTTTCTAAATTTCATGAGTCATTAACACTATCACGTGTGCGCTAATATCGTGAATATATCTATTGGAAGTAACAGATTATGTTTTTGTTACCTACCCTTGAGGTAATCAAGCACACTTTATTAAAACTAATGGTTAACGTGCGGGTTACTTGTCATGAGACCATGTCATGACAGTCACTTCGGTGAATTCTCGTTAGTTTTGATGTCATGAGCTTTGCATAATAAAACATTGATTGTGAAGCGAATAACAAAGTAGCTCAAGTGGTGAAACATGTATTCAAATATTTTATAAACCTATGAATTCACTCAACCTTTGTGTTGACTTTTAGGCATGTATCTCAGGTATTCATGACTGATGGCATGGAGCAGCATAGGATGGAAAGGAGGGTCACAGACTTGAAATTATTGTCATAGATTTTTGGGACCTCATGTCGTAAAAAATCTGATTTTTGAATAATAAATAAATAAGGTTGATTAAAACACTCTTTTGAGTTATTTTCTATTATTATGACTTGTGTTCCATGAACTAATACCCAGATTAGCTTCCGCTGCTATATGTAAAAAATGAAGGTGTTACAGATTGGTACTCAGAGCCATGGTTATAGAGAACACGATTAAAATCGTGACTATAACTACTTTTCCTAATAATTCCAAGAAAGTCCTCTGTGCCAATGCCAGTGCTGCTACAAGAATGACGTGTAAGTGATATTATGTGTATGTGTACATGATATAATGTGACTACTATAAATAAGTTATGTTATTTAGCGACTTCTTCAAAAATATTTATTCGCATCTCCATCATATTTTCATCTTATCAGATTATGAAGATGTGCGTTTTGCACGTATTCCTAACGACTTCCTAAACGTATTAATGATCTTGAAGATAAAGTTGAAGGACTTAGTAATGGTCGAAGAATCATACAACGCGATTCTGAGAAGCTGGAAGAGGATCTTGAAGAAGCCAAGGCTAAGTTGTAGAGAAGACAAATGATACACGATGAAGAAATCGTTCAAGCTCGACTAATGATTTATACTCTAGAGTTAATCATTGAAACCATTCAAATTAGACATCGAGCCAATATGCGAAGTCTCTTGGATGCCATCAAAGAACTCAAGAAAAATAGATAAAGACATTAGACTAGAAGTTGTAAATATTTTCAGCTTCCTCTCTTTACTTTTATGTTAACAGTGAAATTTGTTCTGTAAATATAAACAGACAAGTTGTTGATAAATAGAAGTTGTGTTTTTCATCAAATCATGTCATTTCATTTCCTTGCATTTCTGAGAAGTAAGAGATCCATATTTCTTGGTTTTTTCACAAATGATTATGAATCCTGTTATGTTAATTATGGAGAAACATATGCTTGATAGATTATATATCTTTGGAATTTCTATTATCTTCTGTGATAATATAAATTATCTATTGAATATAACCCGCAAGTTTGAAGGAAGACTAAGGAAACTTCCCAAGTTTACTAAGTTCTTCTATTATCAGCGTTTGTCTCTTAGTTAGATTATTTTATTCCGAAATAGGATATATGGTATGTACATAGAAGCTTGCCTTGCATAAGACAAGTTGTTACGTTTTCCGTTTTATTCCTTAATTCCTGTCATGGTTAATTATGTTACGATTATGTATGAGTCATATATTTATAAATCCATTGTAAACTTTGGAATTATATTCCTCTATTGGACTTATTACCCTCAAATATGAATGATAATCAACATATTAAGTTTCCTATATACCCCACCAAATAATCCCAAAAGATATACCTTTCTAAATGTAACACCCCACTTGGATAAGTGGACCGTTACGTGTATTTATGGCGTGTCATCAAAGCATAAGGCAAATGTCCTAAAACATTAACTGACCATAGAGGAAATACCAGAATCAAACATCGGTAATCCAAACATAAGCTCAAAACATGAAAAGTAAATACTGAAGGAAAGGACTAAACAATGTCCAAATAAGCAGAATAATGTAAGAAGTGAATAAAGTAAGAAGTCTGGATAGCTTCCATCCAAATGCACATGCTCTCAGAATCCTAAGAGCGTCTTGGTGTACCTGCCGTTAGAACATGAAAAGGAACTACGGCTGAGCATAACGCCCAGTGAACAGATATGAAGCATGATATGAAATACTGAAATGAAACAGATGATAAGATACTAAAACTATAAGACTGACAGGTAAACTTGCAGTGGAAATCTATGTATAATCTGAAAAATCTGATTTATAAATAATAAAGCTGGACTATTATCTATTAAATCTGTAAACATGCATTTACTGTATTGAAATGGCCAAGAGCTTATTTAGTTCATGTGCTGTAACAACTGTTGCATGAATAACTGGAGGGGTCACCTCATCATGCTGTAGAGGGGTGACCTCTAAATAATGTGTTGGGTGGAGGGATCAACTCCAATGTGAAGGATGAAGAGCACACACCACATTCACCTGATAACTGTAAACTGATAGCCTAGGATGCATCCATACGGCCCACTAATAATACTGATAAAATGGCCAAGCTGAGCTGAATGGGACGCTGCAGGATATTACTCTTCTACAGGTGAGTCATGACACCGCTGCCTCAAGTGTCATGGTTACGGTACCTCCGTAACTAGTACAACTAACTGGTCATGCTTGTATATAAGGCTCATGCAATATCTTAGTTATTAAAATAATTTCTAATAATTTATAACATATATTGGGGAAAACATTTGGCTGCAGACGGGAAATCCTAATCATGCAAAGAAAGGAAGTCCTTATTGAAAGGACGGAAAAGCAGTACCTCGTGTCTAGTAATGAAATAAGAATGAAAGCTGAAAGATCTACTCCGACTTCACGGATACTACATAAATAAGGGACGTAAAATAAGTTGACTGATATTGGTTTATTTTACTGATCTTAACTGTTCTTAGTTTAATATTTTATTCTTGTATTACTGTTTGTGTATAAACTGATAAATCTGATTGTCTGGGGTATTTCTGATAAAGTCGACTATACTTTAATATTTACTAAATAGCGTATATCCTGTATTTTTGATAACTGTATATTATGTATTCTAATATTATAATATTTCTATAAATAGTATTGATTGCAATAAAAATACACTTTTAGAAAAAAGACGTATTATAGGCAAGTATTAATCAATACGGTTTACGAAAACCGTAAACACGAAAAGTCCAAGTTCGTTCTCGGCGGAGGTGTGTATATGTGAGCCAATATAATAAAATCAAGTTTGGATTAGTGTCGTTTTTGGTTTAGAGAAGAGAAAATTAAAAGACGAGTTACACTACGACGTAAAACGTAAAAACGATGACGTAAATACGTAAAACGCGAAGAAACTAAAAATTAATTAAAAATTAATTAAAAATAAAAACTAAGTTTAAAATAATATAAATAAGGATAAAAATTCAATAAATAAATTTTAAAACCTTTTATTAGTTAAATATTCAATTTTAAATGTTAATTAAAGCCCTAAAATTAAGTATAATTAAGAAAAATCCCAAAATATTATTTTATTAAACAAATATTTCACTTATATTATTTAAACACTAAAAAGTATTTTTCCTAATTTTTAGAAACTATTTTTCTAATTTTAAAACACTAAAAATACTTTTTGAACTAAAATAATGATTAAAAATAACTAAATAATGCTAAACATAAACTTACTGTTTCAAAAATCCTATTTTATATTACTAAACAGTAGAAAAATAGAAAATGTTGAAAAAAGTAATTTTTGTCACTAAAAGACAAAACAATTTAATTTAAAACCTATTTAAAGTTAAATTAATTCTAAAAAATAATTAAAAAGAGTGAACAGTGAACTTTTTTAACTATAATATCTTAAAACATTTTTCTAAAACTAAGAAAACTAGAAAATCTAAAAAATAATATTTTTTTGCACTAAAAGACAAAAAACAGTATAAATAAAACTAATTTAAATTGAATTAATTCTAAAAAATACAAAATGAACAGTAAAATGAAAATAAACTTTGTGAAAAATATTAAAATATTTATACAAGACTCGGAAAAATAAAAATAATGCAAAATACTTAAAAATTGCCACTAAAGACAAAATAAAACCTAAACTGATAGTGACAGCCAGGACTTTTGTCCTTTTGCACCAACAGTGGGAAACTTGCACAAGCAGTGGGAACTTTTTCCCACTACTTGGTCATAGTAAACAAAAAAGGGTCGATTTAAAGCTTGTTTGTTGGTTATATTTGGAACAAAGGGCACCCCTACACTCAGTGGAGTGTAGGGAGTCACAATAATTAAAAAAACAACAAGTCCAATGCAAATAAATCACAAACATGGGCAAAAACCAGTTACTGATGTAACTGGTGGTCTGTGGGTGTGTTTGCTGGTCTGTTTGACCACTAGGGTGAGTTTTGGTTGGCCAAAACTCACTCAAATCACCACCAATGCACAAATAAACAATAAGCAATCTTAAACTAAAACTTATACTAACTGAGTTCAAGATTTGATGGTCAAAAATTACTAAAATTACCTATATGGCCTGCTGATTAAACTTGACTATTTTTACCAACTAATGAGCATGCAAATCTGATTCTATCCTACCAAACGTGAATTACAAAGCCAATGTACCTTAACACTACCCAATAAAGACTGTTTGAGCAAACTTTAAACCAAGGAGTTGTCAAATGCTTGTCTTAAAACCTAATCCCAAACACCCCTTTACTGAACTAAACCAAAAATTAACAAAGGACTTTCAATTAAAACACTTAAAACTGTTAATCCTCTATCTAATCATGCATCAAAAACCATATTCCAGCATAAATAAACATAAGCTATCATTAATCATACACATAAACAGATAAAACACAATTCACCAAAGTTCACAAGATCAAGTAACAAGAAGGATTCAAGCCAGGTTTGTACCTTGTGGGACCCACATCCGGGCCCCACTATGGCTGATAAGCCATCTCCTTAATTAGCTTAAAATGGACTTATTGCTGATGATGCTTGCTGATTTATGTAGAGAGTGATGGTGGTGAGACTACAATAGTCTTATCACCACCCAATATGTCTTCTAAAGTGCCTGTTAAAACCAAGCAAAGAAAAAAAAACAATATCCAAGTAACCAAAACTTGTATAAAGTTGTTAAGCTTATACAAGCTTTTGCTACAGTGAGGTACAACCAGCAAAACAAAGAAAACAGATTTTTGAAAAAATGTTTAACAACTCTTCACTTTTGAAAAATAAAAGAGTGACAAGTAGAAAAGCAGTAACAAGTTTCAAATCCTTAGGATTAATTTCAGTTGTCACATCAACTAACCCTAAAAACCTAAACCTTGGGTCCAAAAATTTCCAAGAAAGTTTTATTTTCTGAAATATTTTGTGAAAAAGTAAAACTTTGATAACATTTAAACTAAACTTGCATAAAAGTAAAGTGGAACTCAGATTAATAACAAATTGCAAGGCCAATATCAACTTTAACTATTCATGAAAATTGGGTTTACAAAATTCTTAAAAAATCTGGAACAAAGGGCTTATCACAAGTTGATAGCTCAATTTATAAGCACTAATAGAACTATCTAGAACTAGGAAGATAATGAAACCCCAGGAGCCATGAAAATCCATATTTGCCCTTGGGTCTTTGATTCAAACTTGGTCAAAAGTCTCACATGTGAATGTACAGCTGGAATCTTGATCATAGACGTTTATTTGGTCCTTTGGGAGGAAGTATTGGCCTTGGAGACGTTGATATACTTAAAGATGCCATCTTTGCCATTTTTAGTGAGGCAGGGGACACGTGTAGGGGCCATTTGGTTTATGGAGTGGGTTTGTTTGTGAGTGGGTTTTGATGAGGGACCTTAAATTGATGATATGGAGGTGCTTAGGCAAAACCCCTTTGATTAGGCATAATTAGGTTTTTAGGGTTTAAGGGGATTAGGGAAAGTGAACAATGGGGTTTGATTTGGATTTGTGTTTAAATTTGTGTTAGACGCGTTTATTAACTAATTAATAAAATCAGTTAAACAAAAAGGTAGTGGAAGGGTGACGTGGGGAGGTGAGGTGGATGGTTATGATTGGTGGTGGGATGTGAGGTGGAAAGATGATTGGTGTAGGTTGGTTTGATGGTCTGGAAAAAATAGTCCTCATAATTCCAAATGTTTGTCACTTCAAGTATAACAACCCATAACTAGTATTTCCCTTACAAATGAAGTTTTGGTTTTTATAATTTGGCCACCAAAACTTTCATAAACTTGTTCTAAGGACCATAAATGCAATTTTGACCTTCTTCAAGGGGTTATTTTGTCATGTCTTCAATCTTGGAGGGTTAATCTTGTACAACTGAATTCTCCAAGGGCCTTTCTTGCCAAATCTTCAAAAATAAGGGACCAAAGCTGACAGTCTTCAAAACTTCAAGGGTATTTTTGGATATTCATGATTCAGGCACGATTCTTTGTGCGGCTTCGTTTCCCGTGTTTGTTTTTGCTTGATTCTTGTGATCTTTTGTTGATTTCACGATATCCGTACCTAAAATACACAATGAACAAACACAAGCATATTTTGGGGTATTTTGATGATATTTTAAGCGTTTTAAGCCCGATTTGGACGATGAGACTATGTATAATTCCAGTTAAGTATCCTGCTATAATAAGAAGTTAATAAAATTAGAAAGGTTTCCAATTTAGTTTCAAAACAAATTAAATCACTTAATAATGTCATACCTCTTTCATTTATAAAAATACTAGTTAAACGTTATTTATTTAATATACAATTAAAATAAAATAACCTTTGAAGCGCGTAAATTAAGGTATAAAACTTTTAAATGGTATAAATTATTTAATATGTATAAACATTCTTCTAAATTTCTTATCGTAACCAAACCCGACAACCCGAGTCAAAGGCTCCCCGAGACACTTTGTCTCGGGTCAACCGTTAACCAAAACCCACCATAGCCCTAAGGTTGTAGCCCTTTTTACCACCGTCACCCAACAGTAGCCACTGCTTGTGGTTCCCACTGTTGGGTTGAAAGTTCCCACTGTTGTCATTTGTATCCCACTGCTTAGTTGTAAACTCCCATCAATAGTTACTTGTTTCCACTGTTCTACAAACCCAAACACCACCCATTGGTTCCCACTGTTTTCTACAGGCCCAAACACCCCTTTGCTGTTAATCAAACCCCCTCGTGGTCTATTTGGTTTTCTGCCGTCCAACACCGACCAAATCTGCCTAACGACTGGCCAAAAAAATTGAATACTGAGACACCTAGTGTCTCTCGGTTTGCGTGCAACAATAAAAAACCCGATTACTAAACCTCTTTATTCAATTTTTCAATAATTAAAATCGTTTGTTTGGATTTGCTAATGGATCCAAGGTCATAAAATAAAAGAGTAATGAAAAGGAACGATTAGCTTTGTGATCTGGGTGTACACGTGAATTAAATAAGCAAAAGTAAACCGTCCCTTTTTTTCTTTTTGTCTCATCTGTTAGTAGCTACAAAAAAAACCCTAAATCCCCTTTTTTTGTTCGATTCTGTTTTGTGGAAGGGGGTTTACCCTGTGTGTTTTTTTTCTTTTGCCAAATGGGCCTTCCAAGCCCATCTTCCCTTCTTTCTTTCTAAATGGACCGAAGCCCATATACGTGTTGTATAAGTTTAGGTTTTTGTTACGTCTATAAATATTTTCTTGCGTTTTTGTTTTAAAAATCCCGTCTTGTATTTATTTATTTACTGAAAATAAATACGTATGTAATTACTGATAGTTATTTTCTAAATTATTTTCTGAATAATTAAATACGCCACGATCTTAATTAAAAATTGAGACTGTGAATTTAATATTCGTGGATTTTTAACATTTGCGTGTGTGTTCGTATATTAATTCCCGTAATTATATTCTGACGTGAATTATTTATTTCCAGAATAAATAATGATTTCGTAATACTTGAATTAATACTGTAATTTATTATCTGAATAAATAGTTACGCAACATTTAAAGTAAAGCTGTGATTGTACGTAATTAATGTTCGTGGACTTTTAAAGCGGGTTTTACAATTCTTCCCCTCTAAAAAAATAATTCGTCCTCGAATTAAGGATGCGATAATGTTGTGGTTTTACAATTCTTCCCCTCTAAAAGGAAAAATTCGTCCTTGAATTAAAGGTAATAAGCTGACGAAGTTATAAAAGCTAGGAAAGGCACATAGGCTGAAAGAGTATGAAGGTTGTAAGGACATATAAGCTGAAGGATCATTCGTCCTGGATTTAGAACATAATGCTGCTGAAAGGGGTATAAACGTGACATGACTGAAGTGAACCTGAAACGTGACATGACTGAAAGAACTTAACTAAATTTATTGAAGGAAAAGAGATGAGAGGTCCTGATGGACTCCTTTGTTTCAAGTGGCTTCCCGCTCGAAACGATTTCTTCAAGTGTCCAAACACAATAACATCTTGGTCCTGATGACCTTGTCCTGATGATACTGAATAGTTTCTGGTTTCATACTTAAGATGGGTTTTCTGAATCTGATCGAATGAGTAAGCTATAACATGTAGGAATACATGAAACGGTAAGTAAAACTAATATGAAATGATGACCTTTATATCTCTGAGCAAAGCTGCTGAAACGATAAGTACAATTGTGAACGTGCTACGTGAGCAATTGTTAATGTGATTATCGATTATATGAGGAACGTGGTGCATGAAGTATATCGTGAATGTGATACATGAAACATAACGTTAACATGATACTAGGACATATCACGGACATATGATGACTGAGGAGGGAATGCCAAACGATACGGCCTGATACGTGAAACGTCTTGCCTGGTTAAGGAAAAGCTGTGCTAAACTGAGTTTGGTTTCTTAAGCTTCCTGTGACCATATTCAGTAATAAGCTGTGAAACGTATATCAAGAGATGGAACACGAATCTGAACTTAAATCATGAGATAACACTAATATGGACTAAAATAATATCATAATGTAAGCGTGAGATGCAACGTGAAGATGAACGTAAACGTAAAGCGAACGTAACATACACGTGATCATGAACATGAATTCTATCTGATATGATGGTCGATGGGATACCTTGAAATCATACGATTTACTGCTGAATTTTCTATATACCCGTTACTGCGTAATCCTTTCGGATAAAAGAAAACGTGTAGGCTGGTTAACTGGTCGACAACGACTTGTATAGTATCATGCCTCTTCTGGGTCTGTGGAGATCTGATAACAACTATAAGGGGAAACTTGTCTCATTTCTGTTTCAGGAATTTCCAATGGTTGCACTAATTCATTGGCATGTCGGCGTTCTATCTTAAACCTGCTGGAATGACAAGCATTTAGATATGAACATAGCTACCTTAACGTGTTATATTACTTCTATCAAAATTTTGTCTGGAATTATGGTACATTCTGGTGGGATCTGGATGAATAGTCATGGGAGAAATTTTAGTGAGAACTGTCAGCAATTTCCGTGGTAGTGGTTAATTGAGTTATGGTAATTTTCGTACTACAGTCACAGGCGTCGGTCTTGACCATTTGATGATGGCCTTCCCCTTCGTAGGATTGTCTGAAATTTCTTTCTGCTGAAATAGGGTGGTTCAGAAGTGATACTTGTTCAACTGGAATTCACATCTGGGAAGCTGCTTATATAATTTTCTCCTATCGGAGATTCTGTACAACTGTGAGAAGATGATTCTCTTGTACTTTTAGAGTTTAGCAGATCATAATGTTATCAATGAATATACTGCCGATTTGTCTGAGAAGTCGTGAAAAAATTATATTCATAAATTTCATACTATAGCTGGACCAATAGGGAGCTCATAAGTATAAATCAAGTTTTTAGAGAAACTATAATGTGTGCAACATCATTCTGGAAAACATCATGTTCTTTCTCTCACTATTGATGGTGGCATGATCGTAAGTTGTTCTGGAAAATATATAAGACGTCATAGCAGATCAGATAAACCTGCTATTCGTGGAATGAACATCGATAAAAAAATGATCTTGTAAAAAATATTTCGGTGGTCGATTCATGATCTCATGATATAGGCCTTCTTCCTGATAGATAGAAAACAGTGAACTTCTTGATGGTGCACTAGGGTGGATAAAGTCTCGTGCCGGTAATTCTTGCAGCAAATGCTGTAACTCTTTTAACTCAGCTGAAGCCCTAAAATAAAGAGTTCTGAAAATAGGTTCAGTCCTTGAGACAAGTTCGATGTTAAGGTCTGTCTCATGGTTAGGAAGAAATTTCTGGAAAACCTTATGGAATGACATCTGGATACTTGGGATAATCTACTGATCATGAATTTAAGGAATTTCAGAAGTGAATTTATAACTGATAGTTGAAAAGTCTTCGTAGCTTTGGAATAATAAGTCACTTGCTGTAAAGTATAACAACTTGTATTGATTTTCTGGTAGAAAATAAAATGACTATATTTGAGTTTAGTAAGACGTGTCTCGTCGTTAACTGAAAGAAAAAAAAACTATAAATATGGGCGATACTGTGGAGTCTTTTCTGGCTGGGAGGTAGGTAAAATTTGATTTAAGATAATGCTGACACAGGAATACGTGAAGTAAACATGGCGAATTTCACTGAATGTGTTCGTCTATAACCTCATAGAATGAATACTGCGTGTCTAACCTGAAGAATGCTCTAGTGGTGGTAACTGAATTTTTAATGGTCTGATTTATACGTGGCATGGCCAAAAACGGGTATACCCCCTTTGAGAGTACCCTGAATTTCCGAGGGCCTGTTTAGAAAACATACGGAGTTATGAGTTCTGACTCGTACTTTAAGAAAATATTCGTATGACGTGTACCATGACTGGTGTCCTGACATGTATCTTCCAAAATGATACTTGAGACCTGTGTCTTGACTGTTGTCTGGACATGTATTTTAATAGGTGAGTCTGAATAAGGTTAAGAATTTCTGGTAACTACTAGGGTTGGCGGACTGGTTAGACTGCTGACCTCTGT
This sequence comes from Glebionis coronaria, assembly GCA_025667525.1. Classification (NCBI taxonomy): domain Eukaryota; kingdom Viridiplantae; phylum Streptophyta; class Magnoliopsida; order Asterales; family Asteraceae; genus Glebionis; species Glebionis coronaria. The sequence continues at coordinate 365,657,256 of CM046878.1, forward strand.
ATTTCTTGTCACGTCCATTCCAGAGTACCGATGGTTACTGACTGATTAATTATTAGCACGGTGGTTGTCACTACTGCTTTGTGTGTAAATTTTAAGACAGTAATTATCATGACAGTAATTCATGTAACTATTTCTGCTGAGTGGCCGGCTGGGTAATGGTTCCCACTCTTCTGACTGAGAATATAGCTGTGTGACGTGTGACCTCTTAACTGAGGAAGTAAAAGCATGGGGTAGAATGGTAATGTCTGACGGTTGAAGTTTATTCTTCTCAGAATTTCAAATTTATAGTTTCGTCCTTGTTCTGCAGAGTCTTTATAGTATAAACAGCATCAGCATCTTGGGAAATCTCCAAAGTATTCAACAGCATCAGCATTAGTGAGGTCTTCAAAGTGTTAGCAGTATCAGTATCTGGTAAAATCTTTAACTCACGAGCAACATCAGCATACGGTAGAATATCGACAAGTGGAAACGCCCGAGATGATTGAGGATTGATTAGCAATATCCTTGGAGTAGGGTACATGGAGTACACCTGGATTACTGTACATGAAGTACAAAATGAATACTGCACATGGAGCATATCTGAGACACTGTACGTAGAGTACACATGAAATAGTGTACATGGAACTGGTGGAAATTTTATGGGATAATCGTTTAACACCCCCATTACATTGCGCAACGGAAAATACACAATTGGGTGTTAATTACAAACTTCATTTCACAACTCTTTAAATGACCCAAAACAGTATATTTAAGAATAAATATGGAAATAATTTAAATCAATGTCTAAAACCTTCAATCCCAAGTAAAATCAGTTTAAAATATATTAGAGTAGCGTACAGGTTTCCCTAGGATCTTAATCAAAACAACAAACCTTTTACCAAAATACTTGACCATTTACTATAAGTTTATGACATTAGGGAAAGAATTCATGTTTTAGACCAAATTACTACAAAAGCAATTCCGCAATCCTTCTCCAGCAAGCTCCGCAAATCAACAACTTCAAGTACCTGAAGTACATGCTTAAAATCATCAACACAAACGTTGAGCAAGTCTATAGGTTTTACAAAACATAATTGAACACATCGTAAAAATCATCAACAATTGTTTAATAGAATTGTGGCCATACAATCTATCAATCAGGTATAATATATATAACAATAGTTATCGAATTGTATTAAGCTCATGACACCGACCCCTCAACTTAGTCACCCACGCCAAATGCCAGCATGACTAGAAAAATTACCAGTGCCCCTACTAGGGTATTAATTGCAAGAATACCAATTCTCATTCACGTAAAATTATCCTTCCCAGCGGGTTACTCAGCGTAAAGCCATGGTCTCAGATAGGGTTGTCTGCCCAATAGTACTATTATTAGAATAAGCGGCTATTCCCAACTCGCAACATCAAGTCAGAAGATAGTTAACGGCTCATGAATTTAGGGTCTTAAGCAATTAGGTACTTATACAATTCATTTCATCACAGGCAACATCGGGTCCAACAATTACTTATGACATGTGTTCATTTTACTTCAAATAGCATGTATCCCCCTCGCGGGTTTTAAAATCATTAAAACAAGTAGTAAGCGAGGCTATAGACTCACCTGTAGTAATAGCAGTAGTATGACGATCTTCGACGATAGTTGATAACCGGTAAACACAAAAACCGTAACCTATCAAATAAGGCGCGTTCATCAATAATAAACTCGAATAAAATCTATATTTAGTAATATCAAACTCAAAATCATAAAATCAAAATCAATCCAAAATAAAAATAATACAAGTGCCCTTTTATTTCATTTTATATTTTTACTATTAGTTAACTCCGTCGATAAAATCTGCCGGTACACATCAAATGTACAAGCTCGTTTACCCCACTTAAACACGTCAAATTTTTATGATACTAATCAGTAACTTCACTTACTATATATAGAAAGCCCTGTTAAAAACTCATCAAAAGATTTTACTTTTAAAGTTCCCTGCCCGACTCATCTTTGAACTACAAAAACCGGACAGTTTTACGTCAACAATACTTATAGTCTTTTAACACATTTATTTTTCTCCGTTTATGAAACCGACACTCAACTTTGAAAATAACTTGACATCCTCATACTTAACCTTAAAAATCAGTCCTTGACACATTTCAAAATCCATTTTATAGTCCCCGAGATTCGATCCAAATATCGACAACAATTATACATTGTGTCGGTACTCGTCTCCCGGTACACGAAATAATCAAACTAACGTAACTTTTCGCTCGTTTGGAGCTACAAGTCCTACCTTATACCAAAACGAAGGTAATAACATCCTCTACAACAATATCTAACTAGTTCATCTTAAACTCAAACTCATATTTTCATAAAATTACTTTTAATAATCTGCCTAAAAATACATCTTTAAATATCACCCAAAATCAATTTTTCACCACATTTTAACCTCATTTTTACCATTATAAGCATTCCTACATTACTAGTTCATATCATAACACCTTAAATCATCCTAGATGATCAAATCATAAAAACCAAACTCAATAATAAAATGCAATCAATAAAACATATACATATGAACATAAACACCTACTTACAACAACAATTTATAATCAAAGATCAAGAATTTCATCCAAAAATGGGTTTTATAAAAATGTTAATGCATGTGGCAAATTTTCATACCAATGTGTAGGGAATAAAGAGATTAAGATGGGTCTTTGATTAGTTTAGATGGATTCAAACTAGAAATAAAAAAAATTAGGGTGTTTGTGTTGGTTGGGGTTGACGGCAAAGAGAGGAAAAAAGGGAGAGAGAGAGAAATTTGCATGTGGTGGTGAATTGTATGTGTTTTTGTGGTTAATTTTTCCATTTATATGGTGGAAGTTTAGGGTAGTTTTTGCCAATTGTGATTCTTTTGGACCAAAGTGCAAATACTTTGTTAAAAAGCGTGAAATGACTATTAGTCACTTTTGAAAATTTTTACGGGTCTCGGGTTTCATAAAAATGCTTCTCAAAACTTAAAACGCACTCAAAATGATATATTATATAGTCCCGGCACGACTTAATACGACATTAAAATAAAAACGTCAAAATATTAAACATCGACATGTTTAAAATAAAATGTAAAATTTCTCGGGCATCCGTCGATATCGTCATCACTAATAATCCTCGCAACTCGTCAAAACGTAAAAATAAATTTTCAATCATCATCCAAATCAAATTACCAGATCGTCATGACAATCAACCTCGTCAAAAATTTCAAAAATATACGTAAAAATATAATTAAATAATGACCACGATTTTTGGGTTGTTACATCCTACCCTCCTAAAGGAGAGCGACGTCCCGGCGCTCAACCCGCCTCACACTCGCATTTCCTCACTTCTAGAGTCAACGTGACCTCTTATCCTCAAGAGATACTCACGCCTTTCACACCAGTCCAACTCAATTCTTATGATATCACCATATCCACAACTATTATTACACTTCAAATTTCAATTTCACCTTCTATTATGCTAATATTCCTTCATCATTCATACTCTTTCAACATTACTTTCTCAGTTTCGATCCTGCCCCAATACTCTGACAACATACCCCACAATTCAGACAACATACATATACCATAACTCTCTGACAACATATATATACCACAACTATGTATATTCTCAATTTAGACCTCTTAACTACTGATATGACGATTATCATCGCATAATGATTCCATTTTCATTAGTTTCCATTAGTCCTCATAGTAAAATATTAAGATATCATCATCCCAAGTTTCTATTGCCATCTTTCAATTCATCCTTTCACTCTGTCCATTGCTTTCCAAAAATACGTAATATTCCTTCTTACTCAATTCTTCTCACTTTCTGTAGAAATCTCTAATATCCAAAAGTCAATCTCAATCTCTGGGTTACAAATAATATGTTCAAACCTCATTCAATACTCATACTTTATCACATCGATTTCCAATATCCGAAAATTTTCTCTGCCTCTATGACCTGAGGTTACACTCAAACTAAATACAATTAGATTATCCATGATTCTAACCAGGCACTTACATACTTCCCATACTCATTTTCCACCTTCATTATTTCTAACAATCTCTTTGTCCCAAGTGTAATGCTTTCTAGATCACTGAATTACTGTACCTTCCATAGTACATTGTTACATCTTTCTCATATCATATTACTGTTTAAATAACTCCGTTAGTATCATACATTCAAATCTGAAATATATAATGGTCAAATCACTTCCTGATATCGTAATATACTTTATTCCAACCATACTGTATCAATACTTCAATTTATAAAATCCCTTCAATACTACATGCGACACTCTCAGCACTCTAAGAATAATTAAATTCTCTTCTTAATCTGAACAATTCATTCACCACTGGTCCTTGCATTCTTAACACACTCTCTGATCTAATAGGAGAAAAATTAAATAATCATAATAACCGTTTTTGTTTTTGTTTTTGTCCCACAAAAACATACATTTCTACTTTCTCATTTCTATTACCATTCTATTTCAAAATTTCCAACAATCTATTGATCTTCTTTCTTTGATATTCCTTTTTCCATTCGTTTATTACCTTGATTCTAACTTCCTTTCCATTCCATCCATTCTACTTGTTGTTACCAATATTCCAATTATCTCAAACTTACGAGTCAATTCTCAATTACTTCATAAACTTTATAAGCTCTTTTTCTTTTTCCTCTTACTAAATACTCACTAGTTGATAGTGAAAGCATCCATACTTATCCTTCATAATCTGAAACATACTTCGTAATACACAACCATAATATATCCCATCTAAAATTTACCGATTATTATTTCTCAGTCATCATTTTGTAATCCTTAATTCCTCTTCCTTTAAAATCCCCGAATGGCATTTATACACAAGTCCTTCTTATTCTTATTTTCTTCATACTTGATTCCATACAAGTAATACTTTTCAATCCCAAAACAAATACCACAATGTCCAATCTCATGATCATATAAACCCCGTTACACTTATTTATTCAAGTCAACACACTACTATTGCTTTCCTTTCCACTTGATATTATCCAAATATCATCATCGCAGCTCTACAATTCCTTCAAATTCCTCCAATACTAATTATACAGCATATAACTTCAATCTATCCTCAGATTTCATACACAACTTCTTCAACTACAGAATCAGATCTCACAACCACAACTTAAATATATTTTCCATTTAAGCTATAACGTAGATGTATGAATGGATTTCACACATTTTGTTCTTCTTTGTCAGCTTTATCCTTGGTTCAACAATCAATGAAAACCTCCTGATAAACCTCCGATAATACTCAGCATACACAAAGGAATTTACAAGCTTCAGTCGGTTTCGTCGGTATCGACAAAGCCTCAATCATTTCAATCTAGTCAGATTTTCACGATCACTTCAGCCATAGACTGCACATTCTATAACATCTATATTACTCCAACTAAAATTCTTATCCAAAGAATTTTACACACCATTCCTTTTTAAAAACAATTTTCCAATTGTTAGAGAATACTTTTCTTTCCTTCAATCATCTATTCATCACACTAAACATTCACAATTAATAATGGACACCGATATCTAGTGCTTAGTTTGTTCAGCCCCACAGCAATCATCTTATTCACAAAACATCCAGCTTCTTTACTTTCTTCCGTTATTATTTCTCCAAAGACTTACCCTTCCAGTCAAATCGGATTATCCTTATTGTCTCATCTGCCAATCCTTACAATCAATTATATTACCATCCTCAACTTCCTGATAATACCATAATAAAAAATATACAATCAGATTGCATAACTCCTATCACCAAGCTAACACAAAGCTTCCTTTTTCCCAAGACGACAGTGAACTCTACGATTCCGCAGAACAATCACATAGTATCCTCAAGTACTAACTTATCTTCTCATTCTTTTCCCGACTACTACTAGTAAAGCTGATAGGTGTGAAAACACCCATCCTTTTTACCACTTAATTACAATAATAACCGAGCCAAAACGTGTATTTTATGTCATTTATGTCGGAATTATGCGTGGTTTGTGTTTTTGTTGTGATTTAGGACGAAAAAGTGAAAAGTGGAGAAAACACGGCATTCACGGGCTTTTATCGAAGAAAAAGACGAAAGACGAAGTCGAAAGATCAAGAGTGGAAAAAGAACGGAAGTCCAAGACCAATTTTGAAGATTTATCAAAGAAAAAGTCAAAAGACGGAAGTTTACTAAAAGCCGAAGAACTCGAGTCTAATTTACGAAGAAAAATCAAAGACGAGTTTAAAGAAATCCCAAGACAAAATCATTAAGTCCAAGATTAACAAACAATTAAAAAGAAAAGGGCTTAAGTGTGCAAATAAGGAAAAGAGGAAAGAGGGAGGAAGCTTCCTAAGCTCCTCCCTAATCACCCCTATATATAGTTTAGGCTAGCTTCATTTTCATGTTGTTGGGTGGTTTGACAAACCACCACTTCCACCATTTTTATTTCTTGTCATTTTAATTCTTGCACTTTAATCATTTGTTATGCACTTTTAATCCATTTTAATTTTCAAGTAAGTTTTCAATTATTGTTCTTTAATCTTTATTTTTCTTGTCTTAATCTCTCATCTTCCTTTCTTGATTTTTGTTTGCTTTTGGTGCGATTACATTTGATCCGTGTTGTTCATTCATGTTTTCATGCTTAAAAGTTCATCTTTTTATGGTTTGATTTAAAAGTTTGTTCATTTTAAGTTTGGAAAAGTTATTATTTGTGCTTATTGGTTCCGTTTCATTATTGATTCGTTTAAGTTTTTGTGTTAGCTTAATCTAGTAGCTTATTACTTGCTTATTTCGAATCCCTATTTAATCGGAAAAGGTAAACCCTTTTCCGATTTGTCCTTTCCGATCAGCACACCTTATTCCGATCGCAAGATCGGAAAAGGGTTTCATGTTATTCCGATTTCATTAGTTTTGGCTCATTCCGATTATATGCAATTTTACTATATTCCGACAGGTAATCATTTCTCATTCCGATTGGATTCGTTTGGTGTACATTCCGATGGCTTCTTAATTCCAACATTCCGATTTGTTTCTAGTTTTGATATTCCGATCGGTGATGTTTTCAAACATTCCGATCGGTGTTCCTTTTTAACTTTCCGATTGAACCTTTCCGATGGGGTTACATTCCGATCGGATTCCAATCTGGATTCCAATCGGGTGTATTCCGATTGGTGGATTTGTTTTGTTTTAATATTTTGTTTTAGTTAAAGTGTTGATTTTTCTCGTTTTATTTTAATTTCATTTTACATTTTTAGTTAATTGTCAATTTACTTTTAGCTAAGTTTTAATTTTACGTCATTTCAATTTTTGTCATTTACTTTTAAAGTTTTAAATATGCACCGTTTCCGTTTCAACTAGTTTTAGTTTTAGTTTCCCGTCCTTTATTATTAAGTCTTGCACATTTATTTTACCAAATCCAAAAAATATTTGTTTCACCAAGAACAACTAATCTCACACAATTAACCGGAAATCAATTCGATAAGACACCGAGAAAACGAACTTTCAACGAGTAAAATCTTAAGTATTAAAATGGCGCCGCTGCCGGGGAGAATTAGACTTATTGTAGTTTCCTACTACATACCTTCTCATCATTGACCAATAAAATCGTCAAATAGAAATTCCACTGATTACTCCCTGAAATCAGTACTGAATGTTCAACAACACTCCAATTTAGTTCTTTCCACCTTTATTTATCATACCCTATGATATTCATCCTTATCCTGGTTAGTTTTCTCACAACTCTAGTTCAATTAATTACGCTATACTTCTTAATTCCATAAACTCAGAAAATATTTCCTTAATATATATATATATATATATATATATATATATATATATATATATATATATATATATATATATATATATATATATATATATATATATATATATATATATATATATATATATATATATATATATATATATATATATATATATATATATATATATATATATATATATATATATTATTCTTCCGTCGGTGAATTTCTCATTTCAACCAATCGCAAATTCTCGCTGATTTCTCGTCCTCAGTTCTGCTAAAATCTAACATCTTCAAATCTTAATATATCCTCATTAACGCCTTCAGAATTTAGATACACCTTCAATATGACTTTCAGTATTTCAACAAAATTCTAACTCAATGATTACCAGATAAGAATATACATATTACTACATCTAATTCTCAAATCTTATCAGCATTTCCAAAATATAGGCTGTAATAGCAACAACATTCCCTTCATATTGATCTTCCATTATCTGAATAATTCCTTTATTCAATCTCCTTTACCGAAATGAAAACATTTCATTACCACAGAAACACCAATTTTTTTACCACATTCCTTGTTATTCCTTCAGCACCTCGACCTCCAGCTAGCCTGTACTTACATCAAGTAAATAGATAGTTACTTAAGTGGTATAAAATACATGTGATCTACACATCATACTTCCTCCTGCTTACCCAATTTATAGCAACTGCTTGAACACCATCTGTTCTTATCTTAGACTATTAAATTCCAAGTTTACCTTCTCTTAGAGGAAATAAATTCCTATTCCTTATTGTCATTCGCAACAATACCATTCCTTTACTCTTTCCTGCCACACTTATTTCGAATCAGGATCAATCTTTAAATTAAAATCTCTTTTCGTCTAGTCGAACATTCCTAATTGACTATTGCTATATTAAACATCCATCAGTTACTCGAACTTATCCATATAGTTGCACCTTTCCAATTACCATCAATAGTCGTACGTCACTCTTCACCGCATCTCTTCTCATTCCTAAGAATTCAACACACATACATCCTTTTAAAATCTTGTAGAATAGCAGCAACATTTCTAATTGGAACAACAACATCTTCAGTCTCAGCGACATTTTCGGTTTCAGCAGCATCTTCAGTATCAGCAGCATCTTTAATTTCAGCAGCATCTTCAACTAAAACAACAGGATTTTCAATCTCAGCAGCATCTCGTCCCTTCTCAGCACTATCAGCTTCAAACAATCTAACAACTATTACCACAATCAAATAATCTACCCTAATGGTTGGCAACCTTTGGAGACATATTTCAAGATACTCAGTCACATAGACACAGGAATCCCTGTTAATGACAGAAACATATCTCACTCAACTCTTTCCATTGTTATCACATACGAAAGAGACTTAATGAGTATACACATCGAGATAGAAAGAATAGGGTCTTTTTATCAAGATATAACATAAATACTACATACGCCAACAACACAATACTACCTAAATTCCACAATTATCTCAAAAGAAAAGATACAAAGACACATCAAAATACTAAAGGGTAATAGTAGATATCATCCATAAATCCGAGAAAATCGCAACAAAACCTTGTCGCTAATGTCACTTACCCTTACCATCCTAAACAACAACAATAATAATAAGCCATCACAATACTACCTCACAACATCTAGATAATCCAAATACAACACAATAATAAATAAACTGAAATACAACAACAATCCATCACTACATCACTCCATCGGATGTGGTCCATCACTTTCTCCAACTTGGCTCGTTCCTGCTTCATCTTCAACTGGTCCTAACTTGCAGCACCTCCCTTTTGGATCTAAACACGGTGGATCCCTAAATCCATACTTCAAAATTCCTCCTTGACACGGCGGATCTATCATATAATGAGTATTAACATACACCTCACTATCCTGAAACTTCCAATGTGGCTCAAGATACGGCCCAACATGATCTACATATTCACTTAACCTGCGAAGCCTATCTATCTCTTTATGATATTTCTCAAAATCAGTTCCATAACTTCTCACTTCTGCTCTAACCTTAGTTCTACCAACCTCACTCTCAGTCAAATAATTATCACTATCAGATTCTACAACATTTTTCTTATCATTCGTATCATCCTCGTAATCTAACCATCCACCTGAAATCTTATGATCACCTACATACTAATTCTACAAACTCTATTGACCTACAGCAAATCCCCCTTTCTTGACATAATATGGTATGTCAGACATTTTCTGAAATCACAGAAAATTCAAAAGTACATAAGGTCATTATTCAAAAATATATATGCAATGCATAATCATGCAAATGCAAATGAATTACATATGCCAAATATATATGTATGCGATGCAATGATGCAATGCAAATGATAATTATACAATATTCATAAAAATGAAATTATGATGAAATTATAGTGAAAGCACTCCACGTCCTTTCATTAATGCCAATACCTCATTGCAGTATTTACGTAATAAATACTCAAGAATTCACAACAATTATAAGGGATACATCTATAATAACAAAACATAACAAAAATAAATAATCTTACCGGAGCCTTGCAGAGAAGTTCCGTTGCTTTTATAAAATACTTTCGACACCAAAGTTGTAGTTTAGGACATTTTTCAAAAATCGACCTAATTCTCTATAACTAAAAAGCTCTGGTTACCAATCTTTAACACCCCCAATTTACATTGCGCAGCGGAAAATACACAATTGGGTGTTAATTACAAACTTCATTTCACAACTCTTTAAATGACCCAAAAACAGTATATTTAAGAATAAATATGGAAATAATTTAAATCAATGTCTAAAACCTTCAATCCCAAGTAAAATCAGTTTAAAATATATCAGAGTAGCGTACAGGTTTCCCTAAGATCTTAATCAAAACAACAAACCTTTTACCAAAATACTTGACCATTTACTATAAGTTTATGACATTAGGGAAAGAATTCCTGTTTTAGACCAAATTACTACAAAAGCAATCCCGCAATCCTTCTCCAGCAAGCTCCGCAAATCAACAACTTCAAGTACCTGAAATACATGCTTAAAATCATCAACACAAAGGTTGAGAAAGTCTATAGGTTTTACAAAACATAATTGAACACATCGTAAAAATCATCAACAATTGTTTAATAGAATTGTGCCATACAATCTATCAATTAGGTATAATATATATAACAATAGTTATCGAATTGTATTAAGCTCATGACACCGACTCCTTAACTTAGTCACCCACGCCAAATGCCAGCATGACTAGAAAAATTACCAGTGCCCCTACTAGGGTATTAATTGCAAGAATACCAATTCTCATTCACGTAAAATTATCCTTCCTAGCGGGTTACTCAGCGTAAAGCCCTGGTCTCAGATAGGGTTGTCAGCTCAATAGTACTATTATTAGAATAAGCGGCTATTCCCAACTCGCAACATCAAGTCAGAAGATAGTTAACGGCTCATGAATTTAGGGTCTTAAGCAATTAGGTACTTATACAATTCATTTCATCACAGGCAACATCGGGTCCAACAATTACTTATGACATGTGTTCATTTTACTTCAAATAGCATGTATCCCCCTCGCGGGTTTTAAAATCATTAAAACAAGTAGAAAGCGAGGCTATAGACTCACCTGTAGTAATAGCAGTAGTATGACGATCTTCGACGATAGTTGATGCCCGGTAAACACAAAAACCGCAACCTATCAAATAAGGCGCGTTCATCAATAATAAACTCGAATAAAATCAATACTTAGTAATATTAAACTCAAAATCATAAAATCAAAATCAATCCAAAATAAAAATAATAAAAGTGCCCTTTTGTTTCATTTTATATTTTTACTATTAGTTAACTCCGTCGATAGAAATCTGCCGGTACACACCAAATGTACAAGCTCGTTTACCCCACTTAAACACGTCAAATTTTTATGATACTAATCAGTAACTTCACTTAATATATATAGAAAGCCCTGTTAAAAACTCATCAAAAGATTTACTTTTAAAGTTCCCTGCCCGACTCATCTTTGAACTACAAAAACCGGACAGTTTTACGTCAACAATATTTATAGTCTTTTAACACATTTATTTTTCCCCGTTTATGAAACCGACACTCAACTTTGAAAATAACTTGACATCCTCATACTTAACCTTAAAAATCAGTCCTTGACACATTTCAAAATCCATTTTATAGTCCCCAAGATTCGATCCAAATATCGACAACAATTATATATTGTGTCGGTACTCGTCTCCCGGTACACGAAATAATCAAACTAACGTAACTTTTCGCTCGTTTGGAGCTACAAGTCCTACCTTATACCAAAACAAAGGTAAAAACATCCTCTACAACAATATCTAACTAGTTCATCTCAAACTCAAACTCATATTTTCAGAAAATTACTTTTAATAATCTGCCTAAAAATACATCTTTAAATATCACCCAAAATCAATTTTTCACCACATTTTAACCTCATTTTTACCATTATAAGCATTCCTACATCACTAGTTCATATCATAACACCTTAAATCATCCTAGATGATCAAATCATAAAAACCAAACTCAAAAATAATAACATGCAATCAATAAAGCATATACATATGAACATAAACACCTACTTACAACAACAATTTAAGATCAAACATCAAGAATTTCATCCAAAAATGGGTTTTATAAAAATGTTAATGCATGTGGCAAATTTTCATACCAATGTGTAGGGAATGAAGAGATTAAGATGGGTCTTTGATTAGTTTAGATGGATTCAAACTAGAAATCAAAAAAATTAGGGTGTTTGTGTTGGTTGGGGTTGACGGCAAAGAGAGGAAAAATGGGAGAGAGAGAGAAATTTGCATGTGGTGGTGGATTGTATGTATTTTTGTGGTTAATTTTTCCATTTATATGGTGGAAGTTTAGGTTAGTTTTTGCCAATTGTGATTCTTTTGGACCAAAGTGCAAATACTTTGTTAAAAAGCGGGAAATGACTATTAGTCACTTTTGGGTCTCGGGTTTCATAAAAATGCTTCTCAAAACTTAAAACGCACTCAAATGATATATTATATAGTCCTGGCACGACTTAATACGACATTAAAATAAAAATGTCAAAATATTAAACATCGACATGTTTAAAATAAAATGTAAAATTTCGCGGGCATCCGTCGATATCGTCATCACTAAAAATCCTCGCAACTCGTCAAAACGTAAAAATAAATTTTCAATCATCATCCAAATCAAATTACCAGATCATCATGACAATCAACCTCGTCAAAAATTTCAAAAATATACGTAAAAATATAATTAAATAATGACCACGATTTTTGGGTTGTTACAAATCGATACTGGTGTCAATTGTCTAACATGATCAAAGAAATAAATTGATTTAAATGGTAGTAAACTGAACTGAAATGAGTAACATGATAGCCTGGTAATTCCTGCGTAGACTTCATGCTGGTTGTATAAAGAGCTCAAATAGGATTAAATGGAGTTTCATCAATAGCCAGTATGAAGATATTATTGATAAAGACCAAACATGATTTATTATGAAAACAGTATTTTACTGAAATCCTTTTGTGTCTTAGCATGAAAAACATTATCACTCTGCTGAAAACATACTCCTCGTAAGGAGACATGAAACTGAATCAGCGTGAAAAAGACATCAACTTGAGATCGTGAGAACTGGATTGTTACGAGAACATCAGAGTATGATCAACTGGGTTTAATATCAACTGGTGTGGATGGCTATGGTTCAATCCACAAAATTTCATAGTAGAGGACATGTGACTGAGTATGGGTGATTCTGGTTCGATCCATACGTGTCAAAATTTTGGTGAGAACTGCCATGTATAGAAATTTACAATCTGGGACTAAATATGGTTGGCTGTAGTCCAATCCATACTGTTAAATTTTTTTAAAATGTCATGATATGAACCAAGCTGCAAATTATGGATCGGTTAACCAAACGACACTCGATTGAAAAGCATGAAATTTGACCTGAGTGATGGTGAACGCATATGGGTCAGTTCACCAAATAACATTTGACTGAAAGACATGAAATCTGACATGAGTAAGGGTAAAAGCCTATGGGTCGGTTCACCAATACAAAATCTTAACGGGCAAGGGTGAACGCCTATGGGTCGGTTCACCAAAACGAAAATTCGCAAAAAAGCACATGCGACTAAATATGGCCAGTCCTGTACCAACCTTTTACTTAGTAAAAAACTTTAATAAAACTGACTGATAACTAAAGAAAACTGACTGATAAATGCATGAGAACATGAAAGATAACAACGCCAAAATCTGAGAGGTACCTGGTAACTACCCAAGTCATAGGTCAAGTTTTAGAGCCTACAGGTCGAGCGTATAGCTCTGATACCATAATTGTAACACCCCACTTGGATAAGTGGACCGTTACGTGTATTTATGGCGTGTCATCAAAGCATAAGACAAATGTCCTAAAATATTAATTGACCATAGAGGAAATACCGGAATCAAACATCGGTAATCTAAACATAAGCTCAAAACATGAAAAGTAAATACTGAAGGAAAGGACTAAACAATGTCCAAATAAGCACAATAATGTAAGAAGTACATAAAGTAAGAAGTCTAGATAGCTTCCATCTAAATGCACATGCTCTTAGAATCCTAAGAGCGTCTTGGTGTACCTGTCATTAGAGCATGAAAAGGAACTACGGCTGAGCATAACGCCCAGTGAACAGATATGAAGCATGATATGAAATACCGAAATGAAACAGATGATAAGATACTAAAACTGTAAGACTGATAGGTAAACTTGCAGTGGGAATCTATGTATAATTTGAAAAGTCTGATTTATAAATAATAAAGCTGAACTGTTATTTGTTAAATCTGTTAACATGCAATTACTGTATTGTAATTGCCAAGAGCTTATATATGTCATATACTGTAATAACTGTTGCATGAATAACTGGAGGGGTGACCTCATCATGCTGTAGAGGGGTGACCTCTAAATAAGTTGCTGGGTGGAGGGATCAACTCCAATGTGAAGGATGTAGAGCACACACCACATTCACTTGATAGCTGTAAATTGATAGCCTAGGATGCATCCATATGCCCCACTAATAATACTGATAAAATGGCCAAGCTGAGCTGAATGGGACCCTGTAGGATATCACTCTCCTACTAGTGAGTCATGATACCGGTGCCTCAGGTGTCATGGTTACGGTACCTTCGTAACTAGTACAACTAACTGGTCATGCCTGTATATAAGGATCAGGCAATATCTTAGTTATTAAAATAATTTCTGATAATTTATAACATATACAAGGGAAAACATTTGGCTGCAGACGGGGATTCCTAATCATGCAAAGAAAGGAAGTCCTTACTGAAAGGACGGAAAATCCATACCTCGTGTCCAGTAATGAAATAAGAATGAATAAGTAAGGCACGTAAAATGAGTTGACTGATATCGGTTTATTTTACTGATATTAACTGTTCTTAGTTTAATATTTTATTCTTGTATTACTGTTTGTATATAAACTGATAAATCTGATTGTCTGGGTTATTTCTGATAAATTCGACTATTCTTCAATATTTACTGAATAGCGTATATCCTGTATTTCTGATAACTGTATATTATGTATTCCAATATTATAATATTTCTATAAATAGTATCCTGCTATAATTAGAAGTTACTAAAATTAGAAAGGTTTCCAATTTAGTTTTAAAACAGATTAAATCACTTAATAATGTCATACCTCTTTCATTTATAATAAGACTAGTTAAACTTTATTTATTTAATATACAATTAAAATAAAATAACTTTTGAAGCGCGTAAAATTAAGGTATAAAACTTTTAAATGAAATAAATTATTTAATATGTATAAACATTCTTCTAAATTTCTTATCGTAACCAAACCCGAGAACCCGAGTCAAAGGCTCCCCGAGACACTTTGTCTCGGGTCAACCGTTAACCGAAACCCACCATAGCCCTAAGGCTGTGGCCCTTTTTGCCACCGTCACCCAGCAGTAGCCACTGCTTGTGGTTCCTGCTGTTAGGTTGAAAGTTCCCACTGTTGTCATTTGTTTCCCACTGCTTAGTTGTAAACTCCCATCGCTAGTTACTTGTTTCCACTATTCTACAAACCCAAACACCACCCATTGGTTCCCACTGTTTTTTCTACATGCCCAAACACCCCCTTGCTGTTAATCAAACCCCCTGGTGGTCTATTTGGTTTTCTGCCGTCCAACACCCACCAAATCTGCCTAACGACTGGCCAAAAAAATTAAATACCGAGACACCTAGTGTGTCTTGGTTTGCATGCAACAATAAAAAACCCGATTACTAAACCTATTTATTCAAGTTTTCAGTAATTAAAATCATTTGTTTGGATTTGCTAATGGATTCAAGGTCATAAAATAAAAGAGTAATGAAAAGGAACGCTTACCTTTGTGATCTGGGTGTACACGTGAATAAAATAAGCAAAAGCAAACCATCCCTTTTTTTATTTTTGTCTCATCTGTCGGCGGCTACAATAAAAACCCTAAATCCCCTTTTTTGTTCGATTCTGTTTTGTGGAAGGGGGGTTTACCCCGTGTGTGTGTTCAAAATTTAATATTCGTGGATTTTTAACATTTGTGTGTGTGTTCGTATATTAATTCCCGTAATTATATTTTGACGTGAATTATTTATTTCCTGAATAAATAATGATTTCGTAATACTTGAATTAATACTGTTATTTATTATCTGAATAAATAGTTTGATAGGTGTGTAAACACCCATCCTTTTACCACTTAATTCGGGCTAAAACGAGACCAAAACACGTATTTAATATCATTTGTTTGGAATTATGCGTGGTTTTTGTGTTTGTTGTGTTTTCAGAGCCAACCGGATAAATATTGAAGAAAACATGGGATTGCACGGGTTTTACTGAAGAAAAAGACTCAAGATAAAGTCTATTGTCCAAGAGATGCAAAAGATTTGAAGTCACTGGGCCTATTCGAAGATTTATCGAAGAAAAGGACCAAAGATGGAAGATTTATATAAGTCGAAGAAACTCAAATCTATTAAACGAAGAAATTAAAAGACGAGTTGAATTTAATCGACAACAAATCCCGAATCAGAATCGAAAACGGAAACTTTTCTGAAAAGACGAAAAGACACGAAGAACGGGAGAAAGCCCACTCACCAACCAAAGGAAACACCTATAAATAGGCCATCCCACACACATTTTTATAGCTAGCTAGTTTTTCTTTTTTCCTCCCTTTTCTTTCTCCTGGTTCGTATAACACCATCACCACTAGGGTGATTGGTGATTTTTATCTTTAGTTCTTTAATCTTGTAATTTTAATCTTTGTTTCATCTTGTCAAAACATCAATTATTCAATACTAAGTTCTTGTTTAATCTTCCATTTTCATCTTGTTCATCATCATCTTCATTTTCAAGTTCTTAAGTTTTTATTTTCTTGATTTGATCTTCAAAAGTTGTTTGGATTTGTGTTTTTATTAGTGGGATTTGTCGCTTATATTGTCTAAATGATTTGTGTTTAATTTGGTAAAACCTTTTTAAGTATTTGATTCGATTTTGATCAAAACCCTTGTCCCGTGTTCTTCGCTAAGCTGCTACTGTATCTGGGTTCCAAATCTTCCGAACCAGCTAAAAAGTTCCGAATGAAGTAGTCATTCGGAAGGTTCCGAATCAGTCCTTAAGTTCCGCATCAAGTCACCTTCATTCGGAAGTTTCAAACTTCCGAATCAAGAAGAAGTTCCGGATCAGTTACTTCCGCATCAGAAGTTCCGAATCAACCTATTCATCCGGAAAGTTCCGGATCAGTCATAAAGTTCCGAACCAGTGACTTCCGGACGAAGCAAAAGTTCCGGATCAAGCTCAGACTTCCGAACCAAGAACCTTCATCCGGAAGGTTCCGAATCAACCATTAAGTTCCGGATGAGTAAGTTCCGGATGGGTGAATAGTGTCTTCCGAATCAAGGTTTAAAGTTCCGAATCAGTTATTTTTGAGTACTTTAATGATACTGTTTTACTGTTGATTAATTTACTGTTTCTTTACTCATATTTCACAATCTACATGTTAACTTTAATTTTAATTTGAACTTTAAATTTTCAACCAAGTTTTTGCTAATCTTAATTAAAGTAATTGCCTTAAATTTAAACTTTCATTTCCACTTTTTATTAGACTAGAAAACCCAACCCCTTTATTTAGTAACCAAGAACAATCATTCCACTTAAGACCTAGATCAATTCGAGAGGATATCGAGAGTAAAATTGAACCCCTAGCAAAAAACAAAATATCAAATGGCGCCGCTGCCGGCTCTTCTCGTTAAGATCAAAAGTTTTTTGTAGAACTTGGATTTTGGGATCCGTTCCCCGTGAACGTTACTTTTTCAAGAAAATCTTCAAAAACAACTAAAAAATATAAAATTTTCAAAAATCCTAAAAATTAAAAAACAATAAAAACCAAAAATATTTTTGCTTTGTTTTTCTTTGTTCGTTCTTTTGCAGGTGTATGCGCACTCGATCCACGTCTTATCAAGAGCCCGAGCCTCTCGATAACTTAGACATGGCTGGTGTACAAAACAACAATAACATACCACCTCCGAACAACAATAATAACAACAACAACCCGCCTTTCAACAACATGAACAATAACAACAACAATGAGCACCTTCCGGATAATCGCCCAATGATTGAATTACTGCAAGCTCATGTCGATGGCAACATGGATCCAATTGTTATTCCACCAATTGCCGCCAACAATTTCGAGCTCAAGTCAGGCTTTATCCAGATGGTCTCAGCTCAACCATTCTTTGGACGAACCATTGATGACCCACACGATCACATCAAGAGATTTCTACAACTCACGAACACGGTCAAGTTCAATGGCGTTCCACAAGAAGTGATAAGGTTACAACTTTTTCCCTTTTCTTTAGAGGGACAAGCCCGGCATTGGCTTGCTAAAGAACCGCCACAGAGTATTCTCTCGTGGACGGATTTGGAAACAAAGTTTATCAACTACTTTTTTCCACCCTCTCGTACTACCGCTTTGCGGAATGAGATTATAACCTTTGAACAAAAGTACGACGAGTCATTCAGTGAATCTTGGGATCGCTTTAAAGATCTTTTAAGAAAATGCCCACAACATGGTTTTACCAAAGTTCATCAAATAAATACTTTTTACAATGGTTTAAGCATAAATGACCAAGATTCGCTGAATAGTGCCTCAGGAGGTAATTTATTGGCTAAGACTTCCAATGCTGCTTGGGATATCATTGAGAACAAATCTCGTGTGCAAACCAAGAGCATTAGGACCAATGTTGCTAGTGCTAGCACTAATGACAGCGACAAGCGATTACACAAAATCACTACGCTTCTTGAATCGCTTGTCACCCACACCGTCAGCAACAACAACAGCAACAACGCCAAAAATGCACAAGTGAACGCTGTCAGCCAACCTTGTGAGATATGCGGTGGTCCCCACTCTTACACAACTTGTACCGCCACCCAAGATTACCCTGCTGAGAATGTGAATGCGGCATATGGCACCTACCAACAACCTGCTTATCAAGCTAGACCTCAAGGTGACCGTAACTTGCTTAGCTACCGCAACAACAACTATCTTTCACCACCTGGCTTCCCTCCTACCAACCCAAACCAACAACAAAACCTTAACCGCCCTCCTCAACAACAACAACAACCTCGACAACCATACATTCCACCTCACAAGCAACAACAACCGCCTCCACGTAACAATCAAGTCTACCAACAACCTGCTTACCAACCACCTGCATACAATGCTCCTTCCAACCAAACCACCACTGCTTTACACCAAGAGGTCGCAACCTACATGAGAACCAATGATGTGATAGTGGGAAATCTCCAAGAGGAAGTGCGCAATTTGAAGGCAGATTTGGTCAAGCAAGGAAATGATTTGAGAGCTGACATGAGAAACACGTTGGATAGCCAGACTACTGATCTGAGGAACATGATGGCTAGTTTTTTCCAAAGTAGTCAACCCTCTTCTTCGGGTACTCTTCCGAGTAACACCGTTGCGAACCCAAGAGGGGAGATGAAAGCAATCACCACTCGAAGTGGCAAAGGTACTACGGAACCCGAGCTTCCTATACCTCCACCGGTGGTTGTGACTAAGGAAAACGAGTCGCCTGCTCCTATTCCTCCTCCTTCTCCTTCCCCAATTTCTCCACCTCTTCTTTCTACCCCTCCTCCACCCGTGGTTGTGAGTGATCCTATTCCCTTAAAGCCTTCCTCTTCTTCCAATATACCTTATCCTTCAAGGTTGAGGAAAGAGAAGCAAAAGAGCAAGGATGATATTCAAGTTTCGAACTTTCTAAAAATGTTCAAGAAACTGAATTTCAATATCTCCTTCGCTGAGGCTCTCGCTCACATGCCCAAGTATGCCAAAATGTTTAAAGATCTTCTGAGCGACAAGGAAAAGCTCCTCGATCTCGCCAACACCCAACTTAATGAGAACTGCTCTGCAGTGCTCTTAAGGAAATTACCAATCAAGCTTGGTGATCCGGGTCGTTTTCTTATCCCTTGCAATTTCCCGGGAGTAGAGAATTGCATGGCCCTAGCCGATCTAGGTGCCAGTATTAATCTCATGCCTCTAAGTGTTTGGAAGCAATTATCTCTCCCAGAGCTAGTCCCCACCAAAATGACTTTGGAATTGGCTAACCGTACGGTTGCTTATCCAGTGGGGATAACCGAAGACGTCATTGTAGGAGTCGACAAATTCACCTTCCCTGCTGATTTTGTTGTCGTCGACTACGAGATGGACCCACGTGTGCCACTCATTGTTGGTCGTCCATTCTTGAGGACCGGTCGCACTCTCATTGATGTTGAAGCCGGTGAGCTTATCATGAGAGTGGGTGACGATAAAGTAGTCTTCAACATGGGAAAGTTATCTAAACAACCTTCTTCTTACGAGAATGTTAATTGTATTGACGTTCTTGATGAGGCTTGTGAAGAACACTTCAAGGATGCTTGTAAAAACATTCCTACCTCTCTTCCCAATGTTGAGACCGTTTCCTCTATCGACTCATCACTATCTCTATTTGGAGAAAGTGATTTCCTTTGGAAAGATTTGGAAGCCACCTTGGAAGATGTGAAGAAAGACAATGACGATTCTACTGCCACTTGGGATGAAGACCTCAGTTTCATTGCAAACCTCCTCAAAGAAGACAATCCTTCCCCTCCATCTCCCACTATTATTGCTATCGAGACTCCGACTTCGAACACGCCTCCCGTCGACAATCCTCCGGATTTGGAACTTAAGGAATTGCCACCCCATCTTGAGTATGCATTCCTCGAAGAAGAGAAGAAGTCACCAGTCATCATTGCTAAGGATTTGAAGGATGAAGAGAAAGCCCGACTTGTCGCTGTGTTGAAAGATCATAAGAAGGCTATTGCTTGGAAGATTTCGGACATTCGTGGAATTGATCCTCACTTCTGCACGCACAAAATTCTCATGGAGGACGACTATAAGCCCACTATTCAAAGCCAACGAAGGGTGAATCCAAAAATCCATGAAGTCATCAAAACATAAGTCATTAAACTTCTTGATGCGGGTATGATTTACCCTATTTCGGATTCACCATGGGTTAGTCCAATCCATTGTGTGCCCAAGAAGGGCGGAATAACCGTTGTTCCCAATGAACACAACGAGTTGATTCCCACTCGTCTCGTTACTGGGTGGAGAGTTTGTATAGACTACCGCAAACTCAATGATGCCACGAGAAAGGATCATTTCCCTCTACCTTTCATGGACCAAATGCTTGAACGATTAGCCGGTAATGAATATTACTGCTTTCTTGATGGTTTCTCGGGTTATTTCCAAATACCCATCGATCCCCAAGATCAAGAGAAGACTACATTCACTTGTCCCTACGGCACTTTCGCTTACAAAAGAATACCTTTTGGCTTATGTAATGCGCCCGGGACTTTCCAAAGGTGCATGTTAGCTATCTTCCATGACATGGTTGAACAAACCATAGAAGTCTTCATGGATGATTTCTCGGTCTTCGGGGATTCCTTCTCTGCTTGCCTTGCCAATTTAGAACGAATGCTAAAGCGGTGCGAAGACACTCGCCTTGTTCTAAATTGGGAAAAATGCCATTTTATGGTAAAAGAAGGCGTCGTGCTTGGACATAAGATTTCGAAAGCCGGTCTTGAAGTAGACCGTGCTAAAGTTGATGTTATAGCAAAATTGCCTCCACCTTCAACCGTGAAGGGTGTGAGAAGTTTCCTGGGTCATGCGGGCTTCTACCGTCGATTTATCAAAGATTTTTCTCAAATCGCTCGCCCGATGACCCACCTCTTGGAAAAAGATACTCCTTTTATCTTCTCCAAAGAGTGCCTTGAAGCCTTCAACTCGCTTAAGGATAAGCTAACTAAGGCACCTGTCTTGGTTACCCCTAATTGGGAGCTGCCCTTTGAGTTGATGTGCGATGCTAGCGATTTTGCTATTGGAGCGGTTCTTGGACAAAGAGTGAACAAACACTTCCAACCGATCCATTACGCTAGCAAGACAATGACTGGGGCACAATTGCATTATACGACAACCGAAAAAGAGCTTTTAGCTGTTGTCTATGCTTTTGAGAAATTCCGCCCCTATCTTGTCCTTTCTACCACCATTGTGTACACCGATCATTCCGCGTTGAAGTACTTGTTGACAAAGCAAGATTCTAAACCAAGACTTCTTCGCTGGGTTTTGCTGCTCCAGGAATTTAAAATCGACATCCGCGATAAAAAAGGAGCAGAAAACTTAGCCGCGGATCATCTCAGTAGACTTGAGGATCCATACCAAGGGGATCATCCGACCAAAGAAATCAATGATTCTTTTCCCTTGGAGACCTTAATGTCTATAAACTCGAAGCCGAATGAAACCCCGTGGTTTGCGGACTTTGCAAACTACTTGGCGGGTGGAATTCTCAAGGAAGGGTTGACGTCCCAGCAAAAGAAGAAGTTCTTTACCGACATTAAGACTTACTTTTGGGACGACCCTTACCTATTCAAACAATGTGCTGATCTGATAATTCGCCGATGTGTTGATGGACCGGCAGCGTCGGACATCCTTGATGCTTGCCACAAAGGACCCACCGGTGGTCACTTTGGTCCCTACTACACCGCAAAGAAAGTGTTTGATTCGGGATTTTATTGGCCCTCCATATACCGTGACGCTCACGATATGGTTAAGCGATGTGATGTTTGCCAAAAACAAGGCAAAATCACACATAAAGACGAGATGCCTCAGAATTTCATTCAAGAGTGTGAAATTTTTGATGTTTGGGGTATCGACTTTATGGGGCCATTCCCTTCATCTAAAGGAAACAAATACATCCTTGTAGCCGTTGAATACGTTTCAAAGTGGGTTGAAGCCAAAGCTTTGCCTACTAATGACGCAAGGGTGGTTTGTAACTTTTTGAAAGCTCTATTCGCTAGATTCGGTGTGCCTCGCGCCATTATTAGTGATCGTGGGACTCATTTCTGCAACGATCAATTTGCTCGAGTCATGGCTAAGTACGGTGTAAATCATCGTCTTTCCACAGCCTACCACCCACAAACTAATGGCCAGGCTGAAATATCCAACCGAGGGCTGAAGCGAATTCTTGAAAGGACTGTGGGAGAGCATCGTGCCTCATGGGCTGATAAATTGGATGATGCTTTGTGGGCTTTCCGTACTGCTTACAAGACCCCGATCGGCTGTACGCCTTATCGTCTTGTGTACGGGAAAGCGTGCCACCTCCCCATTGAGTTGGAGCACAAGGCTTATTGGGCCTTGAAGTGGGCCAATTTTGATATAAACAAAGCCGGTGACCTACGCAAGATCCAACTCAATGAGCTCAATGAGCTTCGGAATGAGGCTTATGAAAATTCTTTGATCTATAAGGAAAGAACTAAGCTCATTCACGACTCTAAGATCAAAAACCGAGAGTTCCATGTCGGAGACAAAGTCTTACTTTTTAACTCTCGGTTGAAAATCTTTTCGGGCAAGCTCAAATCTCGTTGGTCCGGCCCATTCACCATTGCCCAAATTTTTCCATATGGTACTCTCGAGCTCGCTCAACCTAATGGACCAAATTTTAAGGTGAATGGCCAACGAGTAAAGTTGTACTTAGGTGAGGACACCTCTAAGGAGGTGATTCCATCCCTCACCACGTTCCCCATGAACTAACTTTGGGTCGAGTCAGGCTCGTGACTCGGTTATCAAAAACAAGCGCTCCTCGGGAGGCAGCCCGAGTATCTATCCTTGCATGTTTTAATCCCCTAAGTGTAGGGGGGGACTTGTATATGCGTTTGTCTTTGTGGTGATGTGATTACAGGGATATGTGCACTCTTGGAATCTTTGAAGAACCGTGCTCCCGTGTTTATCCGAAATCCGGTTCTATCTCTCAACTATCGTGATTCAATTTTCTTCATACTCACATTTGAAATTGATCACTTTAGTCGTCTCTTCCTTAACTTGAGTTAACCAACGTGCACAATGTCATAAGTGTAGGGGAGACTTCTCCCACATGCTTAAACATCGAGGACAATGTTTATCTTAAGTGTAGGGGGGACTTCTATCGAAGTTTTAAGTGGACTTTTCCATTAAAATGCCTTCAATTAACCGGAAAATCCTATTTTTCAATATTTTTCAAATTTTTTATTAACTTTGGCCATTTAGTCGTAATTTTTTTTAAATTTTTATCGTTGCTTTCATATGTATATATCCCGCAATAAAGTCAAAAATATTAATAAGTGGTGTAGCTAGTTTAGAAATCTTTGACATATTAGGCCCGTTGCGTTTATTTTGACTCAACCCGAATAGACTTATCCAAGTTTATTCTAGCTAGTATCCTTAACCATGTAGACCTTAATTGGTTTATTAGGCTAAGTGTCCACGAGTCTCATTACTTGAGATTTTAAATTGTGGAGGACGAGAAATGATAGAGTCAATTATAAGTCGGTATTCTTGCGCAAGCTCACTTGGTGTAATTATTTGCCTATTCTCCCATCACTTGCTAATAATTTATCTGCAATAAGTAAGGTCGTACGATTTGAAAAGTTACTTAGCTTCTAGCCCAAGATCGTTTAAAAGTTGCTCGGTAATGATAAGAGTTCATAGCCAAGGCATAACTTATGAAGCGGGGCGCGAAGATTGGCGAGTCCGAAAAGGCCCTAACAAGGCATGAGGATTCAATTTTATTGCTGAAGATCCAAAATGATGTGAAAAGCATTATTCCTAAAGTCAATATGAAGGATCAAGACTCACGACGAAAAGCAATCAACTCCCATAAAGATCATGGAGAAATCTATCCGAAAAGACCCTAACAAGGTATGAGGATAAATAGATCCAAGTCCGAAAAGGAGGCGGATCGTTGTATCTCAAAATCCCAATTAGAGATTGAAGAAATAATCATGAAGTCGTGGTCAACAAAGTTGGAGTACCCCTCAAAAGTCTCCAAGTGAAGAAATTCTATTATGATGAGAAGACCATTATCTCAAGAACGTCTCTCGAAGATATGAAGTATGAAGTACATGCCAAATATCGGCCCGAGAAAGGTCTCAAATCGTGAACCAAGTTATGCCAAGATATGAACTTTTTGATATCCCGAGAAGCAGTTTTAAGAGATTTTGTCCTTTAGCTAACTATTGATCAAATCGTCCTACTTTGCTTTCAGCCCTAATAAACTATCGAAATAAGTCCAAAAATGCATCTTCATGATCATTCTAAGACAAAAATAAAATATAAGAGATACACCTAGGAATAAGGGAGTTTAAGCATTTAATTAAGCCATATGTGTAAGTGTTTGAATTGCTAACTTATAATAACAATGATCTCGTTTTTAAGCTTAGTTTGGGGAACGTGAAACTTGAGGGTGATAAATCTTCGCAGCACCAAAGCCCTAATGTAAGTCATCGATTTCTCTACAAGTTATTTCCATGTAGCTATTTTCACATGAAAATGGTTTTCTATCCCTTTGTTATCTTTGGAGTTTTATTTCTTTAATTTTTGTTTAGTAGAATTTTATATAAGGTCAAGGTTGATTAATTATGAGAAAAGTGTAAACTTGCTTTATCACTAAGCATTGCATGAGGGCATGGCAATGGTTAAGTGTAGGGGATTTGATAGGTGTGTAAACACCTATCCTTTTACCACTTAATTCGGGCTAAAACGAGACCAAAACACGTATTTAATATCATTTGTTTGGAATTATGCGTGGTTTTTGTGTTTGTTGTGTTTTCAGAGCCAACCGGATAAATATTGAAGAAAACATGGGATTGCACGGGTTTTACTGAAGAAAAAGACTCAAGATAAAGTCTATTGTCCAAGAGATGCAAAAGATTTGAAGTCACTGGGCCTATTCGAAGATTTATCGAAGAAAAGGACCAAAGATGGAAGATTTATATAAGTCGAAGAAACTCAAATCTATTAAACGAAGAAATTAAAAGACGAGTTGAATTTAATCGACAACAAATCCCGAATCAGAATCGAAAACGGAAACTTTTCTGAAAAGACGAAAAGACACGAAGAACGGGAGAAAGCCCACTCACCAACCAAAGGAAACACCTATAAATAGGCCATCCCACACACATTTTTATAGCTAGCTAGTTTTTCTTTTTTCCTCCCTTTTCTTTCTCCTGGTTCGTATAACACCATCACCACTAGGGTGATTGGTGATTTTTATCTTTAGTTCTTTAATCTTGTAATTTTAATCTTTGTTTCATCTTGTCAAAACATCAATTATTCAATACTAAGTTCTTGTTTAATCTTCCATTTTCATCTTGTTCATCATCATCTTCATTTTCAAGTTCTTAAGTTTTTATTTTCTTGATTTGATCTTCAAAAGTTGTTTGGATTTGTGTTTTTATTAGTGGGATTTGTCGCTTATATTGTCTAAATGATTTGTGTTTAATTTGGTAAAACCTTTTTAAGTATTTGATTCGATTTTGATCAAAACCCTTGTCCCGTGTTCTTCGCTAAGCTGCTACTGTATCTGGGTTCCAAATCTTCCGAACCAGCTAAAAAGTTCCGAATGAAGTAGTCATTCGGAAGGTTCCGAATCAGTCCTTAAGTTCCGCATCAAGTCACCTTCATTCGGAAGTTTCAAACTTCCGAATCAAGAAGAAGTTCCGGATCAGTTACTTCCGCATCAGAAGTTCCGAATCAACCTATTCATCCGGAAAGTTCCGGATCAGTCATAAAGTTCCGAACCAGTGACTTCCGGACGAAGCAAAAGTTCCGGATCAAGCTCAGACTTCCGAACCAAGAACCTTCATCCGGAAGGTTCCGAATCAACCATTAAGTTCCGGATGAGTAAGTTCCGGATGGGTGAATAGTCTCTTCCGAATCAAGGTTTAAAGTTCCGAATCAGTTATTTTTTAGTACTTTAATGATACTGTTTTACTGTTGATTAATTTACTGTTTCTTTACTCATATTTCACAATCTACATGTTAACTTTAATTTTAATTTGAACTTTAAATTTTCAACCAAGTTTTTGCTAATCTTAATTAAAGTAATTGCCTTTGATTTAAACTTTCATTTCCACTTTTTATTAGACTAGAAAACCCAACCCCTTTATTTAGTAACCAAGAACAATCATTCCACTTAAGACCTAGATCAATTCGAGAGGATATCGAGAGTAAAATTGAACCCCTAGCAAAAAACAAAATATCATAGTTACACAACATTTAAAGTAAAGCTGTAACTGTACGTAATTAATGTTCTTGGACTTTTAAAGCGGGTTTTACACTAAAATTTAAAACTCGTGTTCGATAAGCATTTATATGTATCCATATATATATGTAACATATGCTTTTTGATACGAGTATATCTTGATTCTGAATTCTTTGTCTTTTGTTTATCACTATAAATCCTGAAGGTCTTTGACAAATTGATTGACAATGATGTTACTACACTCCTGCAAATACGAATTGTCAATGCAACAAGAAGTACTATTCAAAAAAATGATCTATAACTGGTTAGTTTTTAATTTCCAAGGAACAAAAAGATGCTTCTAGTATCATACGTTGGATTGAAAAAGCTAAATCAATTTTCTCTCGTATTAATTGTATTAGGAATTGCAAAATAGAGCTTGCTACCAGTACTTTAAATGACGAAGCGTTATTTTGGTAGATTCTTTATACTCAACTTATTGAGATAAAAGAAGCTCATGAGATCGCTTGGTCAAATTTCAAATATCTCTTAATAAGATGATATTATTCTCTAGTTGAAATCAAGAAAGTGAAGCAAGAACTGTGTTATCTAATGACAAAAGGATATAACCTCGAGACATATACGAGGAAATTTCAAGAGTTAGCAAAGTTGTATCACTAATTCCAGAAAATGATGAAGGTTTATCAAGGAATTTTATCAAAAATTTTGAAGAAAAATTACCACTTCCAAATCCCGAAATATTGGAAGAAGCCATTAACATATCCCAAAAGTTGATGGATAAGGTAATTAAGCACAATCTTGTGACAAAATTGGAAGAATCTCAAGCGTAAATTCAGCGATGAAAGAACCCTCACCAATCCTAATAAATAGGAAACTACCACAGCTTACATTACTAATCCAACCTATGGTAAATATGCTAAAAATCTTCTTCTATGTAAGAAATGTAGACTGCATCACACAAGACCTTGCACTATCTGGTGTCAGATTTTCAACATAGTAGGTCACTGGAATAGGAGTTATAAGGGCAAGTAGCCTTATAAGTCATAAGTTTGGTAAATTTTATGTATTTTATATACATTATGTATGGAATAAAATACCGACTTCTATTCAAGCATTATCCGTTTCTTCAAAATCATATCTATTCTTAGCTTCTATATGAAGAAACGTCTTATTCACGTCTCCTATGAGTTTTTGTTATTCGAGGACACGCCATCATTTTATCTACGCAGAATAATGAAGAAAATCTGAATCTTTTGTGAATTATGATAAGGATATCATGGATATGCCAAAATGCTAGAATATTCATCTTATCATAATTGACTTCGTAATCATTGACTATTTATAAAAATACATCAATATCCTTTGTTATCCTACTCCTTCGAATATTCGTATTATCCTTGTTATATTAAACGTAAGACTTGAAATTTATGAATACTTGGATTTTGAAGTATTATATTCATAACTCGAAGAAATTATGAAATCCTTATATTATGCTTTAAGAGATTATGCTTTAAGAGATTAAACGAAATATTGGAAGTCATCCGGCTTACTAAAGTTCAACCTAAATTTCCTGCATGGAAATAGGAAAAAACAATAAGGATTCTGTTACTTCAAGTAGACATGACGCTATCTGGGTTATTGTCAATCGTCTTACTAAATTTGTATATTTTATTCCTATCAAAGAAATCGATAATATGGAAACTCTAACGAGATTATACAAGAAATAATCCGTCGACATAGAGTATCAATATCTATCATCAAAGATTGTGACGGTTGTTTCACATCTTAATCCTAGAAGTCAATACGTATGTTATCATTAAAAATAATGGACTAAGTGGAAGAACCATCCAAATACTAAACTACATACTCCACGTATGCATTATGGATTTTGGAAGGTCACTTACCATTGAAAGAATTGTCGTTTAACAATAGTTATCATGCTAGAATTAAGGTAGTACTTTTTAAAGCACTCTATGGAAAAGAAGTGCCAATAACAAGTCTGTTGGGCTAAAGTTGGAGATATTCAACTTACAAGACCCAAAATAGTCATGAAACTACTGATAAGATCATTTAAAGCTGATGAAGATTACGCGCTACAAGATGAAGCTACGTCAATTTACGATAAATCGTCAGAATTCCGAATGAGAAATTGTGTCATATTATTGTGTATTAACTTGAAAAGGTATTATTTGGTTCGGAAGATAAATTAAAGTACATTGGACCATTCAAGATTTTGAATTGAGATGTGACATATTTACTTGAGTTTACTAAAGAACTCAGTAATGATGACGATACTTTTCGCGTTTCGAATCTGAAGAAAAGTGTATCTAATGAATCTCTTGTCAACCCAATGAAAGAGTTTCAGCTCGACGATAAACTTAATTTTATGGAGTGACATCGTGTAACACCTCATTTTCACATAGCAGTGGAAGCTAATCTAGGGTATTATGTGACGATGCTCAAATTTCACATATGTGTTATAAGCTATAACTGTCTCACTATGAAAATTTGGCTAGAAATTTTTGCTTTTTGTACCTTACTTGGTAAGATGAACTGTTTCTCACAACTTGAACTGCCATTACAACATATTCCTATATGTTGTCAACATAATGTATATCAAGTCTAAGTTCTCAATGTAATCTTATAAGCTCAATATTGATAAGAACATCTTAAATATAACTATGGTGCCCTAAATTCCCTTAGAAACTCTAGAATCTCTTTAAATGAGTTATAAACTCAAGAATGGTAAACTGTGAATGGATAATACATATTTTTAAGTCATTATGGTTTATAAACAAGTTATAAACTATACTTTGAAGACCTAATATTACCTAATAATGATAAGAACAAACCATACAAAGCTAAGTACAAGTAAATGTACATAATAGTCTAGATCACCACCTAGAAACCCTTGGTGAAGAATGTTTCAAGCAATATAACTACATAATATCTATGTAAAAGTATCAAATAAAATATACTAATTCTAATCTATCACATAAAGGAAAGGTAATTGATCACAAAACACTAATATTCACTAATCCAAAGCTACTTACAAGTTAGTAACCAAGTGATAAGTGTATAAACACTTACCCCTTTTACCACTAAAAACAAGGAAAAACAAGACCAAAATGTGTATTTAATATCGTAAAAGACGGAATTACGCGTGGTTTGTGTTTTTGTTGTGAAATAGGTACAAAAGGAAAAAATTGAAGAAAACACGGGATTTTACGGGCTTTTATTGAAGAAAAAGACAAAGTCAAAGGACCAAAAGTGCAAAAGTATGAAAGTTCAAGGGCTTGAAATGAAGATTTATGGAAATTATAGCTTAAAGATCAAGATTTTCCAAAGTAAAGGGACTGAAGTTGCCATTATCCAAAGATCAAGGGTTGAATACAAACATTTTCTATGAATGAAACAAGTTTGGAATGTATTAATACAATCTGCCAAAGATATACAACTCCAAGGACTGTTTCTGCCAAAAGAGAAAAGAAAGAAGATAGTGGACGCCACGTGGTCCACTTAAAAAAGCCTCAGCCATCTCACTCGGATTGCTAGCATGGCAACACTTTTTCAGGATAAAGAACCAGTATTTGCTCTCCACGTGTCTGTGTTTCCTTCGTCCTCTTCACCAGAATATGGAAAACGATACAGGCCATTTCAAGCTTCGTCATTAACATGAAATCGACTCGTCTCAATGAGACGAGTCCAATGATACTGGAATTGCTCCATGCCATTGCCTCAATAAAAAGAACCCAATTTATCCCCCAAACCCTAACCTACATGTCCAATGCTAATTGGCACATTTGGCTGTCACATATGACATGCCTGTCACCTGACACTCATTCCCTCACCCACAAGCTCCTCTCACCTACCTTAACCACCTCACCTACCTTCTCTCACACCCTATAAATAGCAACACGCTCCTCACACCTCACACCTCACACCTCACACCTCACACCTCACACCTCACACCTCACACCTCACACCTCATACAACCCTTTACAGCTTTATTTTATCTTAAATTTCTCTCAATATAGTTTAATATGTTTTAGTTAAAGCCTATTTAACTTTTCCTTTCTAGTTAAAGCCTATTTAACTTTTCCTTTCAAGTTATACTCAAATTACTTCATCAATAAAAATAAAAATTCAAAAAAATACTGTTCATCTTCGTCTTCCTTTGATTATGTTGTGCTACGGTTTAATTACTTATATTGTTGTTGGTTCGTGTTATTGAGTTGGTATAAGAACTTTTGGAGCTTGTTTGTTGTTATTTGGTTAGGTATTGAAGATTTACAGGTTTTTTTAGGGAAATTTGGATTTAAAACACACAAATCTTGAATCTGTGTGGTTTGGTGGTTGTTTTGTGTTGAAAGAGGTAGTATAGGTTAGAGGAGGTTAGGATTCGGCTTAATCTTCATCAAAGGTGGTCTGGATGTAAGGTAAATTCTATTTTCAGTTTTTAGGCATAAAATTAGGCTAAATGTTAAACTGCTTTTACATGCTTATTTTTCTGGATTTGATTGCTTAAATCTGATATTTCTATGGTATTTAGATGTTTTAAGTATTTGATGTGGCTTATAGTTCATTATATCTGTGTTCTCCTTTATTAATTTTGCTTTAAATATGTCATAAGGCTGTTTGGATTTGAGATATGGTGATTTGTTGTTAAGGATTGGTGGTTGAGTTCTGGTGAATCTCAATAGCCTTATATCTGCCACTCTAAATCAGTCAAACTTTTGGTGTGTATCAAAGTCAAAATGGATTTTACTAGGAAATGGTTCATAAGTTTCTGTTACTAAACCTCGCCAACCAGTCACTTTTTAAGCTTATTAAATCATTCATTAATCAGAGTTAGGACTTGTGATTTGGGATTTTGGATAGCTTAGAGGTATATGTATATAAGTTCTTAGTTGAGTGCTTTTAATTTCAACCACTAGATAATCCTGGATCTGCTCATAAAATAAGTTGTTCATTCATATTCAAACTGTCAACTTATTTGATTTTCACAAGTAGCTTTTTAATTGTTAATCTGGCTTAGGTCCTTAATTAAAGTTGCTTATCTTCATCTAAACACTGGATCTGTAGGTTTTGGAGCTTATTCATGAAAGTCAAAAAGTCAAACCTGCTTAAAAATAAGATGAATTAGATTTTAAGTGCTTAAAAGGATTCTAATCAACATTTCGTCCATTATTCCACCTAATAAGTAGTTCTGGTAAGTTTAAGCTCATAAGATAAGCTAGATAAGATGTTTGAATTTTTTGTGCTCATTGAATATTTAGATCTAGAGTTTTAGCTTATCTTGGAAGCTGATTTTAATTTTGACTAGCTTAAATTTGATTTAAAACATTTTGCAAGTGGTTTTAGTTATTTTTGTTAAGAAGTAAGCCAATTCTAGCTTGTATAAGACCATTTTTGATTAAGTTATAGTTGTTGTTATTGCATTTAGGACCTTGTTCTTTCTATTGTTTACTCTTTTAGCACAAATGGTTAATTGCAAGTTAGTTTTTAAACTTTCATCTATTTACATTCTTGGCCCAATTAGTCCCTGAGCTGGGTGGATTAGTTGGGCTGGTTACTGGGCTAGTTATTCGGTTTGGATTTAATTTTTTGAGTTGGGCTTCGCAAATATATTAAACAGGTTTTAGAATTAATAGGATTTAGATTTTCAAAAATACATTTTATTCATTAAAATAGTTTTAATAAATATACAAAATATTAAAAAATTCTAAAAATAATAAAAATCATTTTTAATCTTTTGGCATTTTTACATTTTCAATTTGGGGTATTTTTAGATTTTACATTTTTTTAGCTTTATATTTGCATTTAATTGTCCATTTATGTGTCTTTTTTACTTGTACTTTGTATTTAAATTGTGGTACGTGCACCTTATTTTAGAATAGTAAGTATTTTTACATCATATAATATTTTTACATTTTTACGTGCTTGTTTGAATTAGCAATAGAATACCGAGTAAGCTTTATTAACCAAAAACGATTGATCTCTTTGATAAATTGGAAATCAATTCGAGTCGAGTCGAGGAGAAACGAAACTTAAAAGATAAACATTAAATATACAATATTAAATTGGCGCCGCTGCCGTGTCGATCTCGTTACGATTGACGATTTTTCGTGAGACAATTTGGATTTTGGGATCCGTTCAATTTTGAACGCTATTTTTCTTGTATAAAAAATCAAAAATATAAAATACAAAAAAAATATGAAATCACAAAAGCATTTCTTTCCTAAGATTTGCACAAAAAAATAAAAATCAAAAGTAACACTTTTCCTAAAGTGTTACACCAAAAATATTTAAGTACTATTATTTTTCCTATTTCGATTTCTTTCGTCTTTTATTGTGAATATATCTTCTTTTAAAAAATAAAAAAATACAAAAATATTTTTCTTTTATATTACTATAGATATTACCTATACGAACCCCAATACACAATATTCCATAAGTATTGCTTTGCAATAGCCTGTATTTGGAGGCGTTCCGGTTCCATATACGTGTATCGATCAAATTTAATAAAATACAAAAATAGATAAATACTTTCGTTAAGCAAGAATTCGAAAAAATACGAACTATACGGTGAATAGAAAGGCGACGTGCTATAAAAGGCCGTCTAAGGAAAAAGGTACATAAGTGCTTCACGCCACCTCATTTCCCCCGTTCACTTGTGAGTATTTTGAGAAGGAAGGTTAATCGAGGGTTTTGCCACCCAAGTAGTATTACATATATATTTTCTTGTAGCTTTTTAATATCGAACCTCGAGAGGGATAATCTCTTCCCTTTTAATGTCACCAAGGGCAATCCCCTTACTCTTTGGTTTTTAGTTGTATGCGCACTCGCGTGCGTACACACATACCAAGTAGTGTACCTCATTCTTCTAAAAAGAAGAAGAACAAAAAACCCGTCTCTCAAGCCGATCCCGAGAATCGAGCTTTTGACGCTACGATGGCCAGGGATAACCGACCAATGATCGAGATCTTGCAATCTCACGTTGAGGGTAATGATGACGCGATTATGGTGCCCGATATTGGAGCGAATAATTTTGAACTTAAAACGGGTTTTATTCAAATGGTTTCTGCTACAACATTTTTAGGTCGTACTCATGATGACCCACACGCTCATATTAAGAGGTTTTTACATTTGTCCAACACCGTTAAATACAGTGGGGTGCCACAAGAGGCAATTCGTTTGCTACTCTTTCCTTTCTCCCTCGAGGGGCAAACCCAGATTTGGCTTGATAAGGAACCACCCCAAAGTATCACCACATGGGTGGATTTAGAGACCAAGTTCATTAACTACTTATTTCCACCATCTCGTACCACCGCTTTAAGGAATGACATCATTCCCTTTGAACAAAAATATGGGGAAACATTTAGTGAGTCTTGTGATAGATTTAAGGAGCTTTTAAGAAGGTGTCGTTAACATGGTTTTACAAAAGTTCATCAAATTAATACTTATTACAATGGATTAACTTTGAATGACCAAGACTCACTAAATAGTGCATCGGGGGGAAATATTCTTGTAAAGTCAATGAACGATGCTTGGGACATTATTGAAAATAAAGCCAAAGTTCAAACTAAGAGTGCAAGGGCTAATATGGCTAGTGCTAGTGGAGGAGATTCTAGTAGTCACGAGGTTACAAATCAAATTAAAGAACTTGCTACAATTGTTAAGAATCTTGCTTTAAAAGTTGAGAACCCTCCCACTAGGCACGTGTATGCCCTTAGTGAGACGTGTGAGACTTGTGGTGGACCACATTCATACTATAATTGTGACAAGGTTTATAATCAACCCCAAGAAGTCTATGCTTATAATACCAATGAAAATGAGAGGGTTCACTTTAAAGCGAATATTGATGTTAACTAGTTGTCGTATAAGTCTACTAACTATTTAGCTCATCCCGGTTTTGTAGCTTCTCAAAGACCACCCCCACCTGCACAAAATACCGAATACCCAAATAGGAACCAAGGTCAACAAAGGGGTAATTTTCAAGGGAGTTCAAACGTAAGGGGTTATCATCAAAATCAAGGGAATTTTCAAGGGCAAAACCAAGGGTTTAATAATCAAAATCAAGGCTTTAATAACCAAGGTTTTAATAATCAAGGTTTTCAACATTATAATCAATATCAAAACCAAGGTTTTCCAAATCAAGGGTTTAACAATCAAGGGTTCAATATGCCTAATCCTCAAATGGACTTGGTTCTACAAAAACTTAATGATCAAGACCGTAAGCTTAAGGAAATGCAAGAGTCCACAGATAAGAAATTTATGCAAATGTTACAAACCCTTCGACCCCAAGGTGCTCTCCCTTCTAACACCGAAACCAACCCTAGGGCTAATGTGAATGCAATCACTACTAGCAGCGGTAAGACAACCGAGAGACCCTCTTTTTCTCCACCTACCAATGATAAACAAGGACTTGAGATTCCTTCTACTTCTACACAACCTCCTTCACCACCTACTTATGAGATACCTCCCCTAAGCAATCCGTCTACACCTTATGTTCACCCTTCCCCTCAATCTTCTACCACACCTTTGATTCTTAAACCAAATCCCGAGGTTGTGAGTGAACCGGTTCTTCCTCAGTCTTCTCCTAAATCCAATATACCTTACCCTTCAAGGTTGAGGAAGGATAAGTTGAAGAACAAAGATGATATACAAGTTTCAAACTTCTTGAATATGTTCAAACAATTGAATTTTAATATCACCTTTGCCGAGGCTCTCGCTCACATGCCTAAGTATGCCAAAATATTTAAGGATCTTTTAACTGACAAGTAAAAATTGCTTGATATCGCCAAAACCCAATTGAATGAAAATTGTTCCGCGGTTCTTTTGAGAAAATTACCGGTTAAGCTTGGAGACCCTGATCGATTCCTTATCGCTTGTAATTTCCCCGGTGTAGAGAATTGTATGGATTTGTCGGATCTCGGTGCGAGTATCAGTCTTATGCTATTGTCCGTGTGGAAATAATTATCTCTACGCGAGATAGTCCCCACTCGTATGAATTTAGAGTTAGCTAACCGTTCGGTTGCTTATCCAGTGGGGAAAGCCGAGGATGTTTTTGTAGGAGTTGGCAAATTTACTTTCCCTTCCGATTTCGTTGTTGTCGACTATGAGATGGATCCCCGTGTTCCTTTAATAGTGGGACGACCCTTCTTGAGAACTGGACGTACATTGATTGATGTAGCCGCGGGTGAGCTTATCATGAGGGTAGGGGATGACAAAATCATCTTTAATATGGGTAAATTTTCTAAGCTTCCTGATGAGCCCGAATCCGTGAATTTAATCGATGTGCTTGACGAAGCATGCGAGGAACATTTTCACGAGGCTTGTAAGAGCGGGATTTCTCCTTTAACTCATGTTGAGACCGTAGATTCTATTGCTCCTTCCTTGAATCCTTTTGGAGCAAGTGATTTTCTTTTACAAGAATTCGAAGCAAGTTTAGGAGATGTGGATTTACAATATGACGATTCTCCCATCGATTGGGAAGAAGACATTCGTACCATTGAGAGACTTCTCAATGAGGACCATATTTCTCCACCTACTCCTAAAGAAGTTACAAATGATGATCCAAATTTGACTAAGCCTTCCACCGAAAATGATGATCATTGCTAAGGACTTAAAAGAGGATGAAAAAGTTACGCTTATTGAAGTTCTTAAAAATCATAAGAAATCAATTTCTTGGAAAATCTTCGACATCCGCGGAATTGATCCTAACTTTTGCACTCATAAAATTCTCATGGAAGATGATTTTAAACCCGCAATCCAAAGTCAAAGAAGGGTAATTCCTAAAATTCATGAAGTCATTAAGAAAAAAGTTATCAAACTTCTAGATGCCGACATGATTTATCCTATTTCGGATTCACCATGGGTTAGTCCGGTCCATTGTGTGCCTAAGAAAGGCGGAATAACCATTGTTCCCTGATGTGATCGTGATAGTATAGGTGATAATTAGATACGTTATAGGGTAAATTAGAAAATTACCTTTAGGAAAAAGTAATAGACTAAAATTACCAAAGACGGATTCAATTAAACACGTGGGTGAACCAAGTTCATTGTACACGAAGATCTTATGAATTTGAGACGTTTAGTATCGATTTGGACAATTGATTCGAATTGGTTTTCGGTTTTTAAACTAAAATTAAATTCTACAAATTTAAATCCTAATTTTATCCTAAGTGCATGAACCGTTAACCCAAATTAAATCTAATGGACAATTATTTAAAATTGAAAACTTTTAAACTATTTAAAAATAAACAATCTATTTAAAAATCAATTATAAATTTAATCTATTCAATTAATATACTTTTACTCTATTTAAAAATCTATTTAAAATCTACTTTACTTTTTATTAAACAAAATCTATTTTTAAAACCATTTTTATTTAAATCTAAAATAATAAAAATCTAATTATTTGAAAACTAATTAAACTTTTAAAATTAATAAAAACATTTTTTTATTATTTTTATTTTTATTTTTGTTTATTTTGAAACTATATATTTTTTTTAAAACTAAAATTTACTTTAATAAAAATATTAATTACAATTTATTTAAACGTAAATTAATTAAACTACAACTTAAATAAAAACTGCTAGAAACAACTCTGTTAGCCCTAAAATGTGAGCGCCATTCACGGAATTACGTTAGTTTGATATAGCCACACACGCAGGGACTAGTTTTGTTAAGTAAGAATAGTTCGTGCGTGTCAAGGCTATATATACCCCTCCATACTTCCATGGAGGGGTGAGGTTTTCTTTTTATTGTGTATTTCATTTCTCTCTCTAAATACACACACTACATTCAAGCTTTACTTTCTCTCTCTAACAATGTCTAAACATTATTTTTATCCTCCCCGACCTCCGGATCATCCTCTTGTTAGCTTGAATCTTTTGATGTTAACAAACTCTCCTATATTAATTAAATGGAAGAAAGTAAAATCAAAAGAGCTTGCAGCTCAAGTGGATAACACGTTGGGTGTTTGATCGTGAGGTCACGGGTTCGAGTCCCACAAGAGATATAATTTTGTGATTATTTTTTAGACTACGAAATCAAACTCAAAAGTCATAGGAGTGACTATACACAGAATTAATGGAACACTGATAAGGATATCAGCTTATGATTTAATAGATTAAATGAATCTGTTAAACTTGTAAACTAAGCAGAATGACAAAAGCAGTGGTTCAAACAAAACTCAGCTTAATCACAATTCAACTAGCCCAAAAATCAGTAGTCAAATAAGCTCAAAATCAGCAAGAATGAGTATCATATCAGCAAAACTTATCAACTCAGCTAAGCTGAACTAAATACTATCAAAATAAGCAGTATCAACAATCCTATTATCAAACTAATCAAAATAAATCAGCAAATCTAAAAATACTCAGCAAAAAGTATCACAATAACCAATCTAGATCAGATAAGCAGTAATCCACTAGAACAAGCCATAACAGATTCATCAAGCATTCTACACAATTTGACAGCAAAATTAATACATAATAGATACAAAATAAAGCAGACTTAAAATCAGACTTTTTAACTAACAAATCCGTTAAGCAGAAACTAACACAGACTTCTCCAATTCCATAGTTTGACACAGATTAAACTTCTAGTGCTCAAAATCACGTTTATTAACCCAACCAATTAGTTAAACTCAATCTACTATCTAAAACCTTTTACCCAGATTAATCTAAACAGATTTGTAAATTTGCTTTACTATTATGAAAATTAAACCTAAATGTTCATCAGAATAAATCAGCTCGCAAAGTGGCATGTAAGCAGATATAAAACATCAGATAAAACATTTATCAAATTAAACCCATGACCTACTCAACCACAACAAAACTCTATCAGATTCATTAAACTAAAGCTAGCATACAAATCATAACATCATATTACCAAAAATTTCTAACTATATAACATTAACATTAAACTAGTTTAAACTAAAAGCATTTGAATTAAAAGAAGTTGTGAACCTTTTGAAGAACCCACTGAGCAGTAGCGCAGCGCTGAGCTGGCTGATTAAACCGTATCAACTCCATAAAACCACCTTTCGTGTCACCATCAACAGACCCGAATCAAACATCCACATTCGAACATTTTAAAACAAATTTCCAGTAGGGAAATTTGTCCCCAAATTTAATCTTATTTATTTAATCGAAGCTATTAATTAGCTTAATCAAATAAACTTAACATTATAATGACAAGAATAGATCTAAGAATAAATCGCAAAGTTGATCTTAACAGAAAGCAATATTCGAATAAAATAAACTTTTATTAATTATCAAAATTATTACAATACTTGAGAAAAGTAAAATACAAATTATCCTAAACCTAATTCTACATAATAACTTTAAGAAAAAAATGGGATGCATTACATGATTCTTCAGGGGGTATTTATAGCTGACAAGAGGTATTGGGGTTGTTGAGGAAGAGGGGTTTTCAACCGTTGATGTAGCATCTATCATTCTCTTTCATTCTTGTTATGATCCAAGGGCTGTGATTCGCCCTTTGGTCACACGGATTACCAGGGTGTCATTACCTTGTGC
This sequence comes from Glebionis coronaria, assembly GCA_025667525.1. Lineage (NCBI taxonomy): Eukaryota > Viridiplantae > Streptophyta > Magnoliopsida > Asterales > Asteraceae > Glebionis > Glebionis coronaria. The sequence goes on from CM046878.1 coordinate 365,697,272, forward strand.
TAGTTGTGCTTTCTCCCTTGCTGATGTGGATTGATTTCATTGGATAATTGAGGATGGATGATGTATCAAGACCAATCACATGCTGCCACGTCAAAGATGCCATCCACTTCTTGCTTCCGATTTCCTTGGGGAATTAATATCAATTCGTGTGAATCACACGTGCAAACCAAAACCCCCAAATTAATTTGAGTGATTTATCAATTAGGGTTTTGATGAATAGTATAGGTTGCGTCTGGTTATTTGTTTGGGTGAGAAAGAAAATGGTGAGCTTTGGTTGTATCGAGAGAAAGTGGGTGGGATAAACGTGTGAGTTATTGTGTGTGTTGACCAAAGTTTTATAAAACTTTAAAGTCATCTGTCCCATAAACTTTGTGTTGGGCTTTTAAAATTTGAACCAAGCCCCTTTCATCCGTAATTAAATTTGTAAATGGGCTTTGGGCTTTAAAAAGTATATATGCACTCCATCCGAATATAAGTTAGTTAATTGGGCCAAATCTTGGGCTTTTGATCCTCAAAGTAGATAACTTGAACTCCTTATTGGGCTTTTGGGCCCAATACCCAAATGTGGGACCCACAAGCCCAATAAACTTCATCTTAGATGAAATCCGCTAAAAACGACTTGAAATTGGCTTCGTTGATCTTTTCTTCAATCTCGTGTCGGTTTTTGCCGGTTTTCGTGAACTTGGTACCTACACACATCAAACAACAAAACAAACATATACAATGCCATTTTCATGATATTTATGCATTTATTGTCCATTTTAAGATACAAATGATATGAGTAAAATCACTCATATCAAACTCCCCCTTGCTAAGCGATTGCCGTGTCCTCACGTAATGATAAAATAAAACACTAACTACACTTTATTCAACTTTTGAAACTTTATTTTGCAAAGACATAATGTAATGCTTTCATTATTTGAAAAATAACATTTAGGGTCATAAAACTCAAATAGATTCATCGTCCTCGACTTTTCACTTTTCCATGCCAAGTGCAAAAACAAGATCATTGTCAATCATAAGCCCCAAAATTAAACCAACTCATACAAGTAAATTGTGTTAAACTCAATCTCCTATTATTCCTAATTATATCTCTAGATTTTATTTGTCATTCACCCAAAGGCTCATTTGACTTTATTTTGATATTTATTAGTCCAAAAATGAAGACAAAAATGGTGTAAACTCAACACTCAAAACCTAACCTCGACTTCAAAAACCGTTGTCACTAAAGAAAGCCCACATCAAGGATAACTTAACACGATTTTAGGGATAAATCCCCGGACCCGAAATTTGGCTAATAGGACTACTTAAAAGCAACAATAAAACCTCCAAAGTCAATTATGACCTTATTAATGGAATTAGCAACAATCACATCATAACACCTTTTGGCTCTTTAAGATGCAATTGTGCTCCTTATTTAAAATCCACACCCGAAGGCTCCTTGGACAAAAATAAGGGAATTGACATTCACCATCCCACCTTATGGCTCATGATGATGAAGCAATTTTTATTAAACACGTCCCCTTGCCATACACCCTAAGGATCTAATGACAAGGTTAGTGCTACATGACTCCCACCCGAAGGCTCCTAGAGAACATGTTTTTATTTATTCTTCTTTATTAATATGATATGTATAGTAAGCCAAATTTCCGCAATCCCATGATCAAAAGTCCATGACGCTGACACCGTTAATGTGTTCTCACTTTAATTACAAGGGAAGAAAAAGAAGGAGTTACGAGTTAAGATATCAAGCCTAAACCGCTAAAAACTTCATTTATTAAACAATTATTATTCAAGTGTGGAAAGTAAATACGAGGAGATTAAATCAAACACAAAAATACTTGCACAAAGAAGAATTAACCTTAGAAACTTATGATTGAACTCTATCATATCTTGTTCTCCATATTGCAAAAATTTCAAAAATGTGAAATCAATGGATACTTAGCCTATTAAATCAAAGTTTTGGGTTTTCAAGTCATCTATAGGATCTTGCATCTTCTTATACTTTTTCAAGTTTTACAATTTGCGTTTTAAAGTTCCCTTGATAAACGACTTTCTAGGATCAATTATAGGAACTTGCGAAAAGTTCTTGTTCTTAACCCGTATGAATTAAGACTTTCGCGTTTTAAAGCTCCCTATATAAAAGCCTAGCAAAACTTAATTCAAATACGTTAAGGAAAAGCTTAGGTAAAAACCGAGTAGAGTCAAAAACTATTTTCATTTTCACCAACGGAAAGCCTACATTTGTGTCAAAAGCACTTATTTCCTTTATTAAAACTTAAAAATGACACTAAAAATTTAAAATTTTTATGAAAAATGAGAAAAACAACGTTTAGACACGACAAAAGCAATAGCAAGCGATTATATCGATTGACTCCCCCATGCTAAAACCAAACATTGTCCTCAATGTTTCTCAGCTCAAGAGTAACACCCCCTTGCTAAAATACGAAGAGTCTAATGCAAAATCCTAACATGGAAAGAGCACGCAAATCTATAAGCCGTTTATTAATTATGCCTCAAGATAAAACGTTAGTCGATAAAAATCAAAGGATAGAGAGTGTGCCCCTTTTGGAAATCAAAGAAAGGAAGATCAAGTGAACCGGCAAAAACCGAACACGAGAGTCTTAAATGATTAGGGTCATACCTAAGATTCACAACACAACAAAACACGAGCACGAGCTTGAAAGAAGATAGAATGTATGGGACTCCCCCACAAGGTACCTCATTTTTGTTAACCGAGTCATGAGCTCGACTCGATCCCCGCATTCATTGGTCCTTAGGGAAGGTTTGTAGACCCGGGACCACCTCCGTAGGTGATAGGTGTGAAAACACCCATCCTTTTACCACTTATTTCTTGCTAAAACAAGACCAAAACACGTATTTAGTATCATTTGTTTGGAATTATGCGTGGTTTTTGTATTATTGTGTTTTCAGAGTCAACCGGATGAATATTGAAGAAAACATGGGATTGCACGGGTTTTATCGTAGAAAAAGACTCAAGACAAAGTCTATTGTCCAAAAGATGCAAAAGATTTTAAGTCATTGTGCCTATTTAAAGATTTATCGAAGAATAGAGCCAAAGATGGAAGATTCATATATGTCGAAGAACTCGAGTCTATTAAACAAAAGATTATAAGACGAGTTGGAATTACTCACCGACACTTCTCAAAATCCAAAGTCGGAAACGTTTATGTAAAGAAACGTGAAGACTAAAGAAGGAAGAAGAAAAGAAGCCCAAAACCAAGCCCATTCACAAAGCCCACAAGACATGCCTATAAATAGGACTTTACTTCACAAATTTGACACACTTAGTTCTTTAGGTAGTTTTTAGATTTTCATTTTTTCTCTCTAGTTTTAGAGAGAGAAAGTTCTAAACTTTCTCTCACTAGTTTTCTTCTTTTTCTCTTTCAAGATCAAACCTTTGTATTGTTTTTCATTAATCAAGTTTAGTTTCAAGCTTTTAATCTTTAATCTTATTCTACCTTTCTTTGATTTTGTTTGATTTTGGTACAAATCTCGTATGATCCGTGTTGTTCATCAATGATTTTGTGCTTAAAAATTTAATGTTTTTATGTTTCCTTAAGTTTCTACAGGAATAAGCATTAAGATCCTTGTGCTTATTGGCTTATTTGTTAGTTTTGCTTATTTACTTTTTATATGTTTCCATAAAAAGTTCATCTTTTAATTATTTGATTTATAAGTTTGCTTATTTAAAGTTTGGAAAAGTTGATTTTAGTGCTTATTTGATCAGCTTGATAGAGGATTCGTGCTAGTTTTGGAGGAGCTTATTCAATAGCTTATCTCCCTTGCTTTTATTTCGGATCAAAGTGTGTAATCGGAAAGGGTTATAAACCCCTTTCCGATCGGTGCATTCCGAGCAGACAACCATCACCTTATTCCGATCAAAAGATCGGAAAAGGGTTTAGTGTATTCCTATTACCCCCTTCTGTCTACATTCCGATCTAGGCTTCTTGTTAAACATTCTGACTGGAGTGCTGAGTAACATTCCGATCAGTACTCGTTTCCCACATTCAGATCAGTGACTGTTTTTAAGATATTCCGACCTTACTTTCTTTTAGTATTTTCCGACTAAGTTCATGTTTTTACAAAGTTTTCCAAGTGTTAGTTTTTATTGAGTGTTCATTTATTTTTCTTTAAGTTTTCAAGCATTTATTTTTAAACCCGTCTTTTTAGTATAATCTTTTAAAAGTTTTAATTTTACTCTTCGACACTTACTTATTTGTCATTAGTTTAAAATAGATAAACAAACCAACACCCTTTTATTAACCAAGAACAAATCATTCCACCTAGAGCCGAGATCAATTCGAGGAGATACCGAGAACTTAAATCCGAACCCCATACAAAACGCGTGTATCAAATGGCGCCGCTGCCGGCTCTTCTCGTTAAGATCAACAGTTTTTTGTGAGAACTTGGATTTTGGGATCCGTTCACCGTGAACGTTACTTTTTCATAAAAAATTTCAAAAACCCTAAAAAATATAAAATTTTCAAAAATACAAAAAAATTAAAAAACATAAAAACCAAAAATATTTTTGCTTTGTTTTTGCCTTGTTAGTTCTTTTGCAGGTGCATGCGTACACGATCAACGTCTTATCAAGAGCCCGAGCCTCTCGAAGACTTAGACATGGCCGGTGTACAAAACAACAACAATAACCCACCTCAAAACAATAATAACAATAACAACCCACCTTTCAACAATAATAATAACAACAACAATGAACCTCTACCGGATAATCGCCCGATGATTGAACTTCTGCAAGCACATGTAGATGGCAACAATGATCTAATTGTCATACCCGCGATTACAGCCAACAACTTTGAGCTCAAATCCGGTTTTATCCAGATGGTCTCTGCTCAACCATTCTTGGGGCGTACCATTGATGATCCACATGACCACATCAAGAGATTCTTGCAACTCACCAATACGGTCAAATTCAATGGTGTTCCACAAGAGGTAATTCGTTTACAACTCTTTCCCTTTTCTTTAGAGGGACAAGCCCGACATTGGCTTGCTAAGGAACCGCCACAAAGTATTCTTACGTGGACGGATTTGGAGACCAAATTTATCAACTACTTTTTCCCACCCTCTCGTACTACCGCTTTGCGGAATGAAATCATTAATTTTGAACAAAAGTACGATGAGTCGTTTAGTGAATCTTGGGACCGTTTCAAAGACCTTTTGAGAAAATGCCCACAACATGGTTTTACCAAAGTGCACCAAATTAATAATTTTTATAATGGTTTACACATGAATGACCAAGATTCACTAAACAGTGCCTCGGGGGGTAATCTTTTGGCTAAGACTTCCAATGCTGCTTGGGATATCATTGAGAATAAGTCTCGTGTGCAAACCAAGAGTGTTCGGACCAATGTCGCTAGTGCTAATACTAGTGACAGCGACAAGCGACTTGACAAAATCACTGCGCTTCTTGAATCGCTTGCTACCCAAACCGCCAGCAACACCAACAGCATCAACGCTAGAAACGCTAAAGACGCTCAAGTCAATGCTGTTAGCCAACCATATGAAATATGCGGGGGTCCTCACTCTTACACCACTTGTACTGCCACCCAAGACTACCCTTCTGAGAATGTTAATGCAGCATATGGCACCTATCCTCAACCCGCTTATCAAGCTCGTCCTCAAGGTGACCGCAACCTGCTTTGCTACCGCTCCAACAACTATCTCTCACCACCCGGTTTTACTCCTAACAACCAAAACCAACAACAAAATCTCAACCGCCCTCCTCAACAACAACAACAATCTCGTGGACCATACATACCACCTCACAAAAAAAACAACCACCTCAAAGAAACAACCAAGTTTACCAGCAACCTGCTTATCAACCACCCGCATATAATGCTCCTCCCAACCAACCCACCGCTTTACACCAAGAAGTGGAAACCTACATGAGGACTAACGATGTGATCGTGGGAAATCTTCAACGGGAAGTGCTCAACTTGAAAGCAGACCTGGTGAAACAAGGGAACGATCTGAGAGCTGACATGAGAAACACTTTGGATAGTCAAACGAATGACTTAAAAAACATGATGGCTAGTTTCTTCCAAGGTAATCAACCCTCTTCTTCGGGTACTCTTCCGAGTAACACCTTTGCAAATCCAAGAGGGGAGATGAAAGCAATCACCACTCGTAGTGGCAAAGGTACTAAGGAACCCGAGCTTCCTATACCTCCACCGGTGATTGTGACTAAAGAGAACGAGTCACCCGCTCCTATTCCTCATCCTTCTCCTTCCCCAATTTCTCCACCTCTTACTTCTACCCCTCCTCCACCCAAGGATGTGAGTTATCCTTCGATCCCAAAGACTTCCTCTTCTTCCGATATACCTTTATCCATCTAGGTTGAGGAAAGAGAAGCTCAAAAGCAAGGATGATATTCAGGTTTCGAACTTTCTCAAAATGTTTAAACAATTGAATTTTAACATCTCCTTCGCTGAGGCTCTCGCTCACATGCCCAAGTATGCGAAAATGTTCAAAGATCTTCTTAGCGACAAGGAGACGCTTCTTGATATTGCTAACACCCAACTTAATAAGAATTGCTCTGCAGTGCTCTTAAGGAAATTGCCAACCAAGCTTGGTGATCCGGGTCGTTTCTTAATCCCTTGTAACTTCCTGGGAGTAGAGAATTGCATGGCCCTAGCCGATCTAGGTGCCAGTATTAATTTAATGCCTCTTAGCGTTTGGAAGCAATTATCTCTCCCTGAGCTAGTCCCCACCAAAATGACTTTGGAATTAGCTAACCGTACGGTTGCTTATCCAGTGGGGATAGCTGAAGACGTCTTTGTAGGAGTCGACAAATTCATGTTTCCTGCCGATTTCGTTGTCGTTGACTACGACATGGACCCTCGTGTGCCATTGATCGTTGGTCGTCCATCATGAGAGTGGGCGATGATAAAATCGTCTTCAACATGGGAAAGTTGTCTAAACAACCTTATTCATACGAGAGTGTTAATTGTATTGACGTTCTGGATGAGGCTTGTGAAGAACACTTTATTGATGCTTGTAAAAATATTCCTACCTCTCTTCCCAATGTTGAAACCGTTTCCTCTATTGATTCATCACTGTCTTTATTTGGAGAAAGTGATTTCTTTTGGAAAGATCTTGAAGCCACCACGGGAGATGTAAACTTAGCAAATGACGATTCTCCCACCAATTGGGATGAAGACATGCATTTCTTTGAAAACCTTCTCAACGAAGACAATCTTTCTCCACCATCTCCCACGGTTATTGCTATCGATGCTCCGACTTTGAAAACGCCTCCCATCGAAAATCCTCCAGATTTAGAACTTAAGGAGTTGCCGCCCCATCTCGAGTACGTGTTCCTTAAAGAAAACAAGAAGTCTCCTGTCATCATCGCGAAGGACTTGAAAGAAGAAGAAAAATCTCGCCTCATCGCCGTGCTTAAAGATCATAAGAAGGCAGTTGCTTGGAAAATTTCTGATATCCGCGGAATTGATCCGAACTTTTGTACTCACAAGATTCTCATGGAAGATGACTTTAAACCCGCAATCCAGAGCCAAAGAAGGGTTAATCCTAAAATTCATGACGTCATCAAACAAGAGGTTATCAAACTTCTAGATGCCGGCTTGATTTACCCTATTTCGGATTCGCCGTGGGTAAGTCCCGTCCATTGTGTGCCCAAGAAGGGCGGAATAATCGTTGTTCCCTATGAACACAACGAGTTGATTCCCACTCGTCTCGTTACTGGGTGGAGAGTTTGTATTGATTATCGCAAGCTCAATGATGCCACGAGAAAAGACCACTTTCCTCTTCCCTTCATGGATCAAATGCTCGAGCGTCTAGCTGGTAATGACTATTACTGCTTCTTAGACGGTTTCTCCGAGTATTTTCAAATTCCCATCGATCCCAAGGACCAATAAAAGACCACATTCACTTGTCCCTATGGAACATTTGCTTACAAATGCATGCCTTTTGGTTTATGTAATGCTCCTGGGACATTTCAAAGGTGTATGATGGCTATCTTCCATGACATGGTGGAAGACACTATGGAAGTATTCATGGATGATTTCTCAGTTTATGGCGATTCTTTCTCTGCTTTCCTTGCCAATTTAGAACGTATGCTGAAGCGGTGTGAAGACACTCGCCTTGTTCTTAATTGGGAAAAATGCCATTTCATGGTAAAAGAGGGCATCATGCTAGGACACAAAATTTCCAAAGCCGGTCTTGAAGTAGACCGTGCTAAAGTCAATGTTATCGCTAAGTTGCCTCCACCTTCAACCGTGAAGGATGTGAGAAGTTTCCTTGGTCATGCGGGCTTCTACCGTCGATTCATCAAAGATTTTTCTCAAATCGCTCGCCCGATGACCCACCTCTTGGAAAAAGATACTCCTTTTATCTTTTCCAAAGAATGTATCGAAGCCTTCAACTTGCTTAAGGATAAGCTAACTAAGGCACCCGTCTTGGTTACCCCTAATTGGGAGCTGCCTTTCGAGTTGATGTGCGATGCTAGTGACTTTGCTATTGGAGCGGTTTTGGGCTAAAGAGTGATCAAACACTTCCAACCAATCCATTACGCTAGCAAGACAATGACTGGGGCTCAATTGCATTACACGACAACCGAAAAAGAGCTTTTAGCTGTTGTCTATGCTTTTGAAAGTTCCGCCCCTATCTTGTCCTTAACACCACAATCGTTTACACCGATCATTCCGCGTTGAAGTACTTGTTGACTAAGCAAGATTCCAAACCAAGACTTCTTCGCTGGGTTTTGCTACTCCAAGAATTTAATCGAAATTCGCGATAAAAAAGGAGCTGAAAACCTAGCCGCGGATCATCTCAGTAGACTTGAGGATCCTTATCAAGGGGATCATCCGAACAGAGAAATCAATGATTCTTTTCCCTTGGAGACCTTAATGTCTATCAACTCGACTGCTGATGAAACCCCGTGGTTTGCGGACATTGCAAACTACTTGGCGGGTGGAATTCTCATTGACGGGTTAACATCCCAGAAAAAGAAGAAGTTCTTTAACGACATTAAGACTTACTTTTGGGATGACCCGTATCTATTCAAGCAATGTGCTGACTTGATTATTCGCCGAGGTGTTGATGGACCGGCAGCTTTAGAAATCTTTGACGCTTGCCACAAAGGACCCACCGGTGGTCACTTTGGTCCCAACTACACCGCCAAAAAAGCGTTTGAATCGGGATTTTATTGGCCCACCATTTACCGTGATGCTCACGAGATGGTTAAACATTGTGATGCTTGCCAAAAACAAGGCAAGATCACACATAAAGACGAGATGCCTCAGAATTTCATTCAAGAATGTGAAATCTTTGATGTTTGGGGTATCGACTTTATGGGGCCATTCCCTTCTTCTAAAGGAAACAAATACATCCTTGTAGCCGTTGACTACGTTTCAAAGTGGGTTGAAGCCAAAGCTTTACCTACTAATGACGCAAGGGTGGTTTGTAACTTTTTGAAATCGCTATTCGCTAGATTCGGTGTGCCTCGTGCCATTATTAGTGATCGCGGGACTCATTTTTGCAACGACCAATTTGCTAGAGTCATGGCAAAGTATGGTGTAAATCATCGTCTTTCCACCGCATACCACCCACAAACTAATGGCCAGGCTGAAATATCCAACCGAGGATTAAAGCGAATTCTCGAAAGAACCGTGGGAGAGCATCGTGCCTCATGGGCTGATAAACTTGATGATTCTTCGTGGGCTTTTCGTACCGCATACAAGACTCCGATTGGTTGTACACCATATCGTCTCGTGTACGGGAAAGCATGCCACCTCCCCATTGAGTTGGAGCACAAGGCTTACTGGGCCTTGAAGTGGGCTAATTTTGATATCAACAAAGCCGGTGACCTACACAAGATCCAACTCAATGAGCTGAATGAACTCCGTAATGAGGCTTATGAAAATTCTTTGATCTATAAGGAGAAGACTAAGCTCATTCACGACTCTAAGATTAAGAACCGAGAGTTCCAAGTTGGAGACAAAGTTTTACTCTTTAACTCTCGGTTGAAAATCTTTTCGGGCAAGCTGAAATCTTGTTGGTCCGGCCCATTCACCATTGCCCAAATTTTTCCATATGGTACTCTCGAGCTCGCTCAACCTAATGGACCTAATTTCAAGGTGAATGGCCAACGAGTGAAGTTGTACTTTGGTGAGGACATCTCTCAGGAGATGATTCCATCCCTCACCACGTTCCCCATGAACTAATTTTGGGTCGAGTCAGGCTCGTGACTCGGTTATCAAAAACAAGCGCTCCTCGAGAGGCAACCCGAGTATCTATCTTTTTCTGTTTTAACCTCCTAAGTGTAGGGGGACCTATATAGGTGTTTGTATTTGTGTGGTGATGTGATTACAGGGATAAGTGCACTCTTGGAATCTCTGAAGAACCTTGCTCCCGTGTTATCCGAAATCTGGTTCTATCTCTTAACTATTGTGATTCAATTTTCTTCATACTCACATTTGAAATTGATCACTTTAGTCGTCTCTTCCTTAACTTGAGTTAACCAACGTGCACAATGTCATAAGTGTAGGGGAGACTTTTCCTACATGCTTAAACATTGAGGACAATGTTTATCTTAAGTGTAGGGGGGACTTCTATCGAAGTTTTAAGTGGACTTTTCCATGAAAATGCCTTCATTTAACCGGAAAATCATCTTTTTCAACATTTTTCAAATTTTTAATTAACTTTGGCCATGTAGTCGTAATTTTTAAATTTTTATCGTTGCTTTCATATGTATATATCTCGCAATAAAGTAAAAAAAATATATATATATTAATAAAGTGGTGTAGCTAGTTTAGAAGTCTTTGACATATTAGGCCCGTTGCGATTATTTTGACTCAACCCGAATAGACTTATCCAAGTTTATTCTAGCTAGTATCCTTAACCATGTAGACCTTAATTGGTTTATTAGGCTAAGCATCCACGAGTCTCATTACTTGAGATTTTAAATTGTGGAGAATGAGAAATGATAGAGTCAATTATAAGTCGGTATTCTTGCGCAAGCTCACTTGGTGTAATTATTTGCCTATTCTCCCATCACTTGCTAATAATTTATCTGCAATAAGTAAGGTCGTACGATTTGAAAAGTTACTTAGCTTCTAGCCCAAGATCGTTTAAAAGTTGCTCGGTAATGATAAGAGTTCATAGCCAAGGCATAACTTATGAAGCGGGGCGCGAAGATTGGCGAGTCCGAAAAGGCCCTAACAAGGCATGAGGATTCAATTTTATTGTTGAAGATCCAAAGTGATGTGAAAAGCATTATTCCCAAATTCAATATGAAGGATCAAGACTCACGACGAAAAGCAATCAACTCCCATAAAGATCATGGAGAAGTCAATCCGAAAAGACCCTAACAAGGTATGAGGATAAATAGATCCAAGTCCGAAAAGGAGGCGGATCGTTGTATCTCAAAATCTCAATTAGAGATTGAAGAAATAATCATGAAGTCATGGTCAACAAAGTTGGAGTACCCCTCAAAAGTCTCCAAGTGAAGAAACTCTATAACGAAGAGAAGACCATTATCTCAAGAACGTCTCTCAAGATATGAAGTATGAAGTACATGCCAAATATCGGCCCGAGAAAGGTCTCAAATCATGAACCGAGTTATGCCAAGATATGAACTTTTTGATATCCCGAGAAGCAGTTTTAAGAGATTTTGTCCTTTAGCTAACTATTGATCAAATCGTCCTACTTTGCTTTCAGCCTAAATAACTATCAAAATAAGTCCAAAAATGCATCTTCATGATCATTCTAAGACAAAAGTAAAATATAAGAGATACACCTAGGAATAAGGGAGTTTAAGCATATAATTAGGCCATGTAAGTAAGTGTTTGATTTGCTAACTTATAATAACAATGATCTCGTTTTTAAGCTTAGTTTGGGGAACGTGAAACTTGAGGGTGATGAATCGTCGCAGCACCGAAGCCCTAATGTAAGTCTTAGATTCCTTTGCAAGTTATTTCCACATAGCTATTTTCTATCCTTTTGTTTCCTTTAAAGTTTTAATTTCTTTTAGTACTTTAATTTTTGTTTAATAGTTTTTTAATAAGGCCAAGGTTGATTGATTATGAGAAAAGTGTAAACTTGCTTTATCGCTAAGCAATGCATGAGGGCATGTCAATGGTTAAGTGTAGGGGATTTGATAGGTGTGAAAACACCCATCCTTTTACCACTTATTTCTTGCTAAAACAAGACCAAAACACGTATTTAATATCATTTGTTTGGAATTATGCGTGGTTTTTGTGTTATTGTGTTTTCAGAGTCAACCGGATGAATATTGAAGAAAACATGGGATTGCACGGGTTTTATCGAAGAAAAAGACTCAAGACGAAGTCTATTGTCCAAAAGATGCAAAAGATTTTAAATCATTGTGCCTATTTAAAGATTTATCGAAGAATAGAGCCAAAGATGGAAGATTCATATATGTCGAAGAACTCGAGTCTATTAAACAAAAGATTATAAGACGAGTTGGAATTACTCACCGACACTTCTCAAAATCCAAAGTCGGAAACGTTTATGTAAAGAAACGTGAAGACTAAAGAAGGAAGAAGAAAAGAAGCCCAAAACCAAGCCCATTCACAAAGCCCACAAGACATGCCTATAAATAGGACTTTACTTCACAAATTTGACACACTTAGTTCTTTAGGTAGTTTTTAGATTTTCATTTTTTCTCTCTAGTTTTAGAGAGAGAAAGTTCTAAACTTTCTCTCACTAGTTTTCTTCTTTTTCTCTTTCAAGATCAAACCTTTGTATTGTTTTTCATAAATCAAGTTTAGTTTCAAGCTTTTAATCTTTAATCTTATTCTACCTTTCTTTTATTTTGTTTGATTTTGGTACAAATCTCGTATGATCCGTGTTGTTCATCAATGATTTTGTGCTTAAAAAGTTAATCTTTTTATGTTTCCTTAAGTTTCTACACGAATAAGCTTTAAGATCCTTGTGCTTATTGGCTTATTTGTTAGTTTTGCTTATTTACTTTTTATAAGTTTCCATAAAAAGTTCATCTTTTTATTATTTGATTTATAAGTTTGCTTATTTAAAGTTTGGAAAAGTTGATTTTAGTGCTTATTTGATCAGCTTGATAGAGGATTCGTGCTAGTTTTGGAGGAGCTTATTCAATAGCTTATCTCCCTTGCTTTTATTTCGGATCAAAGTGTGTAATCGGAAAGGGTTATAAACCCCTTTCCGATCGGTGCATTCCGAGCAGACAACCATCACCTTATTCTGATCAGAAGATCGGAAAAGGGTTTAGTGTATTCCGATTACCCCCTTCTGTCTACATTCCGATCTAGGCTTCTTGTTAAACATTCCGACTGGAGTGCTGAGTAACATTCCGATCAGTACTCGTTTCCCACATTCCGATCAGTGACTGTTTTTAAGATATTCTGACCTTACTTTCTTTTAGTATTTTCCGACTAAGTTCATGTTTTTACAAAGTTTTCCAAGTGTTAGTTTTTATTGAGTGTTCATTTATTTTTCTTTAAGTTTTCAAGCATTTATTTTTAAACCCGTCTTTTTAGTATAATCTTTTAAAAGTTTTAATTTTACTCTTTGACACTTACTTATTTGTCATTAGTTTAAAATAGATAAACAAACCAACACCCTTTTATTAACCAAGAACAAATCATTCCACCTAGAGCCGAGATCAATTCGAGGAGATACCGAGAACTTAAATCCGAACCCCATACAAAACGCGTGTATCAGTAGGTATGTCCCCTCTAAAGTAATGTTTCACACGATAACCATTCACCTTAAAGTTAGGCTCGTCTTTTTGAGCTAGCTCAACGGTGCCATAAGGGAAAACTTGTGCAATGGTGAATGGTCCGGACCAACGGGATTTAAGCTTGCCCGAGAAAATCTTAAGTCTAGAGTTGAATAAGAGGACTTGATCACCAACATTGAAAATGCGGTTTTTGATCTTAGAGTCATGAATCCTCTTAGTCTTCTCTTTATAGATCAAAGAATTTTCATAAGCTTGATCCCTTAATTCACTTAGTTCATTCAATTGAACCTTGCGATGATCACCCGCAGTCCTTAAATCAAAGTTACAATGCTTAAGAGCCCAATACGCCTTATGTTCGAGTTCAATTGGCAAGTGGCATGCTTTTCCGTAGACCAACCTAAATGGTGTACAACCAACTGGTGTCTTGTAAGCCGTACGGAAAGCCCACAATGCATCGTCCAATTTATCCGACCATGAAGTGTGATTTTCTCCGATAGAACGCTCCAAAATCCTTTTAAGAGCTCGGTTTGAAACCTCCACTTGACCACTCGTTTGAGGGTGATAAGCCGTATAAAGTCGAGGAGTGACACCATATTTCTTTAGAACTTTTTCAAATTGTTCATTACAAAAATGGGTCCCACGATCACTTATAATAGCCCGCGGAGTTCCAAACCTAGTAAAGAGTTGTTTCAAAAAGTTCACCACAACTCGAGCATCATTCGTGGGCAAAGCCTTAGCTTCGAACCATTTAGAAAAATATTCCACGGCTACGAGAATGTATTTATTTCCTTTCGAAGATGGAAACGGCCCCATAAAATCGATCCCCCACATGTCAAAGATTTCACAAACTTGAATAATGTTTTGAGGCATTTCATCCCTTTGTGAGTTCTTTCCTTGACGTTGACAAGCATCATAAGTCTTTATCAAGTCTTGGGCATCATGATATATGGAAGGCCAAAAGAAGCCGGCATCAAAGACTTTCTTCGCGGTGGCGTTGGCACCATGATGTCCCCTGGTGGGTCCCTCATGACAAGATTTAAGGATATCTTGAGCTTCTTTGCCAAACACGCACCTACGAATCACTTGATCCGCGCACACACGAAACAAATAGGGGTCGTCCCAAAAGTAATAGGATATATCCTTGAAAAACTTTCGTTTTTGTTGGGACGACATACCCTTGATCACAAACTTCCCCGCATGGTAATTTGCGATGTCCGCAAACCATGGGGTACTATCATCACCACGAAAAGCAATCATACCAAGCGTCTCAAGAGGAAATGTTTCATTGATTTCCTTGTTCTCTCGATCGCTTTGGTGAGGATTCTCAAGTCGAGATAAATGATTGGCCGCGAGATTCTTGGCTCCTTTTTTGTCTAGAATTTTGACATTAAATTCTTGAAGGAGGAGAATCCATCGAAGCAACCTAGGCTTAGCATCTTGTTTATTAAGAAGATATTTGATAGCCGAGTGGTCCGTATACACTATGGTTTGAGACAAGACGAGATATGGTCTAAAATTTTCAAAAGCATACACAACGGCAAGTAACTCCTTTTTCGTTGTAGTGTACTTTGTTTGAGCATCCGTCATAGTCTTACTTGCATAGTGTATAGGAAAGAAATGTTTTGAATTACGTTGCCCCAAAACCGCACCTACTGCGTAATCACTAGCATCACACATAATTTCAAAAGGTAGGTCCCAATCTGGAGCAACCAAGATTGGAGATTCGGTTAACTTCCTTTTAAGCATCTCAAAGGCTTGAATACACTCATCCGAAAAGATGAAAGGAGTCTCTTTTTCCAAAAGATGGGTCATAGGCCGAGCTATCTTAGAGAAGTCTTGTATAAAACGTCTATAGAAGCTGGCATGGCCGAGAAAACTCCTAACTCCCTTAACGGTGGTGGGTGGAGGTAATTTGGCAATCACTTCGATTTTAGCCCTATCAACCTCAATACCGGCCTTAGAGATCTTATGACCTAACACAATTCCCTCCTTGCACATGAAGTGACATTTTTCATAATTAAGCACAAGATTCGTTTCCTCACAACGTTGCAACATTCTTTCAAGGTTAGAGAGACATGAAGTCAAAGATTCCCCAAAAACCGAAAAGTCATCCATGAAGACTTCCATGGTTTTCTCGATCATATCATGGAAAATGGCCATCATAAACCTTTGGAACATCCCCGGAGCATTGCATAGTCCAAAAGGCATTCGACGATAAGAAAATGTTCCATAAGGACAAGTGAATGTGGTCTTCTCTTGATTACGAGGGTCAATGGGGATTTAGAAATAGCCGGAAAATCCTTCCAAAAAGCAATAGAATTCATTCCCCGCTAGTCTCTCTAACATTTGATCCATAAAAGGTAATGGAAAATGATCCTTCCTAGTGGCATCATTAAGTTTCCTATAGTCAATACAAACACGCCAACCGGTCACAAGTCTAGTAGGAATCAATTCATTATCCTCATTAGTAACAACCGTCATTCCTCTTTTCTTTGGAACACAATGCACGGGGCTAACCCATGGACTATCCGAGATAGGGTAGATCATTCCGGCGTCTAGAAGTTTGGTGACTTCCTTTTTGATCACCTCATGAATCTTTGGATTGACCCTTCTTTGATTTTGGATAGCAGGTTTATAATCATCCTCCATTAGAATTTTATGAGTACAAAATTTTGGATCTATACCCTTAATGTCGGAGATTTTCCATGCAATGGCCCGTTTATGTTTCTTAAGCACTTTAATAAGTTCATCCTTTTCATTTTATTTTAATCCCTTAGCCAATAATCACCGGTAACTTATCCGTTCCCTCAAGAAAAGCATACTCCAAATGAGTGGGAAGTTCCTTAAGTTCTAATTCGGGTGCTTCCTCAATATATGTTTTCACTTTAGTTTCATTTTCACTCACAACTTTTAATTCCATAGGTGGTGATTCAAAATGATCCATATTCAACAATTTTTCAATTAAAGCAATATCTCCCTCGGGATCAAAATTCTCACAATCAAACTTACTAGGATCAAATGGTGTGCTAAGGTAATCATCAATTTCCTTATCGATTTTTGAATAACCATTAGTCTCAAGCTCTTTAAGAACGAAGTCACCTCCCTCAAATGGAGTGATTGGAGGTTTGGCCAAAGAGATAATAGGATTCGACGAAGTGGGATTGCCACTTTTAGAAAAAGCCGAGAATCCAAGCACTTCTTGAGAATATTCCTCACAAGCAACATCAATCACATCGATTTGATTAATTGATTCCTCGTAATACTTGGAAGAATATTTAGAGATATGACCAATATCAAACGTGATATTTTCATCATCAACTCTTAAAGTCAATTTCCCCGCTTTCATGTCAACTAAAGCACTAGCCGTCATCAAAAACGGTCTTCCCAAAATAAGTGGTACACGAGAATCTTCGGGATAATCGCAAACTACAAAGTCCGTTGGAAAAACGAGTTTCCCTACTTTGACAAACACATCCTCGGCTATACCTTTTGGTAAAGCGATCGATCGATCCGCTAGCTCGAGAGTCATCTTAGTAGGTGTAAGCTCGGGAAGTGATAACCTTTTCCACACGGAAAAAGGCATCAAATTAATGCTAGCACCAAGATCGGCTAAAGCTAAGCATTCTTCCATATTAGGGAAATCACATGGTATCACAAACTTGCCCGGGTCTCCTAGCTTTTTGGGAAGCTTTTGTGTAAGAACCACAGAACAATTAGCATCTAAAGATGTAGACACTTCAACCAGTTTCCCTTTATCATTCATCAATTTCTTAATAGTCGAAGCAAACTTAGGCATGTAAAGCAATGCATCCGCGAAACTAACATTAATATAAAGATTCTTAAACATCTCTAAAAAAGTAGTCATTTGAGCATTGTACTTTTCGCGGAGCTTCTCTTGGTTAAGTCTCGAAGGGTAGGGTAGTGTGGGTTTAGTCTTCGGAAGCTCGGGTTTCAGAATAGGCAATTGGTCAACCTTTGGT
Organism: Glebionis coronaria; assembly: GCA_025667525.1. Lineage (NCBI taxonomy): Eukaryota > Viridiplantae > Streptophyta > Magnoliopsida > Asterales > Asteraceae > Glebionis > Glebionis coronaria. Next base: position 365,714,990 of record CM046878.1, read on the forward strand.
GGAATAGGAATTTCCTTTTCTTTAACCACCTTGGGTTCTTGCTCCACTTCCCTCACCGGAGAGGTACTCACTTGTGGAAGCAAAGGTCCGTCTAAAGCTTTTCCACTACGTGTGGTTATAGCTTTCATCTCACCCTTCGGGTTTGGAATGGTGTTGCTAGGTAAGCAACCCGAAGACGAGGAAGGTTGACTCATAAAAGATTAAAACATCGAAAGCAATTTATTTTGACTTTGCTCCATACTTTGTTGCATACGGTTTTTGTTTTGCTCTAGCCTTTGTTGATTAAGCTCAATCTTATTGTTTTACCCTTTAATCGTATTTTGAAAATCGAGTTTCAAAGTATTAATTTGCCCTTGAATGTTGTTTTGAAAAGCTTTCAAATTTGCCTCATTTGACTTGATATTAGCTTGACAACTCATTTTGGTTATTGTGAAAACCTTGATTGTTTTGATTAACATTAAACCCATTCCTTGATTGTAATTCCCTTGGTTACCACGGTTAAAATTATTCCCATTATTCCCATTGTTGTACCTATTTTGAACCGGTGGAAAACCCGGTGGAGCAACATGATTTTGACGAGGAACTTGACCGTTGGAGCCATAAGTTCCCGTCCCGGCAAAAGCACTAGCTTGATCAAACCCCGTGGTCGAACAAGCATAATTAGGATGTGCTCCACCACATGATACACAAACATTCTCAACCATATTAATCGATCAATGACGATTCTTCCTATCTCATTCAACAAAGTCGCGAATCCACTATCAATCTTAGAGTCCAATCTAGCAATCTCGGGATTTAATAAATTCACATTGGAAACACCCGGTGTGTTTCATGAATATTATGCTCTAGACTTATTCTCAATTATACCCCACGCGTCTCTCGGAGTTTTTCTTAAAAGATTACCACCCGCGGCGGCATTTAAAGAATTTTGTTCAATCATATTAAGCCCATTATAAAAAGTATTTATTTGATCCAATTCCGAGAAACCGTGGTGTGGACATTGTCTCAAAAAATCTTTAAATCTTTCTCAAGCAACCCCAAACAATTCATGCACTTTTTGTTCAAATTTAGTGATCTCGTTCTTAAAGTGTGTTGTTTTGGATGGTGGAAAGAAATAATTCATGAACTTGGACACTAAATCATCCCATGTCAAGATCGAACCCGGTGGTTCTTTCTCATACAAAATCTTAGCATTACCCTCGAGCGAGTGCGGAAAAAGCATAAGCTTAATCGCGTCATTCGGCACATCTCTAAACTTGAGAGTCGAGGTAATTCGAAGAAAATTCTGAATGTGAGAATGCGGGCTATCGGTCTCATTGCCATGAAATTGGTCGGCACGAATGAGCGATAAAAGACCCGTCTTAATTTCAAAATGTTCCGCCAAAATAGCCGGCACAACGATTGCTTCCTCATACCCTTCGGTGGGTGCACGGAGCAATTCCTCCATTGTTCGGTTATCGGCCATCTCTACAACAATAGGTGGAAGCTCGGGTTCCACTATTTTGTTGTTGACGATTTCTATTTCTACGAGGAATATTTTCAAGCCTATTAAAATCAATCACAAGTCGAGAAGAACGTAATTGCATACACTACAAAGACGAGAATTTAGAGGATTGAAGAAAAGAAATTAGACAAGAAGAAGATTATTTTTGGTATTTTATTTGGTATTGCTCAATAAAAAATGATCGATAAAAAACAAGGAATAAGGATAACTACTATGGAAGTAAATTACCCTCGGTCGACTTTGAAACGATAGGTGAAAACCTAAACGTCTCGAGGTTCAATAAGTAAACTACAAAAATAAAATTTAATACTACTTGAGTCGGCAAACTAATAATAGGTCGTCGCTCTCAATATACGCACAAGCAAGCGGGGAAACGAGGTGGCACAAAGCACTTAAAAACCTTTTTCCTTAGACGTCCTTTTATAGCACGTCGCCTTATACCCACCTTATAGTTTGTATAAATCGAGTGCAAACTTCTTATTAGTATTTATCTATTTTGCCTTTTATTTTTGTTTTGGATTCGAATACAATAGCTAGGTGATGAAATCCCAAGTAAGGCCTTATTTGGAAAGTATATAAATTTATTGTTCTATGTAATACAATATATTAATCACAAAAAACGAGAAAAACGCTACATACTATATAATAGAAAAATAACAAAACTTTCCGAGGACGGAAAGGGTCTTCAAATCAACGATCAACAAATCTCAACGAAAACGAATCATACACAAGATTCCCCGGCAGCGGCGCCAAATTTTTTGATGTGATCGTGATAGTATAAGTGATAATTAGATACGTTATAGGGTAAATTAGAAAATTACCTTTAGGAAAAAGTAATAGACTAAAATTACCAAAAACGGATTCAATTAAACACGTGGGTGAACCAAGTTCGTTGTACACGAAGATCTTATGAATTTGAGACGTTTAGTATCGATTTGGACAATTGATTCTAATTGGTTTTCGGTTTTTAAACTAAAATTAAATTCTATAAATTTAAATCCTAATTTTATCCTAAAGTGCATGAACCGTTAACCTAAATTAAATCGAATGGACAATTATTTAAAATTGTAAACTTTTAAACTATTTAAAAGTAAACAATCTATTTAAATATCAATTATAAATTTAATCTATTCAATTAAAATACTTTTACTCTATTTAAAAATCTATTTAAAATCTACTTTACTTTTTATTAAACAAAATCTATTTTTAAAACCATTTTTATTTAAATCTAAAATAATAAAAATCTAATTATTTGAAAACTTATTAAACTCTTAAAATTAATAAAAACATTTTTTATAATATTTTTATTTTTATTTTAGTTTATTTTGAAACTATTTATTATTTTTTTTAAAACTAAAATTTACATTAATAAAAATATTAATTACAATTTATTTAAACGTAAATTAATTAAACTACAACTTAAATAAAAACTGCTAGAAACAACTCTCCTATATTAATTAAATGGAAGAAAGTAAAATCAAAAGAGCTTGCAGCTCAAGTGGATAACACGTTGGGTGTTTGATCGTGAGGTCACGGGTTCGAGTCCCACAAGAGACATAATGTTGTGATTATTTTTTAGACTACGAAAATCAAACTCCAAAGTCATAGGAGTGACTATACACAGAATTAATGGAACACTGATAAGGATATCAGCTTATGATTTAACAGATTAAATGAATCTGTTAAACTTGTAAACTAAGTAGAATGACAAAAGCAGTGATTCAAACAAAACTCAGCTTAATCAAAATTCAACTAGCCCAAAAATCAGCAGTCAAATAAGCTCAAAATCAGCAAGAATGAGTATCATATCAGCAAAACTTATCAACTCAGCTAAGCTGAACTAAATACTATCAAAATAAGCAGTATCAACAATCCTATTATCAAACTAAGCAAAATAAATAAGCAAATCTAAAAATACTCAGCAAAAAGTATCACAATAACCAATCTAGATCAGATAAGCAGTAATCCACTAGAACAAGCCATAACATATTCATCAAGCATTCTACACAATTTGACAGCAAAATTAATACATAACAGATACAAAATAAAGCAGACTTAAAATCAGACTTTTTAACTAACAAATCCGTTAAGCAGAAACTAACACAGACTTCTCCAATTCCATAGTTTGACACAGATTAAACTTCTAGTGCCCAAAATCACGTTTATTAACCCAGCAAATTAATTAAACTCAATCTACTATCTAAAACCTTTTACCCAGATTAATTTAAATAGATTTGTAAATTTGCTTTACTATTATGAAACTTAAACCTAAATGTTCATCAGAATAAACCAGCTCGAAAAGTGGCATGTAAGCAAATATAAAACATCAGCTAAAACATTTATCAAATTATACCCATGACCTACTCAAAACATATTAAATGAATACTCCTCAAACAAATTCAACCACAACAAAACTCTATCAGATTCATTAAACTAAAGCTAGCATACAAATCATAACATCATATTACCAAAAATTTCTAACTATATAACATTAACATTAAACTAGTTTAAACTAAAAGCATTTGAATTAAAAGAAGTTGTGAACCTTTTGAAGAACCCACTGAGCAGTAGCGCAGCGCTGAGCTGGCTGATTAAATCGTATCAACTCTATAAAACCACCTTTCGTACCACCATCAACAGACCCGAATCAAACATCCACATTCGAACATTTTAAAACAAATTTCCAGTAGGGAAATTTGTCCCCAAATTTAATCTTATTTATTTAATCGAAGCTATTAATTAGCTTAATCAAATAAACTTAACATTATAATGACAAGAATAGATTTAAGAATAAATCGCAAAGTTGATCTTAACCATAAGTAATATTCGAATAAAATAAACTTTTTTTAATTATCAAAATTATTACAATACTTGAGAAAAGTAAAATACAAATTATCCTAAACCTAATTCTGCATAATAACTTAAAGAAAAAATGGGATGCATTACATGATTTTTCAGGGGGTATTTATAGCTGACGAGAGGTATTGGGGTTGTTGAGGAAGAGGGGTTTTCAACCGTTGATCTAGCATCTATCGTTCTCTTTCATTCTTGTTATGATCTAAGGGTTGTGATTCGCCCATGGTCACACGGATTGTCAGGGTGTCATTACCTTGTGCTAGTTGTGCTTTCTCCCTTGCTGATGTGGATTGATTTCATTGGATAATTGAGGATGGATGATGTATCAAGACCAATCACATGCTGCCACGTCAAAGATGCCATCCACTTCTTGCTTCCGATTTCCTTGGGGAATTAATATCAATTCGTGTGAATCACACGTGCAAACCAAAACCCCCAAATTAATTTAAGTGATTTATCAATTAGGATTTTGATGAATAGTATAGGTTGCGTCTGGTTATTTGTTTGGGTGAGAAAGAAAATGGTGAGCTTTGGTTGTATCGAGAGAAAGTGGGTGGGATAAACGTGTGAGTTATTGTGTGTGTTGACCAAAGTTTTATAAAACTTTAAACTCATCCGTCCCATAAACTTTGTGTTGGGCTTTTAAAATTTGAACCAAGCCCCTTTCATCCGTAATTAAATTTGTAAATGGGTTTTGGGCTTTAAAAAGTATATATGCACTCCATCCGAATATAAGTTAGTTAATTGGGCCAAATCTTGGGCTTTTGATCCTCAAAGTAGATAACTTGAACTCCTTATTGGGATTTTGGGCCCAATACCCAAATGTGGGACCCACAAGCCCAATAAACTTCATCTTAGATTAAATCCGCTAAAAACGACTTGAAATTGGCTTCATTGATCTTTTCTTCAATCTCGTGTCGGTTTTTGCCGGTTTTCGAGAACTTGGTACCTACACACATCAAACAACAAAACAAACATATACAATGCCATTTTCATGATATTTATGCATTTATTTTCCATTTTAAGATACAAATGATATGAGTAAAATCACTCATATCATTCCCAATGAAAACAACGAGTTAATTCCTACTCGACTTGTTACAGGTTGGCGAGTTTGCATAGACTATCCTAAGCTTAATGATGCCACTCGTAAGGATCATTTCCCTCTTCCTTTCATGGATCAAATGCTCGAGAGTTTAGCGGGTATTGAATACTATTGCTTCTTAGACGGTTTCTCCGGATATTTTCAAATTCCTATCGATCCAAAAGACCAAGAGAGAACCACATTCACTTGTCCTTATGGAATATTTTCTTACAAAATAATTCCTTTCGGCTTATGCAATGCTCCCGGGACTTTCCAAAGGTGTATGATGGCAATATTCCATGACATGGTTGAAAAAACTATGGAAGTCTTTATGGACGTTTTCTCGGTTTATGGAGATTCTTTCTCTTCTTACCTTGCCAATTTAAAACGTATGCTTAAACGGTGTGAAGACACTCGTCTCGTTCTTAATTGGGAAAAGTGCCATTTCTTGGTCAAAGAAGGCATCGTCCTAGGTCACAAAATTTCTAAAGCCGGTATCGAAGTCGATTGTGCTAAAGTTGACGTCATTGCTAAGTTACCTCCTCCCATAACCGTGAAGGGAGTGAGAAGTTTTTTAGGTCATGCGGGTTTCTATCGACGTTTCATTCAAGATTTTTCTAAGATAGCTCAACCAATGACTCATCTCTTAGAGAAAGATGCTACTTTCATCTTTTCTCAAGATTGTCTCGACTCTTTTGAAACTCTTAAAGGTAAATTAACTACGGCACCGGTCTTAGTCACTCCTAATTGGGAGTTAGCTTTCGATATAATGTGCGATGCTAGTGATTTCGTGGTAGGAGCGGTTTTAGGTCAAAGAGTTAATTAGCATTTTCAACCTATTCACTATGCAATGACGGGGGCTTAATTGCATTATACCGCTACCAAAAAAGAGCTTTTAGCTGTAGTGTATGCTTTTGAGAAATTCCGCCCCTATCTTGTGTTTTCCACCACCATCATTTACACCGACCATTCCGCCTTGAAATATTTGTTGACCATGCAAGATGCTAAACCGAGACTCCTTCGTTGGTTTTGCTCTTACAAGAATTCAAAATTAAAATTCGTGATAAAAAAGGAGCGGAAAACCTAGCCGTAGATCATCTTAGTAGATTCGAGGATCCTTATCAAGGACAAATACCAACTAATGAAATTAACAAATCGTTCCCTCTTGAGACTTTAATGTCTATCAATTCCAATCTTGATGATACCCCATGGTTTGCGGACATTGCAAACTATTTGGCGGGTGGAGTTCTTATCGAAGGGTTTACGTCCCAACAAAAGAAAAAATTCTTTAAGGACATTAAGCATTACTATTGGGACAACCCTTATCTCTTTAAGCAATGTGGGGATCTTATCATTCGTAGGTGTGTTGATGGGCCCGCGGCTTTACAAATCATTCAAGCTTGCCACAAAGGACTCACCGGTGGTCACTTTAGCCCTAACTACACCGCGAAGAAAGTTTTCGATTCGGGATTCTATTAGCCCACCATCTTTCGTGACACTCACGATATGGTTAAGCATTATGATGCTTGCCAACGACAAGGCAAGATCACGCATAAAGACGAGATGCCTCAAAATTTCATTCAAGAGTGTGAAATCTTTGGTGTTTGGGGCATCGACTTTATAGGGCCATTTCCATCATCCAAAAGGAACAAGTACATCCTCGTAGCCGTTTACTATGCATCCAAATGGGTAGAAGCAAAGGCTTTACCTACTAATGATGCGAGGGTTGTTGTGAACTTTGTTAACCATAAGATTTAAGCTAACAAGAGGGTGATCCGGAGGTCGGGGAGGATAAAACAAGTATTTAGACATTTTACAGAGAGAAAGATAAACTTGAAATGAGTGTGTGTATTTAGAGAGAGAAAGTGAAATACACAAATGGAGAAAACATCACCCTTCCAAGGAAGTATGGAGGGGTATATATAGGCTAAACAAGAGGTCACTTTGACAACATGTCAATAGTAGTCCCTCCATGTTTTGCCTATCTGAATCAAATGTAATTCCGTAAATGGCGCTCACATTTTAGGGCTAGCAATCTTCCTCCACTGTGGAGACATACAAAATTACTTACAATGTTCCTAACAAGTAAAAATACAACAAAATAAAGTCTTCCAAGGCGCTTCTAATGCTGAGGATGTCTTTTAATTCTTCTTTCTTCATAACTTTTACCTCAGATTGAATCCTCTTTGTCTTTGCTTGTTGTGGAACAATTGTAATATGCATGTTTTGGATTAACTTCCCCACAATTCATGAAGTATGTATTCAAAAAAAACTTTCTTCATAGACTTCTTTTTACGAAGTTTCTAAATCAGCTTCCCCCCAAACTAATATCTGTATCTTAAGCAGATTCTGACACTTTGATGTAGTTTGAACAATCTTCTAGCTCATCGGTTTAAGTAAACAAAGGAAATTTGTAGAAGAACCACACCAAATAACACTGCTTCTATACTGTTTCATGTCGTTTAGGTTTTTGGTGATAATCCGTTTGGGGTAACATGCAGGAAATCAGCAACAATTCTTCTCACGCCTACAAAATACTTCATAAAAATCACATAAAGTAAGTAGATACCATTCCATGTACACTACTTCCCCCTGGAAGTTGATCCGATTACTTCAAAGTACACGATCTTCCCCCATGATGATTTCAAACTCTCAGAAGCATCATTATCGTGGACGTCCATATACTCGAGAAGTTCTTAGTCTTAAGCAAATGTCTTGAAAAGTTTTGACAGTTATTAAGAAACTTTGAAAATTTTTGCTTAGACTATCAAGTACCATTGTCGTTGTGTAGCTCATAAATATCCCGTGAGAATTGATTGCTGATTCCATCTCTCTTTGTCTAACTTACCAACCTCGAATTCATTCGGCTATATGTTGTGACCACATGTGAAGTAAACCCGATATTCCAAACTTGAAACTGAAGTACAATCCCCCAGATTTGTTACTTAAGCTTGCACGTATGTCGATTGAAGAACGGTGAAAAAACAAGTCTCTTATACCTCTTGAAGTTATCCACACGAGCAACTGTGTGTGACACCCAAAAATGATAGTTATCCATGTCGTCGACCATCCACCCCTTGACAGTGGAAACTAGATAATTCAATTCTTAATCATAAGTTTTATCGCCTAAGCAAGTCATCAATCGATAGACCGGGTTTGAAGAAAAGGGGTAGAAAAATAGAAGGAAGGCTCGATAATGAAATAAGTAGACGCCTTCATGAAATCCTACTTCAACTTCAAATAAAGAATACCAAATTCACTTCGTGATCACTTGTTTTTGTAGAATCAAAACTAGCCGTTGTCGTTAATGTGAATCTTATATCGGATCGTTTTAGCGTTAAGTGTTTTGTTTGCTTTGGTGTTGTGTGTTGTGAATGTCGTTAACTAAAACAAATTATGAAATGAATTGTCGTTAAGAGACAAAAATTTTTTAGACAACTTGTCATTTAAGCCCAACGTCAGTCATATACGCAACTGATGCGCGGATCGATCTAAAAATTTCCGAAAATATTAGGTTTAAAAACCTAAAAAAATTTTGTCGTTTAAGCACCGATGCGTGAATCAAGGACTAATAAATACTCGGTTCAATTTGTTTGAGTTATACCCAAAACTTTCAATCACTGAAATCACGAAATAAAAATTTCGAATAGCCAGAGTACCCATTGAAATTTCGCAGCCCAATATATTCCAACACCATATCATCATAATCCAGCCCTTATCACTCCACGAGTTGGATGCTAATACTAAGCTCAGCCCAACATTTCTCAGGTTATACCTGGCCCGATTAAAGCGTGATATAAAATACGATTAAACCTAAAGTGTAGGTCATTTAACCCTAATCCCACACATAGTATACTCCGGCCCCATATTTTTACAGAATACTCTCACCATCCAATCTCAATAATCTGCATCACAGCAAGACCCAATTAATCAACCAATAAATCTACTCCTCATCATATGAATCACCCAAGAAGATTAAAGCCAAGAAAGATTCATCTTCAAGATCATAGACGAATGATCTCGGGTAGGCTGTTTGTTAATTGGTTTATGATTCGTTTTATGTGTCGAGTCCTAATTGAAACAAATAGATTGATTATAACATAAATGTTATAAATCATTATTTGATTTCATATAATAAAACTTGGGTAGTACCCAACAAAAATCGATGAAGATTTATTGATTCATGAAGATCTTTAAAGATCTCCGTTTGCATGTATAAAAACGAATTGAATCTGAGATTTTATGTTATCAATTCATTTCTATTTTTCGAGTCTGGATAGATGTGATGGTGGAATCATAGTGACGATGGGTTATGATAGATAGAGTCAGGATTGGGGTCTCGGTATTTTACAGGTTTGGTTAGGATTAGAGTCGGGTTTGTTGGTTCTTTAAATGAGTCACGACTGGCTTAAACTGTGGTGATTGAATCTTAAACTCAAAATGATTTGTATGTCAGAATTCCATCGCAATGTTTTTCACAAAAAACCATCGCAATATGTCAATATATATGTCCATCGCAGTCAATTTTTAAACCCGTCGCAAGTCTAAAAATTAATGCCATCGCAGTCTATTTTTAAACCCATCGCAACATGTTGAGTCATCGCGATGTACCCATCGCAACGAGCCATCGCAACGAGCCATCATAATGACCCATCGCATTAGCCCATCCTATGAGCCATCGAAATGACTCCATCGCAACCCAGCCATCGCAATCAATGTGATCGTAAGATGCCATCGTAAAGCCTCATCGCACTATGACCATCTAAAGAGGGTTTTGACCACCTATTTGGTAAACCCGAAAAAAAAGGATCAGATCCATATTTGTCCTTTTCCCCAAAAAAATATCTTAGCAAATTTGAAGGGACAAAAACAAAAAACGGGTACCAAAAAGATTTATGATAAGACAACCAGACACAGATTTAGACAATGAATTTGATATAACGAGACATTTGGACGCTTTTTGGACGGATTGAAATGAAAGATATGGAGTATTGGACTGACCGATAAACACAACACAAAAAAAAATCACGTGACATTAGCTTTTAAATAAGCAGTGAATAAGCAACGAGAATAAGCAAACAAACACAAAACACCCCCGGTTAGCTCTGATACCAATTGTTAACCATAAGATTCAAGTTAACAAGAGGGTGATCTGGAGGTCGTGGAGGATAAAACAAGTATTTAGACATTTTAGAGAGAGAAAGATAAACTTGAAATGAGTGTGTGTATTTAGAGAGAGAAAGTGAAATACATAAATGGAGAAAACCTCACCCCTCCATGGAAGTATGGACGGGTATATATAGGCTAAACAAGAGGTCACTTTGACAACATGTCAATAGTAGTCCCTCCATGTTTTGCCTATCTGAATCAAATGTAATTCCGTAAATGGCGCTCACATTTTAGGGCTAACAAACTTCTTAAAGCAATTGTTTGCTAGATTCGGCGTTCCTCGTGCTATCATTAGCGATCGCGGTACACACTTTTGCAATGATCAATTCGCAAGAGTTATGGCTAAGTATGGTGTCAATCACCGACTTTCCACCGCGTATCATCCTCAAACCAACGGTCAAGCTGAGGTGTCCAACCATGGACTTAAGCGAATCTTAGAGCGTACCGTGGGAGAGCATCGTTCCTCATGAGCCGATAAATTAGATGATGCTTTGTGGGCTTTCCGTATCGCTTATAAGAAACCTATATGTTGTACTCCTTATTGCCATGTGTACAGAAAGGCATGCCACCTCCCCATTGAGTTGGAACATAAGGCTTATTGGGCCTTGAAATGGGCTAATTTTGATATAAATAAAGCCGACGATCTTAGGAAAATCCAAATCAGTGAACTTAATGAACTTAGGAATGAGGCTTATGAGAATTCGTTGATCTATAAGGAGAAAACTAAGCTCATTCATGATTCTAAGATTAAGAACCGAGAGTTCAAAAGCAGTGATCAAGTTTTACTCTTTAACTCTCGGTTGAAAATCTTTTCGGCAAACTTAAGAGCCGTTGGTCTGGTCCATTCACCGTCACACAAATTTACCCATATGGTACCATTGAGCCAGCTCAACCAAATGGGCCCAATTTCAAAGTGAATGGCCAACGGGTTAAGTTGTACTATGGAGAGGACGTCTCTCATGAGATGATTCCATCCCTCTCCATGTTTCCTTTGAATTAAATTCAGGAAATCAAGTCGAGCTAGAGACTCGTGAAGAATAAATCAAGAATCGTATAACTAGGTTAGCTTTTACCTTTTTCAACCAATAAGTATATGGGGAGCCAAATAGGTTGTTGTTTTGTGGTGTTGTTAGGGACTTCATTGATATATCATTCCACTTTTGGTGCTTTTGAGGTAACCCGTGATCCTGTGTAACCGTGATACCAGTTCTTTCAAAACTATTGTGATTCAACGTTGTATATAAATAAAGTTGAAATTAAATTCACTTTAGTTGTCTCTTCCTTAGTGGTAGGTGTAGTGATACGTGTTTAGGAAAACAACGTATAAGTGCGACAAGTATTAAACTCGACGATTTAGGAAAACCGACAAGTCGAATAAATTGCAAGTTCGTTCTCGAAGGAGGTGTGTGGATTAAGTGTGCCAAATATATCAAATCAAAGTTTGGATTAGTGAATTTTTTGGTTTAGAAGAGAAAAAGTAAAGACGAGCTACGACTACGATTACACTACGACGTATTGACGTAAAACGATGACGTAATTACGTAAAACGTGACGAAATTAAAAATTAAACCTAAAAATTAATTAAAAGATTAAACTAAGTCTAAAATAATATAAATAAGGATAAAAATCCAGTAAATAATTTTTAAAACCTTTTATTAATTAAATATTCAATTTTAAATGCTAATTAAGGCCCTAAAATTAAATATAACTAAGAAAAAGCCCAAAATATTATTTTATTGAACTAATAACTCACTTATATTATTTAAAGACTAAAAAGTATTTTTCCTAAATTGTTAAAACTATTTTTCTATTTTTAAAAGGCTAAAAACACTTTTTAAACTAAAATAATCATAAAAATAATAAAATAATGCTAAAAATAAATATTATTTTTCTAAAAATCTTTTTTTTAACTAAATTAATAAGGGAAAAATGAAAAAGTTAAAAAAAAAACTAAAAAAATTGGCTAAAAACAAAAGTACCCCAAAGTACTCCAAGGTGGAGTACTTCTGTGTTGTCCAAGATCCTACCAGACAACAGGCTTGTCCAAGATCAGTGTTGTCCGATATCGGGCAACACTAAAAAAATAAAAAAAAGTTGCAGCGTTCTCGGACAACAAAGAAAACCTACTGTATGGTTTTTTCGGCTCGTTTTAGGTTGTTTTGCTAAGTTTTTAAGCGTGTTTGTTGCTGTTTTTGGGCAAGTAAGGCACCCTCACTTGCTTTGGCAAGTGAGGAGTCAATACAAATGCAAATAACACAGAAAAATCCAAGTACAAAGCACACCAAAATAAAGAAAAACAGAAAGTGCCGACACAATATAGGGGATGTGGGTATTTTAATCTATAACAGTGGGTTAGAAGGCATCCGAAACATAACAAAAACCATACAAAAGCTTAATACGAGATACTGAGATGCTGAATTAACCCTAAAATTATATGACATTCAAGTATTAAGCCCCGAAAGACGATAATCAAGCCCCATCATCTGCTGATATAAACATCAACAAATAATGGGGTATGCGGGGTTGTTTTGAGTTAGACAGTGAGTATGTAAGAATCCTTTGAGCAACGGAATTCCACCAAACTTAAAACTAAAAGCTTCCAAACCTAGAACTATACGGGCGCTAGATGATAACCAAGAAAGAGGTTCCAAACGAACACCAATGCACATACAAATTAGGCACACACAAAAAAATCAAAATCGAAAGAAATGGCTGTTGGTTCTTATATGCTTATCAGTGGGCTTGTGCTCTATTTGAAACCACTAAAAGCTGTCAAAATCTTGATACCCAAGATTTAATACCTACTTTATCCTAAAAACTACCTAAATACTGAATTCGGAGCCTTGAATCCTCAACTCAAATGCAAACAAGCTGCTGGTATAGTTTATGCAGAAAAAGCCAAAAGTGTTTACTCTAGTGCTCAATTTCTTAGCCTAAGGAAAATCTACAACCTCAGACCTATCGCATAACTAATTTATGAGATAATGAACGGATTTCAATCAGCAGATAACTACAAATAACAAGAAATCTAAAGAGTCTACACCTACTGATATAGTAAACTCAGAAACTAAAGAACCAAGATTTATCAAAGGATTTTGCTTCAAATCGAACTCACATAAACTTTAGCCTACCTTAACGTGTTTCAGGCACCAATATAACATGAATTAAACAACATTTAACCTAATCAACATGCAAAAGAAAAATCTCACAAATAAATTCCAAAAATCAGTCAAGACAATCATATAGAGGGTTCAAGCTGTACCTAGCTTAGTTTTGTTCAAACCAAGTATCACCGAGGCTGATGCCTTCTCTAGTCGAATGATTCGAAGGAAAATGGAAGTTTTTGCGAGATTTGAGGGTGGTTTGTTGGGGTTCAACAACTGAACCAAACCACAAGGATTGTTATCAATGGACTTGTAACCTGCTAAGAAAAGCAAATAAAACCAAGCACCATAAACCCCTCTTGTAAGCTTGTTTGTCAAAAACAATCTTAAAAGAGTAGCTTATGCTACAGTAAACGAAAAAAAAGTAAGAGATTTTTTTTTGTGAAAATCTTTGATGAAAAACTCTTGTGAAACCAATATTAACCAAACACTAATTTAACAAAGTGTGAGTAAATGAACAAACAAGTGATTGTCAGTCACTTCTTTAAGACATTCAGCAAACACTTTGGATCTCAGAATTTCTCTTTGCTCAAAACATTTGAAACAAATAAAAAACTTTGATAAAATCTTTATACTAAATTGCATAAAAGTAAAGTTTCTAAACTACAACATTAAGTAAATCAGGAACTCAACAATGCACAAGGTTTAAAACTTAATTTTCATTAATATCAAAAAGTTGTACTTATGCTGGAACAAGAAAATAAGCTAGCTACTAGCTCCTATTTATACTAGTACTAAGAGTATTCTAGAACATGAAGAGATACATAAACCCTAACTACTTAATGTTCCTATTCTGCCCTTGTTCAATCAAACCTTGAAGATTTTTCTTGGTCAAAAACTCTGCCCCGTGACTTGCCAGTAATTGTACAGCTGTTAAGATCCCATCTCATCCATCCAGTAACACTTTGGTAGCAAGAGACTAGTGATATCCGTAGATGCTCTGTTTGCCTTTTGTCTTTGTCCAAAAAGTGAAGCAGGGAGCATGTGGGAGGGGACCAGGGGTGTGTGGGGTTTGGTTTTAAAAGTGAAAACACGTTTAGGTGAATACCAATTCGTGATCTGGAGGTTTTGAGGGAATCATTTGGGTTAATGAAGGGTTAGATATTAGGGTTCTTGGGAAAAAGATTTGGGGATTTTAATATGGTGGGGGATTATGATGTATGTTGCCTGGTTTTGTTATGTTAAGTATAACATAATTATATGAATTTTAGTTTCTAATAAAACAGGTTTAAATGAAAGTAGAAAAAAAAGATTGGGCTGGTTTGTATTGGGCTTATGGGTAATGTTGGGATGGTTGGGTAATTGCAATTTAGGTCCTCCCCTTAACGGCTGTTAGTCCAAGTCCTTTGCAACTTCAGTCCTTTTGGCTTTTCACCATTAGTCCTTTTGTAGAATAAGGACTTATGGTGTAAATTCTTTAAACATAAGGGCTTTTCTTGTAAGATCTTCAAACTTTAAGGACCCCATTCATATTTTTGGATATTTGAGGGGTGTAAAGTGTCATTCTTCAAAAGTTGAGGGACCAAACTTGACATTCTTCAGTTCTTCAAGGGTATTTTTGAAAAATTCATTCTTCGTGTCCGGTTCTTTGTGCGGCTTCGTTTCCTGTGTTCGTTTTTGCTTGATTCCTTTGATTTTTTGGTGAATTCACGATATCCGTACCTAAAATACACAATGAACAAACACAAGCATATATTTGGGTATTTTGACGATATTTTAAGCGTTTTAAGCCCGATTTGGACGATGAGACTATGTATAATTGCAGTCTCATCACTCCCCCATACTAAACCATTGTCGTGTCCCCACGCAATGCTAGAATTATGTATCATAGCACTTCCAAAATTCATTTTATGATGACATTTATTGAAGACATAAACTTAAATAAACTACTACACGTGTTTTAGACATAATGTATTGTTTTCATCACGATAAAGTGACTTTTCGGATCATAGAACAAGAACACGTGAATGCTTCGTTAGAAATAATTTCGTCGTCCTCGATTTTCAGCCAATTCCATGCTAAGCGTGTAACGAGATCATTGTTATTATAAGTTAGCAACACGATCATATCTGATGAGTGTTAATTACGAACCTAAACTCCCTTATTCCTACTTGGTATCTCTTATATTTTATTTTTGTCTTAATGATCACGAGGATACATCATTGACTTATGCGTGAATAGAGATTAAGTCTAAAAATAGAGTCTTAACGTTGTAACCAAAATCATTAAATTAATAATTCATCCTAATAGGCAACGATGTCAAAAAATTAAGTCAACAAGAAGGATCGATAAACTCGGTTTTATAACGGTTTTGAACATGAGACTTATTACCAAGACTTTTATACGCCCCCTAACGGAAGGGCCTTATTATCATAGGTTTACCTCCATCTTTTATTCAACTCCGCCATGGAGCTTTTATTATGACTTCGGTCTTGCCTTGCCTTTTATTATCTGCCTCATTGGTGGTTTTATTAGCCAAAGACGTATATCCTCACGCTAAAGCGAATTTTGGATCTTTAAAGCTTCAAAGATTAAGGCTTGATTCACTTTCAATTTGTGCTTAGATTTTTCGGCCTTGTGAGCTTCAAATTTTTGCTTAATTTAGGTGAGCACTTGAAATCTTATTATTAGGTGAAGCTTTCGATTATTCGGATGCCAATACTTCAAAACCGTGACGCTGGCGATACCTTAATGTTGTCCCATATATTTGTGATGATTAAGCAATGAAGAGAGAAAGAAAATAGATGAAGAAGAGATGAATTTCTAGAGAGAGAAAGTAGTGAGAGAAAGTAGAGAGAGAGATGATTAACTTGGTGAGATTAGATTAAGAAAAGAAGTTACAAATGACCATCCACCCTCCTAACATGCTAGGAGGGTAGTATATATAGTCCACCCACATGCGGGCTTTAATGGACTATATATTGGGCTGGGCTTGTCTTTTGGACTTTAATTAGTTTAAATCCAAGCCCGTGAACCACGACTAAATAACTACTTATAACAACGTTCTACTAAATATTACAATAGAAACCTATGACCGAACATTCTTGTTTGACTCAATATTTTGAGGCTAACAATCTCCCCCAATGTGAGGTCATTCCTCTTTGATATTTGGATTCCAATGGAGATTTATGAATTTCGTCATAAATGAGTCTTGAACGTGTAACAGTAGTTTTGTTCCTTCATGCTGTGATCTTTGAGCCTTTGTCGTTGTCTTTCGACTTTGTCTTTTAGTCTTGAGATCTTCAAATCATTCTTGACTTGTCTTTGCCATCTTGTGATCTTGTGTCTTTATCCACATGCTCACACTATCAATTGTTGGATAAGTCTCTGGGCATGAATATGTGGTTGTGAATCTTTGACTTTGCTGAGTACACCGTGACGCCACCTTCTCGAGACAAAACATAGACACGGACTGAATGGCTTTGACATTCGTCCTAAATCGGTAGCGTTTTACCTCCGGTCGATGAAGACCGTTATACGATATTAAATATCGTACCTGTGATCAGGTAGATTCAATTAAGAATCTCCTTGACAGGGTTTCGCGGCAGTACTAGCCGTTCTCTTTACTCGACCGTCTCAAAGCAAGACTGCGAACATAAAGAGTGAATCAATTGGATAAATATCCGCTTGATTAAAGTCGTCAATTCAAATTCCTGGAACAAGTTTGATTCATTAAGAATCTTACCATTGTTGCTTTCCAGTTGACACAAGTTTGATTCATTAGAATCTCACAAGTCACCTACCGTAGCGCTGTTTGATGTTGACGCTAGAAGGATTTCCATTCGTCACTGTGAATATTAATAAATATCACTCTGAATGTTCTGGCAAGACCATAAAGATATTGCGTAGAAACCTGAAACGAGTTTGAATCAATTCAGAATCAAACCACTGTTGCTTTTCAGTTTTACATATGTTCAATTCATAAAGAATCTTGCATATGACCTACCGCAGTGCTGTTTGATGTTAACACTGGAAGGATTTCCACTCATCATTGTGAATACTAAGTAGTATCACTCTGAGTGTTCTAGCAATATCGCAAGGATATAGCGTAGGACTCTCTTGATCTTCATCCGTGTGTCCTAACGAGATTTGATTGATCTCTTGGCTCTAGACTCGATTTGTGCACTTTTAGTGGTCGGAGGCTGGAGCAGATGCCACCTATTCAATATCAACTATCTCGGAGTGAGAAAGTCAATAGAAGTCGTGTTGATCTCCGTGACAATAAAACAAACTTCTTTTGAGAGAAGCCTGAGTAGCTAGGAAAGGGTTGTGCTTCACATCACTGGGTCCATGATGAGTTTGTCTTCATGATGAGTTGACCCGGTTTCTACCTAAGTTGTATGGAGGGCTTCTTTCTTTACACCCTTTATCCTTACATTTCTTTTTCATTCTTCAACCCCTTCAATGCTTACCAAGACATCATTAATAGCACCTTGTTGTGATTGTTCCAGTGCTATCATCAGTACTTAGTCGGCATTCAGCTACGTTCACATTCTACTCCATCTTTCCTAAGGACTTCTAATAATCTATTGGATTGTCCCTGGGAAGATCCCTCCGGTTCTGGTTGGATCATAGGACTTAAACCTAACCACCCTTTTGACACCAATAACGTCGTGAATTAAAGATGTTGTGGGTATTTGATCGTAACCATGAAAACCACTTTAAATTCTAACAAAGTGTTTGAAAAACATTTAACACCTTGCTAGTTTTGTCGTTTCAGAAAAGCTCCCCCTACACATGTGCATCGATAATCGAAAGTGTTTCGCACATGTGGGTAAGAGTTAAAGTGCTTGAGTCTTATATATGATCACATTTTAATCACATTTTCTCCCCTATCTCTAATATATAAAATCTTTTGATATTAGAGATACCAAATTTGATTAAAATATATTTTGAAAAATAGTCTTGAAAATCTTCGGGAGAAAGATGTGTCAATCTATGCATGAAGTTGAAATGCTCCCCCTCAAAAATTGATCCAATGGAATTGTCATTACGAGGATGTGATCCACATTAAACTTTTGAGGATAGGAGTTGTTGAACACACAATTTTTGAAAGATTTTGAATATCATTGAGAAATTCTTGAAAAAATTGTGTTCAACGCTTTTTGAAAAATCAATTCTTTTTGACGAAAAGGTTTTTCTAAAGCATAAACTTGAGTTCATAGACTTTGAATGTCTTGACGAATCCACTCAAGTGTAAGAAGATTTAACTTCTTTTGCTAAGGGTAAGAGTACAAAAGCGTACACTCCCCCGTGAATTTAGATCCGGGTTGCAATCTGAAATTGATTACAAGCCATTGTGTTGAGCTCAAAAACGTTGAATGTTTTGTGACAAGCTCAACCCAAGATAGATTGCTCTACCCGTTGTTGGAAATATTGTCCAAAATAGACAATTTCCTTTTGAAAAGATAGAAATGACATGTTTTGAAAAATATTTACAACTTTCATTCGAGCTTTATGTACACACCCGTGTCGTTATTGAGCGACATTTCTAGGTACGTCCATATTATCGATACTGAAAGACATGTCGAGAAGAATATTTTTGGATTATCAAAGATTTTTTACTTTTGTATTTTGCTTTTTGATTAATATTTACAGGTAGATGTTTGATAGATGAATCAAGCAGGCTTCTTTGCCAGAACCTCCAGTTCTGCTGGAGTCAAACATCTCATACCAATTTGCCTAACTAGATACGCAAACCTCTCTTTCGAAAGAGCTTTTGTAAACAAGTCAGCTAATTGGTAATCTGTTCCAACAAAGTATAGTTCAACGATACCTCTTTCAACTTGTTCCTTTATGAAGTGGTATCTGACATCAATGTGCTTCGTGCGGGAATGTTGTACCGGATTGCAGGAGATGGCTATGGCCGACTTTGAGTCACAGTACATAGGTACTTTATCAAAATAGAAGCCATAATCCGTGAGTTGTGTTCTCATCCAAAGAACTTGAGCACAACACGCAGATAGAGACACATACTCCGCTTCGGCTGATGAAAGTGACGTGCAATCCTGCTTCTTGGAAGACCATCCCACAAGCTTGTCTTGACCTAGAAATGGTGCACCACCAGAAGTACTTTTACGTGTATCAAGACACCCTGCATGATCAGAATCTGAATAGGCCGTTAGAAAGAAACCGGTTTCCCTCAGATACCAGAGTCCCATGTGAATGGTATTCTTAAGGTACCGAAAGATCCGTTTAACCTCCTTGAGGTGCTTTTCAGTGGGTCGTGCTTGATATCGGGCACAATAGCATGTAGCATGATGTATATCAGGCCTGCTTGCTGTCAAATACATGAGGGACCCGATCATGGAACGATATCTCGTTTGATCTATGGGTAATCCCTCCAAATCAGCATCTAGGGATGTGGTTGATAATGGTGTCCCAACGGGGTCACATGATGTCATACCATGCTTTTTGATTATCTCTTGACAATACTTAGCTTGGTTAATGAAGATACCACTTGGGGATTGGTGAACTTGAATTCCTAGAAAGAATTTTAGTTCGCCCATCATAGACATTTCAAATCTGCTGTGCATTACTTTTTCAAACCATTTTGAAAGTTTTGGGTTTGTAGACCCGAAAATAATGTCATCAACATAAATTTGCACAAGCAGAATGTCATCCCCATATTTATAAGTGAACAAAGTTAAATCAATGGAACCTTTTGAGAAACCTTTGGAGACCAGAAATTTCGAGAGCTCGTCGTACCACGCCCTTGGAGCTTGCTTGAGTCCATATAGTGCTTTGTGGAGACGATACACCTTGTCAGGATAATGAGGATTGACGAATCCTTCCGGCTGCGTGACATAAACTTCTTCCTTCAAAGGACCGTTAAGAAACGCCGTCTTTACGTCCATTTGATAAACGATGAATCCCTTATGTGCAGCATAAGCAAGAAAAATCCTGACCGCTTCCATTCGAGCTACTGGTGCAAATGATTCTTCAAAATCAATACCCTCTTTCTGTCCATACCCTTTAGCCACAAGCCTAGATTTATTCTTGATGATCGTGTTTTCTTCATCCATCTTGTTTTTCCAGATCCATCGAAGATTTAATGGTGTTACATCGTATGGTCTGTCAACAAGTTCCCAGACTTTAAGTCTTTCAAATTGTTGAAGTTCATCCGTCATCGATTCAATCCAAGCATGATCGGCTAATGCTTCTTTGATGTTTTTCGGTTCAGCTGAACTCACGGCGAGTGCGAACATACAAACATCGCCATCGGTTTCAAGCTGTCGTCTTGTACGAACGGGCTGTGAAGGGTTTCCAATGACATGAACCAAAGGATGATCTCGGGTCCAATGATGTGTTGAAGGATGTCGTTGATAGAAAGTATGCATATTTGACGGATCAACATGGCGAGTAGAAGACTCTCCAGTTTCGTGTACCGGTGTACCGAATGGGTTGATGAATTCGTCTTCGTCAGATAATGCATTGTTTGCTTGATTTGTGTTCTCTGGAGCAATGACAGTAGTTGTGGATGTTGTAGGATCGATTGTTGAAGTGATATTTTGAGGAGGTAAATCTGCAACAACCCGTGTTGAAGTAGATGAAGTTGTATCCATTTGTTGACGATGATCGGTATCATCATTCTTATCATGAGTGACAGCGGAAGACTTCGATACAACTTGTTTCTCTCCTGTGAAATATTCATCATACATTGGTCCATATAACATTTCCAACTCTTCAATTGTCGTGTCGACTGTCATATCAGTTCTAGGAACATTTTCTGGAACCAGCGTTGAACTTGACGGTTCATTGCTGTGGTCTTGATTTCCGAGTTCCGTGCGGTTGTGAACGGAAGTCGTTTGTCGTTGTGGGTCGGGACTTAAACTGTTTTGTTCAAGTGCCATCTCTTGAGATTCATCAAATCGGATGTGAATTGTCTCGACAATCAATTTTGTTCTTTTGTTGAACACTCTATATCCCTTAGACTGAGTTGCATATCCCACAAGAATACATGCATCACCTTTCTCTTTCATCTTATCCAAATTTTCACCATCTCGAATAATGTAGCAAGTACATCCAAAAACATGAAGGTGTTTGAGTGAAGGTTTTCGATCATGAATTATGTGATATGGTGTCTTGTCGTGTCTTGGGATAATTAAGGAGCGGTTTTGTGTGTAGCATGCGGTTGACACGGCTTCGGCCCAAAAGTATAGTGGAAGTTTTGAAGCGGATAATAATGTTCGAGCAGCTTCAACCAAAGTACGGTTTCGTCTTTCAACAACGCCGTTTTGTTCGGGTGTTCGAGAAATAGATGTTTCATGTTCAATCCCTTCGGCTTCAAAATACTTTCTCAGAGTAGAATTCAAAAATTCTGTACCTCTGTCAGTACGAACCACTTTAACTTGAGCTTGAAGACCACGTTGTATCAATTTTAGGAAGCTGATGAGAACTTCGGGTGTTTCATCCTTGGACCTCAAGAAGTGAGTCCATGTGTACCTTGAGTAATCATCAACAATTACCAGAATATATTTCTTTCCATTGATACTCTGAACACGCATTGGACCACACAGATCCATGTGAAGAAGATCTAACCGTCCTTTAGAGCTTGGTGTTGTCTTTGTTTTGAAGCTACTTCGTTTAGCTTTACAAAGTTCACAAGAAGAACAAAGATGATCTTTGATGAATTTCAAGCTTGGAAGGCCTCTCACAATATCTTTCTTGGAAAGCAAGTTAATGGTATCAAAGTTGAGATGAGAAAGACGTTGATGCCATAACCATGCCTGAGTCATTGAAGCTTTAGCCATGAAGCAAATTGGAGTTGATGAAGTTGTGTCTTGAAGTGAAATTGTGTAAAGATCAGTACCCCATGTACCGGTAAGTAAGTCATTCCCATCATAATCACGAACAAAACATGTCTTCTTTCTGAAAGCAACTTCCAAATCCGCATCACAGAATTGACCAACCGAGAAAAGATTGTGATTGAGCCCTTCGACGTAGTATACCCTTTTAATCGTGATATTCCCCTGAACCAAATCTCCATATCCTAGGATCGGTGCAAATTGATCATTTCCGAATCGGACCGTACCTAGGAACTTCTCCACGAAGTTAATTAGAAGCTTGAGATTCCCCGTCATGTGCTTCGTGCATCCGGAGTCCATTATGAAGAGAATTATTTGTATCACCTGCAGAAGAGTTAGAACACGATGGAGCATTTGCTAAATTGGATACCACAGTAGTTGTGATAGTAGAATCATTAGTGTCCTTATCAACATTTAAAGGCAAACTAACACTCGTTTTCACATTTTCTGTCCTAACTTTTGGCATCCATTTATATCCGGGAGGACATTGATTAGCAAACCACCATTTCCAAGACTTACTGGCAGACTCATATAATTCCTTAATTTTGCTTCTAGGATTCTTAGTGGTGGAGTCTGATGCATTACTTTTCTTAGTGGGGGTAGCACCAGAATGGTTCACTTTGCGTTTGGGTTTACTAGCTCTAATAGGCATTGCAACTTGCTTCTTAGTTCTAGTATCTACGCCTTTGACTTTATTTATAGCACACATAGAATGATTAGCATTAGCACACTTGCCACATTTGACACAAACAAATTTCACATTCATAGCATTCAAAGTCGAATCATTCAAATCGTCATGACACGCGATTACAGACGTTTTATTCTTAGAAACATTGAAAATCCTAGGGTGTTCTTCTACTTGCTTCATCTTCCCTTGATACTTGTGTTTCCAGACCTTATCATTCTCTTGAGTGCTCTTAAGCTGAGGCCGGCTAACACTAGTAGTGGAGACTATTCATGTAGTAGAAGACACACGAATATTAGTGTTTCTAGAAGTCTGAGGCGAGTGAGTATCTTTGTTTGTGGGCTTAGTGGGCATTCTATACATCCCTGGTTTAATCACATTATTGTGCTTAACGCTTGGTGCTACAGGATTCCTTATGGGTTGAGCTTGTGGTAACCTTTCCTTTCCATCCATCTTGGGGGCAAACACAGGTTTTGCAAACGAGGAATTAGATAAAGCAGATGGTTTTCCCAAGATAGAGGATCTATTCTCTTTAGAGGCATTGGGTTGTCTAACAACATTTTTCTTAATGCTAGGTTCCACAATTTTTCCACCCATTTTAGCAATGAGTTTCTGCAACTCAGCTATCGCTCTGTCCCTGTCTTGTAATTGAGCTTTCAACCCTTTAATTTCCAAATTCTGTTCATTCATTTCTCGAAATGTTTGGGAAAGTTTTTCTTGCAATTTATTATCATGTGGAAAACGACCAACGTCTTTTTGCAAAGCAAGTTCAAGTGAATGACAATATTTTTGAAGGAAATCAGTTTTGTGTTGAAGTAACTCAAAAGCCTTTTTGTCGACATTTTCTTTCCGTTTCGAAAGCTCAATTTCAAGACGTTCACATTCTTTGAGCTTATCAAGATATTGGCATGCAACTTCAGAATATTCATCAATATCAGCACAGGATGTAAAATAAGCACACATAACATCTTTAGAAACGCATTCTTGTAAGAGTAAATCATATTCATCAGAAAAAACGGACTTGTCCATTTGAAGATCATCAATTGCTTTCTCAAGAGACTCAACATATTGTAAATCATCAAACATTTCAGACCGAATTAAGCTTTCGAATTTAAGAACATTTTCTTTTAGTGTGGCCGCGTTCGGTATTAAGATTTGTTTGACAAGCACAGTTATGTCTTGAGGAATTGGTTTCTTCCACTCGTCATTTTGTCGTTGTTTCCAATCATTATCAATAATGGACTTAATATTATCTATGTAATGAGTAAGAAACCCAAATATCTGCCTACTCTTGCTTTTAGAAGCATCTAGGGGCAAGTAGTTGATGAACTTAGAAACGTTTGTTTTCTTAGTGGCAAACGCTTTCTTCCATTGAATTCTCTTTTGCCTGCATTCTAAAAATACTTCCTCACGAGATTTCTGAGTTTGTTTGTGGAACAGACCATAAAGACTATTCTCATAAGCATAATTATATGGTTTCACAAACTCCTTATTAACTGATTGTTGACTATCAGCATCCCAAAGGGCAGTCTCTTCACTATTGGCACTTAGAGGCATGCAATCAAGATCTGTCCTTTCAGTCTCATCAAGATAAAGATGCGGGTTCGCAGCTTGAGCTTTGGCAAGGTACTCAGGACTTGCAAAGCTAGCTTGACCCTTAAACATCGATGGAGGTGCTAGCATTCTTACGGATTGAATAGAATCATGCGTTTTATAAACAACATTCTTCAAAAAGTCGACTTGTGCTTCTAGTTTTGTAACTTTTTCGGTTTCTTTATCATATCTACTTTTGAAGTCTTGTTTTAACGCATCTACCTCTTGTTTCTTATCCTCTAGAATTTTAGCAGAATCAGTAGTGGTCATAGAGAGCTTTTGTTCAAGTTCATTAACTTTGGTATTGGCAAGGTACGTTTTTTGACGTTCATCCATTAAGAAAACATTATATTGACGCTTCTCTTTAGCTAACAACTCAAGAGTTGTGTTATATTTGTTTTCAAAATCGTCCTTTTGACTTTTTAACGCACTACCCTTGTACCCCTCAAGCTCTTTGGTCTTTTGAAAAAGCTCAGCCCTATTACTTTCAAGGGTCTCATTAGATTTAATTAGAGCGGCTTTGCATTCTTCAAAGTTTTGAGTGAGCGCTGTGTTTGCCTTCTTTAATTGCTTTTGACTCTTTCTAGTTTCATTGACATCTTTTTGTAAACTAGCAATTAAATTAGCAAGCGCGACACGCTCCTCATCATCATACTCATTTGCATGTTGATCATTCTCAAACTCATTATTGCACATGGCTGATGAATTGGGTGTGGTATTGCTATCAACCTTTTCCGTCATACATGTGTCAATAAGGTTTGTTGTTTGATCACTATGCTCATGCGTATTGGCATTGGCAAACACATTAAATTCAGCATTGTGTACCTCTTCCAATGGCTCAGAATCGTAAACAGGACCATTATCATAGGAAGGTGTATTGCTGATGACATTCTCATTCTCAGAGTCGATGTGTTGTTTGCCAGAGCTGCTGTTGTCTTTCCCAGAAATGTTGTCATCATTCCCTGAACTCTGCGTTGGAGTCTCATATCTGCAGCTTATATTCTCAATATCTGATGCGATACCACAGCTGGTATGAAGTCTGTCATCAATGGTTTGTTGCATCTGTATTGTGTGATTCACATAGGTTACAATGAAGTCGATGTTGCGGGTTATCCGATCTTTGTATGATAAAGCATCCATTCCATGATATCGCTTGAAGCACTCGTTGGTAAGCGAAGACTTGATGAAGTCAGAAGAAAACATCGTTTCAAGTGATGTCTTGAGATCAGTGAAAGTGATCTTGCATTCACTAGCAATGATTCGTTCGTTGACAAGTTGTGTTTGAAGTTTATCCATGACATGAGTGAATGTTTTGCTGAATGTGCCAGTGGATTCACGTAAGTCGAACAAGACTTTTGAAAGGTTCTGAAAAGAATCTTGAAGTACTCTAAAACCGTCCATGGCATTTTTTCTTAAGAAACATATCTGTTGTTGTAGTCGTTCCATTTCAAGGTCTTTCACGTCTGAACTTTCAGTAACCGCATTACTCGTTGGCATGATGATCGTCTCTCTCTGTGGATGAAGTGACTTAGGATCTTAAGTAGATTTGTTGTGATTGTTGTTGTGGTTTAAATTCCGAAAATTGCAATTTTTCTCCAGGCCGACAATAAATTCTCCAGTCCGACTAAAACGGTAGTCCAAAAATTTTGTAATCGCCAAAATTTGAAATCGAGCTAGAAATGTCCTAAAACTAGTATGGAAAAACTTTGAATTTACTTGACGAAAATTTTTTAACTCTTTTTTTTTTTTTTTTTTTTGATCTTCGTGGAAACGATATTCCGAAACTAGTCTAGATGGTGGCTAAGACTAAAAAATACTCAAACAAAATTTAGCAAAACACATCATCGGAATAACCAATCGGAATGTTATCGGAATAACCAATCGGAATGCCAATCTGAATGCACCAATCGAAATGCCAATCTGAATGTACCAATCGGAATGCCAATCTGAATGCACCAATCGGAATGCAAATCTGAATACACCAATCGGAATGCAAATCTGAATACACCAATCGGAATGCCAATCTGAATGCACCAATCGGAATGCAAAACTGAATACACCAATCGGAATGCAAATCTGAATACACCAATCGGAATGCCAATCTAAATGCACCAATCGGAATGCAAATCTGAATACACCAATCTGAATCAATAAACCCTTTTCAGATTACACCAATCGGAATGTATCCCCCTTTTCTAGGACAAAACTCAACCAATACGTGATTTTAAGCCAAAAAATGATCAAAAAACCCAAAAATTTTGTGTTTTTAGCCAAAGTAAATATACCAAATCACTACTACAACTATGTATAAGATGTAGATGATTAAGCAAAGCACGGAAAACACAAAAAAAATTTGAATCCGAGATGATTTATGGATTAAATCATTCGAATCAAATATAATAACACCAACCAATCACAAATCTACCCCGTGGCGATTGATACCAAATGTTGTCCCATATATTTGTGATGATTAAGCAATGAAGAGAGAAAGAAAATAGATGAAGAAGAGATGAATTTCTAGAGAGAGAAAGTAGTGAGAGAAAGTAGAGAGAGAGATGATTAACTTGGTGAGATTAGATTAAGAAAAGAAGTTACAAATGACCATCCACCCTCCTAACATGCTAGGAGGGTAGTATATATAGTCCACCCACATGCGGGCTTTAATGGACTATATATTGGGCTGGGCTTGTCTTTTGGACTTTAATTAGTTTAAATCCAAGCCCGTGAACCACGACTAAATAACTACTTATAACAACGTTCTACTAAATATTACAATAGAAACCTATGACCGAACATTCTTGTTTGACTCAATATTTTGAGGCTAACACTTAATGTTTTCCCAATTTAATTACATGGAAGCTACTAAAACAAATTAGAAACCAACAATAGTGACTAAACCGCTAAATCAATATTTATTAACAGTTTATTATACAAAAGCGTGGGGAGAATAAGCTAATATTTATTACACATGAGATCGTGACGATTACGAGACTTATAAATAACTCTATCATTTCTCATCCTCATTTAAGAGACTTAGCCTAAAAAGTTAAGGAATCGAAGCTAAGTGCTCAACACGCACGGTCGAGTAAAAAATTACTCTTATTCTCACCATCGGAAAACCTACATTCGTGTCTTAAACACTTATGAAAAATAAGAAAAATTTTAAAATTTGGCCATTTTTAGCCTTATTTTGCAACAAAACGATAACAAAAAGGTGAATATTGGATAGCGTGTTGACGTAAGCAAGGTGAAGTATCTACTCACCCCCCATACTAAAACTAAACATTGTCCTCAATGTTTCGAGTCTAGCGGTGAAAACACCCCCATACTAGAGACGAAGTCGAATGCTTAATCTCGAGCATGGAAAGGGTAAAACGAATAACCTAAAAGCCGTTTATGAATTATGCTAATAAGATAAACGTTAGAACATAAAAGGATATCATCGGATATCGGAATATCCAAAGGCAACGATCGAAGCTCGAGTGCTACGTAAAACGAACACGAGAGGCTTCAATGATGTCGATGAACCTAATGAATCACAATCACAAACAACCACGAAACAAAGGTTGGAGGAGCACAAGTCCCCTCGTTACGTTAAACTAAGAAAGCAATAATATTTACATGGATAAGCATGAGAAAACCCCACGAGGCACCTTGTTTTTGATAACCGAGTCAAAAGCTCGACTCGAATCCCCATAAATGTGATCATTTAGGGATAATCATGGTATGGTCATTTTTGGTGGGGCTTACATGGTAAACAAGGCCCAAAAGCAACCGATATAAAGGACTAAGTCCTTTGACGATGCAAAATATCGGGATCGAAGATGGTGTCCTCGTTGGAGAAATGTGAGGGAACATAAGGGGCTTCCCCTACACTAGATCCACACCAACCGTCGTCAAAAGGAGTAGACGAGGTGGTAGCACTCATAAAACGCGGTGATGACGGAGTTAAACATGTAGAAAAATCTTTTAAAACATCTTTAAAATCTTTTCCTTTTTCATCCTTTAAAAACTCTTTATGAAAACCCGATTTGATAATGTTGAAAACATTTAGCGTGTCAAATTCAAAATTAGTCGCGCTAAAAATCCTCACATTTAAGTCACGGTTAGGGGGTGGTGGATTATATAAGTTCTCAAAACGTTTATCAATAAAGAACACCGCCCCCTCGGGGTCAAAATACTCGTCATTCTCATGAACGTCGATCTCATCGATTTCTTCATCAAAGATAGGCTTGTCAAACCAAGGTTTGTCATTCCCCTCCTTGAGTATTTTAGAAACTCTCTCGAAAAGATCACGATCAAGCACGAAACCATCATTCTTTTGTGGGGATTGTTGATAAGTTAGATCCTCACGAATGTGGTAAACGTAATTCTCATTTGAGGAGTGTTGATTAGGTAACTCCTCGAGAATTGGATTTTTGGTGGTCACATGAGTTGTTTCGTCATCAAAAATAAGACGTTCCAACTCATTTAGTTCATCCTCGATTCTGGAAAGATCGACCTCACTCGTAGGTGGAAGTGAAGGAATAAGAGATAGCTCTCGTTCAATAATTTCCTCAATCTCGGGATCAAACTCATAATCATCGTACTTCACATGTTTCTTTTTAGGAGAATCAAAAATTGCATGTGGATTTCGAAGTACGTGATCAATCTCGGCAAAATCGCCATCGTCATCGTCAAAGAAAGAGTCGATGTGAGTACTCACAACCATGGTCTTACAAGTCGAATGACTATGCTTAGGTGACTTTTCTAAGACGAGAGGATCGATGTTGATAAACCCTTTAGCCTCAACGGGTGTTGGGCTAGGCAAAGGAGGCACTTCGATGGAGTTAGAAGTTGAAGCCTCAAAGACGTGGTCCTTCGAAGGTGGTGAAGACGAGTCCATTTTGGTCATGTCGTGATGGCACTAACGTCGCCCTTCAGAATTGGTGTTTCACTTGTTTCGCTAAATACATCCCAAAGTGAGTTTTCATCCATAAATTTACACATACCCTTTTGAATTAGGTACACGTACTCTTTATCATTAAAATCATCATCTTTAAAACCGTTTTTCTTAATTCTTTCAAAACATGCATTAAGCCTCATTCATTCCGCTAAAGTGAACATTTTGAAATCATTAGGATTTGAGTCATTAGGTTTTGAAACCTCGGTTTTTTCATTATCATTAAACCCTTGGGATTTTCTAGCGAAAAACTCCATTTTGTCATCCCCATATCTCATAGTAAGTCTCCCCTCGTGAACGTCGATTACGGTTCGAGCCGTTGATAAGAATGGTCGGCCTAAAATAATGGGACATTTAGGGTCACACTCGTAATCGGATATAACGAAATCCGCGAGAAAAACAAACTTTCCAACTTTGACATAGACATCCTCGGCTATTCCAATTGGTATTAATGGAGTACAATTTGCAAGCTCGATTGTCATGTTCGTGGGGGTAAGTGAAGGCAATCTCATCAATTTCCATAGAGAATGAGGCATAAGATTGATGCTAGCACCTAAATCGGCAAGGGCTAAACATCCCTCAATCTCGGAAAAATCACAAGGTAGTAGAAATTGGCCCGGATCCTCTTCCTTTCTCGGCATACGCCTTTTAGGTTTTTTAAGAAGGATCGATGCACAAGTTTCTTCAAGGGTTACTTTGGTAAGGTCGATAAAACTCTCTTTTTGAACCGTGGATGGAATTTGAGGTACACGAGGGTGTTCACTCTTTTCCTTGGTCGCCACGTTCACCCCATCGACTTTAGAACAATAAGACGTCTTAGAAGTCGAGGGTTGAGAAGAAGGAACAACTCGAAATCCTTCAAGGTTAGGGGTAATCACACGACCTTTCTCACGAGACGAGGCGGCTTTACATTGTTCCTTCGGATTTGCAACGGTGTCACTAGGTAACGAACTCGATGAAGCACCCGAGGACTTGTTCATAATGGCTGAAAACATCTTTTTAATATCAATTTGTCCTTGCTCAATCTTAGTGTTTTGCAATTTCAAAGTATTTGTAAAGTCGTTTTTCAAAGTACCAATTTCTCCCTCTAATCGTCTCATATTAGCCTCATTCGTTTTCATGAATCGTTTGACGAACTATTTTAATTTGAATTAAAGTTCCCTTGGTTTTGATTGTTTCTTTGAAAATTTCCTTGATTCCCACTTGAAAAATTGTTGCCTTGGTTGTTGTTGTTTGAAAAATTCGAGTTTTGATTATTGTCTCGATTTTGCCAATTCAAATTCCGACCTTGATTATAACCTTGATTTTGATTCGAAAAATTTCCTTGTTGATTATTTCCTTGAAAATTGTTACGGTTTTGATTCGAAAAATTGTTGCCTTGGTTATAATTTCCTTGTTGTGATGGACCCGCGTTATTTTGATTTTGAAAATTGTTGTTTCCATTTAACGCACTCACATTCGACGTTTGGCCATCCGTAGCCGCACACTCGTAATAATTATGAGGTCCACCACAAAACGTACACGAAACCTCAACCGCTTTCACCGTAGCGGGAGCGTCTTTCTTTTGCATTTCAACGAGAAAAGACGTAAACACATTCGTCAACTTGTCGACTTTCGCATCAACTCTCTCAATGTCGCGATTAGAACTACTAACATTGGCGACATTGGAAACACTCGGTGCGTTGCGGAGTTGGTAAACCTTGGATCGGTTTTCGATAATTATCAAAGCGTCTTTCGGAGTTTTACACAAAAAGTTGCCACCGGCGGCAGAATTCAACGAATCTTGTTCTTGAAAATTAAGACCGTTGTAAAACGTATCGATTTGGTGCAACTCAAAAAAACCATGATGAGGACATTGCCTAAGCAATTCCTTAAAACGATCCCACGCATCTCTAAAAGATTCATTCGGTTTTTGCTCAAATTTCGTAATTTCATTTTTGAAAAACGTCGTCTTAGACGGTGGGAAAAATAATTAACGAACTTGGAAACGAGATCCTTCCACGTAACTATCGAATTTGGTGGCTCTTTCTCGTACCAATCCTTGGCGGCACCATCGAGCGAGTACGGAAATGGCATAAGCTTGACGACATCGGTGTCGACGTTCTTAAACTTGCTCGTGGCTAAAAGACGATCAAAATTCCGAATATGGTCGTGAGGATTATCGGCTTCACGACCTCGAAACTTCGTAGCTTGAATCAACGAAAGCATTCCGCTCTTAATCTCAAAATTCTCCGCTTCAATAGCGGGAATTACGATCGCGTCTCCATAACCCTCGGTGGGTGCTTGGAGCAATTCCATCATCGAACGATTGTCGGCCATCTCGTCTAAGGTCTCTTTAACAACGATATTAGGAACGTCGGTTTCTAATTCTCGTCTACGTCGTCGATTCCTTCGATTACGATTGCGTCGATTCGAAGCGTCGCTAGAATTAGAATAATCCTTCGATCGAGTGCGCATGCACTAAGCGTAGAATGGGTGGTAGCAAAGAAGATTCTTTTTGCGGTTTTTCGATTTTTCAATTTTTTTGGTTTTTGATTGTTTTTAATATTTTGGATTTTTGGATGTATCACGTAGAAACAAATATACAAATCTCCCATCGAATCGATCTTCTCGATTAAAGGAGCCTCAAGGAATGAAAACGATCACGTGGAGTGAACGTTCTCGATGACTTTAGAACGTTGGTGGAACACCAAAACGTTCAAGAGGGTTTAATCTTGAAAACAAGCAAATATAATATACGTAGATAATACTTGGGCGGCAAACCCTCGATTGGCCCTCTTTCTCAAAACACGCACAAGCAAGCGGGGGAAACGAGGCGGCGCTAAGCACTTAAGAGCCTTTTTCCCTTAGGTCGTGAAATACAACCGCCTTATACCCACCTTATAGTTTGTGTTAATTGAAATTAAGCCTCACGAAAGTATTTATCTATTTTGCCTTTTAACTTTTGCTTTGGATTCGAATACAATGATCGAGTGATGAGATCCCGAATCAAGGTTGCGTTTTCACGCTTTTGGAGTACTTGTATATTTATTGTTCTACGTAAGTACAATATAGTAATATATTCACAAGAAAAACGAAAACGATAATGGGATATCTACAATATAGTAAAAGATTGATTTGTGTTTAGTTTAGGAAAACTAAACACGATTTATTTGGATACTATAACATATTAATGAAAATAACAAAAATGAGTATGTACGATATTTACGCTTTCCAAAGATTGAAAAGCAAAAACGCACTACTCACACAAACACGATAATAATAATGGCACACTAAAAACACCTCCCCGGCAGCGGCGCCAAAATGATAGGTGTAGTGATACGTGTTTAGGAAAACAACGTATAAGTGCGACAAGTATTAAACTCGACGATTTAGGAAAACCGCAGTGTCGAATAAATTCCAAGTTCGTTCTCGAAGGAAGTATGTGGATTTAGTGTGCCAAATATATAAAATCAAAGTTTGGATTAGTGACGTTTTTGGTTTAGAAGAGAAAAAGTAAAGACGAGCTACGACTACGATTACACTACGACGTATTGACGTAAAACGATGACGTAATTACGTAAAACGTGACGAAATTAAAAATTAAACCTAAAAATTAATTAAAAGATTAAACTAAGTCTAAAATAATATAAATAAGGATAAAATCCAATAAATAATTTTTAAAACCTTTTATTAATTAAATATTCAATTTTAAATGCTAATTAAAGCCCTAAAATTAAATATACTTAAGAAAAAGCCCAAAATATTATTTTATTGAACTAATAACTCACTTATATTATTTAAAGACTAAAAAGTATTTTTCCTAAATTTTTGAAAACTATTTTTCTATTTTTAAAAGGCTAAAAACACTTTTTAAACTAAAATAATCATAAAAATAATAAAATAATGCTAAAAATAAATATTATTTTTCTAAAAATCTTTTTTTAACTAAATTAATAAGGGAAAAATGAAAAAGTTAAAAAAAAACTAAAAAAATTGGCTAAAAACAAACGTACCCCAAAGTACTCCAAGGTGGAGTACTTCTGTGTTGTCCAAGATCCTACCGGACAACAGGCTTGTCCAAGATCAGTGTTGTCCGATATCGGACAACACTAAAAAAATAAAAAAAAGTTGCAGCGTTCTCGGACAACAAAGAAAAACCTATTGTATGGTTTTTTCCGCTCGTTTTGGGTTGTTTTGCTGAGTTTTTAAGCGTGTTTGTTGCTGTTTTTGGGCAAGAAAGGCACCCCCACTTGCTTTGGCAAGTGAGGAGTCAATATAAATGCAAATAACACAGCAAAATCCAAGTACAAAGCACACCAAAATCAAGAAAAACATAAAGTGCCGACACAATATAGGGGCTGTGGGTATTTTAAGCTATAATAGTGGGTTAGAAGGCATCGAAACATAACAAAAACCATACAAAAGCTTAATACCAGATACTGAGATGCTGAATTAACCCTAAAATTATATGACATTCAAGTATTAAGCCCCGAAAGACGATAATCAAGCCCCATCATCTGCTGATATAAGCAGCAACAAATAATGGGGTCTGCGGGCTTGTTTTGAGTTAGACAGTGAGTATGTAAGAATCCTTTGAGCAACGGAATTCCACCAAACTTAAAACTAAAAGCTTCCAAACCTAGAACTATACGGGCGCTAGATGATAACCAAGAAAGAGGTTCCAAACGAACACCAATGCACACACAAATTAGGCACACACAAAAAAATCACAATCGAAAGAAATGGCTGTTGGTTCTTATATGCTTATCAGTGGGCTTGTGCTCTATTTGAAACCACTAAAAGCTGTCAAAATCTTGATACCCAAGATTTAATACCTACTTTCTCCTAAAAACTACCTAAATACTGAATACGGAGCCTTGAATCCCCAACTCAAATGCAAACAAGCTGCTGGTATAGTTTATGCAGAAAAAGCCAAAAGTGTTTACTCTAGTGCTCAATTTCTTAGCCTAAGGAAAATCTACAACCTCAGACCTATCGCATAACTAACTTATGAGATAATGAACGGATTTCAATTAGCAGATAACTACAAATAACAAGAAATCTAAAGAGTCTACACCTACTGATATAGTAAACTCAGAAACTAAAGAACCAAGATTTATCAAAGGATTTTGCTTCAAATCGAACTCACATAAACTTTAGCCCACCTTAACGTGTTTCAGGCACCAATATAACATGAATTAAACAACATTTAACCTAATCAACATGCAAAAGAAAAATATCACAAATAAATTCCAAAAATCAGTCAAGACAATCATATAGAGGGTTCAAGTTGTACCTAGCTTAGTTTTGTTCAAACCAAGTATCACCGAGGCTGATGCCTTCTCTAGTCGAATGATTCGAAGGAAAATGGAAGTTCTTGCGAGATTTGAGGGTGGTTTGTTGGGGTTCAACAACTGAACCAAACCACAAGGATTGTTATCAATGGACTTGTCACCTGCTAAGAAAAGCAAATAAAACCAAGCACCATAAACCCCTCTTGTAAGCTTGTTTGTCAAACAATCTTAAAAGAGTAGCTTATGCTACAGTAAACGAAAAAAAAGTAAGAGATTTTTTTTGTGAAAATCTTTGATGAAAAACTCTTGTGAAACCAATATTAACCAAACACGAATTTAACAAAGTGTGAGTAAATGAACAAACAAGTGATTGTCAGGCACTTCTTTAAGACATTCAGCAAACACTTTGGATCTCAGAATTTCTCTTTGCTCAAAACTTTTTAAACAAATAAAAAACTTTGATAAAATCTTTATACTAAATTGCATAAAAAGTAAAGTTTCTAAACTACAACATTAAGTAAATCAGGAACTCAACAATGCACAAGGTTTAAAACTTAATTTTCATTAATATCAAAAAGTTGTACATATGCTGGAACAAGAAAATAAGCTAGCTACTAGGTCCTATTTATACTAGTACTAAGAGTATTCTAGAACATGAAGAGATACATAAACCCTAACTACTTAATGTTCCAATTCTGCCCTTGTTCAATCAAACCTTGAAGATTCTTTCTTGGTCAAAAACTCTGCCCCGTGACTTGCCAGTAATTGTACAGCTGTTAAGATCCCATCTCATCCATCCAATAACACTTTGGTAGCAAGAAACTAGTGATAGCTGTAGATGCTCTATTTTCCTTTTGTCTTTGTCCAAAAAGTGAAGCAGAGAGCATGTGGGAGGGGACCAGGGGTTTGTGGGGTTTGGTTTTAAAAGTGAAAACACGTTTAGGTGAATACCAATTCGTGATCTGGAGGTTTTGAGGGAGTAATTTGGGTTAATGAAGGGTTAGATATTAGGGTTCTTGGGAAAAATATTTGGGATTTTAATCTGGTGGGGGATTATGATGTATGTTGCCCGGTTTTGTTATGTTAAGTATAACATAATTATATGAATTTTAGTTTCTAATAAAACAGGTTTAAATGAAAGTAGAAAAAAAAAGATTGGGCTGGTTTGTATTGGGCTTATGGGTAATGTTGGGCTGGTGATGGGTAATTGCAATTTAGGTCCTCCTCTTAACGGCTGTTAGTCCAAGTCCTTTGCAACTTCAGTCCTTTTGGCTTTTCACCATTAGTCCTTTAGTAGAATAAGGACTTATGGTGTAAATTCTTTAAATATAAGGGATTTTCTTGTAAGATCTTCAAACTTTAAGGACCCCATACATATTTTTGGTTATTTGAGGGGTGTAAAGTGTCATTCTTCAAAAGTTGAGGGATCAAACTTGACATTCTTCAGTTCTTCAAGGGTATTTTTGAAAAATTCATTCTTTGGGTCCGGTTCTTTGTGCGGCTTCGTTTCCCGTGTTCGTTTTTTCTTGATTCCTTTGATCTTTTGGTGAATTCACGATATCCGTACCAAAAATACATAATGAACAAACACAAGCATATATTTAGGTATTTTAACGATATTTTAAGCGTTTTAAGCCCGCTTTGGACGATGAGACTATGTATAATTGCAGTCTCATCACTTAGCTTGATTTAAATTAAGTGCACAATGTTCTTCGTGTAGGGGAGTTTACTCCCACAATCTTAAACATTGAGGATTATGTTTATATTAAGTGTAGGTGAGACTTCTATTAAATTAAAGTGGAATTTTCCATGAATATGTCCTCATTTTAACCGGAAAGTTAATATTTTTCGATGTTTTTCAAATATTTTGGCCTACTAATATTTTCCATTTATTTTCTTTTGATCTAAGAACAAACTATACAAATAAGTATACGTAATAGTCTGGATCACCACCTAGAAACACTTGGTGAACAATGTTTCAAGCAATATAACCACATAATATCTATGTACAAGTATCAAATACAATATACTAATTCTAATCTATCACATAAAGGAAAGGTAATTGATCACAAAACACTAATATTCACTAATCCAAAGCTAAATACAAGTTAAGAGCTAGTAACCAAGTGATAAGTGTGTAAACACTTACCCCTTTTACCACTAAAAACAAGGAAAAATAAGACCAAAATGTGCATTTAATATCGTAAAAGACAGAATTACGCGTGGTTTGTGTTTTTGTTGTGAAATAGGTACAAAAGGACAAAATTGAAGAAAACATGGGATTTCACGGGCTTTCATTGAAGAAAAAGACAAAAGACAAAGTTAAAGGACCAAAAGTGCAAAAGTATGAAAGTCCAAGGGCTTGAAATGAAGATTTGTATAAATTATAGCTTAAAGATCAAAATTTCCAAAGTTAAGGGACTGAAGTTGCCATTCTCCAAAGATCAAGGGCTGAATTCAAACATTTTCTATGAATGAAACAAGTTTGGAAAGTATTTACAATCTACCAAAGATATACAACTCCAAGGACTGTTTCTGCCAAAAGAGAAAAGAAAGAAGATAGTGGACACAACGTGGTCCACTTAAAAACACCCCATCTATCTCACTCGGATTGCCAGCATGGCAACACTTTTTCAGGAAAAAGAACCAGTATCTGCCCTCCACGTGTCTGTGTTTCCTTCGCCCTCTTAACCAGAATATGGAAAATGATACATGCCATTTCAAGCTTCGTCATCAACATGAAATCGACTCGTCTCAATGAGACGAGTCCAATGGTACTGGTCATGCTCCATGTCATTGCCTCAATCAAAAGAACCCAATTTATCCCCCTAACCCTAACCCACGTGTCCAATGCTAATTGGCACATTTGGCTATCACAACTGACATACCTGTCACCTGACACTCATTCCCTCACCCACACGCTCCTCTTACCTACCTTAACCACCTCACCTACTTTCTTTCACTCCCTATAAATAACAACACGCTCCTCACACGTCACATAACCCTTTACAGCTTTATTTTATCTTAAACTCTCTCAATTTAGTTTAATATGTTTTAGTTAAAGCTTATGTAACTTTTCCTTTCAAGTTGTACTTAAATTACTTAATCAATAAAAATAAAATTAAAAAAAATATTGTTCATTTTCGTCTTCCTTTGATTCTGTTGTGCTATGGTTTGAATTACTTATATTGTTACTGGTTCGTGTTATTGAGTTGGTATAAGAGCCTTTGGAGCTTGTTTGATGTTATTTGGTGAAGTATTGAAGATGTGTAGGTTTTGGGAGGGAAATTTAGATTTAAATCACACAGATCTTGAATCTGTGTGTTTTGGTGGTTGTTTTTTGTTGAAAGAGGTAGTATAGGTTAGAGGAGGTTAGGATTCGGCTTAATCTTCATCAAAGGTAGCCTGGATGTAAGGTAAATTCTATTTTCAATTTTGGCATAAAATTAGGCTAAATGTTAAACTGCTTTTACATGCTTATTTTTCTGGATTTGATTGCTTAGATATGATATTTATGTAGTATTTAGATGTTTTGAGTATTTGATGTGGCTTATAGTTCATTAGATTTATGTTCTCCTTTGTTAATTTTGCTTAAAATTTGTCACAAGGCTGTTTGGATTTAAGATCTGGTGATTTGTTGTTAAGGATTGGTGTTTGAGTTTTGGTGCATCACAATAGCGTTATATCTGTCACTCTAAATCAGTCAAACTTTTGGTGTGTATCAAAGTCAAAACGGATTTTACTAGGAAATGGTTAAGTTTGTGTTAACAAACATTGCCAACCAATCACTTTTCAAGCTTATTAAATCATTCATTAATCAGAGTTA
The DNA here is from genome assembly GCA_025667525.1 of Glebionis coronaria. NCBI lineage: Eukaryota > Viridiplantae > Streptophyta > Magnoliopsida > Asterales > Asteraceae > Glebionis > Glebionis coronaria. The sequence goes on from CM046878.1 coordinate 365,753,896, forward strand.
GGACTTGTGATTTAGGATTTTGGATAGCTTATAGGTTAATATATAATTTCTTAGTTGTGTGCTTTTAATTTCAACCACTAGATAATCCTAGATCTGCTCATAAAATAAGCTGTTCATTCATATTCAAACTGTCAACTTATTTGATTTTCATAAGTAGCTTTTTAATTGTTAATATGGCTTAAGTCCTTAATTAAAGTTGCTTATCTTCACCTAAACACTAGATCTGGAGGGTTTGGAGCTTATTCATGAAAGTCAAAAAGTCAAATTTGCTTAAAAATAAGCTGAATTAGAATTTTAGCTTGAATTGCTTATTTGAGTGCTTAAAAGGATTCTAATCAACATTTCGTCCATTATTCCACCTAATAAGTAGTTCTGATAAGTTTAAGCTCATAAGATAAGCTAGATAAGCTGTTTGAATTTTTTTTGCTTATTGAAAATTTGGATCTAGAGTTTTAGCTTATCTTAGAAGCTGATTTTAATTTTGACTAGCTTAAATTTGATTTAAAACGTTTTGCAAGTGGTTTGAGTTAATTTGGTTAAGAAATAAGCCAGTTCTAGCTTAAAACGTATAAGCCCGTTTTTGATTAAGTTGTAGTTGTTGTTATTGCATTTAGGACCTTGTTCTTTCTACTATTTAATCTTTTAGCACAAATGGTTAATTGCAAGTTAGTTTTTAACTTTCATCTATTTACATTCTTGGCCCAAATAGTCCCTGAGCTGGGTGAATTAGTTGGGCCAGTTACTGGGCTAGTTATTCGGTTTGGATTAAATTTTTTGGGTTAGGCTTCACAAGTATATTAAACCGGTTTTAGAATTAATAGATTTTAGATTTTCAAAAATAGATTTTATTAATTAAAATAGTTTTATTAAATATAAAAAAATATTAAAAAAATTGTAAAAATAATAAAAAATCATTTTTAATCTTTTGGCATTTTTACATTTTCAATTTGGGGTATTCTTAGATTTTTCGTTTTATTAGCTTTATATTTGCATTTAATTGTCCATTTACGTGTTTTGTTTACTGTACTTTGTCTTTAGATTGTGGTACGTGCACCTTTTTTTTAGAATAGTAAGTATATTTACATAATATAATATATTTACATTTTTACGTGCTTGTTTGAATTAACAATAGAATACCAAGTAAGCTTTATTAACAAAAAATGATTAATTTCTTTGATAAATTGGAAATCAATTCGAGTCGAGTCAAGGAGAAACAAAACTTAAAAGATAAACATTAAATATCCAATATTACCAAGATTAGCATATAAAATCCATTCCACATTAAACTAGAGTCTAATCTTTTCCAACTAATTATAAAACCCAATTATGAATCATATTAATATTATACATTTATCTCAAGCGAAGTTACAAATTATTAAAGCATAAGGTACAAGTTATCAAAGCATAGGATCTTAAGCTCCCTTGATTATCCCTAGAATATGATGAACCTATATAAACCCTTAAACTAAGAATGTAGAAACCCTAGAAGTCATAAACATACTATATAAGCCCTAGAATAAGCTTACATTAGAATATAAACCCTAATTACCCAAGATAGAAAGTCATTAGGATTAATGACCTAAAAACCCTTATATTAAGAAATCTACATAGATTCACTACCTAGTCTTTTAGGACAAGTCTACAAACACCCATAGAACTTAATTAAGGTTATAATATTATGTTAAGACAATGTACAAGTATACTAATGCAAAATGTTGGGTCCACTAGATGTGGATCTTTCAGCCTGTCAGGAACGGTGAACGACTTCTGTAATCACAAGTCTATTCACAGAGAGACTCTATACACAGTATAAGTGCGGAATACAAATACTATGAAGAAGAACAGAATAACTATAACGACTTGATCCTTTTCTAAGGATTTCTAATATTAATAAGAACTAGAATTATATTTGATGAAGGTATCTATAACCCTTCTGCCTAAGGTTCCTTTTATACTACAAGGAAAACCTAATACATCATTAACCAAAACGTGTAAAACTGATACGCATATCCTTTCCTAACATATCTCATGCATATCCTAACAGAATAATAACTAAATAATAAAGTTTGACTTTCTATAAGACCAGGAGCACGACTTGCTCCTACTACTACCATGACCAGGAGGAACTACATACCTCCTAGTCTACCTATTACAAATAACTATTCCAATGGTCTTAACAATCCTCCCCTAAACTTGAATTTGACCTGTTGAGTTCAAGTTTCCCGGTAAATCATGCAACAAAGCTTGAGGATTGGAACAACAAAAGAAACAGCAGCATCAGCAATATAAGGAACATAAGAACCGCTGCAACAATGAACACTTGAAGCTTCTCCAAAGCTTGAAACAAATCAGCATTGTGTCGAATCTTCACAACAACATGAGCAGATTTGATCAGCCTTTACCAAGTAGCTGCTCGCTCTTGGGCTAGCCAGTCTTTCTGGTGGAATAAGCATCACCAAGGGAGACCAGAACCCAGCCTAACTCTTAGAACGTGAATCAATGGTGAGTGGGGGTACCATGATGATTTTAGGCAAACCATCACAGCCGTCAACGGATTTTATATGTCTTTACTAGAAGTCGTACCCTTCTGGACTCACCAACTCTTAGCAATGAAGCATCGGTGAGTTGAAAACCCTATAGCTTTGAGCAAGCTATTATAGCTATCAACGGATTTGATAAAATCTTTACCAAAAGCCGTACCCCCTTGGATTAGCCAATTTTCAGTCTAGGACCATGGCAAGTGAAAACCATCCAGTTTTTGGTAACCTGGCAACCATCAACGGATTTGAGAATCACACCAAGAGTCGTACCCTCAAGGTGAATCAACTCTTTCTTGTCTGTGAGACATGGTGAGTTGAGCACCATTTGTTGTGTGGACCAGGTCCAACACCAGATGAAACACCAAACCGGCACAATTGTGAAGCAGTCAAAAGGAACCTAAGGTTTCGAAAAAGTATAAGCAGATATTATATTATTCACAAGTGTAAAATCCATGATTTGTTTAAAGTATAAGCAGATATTATATAAAAAGTATGTGTTTTTTTTAACTATCTAAAATGTAAGTCACCAATCATTGTACATATTGGTGAAAAGAATTGCAGTATAAACAGATGAACATAAAACTCAAAACATAAAAACTTACAAACATACCCATCACATACCAGACGCAACCACCTTCTCAGCATGCAACCGAGCTTGTATCCCTTCCACCAGTGTAGTCGCCATGGAAGTCTCATTCCCGGAAGGGGCATTGGAAATCTGCAAGTGACAAGCAAGCATGGCCTCCATACTAGCAATAGTTAACGAATAATCCAGATCCGTAAGCATGAATACCATGGCACCAGACTCCAACTCTAAGACATGCACTCCACAGCCAGCATATAACTTCCATCTCTTGATTACCCAGTGTGGCTGGTCCTTCCAGACACCAGAATGTGGAGCATGTGGAGGGGAATCAAGCATCATCTTCAAATCAGCCCACATTGTCAGACCAGGCCAAGAGGGCACTTCACTAGGATGAGTAGGCATACCAGCATCCACAAACCCATACAACGACATAAGATCCCTACAATCTACCCAAGTCAACACACCTTGCAAACCCGAAGCATAACGAACATAACCATCACTGATGAAAATCCTATGGGTGAAAGTACCAGGAATAGTCGCGGATGGCTTAACCGTCCAAGGAGTAATAAACCCCGTACCCATTGGCAATTCTGAGTCACTATCGGAAGCTGCATCAATAAGATTCTTAGGAGCACGCTTCTCATAAGGAACAGACTTGCCACGTCTAGCCATCTTCTTTCGGATGGAACGACGAGGAGTTGGAGCACCAGACGAGGTTTCAACCTTTACCTTCGCAGCAGGAATAGGATCAGCAGAAGTAGAATCAATACCTTGTCCAACCAAAGGATCAACGGTAGCTGCACCAGGAGAAGGAGTAGGTTGAGAGCCAGTCACGGGTGGTGAGGGTTGTGCCATGGCAGGAGTAGCAGTGGTGGTGGTAGTGGTAGCATAGGTGGTGGTGGTAGTAGGACCCGAAGAGGAAACAGGATGAGCAACCGAAGGTGTAGGTGTGGTACCAGCAGTAGAAACATCAACAACAGATGGGATACCAGTAGAACCAAGAGGAACATCAGATGAAGAACCAAGAGCAAAAGCAGGTTGAGAAGTAGGAACCACTCGTAGAGGAGGACGATAGATGAAACGCTCCGGAACCGGTGTGTTCTGACGCTTGATCATTCTTTCGTATAGATCCTTAAGCTCGTCAAAAGACAATTCCCTAACTCGTTCCCATGTCCAACCAATAGTAAAGTGAGCACCCGACTGATACTTGACATACCTCTGCATTAACTTTTTCTCCTCGGTTCTAGTCAAAGGCCTGTTCCGACGCTTCTCAATCGCAGTTGAGAAGCAAGCGATAATTGTTGCTTACGCATTAACGCCATAGCTCGTGGAATACAATTCTGCTCATTCACATCAGCACCCAAAAGATCAGTAAACTGCGAATAATCAGATGTAAGAATAGTGAGCACCCGCATCCAATCGTTATCATCCCAATGCATAGCATCATGCTGCAACTGTTCACGTCTTTGCTTCTGAAGAGCTTCTCCTCAGCCCTAGCAGCTTGGTCAATCTCCGCTTGCATTCTTTGTGCAACCTCCTCACCCAACCTGTCCTCCTCAAGTTGTCTACGAGTACGCTTGCGAGGGGGTGAGGGAGCATCAGTCATAGGGGCTTTCCCCTTTGGATCATGAGACGGTCCAGCAGTTGGACCAGCAGTAGAACCAGCAATATCTTCCTTTGTTCTAGGTGTAGTAGCAGTAGGAGGGATGCTTGAAGAAGTAGGAGGAATCGGCAGATCAGCATATGGCTTATCAGCAAAAGCAGCCTTCGCCAGCAAATTCAAGCCATCCTCCACAAGATCCTCAACCTACTCATCAGAATCAGACTGTACCACATGCTTCTTCCGTCTCCTCTGCTGTGTTTCCAAAGCTTTAATCCGGTCAGCCATTGAAAGAACAAATTCCCTGGTAAGCTTACGATGTTGATTCAAATCCGCCTCCAAAGAAAGAATCCTTTCATGGTACCTGTGCATGAGATCAAGAAAAGCAGTCAGTGTAGTAGGCTCCTCCGCTTTCCCACCAAAAGGACTTGGATCTGGGAAGGCTTCATTGGAACCAGAAGCAATAAAGGGGTCATCATTATGAGTACGAGAACCAGAGGGCTTATCAGAAGAGTGAGGGACAGGACTAGGAGGGGGAGTATCCACAAATAGAGACGAATGTGGCATAGAAGAGGGGGCAGCCTTGGAAGTGGATGGTGATATGAGCTTTTATACTCATATCATTTGTATCTATAAACAATCAATATATGCAATAAATGTATCAAAAATGCCTTGTATATGTGTGTTTTGTTGTTTCATGTGTGTAGGTGCCAAAGATCGCAAAAACCAGCAAAACCGACACAAGTTTGAAGAAAAGATCGACAAAGCCAAGATTCGAGCTCGAATTTAGTGGATTTAATCTTTTATGAAGCTAATGGGCAAGTGGGACCCACATTTGGGGAAATGGGCTCAAAAGCCCATTTGAGATTCAAGATAATACTATGCTTTGTTTGAAAGTCCAAATGGCCCAAATGGCAACCTATGTACACGGATGGAAGTATGTAGCCCAATAACATTTGCTAAAACAAACGAATTGGACTCAAAGTCCAATTCATCATCAAATTGGGACAAATTTAGACGAAGGAAGTTAATCTTTGGGCCCTTGAACCCATTAGGGTTTGGTTATTTACAAACACTTTGAGAGTTATTAACTCATTTTTCAGTCAACATGTATACACACATTTATTCTCACCCACTTCACACGTTTTTCCCATTCACACACAAATTAAATAAACCTTCGTTACAACCTATGTCTTTCTTCCCCATAACCCAAATAATAACCAGTGACATAATCTACTGTTCACCAACCCTAATTCAAAATAAACTCAACAAAAATTGGGGTTTTTCACTCCCACGAGCGATTCACACTTTGGGGAATTAAATCCCCAAAGTTTCAGAAGGTAGAAGTGGAAGGAACAAGCTACGTGGCAAAGGTTTATTGGAGACAACACCTCATCCTCCTCAAATCTCCAATAATAAGAGGACAAATCAACATCAAACTAACACAACTAGCATAAACGGATGCCACGTTGGCAATCCGTGTGCTAGTTGTGTATTTTCAGCCATACGATGAAAACAAACAAGAGAGAGAAAGAAGATAGATGATCTAAGGGACAAGATTGAAGATGGAATATGCTAATGAAGATCCAAATATTCTCCCCTCAACAGCCTTTGGGATGGCTATAAAAACCCTTTATTTTCTTGTAATTCATCGTCCCTTTTTTATTCTCTAAAGTTACAATGCTAGATTAGTTTTAGAAGTAATTTGTATTATTTTATTTTCTCCAGTATTGTAACAGATTTTGTTATTAATAAAAGATTGTTGGTTTCGAAATATTTCTTAAATTTTACTTACTGTTAAAATCAATTATGCAGTTTACTTTAATCTATTTGGTATTATTAATGATTATAATATTTATTTAAGCTTAAATAATAGCTTAAACTGAATATTAAGAAGATAGAATTGGAGATAAGCTTTCCCTACTGGAAAGCCCTTAAAAAAACAGGTTCGTGATGATGATGTTCGATTGATGTTGAATGGAGATGATAATGGTGGTTCGTTTAAGTTTTAAGCCAGCTCAGCGCTGCGCTTCGTCCCAAAGGCTAACTCCAAAAGGTTCACTCCATTTACCTTCATATTTTTAGAGTAATTTTAGTTTGCTATTGATTTGATTTAACTGTTGGATGTTCTTAACTGATATATGTTTGTGAGTGTTAACCTTGGTGTGCTGTTATCTGATTGATTGGTTTATAAATTGTTATATTTTTAGGTTTTAAATCTATATTAAAAGTTAGGATAACTGTTTAAATGAATGTATGGATTTGTGATTTGATGAAATGGGATAGATAGATTAGTCTGCTTTATGTTCTCTATTGCTCAGATAATATTGATAATAGGTTTGTTATGAATCTAATAAGTTTGCCTTGTTTTATTTGGTCTGTTTAGAGTTGTAACTGCATTGGGATACTTGGATCTATCACCTTTTATCTGTTTACTTTGTTCTGCTTAAGTTTTAGCCACTAGATAAGGGGAATTAGGGATTGTAGCTTCTGTATGCAGTTTAACTTGTTTGCTGATATAGGTTTTGGGTAAAAATCTTGCTGAATCTAGACTTTTACTGAATCTGGTTTGTCTGATATTTAAAGGATGTATGCAAATCTGTGTTAAACGTTTAATAATAGTATGCTTGTAGTTGTTTAGATGTATGATCTAGGATATTAGATTTTTGCCTAGTATTGTTATATTTTTTTGTTTTACCTTAATTATGCTGGTTTTTCTTGTGTGATTTGCTGAATGATTTGAGGCATATTAATCTGTGAGTTTGTTTGGATGCTTTGAGTAATTTTGATATTTAATTGTTCAAGCAAATAGCTTAGCAGATCCCTTTGATCTGATTAGCCCACAAGTTGAAATCCTTTTCAGCTTTTAATTAATTTTGTGCAAAAGTTCACTCCTGTGACTTCTTTGTTGAATTTCGCTGCTAAAAAAATAATAGCAATAATTTGCCATTTACAAGGCTCGAACCTGCGACCTCGCAGTTCACAGTCCAAAGTGTTAGCCAACTGAGCTAACTGGCTCTTTTGGTTAACTTTCTTACTGATTTATTAATATAGCTAAGTTGTTTCTGGCAGAATTTATTTAAGTGTAGTGTAATTAATTTTCGTCTATTTTAATTGTAATAAATATTTTTATTAAAGTAAAAGAAAAAAAATGTTTCAAAAAAAATAAATAAAATAAAATAAAAATAAAAATGTTTTTATTAGTTTTAAAAGTTTAATTAATTTTCAAATAAAAAGATTTTTATTGTTTTAGATTTAAATTTAGAAATATAGTTTTAAATATAGATTTAGTTTAATTAAATTTTAATAGATTTAATTAGTTTAAAAAGTTTAATTAGATTTTTAAATAGAATAAAAGTTATTTTAATTAAATAGATTAATTTTTATATATTATTAAATAGTTTAAATTTTAAAATAGTTTTAATTTTAAGTAATTGTTTTTAGATAATTAATTCGGGGTTTACGATTCATGCACTTTAGGATTAAAATAAGTTTTAAAATTGGTAGATTTAATTTTTAGTTTAAAAACCGAAAACCAATTCGAATCAATTGTCCAAATCAAATCAAAACGTCTCAAATTCACTCGATCTTCGTGTACAACGAACTTGGTTCATCACGTGTTTAATTGAATTCGTCTTTGGTAATTTTAGACTATTACTTTTTCCTAAAGGTAATTTTATAATTTACCCTATAACGTATTTAATTATCACTATACTATCACGATCACACAAAAAATTTTGGCGCCGCTGCCGGGGATCTTGTGTACGATTCGTTTTCGTTGAGATTTGTTGATCGTTGATTTGAAGACCCTTTCCGTCCTCGGAAAATTTTGTTATTTTTCTATTATATAGTATGTATCGTTTTTCTCGTTTTTTGTGAATATTATATTGTATTACGTAGCACAATAAATTTACATACTTTTCAAATAAGGTCTTAGTTGGGATTTCATCACCTAGCTATTGTAGTCGAATCCAAAACAAAGATAAAAGGCAAAATAGATAAATACTAGAAAAAATTTCACGTTTGGTTCCTATCGTTTACACCAAATATCAAGTTTGGTCCCTATCTCAAACTAAGTGCACAGATCGTCCCTATCGTTTACACTTTGGATCAAAAATGGTCCCTATCTTGGATGGGCGTTAGATTTGTCAGTTAAATCGTTTAAGTGGAGGGGCATTATGGTCATTTCCTTGTTTTGTCAATTAAATCGTTTAAGTGGAGGGGCATAATGACACGGTATATAGATTGATAATACCCTAACTTATCTCATACATTACCTAATCACTATACCATATTTTCCTCCGCCCCATTACAAATCCTCCGTCTCTTTCATCTAAACAAAAACAGTCACAAAAAATCAATCTCATCAATTCTTCTTTTTGAACAAACGCAACCTCCATCATTATAAATCAAAACCATAAAACCAATCAAGTGATTCGAATGAGTCAAATGAATCAAATTAATCATGCTCATCAGATCATCTATAAACCAATTAATTCATACGTGGCTTCAAGATCAATTGATATGGTCTCGGGTAGGTTATATTTAATTGCATGTTCGTTTTTGAGTCTACTTGAATCGAAAAAATAAGATCAAAATTTCTAGTTTGATTTCTTTCCTTTTGATTCGAATAGTAAGCACATATCGACGATGATATGTTTCGGGTTGCATAGATCAATTGAGATCTTTGAACATTCTTGAGAGATGTAGCCGAAATAAGTCTGAGATCGTTTTATTTTTGCGTCTAGAGTCTAGATTGTATGGAGATAGGACATAGGTGACGATGGGTTTTAGGATTAGATCTTGGTGTTGATTGGGAGTTAAAAGGTTGGATGTGAACTGTTGGTTTTGGTTCTGGTCAACTCTTGGTCTCTGTCTGTTTTTATAAACAGACATACTGTTTGTGTTAAAACTTGTCACAATTTCTTTAAAGGTAAAAAAAATCATCACAATGTTTTTGAACAGCCATCGAATGATTTCTAAAACCCATCGCAAAGTCTCTTTTTAAAAAAAATACCAGAAAAACCCCAGAAATACTGTTAAGAAAAACCAGATTTATACAACGTTGACCATGAGAGAGAAAAATAACAGTAAAGATCCGAAAAAATTATGGTCGAGGACAGATTCGAGACCAAACAATAATGGAAGTGATATGAGTTTTGCAACCACTGGACACTATGCAATGTATGAACTTGTGATACACACTGATAATATGACTGAGAATGAGGTAGTTGGTTCGGGTTTTACTAGATCTATGGTTGACGGTTGTCATCGGCCCTAATACAGTTCGTCAGGTGAGAAGCACCAGCAGGGGTGCGTCCGTCTATAGCAGCAGCACCAACAGGTGCGTCTTAGCTTTCACATAACACCACCACAGGGGTGTTTGGCTCAGGCAGAAAACACCACCAATGGATGTTTGGTTTTGGCATCAGTAACAAGTCCAAGCATCATTGCAAATATAAGCATCCCACCAAATGAAGGATAAGAAAGTAATTGATTTATTTATTGTTGATTCGTTTGGGATTTAGTGTGTAAAAGAGTGAATATGAATTGTGATTTGTTTGTGATGGTGGATATGATTTTTGTTTCCGTTTTTTTGATGTTGAAGATGGTGGATTTGTTTCCGTTTTTTTGATGTTGAAGATGGTGGATGTGTGACGGTGGGGTTGGGTAAGGAGGCTGACAGTGGGGTTGTGATAAAGAAAGAAAGTGACAGAGAGATAGAAAAAGATTAAAAGAAAAAAAAAGAGTAAAGGACCAAATTACCCATCCCCTCATACCACTTAACGATCAAATCTAACGCCCATCCAAGATGGGGACCATTTTTGATCCAAAGTGTAAACGATAGGGACGATCTGTGCACTTAGTTTGAGATGGGGACCAAACTTGATATTTGGTGTAAACGATAGGGACCAAACGTGAAATTTTTTCTAAATACTAATAAGAAGTTTGAACTCGATTTATACAAACTATAAGGTGGGTATAAGGCGACGTGCTATAAAAGGCCGTCTAAGGAAAATGGTTTTTAAGTGCTTTGTGCCACCTCGTTTCCCCGCTTGCTTGTGCGTATATTGAGAGGGACGACCAATTATTGGTTTGCCGACTCAAGTAGTAATAAATCTTATTTTTGTAGTTTACTTATTGAACCTCGAGACTTTTAGGTTTTCACCTATCGTTTCAAAGTTGACCGAGGGTAATTTACTTCCATAGTAGTTATCCTTATTCCTTGTTTTTTATTGATCATTTTTAATTGAGCAATACCAAATAAAATACCAAAAATAATCTTCTTCTTGTCTAATTTATTTTCTGCAATCCTCTAAGTTCTCGTCTTTGTAGTGTATGCAATTACGTTCTTCTCGTCTTGGGATTGATTTTAATAGGCTTGAAAATATTCCTCGTAGAAATAGAAATCGTCAACAACGAATAATGGAACCCGAGCTTCCACCTATTATTGTAGAGATGACCGATAACCGAACAATGGAGGAATTGATCCGTGCACCCACCGATGGGTATGGGGAAGCAATCGTTGTGCCGGCTATTTTGGCGGATCATTATGAGATTAAGACGGGTCTTTTATTGCTCATTCGTGCCGACCAATTTCGTGACAATGAGACCGATAACCCGCACTCTCACATTCGGAATTTTCTTCGAATTACCTTGACTCTCAAGTTTAGAGATGTGCCGAATGACGCGACTAAGCTCATGCTTTTTCCGTACTCGCTCGAGGGTAATGCTAATATTTGGTATGAGAAAGAACCACCGGGTTCGATCTTAACATGGGATGATTTAGTGTCCAAGTTTATGAATTATTTCTTTCCACCGTCCAAAACAACACACTTTAAGAACGAGATCACTAGATTTGAACAAAAAGTGCATGAATCGTTTGGGGTTGCTTGGGAAAGATTTAAAGATTTGTTGAGACAATGTCCACACCACGGTTTCTCGGAATTGCATCAAATCAATACTTTCTATAATGGGCTTAATATGATTGAACAAGATTCTTTAAATGCCGCCGCGGGTGGTAATCTTTTAAGAAAAACTCCGAGAGACGCATGGGGTATAATTGAGAATAAATCTAGAGCACAATATTCACGAAACACACCGGGTGTTTCCAATGTGAATTCATTTAATCCCGAGATTGCTAGATTGGACTCTAAGATTGACACGATTTTGAATGAGCTTAGGAAGAATCCTCATAGATCGATTAATATGGTTGAGAATGTTTGTGTATCATGTGGTGGATCACATCCTAATCATGCTTGTTTAACCACGGGGTTTGATCAAGCTATTGCTTTTGCCGCGACGGGAACTTATGGCTCCAACGGTCAAGTTCCTTGTCAAAATCATGTTGCTCCACCGGGTTTTCCACCGGTTCAAAATAGGTACAACAATGGAAACAACGGGAATAATTTTAACCGTGGTAACCAAGGGAATTTCAATCAAGGAAATGGGTTTAATGCTAATAAAAACAATCAAGGTTTTCAAAGCAATAATCAAAATGATTTGTCAAGCTACATTAAAACGAATGAGGAAAATTTGAAGGCTTTTCAAAGTAACATTCAAGGACAAATGGAAACTTTGAAAAATGAGTTTCAAAATACGATTAAAGGTCAAAACAATAAGATTGAGCTTAATCAACAAAGACTTCAACAAAACCAAAACCGTTTTGAGCAAAGATTAGAGCAAAGTCAAAATCGTATGCAACAAAGTTTGGAACAAGGTCAAAATAAATTTCTCTCGATGTTTGAATCGTTTATGACCAAACCTTCCTCATCTTCGGGTGGTTTACCTAGTAACACTATTCCAAACCCGAAGGGTGAGATGAAATATATAACCACACGTAGTGGGAAAGCTTTAGACGGACCTTTTCTTCCACATGTGAGTACCTCTCCAATGAGGGAAGTGGAGCAAGAACCCGAGGTGGTTAAAGAAAAGAATAATTCCTATTCCACCAAAGGTAGACCAATTGCCTATTCCGGAACCCGAGCTTCCGAAGACTAAACCCACACTACCATACCCTTCGAGACTTAACCAAGAGAAGCTCCGCGAAAAGTCCAATGCTCAAATGACTACTTATTTAGAGATGTTTAAGAATCTTTATATTAATGTTAGTTTCGCGGATGCATTGCTTTACATGCCTAAGTTTGCTTCGACTATTAAGAGATTGATGAATGATAAAGGGAAATTGGTTGAAGTGTCTACATCTTTAGATGCTAATTGTTCCGCGGTTCTTACACAAAAGCTTCCCAAAAAGCTTGGAGACCCGGGCAAGTTTGTGATACCATGTGATTTCCCTAATATGGAAGAATGCTTAGCTTTATCCGATCTGGGTGCTAGCATTAATTTGATGCCTCTTTCCGTGTGGAAAAGGTTATAACTTCCCGAGCTTACACCTACTAAGATGACTCTTGAGCTAGCGGATCGATCGATCGCCTTACCAAAAGGTATAGCCGAGGACGTGTTTGTCAAAGTAGGGAAACTCGTCTTTCCAACGGACTTTGTAGTTTGCGATTATCCCGAAGATTCTCGTGTACCACTTATTTTGGGAAGACTGTTTTTGATGACGGCTAGTGCTTTAGTTGACATGAAAGCGGGGAAATAAACTTTAAGAGTTGATGATGAAAATATCACGTTTGATATTGGTCATATCTCTAAATATTCTTCCAAGTATTACGAGGAATCAATTAATCAAATCGATGTGATTGATGTTACTTGTGAAGAATATTCTCAAGAAGTGCTTGGATTCTCGGCTTCTTCTAAAAGTGGCAATCCCACTTCGTCGAATCCTATTATCTCTTTGGCTAAACCTCCATTCACTCCATTTGAGGGAGGTGACTTCGTTCTTAAAGAGCTTGAGAATAATGGTTATTCAAAAATCGAAAAAGAAATTGGTGATTACCTTAGCACAACATTTGATCCTAGTGAGTTTGATTGTGAGAATTTTGATCCCGAGGGAGATATTACTTTAATTGAAAAATTGTTGAATATGGATCCTTTTGAATCACCACCTATGGATTTAAAAGTTGTGAATGAAAATGAGACTAAAGTGAAAACATCTATTGAGGAAGCACCCGAATTAGAACTTAAGGAACTCCCCACTCATTTGGAGTATGCTTTTCTTGAGGGATCAGATACGTTACCGGTGATTATTGCTAAGGGATTAAAGGAAAACGAAAATGATGAGCTTAACACAGTGCTTAAGAAACATAAACGGGCCATTGCATGGAAAATCTCCGACATTAAGGGTATAGATCCAAAATTTTGTACTCATATAATTCTAATGGAGGATGATATAAACCCGCTATCCAAAATCAAAGAAGGATCAATCCAAAGATTCATGAGGTGATCAAAAAGGAAGTCACTAAACTTCTAGACGCCGGAATGATCTACCCTATCTCGGATAGTCCATGGGTTAGCCCCGTGCATTGTGTTCCAAAGAAAGGAGGAATGACGGTTGTTACTAATGAGGATAATGAATTGATTCCTACTAGACTTGTGACCGGTTGGCGTGTTTGTATTGACTATAGGAAACTTAATGATGCCACTAGGAAGGATCATTTTCCATTACCTTTTATGGATCAAATGTTAGAGAGACTAGCCGGGAATGAATTCTATTGCTTTTTGGATGGATTTTCCGGCTATTTCCAAATCCCTATTGACCCTCGTGATCAAGAAAAGACCACATTCACTTGTCCTTATGGAACATTTTCTTATCGTCGCATGCCTTTTGGACTATGCAATGCTCCGGGGACGTTCCAAAGGTGTATGATGGCCATTTTCCATGATATGATCGAGAAAACCATGGAAGTCTTCATGGATGATTTTTCGGTTTTTGGGGAATCTTTCACTTCATGTCTATCTAACCTTGAAAGAATGTTGCAACGTTGTGAGGAAACGAATCTTGTGCTTAATTATGAAAAATGTCACTTCATGTGCAAAGAGGGAATTGTGTTAGGACATAAGATCTCTAAGGCCGGTATTGAGGTTGATAGGGCTAAAATCGACGTGATTGCCAAATTGTCTCCACCCACCACCGTTAAGGGATTAAGGAGTTTTCTCGGCCATGTCGGCTTCTATCGACGTTTTATACAAGACTTCTCTAAGATAGCTCGGCCTATGACCCATCTTATGGAAAAAGAGACTCCTTTCATCTTTTCGGATGAGTGTATTCAAGCCTTTGAGATGCTTAAAAAGAAATTGACCGAATCTCCAATCTTAGTTGCCCCGGATTGGGACCTACCTTTTGAAATTATGTGTGATGCTAGTGATTATGCGGTAGGTGCGGTTTCGGGGCAACGTAAGTCAAAACACTTCTTGCCTATACACTATGCAAGTAAACCTATGACGGTTTCTCAAACAAAGTACACTACAACGGAATAGGAGTTACTTGTCGTTGTGTATGCTTTTGAAAAGTTTAGACCATATCTCGTCTTGTCTCAAACCATAGTGTATACGGACCACTCGGCTATCAAATATCTTCTTAATAAACAAGATGCTAAGCCGAGGTTGTTCCGGTGGATTCTCCTCCTTCAAGAATTTAATGTCAAAATTCTAGACAAAAAAGGAGCCGAGAATCTCGCGGCCGATCATTTATCTCGACTTGAGAATCCTCACCAAAGCGATCGAGAGAACAAGGAAATTAATGAAACATTTCCTCTCGAGACGCTTGGTATGATTGCTTTTCGTGGTGATGATAGTACCCCATGGTTTGCGGACATCGCAAATTACCATGCGAGGAAGTTTATGATCAAGGGTATGTCGTCCCAACAAAAACGAAAGTTTTTCAAGGATATCTCCTATTACTTTTGGGACGACCCCTATTTGTTTCGTTTGTGCGCGGATCAAGTGATTCGTAGGTGTGTGTTTGGCAAAGAAGCTCAAGATATCCTTAAATCTTGTCATGAGGGACCCACCGGGGGACATCATGGTGCCAACGCCACCGCGAAGAAAGTCTTTGATGCCGGCTTCTTTTGGCCTTCCATATATCGTGATGCCCAGGACTTGATCAAGACTTGTGATGCTTGTCAACGTCAAGGAAAGAATTCACAAAGGGATGAAATGCCTCAAAACATTATCCAAGTTTGTGAAATCTTTGACATGTGGGGGATCGATTTTATGGGGCCATTTCCATCTTCGAAAGGAAATAAATACATTCTCATAGCCGTGGACTATTTGTCTAAATGGGTTGAAGCTAAGGCTTTGCCCATGAATGATGCTCGAGTTATGGTGAAATTTTTGAAACAACTCTTTGCTAGGTTTGGAACTCCGCGGGCTATTATAAGTGATCGTAGGACCCATTTTGGTAATGAACAATTTGAAAAAGTTCTAAAGAAATATGGTGTCACTCATCAACTTTCTACGGCTTATCACCCTCAAACGAGTGGTCAAGTGGAGGTTTCAAACCGAGCTCTTAAAAGGATTTTGGAGCGTTCTATTGGAGAAAATCGCACTTCATGGTCGGATAAATTGGACGATGCATTGTGGGCTTTCCGTACGGCTTACAAGACGCCAATTGGTTGTACACCATTTAGGTTGGTCTACGGAAAAGCATGCCACATGCCAATTGAACTCGAACATAAGGCGTATTGGGATCTTAAGCATTGTAACTTTGATTTGAGGACCACGGGTGATCATCGCAAGGTTCAATTGAATGAAATAAGTGAATTAAGTGATCAAGCTTATGAAAATTCTTTGATCTATAAAGAGAAGACTAAGAGGATTCATGACTCTAAGATCAAAAACCGCATTTTCAATGTTGGTGATCAAGTCCTCTTATTCAACTCTAGACCCTTAAGATTTTCTCGGGCAAGCTTAAATCCCGTTGGTCCGGACCATTCACCATTGCACAAGTTTTCCCTTATGGAACCGTTGAGCTAGCTCAAAAAGACGGGCCTAACTTTAAGGTGAATGGTCTTCGTGTGAAACACTACTTTGGAGGGGACATACCTACGGAGGTTGTCCCGGATCTTCAAACTTTCCCTAAGGACCAATGAATGCGGGGATCGAGTCGAGCTCATGACTCGGTTAACAAAAACGAGGTGCCTTGTGGGGGCGTCCCATACATTCTATCTTCTATCTATTTTCTAACATTAATAAGGCTTGATCTTTCAAGCTTGTGCTCGTGTTTTGTTGTGTTGTGAATCTTAGGTATGACCCTAATATTTGAAGACTCTCGTGTTCGGTTTTTGCCGGTCCACATGATCTTCCATTCTTTGAATGCCAAAAAGGGGCACACTTTCTATCCCTTGATTTTTATCGACTAACATTTTATCTTGAGGCATAATTAATAAACGGCTTATAGATTTGCGTGCTCTTTCCATGTTAGGATTTTGCATTAGACTCTTCGTATTTTAGCAAGGGGGTGTTACTCTTGAGCTAAGAAACATTGAGGACAATGTTTGGTTTTAGCATGGGGGAGTCAATCGATATAATCGCTTGCAATTGCTTTTGTCATGTCTAAACGTAATCTTTTTCTCATTTTTCAATAAAATTTTAAATTTTTCGTGTTATTTCTAAGTTTTAATAAATAAAATAAGTGCTTTTGACACAAATGTAGGCTTTCCGTTGGTGAAAATAAAAATAGTTTTTGACTCGACTCGGTTTTTAACCTTAGCTTTTCCTTAACGTATTTGAATTAAGTTTTGCTAGGCTTTTATATAGGGAGCTTTAAAACGCGAAAGTCTTAATTCATACGGGTTAAGAACAAGAACTTTTCGCAAGTTCCTATAATTGATCCTAGAAAGTCGTTTATCAAGGGAACTTTAAAACGCAAATTCTAAAACTTGAAAAAGTATAAGAAGATGCAAGATCCTATAGATGACTTGAAAACCCAAAACTTTGATTTAATAGGCTAAGTATCCATTGATTTCACATTTTTGGAATTTTACAATATGGAGAACAAGAGATGATAGAGTTCTATCATAAGTTTCTAAAGTTAACTCTTCTTTGTGCAAGTATTTTTGTGTTTGATTTAATCTCCTCGTATTTACTTTCCACACTTGAATAATAATTGCTTAATAAATGAAGTTTTTAGCGGTTTAGGCTTGATATCTTAACTCGTAACTCCTTCTTTTTCTTCCCTTGTAATTAAAGTGAGAACACATTAAGGGTGTTAGCGTCATGGACTTTTGATCATGGGATTGCGGAAATTTGGCTTACTATAAATATCATATTAATAAAGAAGAATAAATAAAAACATGTTCTCTAGGAGCCTTCGGGTGGGAGTCATGTAGCACTAACCTTGTCATTAGAGCCTTAGGGTGTATGGCGAGGGGACATGTTGAATACAAATTGCTTCATCATCATGAGCCATAAGGTGGGATGGTGTTGTCAATTCCCTTATTTTTGTCCAAAGAGCCTTCGGGTGTGGATTTTAAATAAGGAGCACAATTCCATCTTAAAGAGCCAAAAGGTGTTATGATGTAGTTGTTGCTAACTCCATTAATAAGGTCATAATTGACTTTGGAGGTTTTTATTTTTTCTTTTAAGTAGCCATATTAGCCAAATTTCGGGTCCGGGATTTATCCCTCAAATTGTGTTAAGTTATCCTTGATGTGGGCTTTCTTTAGTGACAACGGTTTTTGAAGTCGAGGTTAGGTTTTAAGTGTTGAGTTTACACCGTTCTTGCCTTC
This sequence comes from Glebionis coronaria, assembly GCA_025667525.1. NCBI lineage: Eukaryota > Viridiplantae > Streptophyta > Magnoliopsida > Asterales > Asteraceae > Glebionis > Glebionis coronaria. The sequence continues at coordinate 365,772,253 of CM046878.1, forward strand.
ATTTTTTGACTAATAAATATCAAAATAAAGTCAAATGAGCCTTTGGGTGAATGACAAATAAAATCTAGAGATACAATTAGGAATAATAGGAGATTGAGTTTAACACAAATTACTTGTATGAGTTGGTTTAATTTTGGGGCTTACGATTGACAATGATCTTGTTTTTGCACTTGGTATGGAAAAGTGAAAAGTCGGGGACGATGAATCTATTTGAGTTTTATGATCCTTAAAGTTATTTTTCAAATAATGAAAGCAATACATTATGTCTTTGAAAAATAAAGTGTCAAAAGTTGAATAAAAGTGTAGTTTATAGTTTTATTTTATCATTGCGTGAGGACAAGACAATTGCTTAGCAAGGGGGAGTTTGATATGAGCTTTTATACTCATATCGTTTGTATCTATAAACAATCAATATATGCAATAAATGTATCAAAAATGCCTTGTATATGTGTGTTTTGTTGTTTCATGTGTGTAGGTACCAAAGATCGCAAAAACCGGCAAAACCGACACAAGTTTGAAGTAAAGATCGACAAAGCCAAGATTCGAGCTCGACTTTAGTGGATTTAATATTTTATGAAGCTAATGGGCAAGTGGGACACACATTTGGGGAAATGGGCTCAAAAGCCCATTTGAGATTCAAGATAATACTATGCTTTGTTTGAAAGTCCAAATGGCCCAAATGGCAACCTATGTACACGGCTGGAAGTATGTAGCCCAATAACATTTGCTAAAACAAACGAATTGGAATCAAAGTCCAATTCATTATCAAACTGGGACAAATTTAGACGAAGGAAGTTAATCTTTGGGCCCTTGAACCCATAAGGGTTTGGTTATTTACAAACACTTTGAGAGTTATTAACTAATTTTTCAGTCAACATGTATACACACATTTATTGTCACCCACTTCACACGTTTTTCCTATTCACACACAAATTAAATAAACCTTAGTTACAACCTATGTCTTTCTTCCCCATAACCCAAATAATAACCAGTGACATAATCTACTATTCACCAACTCTAATTCAAAATAAACTTAACAAAAATTGGGGTTTTTCACTCCCACGTGTGATTCACACTTTGGGGAATTAAATCCCCAAAGTTTCGGAAGGCAGAAGTGGAAGGAACAAGCTACGTGGCAAAGGTTTATTGGAGACAACACCTCATCCTCCTCAAACCTCCAATAATAAGAGGACAAATCAGCATCAAACTAACACAACTAGCACAAACGGATGCCACGTTGGCAATCCGTGTGCTAGTTGTGTATTTTCAGCCATACGATGAAAACAAACAAGAGAGAGAAAGAAGAATAGATGATCTAAGGACCAAGATTGAAGATGGAATATGCTAATGAAGATCCGAATATTCTCCCCTCAACAGCCTTTGGGATGGCTATAAAAACCCTTTATTTTCTTGTAATTCATCATCCCTTTTTTATTCTCTAAAGTTATAATGCTAGATTAGTTTTAGAAGTAATTTGTATTATTTTATTTTCTCCAGTATTGTAACAGATTTTGTTATTAATAAAATATTGTTGGTTTCGAAATATTTCTTAAATTTTACTTACTGTTAAAATCAATCATGCAATTTACTTTAATCTATTTGGTATTATTAATGATTATAATATTTATTTAAGCTTAAATAATAGCTTAAACTGAATATTAAGAAGATAGAATTGGGGATAAGCTTTCCCTACTGGAAAGCCCTTAAAAAAATAGGTTCGTGATGATAATGTTCGATTGATGTTGAATGGAGATGATAATGGTGGTTCGTTTAAGTTTTAAGCCAGCTCAGCGCTGCGCTTCGTCCCAAAGGCTAACTCCAAAGGTTCACTCCGTTTACCTTCATATTTTTTGAGTAATTTTAGTTTGCTATTGATTTGATTTAACTGTTGGATGTTCTTAACTGATATATGTTTGTGAGTGTTAACCTTGATGTGCTATTATCTGATTGATTTGGTTTATAAATTGTTATATTTTTAGGTTTTAAATCTTTATTAAAAGTTAGGATAACTGTTTAAATGAATGTATGGATTTGTGATTTGATGAAATGGGATAGATAGAGTAGTCTGCTTTATGTTCTCTATTGCTCAAATAATATTGATAATAGGTTTGTTATGAATCTAATAAGTTTGCCTTGTTTTATCTATCACCTTTTATCTGTTTACTTTGTTCTGCTTAAGTTTTAGCTACTAGATAAGGGGAATTAGGGATTGTAGCTTCTGTATGCAGTTTAACTTGTTTGCTGATATAAGTTTTGGGTAAAAAATCTTGCTGAATCTAGACTTTTACTGAATCTGGTTTGTCTGATATTTAAATGATGTATGCAAATCTGTGTTAAACGTTTAATAACAGTATGCTTGTAGTTGTTTAGCTGTATGATCTAGGATATTAGATTTTTGCCTAGTATTGTTATATTTTTTTGTTTTACCTTAATTATGCTGGTTTTTCTTGTGTGATTTGCTAAATGATTTGAGGCATGTTAATCTGTGAGTTTGTTTGGATGCTTTGAGTAATTTTGCTATTTAATTGTTCAAGCAAATAGCTTATCAGATCCCTTTGATATGATTAGCCCACAAGTTGAAATCCTTTTCAGCTTTTAATTAATTTTGTGCAAAAGTTCACTCCTGTGACTTCTTTGTTGAATTTCGATGCTAAAAAAAATAATAGCAATAATTTGCCATTTACAAGGCTCGAACCTGCGACCTCGCAGATCACAGTCCAAAGTGTTAGCCAACTGAGCTAACTGGCTCTTTTTGTTAACTTTCTTACTGGTTTATTAATATAGCTAAGTTGTTTCTGGCAGAATTTATTTAAGTGTAGTGTAATTAATTTTCGTCTATTTTAATTGTAATAAATATTTTTATTAAAGTAAAAGAAAAAAAAATGTTTCAAAAAAATAAAATAAAATAAAATAAAAATAAAAATGTTTTTATTAATTTTAAAAGTTTAATTAATTTTCAAATAAAAAGATTTTTATTGTTTTAGATTTAAATTTAGAAATATAGTTTTAAATATAGATTTAGTTTTATTAAATTTAATAGATTTAATTAGTTTAAAAAGTTTAATTAGATTTTTAAATAGAATAAAAGTTATTTTAATTAAATAGATTAATTTTTATATATTATTAAATAGTTTTTATTTTAAAATAGTTTTAATTTTAAGTAATTGTTTTTAGATAATTAATTCGGGGTTTACGATTCATGCACTTTAGGATTAAAATAAGTTTTAAAATTGGTAGATTTAATTTTTAGTTTAAAAACCGAAAACCAATTCGAATCAATTGTCCAAATCAAATCAAAACGTCTCAAATTCACTCGATCTTCGTGTACAACAAACTTGGTTCATCACGTGTTTAATTGAATTCGTCTTTGGTAATTTTAGACTATTACTTTTTCCTAAAGGTAATTTTATAATTTACCCTATAACGTATCTAATTATCACTATACTATCACGATCACACCAGATGGCATTTCAACCACCACTTCCTTAACTGGCTCTTCCACAACCACATTAGGTGCACCACCAGCAGGATGCTCCTCCTCCATAGGATCATCACCTAATGGAAGTTCCTCCTCGGCTTCGACAGCCGGAGGAACAACATCAGGAGGACCTTGGGCAAGGCCTAGCATTGCATCAATAAGGGGCCTCCAATCCCCTCTAAACCCATGAGCCATATTGTAGTAAACTTTAGCAGTAAGCTTGGGGGTCTCATACTCCTCCCTATCACGAGGTAAACACACAAGTATCTGCTGCAAAAACCTAGGATACATTAAAAATTTCTTCCTAGAACCAGTACTAGTCAGATTGCTAACCATCCCATCAAATAAATAGCGAGAAAAATTAAACACCCTACCCTGTGCTAAGCAGATCAGACCAGTAGCCAAAGGAGTGGGAAAGGCATCCCAACTCCCAGACTTGGGGCTTAAGCAGTGAATCAAAAAGTGCACTAGAAGCTTCCACTGGGGGGAAAACCTGTTCTTTTGGAAGTTAAACTTCCCCCCATGGTTATACCCAATAGCAGTCATTCCCTCTAACACCTCAGCATTGGGGATGGAAACAACACCACCTTTATCTTGAAGATGAAGGGAACTCCTAATTGAAGCTTCAGTAACCACATAAGGACGTCCATCAATGGTAGCATAGAGTTCACGTGGGGGACCAAACACGGCCACAAGTGTAGCAGTATCCCAAAACTGGCGAATCACACTATCATAAACAATTGGGAAAACAGTAAAAGCATACCTGAGGTTAGAAGCCTCAATAAACTCTAGAATGTCTGTGAATTCGTCACGTTTAGGACCATCTCTTAGATATGCGACCTTATTGTGAGCGGGTTGGTAGACCAAAGCAGCCATTGATGTTGATTGGAAGTGATGGAAGTTGATTTGTTAGGGTTTGAGAGAGTAGGAGCGTGTGTGTGTGTTATGATTGTGATGAATGAGTCAAGGGGGGTAATTGACCATAAATAATGGTCTAGTAACTGTTCATTGAACCCTAATAATGAAGGTTGCCCTTTCAAATTAGGCAGTTAATGCAAAGTTACCACTTGCCCCTTATAACATTATTTGCAAATCCCAGTTTACCAAAGTTAAATAAGATAATATATACCAGAATTATCTTGCATTGACTAAAAGTCAAAACGCATAAGGGTCAACACTAGAAGCACAATGTGGTCAACAAAAGTCTACGAAGTGAACAGTGACCCAAATCAAGACTAGAAGCCAACCCTTACTTGATAAGGAAGGATTTTTATCCACTAGAAGCCAACCATAAATGACTAGAAGCCAACCATTAATGAAGACAACCACCAGAAGTGAGCAAAATCCTCCACTAGAAGTAACACACACCGCAAGAACCCATACAATCTGTTGTTAAAAACTACCAATATGTTAATCTGTGCAAGTAAATATGTACACTAAGCCTCCCCTTAGGCTTAGCCTCCCCTCAATCCTAGGTCTCAAGGATTGACCATCCCAATGTGAACCACCAAGTGGTTGAACCGAGGACCATCAAAGGCTTTAGTCAACAGATCAACAACATTATCATCCGTATGAACCTTAAGAACCTGTATCAACTTCTTCTCATTGGCATCCCGGATAAAGTGGTGTCGAATTTCAATATGTTTTGTACGTTGATGAAAGATAGGATTCTTCACAATGCAGATAGTGCTTTGGTTGTCAATGAAAATTTTGGTGTTCATAAAGTTGAACCCATAATCCAGCATCTGATTTTGAATCCACAAAACTTGTCCACAACAACTAGCAGCAGCTGCGTATTCAGATTCTCTTGACGAAGTAGCTACTATCGTCTGTTTCTTACATGGCCATGAGATAAGTCTTCGACCCAAAAATTGACAACCACCAGTAGTAGATTTTCTGTCATTATTAGCACCTGCATAGTCACTATCACTATATGCTTCAAGAACAAAAGGTGATTCTCTAGGATACCACAAGCCTAGCTTGGGTTGAGCCTTGATGTACTTGAAAATCTTCTTGACTGCATTCAAGTTAGAAACCATTGGAGCCACCTGATGTCTAGAACAAGCACTTACTGCAAACATTATATCCGGACGTGATGCAGTCAAATACATGAGTGAGCCAATCATGGACCTGTACATGTGAACATTTATCGGAGGATCTGGCTCATTCTTGAGTTTGACTTTAGCTACCTCATAAGGTGTCGCTGCTGGTCTAAGAGGATCCATATCAAACTTCCGAAGAATCTCATGAACATATTTATCTTGACTTATGAAGATTCCATCCGACTGTTGCTTGACTTGAAGACCAAGGAAAAACGTAAGCTTTCCCATAGCATTCATCTGAAATTCACCCTTCATCAGTTGTTCAAACTCATCACACCATTCCTTTTTAGTAGAACCAAAGATAATGTCGTCCACATAAACCTGAACAAGGATAATGTCCTTGGTATTCCTCTTAAGAAGTAGTGTTTTGTCAATTGTGCCTCTTCTATAGCCATGTTTCAACAAGAAAGTGGAAAGACGCTCATACCAAGCTCTAGGAGCCTGATGAAGTCCATAGAGAGCTTTGACCACCTTGTAAACTTTCTTGGGATGAAGTGGATCTACAAAGCCCTTAGGTTGAGTAACATAAACTTCCTCATCAATCTTGCCATAGAGAAATGCACTTTTGACATCCATCTGAAAAACTGTAAAGCCCACATAAGAAGCAAAAGCCAAAAACAGACGAATGGCCTCAATCCTAGCAACAGGAGCAAAAACTTCAGTGTAGTCAATGCCTTCAAGTTGTGTATGACCCTGTGCAACCAACCTTGCCTTATTTCTCACCACAATACCCCTTGCATCTTTCTTGTTTTTGAGAATCCATTTGGTACCAATTGATGTCTTTCCATCCGGCAAGTCAACTAGAATCCAAACATTCTGAAACAAGAACTGCTGCATCTCCTCCTGCATAGCCTCCACCCAACTTTGATCCTCAAGAGCATGAGAGACTGATCTAGGTTCCACCTGTGAAATAAAACAAGCAAACAAACAATGTTGAAAGTCCGTATGATTATTACGCTTTTGATCCTCAATATAGCTCACAAGAGCATGATGATCAGACGTGTCCTTCTTATGCATTCTGTGAGTCTTGACAGTAGAACCAGGATCTCTAATGATCAGAAGCTAATGGAGAGGTCCTTCTAGAAGAGGAAAAAGATTGAGCACTTGGGTTTCGTCTTCTAGAAGAATATGGAACAACTCCTGGTGGACCAGGAGCAGGAAATGCTTGATGAACAGAAGAATGTTTGTCATAAAAATCACAATCTTTAATCAAATGAAATTCACTCCCACAAACAAAACATGTTTTAAACAACCTTTTATTATAATGACATTGTTTCATACTGCTAACTTTATTACATACAATTCTAGGAGAAACATTCTTCCTAGGACTCAATAATCCAGGACTAGACACAGTTGAAGTAAAAGCAACTCTCTCTTCACACTTCCTAGCACTAGTAGCAGCATGGTCATTTGACTTGGAACTTGTAGGTCTCGACTCTTCACTTGAACCACATGATGCAGAGTCACTGGCTTTGTCACTGAAAGTACACGAGACAAAGTCATTAGAATTAGTAGAACTTTTTGGGGACTCATGCATCTGTGATCCATCCAAGTTATTATGCCTAGGAGTGGGCATGAAAGTTCCAGTAAGAGGTGGAGGGACAGCGTGCATTTCTGCTGCTGGTTTAAACCTATTATAGCTAGGTGTTCCCTCTTCCTCCTTGTCAGGATCAAAGACACTTGAAAAAGATAAATCAAACACATCTTCTGAATCAATATATTTATCAAATCCTAACCCTCTTTTAGTCCTACCAGACATGCTACTATCAATTAATTTTGAAAGATTCTTAGGTGCCTTTTGCCATTTTTCAAATCTCAGAAGTGTAGCATCTAATTTTTCCTTAATTTCTTGTTTTTCTTTGATACTGTCATCTTTTACCTTTTCAGTGTATTTAAGCATATTTGATGTGTTTTCTAAATCAATGTTCAGTATCCTAATTTTATCCTCATACTCGCGTTGAGTATCTTGAAGCCACCTCTTTTGTTGTTCCAATGTTTTTAAAGAAGCCTTATAGGCTTGAACCTCTAAAAAATACTTATCATTCTGATCATTTGAGTCATTATATTGGGACAACAATTCTGAATATTTATCATGACAACCAATAGGACAATGTTGTACCTGAGGTGAGATGCCCATAAGAGCAAACTCTTATGATTCCTCGGCATCAGATAGATTCCCAGCAATCATTGCAAACACATCAGTAGAAGGCTCAGCCGTTTCTAGGGTAGCATTCTGATGATCATTCCAGTTGACCATAGAGTCAACAGACACCAATGCCTTCTTATCATCCTTCACCTCCTGAATCTTAAAAGCTGAATATCTGCTCTTCTCCTGGTCATGCTTGTTAGGGAATTCCCTTGCAAAGTGACTTTGCTGCTGGCAGTTATAGCATCGAACCTTACTTCTGTCAAACCTTGCTGGCTCTCTTGGGTTGTAGTTAAATTTTCAACCGGCTTTCTTCTCAAACTTGTGAACCCTAAGAGCGAGCATGGCCATCTGCCATTTGAGATCCATTTCATCCATGTCAAGTTTATCAACCTGTTTAAAGTCATTAAAAGGAAGTTGCTGTTGAGCATCAACGTCAGCAACAAAAGAGTGAAGAACAGCTTCTACCATGCTACCAGACTTGGCTTTTGGTTCAGGAGTAGAAGTATGCTGAAAAGTATGTTGAGAAGACACAGTATTGCTTGGGCTACTAGCATAAGACATGGGACTGGATCCCATAGAACTCACAAAGGCAGAGTTAGCAGGAGTGGGAAAAGAATCACTTGAGTATCCCGTCACATGAGGCTCAAAGGTTTTGAGCTTATGAAATAAATCATCAAAATTAAGATAGTCAAGCCCACCTTTTGCTTTGAGAGAGATTACCACCTGTTTCCATGAGTAGGGTAAGGCTCTAAGAAACCATGCATTGATATCACCATCGTCAGGTTTCGACCGAAGTTGATTCAACTGGCTCAATATCTTTTGGAACTTGTCATACCCTTGATGGATACCTTCAGTTTCTGAGATCTTGAATTCTGTGAATTCATCTCTCAACATGGATCTTCACATTTTCTTTGACTCCTCATTCCCACCAAACCTTGCTTTTATTCCATTCCAGATCTCTCTAGCATCATCCAAATGATAGAAGTCACCCATGTGATCATCAGGAAGAGACTGAAGCAAAATAGTTTTTGCTCTGATCTCATTCTGAACAGCTATGATTTTTTCATGAGTTTTAGGGTCAAGAAGAGTAATATTACCATTCTTGTCTCTTCCAGTCAACTTCCTGTTATTTCCATTCAGAATGATCTTCCAAAGGTCTTGATCAGTGTTGGTGATCCAACATTCCATCTTCATTGCACAGCTATCACACTCGTCCTTTTTCAGAAGAGGAAACTTACCATTTGTGTTGGAAACCGTAGCAATGATTTGCTGAGGTTGCTGAGTTCTATGAGTACTATCTTCTCTTGTTTGGGTAGAACTTGAGGCAGACATGATTAAACAAAGATGTTAGTAATGAGAAAAATTGATTCTTCTTGTACATAGACTCTCCCAGGCTCTGATACCACTTGTTGGGTCCACTAGATGTCGATCTTTCAGCCTGTCAGGAACGGTGAACGACTTCTGTAATCAAAAGTCTATTCACAGAGAGACTCTATACACAGTATAAGTGCGGAATACAAATACTATGAAAAAGAACAGAATAACTATAACGACTTGATCCTTTTCTAAGGATTTCTAATATTAATAAGAACTAGAATTATATTTGATGAAGGTCTCTATAACCCTTCTGCCTAAGGTTCCTTTTATACTACAAGGAAACCCTAATACATCATTAACCAAAACGTGTAAAACTGATATGCATATCTTTTCCTAACATATCTCATGCATATCCTAACAAAATAATAACTAAATAATAAAGTTTGACTTTCTATAAGACTAGGAGCACGACTTGCTCCTACTACTACCATGACCAGGAGGAACTACATACCTCCTAGTCTACCTATTACAAATAACTATTCCAATGGTCCTAACGCACAAGGTACAAGATTTCAATGCATGACTTGTAAATTAGGACAAAATGGGCATTTTCACCCTTTAGACATGTTTACTTAAAATAACTTAGTAAACCCAACATAGAGACTTCATGAACACATTGAGGAAAATGTAGGAAGTATAAAATGAGTTTACATCAGTAGGTAAACCAAGAATAATGAGTTTTAAAAGGATTAAGCCCTAGATCATTAGAAACCCTAACCCGTCTAAGTTTTCTTCCCAATTTCACCTCAAACCTTTGTTAAACTTCAAATCAAACACCCAAACTTCTTAAATACAATGTGTATACACTAATTATACCCTTATCCATCACTAATAACATTCCTAAACCCTTAATCACCAAAATCACAAAGTATAAAGTTACAAGCCCTAATTTAGACCTGGTTTTACATTTTCCCTCCAAAAACCCATTTCAAACCTTTCCATCCCATTTTTAAACGTAGGATCTGTACTAATAGATATTTTGATATATATTTATAATTAGGTGATGTACCTACTTGTGTGTTACACATCATTGTTCTCATCATAATTCATGCCGTGACTAATACTAGCCACATACATAGATATTTTTGATCTTAGACCTCATGACTCATTCTTAGAACTGCATAGATATTTCCTAGGCTTCCTTAGTCACTACTCCCTAGTTCTTACAAGTTTAGGGGGAAAACTTGGAGCTTAAGGGTTAGAAAAAGTATAAATAGGAGTCTTTAGCTTTATTTTAGAATCATCCTTCACTTTCAATCTTCAACACCTATACATTCTGATCATATACCACCATTGAAGCTATAAGAAGTCCCTCAGTAGCACGCTTTGGAAGAAGTTCTAGGAGTTCTTGAAGAGTTATGAAGAAGATATAGTCCATATACCTTATTAGGAGCCATTTTGGAGCATCCTAGGTAATCACTTTGTTAGCTAAGCTTTGTTCTTGTTATAATGCTTTATTTGAGTTGTTATACTATTAATAATATTTTAGAAAGATAATCTAAAATAAATTAATTCATTTGGTCATTTTAAATGAAAGTTATAAGCTAAAGATGTCTTAAAACCCTAGTTTTGTAATTTACATGAAATAATAAGTAAAAACCCATTTCAAAAGTTACAATTCTAGAGAAATGTTTTAATCATGATTATAAACATTTTTTGAAACTTCGTTTTAAAATCATAGATCATTTGGTCCATTTTTGAGGTTGTTATGTAATTTTTATAAGTATAGGGACTCAAACTGTCATTTTTAAAACTATTTAACATTTTCAGCCATAAGTGTCATTTTATGAAAGTTAAAGCTATAATATCAAATATTAGAAAGTTTGAGACCCTAGGGCTAAATATTGAGGGTTTAAAATGTAAATAATTAAAACTATATACTTTAGGGGTTAAAAGTGTAATTATACCAAAGTATAACAAAAAGGGCTACTTTTGCCAATTTTGAAACTAAAGAAGATTAATTATAAATATGAGGAATTAATGAAGGTATCATGTTAGTAGGGAGTTGATGTGCGAGAAACGCGTCGATGTATTAATTATACGTTATAGAACGAATTATAGAAAATTACCTTTAGGAAAAAGTAATAATCTAAAAACTCACTAAGACGGATTATTAAACACGAGAGTGATCCCGATTTGTTGTACACGAAGAAACTGTGAATTTGAGAATTTCGATTTGGTTTGGACAATCGATTTGAATTGATTCGATAAAACTGACTAAAAATCCTATGTTTTAATTAATGTGCATGAATCGTTACCTAAATTAAATCTAAAAGTCGATCTTTCTAAAAATCTACGATTAGAAAATGAAAATGAGGAAGCTAAGAACGCAAGGCGCACAAATTACGCGAATTGAAACGAATACTTATACTAAGATTTATTTTTATTATCTAAAATGATCAAAAAAAAACTATTTCAATTTTTTAAATTTTTTTAAAATTAATTACTAAAACTAGACAAAAATAATTGAACTTTATTAGAGTCTTTTTCTATTAGACCAATTTGATTGACGTAAAAAAAATAGAAGTCTAATTAACTAGTTCTACTCTAATTATCCTATTTAAATAAAAATAAACTAAAGCTAAACAAGTATAGAAATGTAGCACAATGGTTAAGACGTGGGTTAATATGTGGAAGGTTGATAGTTCCAGCATGGAGGTGGACTTTTTGCAATTCAATTTTTTTAACAATAAACTACTAGTTGAATAGCCTCTAATTAGAGAGGCCAAACTCCCATACAAATTACAGAACAATAACTAAATATCAAATTACCACAGTAACAATGAATTGAAATAGTAGCTCAGAGACTAATGATCACCAAATGAATTACTATGGCAAGAACGGACATTATAGCTAAGTACAAACATCTTCAAATTAAACAATCCAACAGCAATAATCTAATACTACAACAACACAGTTGCTAGATTGGAACAACCATTTCAATCAAGTACAAAAACATCGAACTCAGCAACGAATTCTACAACTACGACAGCAAAACCAGTTACCTAAATAATCGCAACTATGGATAAATAACAAAACATAACAGCAGCCCTACTGATCAAATGTTAATGTGACAACAACGCTGTTCGGTCAGAGGCCTATAAGCTATAATGAGTACAAACGCAGCAGCAAGTGAGCGCAGAGACAAAGAAAACACAACAATCTTGCAATGAAATCAGTGAGACAAACAACGATATCATCATTCACAATTTAATACAAAAACATATAAAGTTAACAATACTCTACACCGTTTTAAAATTAACAGATCGTTATATTATCAGAACGTTCAACTACCCGAAGCTTTTTAGCACATAACCAAATGACACTACATAAATTCTAATATCAGCAGGTATTTTAAACTTTTTCGTGCACAGATACAATATAACTAGTAGCAATAACTAACTTCATTTACACTAAAACGCAACTGATGATTGATGCTCAACTTAAATAACAACAGAGACTACTTCTTGCACAACAGTCGATCAAACAACGACAATAACAGTAACTAGAAGATTTCACTAGCTATTTAATGCAGCAACAAAGTATTGCTACAACAGTTTACATGAATTAGTGCTACAGCAGCTTAATTAACCAGTTAATTTAAGCAACGCCAATCAACAAGCCAATAATACAACTGAGACAAAACAACGTCGCACTAAAACACCCTAATGAATCACTTCATGAACAATGAGCAGCAGGTAACTAAACTTAAGCAGAAGTTTCACACAATTAAGCAGTAGCACTCAACGACTAGTAAAATTTGAAACCGGTTTTGGAAATAAATCCCCTTTTGACAACAGCTTGAAACTCCACTCTATGCATTATCATAATCAGCAACCATCAAACAAATCATAGCAGACATCAAAGATCTATAACATTATCACAATCTTTACATATTCATAAACTAATTCAGAACAATAAATCACATGAACATACTAGTAAACATAGACAGATCCATATCGCATTCTCAACACCAATATTGATAACGATCAAATTTATTTCCCCTTAATGAAAACTCAGATCAGATCAAAACAGATTATATTCAAACATCTCAGCAGATTTTAACACTATTATCAAATCAAACTTACAGATTCATTCGATGAAAATAAGTACTAATATAAGCTACACTAGAAAACTATATAAGCAACATCACATAAGCTATATTATTTAAACTATATTTAGAGGAACTTAAAAACAGAACATATACCTTTTAGCAAGCTCCTATCCAAAAGTAGCCTTTGCCTAAAGGCCTGAGTCTTCAACCCCAATTCAAACACTTAAAAATAAGCTAATTACAAGATTGTTAACCAAAATCATACCACTATTCACCACACCTTGGTGAGGCAACCTTCAATCCTTCAACGATATTTTTCTTACAATCTATCCATTAGATAGATCGTTTCCCTGTTTTCTAGCTTTAAATATCCATAAAAGCTATTATTAAGCTTATATGAACATTTTTATTCGTATAATGATTTAGTTAAATGAAACTGAAATTTAAAGCTTCAAATAAAGTATAAAACATAATTTAAAGAACACTCAGTAAACCGAAAGAAAACTTTTATTAATATCACATATAGCTTTTACAATACTTGGAAAAGAAATTACAATTTCAAAAACTAAATTAACATTATAACACTAAAACTATAAAAAGGGATACCACAAATGAAGAAAAAAAAGGGGTTTTTATAGCTGAGGTGAGAGGTTTGGGGTTGTTGAGGAAGAACAAATTTAATCCCTTAGATCAGCATCTCCAATCTTGACCCTTAGATCAATCCATTCCTAAGGGATGCCACGCTGGCGATCCGTGGCCTTTTTCCAACTTTGTGCTAGTTTAACAAAGGATTTAGTGTAAAAAATCACCTTTATTGTGTTTCTTTGAGTTTGACATGGCAGGAGATGGACCAATAGGATTTGAGCAGTGACGAATCAACCTTTCACGTATTAACTTGGTACTAAGCATCTTTGTGGTTTACACGCATCTTCCCTTCCTTTTTTTCAGATGAACAGCGCGTGATGGTCAATTGCTTATTAATTATGATCCCCTAAATATTAGGGTTCATAGCTGCTACTAGTTCTTCCTCTCTTTTTTTCCTTCGTTCTTTTCTTTTTATTTTGTTTCACCGAGTCTTGACTAGGAGTTAAAGAAATTGTTGGTTCCTTGTTTCCTTCATGGGCTTCGACTTGATATTGGACCATCGTAGCTTTGATCCATTTCCTTCATTTCTTTATTTCTTAGACATGGGCTTATGTCTTGTTTAAATTCTTCCAACGACCCATAAAATTAAATCCGTGAATAAACGATCTCGGCTTTTGGCTTTTGATAATTTCTTTAATCTCGTGCCGGTTTTTGTCGGTTTTGTGATCTTTTTTTGGTAAAGGGTTTTCCCGGTAAATATATTAACCAAAAAAGCGTTGAAGTACAAAGGAATGTGGCTGAGATACCATATTAACCGCATGCTACAGGCAGCATGTTAACACGTGGTTATGTCATGACATAAACACTAAATAATCTAGAACTACAATACAAGTAAACTAGACAGAAACCAAGATGCAAACATGAAGTCACGCATTCTCTTCAGCTTCCAACAACACCACGATAGGAGCAAAGGAAATCCAAATGAGTCTACCTCCTTAAAAAACCTTGCCAAAGAAAACCCAGTGGGAAAAACCTTGGACAAGGAAAAAAGAGTACAATCCTCACCCGACACTCCCATCGTGAAAAACTCTAAAGCTCGGCACCCTCCATTTGTCAAGCAACAAACTCGACCTGGTAGACAACTTCTTAAAACGAAATGAAATCAACTTCAATCGAATAGTATCACAAATAAGCTGAACAAGCTGATCAACCGCCATCTACTTTTTCTTGAAAAGTCTTAAATTACGTTCCATCCATATAAAGCACGCAGTAGCAGCCAACATAAGGCGTGCAAGGATGCTAGGGCAAGACTTTCCCTTAGAAATTGTAATAACATAAGATAAAATATCATCAATTCGAGGGGGGATACTATCCATATCATAGAGGACCCGAACCTTAGACCAAACCTGCATAGAATAAGAACATTCAAAGAAAAGATGGTCATGAGAATCTGACACCAATTTACACAAAGGACGTCGAAGAAGGCTTAAATCCACCAAAGGGCCAACATCCCATTGCCTAAGCCGATCTTGAGTCTTCAATTTTCTTCTAACCACTAACCACAAGTGAATAGAGTGACGAGGAATACAATGAGCAAACCAAACAGCATGGTAGCAATTAACCATCAAAGCCCTATTATGTATGGAATCCCATGCTAATGAAACTGAAAAAGGATGTAAAACCCCATTTATATCCCGCCACATCAAATCATCATCCTTATCATCATTAATAACAGGGACAGGGGTAAAGACAGTGTTCAGAAATCTAGCATTCCAATCCCGCGGCCACTGCCAAATACCATCAATGATAAGATCCCTAACCTTATTAGATAGAGAGAGCCCGATCTTGTGATGCTACGAAACGTAAGAGCGTCCCGTAAAGGACACAAATCTGCCCAATTATCAAACCACATCGAAGCAACTTTACCATTATTAATCTTGTACCAAATAAACTGACGAATACGTGGTCTAATCTGGAGAAGTTTTCTCCAGCCCCAACTCATATCACCAATACATGGAATGTCCCAAAGACTTCTATCCTTTAACTTGTAAGAATAAATTCATTTATCCCATAAAGATTCTTTACGAGTAAGGATACACTAGATATGAGAAACCATTAAAGCAACATTAAAATCAGAAAGATTACGAATACCAAGGCTACCTTCATAAAACGGGGTACAGATAGAGTCCCAAGCAACTTTAGCCTTACCTTTCTTCATTTCACTTTGATACCATAAGAAGCATCTCATAAGCTATTCCAAATCATGAATAATCTGAACAGGTAAAACAAAGACAGACGCGCAGTAAATATGCATAGATGAAAGAACTGAATGAACTAACTGGAGTCTTCCTGCTAAAGAAAGAAACTTATTGCGCCAACCATTTACTCTACTCTCAAGCTTTTCTACAAGGACTTTACAATCCCTATATAGAAGCCTAGACGAAATGAGAGGAACACCAAGGTATCTGACAGGTAACACGCCTTCAGCAAATAACATGATATGTAAAACACTACTTTTTACAGTAGTGGATACATTACAAAAGAAAAGTTCACTTAGGGATACATGGAACCAAACCCGAAGCTATCTTAAATTCCTCCAGCGCATCCATAATAACCTGCACATAATCCAAGTGACCCCTAGCAAACAAGAAAAGATCATCTGCAAAACATAGGTTTATAATACGTTGCTGCTCATAGCGGTGATGAAAATAGAAATCCTTCGCACTAAGAACCCTCCGCTGCAACATAAGAGAAAGAATCTCCATGACTAAAGTGAAAAGATACGGAGATAATGGATCACCTTGTCGCAGACCTCTTTTTCCTTGAAACCAGCCATATAGATTACCATTAATGCAAATAGAATACGAAGTAGTAGAAACACACGTCATAATCCAATCAACTATTAAATGGTGGAATCCAAAACCAATCAGAATGTTACGAAGAAACTGCCAGTCCACTGTATCATAAGCTTTATGAATATCCACCTTAAAAGCACATCTTGGAGGACCAAAAATTCGATGGTAATTTCTTATCAACTCTTACGTCAATAAGATATTATCCGAGATCCTACAACCTAGAACAAAAGCAGATTGATTAATATTAACAAAATCACCTAAATCCCCTTTAATACGGTTAGCAATTATCTTGCTAATGCATTTGAAAATAACATTACAACAAGAGATGGGGCAATAATCAGTAATCTTATTTGGGACAGAAACCTTAGGGATAAGAGCAATGTTAGTATGGTTAACCTCTTTAAGAAGTTTTCCGTTAGATAAAAACTCACGAATAGCACATGTAAAATCAACACCCACAATATCCCAAGACTTCTTAAAAAAAGCAGCACTAAAACCATCCGGCCCAGGCGCTTTATCATCACTCATGAAAAATAAAGCGCTTCTAATTTCAGAATCAGAGATGACTCTAACCATATGGGCAGCTTTTTGAGCACCAAGCTTTCGAACAAACAAATTAGAAGTATTAAAAGCACCCGAATCACTTGCCTGACCAAGAAACTGCTCATAATGAGCAACAAAAGCTCCAGGCACATCACCTCCATCATGAAGAACATTATGAGAGTCACGAACCATTTCAGTACGATTACGAGCAGCCCTACTCTTAACCGAATTATGAAAATAAGTCGTATTTGAATCACCTGCATCATGCCATTCAGTTTTAGATTTCTGACGAAGGAAGCGTTCCTCATCAAGAGAAGCTTCTTTAAAAGCAACTAGATAATGAGCATGCTCTTCTTTCAGCAGCACATTAGATGGGTCCCTGTCAAGAGCTTGCTGAACAACATCTAATTCCACACGCAGTCTGTTAACACGATCATGATGGTTACCCTGTTCAAAAAGCAATTTACGAAACGGGGCCTTTAAGCCTTTTAAACGTTTAACAAACTTAAACATAGCACAACCATGAACATTGGCCAACCATCCATTAGCTACCACTTCATGAAAACCCTCCTTATGCACAAGAAAATTAATGAATTTAAACGGTTTAGGCTTAGGTTTGCTAACTGTAGGAATACGTAAAACACAAGGAGAATGGTCAGAAATCCTGTAAGGTTGAAAAATAGCAAAACATCCTGGAAACTCATCAAGAAACTTTATGTTAGACATAATCCGATCAATTTTTTTTAGAATAACATCATCACCCTGTGGTTTCTCATTCTAAGTAAAGTGTAAACTTGTAGCATTAACATCCATAACTTCCATAATATTTACACACTCCTTGAAATCCCGCATGGCAATATTAGGAGTGTAGCCGCCACATGAGTGATCTTCAATATCTAGTGCAACATTAAAATAACCCAAAACAGCCCATGGTTTATCACGCATGAAAGTAGCATGAGTAACAAGATTATTCCAAAGAACACGTCGATCAATATAGTAGTTATCAGCATAAACGAATGAGCAAAACAAAGTACGGTTATCAATACGCGTATTAATCAGACAATGCATAACTTGACTTGTTTGAGACAACACCAGAACATCCATATTATCATCATTCCAACCAAGAATAATGCGTGTCCCTTTAGGACACAAACCACCATTAGACGTCCACTTCCATCTGCTAAAAATCTTACGACACATATCATAAACACCTGAAGCATGAACATGGGATTCCAAGATAGCACAAACACTCAGATGATTATCATTGATAACCTGACGAACGTCTATTCTTTTAGGGGATTGGTTCAAACCCCTTATATTCCATGAGGCTATACTAAACATTTAAGACATTCGTGGTAGGAGTGCTTGCCCCTGATTAAGAATTAAGAAGATTAGCAGATTCATCATAAACGTTTTCAACCTCCTCATCATCATCATCTCCACTTTGATAACCTGTTTCCTCTGAAAGAGACCCAAATGAATTCGAAGTAGAAACGCCACTCACAACAGATTTACCTTTATTGGAACTATTAGTATGCAAACCAGGTTTGGTACCACTATCAACTTTGTTATTATCACGTTTAGATGCATTCGAAGTCGTACCAGGATTAGATGAGTTATCTTGAATACGAACACCAGAAGTAGATGACTTCGGACTAAAAGTAAAAGGAGTACCAACCTAGAAGCCTTTGCTTAAAGGGACACCTCTTGGAATCTGACTTCCTTGCTTACCTTTGTTGTTATGCTTTCTACTACGAACTTGTTGAAATCCATCATCTTGTTCATGTACAACTGTAGGAGCCACTTTAGGGATAACACGTATAGGACAATTTTCAGCCGTATGACCAAATTTATTACATGTAGGGCATCTAGGAGGCTTCCACTCGTATTCAACTTTAATAGTTTCCTTAGTAAACCCATCACCCTCCAAATCAGGAACATCAATAGTAGTTGTCTCATGTAAATCACAATCAGATTTAGTTTCAATTAAACAACGAGCAAAACTATTACGACCTCAAGATTCTTTACACATAGTGCTAGTAAAAGAATTAAGCATAATAGGCTTACCAAGATATGTAGCAATCAAACTAATACCCTCTTCCTCAAACACTTGAATAGGCACATCATGAAGTTTGACCCACACAGGAATACAATTAAATTCTTCTTTTCGAAGACTAGTCTTCATAGTATACCTTTTAAGAATAATGGGAGAATTACGAATCATCCATGGTCCACCTTCCAACACAGCTTCATAACCAGATTGTGCATCAAATTGAAAGAAAAGGAAACCATTGGAATTCATCATGATCCTTTTTAAACCAAGTTTTGTCCAATTTTTTTTAGCATAATACTCAACCACTGGAAATGCCATTCGTTTACCAATAAAGTATCCATAGAGCGTATTATGAAAACGAGTATTAAATTTTTCAACCACTTTACATGGAATAGATACCTGAACACCCTCAAACCTGTTCTCAGATATGGCAGAACCTATATTAGTACTAGCAATAGGTGGAGCTTGTTAGCTTGAACTAGCAGCAACTTCATAAGAGTTAGTTGGAACACCAATATCCACTGATTGTACAATAGGACATTCATTCTCAACACGGCTAACATTGGTAACATTTTCACCAAATAACTCATATGTAGGGAATTACAATTTAGTACCTGTAGGTTTGGAAGACCACGCATGTTCCTCTACATTTAGCACGGGATCCATTGGATTAGAAAAAGTGAATTCATCAATATTTGAGTTAAATACATCACTCCTCATTGGCTCAGTGACACGTTCATTAGGGTTTATATCCATTTGTTCAAACGATAGCTCATCATCAACCAATTTAGTAAACGTAGGAGACGCGACACTCACCTCTTGATGCTGATCTAAAGACATACGCATAGTGACATTAGAAAAATCTGGTGTAACCCTAGCATCATGTCCAAGATTAGGGCTCATAGACGGAACCCTAACATTAATAGAATCACACACACCTGCTTGGAGAGCATTAACATGTTGTCATTTTTGTGTTCTAGCTCTGCTCTCCAACTCCACTTGATGTGTACATACGATATCAAGGGTCTTTTTCCATTGATCAGTACTCATTCGCTTCCAGAATTCATATTCGTTATTTTGTACATCATTCATAAACCTACTAATCACTTCCACCGTATTGAGGGAGATTGAGAACAGTTTTTCAACATCTTCTAATGACCCAACATTCAAATTCTGTCCTTCAACGTTTGGCGTTACACTTCCAGTAACCAAACTAGGGTTTGAATAAACCTTAGTCGAATCAATATTCTTGGAACCCATCATAGTAAAAAACTAAACCAGCCCCACGAAAACAAAACATAACGATTAATAAAATAAACGATCGAAACCTTAACAAACGGTTAATAAGAGATCCAGAAAAAACAAAACCAACAGAAGTCACAGGTACCACGTGAATCACCACTAGATATAAAGAATTAACCGACCTAAGATGCGACTAAAACAACCGACGTAGACAAATCACATGCAAAAATCAATGACGGCAGAAAATAAAAAGGAAGACCGATTTAATTAAATCTAATACCAATCAACCAAATAAGGAATTTGTTAACTCAAGAATATCAGAGATTAATCGAGAAAACAACAGCGTTATAAGGTATTCGGATTAAAGGAAAAAGAAAATCAGATTATGAGATGAAGGGAAATTTCCGGCAGCCATTGATGGGATAGTTTACGCTTAAGTAACGTTTATTTGTGATGTCTTTAGATACCAAGCATATACCTACACACATGAAACAAGAAAAACAAGCATATACGATACCAATTTCATAGTATTTTATCATTTTATGTCCGTTTTAAAAGGCAAATAAGATATGTCTTTTCACACATATTAAACTCCCCCTTCCTAAGCGATTGTCGTGTCCTCACGCAATGTTAAAATAAGGCATTAATCACTTTACTTTTTAACTTTTGACACTTTATTTTTACAAGAGACATAATTTATTGCTTTCATTATTGAAAAATAACTTTTAGGATCATAAAACTCAAATAGATTCATCATCTCTACTTTTCACTCTTTCCATGCCAAGCTTAAAAACAAGATCATTGTTAACCATAAATTCCAATGTTAAGACCACTCATATAAGTAATTTGTGTAGAAATCAATCTCCTTTATTCCTAGTTGTATCTCTAGATTCTAAAAATTATCATTCACCCATAGGATCATTTGACTTATTTAATAATTGTTAGTCTAAAAATGAAGGCAAAAACGGTGTAAACCCAACACTTAGAACCTAACCTCATCTTCAAAAACCGTTGTTACTAAAGAAAGCCCACATCAAGGATAACTTAACACGATTTAGGGAATGAATTCCCGGATCCAAAATTTGGCTTATTAGGACTACTTAAGCAACATAATTCCTCCAAAGTCATTTTGACTTTATAATGGAGTTAGCAACATTTACATCATATACCATTAGGCTCTTTAAGATGTAAACGTGCTCCTCATCTATGATCCATACCCTAAGGCTCCTTGAACAATAGACAAGGGAATTGAAATTCATCATCAGTCCACACCCAAAGGCTCTTTGAATGAATGATGAAGCAATTTTTATTAAGCATTTCACCATGCCATACACCCTATGGCTCTAATGACAAGGCTAGTGCTACATGTCTCACACCTTAAGGCTCATTGAGAACATATCTTTTTATTTATTCTTCTTTATTTATGATACATATAGTAGGCCAAATCCCGTAATCCCATGGTTAAAAATTCCATGACGCTGACACCCTTAATGTGTTCTTGCTTTAATTACAAGTGAAATAAAAGAGTCGGTTAAGAGCTAAAATATTGAACCTAAACCGCTAAAAACTTCATTTATTTAACAATTAAATATTCAAGCGTGAAAAATAAATAATAGGAGAAAGAGCCACAAAACTTATATAAGGAAGAATTAGCATCAAAACTTATGATCAACTCTATCATCTCTTGTTTTCCATATTGTAAAATCTCAAAGATGTGAGATTAATGGATACTTAGCCTTGCAAGTCAAAATTTAGCATCATGAGATTAGCTTAATTAAGACTGTATTAGATCAAGTTTCACATTTTACAAGTCAATTATAGGAACTTACAAAATCTTCACTTTTTAAAGCTAGATTTTGTGTTTTAAAGCTCCCTTTATAAAAGACCAACTAGAATCAATTATAGGAACTTTCAAATTCTTGACTTTTTCAAGTTAGAACTTGCATTTTAAAGCTCCTTATATAAAAGTCTAGCAAAACATGACCTAAGCGGTTCAGGAATTAGCTAAGGTACAATCGATCGAGTCAAAAACTATTCTCATTTTCTCCATCGAAAAGCCTACATTTTTGTCAAAACACTTATTTTCTTATTATTAAACATATAATTACACTAAAAATTTAAAATTTTATTATTTTTGCGAAAAACTATTACGTACGAACACGACAAAAGCAAGTGCAAGCGATTATATCGATTGACCCCCATGCTAAAACCAAACATTGTCCTCAATGTTTCCTAGCACAAGAATAATACCCCCATGCTAAAATACGAAGAGTCGAATGCAATAGTCCTAACATGGTAAGGGTACGTAAATCTATAGTCGTTTTTAATTATTCTTTAAGATAAAACGTTATTCAATAAAAATCAAAGGATATCGAATTCCTCATATGACAATCAAAGTATGGAAGCTCGAGTGGACCAGGCAAAAACCGAACACGAGAGTCTTCAATGATATGGGTCATTCCTAAGAGTCACATCACAAACAAAAACACGAGCACGGGTTAGAAAATAGAAAGAAGATAGAATGTATGGAAATCCTCCACAAGGCACCTCATTTCTGGTAACCGAGTCATGAGCTCGACTCGATCCCCGCATTCATTGGTCCTTACGGAATGTTTGGAGATCCAGAACAACCTCCGTAGGTATGTCCCCTCCAAAGTAGTGCTTAACTCGATGACCATTCACCTTAAAGTTAGGCCCGTCTTTTTGAGCAAGCTCAACGGTGACATAAGGGAATAGTTGTGAAATGGTGAATGGTCCGGACCAACGCGACTTAAGCTTGCCCGAGAAAATCTTAAGTCTAGAGTTAAATAAGAGGACTTTATCACCAACATTGAAAATGCGGTTTTTGATCTTAGAGTCATGAATCCTTTTAGTCTTCTCTTTATAGATCAAAGAGTTCTTATAAGCTTGATCCCTTAGTTCACTTAGTTCATTCATTTGAACTTTGCGATGATCATCCGCGGTCCTTAAATCAAAGTAACAATGTTTTAGATCCCAATACGCCTTATGTTCGAGTTCAATTGGCAAGTGGCATTCCTTTCCGTAGACCAACCAAAATGGTGTACAACCAATGGGAGTCTTATAGGCCGTACGGAAGGCCCACAATGCATCATCCAATTTATGCGACCATGAAGTGTGATTTTCTCCAATAGAACGCTCCAAATTCGCTTAAGAGGTCGGTTTGAAACCTCCATGTTGGAAATACGTTTTTTGTATTTAGAAAGTCTCGGTCACTCCAACAATATAGTTAAGGGATCGTAGTATAGTTTAGTTACATTTTATATTAGCCCGACCTATGAGCATGTTCATGGGCCAGAGGCCCAAGTCCACTAATGGACTTGGGTATATATAAACCCCTTTCCTTCAGTGAAAGGGGTGTTGGTTGTTTCATTTTCTATATAGATTTCACATTTTCTCTCATCTTTCTCTCTCTACTTTCTCTCACTAGAAACATCAACCCTCTTGTTAGATCGAAGATTACCAAGGTTTTATAATTGGTATTGATAGGTGTGTAAACACCCATCTTTTCTACCACTTAATTACAATAATAACCGAGCCAAAACATGTATTTTATGTCTTTTATGTCGGAATTATGCGTGGTTTGTGTTTTTGTTGTGATTTAGGACGAAATTGTGAAAAGTGGGGAAAACACGGCATTTACGGGCTTTTATTGAAGAAAAAGATGAAAGATGAAGTCGAGAAGTCGAGAGTGCAAAAAGAACGGAAGTCCAAGACCAATTCTGAAGATTTATCGAAGAAAAAGTCAAAAGACGGAAGTTTACCAAAAACCGAAGAACTCGAGTCTTATTTATTGAAGGATTAAAAGATGAGTTTAAAGAAATCCCGAGCCAAAAAGTCCTTAAAGTCCAAGATTAACAAAAGACTAATAAGGAAGGACTTAATGGTGCAATTAACAAGAAAGGAAGGAGAGGAGGAAGCTTCCTCTAACCATCTCCCTAATCACCTATAAATACTTCTCATTTTCATTCATATGTTCTTGTTGGCTAACTTGACAAATTAGCTCTTCCACTTTTCTTTTATGCACCTTTAATTACTTGTCATTTTTAATACATGTTTTGCACTTTAATTATCCCTTTAATTTCCAAGTAAGTGATTTAATTTGTGTTCTTTAAATTCGTGTCTTTAATCTTTCTTTATCATTTGATCAAGTTTATTTTTACCAATCTCATTCTACTCTTCTTCTTTTGGTTCGGTTTGAATTTCGGATTAAGCAAGGTTTTGCTTAATCCATTGCTCATTTGATTAAAAGTCTTGTCTTTTCTCTTTCCTTTTAGCTTCCATACGAAATAGCCATAAGTTTGACAATCTTATTTGCTTATTTGGTATTTAGCTTAATTGAATTCAAGTTTTCTTAAAAGTTTTACTTTTTAAGTTTTTAATTTCATTAAGTTTCGTCTTTCAAATTTTGAAAGGTTTTAACTTTTTAGCTTATTGTTTCGTTTCTCTTCATTTCACTTAAGTCTTTATTATTGTTTATTAGTTATAGCTTATTCGGATTTGTGCTTATTACGAATTTGTATCCATCAGAAAGTAAGGGTTCTCCTCATTGCGACGACTTGCTTTACCACATTCCGATAGTGACAGTATTGGCCCAAGGGTTTTGCATTACGATCCGGGATTGCGATAGAGTGAATTACCCCCTTATTCCGATCAAGGTTCCGATCGCACATTGCGATCGGGATTGCGACGGCTCTTAAGGCTTCACTAGAACGAAGTGCTGCCCAATTTTCCCAAGCAACATTCCGATCTGGACCATATTCCGATAGGTTACATCCTTCTTATTCCGATAGCTCATTCCGATCAGGATTTCGATCTGAAACTTTACGATCTGAACATTATTCTGATCTGGGTTTTTTTTTTGTTATTCCGATCTGAAAAGGTGACATATTCCGATCTGGGGTTTGCAATCAACATTCCGATAGGGGGTGTGTGTTCATTCCGATGGTAAGTTGATCGGAATATAGACGGTGGGTTATTTTCTATGTTTTGTCTTGTTTAATTTTCAAGTTACATATTAATATTTGTCTAATTTTAATTCTCGTCACGCTTTTAATTTTAAGTCATTTAATTAATTTACTTTCCGTCATGTTTTTAAAATTCGCACCCATTACTTTTAATTAGATTTAGATTTACATTACTGCACTTTTACTTTAATTGTTTTGCACTTTTGAATATACTACAACGACACAACTATTTGTTCCACCAAAGAACAGCTAAGTCACATTAAATCCAGTTTTCAATTCGATTAGACATACTTAAACGAGAACGATAATTTTTATACGGGCCAAAAACTATGTATTAAATGGCGCCGCTGCAGGCTCTTTTCGTAAAGATTAACGATTTTCTGTAAAAGACGCGTTGCTTTTTGGGATCCGTTCACTTGTGAGCGTTACTTTTCTTGCATAAAAAATTAAAAAAAAATCCATAAAAATTAAAACTTGATAAAAATCCATAAAAATTAAAAAATTTCAAAAATATAAAAAGATTTTATTTTTATTGTGTATAGATATTGTCTTTGTGTTTGGTTTCTTTTTCTTTTGCATTTTCAGGTGTATGCGTACTAGATCTTCTAATTATCAAGATCCCGAGACTCAAGAAGATTTAAGTATGTCAGGTGTTAACAACAATAATCATCCACCACACCTCAACAATAATAACAATGTTCTTCCACAGCCCGATCTTCAGACAATGGAGGAGCTTTGTCAACCTACCATGTTTGGACGAGGAGGACCGATTGCGCCGATGCAAATCAACGCTCCTGAGTTTTCGTTGAAGCACCACATGATTCAACAAGTGCAAACTAACCCATTCCGTGGATTTCCTGATGATGATGCCAACAAACACCTCGACAAGTTCATTACAATCACCCAAAGCATGAAGTTGTCTGGTGCCACAATGGATGTTCTTCGCCTACAACTCTTCCCACATACTTTATCGGATCATGTCGAGAAATGGTTTGATCGTCTCCCGAAGAATTCTATTCATACATGGGATGACATGACTCAACGCTTTTTGTCGCGCTACTTTCCACCATCCATGGTCACGAGCCTTCGCAATCAAATCAGCGGTTTCATGCAAGACCCTGATGAATCTCTTTTTGATGCTTGGGAACGATATAATGTCTAGATTCATCGTTGTCCAAACCACAACATGCTCCCTGTGACCTTAATTGATACTTTCTACAATGGTTTGACTTTTCGAGATCGTGATACGATTAATGCAGCCGCCGGTGGCACATTCATGAAAAGGAGACCCGAGGAGTGTAGAGAGCTTATTGAGAACATGACTACTCACCACAAAAACTGGGATTCCTCCGCTTTTTCAAGGAACAACCCAAGAGTCAATGTTTCTTCTACTTCAGCAAACCCTGAGATGACCGAACTTACCCGCATGATGACTGAAATATGCAAAAGTATTACGCTTCTCGCTTCAAACCAACAACAACAACAAGTTAAAGTGGTTGCTAATCCTTGTGAAACATGCGGCGGTCCTCACTCATACACCGATTGTCCTTTAACTCAAGGAAATCCGGAAAATGTGTATGCAGCTTATGGTAATTATTCACCGGAAAATTACCAAGCTCGACCTCAAGGGGATAGAAATCTACTGAGTTACCGGTCCAACAACTACCTTTCACCCGGTTTTTCTCCTCAAAACCAAAACCCCACCAATAACTACAATAGAAGCAACCAAATCCCACCAAGAGCTTCTAATCCTTATCACCCACCCGCCCAACAAACCCCACCCAGTAACCACGATGTTGAAGCCATCATGAGAACCCAAGGTGAGCAAATCAAGAATCTACAGAGCCAAATTATCAATCTGAAAGGAGATATCACAAAGCAAGGAAATGAGATTAGATCCGAGCTTCGAGATAATATTCAATCCTCCTTCATCAATCAAACCAATGATTTGAAGAATATGCTTGCTAGTTTCTTACCCGCCGCTCAACCTTCTTCTTCGAGTTCTCTACCTTCAAACACCGTTACCAATCCGCGAGCAAATGTGAGTGCTATTACTACCCGTAGTGGAGTCACCATCGTAGGACCACCAATCCCACCCCCATCATCTATACCTCCTCAACCACCATTTATCCCTCCTCCTCCTACACCTAGTATTAGTGCACCATTACCGTCTCCGCCTCACCATGACGATGTTTCTAGGAAGGACCCTTCAACATCTCAACCTCTACCTGCTACGCCTGCACCCTCACCACCCAAACCCAATATCCCTTATCCTTCTCGTTTAGGCAAGACCAAACTGCTAACCAAGGAGGACTCCGAAGTGACACGCTATGTGAAGATGATTTCTCATATGAACTTCAACATTAGCTTTCTTGAAGCACTTGTCCACATGCCCAAATTTGTTAAAGCGTTTAAGGAATTGCTTAACAAGAAGGAGAAGCTGATTGAACTCACCAACACACGCTTAAATGAAAACTGCTTTGCAG
Organism: Glebionis coronaria; assembly: GCA_025667525.1. Classification (NCBI taxonomy): domain Eukaryota; kingdom Viridiplantae; phylum Streptophyta; class Magnoliopsida; order Asterales; family Asteraceae; genus Glebionis; species Glebionis coronaria. Next base: position 365,800,162 of record CM046878.1, read on the forward strand.
TTATTCTTAAAGAACTTCTGGAAAAGCTTGGAGATCCCGGTCGTTTTGTGTTGCCTTGCGTTTTCAACAAAACTGAAGAATTTACTGCCCTTGCTGATCTCGGGGCTAGTATTAATCTTATGCCTTTGAGTGTTTGGAAAACACTATCATTACACGACCTCACTCCAACAAAGATGACTCTTGAACTTGCAAATCGCACTCTCGCTTACCCCGTTGGTATAGCCGAAGACGTGTTTATTAAAGTTGGCACATTTACTTTCCCGGTCGATTTTGTCATTGTTGATTATGAAATGGACCCTCGTATTCCTTTAATACTTGGTCAGCCATTCTTGAGAACCGGACGAGCTTTAGTTGATGTGGCCGAAGGTGAGTTAATCTTAAGAGTCGGGGATGATGCACAAGTTTTTAAAATGGGAAAGCTTACAGGAAAATCCTTTGGAAGTCGAGAATCAGTGAATATGATTAATGTGCATGATGACTTTGTTGTATACAACAATCCTCTATTTGATTCTTCCATTGATAATCCACTTTTTCAAGATGATGTGGATGATTCTCGCCCCACTTTGGACGCTTCTCCCATTTATGATTCTCCACCGGTCTTTGATGCTTATGATGATGATGATTCTAGCTCAGATTCGGATGATTATGCTGACCTTACTTCTGAGTATCCCGACCTGCCCACGTATGATGATTTCGATGAGGCTGATACTCTTTCGAGCGATTCTTCACATGATGAAGATCCTCCACCATCACTCGATCCTACTTTGGACGATTACTCATATGAGGAAGACTTCTCTGCATTTCTTAATACTTACTTCCCTCATGAGAGTGATGCTCCTCCTTTGGACTTTGAAGATTATCGTCTTGATCCTACTTTAGATTTGAAGCACTTCTTTCAAAGGAGAAGAAACCGGTCGACACCAATATCCGCAGCACATATGATTTAACACCTCTTTGTCCCACTTCTGAGGACGAGGTTGTGCTTCTTCGCGGATCTTCTTCCCACTCTGCTGAGCCTGAGTGCTATTTTCCCCTAAAGGAAAAGGTGTTCGACCCTGGTATTGCAATCTTTAAGCCATCTCAGTATCCACCTGATGCAATAAAAGGAAAAATCTTTGGAAATATTGAAGACATGCTTGCACCTCACCATACTTGCTCCCACCATGCTCCATCGCTGCTTAAAGGAACCTTGCCTATTCTTCTTTGGCTTGCCTTGTTCGCCTTAAGCTTGTGCTACTTGATGGACGAAAACTATGTATTTGATCCTGGTGGATATGTTTCATGCTTCTTCCTATGATGATCAAGATCGAGTCAGGCTCACGACTCGGTTAACAAAAATCAAGCGCTTCGGAGGCAACCCATGCATCTATCTTTTAGCTTTCTTTATCATAAGTGTAGGGGGGAGACCCGTTGGTTTGCTATTTCCTCTCCTCTCTTAATCAGGGATTCGAGCGCTCAATGATCCACTCTTGATGATTCTTGACGACCAGTGATTCCATGTCTCCATTATCCCGGTTATATCCTAAACTCTTTTCGATTCACTATTTTATATTTTCTCAATATTAAAATAGGAATCTCTTTAGTTGTCTTTTCCTAAGCGAGATTTAAACAACGTGCACAATGTACTAAGTGTAGGGGGGTTTACTCCCACATGCTTAAACATTGAGGACAATGTTTATCTTAAGTGTAGGGGGACTTCTATCGAAGTTAAGTGGTCTTTTCCTTGTATTTGTCCTCATTTTAACCGGAAAATCAATTTTTCGACATTTTTCAAAATTTTTGATCTATTTTGGCCTATTAGTTTTTCCCTTTGTATAGTTATTTTCTGTCCTTGTTAGAATAAATCTTCAATAAAGTGGTTTTAATTTTTAAACGTTGTGAATCTTTTGACTCAACCCGAGTTTACTTATCTAAGTTACTCTAGCTAGTATCCTTAACATGTTTAAGTCAAGTTTTGCTAGGCTTTTATATAGGGAGCTATAAAACGCGAAAGTCTTAACTCTCACGGGTTAAGAACAAGAACTTTTCGCAAGTTCCTATAATTGATCCTAGAGAGTCGTTTATCAAGGGAACTTTAAAATGCGATTTCTAAACTTGAAAAAGTCTAAGAGTTTGCGAGATCCTATAGGCGACTCGAAAACCCAATACTTTGATTTAATAGGCTAAGCATCCACGAATCTCATCCTTTGAGATTTTAAACTGTGGAGAACGAGAGATGATAGAGCCAATTATAAGTTCAGTGTTCTTTTGTGAGTTTATGTGAGTTAATTATAAGCCTATTCTCCCATCGCCTGTTAATAAATTTATCTGCAATAAATAAGGTTGTACGATTTGAAAAGTTACTTAGCTTCTAGCCCAAGATCGTTTAAAAGTTGCTCGGTATGGATTAGATTTCATAGCCAAGGCATAACTTATTGAAGTGGGATGCGAAGATTGGCGAGTCCGAAGGCCCTAACAAGGCATGAGGGCTATATTTTGTTGCTAAAGATCCAAAGTGATGTGAAGAATCATTTATCGAAAATCAATATGAAGGATCGAGACACACGACGTAAAGCAAAAACTCCCCTAAAGTCATGGAGAAGTGTATCCGAAAAGACCCCAACAAGGTATGAGGATAAATAGATCCAAGTCATAAAAGGAGGCGGATCGTTGTATATCAAAGTCCAAAATAAAGATTGGAGAAAAATGAAGAAGTCGTGGTCTAAGTATGAATCTCTCAAAATTTCAAGTGAAGAAATTCCATTATGAAGAGAAGACCATAATTTCATGAACGTCTCTCAAGGTTTGAAGTATGAAGTCGCTGCCAAATATCGGTCCGAGAAAGGTCTCAAATCGCGAAGCGAGTTATGCCAAGATATGAACTCTCTGAGGTCCCGAGAAGCAGTTTTAAAAGATTTTGTCCTTTAGCTAACTATTGATTAAATCGTTCACTTTATTTTCGGACTAAATAACTATCGAAATAAGTCAAAAATGCATCTTCGTGATCATTCAAGACAACAATAAAATATAAGAGATACCCCTAGGAATAAGGGAGTCTAAGTGAATAATTGGCCCACATGAGTTCGTGTTAGTTTGCTAACTTATAATAACAATGATCTCGTTGTTAAGCTTGGTTTGGAGAAAGTGAAAACTTGAGGATGATGATTATTCATGACATTTTCAAAAACCAAGGTATGCTTTTGATTTCTTTACTTTGAATATTTATAGTTGTTATCTCTTTAATAAAGGCCAACGTGGATTGATTATGATGAAAAATGTAAACTTGATTTGTAACTAATGCATTGCATGAGGACATTGCAATGGTCAAGTGTAGGGGATTTGATAGGTGTGTAAACACCCATCTTTTCTACCACTTAATTACAATAATAACCGAGCCAAAACGTGTATTTTATGTCTTTTATGTCAGAATTATGCGTGGTTTGTGTTTTTGTTGTGATTTAGGACGAAATTGTGAAAAGTGGGGAAAACACGGCATTTACGGGCTTTTATTGAAGAAAAAGATGAAAGATGAAGTCTAGAAGTCGAGAGTGCAAAAAGAACGGAAGTCCAAGACCAATTCTGAAGATTTATCGAAGAAAAAGTGAAAAGACGGAAGTTTACCAAAAGCCGAAGAACTCGAGTCTTATTTATTGAAGGATTAAAAGACGAGTTTAAAGAAATCCCGAGCCAAAAAGTCCTTAAAGTCCAAGATTAACAAAAGACTAAGAAGGAAGGACATAATGGTGCAATTAAAAAGAAAGGAAGGAGAGGAGGAAGCTTCCTCTAACCATCTCCCTAATCACCTATAAATACTTCTCATTTTCATTCATTTGTTCTTGTTGGCTAACTTGACAAATTAGCTCTTCCACTTTTCTTTTATGCACCTTTAATTACTTGTCATTTTTAATACATGTTTTGCACTTTAATTATCCCTTTAATTTCCAAGTAAGTGATTTAATTTGTGTTCTTTAAATTCGTGTCTTTAATCTTTCTTTATCATTTGATCAAGTTTATTTTTACCAATCTCATTCTACTCTTCTTTTGGTTCGGTTTGAATTTCGGATTAAGCAAGGTTTTGCTTAATCCATTGCTCATTTGATTAAAAGTCTTGTCTTTTCTCTTTCCTTTTAGCTTCCATACGAAATAGCAATAAGTTTGACAATCTTATGTGCTTATTTGGTATTTAGATTAATTGAATTCAAGTTTTCTTAAAAGTTTTACTTTTTAAGTTTTTAATTTCATTAAGTTTCGTCTTTCAAATTTTGAAAGGTTTTAACTTTTTAGCTTATTGTTTCGTTTCTCTTCATTTCACTTAAGTCTTTATTATTGCTTATTAGTTATAGCTTATTTGGATTTGTACTTATTACGAATTTGTATCCATCGGAAAGTAAGGGTTCTCCTCATTGCGACGGCTTGCTTTACCACATTCCGATAGTGACAGTATTGGCCCAAGGGTTTTGCATTCCGATCCGGGATTGCGATAGAGTGAATTACCCCCTTATTCCGATCATGGTTCCGATCGCACATTGCTATCGGGATTGTGACGGCTCTTAAGGCTTCACTAAAACGAAGTGCTGGCCAATTTTCCCAAGCAACATTTCGATCTGGACCATATTCCGATAGGTTACATCCTTCTTATTCCGATAGCTCATTCCGATCAGGATTTCGATCTGAAACTTTGCGATCTGAACACTATTCCGATCTGGGGTTTTTTTTTGGTTATTCCGATCTGAAAAGGTGACATATTCCGATCTGGGGTTTGCAATCAACATTCTGATAGGGGGTTTGTGTTCATTCCGATGGTAAGTTGATCGGAATATATTCCGACGGTGGGTTATTTTCTATGTTTTGTCTTGTTTAATTTTCAAGTTACATATTAATATTTGTCTAATTTTAATTCTCGTCACGCTTTTAATTTTAAGTCATTTAATTAATTTACTTTCCGTCACGTTTTTAAAATTCGCACCCATTACTTTTAATTAGATTTAGATTTACATTACTGCACTTTTACTTTAATTGTTTTGCACTTTTGAATATACTACAACGACACAACTATTTGTTCCACCAAAGAACAGCTAAGTCACATTAAATCCAGTTTTCAATTCGATTAGACATACTTAAACGAGAAAGATAATTTTTATACGGGCCAAAAACTATGTATTAGGTATCAAGAGCCATTGGATGAAATAGAGGTGGGTTTTGTGTTGTTCATGCTTATTTTAGTGTGTTCATGTGTTTTTGATTGATTTATACCCAAGTTTCAAAAAATTTTCATGTTTTTATTGTTCCAAGTGATCCATATATCTTCTACATAGGTGTGGTAGAGATTTGGGTGCTTTGGTTTGGTTAAAATCACGGATTTCTAGGCAAAAATCTCAATTTTTTCTTTCAAGATTCAGAACAGTGACCATTATTGCGACAGATTGGCTTGTAATTCCATCGCAAAGGCTTAGGGTTTCTGTATTGCGACTATTATTGCGACCAATATTGCGATAAGGTTTATTTTTGCGATACACATTGCGACAGTATACTTGTTTGTGGTATTGCGACAAAATATTGTTTGGGTATTGCGACAGAATACTTGTTTGTGGTATTGCGACATAATCTTGTTTAGGTATTGCGATAGAATATTTGTTTGTGGTATTGCGACATAATCTTGTTTAGGTATTGCGACAGAATACTTGTTTGGGTATTGAAACAATATACTTGTTTGGGTATTGCGACAGAATACTTGTTTTGGGTACTTTGAAGAATTTGCACAACTTAGAGGAGTTTTCGACTTTGCATTTCTTTGTAGACTTTCACAAAAACATACCATCAAAAGATAACAACATCCTGTTTAAACAACACTAAAACACTTAACCTCATTTCATTGCTCGATCATTTTGGTAATCTCTCTTCAAGTGATCAAAAATGAATTCACATTCATTCATGCCTACAATGACATCGCTTACTGACCTTTCTATCATCTTGGGTATCGATACCCGTCCACTGTTGCTTATCAAAGAGCTATTTGAAACATGGTATGGTCGCATGATGTCTTATTATGGGTAGACCCAGTGGGAGACTTATGGTTTAATCCATTGAGCAAGGACCACTCGATTGGGGCGAAGTTATTATAGAAATGTGACTTGGCCAAGGCTATTTTCTGATTTAACGTCTGCCAACAAATCATTGTCGATGCGGATGAGAAGGCCGTTCAGACCATACTTCAAGCTCTTCCACCTGATATTTATCGTATGGTAAGCAAACACAAGGTAGCAAAGGAACTTTGGGATCGCTTAACGGTTTTGTTACAAGGGACTTCACTTTCCAAGCAGGAACGAGAGTGTCAACTCTATGACTTGTTCGATAGGTTCTCATACATTCCAGGGGAAACACTTCATGACTACCACTGGCGCTTCACTACATTGATGAATGATTTGAATGTGTATAATCTAACGATTGTTCAGTTTCAACTCAACACCAAGTTTTTAAACACGTTACCCCCAGAGTGGAGCCAATACGTCACTGACGTTAAATTGATTCGGGATTTGCACAAATCAAATTTAGATTAACTATATGCTTTCTTGCAGCAACACGAAAAGCAAGTGCTCTAGAAACGCATGTCTCAAGGATCTTATTTTGAACCATTATCGTTATTGGCAAATCATCCAACATTGTCATATAACAACACTCTGTATGCTATGGGAAAAAAATCTTATCACAAGCCCATGTTTCAGACTCCAAGCTTTCCACAGTATTCAATATTACCACAACCACCTACATCATATCAACAACAATATCAGCAACCATCATCATCATCACAACGTGACTTACATCTATCACCATATGCTCAACCACAATACTCTCCTTATCAACCACCTACAAACCCTGCTATCACCTACTAGCAACAAGAAGTTCCTCAACCCCACTATTCATAACATGTCAATAATCCTTCAAGTGTGTATGTAGCTCCACCAACACCAGTTTTCTACTGCTATGACGAGGTTCCAGTTCCTGAGTTCAAACAAGGGGATAATCCTACTGATGCACTAGCACAAATGTCTGCCTATATAACTCAAACGTTGAACAAAAGAGGTTATAGAGGACCATCTCCAACAAACAATCAGTTGAGAAATTCTTCTAACTCTCGTCAATAAGCAACAATTCAAGATGGTAGAGTTACAGTGCAACCACTTCAGGGGAGACCAAGTTCATCAAATGCCGGTACACGCCCATTTAACACTGCCCCAAGAGGAAACAATATTGGCAAAGTGAAGATGATTATCTTTTACAACTGCAAAGGGGAAGGACACATGGCTAGGGAGTGTAAGCAACCCAAAAGGAGAAGGGAGGCTTCGTGGTTTGAGGAGAAGGTCATGTTGGTAAACACTTAAGCAAATGGTCGTGAGCTAGATGAAGAGGAGTTATCATTTCTAGCAGATCCAGGAGTAGCGGACACTGATGGACTCACAGCAGCTCTCACTAACAATGAAGCATATCAATGCGATGATCTTGATGCATATGATTCAGACTGTGATGACTACAACACTGCCAAGGCAGCTCTTATGGCAAATCTTTCACTCTCTGGCTCTGACCAAATGACTGAGGTACCAAATACTGCCAATGATACTAGTATTGTACATTATGAAGTTGAGAAAGAGTGTCAGTATCCGGAACAGCCTCCGGTGGTTAGTAATTCAAACGAGGAGACAAACAATAATAGTAATATCAATGCAAGTCCCCAGACTTTGAGTGAAACACAACCGGGAGCTATTACGACTACGAACTCGTCTGCTCAACAAGATTTGGTTATGGTGTCAGCACCTATGCTTGGCCAAATGAATACTGCGGTCCTTGAAACCCTCAATGTTAATCAGACTTTATCTGCCGAGCTTGCTTTATACAAGGAAAAGGTTCAAACCTTGGAATTAACTCCATTAACCAATACCTTAACCAATCCAGAATTTGATAGGTTTAGGAAAGTCCAAATGGATAACTTTCTAGAAATTAAACATTTAAGAGCAAATATTTTAAAAGAACTTAAAGAAAACGAGTCAGTCGTTAATAATTTTCAAAAACTACAAACGGATATCGAAATTCTCGAGTCTAAAAGGGTTGAAACGGAAATTAAGGCGTCTAAGAAAATTAAAAAGACTGAAGTTTTGCTTTTAAAACAATACTCCACTTCACATTTAGTACACTTGTTTCATTCATCTTTTAAGGAATTTACTCTATCGCGTCTAACAGACCTGCCACCTAACCCGGGTTATGCAAAACAAGCTCTTAACCATAACCCGCGACTTTATGATGCAACAAATTTAGGTTTGGTCTTACACCCGATTGGTAATATGAATGATCCTGAGTATATATCACTAATTGACGAGAATTAGTCAAAAATGCTTTTGGAATATCCTAAGTTTGATTATGATAAACAAAATCAAGAGAATGCAAAAACGGATTTTAGAACTCGCCTTTTTATACATAGGGAATTTATCCATACACCAAATTCCATGTCCACTAGACAAAACCCTTGTATATTTACTACACTTGTCAACCCGAATGAACCTAAGAAAATACCAAAGGGTCTTCCACCGGTAAGTACAGTATTGGAAAGCTTGAAAGAGATTAAATGATACTTTACCGGTTTTGACAAGGTCATTAAGGAATGTACGACTTCAACGGCTCAAACCGCTAGAGAATGGGCTTTCGAACACATGAAATCGGTGTTTGAGAAAGAGATCGTTCCATTTGTAAACAATCTTAAAGAGGGCTTTCTACATCTCGGGGATAATCTTAATTTCGAAATGGCTGAAGTTCAAAAAGTTTTCTATGAAATGGATGATGCTTATGAGCAACATTTAATTGAGAAATAAAAGATTTTGTCCGAATATGAGCGATTCTTGGAACAAGTGATGTATATCGATGTGATGCAAGTTGTGACTATTACTTGTGCTAATGAGATTATATCCATTGTGAATAAATGTGATGATATGCATGATCTCTCTGTGAATATTGTTGACCCTGTAAATGATGTAGATAATCATTCTTGTCACAAATCTAACGCTGAATTTTTAAAATTTCAAGATTCTTATAACTTACATTCAAAACATTTTGATGAGCTTCAACAACATTGTATATCTCTTGAAATTTAACAACAATCTAAAAATGAAACTCTTTTAAAAACAAATGCTTGTGAAAACAACGTTGAGACAAGTGACAAGATGATTCAGGTGGTTCAGGCATTAGAGGAAGAAATCATGAGACTTAAGAGAGAGTCTTTAGCAGAGAAAGTGGAACTAGAGGCTGTAGAGAATAAAAACCATGCCTTAGAAAATAGAATTACTTCTATGCTAGGGAGTTTGAAAAAGTAAAGCAGGCTTTCTCAGAAATTTATGGTTCACTAGAAGAACGCTTCGCTTTTAATGCGGCAGAGCAAAAATCACTTGTTGACCAACTGAACCAAAAGTGTGAGGAAATCTCTGACTTAAATATTCAGCTCATAGACAAAAACAGTGTTTTGGCTGAATTAAAGGAGACACTTCAACTCAAAGGACAAGCAGTTGTTGATAATGCAACTACAATCTCTGCCCTGACCTCTAGTGCTCCAAAAACAAAGAAGTGGTGCTTTATAGGAACCCGGACCTTAAGAATTCAATGGTTTACATGGATTATATGAAAAAGGCAATTAGGCATGTGCTTCTTACAAGGGACATTTTAGATGACTTATATTAATCTGATCCCACAAACAACGAGTACAATGCTGCTCATTTATATATTTAGCAGGTTCAATGTTGCCTATCATATCTTAATTTTATAGACCCACTGAGTTCTGCACCACTTAAACAACAACCCCCCACCAATGCCATGACTCCATTTAATAAGACCCCAAGATCTAAGCCTATTTTAAACACACCCATCAAGGCTAAATCAAAATTTGCCACTAATGTTCCCTTGCCTTCTACAGGAGTAACTGCGTCTAATAAGGCCAAAGGATCTCGAGTAAAGAAAGATAGGATTAAGCCTTCCACTAGTAGTACTATGAAGAAGAAAGTAGAAGTTCACCCTAGGAATGTTATTTCAGATTTAAAAATAAGGAATCATGTAGCTAAGACAAAAGGTTCCACCTCTATGCAGAAGTCTAAGCAAAATGTAAATTCTAGTTTGAGATGTTGGAATTTTTATGAATGCATGTTTTCTCAGCGTCATGATTTATGCCTTGTTGACCATGTTAATGAAATGTATGCCATTAGGAACAACCTTGAATGGAAACCAACGGGGAAGAAATTCACCCAAGTTGGATGGCAATGACAACCCACTGATAGGACCTTTACTGCAAATGGAACTAAGTGCTCTTTAACTAGGATCACATCCACTAAAGTTAGGTCTCAGCGTCCTTTAAATAGGAACTCTAACACTAAGAAATGGAAAAAGCGCCCTTTAACTAGGTCTGCATCCAATATTGTGCCTACTAGTGAAGAAGTACCTCAGGATCTTAGACAACTAGAATCTATGCCGGCATCTAGGAAGAAAATTTGGAAACCTAAGAAATCTTGTGATAGCAAATCTAAGATAATTCTATTTGTACCTGCTAACCATAGGAACAATTAGATTCTGATACATCGTCTTTGTCTGGTGATATTTTCAGGTGGTCCAAATCATCCTCTGGTACTTGGACTCTGGATGCTCCAAGCATATGACCAGAGATCGCTCAATGCTCAAAAATTTCGTCAGCAAGTTTCTAGGGACGGTGAAATTTGGAAATGACCACATTACAAAGATCATGGGTTATGGTGAATATCAAATTAGGAATGTTACGATCTCAAGGGTGTATTACGTGGAGGGACTCGATCATAACTTATTCTTAGTGGGACAATTTTGTGATTCAAACCTTGAGGTTGCTTTTCGACAACATACTTGCTTCATTTGAGATCTTGCAGGAAATGATTTGTTAAAAGGTTCTCGAGGGGATAATCTCTACACACTGTCTATTCAAAACATGATGGCCGCTTCTCTTGTATGCCTTCTCTCCAAAGCGTCTAAAACCAAGTCATGGTTGTGGCATCGATGATTATTTCATCTTAACTTTGACGCAATCAACCATTTGGCTAAAAACGAACTTGTTCGTGGTCTTCCAAAGATCAAGTTTAACAAGGATCATTTATGTTCCGCGTGTTCATTGGGGAAAAGCACCAAGAAGTCTTACAAACCTAAAGCTGAAGACACCAATCAGAAAATTCTACATCTTTTGCACATGGATCTTTGCGGGCCAATGCGTACGGCTAGTGTGAGTGGTAGGAAATACATCCTCGTCATGGTGGATGATTTTTCCAGGTTTACATGGTTAAAGTTCTTAACAACAAAGGATCAAGCACCATAATTTATTATCAAATTTCTTAGGATGATCCAAGTGCGTCTTAATTCTAGTGTTCGCCGCATTCGAACTGACAATGGCAATGAGTTTGTTAATCAGACTCTACGAGACGACTATGAAGAGGTCGGTATTTCACATGAAACTTCAGTTGCTCGCACTCCACAACAAAACGGTGTCGTGGAAAGACGTAATCGTACACTTATGGAAGTTGCTAGAACTATGTTGATTTATGCGAATGCTCCTTTATTCTTATGGGCAGAAGCAGTGGCAACCGCATGTTATACCCAAAACCGCTCTATCATTCGTAAGTGCCATAGAAAAACACCGTATGAACTTCTTCATGGACATAAACCCGATATATCATTTCTTCATATGTTTGGTGCACTTTGTTATCCAAATACAAATAGTGAGAACTTGGGCAAACTTCAACCGAAGGCTGATATAGGTATTTTCATTGGTTACTCACCCGCAAAGAAAGCTTACTGGATTTACATCTGTCGTCTTGGCAAGATAATAAAAACTATAGATGTCGATTTTGATGAACTGACAGCAATGGCTTCTGGGCAACGCAGCTCTGAACCCGCACCTCATGAGATGGGAACCTGTACTATTAGTTCCAGATTGATTCCTAACAATCCTACTTCTCCATCATTTACACCACCTAAAAGGCTCGAGTAGGATGAGTTATTTCAACCTATGTTTGATGAGTTCTTTGATCCTCCACGTGATGATTCTCTAGCACCTGCAGTAGTAGCTCCGATTCCCGAAGTTGTTGCTCAAGATAATGGAAATCAATCTGATGCATCTACAGTCACTACTGAACCGGATGAACCACCCCCAAGAATTCTCAAACTACACCCGAATCAACACCCCCACTCGTTCCTGATGATTTTGAAGAGGATTATGACGATCACGATTTGGAAATTTGTCATCTACAAGAGCTTCCATTCTTTGGTATACAAATACCCGAAAACCCTAATGGTGCGTCTACATCAGAGGAAGCTCCTGCAATCGTTCACTTCAGACCACCACGGATTGAAAATCAAAACACCAAATGGACAAAGGATCACCCGATCCGAAATATTATTGGTGACATCGACCGACTAGTCTTAACACGCCATCAGTTACAAGAAAGTGCTTTATACTGTTACTTTGATGCATTTCTCTCCGAGGTTGAACCTAAAACTTGGCAACAATCTATGACACAATCTTCATGGATTTTAGCCATGCAAGAGGAACTTAATGAATTTCAACGACTTACAGTATGGGAATTAGTTCCTGTACCCGACAACGTCGACATCCTTACATTGTTGTGGGTATATAAGGTCAAACTCGATGAGTTGGGTAGTGTTTTAAAGAACAAGGCTAGATTGGTTGCTTGAGGTTACAAACAAGCTTTGGGTATTGACTTTGAAGAATCCTTTGCTCATGTTGCTAGATTGGAGGGTATTAGCCTATTCCTTGCTTATGCTGCTCATATGAACATGATCGTATACCAAATGTATTTTAAGATGGCATTTCTCAATGTGAATTAAGGGAAGACGTCTATGTAAGCCAGCCGAATGGATTTGTCAACTCGGAGTACCCTAATCATGTGTATAAGCATAAGAAGGCTCTTTATGGGTTGAAACAAGCTCCACGCATGTGGTACGATCTCCTATCATCTTATCTCATCTAGGAAGGCTTCTCTAAAGGTAAAGTGGACCCGACATTATTCATTCTCAAGGAGGACAACGACATGATACTGGTACAAATTTATGTTGATGATATAATATTTGCTGCCACTACTCAAAGACCGTCTGACCATTTTGAGAAAATAATGTCCACACGTTTTAAGATGTCGATGATAGGAAAAATTTCATTTTTATTAGGTTATAAATTTCTTAAAATCCCAGAGGCATCTTTATTAATCAGTCCAAATATGCTCTTGAATCTTTGAAAAAGTATCACTTTGAAAACTGTGACCCCGTGGATACTCCAATGGTGGAGAGATCCAAGTTGGATGAGGATATGGATGGGATTGTTGTCGATCCTAAACTTTACCATGGAATGATCGACACCCTTCTCTATCTGACTGCTAGCATGTCTGATTTGCAACTTGCTATATGCATGTGTGCCCGGTATCAGGCTCGACCTATAGAAAAGTAATTACATGTTGTGAAAAGGATCTTTTGGTACCTTAAAGGAACACTTCATCGTGGTCTATGGTATCCAAAGGACTCCTCTATTGCTCTAATATGATATGCAGATGCGGACCATGCTAGGTGTCAAGTACTAGACGTAGCACTTCTGGCAGTGTGCAACTTCTTGGAGATAGACTGATTAGTTGGGCATCCAAAAGGTAGAAAGGCGCGTTGATATCAAGTACAAAGGCTGAATACATTGCCATGTCTGGTTGTTGTGCTCAAGTCCTATGGATGAGATCACAATTGAATGACTACGGTCTTGGATTGAACAAAATTTCGATGTACTGTGACAACAAAAGAGCCATTGCCCTTTGCTGCAACTACGTTAGACACTCCCGGGCGAAGCATATTGACATACGCTACCAGTTTATCAAAGAGCAATTGGAAAATGGAGTGGTCGAGCTGTATTTTGTCAACACTGAGTATCAGCTGGCTGACATGTTCACAAAGGCTTTAGATCGAGGACGTATCGAGTATTTGATCGACAAGCTGAGCATGAAATCATTCTCACCGGCGACTCTTAAGGAGTTGGCAGAAGAATCTGCATAATAGTGGTGGTAAACTATTCTAGAGTATCCTTTTTATCGTGATCAAGTATATTACCGTATATATATATAAACCACCAAAAGAAAAATACAAAAATATAAAACCTACAAAAACCATAAAAAATATAAAATCAAGAAAATCTAAAAATATTTTTCATTTTAAATCGGGCATGTCTTTTAGTACTGTAATATTTACGGCCTTAGAAATGTCGATTAAAATTGACATGGCGCCATAAATAGAGTTCGTATCAAAGTTGTACATATTTTTAAACATGCGCATATGGCTTGTAGTTATTTCTGACTGCAACCCACTTTTCGCATTTAAGTCACGTATTTCTTTTAAAAACATTGGGTCACGACGGGAATTAATTTTCTCGGGTAAGGTTTACTTTAAAACCTTGTAAGGGATCAAGTTTACTTTATAATTTGGTCTAACACAAATCTATGTACGCTTCATCGTATTTATTTGATAAAATAAGAGAAATCTTATTGCCACCAGAATCGTTTCTTAAAATCACTAAACGGAAAACGTCTTCATAGGTGTTTGACTCTTCAAACAATGACTAGTGCTCTTTAAATAGAAAACGGGTCAGAGTTTAAGGGGGAGAAAATGCCTTTTCGTCTTGGATTTCAAATTGGTCTTCAAAATGAATTTTCAGAAAAATGCCTTATGTGTTCCTTATGTGCTATGTGTGCCTTATGTATGTGGAATTGAATTGGCCTTAGGTAATATTTCATATGCCTTAAGTCATATAGCTAGGTGTGTTAGTGATGTGGTCGTTTTTTATCGAGAAAATTAAGAAGTAGCGGGAGCTTTGCTCCATGTTTACACTTGGTTCAAAAGGGGAGGGGGACCAAAATGCAAATTCTACAAAAAGGTTATGTGTTGACCAAAGTCAAAACACCCCCTGGTTCTCTTTCTCCTTTATCGCAAAAACACACAAACACTATCACCACTCCTTATCTCTGCCGCCATTGATTACCTCCAAGACTAGTGATTTGTTGATGTGATCCAGTTTAGGTATTAATCAACTATGCTTATCACTTGTGTGTTTCATTACAAATGAACCCCTATGTCTCGTTCTATTAAGATTAGGGTTTCGAATTTTAAAGTGTTATGAAAGATGAAATTGATTGAGGGGATTCGTTCCTTTGACTTATATAAACATAGGTTTTGAATGGTTTTGATTAAATCCTAGTATCTAACTCGTAATCGAATCTAACAGCTTTGCCTCGTTATTTCTGTCCTGTATTGCGATGAGCACTGCAAAGGTATTGCGATGTGTCATTGCATTGCAATGCACATTGCGATGGATTTGGTATGGATTGTATTGCGATGGATTGTGGTATTGCGATGTGACATTGCATTGCGATGGTTCTGGTATTGAGATGGATATCATATTGCGACAGGACTGTGATGGGTTTTGCGATAGATTGGAATTGCGATAGAGTCATTATTGCGATAAGTATTACGATGGGATTGTGATGGATATTGCGATGGAAATGAGTGTTAATAAGTGTGAAAACACTTACCCTTTTACCACTTAGTTCCAATAATAACAAGACCAAAACGTGTAATTTATGTCGTAAAAGTCGGAATTATGCGTGGTTTGTGTTTTTATTGTGTTTTAGGACCAAAAGATGAAAAAGGAAGAAAACACGGGCTTTCACGGGCTTTTATTGAAGAAAATGAGAAAAGACGAAGTCAAAAGATCAAGAGTGCAAAAGAACGGAAGTCCAAGGCCTATTCTGAAGATTTATCGAAGAAAAAGTCTAAAGACGGAAGTTTAATGAAGTCGAAGAACTCAAGTCTAATTATAAAAGAAAAACTATAAGACAAGTTCAAATCCCGAGACGACGTCGAGAAAGACAAAGAGTTAAATCGAGTCGAGAAGAAAGAAAGAGGAGGCAACACATGCACTCCCCATTTTCCCTATAAATACCCTCCTAATCACATTAGGAGGGTGGTTAGCTAGTTTTAGTTCTTCATTTTCCCTCTAGTTTTTAGAGAGAGAAAGTTCCCAACTTTCTCTCACTAAGTTTCATCTTTTTCCATCAAGTTAAAGGTTTGAATCATTCTTGTATTTGGATTTCATTTTAATTTCAAGTTCAAGTTAAGCTTTTTGTTCTTTAATATCTTTCTACATTACTTGATTTCACTTATTCCTTGATCCGAAACTTCATATTTGATCCGATTAGTTCTTAATGCGTGATTGATTTTGATGTTTTAGTCAAGAATAAGTTTATCTTTTACCCCTTTATAAGCTTTCATACGTATATGTTATAAGCTTTTTATGCTTAGTGGCTTATTTGAATGTTTTAGCTTATTAACTTTTAAACTTTTTTAAAAAGTTCGTCTTTTTAAGGCTCGTATTATTAAGTTCATATGTTTAGATTCAAAAGTTTTCAAGTTTGTGCTTATTTATCTTTGTCTAGAAGCTTGAAAGTGCTTATTGTTAACTGCTTATTCATTTAAGCTTATTTTCTCTTTGGACGCCATTTCCATCTTAGAAGGGTTTTTACCTTGGTATGATCTCTTGGCTTCGATCGCATAGATTGCGATCCGTTTGTTCTTCCCTGGTGCGATCACACACTTAGATCACCCAATACGATCTGTGGGTGCGATGGTGTGTAACAATCTTTGATTTCGATCGCATTGATTGCGATCTGTTGTGTTGCGATCACAAACCACGATCAAGGACCACGATCCACTTGTTGCGATTGTGGTTGCGATCTGGGAAAACAATCTTGCTTTCCATCGCATTGATTGCGATCTGTCTCTAGACTACGATCGTGAGTACGATCGGTGGTCACGATCCATCACTACGATCAGAGTACGATCGCATTGCGATCTGACTCTGGTTTTTGCTTTATTTTCCTTAGTTTTCAAATCTAGTTTTTCCGGCCCTTTTTACTTAGTTTATTTAAAACAAGTTTCCAAGTTTTTAATCATTTATGTTTTAATTTCCAAAGATTGCACGCTTTTATTTGTAGTTTAAACTTTTAAAAGTTCTTATTTTACTCAACGACATTTATTTGCTTTTAGTTTAAAAATAGATAATCAAACAAACCATCCTCTTGATCACCAAAAGACAATTGAGTCGCACTAAATAACGGTAATCAATTCGAAAAGATTGGAACAACGAACTTTCATAACTAAGTAAAATCAAGTTATTAAATGGCACCGCTGCCGGCTCTTTTCGTTAAGATTAACGGTTTTTAGTGAGAGACGCATTGAATTTTAGGATCCGTTCTTTTAGGAACGTTATTTTCCTTGCTAAAAATTTTCAAAAATCCATAAAAATTATAAACAATTTCAAAAATACAAAAACATTAAAAAATCATAAAAAGCATTTCTTTTCCAAAGGTTTTGCACCAAAAAGTTTATATATATTCTTTGTTATCCTTTTCTTCTACAGGTGTATGCGTACTAGATCTTCCAATTATTCTGAGCCCGAGACTCGTGACGATTTAGATATGGCTGGTGTGCATAACAACAATAACAACCCACCTCTTCCCAATTTGAATAACAACAACAACAATGTTCCCCTCCCTGATTTACGAACAATGGAGGAACTGTGTCAACCCTCCATGAACGGACGCGGAGGACCGATTGCGCTGATGCAAATCACGGCTCCTAAATTTTCGTTGAAGCACCACATGATCCAGCAAGTTCAAAACGCTTGTCCATTTAGCGGATTACCGGATGATGATGCCAACAAAAATCTAGACAAGTTCATTACCGTCACTCAAAGTATGAAACTACCTGGTGCTTCCATGGATTTTCTTCGCCTTCACCTTTTTCCACACATTTTATCCCATCATGCCAAAAAATGGTTTGATCGTCTCCCCAAAAACTTAATTCAAACATGGGATGACATGACTCAAAAAATTTTTTCGCGCTACTTTCCACCATCCATGGTCACTAGTCTTCGTAACCAAATCAGTGGATTCACACAAGAACCTGATGAGTCACTTTTCGATGCTTGGGAACGCTATAATGTCTTGATCGACCGTTGTCCAAACCATAAGATGCTCCCCGTTACTTTGATTGATACATTCTATAATGGTCTCACTTTTCATGATCGTGATACCGTTAATGCTGCCGCCGGTGGTACATTCATGAAAAAGAGAAGACATGAGGAGTGTAGAGAGCTGATAGAGAAAATGACCACTCACCACAAAAATTGGGATTCATCTGCATCTTCAAGGAATAATCAGAGGGACAATGTTTCTTCCACATCTGTTGTCCCATATATTTTTGATGATTAAGCAATGAAGAGAGAAAGAAAATAGATGAAGAAGAGATGAATTCCTAGAGAGAGAAAGTAGTGAGAGAAAGTAGAGAGGAGATGATTAACTTGGTGAGATTAGATTAAGAAAAGAAGTTGTTACAAATGACCATCCACCCTCCTAACATGCTAGGAGGGTAGTATATATAGTCCACCCACATGCGGGCTTTAATGGACTATATATTGGGCCGGGCTTGTTTTTTGGACTTTAATTAGTTTAAATCCAAGCCCGTGAATCACGACTAAATAACTACTTATTACAACGTTCTAATAAATATTACAATAGAAACTTATGACCGAACATTCTTGTTTGACTCAATATTTTGAGGCTAACAATCTCCCCCAATGTGAGGTCATTCCTCTTTGATATTTGGATTCCAATGGAGATTTATGAATTTCGTCATAATGAGTCTTGAACGTGTAACAATAGTTTTGTTCCTTCATGTTGTGATCTTTGAGCCTTTGTCGTTGTCTTTCGACTTTGTCTTTAAGTTTTGAGATCTTCAAATCATTCTTGACTTGTCTTTGCCATCTTATGATCTTGTGTCTTTATCCACATGCTCACACTATCAATTGTTGGATAAGTCTTTGGGCATGAATATGTGGTTGTGAATCTTTGACTTTGCTGAATACACCGTGATGCCACCTTCTCGAGACAAAACATAGACACGGACTGAATGGCTTTGACATTCGTCCTAAATCGGTAGCGTTTTACCTCCGGTCGGTGAAGACCGTTATACGATATTAAATATCGTACCTGTGATCAGGTAGATTCAATTAAGAATCTCCTTGACAGGGTTTCACGGCTGTACTAGCCGTTCTCTTTACTCGACCGTCTCAAAGCAAGACTGCGAACATAAAGAGTGAATCAATTGGATAAATATCCGCTTGATTAAAGTCGTCAATTCAAATTCCTGGAACAAGTTTGATTCATTAAGAATCTTACCATTGTTGCTTTCCAGTTGACACAAGTTTGATTCATAAGAATCTCACAAGTCACCTACCGTAGCGCTGTTTGATGTTGACGCTAGAAGGATTTCCATTCGTCACTGTGAATATTAATGAATATCACTCTGAATGTTCTGGCAAGACCATAAAGATATTGCGTAGAAACCTGAAACGAGTTTGAATCAATTCAGAATCAAACCACTGTTGCTTTTCAGTTTTACATATGTTCAATTCATAAAGAATCTTGCATATGACCTACCGCAGTGCTGTTTGATATTAACACTGGAAGGATTTGCACTCATCATTGTGAATACTATGTAGTATCACTTTGAGTGTTCTAGCAATATCACAAGGATATAGCGTAGGACTCTCTTGATCTTCATCCGTGTGTCCTAACGAGATTTGATTGATCTCTTGGCTCTAGACTCGATTTATGCACTTTTAGTGGTCGGAGGCTGGAGCAGATGCCACCTATTCAATATCAACTATCTCGGAGTGAGAAAGTCAATAGAAGTCGTGTTGATCTCCGTGACAATAAAACAAACTTCTTTTGAGAAAAGTCTGAGTAGCTAGGAAAGGGTTGTGCTTCACATCACTGGGTCCATGATGAGTTTGTCTTCATGATGAGTTGACCCGGTTTCTGCCTAAGTTGTATGGAGGGCTTCTTTCTTTACACCCTTTACCCTTACATTTCTTTTTCATTCTTCAACCCCTTCAATGCTTACCAAGACATCATTACTAACACCTTGTTGTGATTGTTCCAGTGCTAGCATCAGTACTTAGTCGGCATTCAGCTACGTTCACATTCTACTCCATCTTTCCTAAGGACTTCTAATAATCTATTGGATTGTCCCTGGGAAGATCCCTCCGGTTCTGGTTGGATCATAGGACTTAAACCTAACCACCCTTTTGACACCAATAACGTCGTGAATTAAAGATGTTGTGGGTATTTGATCGTAACCATGAAAACCACTTTAAATTCTAACAAAGTGTTTGAGAAACATTTAACACCTTGCTAGTTTTGTCGTTTCAGAAAAGCTCCCCCTTCACATGTGCATCGATAATCGAAAGTGTTTCACACATGTAGGTAAGAGTTAAAGTGCTTGAGTCTTATATATGATCACATTTTAATCACATTTTCTCCCCTATCTCTAATATATAAAATCTTTTGATATTAGAGATACCAAATTTGATTAAAATATATTTTGAAAAATAGTCTTGAAAATCTTCGGGTGAAAGATGTGTTAATCTTTTGCATGAAGTTGAATTGCTCCCCCTCAAAAATTGATCCAATGGAATTGTCATTACGAGGATTTGATCCGCATTAAACTTTTGAGGATAGGAGTTGTTGAACACACAATTTTTGAAAGATTTTGAATATCATTGAGAAATTCTTGAAAAAATTGTGTTCAACGCTTTTTAAAAAATCAATTCTTTTTGACAAAGTTTCTGAATCAGCTTCCCCCCAAATCAATATCTGTATCTTAAGCAGATTCTGACACTTTGATGTAGTTTGAACAATCTTCTAGCTCATCAGTTTAAGTGCATAGCGAAAATTCGTAGAAGAACCACACCAGATAATACTGCTTATATACTGTCTCATGTCGTTTAGGTTTTAGTGATAATCCGTTTGGGGTAACATGCAAGAAATCAGCAACAATTCTTCTCACGCCTGCAGAATACTTCATAAAAATCATATAAAGTAAGTAGATACCATTCCATGTACACTACTTCCCCCTGGAAGTTGATCCGATTACTTCAAAGTACACGATCTTCCCCCATGATGATTTCGAACTCTCGGAAGCATCATTATCGTGGATGTCCATATACTCGAGAAGTTCTTAGTCTTAAGCAGATGTCTTGAAAAGTTTTGAAAGTCATTGAGAAACTTTGAAATATTTTTGCTTAGACTGTGTAGTACCATTGTCGTTGTGTAGCTCATAAATATCCCGTGAGAATTGATTGCTGACTCCATCTCTCTCTGTCTAACTTACCAACCTCGAATTCATTCGGCTATTTGTCGTGACCACATGTGAAGTAAACCCGATATTCCAAACTTGAAACTGAAGTACAATCCCCCAAATTTGTTACTTAATCTTGCACTTATGTCGATTGAAGAACGGTGCAGAAACAAGTCTCTTATACCTCTTGAAGTTATCCACACGAGCAACTGCGTGTGACACCCAAAAATGATAGTTATCCATGTCGTCGACCATCCACCCCTTGACAGTGGAAACTAGATAATTCAAGTCTCAATCATAAGTTTTATCGCCCAAGCAAGTCATCAATCGATAGACTGGGTTTGAAGAAAAAGGGGTAGAAAAATAGAAGGAAGGCTCGATGATGAAATAAGTAGACGCCTTCGTGAAATCCCACTTCAACTTCAAATAAAGAATACCAAATCCACTTCGTGATCACTTGTCTTTGTAGAATCAAAACTAGCCGTTGTCGTTAAAGTGAATCTTATATCAGATCGTTTTAGCGTTAAGTGTTTTGTTTGCTTTGGTGTTGTGTTTGTGAATGTCGTTAACTAGAACAAATTCTGAAATGAATTGTCATTAAGGGACAAAATTTGTCTAGATAACTTGTCATTTAAGCCCAACGTCAGTCACATGCCCCACTGATGCGCGGATCGACCTATAATTTTCTTTGTCGTTTAAGCACTTTCGATCAGAAATATAACAGGTAGCCGACATAAAAGATATGTGTTCAAAAGTTCCTATTATTCGTCCTTGGCCCACTGTCGTTTAACATTACCCAAAAAGATACATATCTCCTTATGCTTCATATATTGAGTCCAGCCCATTATTTAACCTTTTATTCAAATACTCAAATTTCGGTCCAACCAAAAGAGAGACAGTCCAACATTGTGTATAAGATACTACCCAGTCAACTGACCATAGACGTGGGATAAAGGGATACATCTTACCCTAATTTTTCTCACACCTAATCATACACCTCAGAACATCCGCCCCCATCATCTTCCTCGTAAACTCAGTCACAAAAACCATCAATTACAAAACTAAAGATCATCTCAAACAGAAGATCATCTCAAATCCATGAAATACGCCCCAAATCTCATCATCCCCTCAATATAACACAAATGATTACACTTCCAAATCAATCATAAACCAATCACATCAACATCCAATAGAACACCCCATACTACCGAATCACTTTATAATCATCTAAGCAATTACCCATGACAAGCCCATTAAAAAAAATAAAAAGCTTGTGAACGTTTCAGTATATATCGAAGTTAGCACAAACAGAGGATATGTTCAAATGATACACGGCTTCAAGATCTATTAAGTGATCTCGGGTAGATATTGGGTAAAGGTTTATGATTCGTTTTTTGAGTCGAGTCCCAATCGAAACAAATTAATTGATTATAACATGAATGTTATAAATCATAATTTGATTTCGTATAGTAAAATTTGGGTTGTACCCAACATAGATCTATAAAGATTGATTGATTCGTGTGGATCATTAAATATCTTTGGTTTGCATGTTGATACACGAATGAGATCTGAGATCTTTTATGATTTTGAATTTTTTTTGAGTCTAGATTCGAGTTTACGTTTTGTGATTAGTAGAAGGGTTAGGAGACGATGTGTTTAAGATTAGAGTCAAGTTGGTTTTGTTGGTTTAGAGTGTTATTGAGTTTGGTTGATGGGATGAGTCATAATTATTGACTCAGTTGAGTTAACCTGGTCAACTCGGTCAATACCGAGTTGACTCGGTGTAATGTTATGTATTTGAGTCAACTGATTTTCAGACATCGGAATGTTAATGTAGAGTCAATCGGAATATCAAAATTGAGTCCATCAAAATATCAAAATACCCCATCGGAATAACTATCCAAATAATCCCATCGGAATACTCACCATCGGAATACTCACCATCGGAATAAGCATCGGAAAAGGCATCAGAAAAAGCATCGGAATGAGCCATCAGAAAAGGGTTTTGACACCCGAAAATAGTGGATCTGATGATATTCCAATCTGTATTTCTTTTCTTTTTTTTTTCTTTTAGATCACTGCAACTCATCTTCATCCAAAACATACCCAGAAAGGCCTAAAAAAACTCTGATAAGCCACAACCTAATAAGAAAACGCGTTGACCAAAGAGAAACTGACAGTCAGACAGACAAGAGGAAAAAAAAATCTGACTTTTGGACTTTTTAGATCTGTTCATACCCACCAGCAAGTTTTATGTAAAGTGTGAACTTTTTGACCAAAATAAGTGACACCAAACCTCACGTGGACAGCTAATGGACTGATAATCAACACAAACGACACCATGACATCAGCTGCTTATAAATAAGCAGTGAATAAGCAACGAAAATAAGCAAACAAACACAAAACACCCCCGGTTAGCTCTGATACCAATTGTTAACATCATAAGATTCAAGCTAACAAGAGGGTGATCCGGAGGTCAGGGAGGATAAAAGAAATATTTAGACATTTTTAGAGAGAGAAAGATAAAGCTTGAATGTAGTGTGTGTATTTAGAGAGAGAAAGTGAAATACACAAAGAATAAGAAGCCTCACCCCTCCATGGAAGTAGGGAGGGGTATATATAGGCTAAACAAGAGGTCACTTTGACAACATGTCAATAGTAGTCCCTCTACGTTTTGCCTATCTAAATAAAATGTAATTCCGTAAATGGCGCTCACATTTTAGGGCTAACAACATCATCTAACCCAGAGCTCACCGAACTTACTCGCCAAATAGCTGAGATGAACAAAAACTTCTTAACCATGGCTACAAACCAATTTCAACAAGCCAAAGTTATTACACCTTCTTGTGAGATTTGCGTGGGTTCTCATTCGTACATTGATTGTCCTTCTACTCTTGACAATCTGGAAAATGTGTACGCCGCTAATGGTAACTTTGCTATAGGAGGCTACCAAGCACGACCTCAAGGAGACTGTAACTTGCTAAGTTATCGTTCCAACAACTATCTATCTCCACCCGGTTTTTCTCCTCAAAACCAAAACCAAAACAATTTCAACCGCAACAATCAAAGTCAACCTCGAGCTACCAATCAATTTCAATCCCAAAGAAACCCATATCCACCTCAAGGAAATAATTCAGCTTACCAAGCCCCACCTCTTAACCAACCCACGGCATTGAACCAAGACCTCGAAACTTACATGAGGACCAATAGAGAGATGGTGACAAATCTTCAAAGCTAATTCATTAACTTGAAGGGTGACATGGCAAAACAAGGAAACGATATTCGAGCTGATCTAAGGAATGACATGGCGAAACAAGGGAATGCTCTTCAAGCCGACATGAGAAACTTCATGAACAATCAAACGAATAAATTAAGGGATATGATGGCTAGTTTTTTCCCAAGTAATCAAGCCTCTGGTTCGGGTACTCTTCCGAGTAACACCGTTGCTAATCCCAGAGGGGAGATGAAAGCAATCACCACTCACAGTGGCAAAGGTTTAAAGGAACCCGAGATTCCTACACCTACACCGGTGATTGTGACAAAGGAAAACGATTCCCCTTCTCCAATACCACCACCTTCTACTCCCGCCCCTCCACCACTCATGGATGTGAGTGAGAATTCCATTCCGAAGCCTTCATCTCAACCCAATATACCTTATCCCTCAAGGTTGAGGAAAGAGAAATTGAAGAACAACGATGATATTCAGGTTTCTAACTTTCTCAAAATGTTTAAACAACTGAATTTTAATATCTCCTTTGCTGAGGCTCTCGCTCACATGCCTAAATATGCTAAGATGTTTATGGATCTTTTAAGTGATAAGGAAAAATTGCTCGACATCGCCAATACCTAATTAAATGAGAATTGTTCTGTCGTTCTTTTGAGAAAACTTCCAGTTAAGTTAGGAGATCCCGATCGTTTCTTGATTCCTTGCAACTTTCCCGGGGTAGAGAATTGTATGGCCCTAGCCGATCTAGGTGCTAGTATAAACCTAATGCCATTAAGCATTTGGAAACAATTGTCTCTACCCGAGCTAGTCCCCACACAAATGACTTTGGAATTAGCTAACCGTACGGTTGCTTATCCAGTGGGGATAGCCGAAGACGTCTTCGTTGGTGTCGACAAATTCACCTTTCCGACGGATTTTGTTGTCGTTGACTACGAGATGGACCCCCGTGTACCATTAATCGTTGGACGTCCATTCCTAAGGACCGGTCGCACTCTCATTGATGTAGCCGCTTGCGAATTAATCATGAGAGTTGGTGACGATAAAATCGTCTTCAACATGGGTAAACTTTCTAAGCAGCCTTCTGAAAATGAGAGCGTTAATTTCATTGACGTTCTTGATGAGGCTTGTGAAGAACATTTCAAAGACGCTTGTAAAAGTGGTTCTTCTTCTCTACCCACTGTTGAGACTGTTGCCTCTATTCCTCCATCACTAACTCCATTTGGAGAAAGTGATTTCATCTTGAAGGAATTCGAAGCAACTTTGGGAGATGTGGACTTTCAATATGACGATTCTCCCTCCAATTGGGATGAAGACATTCGTACCATTGAGAAACTTCTCAATGAGGACCATATTTCGCCACCATCTCCTAAGGATATCTCTATCGATGAACCGAATTTGACTACGCCTTCCATCGAAAATCCCCCGGATTTAGAGCTTAAGGACCTACCGTCACATCTCGAGTACGTTTTTCTTGAAGACAACAAGAAGTCACCGGTCATCATCGCAAAGGACCTGAAAGAAGAAGAAAAATCCCGACTTATCGCCGTGCTGAAAAATCATAAGAAAGCTATTGCATGAAAAATCTCCGATATTCGTGGAATTGATCCTCACTTTTGCACACATAAAATTCTCATGGAGGACGATTTTAAACCCACTATTCAAAGCCAAAGAAAGGTGAATCCTAAGATCCATGAAGTTATCAAAAAAGAGGTTATCAAACTTCTTTATGCGGGCATGATCTATCCTATCTCGGATTCACCATGGGTTAGTCCGGTCTATTGTGTGCCTAAGAAAGGCGGAATCACCGTTGTTCCCAATGAAAACAACGAGTTGATTCCTACTCGTCTCGTTACAGGGTGGAGAGTTTGTATAGACTATCGTAAACTCAATGATGCTACGAGAAAGGATCATTTTTCCCTTCCTTTCATGGACCAAATGCTTGAACGTCTAGCGGGTAATGACTATTACTGCTTCTTAGACGGTTTCTCGGGTTATTTTCAAATACCCATCAATCCCCAAGACCAAGAGAAAACCACATTCACTTGTCCTTATGGAACATTTGCTTACAAAAGAATGCCTTTCGGCTTATGCAATGCTCCTGGGACATTCTAAAGGTGTATGATGGCTATCTTCCATGACATGGTTGAAGAAACTATGGAAGTCTTCATGGATGATTTCTCGGTCTATGGTGATTCCTTCTCTTCTTGCCTTGCCAATTTGGAACGCATGCTTAAGCGGTGTGAAGACACTCGCCTTGTTCTGAATTGGGAAAAATGACAGTTCATGGTAAAAGAAGGCATTGTGCTTGGACATAAAATCTCTAAAGACGGTCTTGAAGTGTAGCGTTCTAAAGTGGATGTCATAGCCAAATTACCTCCACCTTCAACAGTGAAGGGTGTGAGAAGTTTTCTGGGTCATGCGGGCTTCTATCGTCGATTCATTCAAGATTTCTCTAAAATCGCTCGCCCGATGACCCGCCTCTTGGAAAAAGAAACTCCTTTCATCTTTTCCAAAGAGTGTCTTGAATCCTTCAATCTTCTTAAGGATAAGCTTACTAAGGCACCGGTCTTGGTTACCCCTAATTGGGAGCTACCTTTCGAATTGATGTGTGATACTAGCGACTTTGCTATTGGAGCGGTTTTGGGCCAAAGAGTGAACAAACACTTCCAACCAATCCATTACGCTAGCAAGACAATGACGGGGGCTCAATTGCATTATACCACTACCGAAAAAGAGCTTTTAGCTGTAGTGTATGCTTTTGAAAAATTTCGCCCCTATCTTGTCCTTTCCACCACCATCGTGTATACCGACCATTCCGCGTTGAAGTACTTATTGACTAAACAAGATTCTAAGCCAAGAGTTCTTCATTGGGTTTTGCTCCTTCAAGAATTCAACATTGAAATTTGTGACAAGAAGGGAGCCGAAAACCTAGCCGCGGATCATCTAAGTAGACTTGAGGATCCTTATCAAGGGGATCATCTGAACCAAGAGATCAGTGACTCTTTTCCCCTTGAGGCCTTAATGTCTATTCATTCCAATCTTGATGACACCCCGTGGTTTGCGGACATTGCAAACTACTTAGCGGGTGGAATTCTCATCAAAGGGCTAACATCCCAACAAAAGAAGAAGTTCTTTAAAGATGTTAAGACTTACTTCTGGGATGACCCTTATCTCTTCAAACAATGTGCTAATCTGATTATTCGTCGATGTGTTGATGGACCGGCAGCTTTACAAATCCTTGATGCTTGCCATAAAGGACCCACCGGTGGTCACTTTGGTCCCAACTACACCGCGAAGAAAGTTTTCGACTCAGGATTTTATTGCCCACCATTTATCGTGATGCTCACAAAATGGTTAAACATTGTGATGCTTGCAAAAGACAAGGCAAGATCACACATAAAGACGAGATGCCTCAAAATTCATACAAGAATGTGAAATCTTTGACGTATGGGGCATCGACTTTATGGGGCCATTTCCATCATCTAAAGGGAACAAGTACATCCTCGTAGCCGTTGAATACGTATCAAAATGGGTTGAAGCCAAGGCTCTCCCTACGAACAATGCGAGGGTGGTTGTGAACTTTCTGAAACAACTTTTTGCTCGATTCGGCGTTCCTCGTGCTATAATCAGTGACCGCAGGACTCATTTTTGCAATGATCAATTTGCAAGAGTCATGGCTAAGTATGGTGTCAATCATCGTCTTTCAACCACCTATCATCCCCAAACCAATGGTCAAGCCGAGATTTCCAACTGTGGATTGAAGCGAATTCTGGAACGTACTGTGGGAGAGCATCGTGCCGCGTGGGCCGATAAGTTAGATGATGCTCTGTGGGCTTTCCGTACCGCATATAAGACCCCGATCGGTTGCACACCTTATCGTCTTGTATACGGGAAAGCATGCCACCTCCCTATCGAGCTGGAACATAAGGCATATTGGGCCTTGAAGTGGGCTAACTTCGACATCAACAAAGCCGGTGACCTTCGCAAGATTCAACTCAACGAGCTTAATGAATTGAGAAATGAAGCTTACGAGAACTCATTGATCTACAAAGAGAAGACCAAGATTATCCATGATGCAAGGATTAAGAACCGAGAGTTCCACGTTGGTGATAAAGTCTTACTGATAAGACTGCTTTTATACATAGTCTCATCATCCAAATCGGGCTTTAAATGCATTAAATATCATTAAAACTGCCAAATATATGCTCGTGTTTGTTTCTTGTGTATTTTAGGTACGGATATTGAGGAAATGGCAAAAGATCACAAGAATCAATCAAAAACGAACACGGGAAACGAAGCCGCACAATGAACCGGGCCCAAATCTGGAATTTCCAAAAATGACCTTGAAGAATTGAAGATTGTCAACATTGGTCCCTCATCTTTTGAAGACTTGGCATTTTATACCCTTGCAAAACTCATAAATTGCATTGAGGTCCCTTAAATGTCAAGAAATTACATTATAAACCCTTGAAGATTGCCAAATGTGCATTTATGGTCCTTGATACAAGTTTATAAAGTTGTTGTGCCATTTTTGACAAGTGTTCTAAAGTTGTTACATGGAAATTTGAAGTTGTTAGCTGATTTATACAACATGAACAAAACAAGAGAGTCAAGGGGGCCATTCTGCCAGACAACATAACTTATCCCCACCAATCAAGTTGCCATGTCACCTCCACCAGCCACTTACATCTCACCACCTCACCTCCCCTTCACACGTCACCCTCCACTCACCCTTAACCTATTTATTTAATCAGTTTGAATTATATTAAATAATAGGATTTTCCCACTAAACACTTTTTAAACCCCCAAACCGGATCAACACCACCCTGTTCATTTTCTTTAAACCTATAAACCCTAATCCCATCAATCCCTCAAATCAAAGGGTTTTTGTAAATTAACTTCCAGATACTTAATTGAACCTAAACTAAACTAAACCCAACCATAAAAAACCACCCCACTACACCCATGTGACACCCCTGGCCCTCCCTGCTCAAGTCACTTTCCACAAAACCCCATGAGGGGACATGATCAACGTCCCAAAACTATTCCTTGTCCTCCACAACAAAATTAAGGGTCCAAGATCATTAATGATAGCTGTCATCACAAGAAAGAGAACAAGATCACGTGAAGACCTCAAAGACCAAGAATCAAGACTTTTTGACCAAGGACATTTTAGGAATTCCATGTATTAGGGTTTAGGGTTCTACATTGATCTATATTATAGTATATATAGAGGTCGTATGTGACCCTATATCTTTTGTTCCAGATTTTGATTTCAAAAGTTAATGTAATCCCTTTTTTAAGTTATAAAAGTTGGTGTATTTTGTGAAATAGTAATTCCTTTTTGATTATTTAGAAAGTTGGTGTTTAATGTGTATGAAATCAATCTGAGTTCCAAACATTTCGTGTTATCCAAAGTTTTTTTTGAATTATCAAAAATTTTCAGAAACTTATTATTTAATCTTGATTTATGAAAAAGCTTTTCATAAGCTTGAAGCTTGTGACTGGGTGAAGTGAAAGTGGACCCTAGTCCTGAGTTCCAAGGCTTGTTGGTTTAAAAGGACCCAAAAAGATTTTTGAGAAAGAAGTCAAATTTTTCTTGGTTGTAGTTATTTGGATTTGTTGATCTTAGCAGGTGATTGTTGTCCAAGGTTCTGCTCAGGCCCCAGCCTGATTAGAGGTGACATAGCAGTCACTAAGGGACCTGGATGTAGGTCCCTCTAGGTAGCATTCTTATTCCTTGTTTAAGTTTTCAAAAATTATGTGATTTGTATGATTTGTATGAAAGTTGTTTGTTAGCCTGTTGATTGGTTTGATTATGCTCATGCTAGGATGGTATGCATGTTATAAGCTTGTTTAAGTAGATTAGTGCAAAGTTTGATAGATTTACTTTGATAAAAATTGATTTTCAAATTTAAAGGAGTGTTTGGATTTGCATATTAACTGAGCTTCTTTGGGAAATTTTGTGTTAAAACCTATTTTACATACTCAACAAGTTAGTAGTAGGTGATAGTGGTATTTGTCTTTCAGTTTGGTAGGAGTTTAAACACATTTGTATGCTTAAATTTGGCATTATAGCATAAAATCAGAAACTGCCTTGTTTTGACTGTTTTTGTTGAAATTTTACCACCAATCTTGGTCATCTGCTAGGGTTAAGTGATTAATAGGATTGTGTATTGCTTATTTGCCATTTGATTGGACTGAGTACAATATTGGAGCCATTGAAATTTGTTTTTGTGCATGTAAAAAAGGGTTTACTGTTCATCAGAAACATTTAGCCTTAATCAGTAACTTTTGGTGCTAATTGTGGTTGATTTTGTGTTAGGACTTTTGTGTTTTTGTGTTTACATTAACTCCTTATACTCAACTGAGTATAAGGGTGTCTTTTGTTCCAAAAGAAACCAAGCCAAAAGCTTTCCTAAGCTTAAAAGGTCACCAGACCTTGATTTTACACTATCAGTGGGAACATAGTTCCCCCTGCTTGCCCAAATTTTACCACTGCTCAGCAAAAGGACAAAGTCCTTGACATGTCACTTTCAGAAACATTGATTTTTTGTCTTTTGGGAACTTAATCAAGAGTTAGGGTTTCAAATTTGTTTCAGTATTTTTCTTATTTAAATTGGGATTTTTCTGTTTAATTAGAATTTTTATTACTGTTCATTTAGTATTTATTAGATTATTTAGCCATTTTTAATTAACTTTTTATTTTCTGTTTTTGGCATTTAGTGCCAAAAATTAATATTTTTCTGTTTTAAAATTTTTCCTAGACCTAGAATTATAATTTAAGATTTTTAGTTAAAAAAGTTTTCACTGTTCACTTTTTATTTATTTTTTATAATTAGTTTAGTTTAATTAGGGTTTTATATTAAACTGTTTTTGTCTTTTAGTGGTAAAGTTAATATTTTTCAAACCTATTCATTTTTCTTCTGTTCATTAGAGTAAATTAGGATTTTTAAAATTGGTAAATCATTTTTAGTATTATTTTATTATTTTTTATAATTATTTTAGTTTAAAAATAGTTTTTAGTGATTTAAAAATAGAAAAATAGTTTCTAAAAATTATAAAAATACTTTTTAGTCTTTAGATAATATAAGTAAGTTATTTGTTCAATAAATTAATATTTTGGACATTTTGATTAATTATATTTAATTTTAGGGCTTTAATTAGCATTTAAAATTGAATATTTAATTAATAAAAGGTTTTAAAATATTTTTATTGGATTTTTATTCTTATTTATATTATTTTAGACTACTTTTAGCTTTTAATTAATTTTTAGGTTTAAAATTTTTAATTTTGTAGTTTTTACGGTTTTACGTGAACGATCCTTTCGTCTTAGCTCGATCCGTCTTCGTAACCGTCTCTCTCTTCTAATCTCATTTCTATTTTTCTTTTCTTCTCAATATAATCACAAACATTAATCAATTCATTACACAACGCACGTGCCTCCTTGAGAAACGAACTTGAACTTATTTGGTCATTAGTGCTCGGTTTTCCTAAACCGACACTTAACGCTTACCACTATTTTGTTGCTCTTTTCCTAAAGGGTACAAAAACTCTACAATCATTTTTGGCGCCGCTGTCGGGGAGGCGTGTTGTGTTTTGATTGAACAATTGTTGTTTTTATACTAACCATAATTAGTATTTGTATTAGTAGAACTCTACTAATATGTATTATCGTTTTTCGGTTTTTGTGTGAATACTATTACTATATTGTATACGTAGAACAATAAATTCACAAGTACTCCAAATGCGTGAGAAATCACAGCCTTGACTTGGGAGGTCATTACCCAATCATTGTATTCGAATCTCAAACCAAAGAAAAAAGGCAAAAATAGATAAATACTTTCGTGAAGCTCGATTTTGAAAAATACAAACTATAAGGTGGGTATAAGGCGGTTGTATTTCACGACCTAAAGGAAAAAGGCTCTTAAGTGCTTCGCGCCGCCTCGTTTCCTTCGCTTGCTTGTGCGTATTTTGATTTTGAGAGCTAATCGAGGGTTTTGCCGCCCAAAGTATTATTACATATCATATATATTTTCTTGGTTTCTATTGATTAAACCCTCTTGAACGATTTGGTGTTCCACCATCATTCCAAAGTCATCGAAGGCGTTCACTTCACGTGATCGTTTTCATTCCTTGAGGCTTCTTTAATCGAGAGATTTGATTAAGGAGGAGATTTGTAGATTTGTGTCTACTTAATACATTCACCAATTTCCAAAAAAAGTTAATACCATCAAAAACCACAAAAAAATTGAAAAATACAAAACACCAAAAATAATCTTCTTTGCTCGTCTCCTCGTTGTACGTGACGTTTATGCTAACTTGTAATCAAGCAAAACGTGCACGTAGACGAAAGAACAAAACTCCCACTCCAACTCATTCTAGTGAGGAGTCTCCTATCGACGAACCCATTGTACGAGAAGCACCAACCATGGCGAATCGAACTATGATGGAGTTACTTCAAGCACCCACCGAGGGTTATGGAGAAGCTATTGTGATTCCCGCTATCCTTGCGGAGAATTTTGAGGTGAAAACGGGTTTGTTGTCGATGATCCAAAACAACAAATTCCGTGGTGATGAGAAGGACAATCCACACAACCATATCCGCCAATTTAATCGTCTTACCGCCACTTGCAAATTTAAGGATGTCTCGAATGACTCGATTACGATGATGCTTTTTCCGTATTCCTTAGCGGGGCCCGCTAAAATTTGGTTAGAGAAAGAGCCACCCAATTCTATATTGACGTGGAAGGATCTCGTTTCAAAGTTCGTGAACCAATTTTTTCCGCCCTCTAAGACTACGCATTTGAAAAATAAGATTTATAAATTTTCACAAGAATCAAATGAATGTTTTTCAACGGCTTGGAATAGGTTTAAGGAATTTTTGCACGAATGTCCTCATCATGGTTTTTCCGACTTGCATCAAATACACACGTTTTTCAATGGACTTAATGATCATGAAAGAGATTATTTAAATGCCGCCGCGGGTGGTAATTTTTTGTGTAAAACGGTTGAGGAAGCTTTGGTCATAATTGAGAATAGGTCTAAGGTTTATAGCCCTCGTAACACACCGAGTGTTGCCAAATTGGGCTCGTCATCGTCTCGTAGCATTAATGCTTTACATGATGAAGCAAATGCAGAAAATCGGTTTTTTGATAGATTTGCTAACCTTATGTCCCATTGGAAAGCTCAAGAAGCTTCAAATTCCGCTTCGGTTAAAGCGGTTTCTAAGAGTTGTTTGTCGTGTGGTGGAGCTCATGATCTTTCTGAGTGCATTACCGCGGATGGTAACACTTCGAGTGCTTATATAGCCACGGGAACTTATAACCAAAACGGCCAAGATTCCCACCAAAATCAAGCTCCACCAAATCAAAATGCTAATAACTATCGAAACAACAACCAAGGTGGTAATTATCAAGGCAATCAAAGGAATTACAACAAGGGTAATTATCAAAGTGGAAATGGGCAAATTTCAAACCAAAACCAAAACCGTGATTTTCAAACTACCACACAAGGTTTTCAAAATGATCACACAAAAAATCTTCAAGGAGAATTTTTGAATTATGCTAAGGCAAACGATGCTAAGTTTGATAATATGCAACGTGAAATGGTTAGCTTAAGATCCGAGTTGAAAAACGAGCTTAAAAACGAACTTGCTAATGAACTTAAAATTCATGCTAATAAAATGGAAGGAAATGTTCAACGACTCCAACAAAATCAACAAAAAATGGAGCAAGGTCAACATGAGATTAAGCAAGAGTTGTTAAAAGCGGATGCTAGGCAATCTAAGTTTGAAGACCGAATGGGAAAAATGTTTTAAGCTATCATGTGTAAGCCCTCTTCTTCGGGTGGTCTTCCTAGTGATACCATCGTGAACCCGAAAGGAGAATTGAAGGTTATTACTACTCGTAGTGGTAAAACTTTCAAAGAACCCACTTCTCGTCCAAGTACTTCTATGGAGAAGGAAAAAGAGAAAGAACCCGACGTGGTGGTTGAAAAGGAGCAAATTCCAAGCCCACGAAGTACCGCTCAAACCACACCTACGGTTGAACCAATACCAATCATGGAACCCGAGATTCCAAGGCCTATGCCTATGCCCCAACCCACACCACCTTTACCATACCCTTCAAGACGAGACAAGGAAAAGGCACAAGAACGAAATAATTATTAATTTGAACTTTTTATGAAAATGTTTCATGACTTGCATTTTAATATAAGTTTTGCCGACGCCTTAGTCATGATGCCTCGATTTGCCGCGAACTTCAAAAGTATGTTGAATAACAAAGAGAAATTGCAATAATCGTCTAGTTGTTCTTCGGTTTTTCTTAGCCGCATACCTCAAAAAGTCGGTGATCCCGGCAAGTTTTTAATCCCATGTGCTATACAAGACATGGAAGAATGCTACGCCTTGGCCGATCTTGGTGCTAGTATTAATTTGATGCCTCTTGAGATTTTTAAATCGCTCAACCTTCCCAATCTCACTCCTTCAAGAATGTCAATCGAGATGGCCGATCATTCTACGATTTTAGCTTGTGGAGTTGCCGAGGACGTCTTCGTGAAAGTTGGAAAGTTCTACTATCCTGTAGACTTTATTATTGTTGACATTCCCATCGATCCTAAAGTTCCTTTAATTTTAGGTCGATCCTTTTTGGATACCTCGAGAGCACTTATCGATGTGCATGCTAGGAAAATCACTCTTCGTTTCAATGAGGAAGAACTCGTCATAAATGCAACTCAAAACTCCACACTTTCTCATGTGTATTCTATCACGTCTTTGTACAATGTCAATCCCATCAAAAACATTTGTAAAAAGATTTCCAAAAGAGTTTTAGAAGTTGTTGAGAAAAATGAAGTTCCGTCCCCTCCGCCGGTGGAGGTTAAGAGTGTTAAGCCTACGATTCCAATTGTGAATGATTCTTCGGATGATGAATATGTTGATCCCGATGGGGAAGTTTTCTTTGTTGACAAACGTTTTCAGAACTTACCACCACCTTTGCCAAAACGGTTTTCAAATATGAGAATTTTTAGTGTGACTAACACTGCTTTAGAAACACCAAATATTTTTGACATAATCAAATCGGGTTTTCACAAGGAGAGTTTAAAAGATGAAAAAGGAAAAGATTTTAAATTGAATTTAAAAGATTTTTCTAAAATTCTAACTCTGTCATCACCACGTGTATTGAGTACTACAAGCTCGTCTTCTCCTTTTGACGATGCTTTGTGTGGACCTAGTGTGGGGAAACCCCTTATGTTTCCTCCCCTTTCTCCACCGAGGACGAGATATTTGATCTCGGAATTGCTTATAAAGGGAAATCTCGGTCTTCCACCGATGCAATAAATGGAAAATCTTTTCATTTGATTGGTGCGAGTCTACCTCGAGTAGCTCAATGTTTTTATGACTTAACCATTGTCCCACCCTTCTATTTCTTCTCACCTATTTTATTGAAACCCTTTGGGTTTTTGTTGGCACACGATGAAGTGGCGTTGATTTGTTTTTCCAATGAAAACGAGAACGCCATCTTCGATCCCGGTATTTTGCACCATCAAAGGACTTAGTCCTTAATACCGGTTGTTTTTGGGCCTTGTTTATCATGTAAGCCCCACCAAAAATTGACCATACCAAGATAATCCCTAAATGATCACATTTATGGGGATTCGAGTCGAGCTTTTGACTCGGTTATCAAAAACAAGGTGCCTCGTGGGGGAGTCCCATGCTTATCCATGTACATATTATCGCTTTCTAATGTAGTTTAATGTGAGGGGATTTGTGCCCTTCCAACCTTTGTTTCGTGGTTGTTTGTGCATTGTGGTTTTTAGATCATGATCTTCACGATTGGAGCCTCTCGTGTTTGTTTTATGGGAGCACTCGATCGTTTGCTATGAAGACTTCCTCAATATCCAAATGATATATCCTTTGATGTTCTAACCTTAGGTTTATAGCACACTTCATAAATGGCTATTGATGTAATGGTTCCACCCTTTCCATGCTAGATTAGGCATTCGACTACGTCTCTAGTATGGGGGTGTTTGCACCCCTAGACTCGAAACATTGAGGACAATGTTTAACTTTAGTATGGGGGGGTGAATAGATACTTGCCTTGCCAAACCTTCACGCTTTCCAAAGTTTATCTTTTTGTTATCGTTTTTGTTGCAAAATAAGGCTAAAAATGGCCAAATTTAAAATATTTTCTCATGTTTTATATGTGTTTGAAGACACGAATGTAGATTTTCCGATGGCGAGAATAAGAGTAATTTTTGACTCGACCGTGCGTGTTGAGCACTTAGCTTTGAATCCTTAACTACACATTAGGCTATGTCTCTTAAATGAGGACGAGAAATGATAGGGTTAATTATAAGTTACTATGCTAAACGTAGAGTACTCGTATTCTTTCAAAAACTCATGTGTTCTCGTTGTTTGCTTCTTCTCCCTTCGCTTGTAAATACTTTTGCTTAATAAATATTGACTTAGCGGTTTAGTTAGGATTGTTGGGTTTCTAGTCTTTTCTAGTAGCTTCCGTGTAATTAAATTAGGAAGACATTAAGGTATCGCCAGCGTCACGGTTTTGAAGTATTGGCACCCGAATAATCGAAAGCTTCACCTAATAATAAGATTTCAAGTGCTCACCTAAATCTAGCAAACAATTTGAAGCCCCACAAGGCCGAAAAATCTATGCAAAATTGAAAGTGAATCAAGCCTTAATCTTCGAAGGTTTAAAGATCCAAAATTCGCTTTAGCGTGAGGATATACGTCTTTGGCTAATAAAACCACCGATGAGGCGGATAATAAAAGGCAAGGCAAGACCGAAGTCATAATAAAAGCTTCATGGCGAAGTTGAATAAAAGATGGAGGTAAACCAAAGATAATAAGGCCCTTCCGTTAGGGGGCGTATAAAAGTCTTGGTAATAAGTCTCATGTTCAAAACCGTTATAAAACCGTGTTTATCGATTCTTCTTGTCAACTTAATTTTTTAACATCGTTGTCTATTAGGAAGGGTTATTGATTTGATGGTCTTAGTTACACCGTTAGGACTCTATTTTTAGACCTAAATCTCTATTATCGCATAAGTCAACAATGTATCCTCGTGAAACATTCAAGACAAAATAAAATATAAGAGATACAACTTAGGAATAATGGGAGGATAAGTACGTGATTAGGGCATATTAGTAGTGTTAGCATTACTAACTTATAATGACAATGATCTCGTTACACGCTTGGCATGGAATTAGGGTAAAAATCGAGGACGATGAAATTATTTCTAACGAAGCATTCACGTGTTCTTATTCTATGAACCTAAACGTCCCATTTTGCGATGAAAATCATACATTATGTCTAAAACGCAAGTAGTAGTAATAGTAGTAGTGTAGCTACTTTATCATTCCAATAAAGTGAATAAAAATGAATTTTGGAGGTGCTACGATACTTTATTCTAGCATTGCGTGAGGGCACGGCAACGGTTTAGTATGGGGGAGTGATGAGACTGCTTTTATACATAGTCTCATCATCCAAATCGGGCTTAAAATGCATTAAATATCATTAAAACTGCCAAATATATGCTCGTGTTTGTTGCTTGTGTATTTTAGGTACGGATATTGAGGAAATGGCAAAAGATCACAAGAATCAATCAAAAACGAACACGGGAAACGAAGCCGCACAATGAACCGGGCCCAAATCTGGAATTTCCAAAAATGACCTTGAAGAATTGAAGATTGTCAACATTGGTCCCTCATATTTTGAAGACTTGGCATTTTATACCCTTGTAAAACTCATAAATTGCATTGAGGTCCCTTAAATGTCAAGAAATTACATTATGAACCCTTGAAGATTGCCAAATGTGCATTTATGGTCCTTGATACAAGTTTATAAAGTTGTTGTGCCATTTTTGACAAGTGGTCTAAAGTTGTTACATAGAAATTTGAAGTTGTTAGCTGATTTATACAACATGAACAAAACAAGAGAGTCAAGGGGGCCATTCTGCCAGACAACATAACTTATCCCCACCAATCAACTTGCCATGTCACCTCCACCAGCCACTCACATCTCACCACCTCACCTCCCCTTCACACGTCACCCTCCACTCACCCTTAACCTATTTATTTAATCAGTTTGAATTATATTAAATAATAGGATTTTCCCACTAAACACTTTTTAAACCCCCAAACCGGATCAACACCACCCCTGTTCATTTTCTTTAAACCTATAAACCCTAATCCCATCAATCCCTCAAATCAAAGGGTTTTTGTAAATTAACTTCCAGATACTTAATTGAACCTAAACTAAACTAAACCCAACCATAAAAAACCACCCCACTACACCCATGTGACACCCCTGGCCCTCCCTGCTCACGTCACTTTCCACAAAACCCCATGAGGGGACATGATCAACGTCCCAAAACTATTCCTTGTCCTCCACAACAAAATTAAGGGTCCAAGATCATCAATGATAACTGTCATCACAAGAAAGAGAACAAGATCACGTGAAGACCTCAAAGACCAAGAATCAAGACTTTTTGACCAAGGACATTTTAGGAATTCCATGTATTAGGGTTTAGGGTTCTACGTTGTTCTATATTGTAGTATATATAGAGGTCGTATGTGACCCTATATCTTTTGTTCCAGATTTTGATTTCAAAACTTAATGTAATCCCCTTTTTAAGTTATAAAAGTTGGTGTATTTTGTGAAATAGTAATTCCTTTTTGTTTATTTAGAAAGTTGGTGTTTAATGTGTATGAAATCAATCTGAGTTCCAAACATTTCGTGTTATCCAAAGTTTTTTTTGAATTATCAAAAATTTTCAGAAACTTATTATTTAATCTTGATTTATGAAAAAGCTTTTCATAAGCTTGAAGCTTGTGACTGGGTGAAGTGAAAGTGGACCCTAGTCCTGAGTTCCAAGGCTTGTTGGTTTAAAAGGACCCAAAAAGATTTTTGAGAAAGAAGTCAAATTTTTCTTGGTTGTAGTTATTTGGATTTGTTGATCTTAGCAGGTGATTGTCGTCAAAGGTTCTGCTCAGGCCCCAGCCTGATTGGAGGTGACATAGCAGTCACTGAGGGACCTGGATGTAGGTCCCTCTAGGTAGCATTCTTATTCCTTGTTTAAGTTTTCAGAAATTATGTGATTTGTATGATTTGTATGAAAGTTGTTTGTTACCCTGTTGATTGGTTTGATTATGCTCATGCTAGGATGGTATGCATGTTATAAGCTTGTTTAAGCAGATTAGTGCAAAGTTGGATAGATTTACTTTGATAAAAATTGATTTTCAAATTTAAAGGAGTGTATGGATTTGCATATTACCTGAGCTTCTTTGGGAAATTTTGTGTTAAAACCTGTTTTACATACTCAACAAGTTAGTAGTAGGTGATAGTGGTATTTGTCTTTCAGTTTGGTAGGAGTTTAAACACATTTGTATGCTTAAATTTGGCATTATAGCATAAAATCAGAAACTGCCTTGTTTTGACTGTTTTTGTTGAAATTTTACCACCAATCTTGGTCATCTGCTAGGGTTAAGTGATTAATAGGATTGTGTATTGCTTATTTGCCATTTGATTGGACTGAGTACAAGATTAGAGCCATTGAAATTCGTTTTTGTGCATGTAAAAAAGGGTCTACTGTTCATCAGAAACATTTAGCCTTAATCAGTAACTTTTGGTGCTAATTGTGGTTGATTTTGTGTTAGGACTTGTGTGTTTTTGTGTTTACATTGACTCCTTATACTCAACTGAGTATAAGGGTGCCTTTTGTTCCAAAAGAAACCAAGCCAAAAGCTTTCCTAAGCTTAAAAGGTCACCAGACCTTGATTTTACACTATCAGTGGGAACATAGTTCCCCCTGCTTGGCCAAATTTTACCACTGCTCAGCAAAAGGACAAAGTCCTTGACATGTCACTTTCAGAAACATTGATTTTTTGTCTTTTGTGAACTTAATCAAGAGTTAGGGTTTCAAATTTGTTTCAATATTTTTCTTATTTAAATTGGGATTTTTCTGTTTAATTAGAATTTTTATTACTGTTCATTTAGTATTTATTAGATTATTTAGCCATTTTTAATTAACTTTTTATTTTCTGTTTTTGGCATTTAGTGCCAAAATTAATATTTTTCTGTTTTAAAATTTTTCCTAGACCTAGAATTATAATTTAAGATTTTTAGTTAAAAAAGTTTTCACTATTCACTTTTTATTAATTTTTTATAATTAATTTAGTTTAATTAGCGTTTTATATTAAACTGTTTTTGTCTTTTAGTGGTAAAGTTAATATTTTTCAAAATTTTTCATTTTTCTTCTATTCATTAGAGTAAATTAGGATTTTTAAAATTGGTAAATCATTTTTAGTATTATTTTATTATTTTTTATAATTATTTTAGTTTAAAAATAGTTTTTAGTGATTTAAAAATAGAAAAATAGTTTCTAAAAATTATAAAAATACTTTTTAGTCTTTAGATAATATAAGTAAGTTATTTGTTCAATAAATTAATATTTTGGACATTTTGATTAATTATATTTAATTTTAGGGCTTTAATTAGCATTTAAAATTGAATATTTAATTAATAAAAGGTTTTAAAATATTTTTATTGGATTTTTATTCTTATTTATATTAATTTAGACTACTTTTAGCTTTTAATTAATTTTTAGGTTTAAAATTTTTATTTTTTTAGTTTTTACGGTTTTACGTGAACGATCCTTTCGTCTTAGCTCGATCCGTCTTCGTAACCGTCTCTCTCTTCTAATCTCATTTCTATTTTTCTTTTCTTCTCAATATAATCACAAACATTAATCAATTAATTACACAACGCACGTGCCTCCTTGGGAAACGAACTTGAACTTATTTGGTCATTAGTGCTCGGTTTTCCTAAACCGACACTTAACGCTTACCACTATTTTGTTGCTCTTTTCCTAAAGGATACAAAAACTCTACAATCACTTACTTTTTAACTCTCAGTTGAATATCTTCTCGGGCAAGTTGAAGAGACGCTGGTCTGGTCCATTCACCGTCGCCAAAGTCTTTCCATATGGCACCATTGAGCTTTCTCAGCCAAATAGGCCCAAATTTAAGGTGAATGGCCAACGTTTGAAGTTGTACTTTGGTGAGGACATCTCTCATGAGATGATTCCATCCCTCACCACATTTCCCATGAACTAGTTTTGGGTCGAGTCAGGCTCGCGACTCGGTTAACAAAAACAAGCGCTTCTCGGGAGGCAACCCGTTGATCTATCCTTTACCGTTTTCATAAAAAGTGTAGGGGGAGCCCCGTATGTGTTTGTTGTCTTGTTTCTTCTTATGTGCAGGGATTCAAGCTTCAAAGAGCACCTCGATGACTTTTGACGAACCGTGATACCGTGTTCCCATCTTCCCGGTTCTATCCTAAACTGTCGTGATTCAGTATTTCATATCTTATATGCTCATACTGAAATCACTTTAGTTGTCCTTTCCTTAGCAAGATTTAAAGAAAGTGAACAATGTCCTAAGTGTAGGGGAGTTTACTCCCACATGCTCAAACATTGAGGACAATGTTTATATCAAGTGTAGGGGGGCTTCTATCGAAGTAAGTGGTCTTTTCCATGAATTTCCCCTCATTTTAACAGAAAAACCTGATTTTTCGACATTTTTCAAAAATTTTAATCTATTTTGGCCTTGTAGTTTTCCTTTGCTATCGTTATTTACTTTCCTTGCTAGAATAAATTTTCAACAAAGGGGTTTTAAATTTTTCAAAGTCGTGAATATTTTGACTCAACCCGAGTTTACTTATCTAAGTTTACTCTAGCTAGTATCCTTAACGTGTTTAAGTCAAGTTTTGCTAAGCTTTTATATAGGGAACTTTAAAACGTGAAAGTCTTAACTCTCACGGGTTAAGAACAAGAACTTTTCGCAAGTTCCTATAATTGATCCTAGAGAGTTGTTTATCAAGGGAACTTTAAAATGCAATTTCTAAACTTGAAAAAGTCTAAGAATTTGCAAGATCCTATAGACGACTCGAAAACCCAAAACTTTGACTTAATTGGCTAAGCGTCCACGAGTCTCATTCCTTGAGATTTTAAACTGTGGAGAACGAGAGATGATAGAGTCAATTATAAGTTTGGTCTTCTTTCGTGAATTTATGTGAGTTGATTATAAGCCTATTCTCCCATCGCTTGTTAATAAATATATTTGCAATAAATAAGGTTGTACGATTTGAAAAGTTACTTAGCTTCTACCACAAGATCGTTTAAAAGTTGCTCGGTCTTAATTAGAGTTCATAGCCAAGGCATAACTTATTGAAGCGGGATGCGACGATTGGCGAGTCCGAAAAGGCCCTAACAAGGCATGAGGGCTACATTTTGTTGCTAAAGATTCAAAAGTGATGTGAAGAATCATTTATCAAAGATCAATATGAAGGATCGAGACACACGACGAAAAGAAAATATTCCCCTAAAGATCATGGAGAAGTCTATCCGAAAAGACCCTAACAAGGTATGAGGATAATTACATCCAAGTCCTTAAAGGAGG
This sequence comes from Glebionis coronaria, assembly GCA_025667525.1. NCBI lineage: Eukaryota > Viridiplantae > Streptophyta > Magnoliopsida > Asterales > Asteraceae > Glebionis > Glebionis coronaria. The sequence continues at coordinate 365,843,132 of CM046878.1, forward strand.
CGGATCGTTGTATATCAAAGTCCAAAATAAAGATTGGAGAAAAATGAAGAAGTCGTGGTCCAAAGATGAAGAAACTCTCAAAACTTCAAGTGAAGAAATTCCTATCATGAAGAGAAGACCATAATTTCAAGAACGTCTCTCAAAGATTTGAAGTATGAAGTCGCTGCTAAATATCGGTCCGAGAATGGTCTCAAATCGTGAAGCGAGTTATGCCAAGATATGAACTTTATGAGGTCCCGAGAAGCAGTTTTAAAAGATTTTGTCCTTTATCTAACTATTGATTAAATCGTCCCACTTTATTTTCGGCCTAAATAACTGTCGAAATAAGTCAAACAATGCATCCTCGTGATCATTCGAGACAATATTAAAATATAAGAGATACACCTAGGAATAAGGGAGTCTAAGTAAATAATTGGCCCACATGAATTCGTGTTAGTTTGCTAACTTATAATAGCAATGATCTCGTTTTTAAGCTTGGTATGGGGAACGTGAAACTTGAGGATGATAAACGTTCATGGCAGCCAAAACCCAATATAAGTCTTTAATTTATTTACTTGTTTTTATCTTTTCATTTTCCCTAAATGTTTAGTATTTAATAAAGGCCAAGGTAGGTTATTTATGATGGAAAATGTAAACCGTGCTTTAAAATTAATGCATTGCATGAGGGCATTGCAATGGTCAAGTGTAGGGGATTTAATAAGTGTGAGAACACTTACCCTTTTACCACTTATTTCCAATAATAACAAGACCAAAACGTGTAATTTATTTCGTAAAAGTCGGAATTATGTGTGGTTTGTGTTTTTATTGTGTTTTAGGACCAAAAGATGAAAAAGGAAGAAAACACGGGCTTTCAAAGCTTTTATCGAAGAAAACGAGAAAAGACGAAGTCAAAAGATCAAGAGTGCAAAAGAACGGACGTCCAAGGCCTATTCTGAAATTTTATCGAAGAAAAAGTCTAAAGACGAAAGTTTAATGAAGTCGAAGAACTCAAGTCTAATTATAAAAGAAAAATTATAAGACAAGTTCAAATCCCAAGACGACGTCGAGAAAGACAAAGAGTTAAATCGAGTCGAGAAGAAAGAAAGAGGAGGCAACACATGCACTCCCCATTTTCCCTATAAATACCCTCCTAATCACATTAGGAGGGTGGTTAGCTAGTTTTAGTTCTTCATTTTCTTTTCTAGTTTTAGAGAGAGAAAGTTCCCAACTTTCTCTCACTAAGTTTCATCTTTTTCCTTCAAGTTAAAGGTTTGAATCATTCTTGTATTTGGATTTCATTTTAATTTCAAGTTCAAGTTATGCTTTTTGTTCTTTAATCTCTTTCTACATTTCTTGATTTCACGTATTCCTTGATCCGAAACTTCATATTTGACCTGATTAGTTCTTAATGCATGATTGATTTTGATGTTTTAGTCAAGAATAAGTTTATCTTTTACCCCTTTATAAGCTTTCATACGTATAGGTTATAAGCTTTTTATGCTTAGTGGCTTATTTGAATGTTTTAGCTTATTAACTTTTAAACTTTCTTAAAAAGTTCATGTTTTTAAGGCTCGATTATTAAGTTCATATGTTTAGATTCAAAAGTTTTCAAGTTTGTGCTTATTTATCTTTGTCTAGAAGCTTGAAAGTGCTTATTAGTAACTGCTTATTCATTTAAGCTTATTTTCTCTTTAGACTCCATTTCCATCTTAGAAGGGTTTTACCTTGGTACGATCTCTTGGCTTCGATCGCATAGATTGCGATCCGTTTGTTCTTCCCTGGTGCGATCACACACTTAGATCACCCAATACGATCTGTGGGTGCGATGGTGTGTAACAATATTTTATTTCGATCACATTGATTGCGATCTGTTGTGTTGCGATCACAAACCACGATCAAGGACCACGATCCACTTGTTGCGATCGTGGTTGCGATCTGGGAGTACGATCTTGCTTTCCATCGCATTGATTACGATCTGTCCCTAGACTGCGACCGAGAGTACGATCGGTGGTCACGATCCATCACTACGATCAGAGTACGATCGCATTGCGATCTGACTCTGGTTTTTGCTTTATTTTCCTTAGTTTTCAAATCTAGTTTTTCCCGCCCTTTTTACTTAGTTTATTTTAAACAAGTTTCCTAGTTTTTAATCATTTACGTTTTAATTTCCAAAGATTGCACGCTTTTATTTGTAGTTTAAACTTTTAAAAGTTCTTATTTTACTCAACGACATTTATTTGCTTTTAGTTTAAAAATAGATAATCAAACAAACCATCCTCTTGATCACCAAAAGACAATTGAGTCGCACTAATTAACGGTAATCAATTCGAAAAAAATTGGAACAACGAACTTTCATAACTAAGTAAAATCCAGTTATTAAGTGTCATTGCGATACATGTGATATATTGATATTGCGACAGGTTGTTATTGCGATACATGTGCTATATATTGACATTACGACAGGTTGCTTTTACGACAGTTTGACATTGCGATACTTATGCATCGTTGCGATAAATATCATATGACTACATTGCGACAACTTGGACTAATAGACATTGCGATATGTGGAACTAATATGCACATTCCAAGATTAAGAGTTTTTAAAACATAAAAAAAATGCGAAGTGTTGTTTCTTCTCAAATTTGACATAATGCATGTTTCTCTAAGTTTAATTCGATAATATTTGATATGATAAGTATAAAATGAGTTAGGATTAATTCTTAGATAACGTCATCAAGCAAATTTATGTGACTTGACACGTTTCTCCATGAAAAATAACTACATGATGTATGATATATATAATTCTTTATCTATCATTTGCATATGTTGTTTATCTAAGCAGGAAAATGTCGATCACCGAAGAACAACAACAACAACTCGATTTTGCACTCGTTCCACTCAGTGAAAGGCTGCAACCTGCAGAGAACAACTTTCGTCTGAAAGACGACTTTGATACAAGTTTTGCAGCCTTCAAAGTCGCAATGGATATCCTGGAGATGTCACCCCAGAAGGATGCCCTAAGAGCCACCGCATCCGTCCTTGAAGTTTATATGCACGAGTTTTTGGCAACATCGACAATCTCACAAGGCAAACAATTATGGAAAAAGATTATTACCTTCAAGATCAACAAGAAGACAACGACTCTTCAGGAAGCTGTTCAAATTCCCTAAGTTAGCAAAAGGAGAACAACATGTGGCTAACCCAGACACAGTTGAAATGCTTAGAGTAATTCGAGCTCTGAACTATGAGGGAGAGATTCTTAATCTGTCTTAGTTTCACACTTCACACATCGGGCAACCGTGGAAAGCAATTTTCACTATCATCATCAAGTGCTTCACTTCAAAGGTTCGTGGATCAGACACAATGAGACCCCCTCAGGCTCATATATATTTTAGGGACTCTACACTAGAGCTAAAGTGGATTACGCCCTACTACTTTGGGATGAATTTTGCTACCAGTTCACCAGCACCAATAAGAAGTCTATGGATCCCACGGTTCACAAAGCTCATCATCAATCATTTCATGAAGAGTAACCCATCCATTTATAAGCGTGGGAACTTTTTCTACCATATACCAGATAAAGACTACGTGATGGAGCATATGAATGAAGGCGGTCTTTCTACTAAGTACACACTGCGTCCAACTCTAGTGCCCGATGTAATGATCAATGAAGGGATCAAGGAGAGTGAACCATACAAACAAATTCTCAGGGATATTGAAGCACAGATAAAAAGATCAAATGAAGATCCATCTGCTAAGCAAAAGGGTAAAAGGAAGAAAATCGTTGTCAAACGCCAAAAGAATTCTTCCTCAAAAGCTAAAGGCAAGGATAAAGGAAAAGAGCAAATCTATGATGATGATTAAGAGGAAGAAGATACTACAACATCCTTGTCTGGAGACAAAATGATAAGAATCGCACTTCAGTAGAGCATGTTGGATGCACTGGCTATGAAAAGAGGTAGTGGTTCTGGATCAAAGACTCGTGAAGAAACAGCCCGTGAAGCTTTTGGAAATCCAGACAGTTCAACTTATGAAGAAGAACAAGACTTCAGAATAGAGCAAAGAACCAAAGACCAATCAAACCAAGACGATGAAATCATAGATGATTTTATCAACTATGATTATGAAGACCAAACCCTAGGAGGAGGGGGAGAAGATGATATGGAAACAGATATTTTGTACATGGACGTCAACCTCAACAAACCACTTCCCACTCCATTATCAATGATTTCTTCAGACGACTCTCACCTGGCGTTGACTCCTACAACACAACAAACACCTCCCCCGCCACCATTGATTAGCACTGTCGTGACAACCGTTCCCCTGATCGAACCCACAATCGAAACCTTACAACCAATATTAACCACCACCCTATAACCAGTACCAACCACCGCCCAAATGACTGTCCCGACACCGTCACCGATCATCCAACAACCTATACTAACCACCACCCCACAACTTGTACCATCCACAACCCCTATAACACTCGTGGTAACACCTCCACCATCAACAATACAACAAGTACCATCCACCTCCAATCCATTTCTCACGGTCAATGATGCAGTCATTCAGAACCTTCAAAAACAATTGGAGGCTCAGGCAAGAAAGATTGCACATGGACACAAGGATGACTAATCCTGATACACGATCCTTCAGAGCACATAAACAAGACGACTCCAAACTTTAGGAGATATATGTCAGTATCAAGAAACTTACAGAGCAGCATGAGGAGTTTATTTCCGAAAAGGAAGAACGTGACACAGAAAACCTTGCTTTCATCGATTCCATCAATGACACTATGACTAACATCATTCAAAGTCAAGTCAAGTCATGCCTTCATCAGGAGCTTACATCATTACTGACAAAAGGCCTTACCAACCTTGAGTTAATGAAGACTTTGGAGACTCGATTAACCAAGATTTAGTTACCAAAAACAAAGGCTCAACACAAGATGTAGAGAGCTGTTGCTAAAGCTATATTAGAAGCTTCTAACACATCAACATTGGAAGACAATGAAGTTACTCAATCCTCAAATAAAAGGAAACGCAAGGAGCCTAAAAATGAGGATGAGGATGTCAATGATGAAGATGAGGAAGAGGATGAGGAGGAGGAAGAGGATGAAGGCGAGGAAGAGGGTGAGGATGAGGATGACGGGGAGGAAGATGATGAGGATAGTGATGGCGATGAGGATGATGATAATGATGATGGTACTGGTAAGGGAGAAGGGAATGGTGATGATGGTAAAGGTGAGGATACGAGTAATAATGGAGAAGAATCAGAAAAAGGTGAAGATGATGAGGAATATGAGAAAGGTGATGAGGATGAAGAAGAAAGTGATGCCGGTACCAAAGGAAAGGTTGGTGATAAAGAACAAAAGGAGAGTTAAAACAAAGATGATGACGGGGATGATGAAACAATTGATAGCAACAAGGAGGATTCACCATGCATATCACTAACCAGTGATGATGGCAATAGAGAAAACCGTCAAAAGAATCTCCATGGAAAATTCATCTCAAGAGAATCTTCATCTAAGGACACAGGTAAGTCCACTGAACCGGTTCTTACTAATTTCTCACCAGTAGAACCTGTAGAACCAGTGCACGAAGACGAACCTATGCTTGAAGAGGAACCGATACCGTCTGTGGAACTTCACTCTCCACCTTCAACACCTGTTTAGCATTACACAGACACAGACACAGGTATGTCCTTTGAACCGGTTCCTACTACTGTTTCACCAACAGCACCTGTAGAACCAGTGCACGAAGACGAACCTATGCATGAAGACGAACTGATACCGTCTGTGGAACATCACTCTCCACCTCCAACATCTGTTCAGCACTACACCTATATATATATTGAAGATACAACTCAACCAGATCCTGATTTTACCGACACGTTCAATGTTGACGAGACTGTTCCAGAGAAACCATGGCTCACACAAGCAACAACTACACATACAATCTCTGACCATGAAAAGGAGGATCTTACACAATTTCTCAATTATCCAATCGACTTCTCTGGATTCCTAGTGGACAAATATGGCGTACCTACCATGGATCCAAATGTACTTCACAAGATGCTTAAAGATAAAAGCTTTTGGGATACTATGAATATTTCCAAAGATGAGGGATCATATCACACCAATGAGCTCATGAAAGCAATGAAATCAATAGCTTCAGTGAACAAGATCCAATGCTTCTTCCATTAACAGCTTCTGTCATTGCTGCAGCCAAGCACCTCCCAATGTAGTACTTTGTCAACCGTGATCTTGATTACTTAGAAAACGGCGCGAACAAGTACGCTACATCATTAACCATGGGCAAGGAAGTAAACTTGGAGAATATTCCTTGGATTGAAGATAAGGTTCTAAACCTATGGAGTAGAAAGCTTGTTAAGGCATACGATCCATATGCGGAATTAGGTATTTCTCATTGGTATGGCAAGAAGAGGTTAGCTTACAACTTTTTTAATCATGAGAAATCAGGTAAACTCATAACTTCTAACAGTTGAATCACAAGCATACAGGGAGTTACTTTTCTACATATATTCGGGTATTCTTACTTGAAAGACATCAGATTCAAACGAGATGACGGTAAGATTTATGTTGTAAGTGAAGGAGATCTCCAATTTCTACGTCTTGAAGATATAGAAGATTTTCTACTTATCCTGGCTCAAGGCAAGGTCCCTCACTTAGAACCTGAATTGTCATTGCCTTAAGTTCCAACATTCGCCAATATACTCGAAGAGTTGTGATCAAGAATCGGGTTACAGACTTACAACTTGGTGTAGTGAGTTATCAATCCAGGCTAAATCGGGTTGAAGACTTACAACTTGGTGTAGAGAGTTATCAATCCAGGCTAAATCTGCAACGACCTCACACAACGCCTTTGAGTCGTTATCACCAAGACAAGAAGCCACATATGGGTACACTCAAACTGGAGATGGGCATATTCTACCTAAATGAAGCAGAGGTCAAGCAATACATAAGAATATCAGAACTGCACAAATTTAGCGATGGTACTCTCAAGCATGTTCGTGACAAGCTGTTTATGCTCAACTCAAATCAAGGCCTTCCAGAAGTAAAGTATGATTGGACAAGCAGGTTTATCAAGAGTGCCAATTACACCATCCAGAAGATTGAGGAGAAGTTAAGGGAACGAAGGTTGATCCACAGTCTCGAGCGATTCGTGGGTGGAAGACCATATGGAGTTCACCATAGGCTTATGGAACGATCCATTTAAACGTGGTGATCGTACTACATCAGGTCAACTCCATACACTCACTTGTGAATATGTATATATAATATGTGAATTAGGCTTTTGTGGCTGGTTGTAGTGTGACAATATGATATTTTTAAAGAATTTCTCACGAAATTCTAAATCTTTCAAAATATATCGTACTCAAGCACTACAACTAAACCTCATTAATTTGAGGGGGAGCATTAATATGTTCTATGGCCATCAACCAATTTCATTTTGTTACCCAAAGATCGATTAATCCATTAATATCCAAAATATTGATGGTTAACATATTGATGGTTAATCCATGCATATGTTAAGGGGGAGCATTTTGTGGTCAAAAACGCTGAAGGTACAAAAACTCTTGATATTTATTTCAGAAGTACCTCAACGATTTTAAGGAATTTTCATGGAGCCTAATAATTACCCAAAACACACTTAATTCACGATGGTTGTGGTGACAAAAGAGTGGAAGGATTAGGTACTAGTCGAATGATTATTCCAAGAACCGGAGGAATCTTCCCAAGGATAATTACATAGTTAGAAAATAGAATTCCTTAGGAAAGATGGGGAATGGATTGTAAACGTAGCTGAATGCCGACCAAGTACTGATGCTAGCACTGGAACAATCACAACAAGGTGCTAGTAATGATGTATTGGTAAGCATTGAAGGGGTTGAAGAATGAAAAAGAAATGTAAAGATAAAGAGTGTAAAGAAAGAAGCCCTCCTTACAACTTAGACAAAAACCAGGTCAACTCATCTTGAAGACAAAAGTATCATGGACCCAGTGATGCGATGCACAACCCCTCCCAGCCAACTCAAATATCTCTCAAAAGATATTTGTTTTAATGTCACGGAGTTCAACAGGTTATCTATTGGTTTATTCACTCCGAATAAATTAATATTGAAAAGGTGGCAATCCTCTCCAGCCTCCGCTCACCAAAACAAAATGCACTATTGAGTCTAGAGCCACGAGATCATTAAAAGTCTCATTGGGACACAATTTTAAAACAAGAAAGACTTTTATGAGTCCTACGCAATATTCTTGAAATATTTCCAGAACATCTGAGTGATACGAAAGTATTACAATGAAGATGGAAATCCTGCTTGAGCCAACATCAAACAAGCTCATGGTAGGTGACACGTGTGGTTCTTTAAGAACTAATCTTATGATAACTGGAAAGAAATGATGGTTTGACTCATAATTGAGATTAAACTTTTTCCAGGGCCACTACGCAAAATCCAAGTGATCTTGCAAGAACACTCAGAGTGGCACTCTTTAGTTTTCACAGTGAAGAGTGGAAATCCTTCCAGTGTCAACATCAAACAACACTGCGGTAGGTGACAAGAAAGATTATATTAGAATCAAGCTAGTGACAACTGGAAAGCAACAATGGTGAAAATCTTAACTGAAGTTCACTTGTTCCAGGTTCATGAATTGACGGCTTCAATCATAAGGATATTTATTATCCAAATGATTCACTCTTTATGTTCGCAGTCAGCTTTGGACGGTCAAATAAAGAGAACGGGTTTACCCGTGAAATCTTGTGAAGGAGATCTTTAATTAGAGCTGCCTGTCACAAGTACGATATTCGTTATCGTCTAACAGTCTTCACCAACCGAAGGTAAAATGCTACCGAATCAGAATAAAATGTCAAAGCCATTTTACTGGTGTCTTATTATGTTGCTGTATTTGAAGACGGTGGCGTTGCGGTGTACCAAGATGAAGTCGTCCTCACATACTTATTCGTTCTGCATCAATATTTCAACAAAATTCAAGAAAGTCTGAACTAAAAGTCTTCCGCTGTATCAACTCTGAAACTTTTAAGAATTCAACAAAGGATAGGTATGTAGGACATGAAGTCACGAAGAGACAAACATCACAAGAAGGCAGAGACTGCACGTGAAAGGCAAAAAGAATATGCTCAACTCAAAGCCTGATGGTAATCAACACATATTCACAAGAATGAAGAAAAGAAAAAGAAGTAAAGAGAAAGTGTACTACGAGCACGAGAACGAAGATCTAACATGCTAGATTAGGACTTTGTAATTTGGAGTGACCTCCCTTTAGGGGGAGATTGTTGGAAATACGTTTTTGTATTTATAAAGTCTCGGTCACTCCAACAATATAGTTAAGGGCTCGTAGAATAGTTTAGTTACATTTTATATTAGCCCGACACATGAGCATGTTCATGGGCCGGAGGCCTAAGTCCACTAATGGACTTGGGTATATATAAACCCCTTTCCTTCATGGAAAGGGGTGTTGGTTGTTTCATTTTCTATATAGATTTCACATATTTTCTCTCATCTTTCTCTCTCTACTTTCTCATACTAGAAACCTCAACTCTCTTGTTAGATCATAGATTACCAAGGTTCTACACTCCACTTGACCACTCGTTTGAGGGTGATAAGCCGTCGAAAGTCGATGAATGACACCATATTTCTTTAGAACTTTTTCAAATGGTTCATTACAAAAGTGGGTCCCTCGATCACTTATTATAGCCCGCGGAGTTCCAAACCTAGCAAAAAGTTGCTTTATTAATTTCACCACAACTCGAGCATCATTAGTAGGAAAAGCCTTAGCTTCAACCCATTTCGACAAATAGTCAACGTCTACGAGGATATACTTATTTCCTTTCGATGATGGTAATGGCCCCATAAAATAGATTTCCCATACGTCAAAGATTTCACAAACTTGTATTATATCTTGGGGCATCTTATCCCTTTGTGACTTTTTTTCCTTGACGTTGACAAGCATCACAAGTCTTGATCAAGTCATGGGCATCTCGATATATGGAAGGCCAAAAGAAACCGACGTCGAAGACTTTTTTCGCGGTGTAGTTGGCACCATGATGTCCCCCGGTGGGTCCTTCATGACAAGCTTTAAGAACATCTTTAGCTTCTTTGCCAAAAACACACCTACGAATCACTTGATCCGCGCACACTCGAAACAAATAAGGGTCGTCCCAAAAATAGTAAGATATGTCCTTGAAAAATTTCCGTTTTTGTTGGGACGACATACCCGTAATCAAGAAATTCCCCGTATGATAATTTGTGATGTCCGCAAACCATGAGTTACTATCATCATCACGAAAAAAGCAATCATACCAAGCGTCTCAAGAGGAAATTTTTCATTAATTTCCTTGTTCTATCTATCACTTTGGTGAGGATTCTCAAGTCTAGATAGATGATGGGTCGCGAGATTCTCGGCTCCTTTTTTGTCAAGAATTTTGACACTAAGACTACTTTTGAAAATGATCTTAATCTATTTTACAAAATTGCTTGGTATGGTTCCTTACCAAATCCGTTTAGACTTTCGCCAGAAAGGCACGTCTTAAACCACTATAAATGACACAAGCTCTTCGTTACTACAACTTGAAGATTGTCACTTGTCTCTTGAGCATTGATCTTGGTATTGATTCACTCCCCTTGGTTTCTCTCTTCTTTACTTCTTTGCTACGAGTAGTCGTTTCTCCGTTTCGGTCTTTTTCAGTTTTGATTTAACTTGTAATCCTTCATTAAGGCATTATCACCTAGTATTGAAGTGGTCCAATGACTTCCAAAAGGCTTAAGATATATTTTATGTATTTTAGAAAAACTTTGTTTCAAAATTTCTTTGTTAAAAACCTGCCACTTCTGTCGGTTCTTTAATTGTCACAATTCAAGCTACGGTTCAATATCGATAAGGAATCGCGGCCCCACCAGGTGACTAAAATATACAGTTTTTAGTAAATAACACTATATCAAAACAAACCATCCCTTTCTTCTCCATAAAGGCGACGGGTTCCTCATTTTCTACCATTGTTGAATCTTCAAAAGCTTCAATCACTCAAGATTAATTGATTCCAAGTTGTGGGTTTCACTCATCCCTCTTCCAACATCAATTAGTTGTAAGTACATTCATTCAATTTTAACTAATTTGTTCTAGGGTTCTTATTTTCATAATTGGGGATTTTTTAAATTAATATTGAATTAGAACCTTGCTAGGAATGTGGGTTGACATAGTTATATTACTATGATTCCTTATGTTCGAATTCATTGATATTTCACAAAACCCATTTGTAGAAAAATCCGAATTTTGACTAAGTATTTTTGTTTAAATGATGGAATTGATATGAACCCATGAACAAATTGGTAATTGCATTGTTAATGCTTACCTAAAAATGTTTTTTAAAATGCCCTTGTTGAAAATTCATGTTTGATTTTACATTGTTCATATGTTATAGTCAATGATGAATTTGGTTCATTGTGAACATGGGAACGATAAGGATTAACCCTTCATATGTCAAGGAACTGATCAAAGACATTCTCACAATTTTGATTTTTGGTCATTATGTAGCATATGAGTGATTGGGAAAAAAAATTTTGTTTATTGGTGAATAATCATGCCTTCGTAATATCAAAAAGATCACCAACATTCTAAAACTTACATGCCTTATCTTGCCGACTTTTGTCCCTCACCAACCCTTTCTAATACCTTTCGTTCACTTCAAAACTGTTGCTTTCATGAGGGTAGAGTTGTCGAAAATAACATTGAGGGTTATGACTACATCGAAATGATGTTTGATCAATTGGCTTAGATTGTTTGTTGCATATCAAAGAAGCCATTTACCCTTAATTTCTCTTGGAGTTTTTTAGTGCATATTTTCTTATCGTTAATGATAACAGAATATTTGTTAAGTTCATCATTAATGGTAAACTCATCCAATACTCTCTTGAGGAATTTGGCAAGGCACTTCGTGTGCCATATGAAGGTACTTGTCGTTTCACTGATTCATGGAGACTTTATGCTCTAAATGAGTTATGATAGTCCTCGAAATGACAACGAAGAGCTAGACCTTGACCTTATCCTTGATGTCATCACCAAAGGGCGTGGTTCTATCGTTGTACGAAGTATCCACTCTACTAAGCGATCCTTGAATCGCCATGAGATACTAGTAAGCGACCTTAATGATTGTTTGGTCTGATGAATCCTTAGGGAAAATGTGTTTGTCTTGGTGGAAACCGGGATCATATCCCGGCGTGTATGGAACATATGATATGTTGCATCTTTACCAACACCAAGTACAATCTTGCATTTTACATCGATCGACGGATCACCTATGCTCTTTCTACACCAACCACATATCTTCCATATGCCATGCTCCTCACTCGTCTTTTCAAAAAGGTTGGTGAAGACTTTCCCGAACTCGATCTTTCTCGCTTTCAACCGGTCAACCGTGTTATGATGCCTATTCGAGAGGTACAACCACGAAAGCCGAGTAGTGATCGAGGTACGAGAAGGAATGACCCACAAGAGTTCGATGATGAGGACACTTCTATGTCACCAAGTGATGGTGGCGACGAAGGTACTAGTGCTCATTTCGGCCCTTCGAGTGACTCCACCCCATCCATGAACACTTTCATGGACGGATTAGACCATATTGTTCCTCCTCCTCACTATGCCACTAGTGAACTTTTGGAAAATCTCAGACTTGAGCATGTTTATCGTTCAAAACTTCAAACGCGTGGTGAGTTACATGATCTTAGAGTGGAGGAAAGGGGTGCATTCAAGAGCATAGGGAAGATGATCAAGAGCTTTGGCAAGAAGAAGAAATGAAGTTATGGTAATGGTACAAGGTTGACATGTTTGTGAACATGTTTTGTAATGTTGAACAATTTCCTTTCTTTAGACTTATTTATGTTTCTTGTTCTTAGAATTTGGTGTTATCTAACTAATACTTTGTGTTAGATTGCTTAGTATTTTAATCCTAAGTTGTTTATGTGATTGATGTTTCGATTCACATATCTTTGTGCAATTTATTTGTTAGTTAGCTTTCTAGATTTTGGTTTATAGTCTACTTTGGCTTGATAAATCCTTATGAGAAATCTGGGCCTTTGAAAATTGCTGGAAGATCGTTTTTCTGAGGCACTGCCCACGGTTCTTTAAATATGGGGCGGTTCCTTAGTGACAAAGAAATGCAACCCTATTTAAGGAACCGTAGGCCCTGGTTTTGCCAGAATATTTGCTTTACACTGTTTTCTCTAAATCTTTGTAAACATTGATGAAATTTTTGCTAAAAACCATGTTTTCCTAAATTATCCTACCTAATTTCATTGTTCATCAAAATGATTTTTAACCCATTACTAGTTTAGATCATCACTTCTCCTTCTTTAACCTCCCATGGTTGATCTTCTTCTTCATCCTCTAAACCTTCTTCTAAACCTAGACACACAACCATGGTGTCCATAAGATCATCAAATTCCTCGATACAAACCTCATCCAAAAGAAACCTTAAGATAAAGATCAAGTTTCCTAAACTTGGTTCTTCATCTTTTCATACAACCAAGAATGACATTTCTCCTATTCTCATTTTTTCATCACCCTCACCACCTCTTGCACCATGCAAGACAAGTTCAACTCATGGTACTAACCAAACCACTCAAGGGTGGCCTAGTGGCAAAAAGATGTATGGCTATCACTCCAAAGTGTGTGAGGTCTCAAGTTCAATTCCCACTAGGTGAAAACAACCTTGAAGTGGCCACGCCAACCTACTGAAAATGGAGGGCTTTACTTGGTTTGAGTCTGTGTGGCGGTGGGCTCTAACCCCGTAGATTAGTCGGCCAATGAGTCAGAAATCACGGTTACCAAAAAGAAAAACTCATGGACTAACCATTCACATGGTTCTACCTCCTCTTCATTCCAATCTAGGATGAATGATTTGTCCTCACCCTTCACTCCTAGTCCTATCTTGGATGTCTACCCTCAACCTCTTAAAAGCATTCCCATTGTGAATGATATTGTTGAGCATTTGGTTACCTCTCCATTCACTCCACCAAATTCACCCATCTCACCATTGGGAACCATGCCTCCTCCTCCTCCTCCCCCTCCTCCTCATTCTCCCTCAAACACTCCACTTTTGGGTGTTCCTATTTTCTGTTTCTTGGGTGATCTACACTTGTTTGACTTTTTCATGCACAATGGAACCAATTGTTATTTTTGCTTAAATAATTTCTACCTCATTGATATCCTTAGGTTGGAGATGATTAGGGCTCACATTAAGTTGCAAAGCTTCTTGTTGAATTTATTTGCTAATCACCTCATAGGAGATGAATGATGATTTTCTTAAAATAAATGCTTTTAAAAGAAAATCAAGCCAAGGAAGACTACCTATCAAGAACTAGTTTAGCTAACTTTGTAACAGTTAGTATTTATTTTATTTCTTGTATTTCCTTTTCCTTCATGATTTTTCATGAGGATGTTTTATGCATTTAGTATATGTGTGTTTCAATCTATGTGCTCAAACTAATCAACGTCAATTTATTTAAAATTGAACCTTAATTTATCACAACCTTTAAAAATTGACTAAAATTGGATCAAAATTTTATCTAAATAGTTTGTCACCCTTTGCCAAGACACTCTTTGTGAGTGTGTTGGCTTTTGTGCAACCAAAGCATAATCTAGTGCTAAAAGGGGTAAAAATCCAAGATTTGCAAAATTTTAAAAGAGTCTTATTGTCTCTCAAAACTTTGTAAAATTGTGTTTTCAAGTACACTGTATGCGGCTCCTTAAAAGTCACATGACTCTTTATATTTAAGGAACCGCATGTTCTTTTTAAAGAACCGCAGTCAGCAAGCTAATATTTGGCTCGTTTTTGGTCTTTCTTCTTTGACTAGTCTTTTTCAAGATTCTTTGTTTACCAATTTTGGCTAAACATTCCTTCAAACCTTTTGTTTTCATTTCAAATCTTTGCCTTGTCTACTTTCTTTAAATTCTATTCTTTTGGTAGTTCTTCTTCTCATCCCTCACAATGTCTAATTCTTCTAGTCTTAACCTTGACATCTCTTTGTCACAATCTTCTAAACCTAAAGCTTCTTCTTCTAAGCTTTCCAAGAAACTGAAAATCTTGGTTCGACCCGTTTGGATCAAGAAGAACAAGGATCATCATGATTCCTCTTCTCCCAAACCTTGCAAGACTTATTCTTTCTCTCCAACCGTGTATCGGAATGAGACTTTCTCAATCGATCCAATTACTAGAGAAAGAGAAGCTCTTCCACCACCACCTAAACCTTGCAACATACCTCATCTCAATGACTTATCTTCTTTCCCAAATCTCACTAGGCATTGTGAAAACATTTCTTATCCATTATCTCCCTCTCCACCACCACCTTCTCATCTTGATGGTCCTCCCCCATATAACGACTTTGTTTTGCATCATGGAAGCTCGTGTGCTTGTTGTCGATTTCAACAAATTGAACTTGCTCATGTGTATGCCAAGCTAAATTCTCTTGATTTTCTTCTCACTCTACCTCCTCTCAAAGTATTTGTTCCCGTGAACAAATCTTCGAATGGATGCCTCGTCGTCTTATTTTTTCCAATTAAAGCATACTTTGTGTTTAGTTGTTTGGGTCAGTAAAATTTTAAGCGATCTTAGAGGATTATCACTACTAGAGTAGTTTATGCTTATGTTGCTTATTTTCCTTATTTGTTGTTTTAAATATTCATATTGTGTGTATGAGTATCTCTCTTTTATGTTCTTTCATATTTTTGTAATACGAATGTTATGTGTGTTATTTCCTTTCCCGATAATTCTTTTTCACACACATTGTTAAGGGTTGATCATGGTTAAAACTTACAATTGTTTTTGGGTGATTCCACCAATTCTAAGTTTCTAACCCTTTGACATGAAATGATAGTGATAAACTCGTTAATAATTCGAATAATTTTGGATTTTACATAAATGAGTTTATAGTTTGTCGTAATAAAAAAGGGGGAGATTGTTAATGCAAAGTAATGCCTAAAAATATTATTAGTGTTAACTAATCTTTCTTAGTTTTGATCACGACAAATTAAGAAGACATTTATTGTCAAATACAATCATAAGACGGATTATCTAACAAACACGATCATCAAGGTAATAATCATTTAAGTATATCACTAACATATCTTAATCATGATTAGTGATCATAAAAGTGATTAGTCCTAAACTTACATTTTGTCAAATGTGACAAAATATTTTTTTAATAAACTTTCTTTCTAAGAAAATGTTTTATTAAAATGTGTAGAAACTAGAAGGGGGGGGGGGGGGGTTGAATAGTTTCTTATATTTACTTGTTAAAATGTGGTTTTTAGAAAATCCTTTTTCAAAAAACTTAGGCTTGAGGAAATATGTGAAATCTTCTTATGCACAATATGAACAATGATATTGTAACTAAACTAATACTAACAAAAATATATGCACAAAGAATAAAGAATGTAAAGAGTTAAGGGTAAAGAAAGATCAAACCGAACACCAAGGATTTATAGTGGTTCGGCAACGAAGCTCACTCCTCGTTCCTACTCCACTCCTCGAGTACTCCTTACTCGAGAGTTCACTACACAACAAGCTCCTTATGGTGGAGAAAACCGTACACGTCGCTTAACCAATTTCCGACTCTAAGCTAAAAGTCGAGCCCTAATCGTAGCTAGGACCAATCTACACAACTATACTTAGTACATACACAACTTCCAAATAGACACAACTACTTGGATCTTCACAACTATGAGATAACTACAAGTGTATAAAATTAGATCTTTAATGGATCTTTGGTGGTGGACTCAACACTTCACAAGGATAGTGTTCTTCTCTTTGCACTTGGAGAGGAAAGGATGGAAGAACAAGATTCACTTCTTAAACAAGTAGTAATCAAACAAATGATAAAAGATTTGAGTGATTAAAGAAGAGAGTTTGAATCTAGAAATAGATGTGCAAAAGAGGTGAGTTGAAAAGCTGAGAATGGTCCACTATTTATAGGACAAAGGAGCCAACGGCTATATCTGCCCGCGGTACCTTATCTTAGCCCGCGATACCTTATCGATAAGGAACCGCCTAGGAGCTAAGGTACCGCTGGACTAGACTCCGCTCCTTTTTGTCCTTTAGTGGTGGAGGTCATATTTGGTTTAAAAAATATCCTGATAGAATATTCCTAACCAAATAAGAATATGCCATTTTTAAATTTTCAAATAATTAATTTAATAAAACATTTTCTTAAAAAGAAAGTTTAATAAAAACTTGTCACACTTAATAAAAAGTGAGTTTTAAGAAAAGATTAAATCACTTGATCACTTGATTAAGGTTAGTACTTGTTTATCCATACCTTAAGTGAAAATGGGTAAAATGAAAAATACTTGAACTCAAGAATTCGTTTTTCGTTGTTCTCGTAAATGCTTGTTTTTACATATTATCGGAATCAAAACAAAGCGAGACCGAAAAATGCAAGTAACGTTTTTAGGCATTATTGCATTAACAATCTCCCCCTTTTTGATTCCGACAATACATAAACTCAATCACACAAACAAGATTTTCGAAGACGAGTTTATTCATTTCTCCCCTTTTGTTGAAGCAAAAAGGTTGCACAAGTCGGTGTTGAAGAGACGGACTTTGCAAAGACTCCCCCTTGGTGCTTACTCCCCCTAGCTTGGAGCACCGAGGAATCGAGATATGGTGACAAGCTACATAGAAGGGTTAGTTGAACAAAAGAAACAACCAACAAGATATAGCAATAGGTCACAAAATAAAAGAGACAAAGATCCAAGATAGCTTACTAAAAAAACATCATACAAAGAAGTATGGAAAAAGAAACAAGGCAAAAGCATAAATCTAATCCTAGTTATTCTAGAATTATAAGATTTGCTTGAATTTGGTGTCTTGTAAATAAGCAACCAATGCTTATATGAAAGAAAAGGTAATGGCGGAGGGTGGTGGTGGTGGCTTGTTGGAGATCTCATAATCAAAGTGAAGAGGAGGCTTGATTAAGAGACTCTTGATGTAGCTCAACTCCTCATAGATGTGTGACATAGAAAGGTGTTGATAATGACAACATTGACAATATGTTCCATGATGCATAACATTATCATGAGAAGGAGGAAGAACACTAAAGGGTGGTGGTGGAAGAAAAGATGTTCCACAATCAACATTCTTGGTAGGAGAGATGTGATTAAGAGTGTTCTTGGGTGGGTTTGGATTGAAAGCAATTAAAGAAAATGGAGGAGATTCAAGGCTTTCATTGGGAGAGTAAGACATTTTGAGGTGTGAAGTAATGCAAAATGCTTATGGTTTAAATAGGGAAGGCTTAGGGTATTTTTGGGGTGGTCAAAGGGTTTGAAACAAAGATTCTCAAAAATGTTGGAGCAAATCTAGAGTTTCAGACAAAAACCCGAAAAAGGAAGGCACCGTAGGCGGTTCCTTAGCAAGGTTGGCGGTACCTTATCAATAAGGTACCGCGGTTCACATATGGAACCGCCTGCAGAGGCAGTGTTTGGTGTTTGTGGGAAGATTTTTCAGCAAATCTTATTTTTCTAGTCTAACTTATCATAGGGATATGCTTAAAAGCAAAGATAGACAAAGAAAACATATGCAAACTTACCAAATAGAAATTTGACCTAAATACATGGGTTAAAAAATCGATGTAGGACGTGTGTAAGACAAGACCTTAAGTCATGACATAATGATTCTCCATGATTCTATCTTGTTCTTGCTATGTTTAAGAGAATCATACATATGAATTATGTAAGCTCTAGATTAATAGCGAGAATCTATGAAAAAATCGTTTTTAGATTGAATTAACAATGTCAAACGAATTTCTCAACCATTTTTGAAAGATACTTTGAGAATTTTGAAAAGGAGAAGAGAGGGTTTTTTCAAAAAGTGTTTGGAAGAATCAATGACTCAAAGTGGTAAAAGAAAACACAAAAAAAGAAAGGAAATTAAGGAAGATGTTCCATTAATCCTAGACCTAGACGCAAGTAATCAAAAGGTTCCCTCTTAAGTGGCTTAGTGAAGATGTCGGCTAAGTTGTCCTCGGAGGGTACCTTCTCAATTGAAATGTTCCCCTTTTGAACATTATCCCTAAGGAAATGGTGTCTAATTTCTGTGTTTGGTTCGCGAATGTTTCACGGGATTCTTGCTAAGGTCTATAGCGCCTTTATTATCGCACACGATGGGAACATCATCAAGAGAAATCCCGTAATCAACAAGCGCTTGCTTCATCCATAGAGCTTGTTGGCATGCTTTTCCGGTACTCACATACTCGGCTTCCGTGGTGGATATTGCAAGAGCGGTTTGTTTCTTGGAGAACCAAGAAGTTAAACAACAACCCATGAAGGTACAAACTCCACTAGTGCTTTTCCGCTCCACATAATCTCCCGCATGATCCGAGTCCGCGTAGACAATGGTTTCTACGCCGGTCCCTTTAGGATACCATAATCCTAAATGTATAGTGCCTTTAATGTATCGGAAGATACACTTAACCGCTTCAAGGTGAGAGGTTTTGGGAGCCTCTTGGAAGCGAGCACAAAGGCAAACACTAAACATGATATCCGGTCGACTTGCCGTTAGGTACAACAAACTACCAATCATACCTCTATATTTGGTGTTGTCTACCGACTCACAATCATCATCTACGGTGAGTTTAGTATCCGAGGCCATAGGGGTCTTCATTGGTCTAGATTCTTCTAATCCAAATTTCTTTAGCATTTCTTTAGCGTACTTAGATTGACTAAAGAAAATACAATCGTCCATTTGTTTAATTTGGAGTCCTAAAAAGAAGTTAAGTTCTCCCATCATACTCATTTCAAACTCATCATGCATGATTTTGGCAAAGTCATCACACAATTCTTGACAAGTTGATCCAAATATAATGTCATCAACATATATTTGTACGATTATGAGGTGAGGACCTTTCTTCTTTGTAAAGAGTGTATTGTCTACCATTCCCATGGTATACTCATGGTATCATACCAAGCTTTGGGTGCTTGTTTGAGTTCATAAAGTGCTTTCTTAAGCTTGTAAACATGGTCCGGTTTCTCAAAATCAATGAAGCCGGGAGGTTGAGCCACATATACCTCCTCATTGATCAAACCGTTAAGAAATGCACTCTTTACATCCATTTGTTGAAGCTTAAAATCTAAGGCACAAGTGTAGGCTAAAAGGATTCTAATGGATTCTAATCTAGCTACCGGTGCATATGTCTCGTCATAATCAATCCCTTCTTGTTGATTATAGCCTTGTGGTACAAGTCTAGCTTTGTTACGAGACACAACACCATTCTCATCTAACTTATTCCTATATACCCATTTGGTTCCTATGATGGTAGAACTTCTAGGTGGAGGAACAAGTTCCCAAACATCATTGGCAACGAATTGATTCAATTCTTCTTGCATCGCAATGACCCAACTCTCATCCGTCAAAGGTTCTTTAACATTCTTTGGTTCAATCAAGGAGACAAAACAAAAGAAGTTGCTTTGGTTTTGGACTTGAGATCTTAGGGTCCTTTGATTTAAGTCACCAATGACATTATTAAGAGTATGATCCCTAGATTCCTTAATGTTTACTTCCTTTTCAACACTAAGGTCTTCAACTCCTATTTTTCTAACCTCTTTGGCTTTAACTACTTCTAATTCATCCAAGTCATCATTAACCAATGGTGGTGTCTTGGGTGAAGGAGGGGTTTCATCAAAGGTTACGTTGAGTGATTCTTCAATAACCCCCGAGGTTCTATTTAGGACTATGTAGGCTTTTCTAGTTTGGGAATAACCTAAAAGGATACCTTCGTAAGACTTTGGGTCAAACTATGTAAGGTAGTCTTTGGTGTTGAGGATAAAGCACTTGCTTCCAAACACCCTAAAGTATTCCAATGAGGGTTTCTTACCTTCAAGAATCTCATAGGGGGTATTTCCTAGGAAAGGTCGAATAAGAATTTGGTTGAGAATATAAGTCGATGTGTCCACGGCATTGCACCAAAACTTTTGAGGCAAAGATTGCTCGTTTAACATCGTCCTAATCATCTCTTGGAGAGTCCTATTCTTCCTTTCAACTACCCCATTTGATTGTGGAGTGAGAGGAGCCGAGAAGTTATGGGTAATACCATGAGCTTCACAAAACGCACCAAAGTGCACTTCATTATCAAATTCCCTACCATGATCCATCCTAATAGAAACAATTGAACATCCTAGTTGATTTTGAATTCTTCGACTAAAGATTTCGAAGTGATCGAAAGCTTCATTCTTAGATGCCAAAAATCTACTCCAAGTGAATCTAGAATAGTCATCAACTATAACTAGGGTATAAAGGTTACCTCCATAACTCGGTATGGCGGAAGGTCCAAAAAGATCCATATGTAGGAGCTCTAAGCACCGAGAGGTCGAAACCAAGTTCTTGGCTTTATGACTCGAGTGAACTTGCTTTTCAACTTTGCAAGCATCACAAAAGTGACTATCAAACTTCATCTTGGGGAGGTTTCTTACCAACTCCTTAGAGACTAAAGATTGAATTATACGCATATTAGCGTGACCTAATCTACTATGCCAAAGAGTAGAATTATCATCTATAGTCGCAAGACATATGTTGTCTTTTGATTTCTTATTAACCTTCATGACATAAATCCCATGCTTTCTAACACCTTTTCTAATTACTTTTCCATCTTTTACGATTTCATTGTCATGTTCCGAAAAGATGACCTTACACTTATTATCACAAATTTGACCTATAATTAAAAGGTTAAACCCTAAGTTATCTACGTGCTCAACATTTTCAATGGTCATGGAGTCAAGAGAAACCGTACCTTTGCCAATGATATTACCACGTAGACTACTAGCGAATGTGACGTTACCTCCATCATATGCTTTGTAGTGCGAGAAAAAACTTCGATTTCCCGTCATGTGTTTAGAACATCCACTATCCTTAATCCACTCGTTGGGCTCCAAATAAATTCCCAAGCATATCTAGGTAACAACACACAAGATCAAACATTTGGTCCCCAATATCTCATGGGTCCAAAATTGTTAGTTCCAAACATCCCTTGCATTTGGTTGGGATGCATGAATGAAGGAGGGGTTCCCCATGGAGAACAAAATGGAGGAGGGTAGTAATTCATGTAACCATTTTGTTGTTCATTATTTCTCCTAGGTGTATTTGATCTAGGTTTAGAGTTATGATTATTCCTTCTAGGTGTTGGAGTTTTACTTCTAGATCGTGAATTGTTTTGATTATCTCTTCTAGGCGTTGTCGTTCTACTTCTAGGCTTAGACTCATTCCGTATTCTAGGTGGAGTAGAAGATGGTCTTAATAAACTTCTATTTCCCATGAGAGGTTTACTTAATGGCTTGTAGAACTTATCATTAGCATTGTCGTCAAGTATGGGTAATTTTACCTTATTAACAATAAGATGCTTTGGTTTTTCATCTAACTTAGATTTTTTAGAAAGTTCAGGATTTTCACCAAAATCATCCTCTACCCGTGGTACCTTATCTATGGCGCCGGTTCCATAGTTATAAGGAACCGCCCCATACAATCTGGAACCGCGTATAGTAGGCGTTTTTTGTGAAAACCTGACTTGTTTTGGTTCACTAGTTGAGGCTTCATTTGAGTTAAAACCTAGACCAAGTCTTTCCTTAGAATGAACTTGTTTGTTTAACATATCATCAAGAGCACTAGTACCTTTCATGAACTTTTCCAATTTAATGGAGGTGCTCTTGAGATCTTCATTTTCTATTCTAAGTTTCTCACAAATTAAGCAACTTAAATCAACCTCTGTATTTTTCTCAAGTTTAGCTAATTTCTCCCTAAGTTCATTGATCTCATGTTCAAGCTTAGTTTTGGTTGATTTTAAGGTTTTATTATTTTCTATGAATTTAAGACTAAGTTTGTGCAAACTATCATATTTACCTTCAAATTCAATATCATCAAAAGTGGAACTATCATTGCTATAATATTCGGTTTCAGAATGTACCTCTTTAGAAGTGTGAGCCATAAGACATTTCTTCTCTTTGGGGTTGTCATCATCATCTTCACCGCTATCGCTCCAAGAGCCACTAACGAACGCCATGTGGTTCTTTCCGCGAGCTGGCTTTGGACAATCACCAATGAAGTGATTTGGATCACCACATCTAAAGCAATTCCTATCACCTTTTTCATTCTTGACAAACCGATTCTTTGAGAATAGTTTCTTGTCATTGTTGGGTTGCCTAACGTGTTGACCTCGTCTCTTGAAGAACTTCTTGAAATCTCTCACCGCCAATGCATACTCCTCGTCATCGCTATCCGAGGAACTATCATGGTCACTTTGTGCCTTCTTGGCTATAAGTGCAAGAGATTTCCTTTCACTCTTGGTTTTCACTAATTCCGAGTCCTTCAAAATTATCATCTCATGAACCTTCAAGTTGCCTATGAGTTCATCGAGTGATAAAGTTGAGAGATCTTTCGATTCTTCAATCGCCGTGACTTTTGCTCTCCACTTTGGATGTAAATCCCTTAGAAACTTCCTAACATTGTTCTTGCTAGAAAAACCTTCTTCAAGTGCTTTTAGACTAGTAATAATGGTGTTAAACCTAGCAAATGCACTATCAATAGTTTCATCTTCTAAGATGACAAATTGTTCATATTGTTGAACAAGAAGATCGATTTTGCTTTCTTTGACTTGGTTATTACCTTGGTGGGTTATTAAAAGAGTGTTCCAAATATCTTTAGCGGTTTCACACATAAAAATCCTTTTATACTCTTTCTTAGGTAAAGCATTATAAATCACCATTTTAGCCTCATTATTTTTTGAAAGTTTCTTTTTAGTATCGTCATTAGCTTTGTCAAAAGTGACCAATTATTTTGTTTTAGAAACTTCATTAAATTGAAAGGGTAAAAAATCACCATTGGTAATAACATGCCAAAGATCTAAATCTTTTGATTTCACATAAGTTTCAAATCTATTTTTCCAATAAATAAAACTATCGGTTTCAAAAAGTGGTGGTATTTGCATAGATTGCCCTTCTAGGTATTTGATAGAATACATAGATCGATTCAAGTTTTAAAATACAATATACTTTAAAAATTCTTGAGCAACCCGCTCTGATACCAATTGTAGAAACTAGAAGGGAGGGTTGAATAGTTTCTTATATTTACTTGTTAAAATGTGGTTATCAAAAAATCGTTTTTCAAAAAACTTAGGCTTGAGGAAATATGTGAAATCTTCTTATTCATAATATGAACAATGATAGTGTAACTAAACTAATACTAACAAAAATATATGTACAAAGAATAAAGAATGTAAAGAGTTAAGGGTAAAGAAAGATCAAACTAAACACCAAGGATTTATAGTGGTTCGGCAACGAAGCTCACTCCTCGTTCCTACTCCACTCCTCGAGTACTCCTTACTCGAGAGTTCACTACACAACAAGCTCCTTATGGTGGAGAAAACCGTACACGTCGCTTAACCAATTTCCGACTCTAAGCTAAAAGTCGAGCCCTAATCGTAGCTAGGACCAATCTACACAACTATACTTAGTACATATACAACTTCCAAATAGACACAACTACTTGGATCTTCACAACTATGACACAACTACAAGTGTATAAAATTAGATCTTCAATGGATCTTTGGTGGTGGACTCACCACTTCACAAGGATAGTGTTCTTCTCTTTGCACTTGGAGAGGAAAGGATGGAAGAACAAGATTCACTTCTTAAACAAGTAGTAATCAAACAAATGATAAAAGATTTGAGTGATTAAAGAAGAGAGTTTGAATCTGGAAATAGATGTGCAAAAGAGGTGAGTTGAAAAGATGAGAATGGTCCACTATTTATAGGACAAAGGAGCCAACGGCTATATCTGCCCGCGGTACCTTATCTTAGCCCGCGGTACCTTATCGATAAGGAACCGCCTAGGAGTAAGGTACCGTTGGACTAGACTCCGCTCCTTTTTGTCCTTTAGTGGTGGAGGTCATATCTGGTTTAAAAAATATCCTGATAGAATATTCCTAACCAAATAAGAATATGCCATTTTCAAATTTTCAAATAATTAATTTAATAAAACATTTTCTTAAAAAGAAATTTTAATAAAAACTTGTCACACTTAATAAAAAGTGAGTTTTAAGAAAAGATTAAATCACTTGATCACTTGATTAAGGTTAGTACTTGTTTATCCATACCTTAAGTGAAAATGGGTAAAATGAAAAATACTTGAACTCAAGAATTCGTTTTTCGTTATTATCGTAAATGCTTTTTACATATTATCGTAATCAAAACAAAGCGAGACCGAAAAATGCAAGTAACGTTTTTAGGCATTATTGCATTAACATAATAGAAAATGTAAATTTGAATATTACATATTCCAAATGCCATAGGAATATCCTTTGAAGGTAAAAACTTACTTCAGATATTATTTCCACACTAAAAGACAAAAGGGAGCGGACTCTACTCCCACGGCTCCTTAAATGCCTATTCGGTTCCATAATGATAAAGAACCGTAGGACAATTAAGGAACCGCGCTCAGAGAGCAATTGGCCTTTGTCTCCTATAAATAGTAGATCAATCTGTATTTTCCATGTACCTTTTTGGACACTCTTTCTACCATCTTTCTCTTTTCTAATTTCTAATCATTTGTAAATGATCACTTAATGTGTTAAGTATGTTTACTTACAATTATCCCCTTGATCTCCTTCTGTTGTCCCTTATATTTGTGATGATTAAGCAAGAAAGAAAGAAAGGTAGATAAAAGATGGAAGGTTTCTAGAGAGAGAAAGTAGTGAGAGAAAGTAGAGAGAAAATGGTTGGAGAAACTAGGTGATATTAGATTGAGAGAAAATGAAATGACCAACACCCTTCCTAACATGCTAGGAAGGGTTTATATAGCCTTTGCCTACATGTGGCTTAATGGGCTATATGATCATGGGTCGGGCTTTCCTTTTGGGCTTTGGTTACTTATGAATGAACCTTAGATTAAAGTTAAGCCCGTTATACACGACTAATCTACTACCTATTACAACGTTCTAATATACGATACATAATAAACATATGACCGAGCATTCTTGTTTGACTCAATATTTTGAGGCTAACAATCTCCCCCAATGAGAGGTCATAAACCTTGGTCATTTAGTAAATTTATAGAGATTACTAATCTCGCCATAAATGAGTCTTGAACGTGTAATCGTAGTCTTGTTCCTTCATGCTGTGATCTTTGAGCCTTTGTCGTTGTCTTTCAACTTTGTCTTTAAGTTTGAGATCTTCAAATCATCCTTGACTTGTCTTTGCCATCTTGCGATCTTGTGTCTTCATCCACATGCTCACACTATTAATTGTTGAATATGTCTTTAGGCATGAGAATGTGGTTTTGAATCTTTGACTTTGCTGAGTACACTGTAACGCCACCTTCTCGAGACAAAACATAGACACGGACTGAATGGCTTTGACATTCGTCCTAAATCGGTAGCGTTTTACCTCCGGTCGGTGAAGACCGTTATACGATATTAAATACCGTACCTGTGATAGGTAGATTCAATTAAGAATCTCCTTGACAGGGTTTCGCGGCTGTACTAGCCGTTCTCTTTACTTGACCGTCTCAAAGCAAGACTGCGAACATAAAGAGTGAATCAATTGGATAAATATCCGCTTGATTAAAGTCGTCAATTCAAATTCCTGGAACAAGTGTGATTCATAGAGAATCTTACCATTGTTGCTTTCCAGTTGATACAAGTTTGATTCATAAGAATCTCACAAGTCACCTACCGTAGCGTTGTTTGAGGTTGACGCTAGAAGGATTTCCATTCGTCACTGTAAATATTAATGAATATCACTCTGAATGTTCTAGCAAGACCATAAAGATATTGCGTAGAAACCTGAAATGAGTTTGAATCAATTCATAATCAAACCACTGTTGCTTTTTAGTTTTACACATGTTTAATTCATAAAGAATCTTATATATGACCTACCGCAGTGCTGTTTGATGTTAACACTAGAAGGATTTCCACTCATCATTGTGAATACTAAGTAGTATTACTCTGAGTGTTCTAGCAATATCGCAAGGATATAGCTTAGGACTCTTTTGATCTTCATATGTGTGTCCTAACGAGATTTGATTGATCTCTTGGCTCTAGACTCGATTTGTGTACTTTTAGTGGTCGGAGCCTGGAGCAGATGCCACCTATTCAATATCAACTATTTCGAAGTGAGAAAGTCAATAGAAGTCATGTTGTTCTCCGTGACAATAAAACAAACTTCTTTTGTGAGAAGCCTGATTAGCTAGGAAAGGGTTGTGCATACATCACTGGGTCCATGATGAGTTTGTCTTCATGATGAGTTGACCCGGTTTCTGCCTAAGTTGTATGGAGGGCTTCTTTCTTTACACCCTTTATCCTTACATTTATTTTTCATTCTTCAACCCCTTCAATGCTTACCAAGACATCATTACTAGCACCTTGTTGTGATTGTTCCAGTGCTAGCATCAGTACTTAGTCGGCATTCAGCTACGTTCAAATTCTACTCCATCTTTCCTAAGGACTTATAATAATCTATTGGATTGTCCCTGTGAAGATCCCTCCGGTTCTGGTTGGATCATAGGACTTAAACCTAACCACCCTTTTGACACCAATAACGTCGTGAATTAAAAATGTTGTGGGTATTTGATCGTAACCATGAAAACCACTTTAAGTTCTAACAAAGTGTTTGAAAAACATTTAACACCTTGCTAGTTTTGTCGTTTCATAAATGCTCCCCCTTCACATATGCATCGATAATCGAAAGTGTTTCGCACATGTAGGCAAGAGTTAAAGTGCTTGAGTCTTATATTAGATCACATTTTTAATCACATTTTCTCCCCTATCTCTAATATATATAATCTTTTGATATTAGAGATACCAAATTTGATTAAAATATATTTTGGAAAATAGTCTTGAAAATCTTCAGGAGAAAGATGTGTCAATCATTGCATGAAGTTAAAATGCTCCCCCTCAAAAATTGATCCACTGGAATTGTCATTACGAGGATATGATCCATATTAAAATTTTGAGGACAGGATTTGTTAAACACACAATTTTTGAAAGATTTTGAATATCATTGAGAAATTCTTGAAAAAATTGTGTTCAACGCTTTTTGAAAAATCAATTCTTTTTGTCGAAAAGGTTTTTCTAAAGCATAAACTTGAGTTCATAGACTTTGAATGTCTTGAAGAATCCACTCAAGTGTAAGAAGATTTAACTTCTTTTGCTAAGGGTAAGAGTACAAAAGCGTACACTCCCCCGTGAATTTAGATCCGGGTTGCAATCTGAAAGTGATTACAAGCCATTGTGTTGAGCTCAAAACATTGAAGGTTTTGTGACAAGCTCAACCCGTGATAGATTGCTCTACCCGTTGTATAGTTCAACGATACCTCTTTTAACTTGTTCCTTTAGGAAGTGGTATCTGACATCAATGTGCTTCGTGCGGGAATGCTGTACCGGATTGCAGGAGATGGCTATGGCCGACTTTGAGTCACAGTACATAGGTACTTTATCAAAGTGGAAGCCATAATCCGTGAGTTGTGTTCTCATCCAAAGAACTTGAGCACAACACGCAGATAGAGACACATACTCCGCTTCGGCTGATGAAAGTGCTGCTTCTTGGAAGACCATCCTACAAGCTTATCTTGACCTAGAAATTGTGCACCACCAGAAGTACTTTTTCGTGTATCAAGGCACCCTGCATGATCAGAATCTGAATAGGCCATTAGAAAGAAACTGGTTTCCCTCGGATACCAGAGTCCTAAATGAATGGTATTCTTAAGGTACCGAAAGATCCGTTTAACCTCCTTGAGGTGCTTTTCAGTGGGTCGTGCTTGATATCGTGCACAATAACACGTAGCATGTGAAATATCATGTCTGCTTGCTGTCAAGTACATGAGGGAACCAATCATGGAACGATATCTCGTTTGATCGATAGCATTTCCCTCCAAGTCAGCATCTAGCGATGTGGTTGATAATGGTGTCCCAACGGGGTCACATGAAGTCATTCCATGCTTTTTTATTATCTCTTGACAATACTTAGCTTGGTTTATAAAGATACCACTTGGGGATTGGTGAACTTGAATTCCAAGAAAGAATTTTAGTTCGCCCATCATTGACATTTCAAATTTTCTGTGCATTACTTTTTCAAACCATTTTGAAAGTTTTGGGTTTGTAGACCTGAAAATAATGTCATCAACAGAAATTTGCACAAGCAAAATGTCATCCCCATATTTATAAGTGAACAAAGTTAGATCAATGGAACCTTTTGAGAAACCTTTGGATACCAGAAATTTTGAGAGCTCGTCGTACCACGCCCTTGGAGCTTGCTTGAGTCCATATAGTGCCTTGTGGAGACGATATACCTTGTCAGGATAATGAGGATTGACGAATCCTTCCGGCTGCGTGACATAGACTTCTTCCTTCAAAGGACCGTTAAGAAACGTCGTCTTTACGTCCATTTGATAGACAGTGAATCCCTTATGTGCAGTATAAGCAAGAAAAATCCTGACCGCTTCCATACGAGCTACTGGTGCAAATGATTCGTCAAAATCAATTCCCTCTTTCTGGCCATACCCCTTAGCCACTAGCCTAGCTTTGTTCTTGATGATCGTGTTTTCTTCATCCATCTTGTTTTTCCAGATCCAACGAAGATTTAAAGGAATCACATCGTATGGTCTGTCAACAAGTTCCCACACTTTAAGTCTTTCAAATTTTTGAAGTTCATCCGTCATCGATTCAATCCAAGCATGATTAGCCATGGCTTCTTTGATGTTTTTCGGTTCAGCTGTACTCACGGCGAGTGCGAAAATACAAACATCTCCATCAGTGGCTAGTTGTCGTCTTGTACGAACATGCTGTGAAGGGTTTCCAATTACGTGAACCAAAGGATGATCTCGGGTCCAATGATGTGTTGAAGGATGTCGTTGATAAATTGTTTGCATATTTGACGGATCAACATGGCAAGTAGAAGAATCTCCAGTTTCGTGTACCGGTGTACCGAATGGGTTGTGAAAATCGTCATCGTCAGATAATGCATCGTCTGCTTGATTTGTGTTTGCTGGAGCAATGACAGTAGTTGTGGATGTTTTAGGATCGATTGTTGAAGTAATATTCTGAGGAGGTAAATCTGCAGCAACCCGTGTTGAAGTAGATGAAGTTGTATTCATTTGTAGATGATTATCGGTATCATCATTCGTATCATGAGTGACAGCGGAAGACTTTGATACAACTTGTTTCTCCCCCGTGAAATATTCATCAAACATTGGTCCATATAACATTTCCAACTCTTCAAGTGTCGTGTCCACTGTCATATCTGCTCTAGAAACATGTTCAAGAACCAGCTTTGAACTTGACG
Organism: Glebionis coronaria; assembly: GCA_025667525.1. Lineage (NCBI taxonomy): Eukaryota > Viridiplantae > Streptophyta > Magnoliopsida > Asterales > Asteraceae > Glebionis > Glebionis coronaria. The sequence goes on from CM046878.1 coordinate 365,873,466, forward strand.
GTTCATTGTTGTGGTCTTGAGTTCCGAGTTCCGTGCGGTTGTGAACGGAAGTCGTTTGTCGTTGTGGATCGGGACTTAAACTGTTTTGTTCAAGTGCCATTTCTTGTAATTCATCAAATCTGATATGAATAGTCTCGACTATCAATTTTGTTCTCTTGTATACTCTGTATCCCTTAGACTGAGTTGCATATCCCACTAAAATGCATGCATCACCTTTCTCTTTCATCTTGTCCAGATTTTCACCATCTCGAATAATGTAACACGTACATCCAAAAACATGAAGGTGTTTGAGTGAAGGTTTGCGATCATTAATTATGTGATATGGTGTCTTTTCGTGTCTTGGGATAATTAAGGAGCGGTTTTGTGTGTAGCATGCGGTTCACACGGCTTCGGCCCAAAAGTATAGTGGAAGTTTTGAAGCGGATAATAATGTTCGAGCAACCTCAACTAAAGTACGGTTTCGTCTTTCAACAACGTCGTTTTGTTCGGGTGTTCGAGCAATAGATGTTTCATGTTCAATTCCTTCGACTTCAAAATAGTTTCTCAGTTTTGAATTCAAAAATTCTGTACATCTGTCAGTATGAACCACTTTAACTTGAGCTTGAAGACCACGTTGTATCAGTTTAAGGAAGCTGATGAGAACATCGGGTGTTTCATCCTTGGACCTCAAGAAGTGAGTCCATGTGTACCTTGAGTAGTCATCGACAATTACCATAACGTATTTCTTCCAATTGATACTATGAACACGCATGGGACCACACAAATCTATATGTAGAAGATCTAACCGTCCTTTAGAGCTTGGTGTAGTCTTTGTCTTGAAACTACTCCGTTTAGCTTTACAAAGCTCACAAGAAGAACAAAGATGATCTTTGATGAATTTCAAGTTAGGAAGGCCTCGCACAATATCTTTCTTGGAAAGCAAGTTGATGGTATCAAAGTTAAGATGAGATAAACGTTGATGCCATAACCAAGCTTGAGTAGTTGAAGCTTTAGCTATGAAACAGATTGGAGTTGAAGATGTGGAGTCTTGTAGTGAAATAGTGTAGAGATCAGTACCCCGTGTTCCAGTAAGTAAGTCATTCCCAACATAATAACGAACAAAACATGTCTTCTTTCTAAAAGCAACCTCCAAATCCGCATCACAGAATTGACCAACCGAGAAAAGATTATGATTTAGCCCTTCGACGTAGTAAACCCTTTTGATAGTGATATTCCTTTGAACCAAGTCTCCATATACTAGGATCGGTGCAAATTGATCATTTCCGAATCGGACCGTACCCAGGAACTTCTCCACGAAGTTAATTAGAAGCTTGAGATTCCCCGTCATGTGCTTCATGCATCCGAAGTCCAGTATGAAGAGAATTATTTCGATCACCTGCATAAGAATTAGAACACGATGGAGCATTTGCTAAAATGGATTCCATGTTAGTTGTTATTTCCGATTCATTAGTTTCCCTAGTTTCATCACTTAGAGTCACACTAACGCACGTAGTCACATTTTCTGTCCTAACCTTAGGCATCCATTTATATCCTGGAGGACATTGATTAGCAAACCACCATTTCCATGGCTTGCTAGCAGACTCGTATAATTCCCTAATTCTGCTTCTACTTAGTGGTGGATTCTGATGCAATACTTTTCTTCGGGGGGGTTGCACCAGAATGGTTCACTTTGTGTTTGGGTTTTCTAGCACTAATAGACATCACAGTTTGCTTCTTAGTTCTAGTTTCTACGCCTTTGACATTATTCGAAACACACATAGCATGATTAGCATTAGCACACTTTCCACATTTCACACAAACAAATTTCACATTCAAAGCATTCCAAAGTCGAATCATTCATATCGTCATTACACGCGATTACAGACGTTTTATTCTTAGAAAAAATGAAAATCCTAGGGTGGTCTTCTACTGTCTTCATCTTCCCTTGACTTTTGTTTTGCCAAACCTTTTCATTCATTCGACTGCTCTTAAGCTGGGGCTGGCTAACACTATCAGTGGGGACTACTCCTGTAGTAAAAGACACACGTCTATTAGTGTTTCTAGAAGTCTGAGGTGATCGAGTTTCTTTGTTGTGTGTAGATGTAGTGGCTAATCTATACATCCCTGGTTTAACCAAATTTGTGTTCTTAATGCTTTGTGATCGAATATGTGTTTTGGAAGTGTTTTGTGGTAACCTATCCTTCCCATCCGTCTTGGAGCAAACGCAGGTTTTGCAAATGCAGAATTAGAGAAAACAGATGGTTTTCCCAAGACAGAGGGTCTAGTCACTTTTTAAGCATTTGGCTGTCTTACAACAGGTTGCTTAATGCTAGGTTCCACGACTTTCCCACCCATTTTAGCAACGAGTTTCTGCAACTCTGCTATCGCTCTGTCCCTGTTTTGTAACTGAGCTTTCAACCCTTTAATTTCCAAATTCTGTTCATTCATTTCTCGAAACGCTTGGGAAAGTTTTTCTTGCAATTTATTATCATGTGGAAAACTACCAACGTCTTTGCAAAGCAAGTTCAAGAGAATGACAATTTTTTTGAAGGAAATCAGTTTTGTGTTGAAGTAACTCAAAAGCCTTTTTATCAACATTTTCTTTATTTTTCGAAAGCTCAAGTTCTAGACGCTCACATTCTTTGATTTTATCAAGATATTTTCATGCAACATCAGAATATTCATCGATATCAGCACAAGATTGAAGAGTAACACACAAAATATCTTTGGAGAGACATTCTTCTAAGAGTAGATCATATTCGTTTGAAAATTTTGATTTGTCATTTTGAAGTTCATCAATTTCTTTTTCAAGAGACTCAACATATTTCAAATCATCAAACATTTCAGACCGAATCAAATTTTCAAACTCAAGAACATGTTCTTTTATTATCTTCGTATTTGGTATTAAAAGTTCTTTCACAAGCACAGTTATGTCGTGAGAAATCTCGGTTTTCCACTTATCCTTTTGACGTTTTTCCCAATCGCTTTCAACAATTGATTGAACATTAACAACGTGGTGTTTAAGAAAACCAAGTGTTTTTCTAGTTTTGCTTTTAGAAGCATCTAGAGGCAAATAGTTAATATATTTAAAAACATTAGTTTTTCTCTTAGCGGCAAAAGCCTTTTTCCATTGAATTCTTCTTTGTTTGCATTCTAAAAAGAATTCCTCACGAGACTTCTGTTTTGTGGAGTGAAAAGACCATAAAGACTGTTTAGATAAGCATAGTTATATGGTTTCACAAAATCTTTATTGACTGGTGATATACTCTCCTCATCCCAAAGGGACGTCTCTTCACTATCGATGTTAGCTACTGGGCAGTCATTATCAGTCCATTTGGACTCATCAAGATATAAGTGAGGGTTCGTAGCTTGAGCTTGTTCGAGGTACTTAGGGGTGGCAAAGCTAGGTTGACCCTTGAAAAACGACCGAGGTGCTATCATTCTTATGGTTTGAATAGAGTCATGTGTATTATAAACAACTTTTTTCAAAAAATCGACTTGTTCTTCAAGATCCTTTACTTTTTCAGTATCTTTGCTTTGTCTATTTTTGAAATCTTGTTTTATTGTTTCAACCTCTTGTTTCTTTTCGTCAGGAATTTTAGCAAAATCGGTGTTATTCATAGAAAGCCTCTGTTCAAGTTCATTAACTTTTGTTGTGGCAAGGTACCTTTTTTGACGTTCATCACTTAATTAGACATTAAATTGACGTTTTTCTTTAGTTAACAAAGCAAGAGTTTCGTTGTATTTATTTTCAAACTCGTCCTTTTTAACATTGATGACACGACTTTTGTACCCCTCAAGCTCGTTGGTCTTTTGAAGAAGCTCAAACCTATTGATTACTAGATTTTATAGGAGCGGCTTTGCATTCTTCAAAGTTTTGAGTGAGCGCTGCGTTTGCCTTCTTTAATTGCTTTTGACTCTTTCTATTTTCATTGACATCTTTTTTGTAAACTAGCAATTAAATTAGCAAGCGCGACACGCTCCTCGTCATCATACTCATTTGCATGTTGATCATCCTCAAACTCATTATTGCACATGTCTGATGAATTGGAAGTGGTATTGCTATCAACCGTTTCCATCATACACGTGTCAGTAATTGTTGTTGGTAGATCACTATGCTCATGTGTATTACCAAACACATTATATTCATCATTATGTTGTACCTTATCAATTGGCTCGGTATCAAAGATAGGACCATTGTCATCTTCAGTGACGTTAAGGACCTCATGAATCTTTGCCATGTATGAATAATGTGCCTCGAATTCTTGGTCGGAGAGTTCATCATCTGTGTCGTCAAGCATTTCTCCTTCCTCAGCTGATAACTTTATTCTAGCTTCTATTTTCTTGCACAGCAACATCTTTCTTATGATAACCATAATCTTTAACCCTCTTTGGCTGCCTGCATTCCCTAGCCAAATGCCCAAAACCTCTGCAGTTAAAACACTGAATCCCACTTTGTTGCACAACTTGAGTACCAACAGTTTCCCTATTTCCAACAACAGTAGCCACCCTCTGATTAGCATACTTAGGTTGTCGATCATACTTTGGAGGACTCTCAGCACGTCTTCGTGTGTCATACCTTGGAGGACTCTGTGCATGGGTGTTCCTCAGGTTTGAAGATGTTCGAAGGGTGTTGTTGGTGGGTTTGTAGATTTTCTTATATTGCTTCATAATGAAAGCTATTTGTTGCTTGAATTCCCTATCCTTTTGAGCTACTTCTTCTTCACTGTCTTCTTCGGATGATTGCTCAGGTGTGGGTGATGGTGCTCTTGCAACTTCTTTTCCTCGGGATCGTGTTGGAGCATGTGACTTGGAGACAATGGATGATCGTGGTGATGATGATTGAGTAGAGTAGGTCTTTGAAGTACGAGAGTGATAATCTAGGTAATGTTGAGTGGTAGACCCCAAAGCAAGTGGATTGGAAATCTTTGCAACTCGTTCAGCTCGAAGTTCATTTGCCTCATTTTGAAATTGTTTCAAAATGTCAAAGAGCTTGTGATATGAAACTTCGTCTAACTTTTGATGTTGTTTCACCAAGGTGACAAACCGTGTCCACTCTGGTTGAAGTTGCTGTAGAAATTGGACATTGACTTGCATGGTGGAAACTTGCAAGTTGTTTCGGGTCATATCATTCATCATCTTGTAGAATCGGGAGTAATAAGAATCAATTGATTCCCCATCCTTTGATGTAAACTTGCCAAAGTTCCAAAACATCTTAGTTTTCACATCTTGTTTGTTAAGTAATTCACCTTGTTGCAATCTTTCAATAGCCGTCCACATTTCTTGAGCAGTAGGGTAAGCATCAACCGTAGAGTAAATATCATCTCCAATGCCACTAAGAATTAAGTAGATTGCTTCCTTCTCTGCATCAAACCACACACGGTTCTCTGGGGTGAGGTCGGTCCTCTTTTAATCACGTTCATATGCGGGTTGTGTGTCACTTGTGTTTGTGGCTGGTACTGCAGGAACTTGAATCCTTGAGAGTTTATAGGGTCCTTCCAAAATACATTGCCTTAAAGCATCACCGTTAGGTTTTGTGTCAAGATAATGTAGAAAATGGGATTTCCATTGATCATATCGACCCGACACAAGCATTGGTGGTCTCTCTTTGTTACCAGCCACCATTATGTTGTTGTTCGTCACACGATATTCTTCAGTAGAATCCATCTCAATATTCTCTGAAATTGATGAATTGAGTGTGGATCTTAAGTAGTTGTGTTGTGATTTTGTTGTTGTTGAAATTCTGAAAATTGATTTTTTCTCAGTCCGACAAAACGGTAGACCAAAAAATTTTGTAATTGCCAAATTTTGAAATCGAGCTAGAAATGTCCTAAAACTATTATGGAAAAAATTTAAATTTACTTGACGGAAAAATTTTAACTCTTTTTTTATTATTATTATTTTTTTTAATCTTCGTGTAAACGATATTCCGAAACTAGTCTAGATAGTGGCTAAGTCTAAAAAATACTCGAACAAAATTTAGATGTTCATCGCAGTGTCACCCATCGCACTCTTAGATCGCACTCTAATCGTACTCTATGATCGTAGTCTGATCGCACTCTGATCGTACTCCTAGATCGTAGTCTGATCGTACTCCTAGATCGCAGTCGGATCGTACTCTTAGATCGCAGTCTGATCGTACTCACCTATCGTACCCTGATCGAAGCCTAGATCGTACTGAGCTATCGTACTGAAGCGATCGTACCCTGATCGTATCCTAGATCGGGCTTAGCAATCGTACTCCTTGATCGAAGCCTGGATCGTAGTGAGCTATCGTAGTCACAGATCGTAACGTGGATCGTACTTGTGATCGCAGTTAGATCGTAGTATTAGATCGTGACTATGGATCGCAAGTAGAAACCCCCAGGGTTTATGCAATCACAAAATCATATCGTACCCCAAAAAATAAGCCGAGACTTAAGAGCAACAAGAAAGAATGGATTTTTACCTTGGAATTCAGGATTCTAACCAAACGAAAGTAACCAAAATCTTACCACACGTATGAAAGATGTAGAGATGAATGGAGGAAGATATAGAGCACGAAAAACACAAGAAAAAACTTGAATCCGTAGATTTTATGTAAAAATCACACGAACTAAGTATTAAATCAACCACGAATCACAAAACTACCCATGGCGATTGATACCAATTGTTGTCCCTTATATTTGTGATGATTAAGAAAGAAAGAAAGAAAGGTAGATAAAAGATGGAAGGTTTCTAGAGAGAGAAAGTAGTGAGAGAAAGTAGAGAGAAAATGGTTGGAGAAACTAGGTGATATTAGATTGTGAGAAAATGAAATGACCAACACCCTTCCTAACATGCTAGGAAGGGTTTATATAGCCTTTGTCTACATGTGGCTTAATGGGCTATATGATCATGGGCCGGGCTTTCCTTTTGGGCTTTGGTTACTTATGAATGAACCTTAGCTTAAAGTTAAGACCGTTATACACGACTAATCTACTACCTATTACAACGTTCTAATATACGATACATAATAAACATATGACCGAGCATTCTTGTTTGACTCAATATTTTGAGGCTAACACCTTCTTTACCTTGTCCAAAGAGAAGATCACTCACACATTTGTGATGTGATTAAAGATGAAGCCTAGATGAAGATCATCCTCTCCACGCCCATGTATTTTTCTCTCCCCTTATGGGGGGGGGGGGGGGGGGGGGGCATTTCTGGTCACTCTAACTCCTATCTTTTCCGGTCAAATAAACTTCTGTTTCACCCCTTTCTACCTTATTGATTTATATTAGTTTTGACATCTGATCTTAGGGGTGGTCTTTTGGTTCTTTTTTTAGATCCATTCGTTACCCTAGATCTGATCATTGGATCTAATTGAGTCATGAGGTATACAATCATGTATAGGTTTTTCTTATCTTAGTTTAGGTTGCCTGTGTTGGGATTCTTTTTTTATGTAAATCGCCTCCTCACAAGTCGTACCTTAGCCCCTTTAAGGTTTCGTTCAATGTGATATCTTTTTAATGTCTCGGCTTGTGGTTTATTACACGATCATTCTTGTGCTGGCGAGATCGAGAAGAATCTATTTTTTAGGTTTGTGTGCGAAATGGTTTCATTTTTTCTGATCTTGTTGATCGTGGGTTTGGGTATCGCTTTGTTGGTTTCGACGGCGTGATGAAGAAGCCCTAGTTTTCTAGGTTTTTCCATATAATATTTATTGTTTTTGGTTTCGTCGAGGCCACGTATCTAGTGCTTTAATCACTTGTATTGAAGCTGTACTGATTCGAAATTGATACAGATGCGCTGGTCTTCATGGGTAATTGTTTCGCTGTTAGTTTCATGTGTGATAGCGGGGGCCTTCGATTCTTTCAGATTGCTCATGATTGTTTTGTACTGAGGTTGTGACGTCATGGCTGGATGTCGGTTTTAGTGCAGATCGTGGTGTTATGGGGTTCGAAGAGAGATGGAAGTCGGTAACCTTAATTTGGTGTTGGCATGTGGTGGTCACGTGTTGCTTTATGTTTAAGCAGACGTGTGGTATTCTACACATGGGGTTGGGCCATGTGTTAGGATTTATTGGCTCTAATGTACACACCTCTATTACATTATAATATAGACATATTATTATGAGTTACGAGTCTTACTCGATGATGCGTTGGTAGAGCTTGGAAGTATATGTTCAAAAAAAGGCTTGGAAGTAAGCATTCTAGTACGTCCAAATCACATCATAAGATAGGAATATTGCTTTCTGGTTTTAAGTTGGAAACATTGATATTATTGTTTGTTAATCCCACTTCAATCCATAACACAATATTTAGAGAGAGAAAGAGAAGAAAAGTAGAGAGAGAAACTAGAGAGATTGGATGGTTAAAACATAAACTAGAGAGAAAAAGTAAATGGTAACCAACACCCTCTTCCACACATGGAAAAGGGTATTTATATGCCACGCCATAAGGATTTAGTGGGCTTGTTCATGGGCCGGGCTTGGCTTTGCCTGGGCTTATGCCCCTAACTTATACAATATTAGCTTATATTCCAAGCCCGGTTTTCCCGACTGACCTATTACAATACAAGACCTTTAACGACTAAGATGACCTATTACATTCTTGTTCGACTATATAAAAATAGGGCTAATAATCTCCCCCAATGTATTAGTCATATTTAAAATGCATAAGATGATTGAGTAAATACATTCTTGTGGAGGTGATCTTCCTTCTTAGGTCTTGTATCTTGGTCTTGATCTTGTTTGCAACGGCTTTGTTCCTTCATGCTTTTGTGATCTTTATCTTGAGCCTTTGTCTTTTGACTTTGGGTGCTTGATGTGTCGTGGATTAACACATATACGTTATAGGACGAATTTAGGTAATTACCTTTAGGAAAAAGTAATTAGCCAAAAATAAGTCAAAGACGGATACGATTAAACACGTGAGTGTCCCAAGTTCGTTGTACACGAAGATCTTATGAATTTGAGACGTTTTGCTTTGATTTGGACAATCGATTTGAATTGGTTTTCGGTTTTTAAACTACAATTAAAATCTACCAATTTTAAGCTATATAAAACTATCCTAAAGTGCATGAATCGTAAACCCGCCTATTTAAAATAAATCTAACAATTAATTACTTAAAAAATTAAAACTCTATTTAAAATTTAAACTAATTTAATTATCTATGAAAATTTTAATCTATTTGATAATCTAATAAAAATAAATCTATTTAATTAAAAATAAACTAATTAAACTTTTTTTTTTAAAATAAAAACATTTTTTATTTATTTTTTTATTATTTAACCAAAACTTACTTTTTTAATTAAAAATATAAAAAAACGGATTAAAAGGAATTAAAAGTTTACTTAAATGAAAACTGCCAAGTCTAACTACTCTATATTAATTAGTTATTAGGAAATAAAATCAAAAGAACATGTAGCATAGATGGCTAACACGTTTGACCTACAAACTAAGGGTCGCGAGTTCGAACCCATAAATGACAAAATTATTGGAATAATTTACTTTTTAGACAGATTACTAAAAAGTGACCTTAGGAAAGGCTTATGAACTTATTTGTATAGGCTGTTTAGACAAACAGCTTAAATAAGCTTATCAGATGATTATGAAACTGATAAGCAGATAAAACTGATAAGGATATCAGATTTTTGCAACTAAACAGACTGATAAAATCAGTTAACTCTAACACAGCATTGCTAATCTATGCTCAAATAAACAGCGAACAAGCAAAGAACAACTACGAAAAAGCTTAGCAAATACACACCCTAAATAAGCATGATACAAGCAAACATAAACCAAATTCAAACTGAATAAAGACAATCCAAATATAGCAAAGATTTCAAACAGCCTGGAAGCGCAAGTATACAGAAAAAAAAATCAGCAGGACTAATCAAAACCTCCTATTATGCATATTATTCAAACATACAAACCGAAAATATGTATAAAATACATTACAAACTCAGATCATCATAGCTAATAAGATTTCAGCACATGAGGTTCACAAACAGTAGTATCATAAATCTAACAGCCTACAGACTTAAAAATCAATCATATATTCAAACTAGTCCAACCATATCATAACAGTCGAACAAACGCGGACAATTAAGCAGATTTAAAACCAAATGACATATCAAATCTAATTAAGCAAACAGTTTCGAATCACGAATACTCAAGCAAAATTAATTAGATCAAGTTACATTAGAATCTAATAAATCACTTAAATAACAAAAATAAAACAAGCTACGAGATACTCAACTATATTACCAATCGTAGACAATCAGCAATCATGTTAGCTCATATTACTCATATCATAACCACAAGCAGATTCTTGAATTAACATACAAAAACATCGATTCATACTAAAAATAAATTCATGAAACATAATAATGGAACAGTAAGATTAAAGAGAAACAGAACCGATTGTAGATTTCCGTTGAGTAGAAAGCGAGCGCTGAGCTGCCTTGGAACTAAACCGACACCACCATCGAAGAAAACATCACGAACCAAAAATCACTATAAATCACCATGAGACCCAAACAAGCTGTTCGATATCAGCAGCTTTTAGCTCGAGCACCCATTCGATCCATGAATTATTCTCGATTCATTAAATAAATCGACCCAAGAGTACTTTATCTCGATTAATCAGTAGGATGAATCGAACTCCCAAACTCAGTAAAAATCAAAACAAATAAGCTATCATAAAGCTTACAAGTCCAGATTTAAATTTATAATGATCAAAATAGCATAAGAGTAACAAGAACAATATTAATTCGAAAGCATAAATAGATTAAAACTCAAGATTGATGCAAACTGAAACAAAACTTTATTTATTAAAATTGAAGCTTCTTACAAAATTATTACAAGATTAAAAATAAAAACTCCTAAAACTAAATTATCATTATAACGATACTAAAGAAAGGGATGAAAAATAAAGAGAATGGAGGGGGGTTTTATAGTTGAACCCGAGACCTTGGGTGTGAGTTTGTTGAGGCCGAAAACTTCATCATCACCGTCTATCTGACATCTTTTTCTTCTCTTTCTTTTCAGTTATGATCCAAGGGTTGTAAATGATTCTTGGTCACACAGATTGCCAAGCTGGCACTAATCTGTGTTAGTTGTGCTAATTTAGAGCCCTCTGATTGGTGGAGTTGGATGATGTGAGGTATTAATACCAATAGTCCGCTGCCACGTAACCCCTAGCCTCCATCTTCTTGATACGAAAAAGTAGGGGATTTAATTCCTTTCGCGTGTACACTCACGCGCCATGAACAAGTAAAACCCCAATTAATATTGGTTAATTTACTAGCTAGGGTTTTTCAATAGTAACTATAGAAGTTACTGGTTTTGGGTATTTTGGGGGATGAGAGATGAGGAGACGAGACATTGAAATTATCGATGGTTATTGTGTGGGTGAAAATAACAAAGCGTGTGAAGTTATACATGGAAGTGGGTGCGGTTTTATTATTGTTTATTGAGAGGGTGGAAAAAAATGAGTAACCGTGTAATGTGTGATGTTTGAGGAGATTATTATTTATTGTGGAAAGTGAAAACGATTTTTGAGTTTATAATCTGGACAAACCCTAAGCCCATTATCTTTTCTTCATTCATTTAATCTTGGGCTTGAGCAATAGATTACATCCGTCTATATTAATCCTCTCTTTGGGCCTCTTGGATCTTCAAGAAATAACACAAAATCAACTTGAATCTTAAATGGGCTTCTGAGCCCATTTACCCAATGTGGGACCCATTTGGTTTATAAACTCGACAAATGATATGATCCTCTAAAGTCGAGCTTGGTTTTGGCATCTTTGATTTTTTTCTTCATTCTCGTGTCGATTATTGCCGATTTTCACGAACTTGTTACCTACACACATTCAAACAAGAAACAAGCATTTCCAAGGCATATTTGATATAATATGAGCATAATTTCATTGTTTTTAGCTACAAATGATATGAGTAAAAACACTCATATCCAATTCCCCCATGCTAAGCAATTGCCGTGTCCTCACGCAATGATAAAATAAAACTATAACTATACCATTATTCAACTTATGATTTTGCAAAGACATAATGTATTGCTTTCATTATTCGAAAAATAACTTTAAGGATCATAAAACTCAAATAGATTCATCGTCCCCGACTTTTCACTTTTCCATGCCAAGTGCAAAAACAAGATCATTGTTATTATAAGTTGGTAGACAAACACGAACTCATGTGGGCCAATTAATCACTTAGACTCCCTTATTCCTATGTGTATCTCTTATATTTTATTGTTGTCTAGAATGATCACGAGGATGCATTGTTGACTTATTTCGATAATTTATTAGGCTGAAAATAAAGTGAACGATTTAATCAATAGTTAGCTAAAGGACAAAATCTTTTAAAACTGCTTCTCGGGATTTCATAAAGTTCATATCTTGGCATAACTTGTTTCGCGATTTGAGACCTTTCTCGGATCGATATTTGGCAATGACTAAATACTTCCAACCTTGAGAGACGTTCTTGAAATAATGGTCTTCTCTTCATAATATTTCTTCACTTGAAGTTTTGAGAGATTCATACTTGGACCACGACTTCTTCATTTTTCTCCAATCTTTATTTGGGATTTTGATAAACAACGATTCGCCTCCTTTTTGGACTTGGCTTCATTTATCCTCATACCTTATTTTTTGGTCTTTTTGGATAGACTTCTCCATGACTTTTTGGGAGTAATTTGCTTTTCGTCGTGTGTCTCGATCCTTCATATTGATTTTTGATAAATGAGTCTTCACATCACTTGAGATCTTTAGCAATAAAACATAGCCCTCATGTCTTGTTAGGACCTTTTTGGACTCGCCAATCTTCGCATCCCGCTTCAATAAGTTATGCCTTGGCTATGAACTCTAATCCATACCGAGCAACTTTTAAACGATCTTGGGCTAGAAGCTAAGTAACTTTTCAAATCGTTCAACATTATTTATTGCAAGTAAAATTTATTAACAAGTGATGGGAGAATAGGCTCATAATTAACTCACATAAATTCCCGAAAGAATACCGAACTTATAATTGGCTCTATCATCTCTTGTTCTCCATCAATGGATACTTAGCCTATTAAATCAAAGTTTTGGGTTTTCAAGTCATCTATAGGATCTTGCAACTTCTTATACTTTTGCAAGTTTTAGAATTTGCGTTTTAAAGTTCCCTTGATAAACGACTTTCTAGGATCAATTATAGGAGCTTGCGAAAAGTTCTTGTTCTTAACTCATATGAATTAAGACCTTCGCGTTTTAAAGCTCCCTATATAATAGCCTAGCAAAACTTAATTCAAATACGTTAAGGAAAAGCTAAGGTTAAAAACCGAGTCGAGTCAAAAACTATTCTTATTGAAAGCCTACATTCGTGTCAAAACACTTATTTTCTTATTAAAAACTTAAAAATAACACTAAAATTTAAAATTTTATTGAAAAATGAGAAAAACAACACGTTAGGACACGACAAAAGCAATTGCAAGCGATTATATCGATTGACTCCCCCATGCTAAAACCAAACATTGTCCTCAATGTTTCTTAGCTCAAGAGTAACACCCCCTTGCTAAGACACGAAGAGTCTAATGCAAACTCCTAGCATGGAAAGAGCACGCAAATCTATAAGCCGTTTATTAATTATGCCTCAAGATAAAACGTTAGTCGATAAAAATCAAGGGTAAGAAAGTGTGCCCCTTTTGGCATTCAAAGAATGGAAGATCAAGTGGACCGGCAAAAACCGAACACGAGAGTCTTCAAATATTAGGGTCATACCTAAGATCACAACACAACAAATCACGAACACGAGCTTGAAAGATCAAGCCTTATTAGGTGTTAGAAAATAGAATGAACTCGTTTTTGTTCACCGAGTCATGAGCTCGACTCGATCCCCGCATTCATTGGTCCTTAGGGAAAGATGGTGCAAACCGGCATAATAGGATAAAATCCATCATGAAGCGCGATGCCGGGGTCAAAGATCTCATCCTCGTTGTCGGATGACAAACGAAAGGATAAAACTCTAACACAAATCTCTAACAAGAGATGGTAGTCACAAACAAAGGTATGGATGTAGCATGCTCCACGAGATAAACTCGCACCAAGATGATTAAAAAGTCTTTCAATTATTGCATCGGTGAAAGTCCGAGATTTCCCTAAATCGACGATTCCGGGATCGAATACCTCGTCCTCGGTGGAGAAAGGAATAGACAACAAGGTGTCGTCCCCCCATGCTAATCCTAAATCATATGAAGCACATGGTAATGGTGGAACAAAAGTCTCAACCATCGTGGTTTCAACTTGCATGACTTTGTCGACTTTTTCACTCTTAGGAATGTGAACAAAGGGGTCATGGTACTCAATATGAGACACATGAAAAACCCGCACATTAATATTAACGCGAGTGGGAGGGAGATTGGGAATAATGTAAACTTCTCCATCCGAGTCGACATACTCATCACAAAAGGTGTGATCATCATCACAAACCTCATCAACCTCCTTCATAAGAAGATCATCATCACAAAGGTTGTGAGATGTAGGAGGTATGATGTTCTCAAAATCCTCTTGAATCAATGGATTATTGTTCAATGAAGCTTCAAATAGAGGATTTGAGTAAGTCACAAAAGTGTCGTCATCCTTGTCATCACAAGAAATTTCCGACAAAGTATCGAGTGTGTCACACTCGGATACTAGATCATCATTCTCATTCGAAGGCAATTCATCGGGGAATTCCTCGAGAATGGTAGATAAAACACAAGAATCACGCTCCATCTCGAGATCGGAAACGTCTTCACTTGGAAGTGGATCAATAATAGCAAAAAGTTCATCGACGAACTTATCCAACGAATAGTCACTAACCTCACTCGGTGTGAAGCTAGGAATCAAAGGCTCTTCAATTGAAGATTGTGCCTTAGGAACATCAACATGATCCTTATAAAAGAGTGAAAATGAGTCCATTTTCAAAGATTGTTCAATTAAAGCAATATCACTCTCGGGATCAAAATTCTCACTATCAAACTCACTAGCATCAAATGGCTCACTCAAGTAATCGTCAATTTGTTTTTCAATCTTATCATCCTCGTGTGGAGTGAGTATAGATGAGGTAACATTACAACATGATTCAACAAAATTAGGTTTTTCACTTTCCAATTTCTTAGGAACCAATCTTGAAATTTTTTCCGGTTTGAAAATCATATGTTTATCCCCATGAAACAATTTAAGCTCCCCTTCTTTCATATCAACTAAAACACCGGCCGTACACAAAAATGGTCGTCCTAAAATTATAGGCGCACGAGGATTCGGCTCATAATCAATGATAGCAAAATCGGCTAGGTAAACGAACTCCCCCACTTTAACAATGACATTTTCCGCTATACCAACCGGTCGAGTGGTGGTTCCATTAGCAAGCTCAATGATCATTCGAGTGGGAATAAGTCGCAAATAGTCAAGAGTTTTCCAAATGGACAAGGGCATATACGTTATAGGACGAATTTAGGTAATTACCTTTAGGAAAAAGTAATTAGCCAAAAATAAGTCAAAGACGGATACGATTAAACACGTGAGTGTCCCAAGTTCGTTGTACACGAAGATCTTATGAGTTTGAGACGTTTTGCTTTGATTTGGACAATCGATTTGAATTGGTTTTCGGTTTTTAAACTACAATTAAAATCTACCAATTTTAAGCTATATAAAACTATCCTAAAGTGCATGAATCGTAAACCCGCCTATTTAAAATAAATCTAACAATTAATTACTTAAAAAATTAAAACTCTATTTAAAATTTAAACTAATTTAATTATCTATGAAAATTTTAATCTATTTGATAATCTAATAAAAATAAATCTATTTAATTAAAAATAAACTAATTAAACTTTTTTTTTTTTAAAATAAAAACATTTTTTATTTATTTTTTTATTATTTAACCAAAACTTACTTTTTTAATTAAAAATATAAAAAAACGGATTAAAAGGAATTAAAAGTTTACTTAAATGAAAACTGCCAAGTCTAACTACTCTATATTAATTAGTTATTAGGAAATAAAATCAAAAGAACATGTAGCATAGATGGCTAACACGTTTGACCTACAAACTAAGGGTCGCGAGTTCGAACCCATAGATGACAAAATTATTGGAATAATTTACTTTTTAGACAGATTACTAAAAAGTGACCTTAGGAAAGGCTTATGAACTTATTTGTATAGGTTGTTTAGACAAACAGCTTAAATAAGCTTATCAGATGATTATGAAACTGATAAGCAGATAAAACTGATAAGGATATCAGATTTTTGCAACTAAACAGACTGATAAAATCAATTAACTCTAACACAGCATTGCTAATCTATGCTCAAATAAACAGCGAACAAGCAAAGAACAACTACGAAAAAGCTGAGCAAATACACACCCTAAATAAGCATGATACAAGCAAACATAAACCAAATTCAAACTGAATAAAGACAATCCAAATATAGCAAAGATTTCAAATAGCCTGGAAGCGCAAGTATACAGAAAAAAAAATCAGCAGGACTAATCAAAACCTCCTATTATGCATATTATTCAAACATACAAACCGAAAATATGTATAAAATACATTACAAACTCAGATCATCATAGCTAATAAGATTTCAGCACATGAGGTTCACAAACAGTAGTATCATAAATCTAACAGCCTACAGACTTAAAAATCAATCATATATTCAAACTAGTCCAACCATATCATAACAGTCGAACAAACGCGGACAATTAAGCAGATTTAAAACCAAATGACATATCAAATCTAATTAAGCAAACAGTTTCGAATCACGAATACTCAAGCAAAATTAATTAGATCAAGTTACATTAGAATCTAATAAATCACTTAAATAACAAAAATAAAACAAGCTACGAGATACTCAGCTATATTACCAATCGTAGACAATCAGCAATCATGTTAGCTCATATTACTCATATCATAACCACAAGCAGATTCTTGAATTAACATACAAAAACATCGATTCATACTAAAAATAAATTCATGAAACATAATAATGGAACAGTAAGATTAAAGAGAAACAGAACCGATTGTAGATTTCCGTTGAGTAGAAAGCGAGCGCTGAGCTGCCTTGGAACTAAACCGACACCACCATCTAAGAAAACATCACGAACCAAAAATCACTATAAATCACCATGAGACCCAAACAAGCTGTTCGATATCAGCAGCTTTTAGCTCGAGCACCCATTCGATCCATGAATTATTCTCGATTCATTAAATAAATCGACCCAAGAGTACTTTATCTCGATTAATCAGTAGGATGAATCGAACTCCCAAACTCAGTAAAAATCAAAACAAATAAGCTATCATAAAGCTTACAAGTCCAGATTTAAATTTATAATGATCAAAATAGCATAAGAGTAACAAGAACAATATTAATTCGAAAGCATAAATAGATTAAAACTCAAGATTGATGCAAACTGAAACAAAACTTTATTTATTAAAATTGAAGCTTCTTACAAAATTATTACAAGATTAAAAATAAAAACTCCTAAAACTAAATTATCATTATAACGATACTAAAGAAAGGGATGAAAAATAAAGAGAATGGAGGGGGTTTTATAGTTGAACCCGAGACCTTGGGTGTGAGTTTGTTGAGGCCGAAAACTTCATCATCACCGTCTATCTGGCATCTTTTTCTTCTCTTTCTTTTCAGTTATGATCCAAGGGTTGTAAATGATTCTTGGTCACACAGATTGCCAAGCTGACACTAATCTGTGTTACTTGTGCTAATTTAGAGCCCTCTGATTGGTGGAGTTGGATGATGTGAGGTGTTAATACCAATAGTCCGCTGCCACGTAACCCCTAGCCTCCATCTTCTTGATACGAAAAAGTAGGGGATTTAATTCCTTTCGCGTGTACACTCACGCGCCATGAACAAGTAAAACCCCAATTAATATTGGTTAATTTACTAGCTAGGGTTTTTCAATAGTAACTATAGAAGTTACTGGTTTTGGGTATTTTGGGGGATGAGAGATGAGGGAGACGAGACATTGAAATTATCGATGGTTATTGTGTGGGTGAAAATAACAAAGCGTGTGAAGTTATACATGGAAGTGGGTGCGGTTTTATTATTGTTTATTGAGAGGGTGGAAAAAAATGAGTAACCGTGTAATGTGTGATGTTTGAGGAGATTATTATTTATTGTGGAAAGTGAAAACGATTTTTGAGTTTATAATCTGGACAAACCCTAAGCCCATTATCTTTTCTTCATTCATTTAATCTTGGGCTTGAGCAATAGATTACATCCGTCTATATTAATCCTCTCTTTGGGCCTCTTGGATCTTCAAGAAATAACACAAAATCAACTTGAATCTTAAATGGGCTTCTGAGCCCATTTACCCAATGTGGGACCCATTTGGTTTATAAACTCGACAAATGATATGATCCTCTAAAGTCGAGCTTGGTTTTGGCATCTTTGATTTTTTTCTTCATTCTCGTGTCGATTATTGCCGATTTTCACGAACTTGGTACCTACACACATTCAAACAAGAAACAAGCATTTCCAAGGCATATTTGATATAATATGAGCATAATTTCATTGTTTTTAGCTACAAATGACATGAGTAAAAACACTCATATCAGTGCTTGAGATCTCCATCTTGTGCTCCTTGTGACTAAGATGACCTATTCCATTCTTACATTCTTAGGTATCTTGATTATCGCCATCTTGTGCTCTTGTGACTTCTGAATCAACATCGGTTAGTACACAGTTACGCCACCTTCTTGATATGCAGCAACATATATAGACACGGATAAAATGGCTTTGATCATTTCATCCTTACTCGGTAGCGTTTTACCTCTGGTCGGTGAAGACCGTTAGACGGTATCAGATACCGTACCTATGATCGGGTAGATTCGATTAAGAACCTCCTTGACAGGGTTTCCCGGCGGTAGTAGCCAGTTCTCTTTACTCGACCGTCTCAAAGCAGACTGCGAACGTAAAGAGTGAATCATAAGGATAGATTATCTGTCTGATTAGAGTCGTCAATTCAGAATTCCTGGAACAAGTTTGATTCTATAAGAATCACACCATGGTTGCTTTCTAGTATGTCACAAGCTTGATTCATAGAGAATCTTGCAAGTTACCTACCGCAGTGTTGTTTGATGTTGACACTGGAAGGATTTCCATTCGTCACTGTGAACACTAATGAGTGTCACTCTGAATGTTCTGGCAAGATCACACGGATTTTGCGAAGAAACCTGGAATCAATTTTGAATCAATTAAGAATCGGAACTTAGTTGCTTTCCAGTTCTCACATGTTTGATTCGTGTAGAATCGCACAAGTTACTTACCATTAGCTCGTTTAATGCTGGCTCAAGCAGGATTTCCATCTTCATAGTGAATCGTATCACTCAGATGTTCTGGCAATATCATAAGGATAATGCGTATGACTCGATTGTGTCCTAATGAGATGATAGATTGATCTCTTTTGCCTCTAAACTCAATAAGTGCATTTTGGTAATCGGAGGCTGGAGCAGACTGCCATCTTTTCAATATTAACTAACTCGGAGTGAGAAAGTCAATAGATACGTATTGATCTCCGTGATAATGAGACAAGTTTCTTTTGAGAGAAACTCGAATGGCTGGGGAAGGGTTGTGCATCGCATCACTGGGTTCATGACACTTGTCTTCAAAAGATGTGTTAACCCGGTTTCTGCCTAAGTTGCATAGAATATTCAACTCCTTCAATGTTTACCAATACGTCATCATTAGCACCTTGTTGTGATTGTTCTAGTGCTAACTTAAGTAATTGGTCCGCATTCAGCTTCATTCAACTCCATCTTTCCCAAGGACAACTATTTCTAGCTATGGGATGTCCTTGGGTAGATCCCTCCGGTTATGGTTGGATCATAGGACTTAGTTTCCTATCCTAAACCACCTTTTGACTCCAACGTTCTGTCGTGGATAGTAGGTTGTTTTGGGTATAGATCGTAACCATAAAACCATTGAAAAGCATTCAAAGTGCTTGATAATAATCAAAACTTTTAACACTCTGAAAGTTTTATATTTTCGAAAAGCCCCCCTACACACATGCATCGATATACGAAATGGTTTAGCATGTGAAGGAAAGAGTTGCACTTGAGTCTTTAAGATCACATGTTGCGATATATTACATTTTAATCACATTTTCTCCCCCTATAGCTAATATAAAAACATAATATTAGAGATACCAATGGATTAAAATATGACAATTTCTAAAATCGGCGGGAGAGAAAAATGTGTGCACGCATGAATCATGGAACTTTTTCAGTCGGGAAGCTACCCCTCAACAATATATGTGTGTCTTGAGACAAAATTTGACAAAATTTTAGAAAAACGACACCACAATATATGTTGAGATACGGAGTTGAGATGCCTTATCCGATATGGTATATTACATATGACAGTTTTAGACTGTTTTTGGAATATGTTGGATACATAAAATATGACAATTTCAGAGATGTACCCAACAACATTAAAGGCTTGATTTTAAAACGCTCCCCCTCAAAAATTGATCAAAATAACATATGATAATTTTGAGATATAAAAACCACATATGAGGAAGGGAGTGTTGAACACACAATTTTGAAAGATTTAGAAAAAACTTTTGAGAAATTCTTGAAAAATTATGTTCAACGGTTTTAAAATAAACATGATAGAAGACTTCTCTTCTATTGCTTAGGGAAAGCGCACTGAAACGTACACTTCCCTTTCGGGTCCGATTTTCATGAGCTCAAAACGTTGATTGTATTGTGACTAGCTCATGACCGAGAAAAATAAATTTCCCGTTGTGGAGGATAAGTTATCATCCGTGATAAACTTTCCTTAAGTTGAAGTTCGAGTTCTAAGCTGACATTTACTTAGAAGTCGTTTTTCATGAACTTAAAAACTTTGAATGTTTTTATGAGAAGCTCATGACCGAGAAATATGAATTTCTCGTTGAGAAGGATAAGTTATCGTCCGTGATAAACTTTCCTTATTTGAGGTCCGAGTCCTAAGTTGTGATGCTCTTAGAAGTCATTATGAGAGAATATCAAGCAGCTTCATTTTCCAAAACCTCCAAATCTTCTGGAGTCATGTACTTCATACCAAGACGGCCAACGAGATACTGAAACCTATTTTGAGATAGGGCTTTAGTAAACAAGTCTGCTATCTGGTACTCAGTTCTGACAAAGTATAATTCCACGATACCACGTTCCACTTGTTCCTGGATGAAGTGATATCTGACTGCGATGTGCTTGGTACGAGAGTGTTGAACCGGATTGCAAGAGATGGCTATGGCCGACTTTGATTCACAATACATAGGTATTTTATCAAAGTGGAAGCCATAATCCGTGAGTTGAGTGCTCATCTAGAGGAATTGAGCACAACATGCGGATAGAGCCACATATTCTGCTTCAGCTGATGAGAGTGAAGTGCAATCCTGTTTCTTTGATGACCAGCTCACAAGTTTGTCTTCCCCTAGAAATTGTACGCTACCAGAAGTGCTTCTTCGACTATCAAGGTAACCTGCGTGATCAGAATTTGAAAAAGTTGTTAGATGAAAACCGGTTCCCTACGGATACCAGAGTCCCATGTGAATGGTATTCATAAGGTACCAAAAGATCCGTTTAACCTCTTTGAGGTGCTTTTGAGTAGGTCTGGCTTGATATCGTGCACAATAGCATGTGGCATGATGAATATCAGGCCTGCTGGCTGTAAGGTACATAAGTGACCCGATCATACTGCGATATCGCGTTTGATCTACCGGATATGAGTACAAGTCACCGTCTAGGGATTTGGTCGACAATGGTGTACCAACGCGAGCACATGAGGTCATACCATAATTTTTAAGTATCTCTTGAGCATACTTAGCTTGGTTTATGAAGATACCACGTGGGGATTGATGAATTTGGAGGCCTAAAAAGAATTTTAGCTCCCCCATCATTGACATTTCAAATCTGATGTGCATTAATTTTTCAAAACGTTTTGAAAGTTTTGGATTCGTAGAACCAAAAATAATGTCATCAACATAAACTTGCACCAGCAGTATGTCATCCCTATATTTATTAATAAAGAGAGTAGGATCAATAGAACCTTTGAAGAATCCTTTGGAAACCAAGAAGTTGGATAGTTCTTCGTACCATGCCCTTGGAGCTTGTTTAAGTCCATATACAGCCTTCTTGAGACAATAGACTTTGTCAGGATGATGAGGATCGATGAATCCTTCCGGCTGATTCACATACACTTCTTCCTTCAAATGACCGTTGAGAAAAGTAGTTTTAACGTCCATCTGAAAAACCATGAAGCCCTTATGTGCATCATAAGCAAGGAATATCCTGACAGCTTCCAAACGAGCAACTGGAGCGAATGATTCATCGAAATCTATCCCTTCTTGTTGACGATATCCCTTAACCACAAGACGAGATTTGTTTTTGATGATGGTTTGTTCTTCATCCAGTTTGTATTTCCAGATCCATTTGAAATCTAAAAGCAAAATTCCATAAGGTCTGTCAACAAGTTCCCAAACATTTAGGCGTTCAAACTGATGAATTTCGTCTTGCATTGATTCAATCCACGCATGATCAGTCATGGCTTGTTTGATGTTTGTAGGTACAGTTGAACTCACAGTGAGTGCATACATACACACATCGCCATCGGTGTTGAGTTGTTTGCATGTTCGAACCGGTTGTGAAGGATTTCTAATTACTTGCTCCAATGGATGATCACGAGTCGAATGGTGAGTGGATGGATATCTTTGGTAGAATGTATGCATGTTGGACAGATCAACATGTTGAGTTGAGTAGAAGACTCTCCGACTTCATGTAACGGTGTACCGAATGGATTGATACATTCTTCTTCGTCAGGTTGTGCATCGACTGCTTGATTGTTGTTTCCTCCTTCAGCATTGACGGTTGGTGATGTTGGTTGTATTATAGTTTCTTGAGTTTGTTGAGTATCCACTGGAATTGTCTCTTGAGCAACGGTTGCTGAAGTAGGTGCAGTTGTTTCTTGTTGACTTGGTTCGGGTGCATCAGCAGTATTGACAGCGGAAGGATTTGACACAACTTGATTGTTTCCATAGTAATATTCTTCAAACATTGGATCATATAAATCAACCAATTCTTTCATTTGTGTTGTATCCGTCGAGTCTGCTGTAGAAGTACTTTCTTGACATTCTTGCACGGGACGTACACTGTTTTGTGTAGGTGCCATTGCTGGACAATGAGGTGTGGGACTTGAGCTGTTGTGTTCATGTACCATTTGTGGAAATTCGTCAAAGTTCACATGAATTGTTTCTATAATAATATTTGTTCTCTTATTGTAAACTCGATATCCTTTCGATAATGTAACATACCCCACAAAAATACATGCATCACCTTTTCTTCATCTTGTCGAGATTCTGACTGTCTTTAAGAATGTAGCATAAAGATCCAAATACGTGAAAGAATTTAACCTTAGGTTTCCTGCCATTGATGATGTGGTAAGGTGTCTTATCATGTCTAGGGATGACGAGAGAACGATTCTGAGTATAACAGACGGTTGCAATAGCTTCAGCCCAGAAGAATAGTGGTAATTTTGAAGCAGAAAGCATTGTTCGAACTGCCTCAACCAAAGTGCGGTTCCGTCTTTCGACAATGCCGTTTTTTTCAGGAGTTCGAGCAATAGACGTTTGATGTTCGATGCCTTCTTCTTGAAAGTAAGATTGCAAACTCTTGATCAAATATTCACTACCCCTATCCGTTCTTACGGTTAAGACTTGAGCTTGAAGATTACGTTGTATCATCTTGAGAAAGTTTTTGAGAACCTCTGGTGTTTCATCTTTGGACCTTAAGAAGAAAGTCCATGTGTATCTAGAGTAATCATCAACAATCACGAGAATATACTTTTTCCCGTTAATACTCTCTACACGCATGGGACCACATAAATCCATGTGTAGAAGTTCCAATCGTCCTTTTGAGCTTGGGGTAGTCTTTGTTTTGAAAGACTTTCGTTTTGCTTTCCCCAACTCACAAGAAGAACAAAGATGGTCTTTGACGAATTTTAACCTAGGAAGACCGGTCACAATATCATTCTTCGAAAGCAGGTTGATGGTGTCAAAGTTGATATGTGACAATCATTGATGCCGTAACCATGCTGGAGAGGATGTAGCTTTCGCCATTAAGCAAATTGGATTTGTTGAAGATGTATCTTGAAGAGTTACTGTGTAGAGACCAGAACCACGAGAACCTGTAAGAAGGTCATTCCCATCGTAGTCTCTAACATAGCAAGTGGTTTTCCGAAAAGCCACTTCCAAATCCGCATCACAAATTTGACCAACCGAGAATAAATTGTGATTCAGTCCCTCGATGTAATAAACCCGTTTTATAGTGATATGCCCTTGAACCAAGTATCCATATCCGAGTATCGGTGCAAACTGATCATTTCCAAACCGTAACATACCCAGAAACTTCTCCACGAAGTTAATTAGAAGCTTGAGATTCCCCGTCATGTGCTTTGTGCACCCAGAGTCCATTATGAAGAGAATGATCTCGACGAGCTGCATAATCATTAGAAGACAATGTAGAGTTTGACAAATGGGAGCCCTTGATAGAGGTGGGTTCTAAAATATTAGTAGACATAGATTCTAAAGGCAAACTAATATTCATAGGCCCAATTAGAATAGTGGTTGTCTTAGGTACCCATTTGTATCCAGGTGGTGTAAATCTTGAGTACCCCTGTTTACATGTCCTACTCATGTCCTCATAAAGCTTTTTTAACATGTTTTGTTTACGCAGGGTAGTGGATTCTAACGCACTTAGTTTCTTAAGTGGTTGAGCAGTGGATTGGTTCAAAGTTCTTGTGGGTTTTCTAGTACTAGTCGGCCCAAGAATAGGCTTCCTAGTTCTAGCATTCACACCATTATGATTAAAAGCACAAGCATCATGATTGAGAGTACGAACACATTTTCCACATTTAACACAAACAAATTCAGCATTCGAAGTCTTAACATTCAAACTGTCATTACATGCAGTTACAGACGTTTTATTCTTAGAAAACTTAAAATTCCTACGGTGATCTTCTACTTCCTTCTTCTTCCCTTAACTATTGTTAGGCATGACTCTATCTTCAATTCTAGTGCTCTTAAGCTGTGGTCCGCTAACGCTAGTAGTGGGAGTTACTCCTGTAGAAGAAGACACACGTTGATTAGTTTTCCTAGTATTCTAAGGTAACCGCGATGTTCCAGTTTGAGTGGACCTAGTGTTAATCTTATACATTACAGGTGCTATCACATTTGTGCTCTTATCAGTTCCTAGCTTAGGCAAAGTCTGTTGGGGTTTGCCCAAAATTGATGATTTAGGGCATTTAACAGTATTCGGTTGACGAACAGCGGATGGTTTACCCAAATCAGACTTTCCTTTCAGTTTCGCGATGAGCTTTTGTAACTCAATGATTGCTATGTCTCTTTCTTGTAGTTGAGCTTTCAAATCATTTATTGCAAAATCTTTTTCTTTTAAAGTACGAAACGAAGATGCTGCCATTTCGTGACATTTTTGATGATTATGAGATTGATCATCACTTTGTGAAGCAAGTTCAAGGGTGTGAAAACTTTTCTCAAGATTAAAAAATCTTTTCTCAAGTTGTTTGTATGACTCAACCTTTTGTGAAAGCTCAACCTCAAGATTTTGACATTTATCAATAACTATAACGTTCAGATGGTCTATACGATAATATTCTCGCGAAAGTCGATCAATTTCGTTAGAAAGATGGGTTTCTTGTGTCTTTAATTTAGTTTGAAGAAAATCAACTTCATCTTCAATAGATTTGACATATCTTCAATCAATTGTCATTTCCTCAGTGAGAGCATTATAAAACATTTCCACAGTGTTTGAAAGATCATCGATGGTTGGGACAATACATTGTTGAATGACGACTTCTACTTGTGGGTGAGGTTTAATATTCCAAACAGTATCTCTAGAAACTTTTTCATAATCGACAATACCTTTGTATAAATTTAGAACCCCTTGTTTTATAAACTCAAATTGCTGAACACTTTTACATTTTTCATCCCATTTACGTTTTTCATCCAAAATTCGCTTTCTAACAAAATTGACTGCTTTTTAAGACCCCTTTTTGAAGAACCTTTCGTTTCCGTGTGATTATACGTTGGTGGAATATTTGGAAAATACTCTTGTTCAATTGAAAGCTCTCTTTGAGGGACAAAGTTAATGACATGTTTCTCATTCCATGCGGTATAATCATAGGGTGTGATAAAATCATGTAGGTTGGATTGACGTTCAGCGTCACGGCGAATGATTTCTTCGGAGTCAGGGGAAAGCATAAGGGCAAGATTATCATTATAGAAACCGATATCATAAAGACCAGGCTTGATTGTTTGAACGTTCTTGAGATAGCCAGGATTAACAAAACTCGTTTTCATGTTTCTATTGAGCATATTCATAGTTTGAATAGACTGACCCGTTTTGTAAACAATGTTGTTTAACGTGTCGACTCTCTTTTCCAAAGCAAGAATTTTTTCAATATACTTTTCTTCACGAGTTTTATAAAGCTCAGTTTGTTCTTTGTTAACCGACTCTAATTCAGTAATCTGGATTTTATGTAGTAGCAGTTGTTCTTCAAGTTCCGATATCTTTTGTTTTGACATATGAATTTCGTGTGTTACTTCAGAACAATATTGTTCGTTAAGCACCTTACGTTCATATACCAAACCATTAGCTATTTCAACTCGTCGATCAGCTTCTTTTACATAATCACACTCTTTAAGCCTGTCTATCTCCTCAGTTAAGGAGGTGTTTGCTTGCTTCAAACGTTTATTAGCCTCTTTGTTTTCCTCAATTTCATGTTTTAAAGAATCAATTATAGACGTAAGCAAATCACGGTCCTCATCTGAGTCAGTATCCTGAGCAGCATTACCGTCATCATTACACATATGCTGTGAATCCGTAGAGATATCTATATCCTCCGTGTCCATTACATATGCGTCATTGATGCTTTTCGGTTGCTCAGGATGCCGTCGTTCATTAGCAAACACATTATAGTTATCATATGTTGGTACCTTTTCAATTGGATCAGTATCAAAGATAGGTCCAGAAGTATCAGCAGTCTCTGGAAGCACTTCTTAAATCTTTTCCATGTACACATAATGTGCCTCTAACTCTTGATCATCGGCTTCATCATCAGTGTCATCACGCCAGTCAACTTCATATGCTGTGAGTGGAATTCCTGCTTCTTCTTTCTTACACAACAACATCTTTTCCTTGTGATATCCCGAATCCTTAACCCGTTTTGGCTTCTTGCATTCCCTAGCCATGTGCCCAAGTCCCTTGCAATTGAAGCATTGAATTCCAGTCTTCTGCACAACCGGAGTGCCTACAGTATCTCTAGCCCTAACTTGATTCGACATCCTTTGATTATCATACCTAACCTCACGATCATACCTAGGTGCATGATCAACTTCCTTATATCGAGCATTGGATGATGATCTGAGGTTGTTGTTGGTAGGTTTTTAGATCTTCTTGTAAGTTATGGTGAGTAAAGACATGAGTTCTTCAATTTTCTTGTCCCTTGAAGTTTGTTCATCATCACTGTCTCCATCTGACTCGGTGTCATACTTTGGAGGTGGAGTGGGGACAATTTATTTTGCCTTTTTAGAAGTAGCTGGAGGTTTGGTGGATGAACTTGATGACTTTGAGGAATGAGTAGGTGGTTGTGGACGGTGTACGGGTTTTGTTGAAGTAGCAGCCACAAAAGCAATAGAGTTAGCAGACCGTTCTGCCTTTTCAGCCCTTAGTTCATTTACTTCATTCTGATATTGTTTCAGGATATCATAAAGTTTGTGATAGGAGATGGTATTGATATCTTCCCTTTGTTTAACAAAAAGTCATAAACCTTTGCCATTCTGGTTTGAGTTGAAGTAGAAACTGAACATTGACATGATGATTGGAGATGGTGCACTGATTTCTAACAAGCTCATTCATCATTTTGTAGAATATCGAGTAATATGAGTCAATGGATTCACCATCTTCGGATGTGAATTTTCCAAACTCCCAAAGTAAATTTGTCTCGAGATCTTGAACGTTGATTGACTCACCTTGCTTCAATCGATGAATTGCATTCCACATTTACATAGCATTAGGACATGCATCAACCATGGAATAGATATCGTTTATCAATCCCAGTTAGTATGTAGTTCATAGCATCAGCTTCAGCTTGGAGGAGTTTCTTTTTCTCAGCAGGACAAGTATCGAAATTCTCCATGGCTCGTGTAGTTAATGAAGTACCATCCTCTGCTTATGTGGTAATGGGTCTGAATTCAAAATCTGGAGGTGGATTCTCAAGGCAGTGACGAAGAGCAGTTCGGTTCTCTTTTCCATCGAGAAATCTGAGAAAGCGAGATCTCCATTGAACATAACAACCGACAGTGAGCACAGGTGGATTCCCATTGCCACCTTGTTCCAAACGAATTTGATTTGCAGTCGCATTGCTGATATTGTTATTAGACATTGTCGATGATTGTGAATGGATTAGGATCTTAGTGGATGTGTTGTGATGAGGTGTGGTTGATGTTGTTGAGAAAATATGTTAAAATCCCCTAAGAGTTGTCTCACCAGAAACCAAAAATTTCACTTTTTCGGAAAAAATTGCTATTTTCGGATAATTGAGAATTTCAGAAAATTTTGAACTTCTTCGGAATAATTGAGATCTTCGGATAAATGCAATGTTTTCGGAGAAATGAGGTTTTTCGGGAAAATGGCACTTCTTCGGAATGTGTGACAATCTTCGGAATATATGAAAATCTTCGGAATAATGGATGGTTTTCAGAATAAGTGACAATCTTCGGAATATATGACAATCTTCGAAATAATTGATGATTTTCGGGATAAGTGACAATCTTCGGAATAATGTATGTTTTCGGATAAATGAAGGTTTTTCGGAATACTTGATTTTTTCGGATAAATTGGTTTTTCGGAAAATTTGAACTTCTTCGGATAAATGATGATTTTCAGATGAAGGAAGATTTTCGGAGAAATGGTATTTTTGGAAAAACTGAATTTCTTCGGAATAAGTGAAATCTTCGAATAAACCCTATTTCGGATATAATTCTTCGGATAAACACCACTTTTTCGGAAAATTCTTCGGAAAAACACCCCTTCTTCGGAATATATCTTCGGATAAATGCCACTTTTTCGGAAAAATGAAACCCTTTTCCGAAAATTATCTTCGGATAAACTGAAGATATTCGGAATAACTAAACCCTTTTCCGAAAATATTATTTCGGAAGAAACCCACTATTTCGGATAATCAAAACCCTTTTCCGAAAATCCAACTGTTGATCGAGATACCACTTTTCTCGGAGCAAACTTGTAAAAATCGTAACTTTTTGCCAAAAATTGATCCAAAAACCCAAAATTTTTGTGTTTTTACCCAAATAAACAATACCAAATCTCTACCACTACTATGTAGAAGATTTGTATAAAGATTAAACCATAAAAAAGACAAAAAAAAAATTTGGATCAAGGATTATGGATCAAATACCTCACAAAATCAACAAGAACAATAACCAGAGATCTTCAATCACCTATCCACTATAGGCGCTCTGATACCAAATGATTATCCCACTTCAATCCATAACATAATATTTAGAGAGAGAAAGAGAAGAAAAGTAGAGAGAGAAACTAGAGAGATTGGATTGTTAAAACATAAACTATAGAGAGAAAGTAAATGGTAACCAACACCTTCTTCCACACATAGAAGAGGGTATTTATATGCCACACCATAAGGCTTTAGTGGGCTTGTTCATGGGCCGGGCTTGGCTTTGCTTGGGCTTACGCCCCTAACTTATACAATATTAGCTTATATTCCAAGCCCGGTTTTCCCGACTAACCTATTACAATACAAGACCTTTAACGACTAAGATGACCTATTACATTCTTGTTCGACTATATAAAATATAGGGCTAACATTGTTTACTTCTATTTACATGTTTTCCAATTAACTGGTATTCATAAGAGTGGCATGTCATTCTTATGTAGGGATTTTGGTTGTTGTACATTTTTTTATGTGCTGGTTTGTAGCCCATGTAACGGGTCGTGATGCTAGGATTCACCTACATCCGATTTTACTTCAACACATTTTTTGGTGTCATATATTTACCGGGGTTGTCCCTTTTACCAAAAAAAGATCATCCTCTCCTAAAGATCTAGTCGTGTTCATCGTTTGTTTTATTTATGTCTTGTGTAGATCCAATATATTTGTGTATACTTGGATTAGTTGTGTTAATCCATTGTATTAGTGAATACTTGGATTAGTCTTGTGTAAATCCATTGTATGTGTGTATACATGGATTTGTGTTTTGTAGATCCAAGTTACATGTGTATACTTGGATATGTGTTATTGGGTTGTAAGAGTTGTGTCTTAGTTCTCACTAAACTATAAAGTGATGTGTGGTTGTGTCTTGTTAGTTCTCACTAAACTACAAAGTGATGTGTGGTTGTGTCTTTTGAGTTCTCACTTAGCTTCAAAGTGAAGAGTCGTGAAGATTGGTTCCATCTTTCGATTAGAACTCGACATCTAGCCTTGTGTCGGAAAATGGTGAAGTAGGCAACGTTGTGAAGAATGGTTCTAGCTTTAGATTAGAACTCTACATCTATGTAACAATCCTCAAATTTCACTTATGTGTCATATGTTATGTGATGACGTATAGTCCCCAACCAGGTCATGGACCCGGTCCACGGGTACTACCCGTATCCGGCCCATCATGAATGGGTTGGATTAAGTCGTTTAAAGCCAATGAGCTTCAAATGAACAGTGGCCGCATAGATGAGTGCGGCCCACGGTCTGGCACCACCGGTACAAGGTTCAACAGAATCACAATCTTATTGGGATTGGGATTTACCTCAAAATATAGGATATACACTCACCATAATTAGAAGATAACAATCAAACTAATTATGGTGCTTATCCTTTGCTTGGGGCTGAAGTATCAGTGATAGCCCATTAGGGTTTCACTGCCTATATAAGGAACCCCCAAGGGTTCCACAAAGGTATCACATTCTCTATAATCTCAACCTACAACCGATCCCTAACCTTAAACAGATTACTTACTCTCACGCTGGAGTCTAATCGTGGGACACGTGCCCACGATAAGCTTAACGCGTGTTGTTTTAGTGTGTAGGATCTCAGCAAGACATTCACTTGGTGCAAGATCCGGAGCCCAGCCTACGCAAATTAAGCCTAATTCGGGTTAAGCAAGGATCATCCAACTTTTGTATCAATAAGTTGGCGCCATATATGGGACCCATACACTAAACTAAACTCATTCTCAATCTCTCCCAATGACGAAGGGACACTTTCAGGGAAACCTATTGAACACGAATCCTGGGAACCAGAAGTCCGCAGGTGATGGGATAATCACCTCCGCCCAGCCTCAGGGTGGCCAAGCAGGAGGGCCAAATAATCGAAACACGTTTCAGTCTCTCGGTGGGGCAGGCACGTCCGATAATACCCTACTACCAACCATCACTTTGGATAACCCCAATCTGGGAGCTGCGCCAAAGGCCCCCACTAAGGAGCCGCAAAAGCCACCAGTGGTCGAGGCAGAATTGGAAGTTGGTTCACTCGACGACAAGGACCTCGAGCGCGTACTCACGCAAAATTTCGACAAAATCATACCAGGCATCTCGGCAAGGTTAAATCTGGGATGGAATCTCCAGTCGAGACTTAACTTTGGAAGCTCCACGCACGGTACTCCCCTCAAGCTCAGAAGAGGGGAAGGAAGACGCGAGCTCATGAACAGCCTTCCTTCGAGGAAACCCCTTGACCACAAAATGTGTTCGAGCACATAGGGGATCACATCATGCAAGAATTACAAGAAGCCCAGGAAGATAGGGATAGATCCGACGGCTTCACTAGACGCCCGATGTTGGAAACTCCCGTGGACAATCGTCGTACAATCGTATGGTGTAGGATAAACTCTGGTGGGAAGGAAGCTCCTTCTCACAAAAGTGCCCATCATAGAGGTGGGGCACCGCCCCCTCCTCATGATCCTTCGGGGTCTGATTCGAATGACCATCTACCCAGACATCGCTGACCTAGGTATTCCCCCCGCCACCATCGGACGATGAAGGATGCTATGGTGATCCCTACTATCGTGATGAAGAGGAGGAAGATCTCTCCCTTCTGTGGTGTAATGACAGGGAGTACGCCTTCACTCTTCGCATACGAAACTACTCCGAGGAAAAGAAGCGCCGGACGCCGGCGTGCGTTAAAACCTATGATGGATCTGGTGATCCGGACGATCACCTAAAAGTGTTTGATACACAAGCTAAAACTGAATGATGTCCGATGCCTATATGGTGCCAGATGTTTAATTCAACCTTCATTGGCAATGTCCGCGACTGGTTTGAAAAGCTCCTTCACCGGAGCATTGATAGCTTCGGCGAACTACGCATCGCGTT
The DNA here is from genome assembly GCA_025667525.1 of Glebionis coronaria. Lineage (NCBI taxonomy): Eukaryota > Viridiplantae > Streptophyta > Magnoliopsida > Asterales > Asteraceae > Glebionis > Glebionis coronaria. The sequence continues at coordinate 365,905,859 of CM046878.1, forward strand.
AAAAAACAATTACACTCAGCGGAAGAGGTACAATAGGGATCCGGTCTCATTAGCAACGTCAAGCAGAGGCCCGAAGAGTCTACAGATGACTTCATAGAGCGTTTCAATGACGAGTGTACGCGTACCAAAGCGTGTCCAAAAGTTCTCAAAATTTCTGATTACATGCACGCCATAACTGACAAGGATTTAATCAGCCGACTTAATGATAAACGCCCGGAGAAGTTTGACGAACTCATGGAAAGGGTTCGGAATTTTGTAGAGGGGGAGACCGCGGTTGCTGCGGCTTACCATACAAAAGGGAACCACGGCTACCGGTCAAACGATCAGCCTAGAAGGCAACAAGATGGCCAAAGTAACTCCGACAATGGGAGGAGTCTGGATTACAAAAACCAGGCAAAAGGAGGATGATCGGATGACTAATTCACCCCTCTAAAGATGACTTATCGGGATATCTTGCTAACAGAAGGATCAAATTTTCCAAGACCTCCTCCGATGACAACTCTAGTTGATCGCTGCCAAGGCACTCGCTTCTGCGAGTTCCATAATGACAAGGGTCACGGAACGGAGGAGTGCATCCAGCTCAAGAAGCATATAGAGTCGCTGATTAAATCAGGCAAACTCAAACGCCTGGTTAAGGATTTGAACGATGGGAAGGATAACAAAAATTATGAAAAAAAGGATTCCCAAAAGGACAAGCCTACAACCATATATATGATTCAATCATGGCAGTGCTACACGAAGCAAAAAGTCAGTAAAAAAATTTCACGCGGCAAGGAAATCTCGTTCCCTCATATCACGGCGAGCAACGTGGCTGATGCACCTCTCATGATTAAGGTAAACATTGGAACCCATAACGTTCGTCGTATGTATGTGGATGGAGGGTCATCAGCGGAAGTACTCTACAACCATTGCTTCGTACAGCTACGACCAGAAATCCAAATCCAACTGATACCGGCCACGTCGCCGCTCATTGGCTTCAGTGGAGACACTATCTGGCCAATAGGACAACTCCGTCTATTGGTAACCATTTGAGGTAAAGAGCATTCCACCACGGCGTGGATGAACTTCATGGTGATACGTTCACATTCTCCATACAATGGTATTATTGGAAGACCAGGTATACTAGCTATGCGGGCCGTCCCGTCCATGGCACATGGCATGCTTAAGTTTCCAGTCGAGGGGGGAATCGTCACTATTTACAATTCTACACGCAGGTATCCGAGTGTCACACCGTGACTACACCAGTCCAGCCAGTTCCTATAAAGGAAGGATCACCACCCCCAGTAGGAAGGTGGTAATCCACCCTAAATATCTGGAACAAGAAGTAGCAATCAGGGGAACGCTCTCTGAAAAAGGGAAAAAGGCCATGTGCTCTCTCCTCAAAGCAAACCTTGATATATTCACATGGGAGCCGAAGCATATGACGGGCGTGTTGTGTTTGACAGCAGAACATAAGCTTCAAATCCGCCCTGGATATCCACCTGTTAAATAAAAGAAGCGCGGCCAAGCGCCAGAGCGCATCAAGGTAATACTGGACGAGGTACGAAAGCTAGTAGACGCAGGAATTATGCGCGAGGTCTACTACCATGAGTGGCTTTCTAATCCGGTCATGGTCAAGAAGCATGACGAAAGCTGGCGCATGTGTGTGGACTTCACAGACTTGAACAAAGCTTACCCACAAGATTGCTATCTGTTACCTGAGATTGATTGGAAGGTGGAATCCTTATGCGGGTACTCTATTAAATGTTTCTTGGACGCATATAAAGGATACCATCAGATCCATATGGTGGAAGAAGACGAGGAAAAAACGGCGTTCCATACCTATCAGGGCGTATATTGTTACACTAAAATGCCATTCGGACTTAAGAACGCGAGCGCCACATATCAACGACTTGTTGATAAAGCCTTCGACTCGCAGATAGGTTGTAACCTTGAAGTCTATGTAGACGACTTGGTTATTAAAACCCATACGGAGGACGAACTCCTCCGCGATGTCAAAGAGACATTCAACACATTGAGAAAAATCAACATGAAACTGAATCCCAAAAATGCACGTTTGGAGCAACCAAAGGAATGTTCCTTGGGTACATGATTAATCTAAACGACATCAAGCCTTGTCCAGAGAAGACGGACGCCGTGATACAACTTCCATCCCCTCGGAAACTCAGAGAGGTGTAGTCACTTAATGGAAAGTTGGCGGGCCTCAATAGGTTCCTATCAAAGTCAGCAGAAAAATCACTTCCTTTATTCAAAACACTCAAGAAGTGGTTAAAGAAAGAAGACTTTCGCTGGACAAGAGAGGCGGAGAAAGCATTTGGACAGCTCAAGCAGCACCTCGCGGCTCTTCCCATGTTGGTCGCCCCGTGACCTAAGGAGGAACTAATCATGTACTTATCCGCTACATATGGAGCAACAAGCGTAGTTCTCATGACTGATCAGGATTCCGTCCAGAATCAGGTCTCCTTCATAAGCAGAGCACTACAAGGGCCAGAGCTGAATTACTCACCAATGGAGAAATTTTTCTTATCATTGGTTTATGCCGCAAAAAGGTTACGCCGGTACTTCCAGGCGCACCCAATAGTGGTAGTCACAGACCAACCGATAAAACAGGTGATCTCTAAGCCATACGTAGCAGGAAGACTACGGAAGTGGAGAGTCATGCTTAGGGAACACAACATCTCTTATAGACCAAGGACAACCATCAAAGGCAAAGTTTTGGCAGATTTTATAAGTGAGAAGCCGGAGGAGGACGAGCCAATGGTGCAAAAGGAAGATGTAACACCCCCAATTTCGGTCATAACAGCGGAAGGGTCATTGGGTGTTACTATCATGGTTCAATCTCATAATCATAGAAAACAGCTCAAAAAGAGTTGTTTTAATAAACATCCATTCATTTTCATTCAATCAAAGTACAATTTCATACACGGTCCCAATTAACTTCAAGTTTACAAAACTTAGTAAATGTGAAAAATTATTAGAATGGATATAATTTATAAAAGCAGGCCAAAATATTTCAAATAAGCAAGCTTCACGAAACCGCCTTCCTCGAGTGCCTTCTATATGGACCTGAGATAAAACATGTTAAAAAGTCAGCAAAATTTGCCGAGTGAATCTGTAGAGTTTAATTAAAATAAAGAGAACACAAGTATTCAAAATAACCTTCCATGGTTAATAATTTATCAAAGACAATTATGTTGTACAGACATAATTATCGTGTCATTACATAAGTCTCGTGAAATTGAACGTTAACATATATTATTTCAGCCCAACACACCTAGCCAAGTGCGTCTATTTCTCTTATACAATGCATCCGATGTTTCATTACTAGTGCATCACAACACCACGCGAGAGCTAATCGCGACCGGACTGGGCGTCACCCTGATAGATCTATCCATAGCATTAGCGTTACTTCGATTAACAATTCGTGATTCATGGGTCTTTTAAGGCTAAACAAACTTATGTAATAACTTTCATCTAAACATACAATTAAGTTTTTTGTGTTCAATTCTAAAACAATCATGAGTTTACCACAACTTATAGTTGTACATTTCAATTTCAATAATTACTTTTCAAGTAAATAGGTTTCCCACAACTTCTCGTTACACCCATTAATAGGGTTTCCACAACTTCTCGTTGTACCCTTTATTTTAATAAAACAAGCATGTTATCCCCCTCGCGGGTTTTATAAAACAAGTAAATATGTTAAAAGCGAGGCTATAGACTCGCCTTAGCCAGTAGTGGTAATGAGACGATCGCCGACGATTAGTGAAGCCCGTTTAAACACGAAAACCGCAACCTACCAAATAAGGCGTGTTCGTTAAAAATCGACTTAAGTATAAATCATACTTAAATAATATAAAAATCAAAATTACAAAGCCAAGACAATCCCGAAAAATTTAATAATACAAGTGTTATTACAATACCCTTTTATTCAACACTATTCTTTTAAACACTTGCACTCACGATATTGACCCGTCTTAAGACGCCAAGTCAACGCAAGTCAACTTATCATTTTACTTCCCTCGGACCAGTAACTAAGTCATTTATATAATGACTTAACACTTAAGTAAATCCCCATGTCCAATGGCGAATACTCAACTCACGCCACATAATTATTGAACTACATGTCCAAAATACCAATCAACATGTACACTCCAAATGTACACACCAATCTACCCTATCTAGACTTGTACGATTTCGATGAAACTTGGTCACAAACTCACATATAATATGAGTAAGACTCAGTTTAAGTTTCATTCAAAAATATTACTTCTAAGACCTTCTGCCCGACACACCTTCGTGTTATAAAAACCGGACATATTTACGTCTTCAACTCGTAAAACCATTTTGACATATCTAAACAACTCCATTTATAAAAGCGACACTCGGATTTGAAAATAGACTCATGACCTGAGGTTTAGACTTTAACATCAGTCCTTGAGCTAGAAGCTCTATCTTATATCAAATCGAAGCTATCGACAACAATTTTCGGATTGTGCCGATACCCGTCTCCCGGTACACAAATACTAAAATTGTTGTAACTTCGTACTCGTTTGGAGCTAGAAGCTCTATCTTATATCAAATCGAAGCTAACGAAATACTCTACGACTCTATCTATTTAGTTTAACAAGATTATTGCAGTAAGTAATTCAAAAATGCCCTTTAAGTTACTGCCTAAAATTAACCATCTAAAAATCACACCAAATCAACATTTTGACCCATTTTAACAATTTACATACTCCTAATATTACCCTAATATCATCATAACACATGTATCTAACTCCTAACACCCTCAAATTCAATCTAATAAAAATCAAATATATAAAAATCATGCATGCAATATCATCCCACTACAAATATAATAATAATAACAACACCACAACTACCAAAATGGATCAAACATGATGTTCTTCATCAAAAATTTGAAAGAAAAATAAAGTGAATGCATGTTGGAAAAATTTATACCATAATGATCCTCTTTCAAAACCATTAATGGGTCATTGATTAGTTTTTAATGAATCAAACTCAAAATCAAAAATTTGGAAGGGTTTTTGTGTTGGGGTGTACGGCAAAAACAAGGAGGAGGAAGAGGTAGGTGGATTTTATTTTTAAAATGATAGTAGTGGTGGAGGGGTAAATTTTGCCAATTTTGCATAGTTTTGGTCTAAAATGCAATTAAATAGTTGTAAGGGTAGAAAATGTAAATATTAAAATTTGAAAATATTTACGGGACTCGGGTTTTGTAAAAATACTTTTTAAAAGTTAAAACGCTTCGTAAAAATAATAATAAAGCTTCGACACGATTTAAAACATAATTAAATCGAAAACGTCGAAAATATTAAACATGGAGACAATCGATAATAAAACGTAAATTTTTGGGCATCCGTCGGTATCGCGATCATTAGTAGTTCTCGTTATTCGTTAAAACGTAAAACACGAGAAATAAAGATTAAATGTAATAAAATCATTCATATGATAATTTGAGAATATAATATCGATACTTAATGTTTTTCTTGTCGGTTTTCATCTAAACTACATTCATACGTTAAGTTTCAAACTATAACCTTCTCGGTTAGCCGATAATTTAAAATTTTCATTAACGAAAACATATAATACTTAATAGTCGAGATTAAAATATCGACCTGAAATTGACGGATTGTCACAGAAGAAATCCCCTCGGAGCCATGGGTTTTATTCACGGATGGATCTTCTTGCACGGACGGATCAAGAGATGGCCTCATACTCACAAATCCGGAATGCGTGGAATTCACCTACGCCTTGCGTTTTAAGTTCACAGCGACGAATAAGGAGGCATAATATGAAGCATTGATTGCGAGTTTAAAAATCGCCGCTAGGATGGGAGTCCACAAGCAGGTGCCAATATCTGTAGAAAGTCAAGTCACTCATCGCCAGTTTTGGTAAGTTCTCTATCAAGCAGGTGCCAAGAGGCGAGAACAAGAAGGCGGATGCTCATAGAAAGATCACGTTTACGAGTTTTGCCCATCTATCCAAACAGGTGTTGGTTGAAATACTTAAGGAGAAGTCCATTACAGGAGGGGAGATAGCGACCATAGTCAATGAAGAGGGGCCTACATGGATGACCCCGATCATAAACTATCAAACTGATGAAACCCTTCCTGAGGACGAAACTGAGGCACGACGCGTCAAAAGGAAGTCACAAAACTTCGAACTCCGAGATGGATTCCTATATAAGTGTTCATTCCTACAGCCGTGGTTGCGATGTGTCGGGTCACGCCAAGCTAGTTATGTGATTAGTGAAATACATGAATGGTCGTACGGCATGCACGCGGGCCCTAGATCAGTAGTAGCACGAGTTCTACGCACAGGATACTATTGGCCAACTATGCATCGGGACGCACGAGACATGATTCTTAAATGCAGTGATTGCCAAGTGTAAAGGCCAGTACCGCGACATCCACAACAAGAACTAACATCCATCACATCCACATGGCCATTCTATAAGTGGGGAATCGACATAACAGGCCCTTTTCCTGTTGCTGCCGGAGGTGTTAAGTTCTTGATTATAGCTATAGACTACTTCACTCGTTGGATAGAAGCTAAGGCGGTCGCAACAATCACAGGTAAGCATGTAAAAAAGTTTGTTTGGGAAAATATTGTATGCCGTTTTGGTTTGCCAGGGGAGATCATCTCGGATAACAGGAAACAGTCTGCGGACAATCCGTTCAAAGATTCGTGTGCGGCGTTGAACATCAAACGGCGCTTCGCATCAGTTAAACACCCACAGACTAATGGTCTAGTGGAACGGGTGAATAGAAGCCTAGGTGAAGGAATAAAGGCGCACTTAGATGAAAGGAGCGCCAAATGGGTGGACGAACTACCACATGTCCTATGGGCACATAGAATAATGATCAAAACGACTAACGAGGACACTCCATTCGCGTTGGCTTATGAAACCGAGGCTGTTAGACCAGCAGAAATTGGGATGCCAACAATCCGCACGGCGAAAGTCAATGTCGTCACAAACAATGAGCAACTCCGGGTCAATCTAGACTTATTAGAGGAGAAAAGGAGATAGCAGCTATCAATGAAGCTAAATCTAAGGCACGTATGAAAGCTTATTACGACTTCAAAGTCAAGGGTGTTTCCTTTCGGCTGGGGGATTTTGTCTATCGTGCTAATGAGGCAAGTCGCGAGGAGAACATGGGAAAACTTGGTCCAAAGTGGGAAGGGCCGTATGAGGTCACGGAAGCTTTGGGGCTAGGCGCGTACAAGTTGCGTGATACGGAGGGACGTGACTTGGATCATACATGAAATATTTTCAACCTTAAAAGATGTTATCTCTAAAAGGCTATGACCTCCGCATGGACACTACGCTATAGTTAGCTTCAATAAAGATCCATGTACTTTTGCTTTCATGTTTTCTAGGTTCTATTTGTCCTAGGATTTTACTATTCTGTCAAAAATTGTAAACGTTATAAAACACTGTGGTGCCTAGCTAGCTCCACGGCTTGTTCTTGTGCAAATTATTATTTTTTGTTCTTAGAGTTATATTTTATTTGTCTTATGTGTTATTTCTTATTTATATGCATTCATTCAGCCGTACATGTACTATTCGCTCTCACGCGGAGTAAGAGGATTAAGTGAACCTAATAATTCAACTTGTCGCATAAGAGGGATGCAACCCCTGTGACGCGGATCATGTATCCTTACTAGACACCTTATTTACAAGACGTTGTAATAAGTTCCCACATGTCGTACTTACATACTGCCAGTCGTGATAAAGACACACAGTGCATGTCTAGTAAATTATAGACTTAGTTTTATTCTTGATCAGCCGTGACACGTCATGCAAATAGATAGATGATATCTAAAGAATAAAAACAAGTTTCAAAATAAACAAACAAAAGTTGACGTGCTCACCATGGACATATATCTTGATACATATTCTAAGTGTTTACACAAGGAGGTACAAAATAAAGCCGTGGACATCCACGGACGAATAAACAAAAAGTAGTGCAAATGTTAACACAGACAAACTAAATAGAAGGCAGGATCTCCCCTACTTCTCTCTTACCTTCGGCTATCAAGGCACGAAGAACTTCACCACGAGCCTCCTTTCCGCTACGCGACCTGGAAAGGTTGGCATCCAACGCCTCAGCCAATGGCTTCTCACCCTTCACGACCTTCAAGCTTGCATCATATACTGGAAAAGTGAGCTCGATTGGTTCCGGGGTAAGCTTCGTTATGATATCCTCATTGGAGGCATCCTTCATAGCTTCAAGGTCAGGAAAGAAGGGGTACTCCATGTCCCCCAGGACGGCCATGGATGCGGTCATTTTTGATTCAGCCCCGGGGTTATAGTAGGCGTGCTGGGTGATGTCTTCATTTTTTCTCATTAATTCAGCAGCCTTGGTCAATCCTCTATGCCTGCCGCGGTCAATGCCATCGGACACAACATCAGCAAAGGCATGTACAAACTGTGGTGCCTCCATCACTCTCGTCACGGCTAGTCGCGCCCTTTGGCCCACCATCCACCTACGACCAGCAATGGTCGTAAGAAGTAGGGGGCACAACACTTCATCACAGTCTATGGCTAGCGCGCTCATCTCGTGCTCCACCTTGCCCAAGACTTCGGCCGTTCGCTCCTCCATGTCAGTCCGCTCCTTGTTGAACTCTTCCTTCAGCGCCTCTCGCTCCTCTGCAAGGGCGGATGCTTGGTCAGCTACGGTCTTGGTCGTGGCTTCGGCTGTGGCTACCTATGGAAAATATTAAGGTTACTATGGGATGAGAAAGACAAGAGTGGTGTTATACAAAATTTACATAACCATGTAAGGATACGTACCTTGCTGTTTGCCGCCTCGAGAAGAGCTTCCAACTCAACAATGCGCTCATCACGGGCATTGGCGTGGCTTGCTTGTTCTTTTATTGTGGCCTCAGCGACGACCAAATCCGCCTGCAGGGAGGCAATGGTCTTCTCATGCTTCTCCACCAGCTCCTCCCTACGAGCCATCCTCCTATCATCACGGCGTACGTATGCTAAGGACTCCTCAAGCCGGCGCCGTAAGGCCGCACCAAGTGTTACCTAGTGTGCCCTTTCTACGTTAAATTTCTCAAGAAGAACCAAGTGGCTGAGTTCATCCAGATCTTGCGCCAAGGTGGGAGGAGTCAAGTGGTCCACGAACTCCTTGCATTCCGACTCTGCTTCCAGCCTTGTCAGCTAGGACAAATTCTAGGTTGGGCGAAGGCTGGAGTCCGGGCCTTCGGGCTGGGGCTCTTCTACATGAGTAGGGGGAGGAGATGGTGGAGCGTCAGCTATCATGGGGGAAGGTTCCCTCTCAAATTCGTTCTCCTGCGCCACGGCTGTAGGATCTGCCCTGTTATTTGGCCAATACTTATAAGTTTTTGGAGTTTTTTAAACAAACATACAAGAGTATGAAAGGTAATGCTTACGTTGTAGCCGCGATGGGAGCTACGGTGCTCACTGGTGTTGCCTTCCACACATGTGTGTCTACCTGCTGCTTTGTTACGGCAGGGTGAGGAGGGGGGTTGTCATGCGACAATGTGGTGCTGCTCCCTTATTGAAATTGGGGGTGATCTTCCCTCAACTTCTTGGGGGCGCACTGAATTCCCCCGCCTCCATCTCTACTTATCTCACCACCCTCCTGGTGGATTTGCGCTTCCTGGAAGTGGGTTTTGGCTACCTGGAGGTCCCGGTCTCCTGCGCCACTTCCTCTTCCTCTTCATCGTCATCACCAAACATGCGGTTGATGGACGGATCAGTTGGCTGATTTTCACCTTGGATGGTGGTGGCGTTCTCCAATAGCAGCTCACCACCATCTTCATCGGTGAAGTCCAAAAGCGACTTCTCTATCACCGGTACCTGTTCATCGGACCGCGACGGGGTTGTTTCTTCTAAATGGATGGTCATGCCAGCGGTCGCGACAAGTAGAGGGGGCTTTCCCTCACGAAGTAGTCGGGATCCCTCCGCGACCTTTCTTGGATCTCCTTGGCGTAGTAGCCCAAATAGCTTCATCTCTGCGGACATACGCATACATATATGTATGATTACAAGCATTCTTGTCAGATGTATATGAACATACATAAGGAAATACCTACCCTGTCTACGCTCAGTCATAATGCACGAATATCTATTCTCCCTACCAAAATAGTTACGGTTGATCCATACTAAGCATAAAACTGCTCCGGTAGGTCCTTGTGAAAGTCAGTACGATGGGTGTCTAAAGTTTTTACATCCTGACTGCTATACTCTCTGGTTGGGGGAAGATAGTCGTGTTGTACTTTGGTTTTGAGAACAAAGGTCGTGGGAAACACTTTGGCATCTACAAAAAAGTAGTGGTCATAGCACTTCTTAAGGGAATCTAGGGGTTTTCTATAACACATTGGGGAGGTAGCGGATCGTTTTTTAAACGACAACCACCTATTTACCATTTGAGGGATGTAAAAAACCCTAAATAAGCTCACGGTGGGGGCTACCTCACAAGTGTGGCATGTGATCTCAAATTGGTTAATCTTACATGCTCCTATACAGTGGAGTTGGGATATATGAAAATCATAGTATGTCAGAATATCTACAAGGAACTTAGATAGAGGGATGCGGTAGTTTTCCGAGTAGAAAAGGCGCGTGTAAACGCCTATTTTCCCAGCAGGAGCGTCCGTGATAGGTTCACCATCACCCGGATAGGTGGGGTGTACGCTCTCAGGAATGTAATACCTGGACAGAAAATCCGTGTATTTGTCCGGGGACATCACGTTAAGTACGGACGTGATGGGAGGGTTATCTTTCACCATGATATATAAGTATGAGTAGAAAGGCGCGGTGATCGAACCTGATATGGTGGATTTCCGTGGAAAATAAGGAGAAGGAGTGAAGGAATTATAGCGAAAATAACAATGGTGGAAAGAGTCGGTAACTGTGTGTGTACACAGTTACACGCACCAGCTTTTTATAGGGTTGCCTCGAGTTACGAGGTGCCCTGGATGATTGCCACGTGTAATCCACTACGCCCAACTACCGGATGGGATCGCTGACACAACTGAACTGTCAGAGGGACCCACGGGTCACCTCTTGATTAGTTTTGAGTAGCTCGATAGTGGGACCATGTGGTGCACTTTTGCAGTCAAACCTGCCAACCATGCCTATCATTAATGCACGCATTAATGTTGTCCCGGCCGACCACTTTTATATTATGGCTATGTTTGCAACAACGATATATAGGGGACATAGGTTAGTCTAGAGGTTACGCCTACGGCTATAACAACTAGACTGGGTGGACATGATGACGTATTGTCCCCAACCAGGTCATGGACCCGGCCCACGGGTACTACCCGCATTGGATTAAGTCATTTAAAGCCTATGGGCTTCGAATGAACAGTAGCCGCATAGATGAGTGTGGCCCACGGCCTGGCACAACCGGTACAGGTTTAAACAGAATCACAATCTTATTAGGATTTGGATTTACCTCAAAATATAGGATATACACTCACCATAATTAGAAGATAAATCAAACTAATTATGGTGCTTATCCTTTGCTTGGGGCCGAAGTATCAGTAACAGCCCATTGGGGTTTCACTACCTTTATAAGGAACCCCCAAGGGTTCCACAAAGGTATCACATTCTCTATACTCTCAACCAACAGCCGATCCCTAACCTTAAACCGATTACTTACTCTCACGTCGGAGCCTAATCGTGGGACACGTGCCCACGATAAGCTTAACGCGTGTTGTTTTTGTATGCAGGATCTCAGCAAGACATTCACTTGGTGTAAGAGCCGGAGCCCAGCCTACCCGAATTAAGCCTAATTCGGGTTAAGCAAGGATCATCCAACTTTTGTATCAACATTATGATTGTATTAATATGAAAATTTGACTAGAAATTTGTGCTTTTATACCTTACTTGCTAAGATGAATGTGTTCTCCCAACCTAAACTGACACTACAACATATTGCTATATGTTGTACACATAATGTATATATCAAGTCTAAGTTCTAAAAGTAATCTAGTAAGTACATTATGAATAAGAACATCTCAACTATAACTATGATGCCCTAAATTCCCTTAGAACCCCTTTAAATGAGTTATAAACTCAAGAATGCTAAACTATGAATGGATAATACATATGAATAAGTCATTATGGATTATAAACAAGTTGTAATCTATAATTTGAAGACATAATAATATCTTTGAATGGTAAGAACAAACTATACAAAGCTATGTACAAGTAAATGTACATAATAGTCTAGATCATCACCTAGAAACCCTTGGTAAACAATATTTCAAGCAATATAACTATATAATATCTATGTACAAGTATCAAATACAATATACTAATTATAATCTATCATATATAGGAAAGTTAAGTGATCACAAAATAATAATATTCACTTATCCAAAACAAGTTACAAGTTAAGACCTAGTAACCAAGATTAGCATATAAAATCCATTTAACATTGAATTAGAGTCTAAACCTTTGCAACTAATTATAAAACTCAACTATGTATGATATTAAGATTTTACATTTATTTCAATACAAGTTACAAGTTAATAAAGCATCAGGTACAAGTTATCAAAGCATAGGATCTTAAGCTCCCATAACGATATCTAGGATATGATTACCCTATGTAAACTCTTAAACTAAGAATGTCGAATCCCTATAAGTCATAAACATACTATATAAGACCTAGAATAAGCTTACATTTTGATATAAACACTAATCACCCAAAATAGAAAGTCATTAGGATTAGTAACCTAAAAACCCTTATATTAAGAAATCTACATAGAATCATTACCTAATCTTTCAGGACAAGCCTATAAACACTCTTAGCGTTAAATTAAGGTTATAAGATTATATTAAGACAATTTACAAGTACCCTAAAGCACAAGGTACAACATTTTAATGCATGGCTTGTAAATTAGGTCAAAATAGGTATTTTCACCCTTTAGACATATTTACTTAGGATAACTTAGCAAAACCAATGTAGAGACTTCATGAACACATTAAGGAGAATGTAGGAAGTATAAAATGAGTTCATCAGTAGCTAAACCAAGGATAATGAGTTTTACAAGGATTAAGCCCTAGATCATTAGAAACCCTAACCCGCCTAGGTTTTCTTCCCAATTTCATTTCAGACCTTTGTTAAACTTCAAACCAAGGACCCAAACTTACTAATTACAATTTTAAACCATAATTAGACCCTAATCCATCACTATTCACATTCCTAAACCCTTAATTACAAGAATTACAAAGTTACAAGCCCTAATATTGAATCCGACTAGGTTTTTCCCTCCAAAATCATTCATACGACTTCCCTTCTAAATTTAAACTTAGAATAAGACCTAATAGATATTTTTATATATATTTTAGATATTTCTAAGTAGGTGCATCACCTAGTTGCTTGGTTTGTTAGAAAAATGATTAAAACTTTACATAATGGTACTTTATGTTTCCTAATACCTATCCTTAAGCTCTAAGGTTCTTACACCTTGCATAGATATGTTCCTAGAATCCTTTAGTAACCATAACACCTGTCCTGGACGTTCATATGCTTAACTTGGAGGCTAAGTGTTAAAAATAGTATAAATAGAGGTCTTTAGGTTCATTTTCATATCATCCCATATTTTCACATCTAAAAGCCTTCACATTCTAATCTTAAACGATCATTGAAGTCCTAAGAAGTCCCTAAGATCAATAGAAAGCTTTGGAATAAGTTTTAGGAGTTCTTAATAAGATATGAAGAAGATATAGTCGATATACCCTATTAGGAGCCGTTTTGGAGCATCCTAGGTAATCACTTTGTTATCCATGCTTTGATCTTGTTATAATACTTTCTTAGAGTTGTTATACGGTTTAAGATGTTATAAAGATAATCTAAAAGAAATAAATTTTTTTGATCATTTTAAATGAAAGTTATAAGCTAAAGATGTCTTAAAACCCTAGTTTTGTAATTTACATGAAATAATAAGAAAAAATCCATTTAAAAAGCTACAATTCTGGAGAAATGTTGTTATTATGATTATAAACATGTTTTGAAACTTAGTTTTTAAATCCTGGATCATTTGGTCCATTTTTAAGGTTGTTATGTGATTTTTACAAGTATAGGGACTAAAACTGTCATTTTTGAAACCAATAAACATTTTGGGCCAAAAGTGTCATTTTGTGAAAGATAAATATATAAGAATAAATATTTAAAATTTTGAGGCCCTAAGGCTAAATAATGAGGGTTTAAAGTGTAAATAATTAAAACTATATACCTTAGGGGTTAAAAGTGTAATTATACTAAAGTTCCCAAAAGGGCTATGTGACAATCCGTCAATTTCAGGTCGTTATTTTAGTCTCGACTATTAAGAATTATAAATTTATTTTAATGAGAATTTTAAATTATCGATTAACCGAGAAGGTTATGGCTTGAAACTAGCGTAAGAATGTCGATTAGATGAAAACCGACAAGGAATATGTTAAGTATCGATATTATATTCTCAAATAATCATGGAAATGATTTTTCTTATATTTATTTTTATTTCTCGTATTTTTCGTTTTAACGAATGACGAGAACTACGAATGATCGCGATACCGACGGATGCCCAAAAATTTACGTTTTATTATCGATTGTCTCGATATTTAATATTTTCGACGTTTTCGATTTAATTACGTTTTAAGTCGTGTCGAAGTTATATTAATTTATTTTTGAAGCGTTTTAACTTTTAAAAAGTATTTTTACGAAACCCGAGTCCCGTAAATATTTTTAAAATGTAATATTTACATTTTCTACCCTTATAACCATTTAATTAATTTTTGGACCAAAACTATACCTTATTGGCAAAATCTACCCCACTACCCCACTATATATTAAAATTCCACTAGCCATTTTATATTAAAAACTCATTTTTATAAAAAAATCAAAAAAAATCCTCCTTCTTTCTCTTGTTTTAGCCGTCCACCTTCAACCACAAACTCCCTCAAAATTTTTGATTCACTTTGAATCATTCAAAACTAAGAAAAGACCCATGTTGGAAATTTGATGGTGATCATTTTGATGTAAAAATATGCAACATGCAAGAACTTTCAAATTTTGATGAAGAACAAGGGTGTTTGATCTATTTCTATGCTTGTAAGTAGTGTTAATATTATTATATTTAAAATTTTGAGTGGTTGCATGCAAGATTTTTATATATTTAATTTTTGTAAGATTGAATTTGAGGGTGATATAGGTTAGTTAGATGTGTTAGTATGATATTAGGATAATATTAGGAGTATAAAAATTGTTAAAATGGGTTGAAAAATTGTTTTAGTATGATTTTTAGAAAGGTATTTTAGACCAGTAGGTAAAACGTAATTTTTGAAAATCTTACTGTTTGAAAATAATGAAACTAATAGGATAGGCTTGTAGAGGATTCTTTTAGCTTCGATTTGCCGCTTGAATGAGCTTCTAACTCATTTCGAGCGAAAAGTTATGCTACTTTTAGTATTCGTGTACCGGGAGACGGGTATCGGCACAATCCGAAAATTGTTGTCGATATTGGGATCGAATCTCGGGGACTATAGAATGAGTTTTAAAAATGTTCAAGGACTGATGTAAGTTGCTAAACCTCAGGTCATGAGTCTATTTTCCAACCCGAGTGTCGGTTTTATAAACGGAATTGTTTAGATAAGTCGAAATGGTTTTACAATTCAAAGGCGTAAAACTGTCCGGTTTTTATAACACGAAGATGTGTCGGGCAGAAGGTCTTAGAAGTAATATTTTTGAATGAAACTTTTACTGAGTCTTATTCATATTATGTGTGAGTTTGTCACCAAGTTTCGTCGAAATCGGACAAGTGTAGATAGGGTAGATTGGTGTGTACATTTGGAGTGTACATGCTGAGTGGTATTTTGGACACGTAGTTCAATAATTATGTGGCGTGAGTTGAGTATTCGCCATTGGACATGGTAATTTACTCAAGTGTTGAGTCATTATATAAATGACTTGGCTACTGGTCCGAGGGAAGTAAAATGATAAGTTGACTTGCGATGACTTGGCGTCTTATGACGGGTCAATATCGAGAGTGCAAGTGTTTAAAAGAATAGTGTTGAATAAAAAGGGTATAGTAATAACACTTGTATTATTAAAATTTTCGGGATTGTCTTGGTTTTGTAATTTTGATTTTTATATTATTTAAGTATGATTTATACTTAAGTCGATTATTAACGAACGCGCCTTATTCGGTAGGTTGCGGTTTTCGTGTTTTAACGGGCATCACTAATCGTCGGCGATCGTCTCATTACCACTAATGGCTAAGGTGAGTCTATAGCCTCGCTCTTAACATGTTTACTTGTTTTATAAAACCCGCGAGGGGGATAACATGCTTATTTTACTAAAATAAAAAGGGGGCAACGAGAAGTTGTGGAAACCCTTATTTTACTTGAAGAGTAATTATTGAAACTAAAGGGTACAACAACAAGTTGTGGAAACTCTACTTATTAGAAGAGTAGGGGTGCAACGAGAAGTTGTGGGAACCCTTATTATTGGAAAAGTATTTATTATAAATGAAAGGGTGCAACGAGAATTTGTGGTAAACCCTCTTTGTTTTAAAAATTGAACACAAAGGAACTTTATTGTATGCTTAGATGAAAGTTGTTATATAAGTTTGTTTTAGCCTTAAAAGACCCATGAATCGTGAATTGTTAATCGAAAAGAACGCTAATACTATGGATAGATCTATCGGGGTGACGCCCAGTCCGGTCGCGACTAGCTCTCGCGTGGTGTTGTGATGCACTAGTAATGAAGCATCGGATGCATTGTATAAGAGAAATATACGCACTTGGCTAGGTGTGTTGGGCTGAAATAATATATGTTAACGTTCAATTTCACGAGACTTATAGAAATAACAACGATAATTATGTCCATACAACATAGTCGTCTTTGATAAATTATTAACCATGGAAGGTAAATTTTCATACTTGTGTTCACCTTATTTAAATTAAAACTCTATAGATTCACTCGGCAAATTTTGCTGACTTTTTAAGCATGTTTTATCTCAGGTCCATTTAGAAGGCACTCGAGGAAGGCGGTTTCGTGAAGCTTGCATATTTGAAATGTTTTGGCCCGCTTTTCTAAAAACATATCCATTCAAATAACTTTTATCATTTATAATAGTTTGTAAAATTTTGAATCATCCGGGACCATGTATGAAATTTTATCTTGATTAAATGGAATTGAATGGATGTTTATTAAAACGACTCGTTTGGAGCCGTTTTCTATGATTATGAGATTGAACCATGATAGTAACACCCAATGACCCTTCCGCTGTTATGAACGAAATTAGGGGTGTTACAGATTGGCATCAGAGCTCAAGTTATAGAGAACGAAAAGATTTTCCAAAAATGAATTTTTGAAATCTTTTAACTATAACTGTTGCAAGCGAAACCTCCGAGTTGCCAATGGACGAGAATGATAGTATTTATATATATATATATGTCATTATATATGTTGCTGTAATCTTTAACGATTATTTGTACTTGTGAATTACAAGGTATGTTTTCATTTTTTTTAAATTATAAATGATAGTTTTATATTAATACGAGGTATTATTATAACGTAGATTGTCATGGTTTTGTAACCTATCGCATATCGACTTGTTTAAATTCGATTGTTATCATCGTATCGTGATGTGCCATTTTTGGACATCTCCTTTCGAAACGTAATTAATAAATGCGATGTTCGTGTTTTCGTTACTACTTATGATTTTGAAGAATCATTTATCTGAGGCGACATCTTCTATGTAATGCGACGTGTGATTTGAGTTTATATGACCACGTTTTATTGGCGAAAAGGAGAATGCCAATGTTGGACTTAAGATATATATATCCTAATCAAATATATATAGTTTGGGTACAACAATAATATGCTCGTAGTAGCCATTTGGTTGAGTGACTTAATATTGTGTATCTGAATGGAATGGGACATTTAGATATATAGATTTTAACTCACCCAACTAAGAGTCGTTTAATGTTGTCTTACTTAAATGGATTAGGACATTTGAATGAGAAAATTTTAAACGACTGGACCTTAGATTGTTGTGTTTTCCTTATTCAGATGGAATGGGACATTTGAATACGGAAATCATGATGTAAGTTTATTGACACCTTGTATTTATCATGGTATTTTGATATGATCGTGTTGAGAGGTAGTAATACTTGAGTAGGATGACTTATAATCGTCTTGTTGAAATGGATTGGGACGCCTTTTCATTTGAACAAGAAAGTTATAAGTTCCCGAACCGTAAATTTATAAACTCTTGTATGCATGGAGGGGGACGCCTTTTGATGTAGACAAGGAGTTATAAATGAGTGGGCCCAAGTATGTCTGGCTCGATTTGTGGATTTTTGGTGTGCGTACGTCTTCCTTCGACTCGTATTTCGTTGGTAAGAATCGTTCGATGTTGTCGTCATTATGATGATCGTCGATTATCATCTATGTACAAGTAACTTGTTGGAATTCTCTCGAGTTATGATTTGTTTTGATGGACCATTTCTAATGTGTCTCGATGATCGCGAGCTTTATAAACAGATTGTTAAGAACCATTGACCGTTCCGAGAATAGGCGACTCACTTAAGCGTCACCATGATTTATGTGTGTACTTGCGGATTGACTGAGGATCAGTTATCAACGACAACTTATCGTGGACGTGAAGATTTTGTAATTTTACTTGCTACTATCGAAGGGTCACCGAAGACTTTTCTTGATGACGAAACTCTTGGGGCTAGTATGACGAACTAAAAAACGAGGAATATGATGCAGCACCTTGAGCACTAAAGTCGAAATTATTGGGACGCCTTTGTACGATGAACGCTGAAGCAAAAATTAGTGGGACGCTTTTGTACGTTGAACACGGGAGTAGAACCTAATGGTATGCCCGATGTGTTGTGAATTCTCGCCAATGGACCGAATTTCTTAATGACTGGAATTAACAAATTCGTTTTTACTTCGAAGAGTAGGTGGTTGCCGACACTACAAGTGGAAAGATTTTTAGAGATCGAGTTGTATTATCAAGGGCTAGTCCAAGGTTTTATCGATGACCAACGACGGAGATTTACATTTGATGTTTATGTTTGACCTTTGTTTTTAGGTACTTATGTGGTATGTGATCGAGTTGAGTGATCGTAAGTTGTGAGAACTTGAGGCGGCATTGTCCAATGACGTCCGATCATGGAGAACATGTACCATATAATATCTTTTGGCCTTCGTTGGAACTTAGACGATGACTTTCCTGTTTTTCACTCTTCACTGTTACACTGAAGACTATCGTATGCGAATTAAGCGCCGGGACGTCGCTTTCTAGGAAAGGTTATGCCAAGCTATCACCATAAGAAGGTGTTATGTATTTTGGAAAACGTGGGAAGTTAAGTCCCCGTTAGTTTGGACCATTCGAGATGATATCGATGGAAGGTCCGATGGCATGAAAACTTAAATTACCTCGAGAGCCGCAAGGAATTCACGATACTTTTCATATGTCGAACCTAAAGAAATTTCTTCTCGACGAAGATCTTATCATCCTTCTTGATGAAGTATGAATCGACAGTAAGTTGCATTTCATCAAAGTACTTGTTGATATTATCGATAAGGAAGTTAGGCAACAGAAACGAAGTCGGATTTTTATTGTCATGTGTGATGGAACTCTAGACGAGGACCAAAATACGTTTAACTCTTTGATTTCAACAAACGATCGAGGAAGAACGCAAGTTGATCTTCGGGACGAAGATCCCAATTTGGTGGGGATAATGTGACAATCCGTCAATTTCAGGTCGTTATTTTAGTCTCGACTATTAAGAATTATAAATTTATTTTAATGAGAATTTTAAATTATCGATTAACCGAGAAGGTTATGGCTTGAAACTAGCGTAAGAATGTCGATTAGATGAAAACCGACAAGGAATATGTTAAGTATCGATATTATATTCTCAAATAATCATGGAAATGATTTTTCTTATATTTATTTTTATTTCTCGTATTTTTCGTTTTAACGAATGACGAGAACTACAAATGATCGCGATACCGACGGATGCCCAAAAATTTACGTTTTATTATCGATTGTCTCGATATTTAATATTTTCGACGTTTTCGATTTAATTACGTTTTAAGTCGTGTCGAAGTTATATTAATTTATTTTTGAAGCGTTTTAACTTTTAAAAAGTATTTTTACGAAACCCGAGTCCCGTAAATATTTTTAAAATGTAATATTTACATTTTCTACCCTTATAACCATTTAATTAATTTTTGGACCAAAACTATACCTTATTGGCAAAATCTACCCCACTACCCCACTATATATTAAAATTCCACTAGCCATTTTATATTAAAAACTCATTTTTATTAAAAAATCAAAAAAAAATCCTCCTTCTTTCTCTTGTTTTAGCCGTCCACCTTCAACCACAAACTCCCTCAAAATTTTTGATTCACTTTGAATCATTCAAAACTAAGAAAAGACCCATGTTGGAAATTTGATGGTGATCATTTTGATGTAAAAATATGCAACATGCAAGAACTTTCAAATTTTGATGAAGAACAAGGGTGTTTGATCTATTTCTATGCTTGTAAGTAGTGTTAATATTATTATATTTAAAATTTTGAGTGGTTGCATGCAAGATTTTTATATATTTAATTTTTGTAAGATTGAATTTGAGGGTGATATAGGTTAGTTAGATGTGTTAGTATGATATTAGGATAATATTAGGAGTATAAAAATTGTTAAAATGGGTTGAAAAATTGTTTTAGTATGATTTTTAGAAAGGTATTTTAGACCAGTAGGTAAAACGTAATTTTTGAAAATCTTACTGTTTGAAAATAATGAAACTAATAGGATAGGCTTGTAGAGGATTCTTTTAGCTTCGATTTGCCGCTTGAATGAGCTTCTAACTCATTTCGAGCGAAAAGTTATGCTACTTTTAGTATTCGTGTACCGGGAGACGGGTATCGGCACAATCCGAAAATTGTTGTCGATATTGGGATCGAATCTCGGGGACTATAGAATGAGTTTTAAAAATGTTCAAGGACTGATGTAAGTTGCTAAACCTCAGGTCATGAGTCTATTTTCCAACCCGAGTGTCGGTTTTATAAACGGAATTGTTTAGATAAGTCGAAATGGTTTTACAATTCAAAGGCGTAAAACTGTCCGGTTTTTATAACACGAAGATGTGTCGGGCAGAAGGTCTTAGAAGTAATATTTTTGAATGAAACTTTTACTGAGTCTTATTCATATTATGTGTGAGTTTGTCACCAAGTTTCGTCGAAATCGGACAAGTGTAGATAGGGTAGATTGGTGTGTACATTTGGAGTGTACATGCTGAGTGGTATTTTGGACACGTAGTTCAATAATTATGTGGCGTGAGTTGAGTATTCGCCATTGGACATGGTAATTTACTCAAGTGTTGAGTCATTATATAAATGACTTGGCTACTGGTCCGAGGGAAGTAAAATGATAAGTTGACTTGCGATGACTTGGCGTCTTATGACGGGTCAATATCGAGAGTGCAAGTGTTTAAAAGAATAGTGTTGAATAAAAAGGGTATAGTAATAACACTTGTATTATTAAAATTTTCGGGATTGTCTTGGTTTTGTAATTTTGATTTTTATATTATTTAAGTATGATTTATACTTAAGTCGATTATTAACGAACGCGCCTTATTCGGTAGGTTGCGGTTTTCGTGTTTTAACGGGCATCACTAATCGTCGGCGATCGTCTCATTACCACTAATGGCTAAGGTGAGTCTATAGCCTCGCTCTTAACATGTTTACTTGTTTTATAAAACCCGCGAGGGGGATAACATGCTTATTTTACTAAAATAAAAAGGGGGCAACGAGAAGTTGTGGAAACCCTTATTTTACTTGAAGAGTAATTATTGAAACTAAAGGGTACAACAACAAGTTGTGGAAACTCTACTTATTAGAAGAGTAGGGGTGCAACGAGAAGTTGTGGGAACCCTTATTATTGGAAAAGTATTTATTATAAATGAAAGGGTGCAACGAGAAGTTGTGGTAAACCCTCTTTGTTTTAAAAATTGAACACAAAGGAACTTTATTGTATGCTTAGATGAAAGTTGTTATATAAGTTTGTTTTAGCCTTAAAAGACCCATGAATCGTGAATTGTTAATCGAAAAGAACGCTAATACTATGGATAGATCTATCGGGGTGACGCCCAGTCCGGTCGCGACTAGCTCTCGCGTGGTGTTGTGATGCACTAGTAATGAAGCATCGGATGCATTGTATAAGAGAAATATACGCACTTGGCTAGGTGTGTTGGGCTGAAATAATATATGTTAACGTTCAATTTCACGAGACTTATAGAAATAACAACGATAATTATGTCCATACAACATAGTCGTCTTTGATAAATTATTAACCATGGAAGGTAAATTTTCATACTTGTGTTCACTTTATTTAAATTAAAACTCTATAGATTCACTCGGCAAATTTTGCTGACTTTTTAAGCATGTTTTATCTCAGGTCCATTTAGAAGGCACTCGAGGAAGGCGGTTTCGTGAAGCTTGCATATTTGAAATGTTTTGGCCCGCTTTTCTAAAAACATATCCATTCAAATAACTTTTATCATTTATAATAGTTTGTAAAATTTTGAATCATCCGGGACCATGTATGAAATTTTATCTTGATTAAATGGAATTGAATGGATGTTTATTAAAACGACTCGTTTGGAGCCGTTTTCTATGATTATGAGATTGAACCATGATAGTAACACCCAATGACCCTTCCGCTGTTATGAACGAAATTGGGGGTGTTACAGGCTATTTTGCCAATTTTGAAACTAAAGAAGATAAATTATTAATATGAGGAAGTAATGAAGGTATCATGTTATTAGGGAGATTTGTACAAAGATGTTCCATCTCGATATTATGTTCTGACTGAGTGGTTGGGTTTACGATTTAAAGTGCTCTCGCTCCTCAAACGTTTATAGAATGCCTTTCGAGTATGATGGCTCGAACAATGATGCTAGAATTACAAGAAAATATTAATTAAATAATACATAACTATTACATAAAAGTATTAAATTAAATATCCAAGACTTGATACTATACAAAATGTGTTAATCCAGGTTTGTGTTTATGAGACTAAGCTGTTTGTTTGTGAATGAAATATATCTGATGTAGCTCAGACTTTACGGATGCCAGGTGAGTTCATATCCTCACTTTTAAATGCTTTACAAATGATTTGAAATCCCGTGAGGGGGATATATTCTTTAACTGGAATACATGTGTTTTTAAACTATATGATTTTTTTGAAATATGTTATTGTACGAGTGTCCAAACTATTACTCGTTTCCCAAATTTCATGAATCATTAAACACATCCGTGTGCGCTAATGGGGTAAATAGATCTATTGGGTTTAACGAATCCTATTTGTGTTACCTATACGTGGGGTAATCCAGCATACTTTATTAGAACTAATAGGTAACCTAGGACATGTAGGTTACTTGTCATGAACTCATGTCATGACGGTCACTTCGGTGAATTCCGTGAGTCTTGATGTCATGAGCTTAATAAGAATTGAATGTTTTATGTGAACAAATGGTAACATAGCTCAAAGTGGTAAACATGTATTCAAAACTGTTATTATAAACCTATGAATTCACTCAACATTTGTGTTGACTTGTAAGCATATATTTTAGGAAATTATTACTGATAGCATAGAGCAGCATAAGGATTGAATGAAGAGACACAAGCTTAAAATTATTAATATAGACTTTGGGAACCTCATATTGTAAAACTTTGATTTTTCAATGAAATATAAAGAAAGTTGATTTCATCACTCTTTTGAGTTGTCTTCTATTATTATGACTTGGGTTCTATGAAGTAATACCCCCGATCAATGTTCCGCTACGTAAAGGTAAAATGGGGGTGTTACAGATTGGTACTCAGAGCCATGGTTATAGAGAACAAGAATTAAAATCTTGACTATAACTACTTCTAAAATAATTTCAAGAAAGTCCTTCGTGTCCATGTTAGTGCTGCTACAAGAGCGAGGAAATATTATACCAATAATAGTATTTCTACTCTCTAGAACAATGTATAAATGATACCATGTTTATGTGTAAGTATAAAGTTTAAACTTATGAGTAAGTAATATTATGTTTAAATATACATAATATAATATAAATAATTTAGGATTTCGACGTTTTCCTATCTTCCTCCTATTATCATCTTATCAGATTCTCAAGATGAGCGTTCTGCAAGTATTCCTGATGATTTCCCAAAGTATATTTCCAATATTCCGATGAACAATCCCTATGATACTTCAAAAAATTTACCCAAAGATCAGAAAATCCTAAAAGCCGTTTTACCTTTTAATGATGACCCCTATATGCAAGTTATACGAGTATATAATGAAGAAATAAACTTTACCCCCTCGACACCAAAATTTTCCATCACCTTAACCTATTAATGTCATATCGGAAAAATTACCCAAAAATACTTATGAACAAAAATTTAAAGATACACTACCCTATTTAAAACAACTTCCTCCTGAGCGTTTTACCTATGATACTTCAAAAAATTTACCCAAAGATCAGAAAATCCTAAAAGCCGTTTTACCTTTTAATGATGACCCCTATATGCAAGTTATTCGAGTATATAATGAAGAAATAAACTTTACCCCCTCGACACCAAAATTTTCCATCACCTTAACCTATTAATGTCATATCGGAAAAATTACCCAAAAATACTTATGAACAAAAATTTAAAGATACACTACCCTATTTAAAACAACTTCCTCCTGAGCGTATTAAAAATCTTGAAGATAAACTTAAAGGACTTAGGAAAGGCCGAAGAACTATACAACGAGACTTTGAGAAGTTAGAAGAAGATTTTGAAGTAATTAAGGCTAAGTTGTGGAGAAGACAAATGATACACGATGAAGAAATTTTTCAAGCTCGATTAAAGATTTCTACTCTAGAGTTAGTCATTGAGGACATTAAAATTAGACATCGAGCCAACATACGAAGTCTTTTTTGATGCCATTAAAGAACTTAAGAGGAAGAGATGAAGACATTAGACTATTAAGTTGTAAATACTTTCAACTTTATGTCGTTACTTTTATGTTAACAGTGAAGCGTGACATGTAAGTATAAACAGACACGTTGTTAATAAATAAAGGTTATGCTTTTCATCAAATATTGTCGTTTCGTACTTATTTATGAGACGTAAGAGATCCCTATTTCTTGGTTTTCTCATAAATGATTATGAATGAAATTGTGTTAATTCTAGGAAAAGCATATACTTGATAAATTGTATATTTTTGGAATTTCTGTTATCTTCTATGATAATGATAACTATGAATTGAATATAACCCGCAAGTTTGAAGAAAGGCTAAGAAACACCCCAAGTTTTATAAATTATTCTAGGTTTCGTTTCTCAAAAGGATTCTTCTATAGAATATATGATTTTTTTGGTGAAGGGTTTCCCCGGTAAAAATATTAACCAAAAAAGCGTTGAAGTACAAAGGAATGTGGCTAAGATACCACATTAACCGCATGCTACAGGCAGCATGTTAACACGTGGTTATGTCATGACATAAACACTAACTAATCTAGAACTACAATATAAGTCAACTAGACAGAAACCAAGATGCAAACATGAAGTTACGCATTCTCTTCAGCTTCCAACAACACCACGATAGGAGCAAAGGAAATCCAAATGAGTCTGCCTCCTTAAAAAACCTTGCCAAGGAAAACCCAGTGGGAAAAACCTTGGACAAGGAAAAAAGAGTACAACCCTCACCCGGAACTCCCATCGTGAAAAACTCTAAAGTTCGGCACCCTCCATTTGTCAAGCAGCAAACTCGACCTGGTAGACAACTTCTTAAAATGAAATGAAATCAACTTCAATCGAATAGTATCACAAATAAGCTGAACAAGCTAATCAACCACCATCTGCTTTTTCTTAAAAAGTCTTGAATTACGTTCCATCCATATAAAGTACGTAGTAGTAGCCAACACAAGGCGTACAAGGATGATAGGGCAAGACTTTCCCTTAGAAATTGGAATAACATAAGCTAAAATATCATCAATTCGAGGGGGATGCTATCCATATCACACAAGACCCGAACCTTAGACCAAAACTGCATTAAATAAGAACATTCAAAGAAAAGATGGTCATAAGAATCCGGCACCAATTTACAGAGAGGACATCGAAGAAGGCTTAAATCCACCAAAGGGCCAACATCCCATTGCCTAAGCCGATCTTGAGTCTTTAATTTTCTTCTAATCACTAACCACAAGTGAATAGAGAATACAATGAGCAAACCAAACAGCATAGTACCAATTTAACATCAAAGCCCTATAACATATGGAATCCCATGCTAATGAAACTGAAAAAAGATGTAAAACACCATTTATATCCCGCCACATCAAATCATCATCCTTATCATCATTAATAACCGGGACAGGGATAGAGACAATGTTCGGAAATCTAGCATTCCAATCCTGTGGCCACTGCCAAATACCATCAATGATAAGATCCCTAACCTTATTAGATAGGGAGAGCCCCG
The DNA here is from genome assembly GCA_025667525.1 of Glebionis coronaria. Taxonomy (NCBI): domain Eukaryota; kingdom Viridiplantae; phylum Streptophyta; class Magnoliopsida; order Asterales; family Asteraceae; genus Glebionis; species Glebionis coronaria. The sequence goes on from CM046878.1 coordinate 365,932,391, forward strand.
ATCTTGTGATGCTACGAAACGTAAGAGCGTCCCGTAAAGGACACTAATCTGCCCAATTATCAAACCACATAGAAGCAACTTTACCATTATTAATCTTGTACCAAATAAACTGACGAATACGTGGTCTAATCTGGAGAAGTTTTCTCCAGCCCCAACTCATATCACCAATACATGGAATGTCCCAAAAACTTCTATCCTTTAACTTGTAAGAATAAATCCATTTAACCCATAAAGATTTCGAATACCAAGGCCAATACATGGAATGTCCCAAAAACTTCTATCCTTTAACTTGTAAGAATAAATCCATTTACACCAGATATGAGAAACCATTAAAGCAACATTAAAATCAGAAAGCTTTCGAATACCAAGGACACCTTCATAAACCGGGGTATAGACAGAGTCCCAAGCAACTTTAGCCTTACCTTTCTTCATTTCACATTGACACCATAAGAAACCTCTCATAAGATGTTCCAAATCATGAATAATCCGAACAGGTAAAACAGAGACAGACGCCCAGTAAATATGCATAGATGAAAGAACTGAACGAACTAACTAGAGTCTTCCTGCTAAAGAAAGAAACTTATTATGCCAATCATTTACTCTACTCTCAAGCTTTTCTACAAGGACTTTACAATCCCTATATAGAAGCCTAGACGAAATGAGAGGAACACCAAGGTATCTGACTGGTAACACGCATTCAGCAAATGACATGATATGTAAAATACTACTTTTTACAGCAGTGGATACATTACAAAAGAAAACAGTGCTCTTAGGGATACTTGGAACCAAACCTGAAGCTATCTTAAAATCCTCCAACGCATCGATAATAACCTGCACAGAATCCAAGTGAGCCCTAGCAAACAAGAAAAGATCATCTGCAAAACATAGGTTTATAATACGTTGCTGCTCACAACGGTGATGAAAATAGAAATCCTCCGCATTAAGAACCCTCCGCTGCAACATAAAAGAAAGAATCTCCATGACTAAAGTGAAAAGATATGAAGATAACGGATCACCTTGTCGGATACCTCTTTTTCCTTGAAACCAGCCATACAGATTACCATTAATGCAAATAGAATACGAAGTAGAAGAAACACACGTCATAATCCAATCAACCATTAAATGGTGGAATCCAAAACCAATCAGAATGTTACGAAGAAACTGCCAGTCCACTGTATCATAAGCTTTTTGAATATCCACCTTAAAAGCACATCTTGGAGGACCAAAATTTTGATGGTAATTTCTCATCAACTCTTGCGTCAATAAGATATTATCTGAGATCCTACGACCCGAAACAAAAGCAGATTGATTAATATTAACCAAATCACCCAAATCCACTTTAATACGGATAGCAGTTATCTTGCTAATGCATTTGAAAATAACATTACAACAAGAGATGGGGCGATAATCAGTAATCTTATTTGGGACAGAAACCTTAGGGATAAGAGAAATGATAGTATGATTAACCTCTTTAAGAAGTTTCCCATTAGAGAAAAACTCACGAATAGCACATGTAAAATCAGCACCCACAATATCCCAAGACTTCTTAAAAAAACAGCAGTAAAACCATTCGGCCCAAGCGCTTTATCATCACTCATGGAAAATAACGCGCTTTTAATTTCAGAATCAGAGATGACTCTAACCATATGGACAGCTTTCAGAGCACCAAGCTTTCTAACAAACAAATTAGAAGTATTAAAAGCACCTAAATCACTTGCCTGACCAAGAAACTGCTCATAATGAGCAACAAAAGCTCCAGGCACAACACCTCCATCATGAAGATCATTATGAGAGTCACGAACCATTTCAATACGATTACGAGCAACCCTACTCTTAACCAGATTATGAAAATAAGCCGTATTCGAATCACCTGCATCAAGCCATTCAATTTTAGATTTCTGACGAAGGAAGCGTTCCTCATCAAGAGGAGCTTCTTTAAAAGCAACTAGATAACAAGCATGATCTTCTTTCAGCAGCACATTAGATGGGTCCCTGTCAAGAGCTTGCTGAACAACATCTAATTCCACACGCAGTCTGTTAACACGATCATGAAGGTTACCCTGTTTGTTAATGCAATAATAACTAAAAACGTTACTTGCATTTTTCGGTCTCTCTTAGTTTTGATTACGACAATATGTAAAAACAAGCATTTACGAAAACAATGAAAAACGAATTCTTGAGTTCAAGTAGTTTTCATTTTACCCATTTTCACTTAAGGTATGGATAAACAAGTACAAACCTTAATCAAGTGATCAAGTGATTTAATCTTTTCTTAAAACTCACTCTTTATTAAAAGTGACAAGTTTTTATTAAACTTTATTTTTAAGAAAATGTTTTATTAAATTAATTATTTGAAATTTGAAAATGGCATATTCTTATAGCTGTTAAAAATATCCTTTCAGGATATTTTTATACCCAGATAAGACCTCTACCACTAAAGGACAAAAAGGAGCGGAGTCTAGTCCGGCGGTACCTTAGCGCCTAGGCGGTACCTTATCGATAAGGTACCGCGGGATGTGATAAGGTACCGCGGGCAGATATAGCCGTTGGCTCCTTTGTCCTTTAAATAGTTGGCCATTCTCAGCTTTTCACCTCACCTCTTTTGCACATTTATTTCCAGATTCAAACCCCTTCTTTAATCACTCAAATCTTTGATCATTTGTTTGATTATTACTTGTTTAAGAAGTGAATCTTGTTCTTCCATCTCTTCCTCTCCAAGTGCAAAGAGAAGAACATTATCCTAGTGAAGTGTTGAGTCCACCACCAAAGATCTATTGAAGATCAGTTTGTATATTCTTGTAGTTGTGTCATAGTTGTGAAGATCCAAGTAGTTGTGTCTATTTGAAAGTTGTGTATGTACTAAGTATAGTTGTGTAGATTGGTCCTAGCTACGATTAGGGCTCGACTTTTAGCTTAGAGTCGGAAATTGGTTAAGCGACGTGTACGGTTTTATCCACCATAAGGAGCTTGTTGTGTAGTGAACTCTCGAGTAAGGAGTACTCGAGGAGTGGAGTAGGAACGCGGAGTGAGCTTCGTTGCCGAACCACTATAAATCCTTGGTGTTCGGTTTGATCTTTCTTTACCCTTAACTCTTTACATTCCCTATTACTTTTTGCATATACATGTGTTAATATTAGATTAGCTACACTATCATTCTTTATTCTTTGTGGATATATTTTTGTTAGTATTAGTTTAGCTATACTATCATTCTTTATTCTTTGTGGATATATTTTTGTTAGTATTAGTTTAGCTACACTATCATTGTTCATATTTGTGAATAAGAAGATTTCACATATTTCCTCAAGCCTAAGTTTTTGAAAAAGGATTTTTGGAAAACATATTTTAACAAGTAAATTTTAAGAAACTATTCAACCCCCCCTTCTAGTTTCTACAATTGGTATCAGAGCGGGTTGCTCAAGGATTTTTAAAGTATATTGTATTTTAAAACTTGAATCGATCTATGGATTCCAACAAGTACCTAGAAGGGCAATCTATGCAAAGACCACCACTTTTTGAAACCGATAGTTTTATTTATTGGAAAAATAGTTTGAAACTTATGTGAAATCAAAAGATTTAGATCTTTGGCATGTTATTACCAATGGTGATTTTTTACCCTTTCAATTTAATGAAGTTTCCAAAACAAAAGAATTAGTCACTTTTGACAAAGCTAATGATGATACTAAAAAGAAACTTTCAAAAAATAATGAGGCTAAAATGGTGATTTATAATGCTTTGCCTAAGAAAGAGTACGAAAGAATTTTTATGTGTGAAACCGCTAAAGATATTTGGAACACTCTTTTAGTAACCCACCAAGGTAATAGCCAAGTCAAAGAAAGTAAAATCGATCTTCTTGTCCAACAATATGAACAATTTGTCATCTTAGAAGATGAAACTATTGATAGTGCATTTGCTAGGTTTAACACCATTATTACTAGTCTAAAAGCACTTGATGAAGGTTTTTCTAGCAAGCACAATGTTAGGAAGTTTCTAAGGGCCTTACATCCAAAGTGGAGAGCAAAAGTCACGGCTATTGAAGAGTCGAAAGATCTCTCAACTTTATCAATCGATGAACTCATAGGAAACTTGAAGGTTCATGAGATGATAATTTTGAAGGACTCGGAATTAGTAAAAACCAAGAGTGAAAGGAAATCTCTTGCACTTAAAGCCAAGAAGGCACAAAGTGACCATGATAGTTCCTCGGAAAGTGATGACGAGGAGTATGCATTGGCGGTGAGAGATTTCAAGAAGTTCTTCAAGAGACGAGGTCAACACGTTAGGCAACCAAACAATGACAAGAAACCATTGTCAAAGAATCGGTTTGTCAAGAACGAAAAAGGTGATAGGAGTTGCTTTAGATGTGGTGATCCAAATCACTTCATTGGTGATTGTCCAAAGCCCGCTCGTGATAAGAACCACACGGCATTCGTTAGTGGCGCTTGGAGCGATAGCAGTGAAGATGATGATGACAACCCCAAAGAGGAGAAATGTCTTATGGCTCACACTTCTAAAGAGGTGCATTCCGAAACCGAATATTATAGCAATGATAGTTCTAATTTAGATGATATAGAATTTGAAGACAAATATGATAGCTTACACAAACTTAGTCTTAAATTCATAGAAAAGAATAAAACCTTAAAATCAACCAAAACTAAGCTTGAAAATGAGATCAATGAACTTAGGGAGAAATTGGCTATACTTGAGAAAAACAAAGAGGTTGATTTAGGTTGCTTAAGTTGTGAGAAACTTAGATTAGAGAATGATGATCTCAAGAGCACCTCCATTAAATTGGAAAAGTTCATGAAATGTACTAGTGCTCTTGATGATATGTTAAACAAACAAGTTCATTCTAAGGAAAAACTTGGTCTAGGTTTTAACTCAAATGAAGCCTCAACTAGTGAACCAAAACAAGTCAGCTTTTCACAGAAAGCATCTTCTGGACACGGTTCCACATCTTATGGCGCGGTTCCTTATCGCTATGGAACCGCGGCCATAGATAAGGTACCGCGGCCAGAAGTTGAATTTTGTGAAAATTCTGAACTTTCTGAAAAATCTAAGTTAAATGAAAAACCAAAGCATCTTATTGTTAATAAGGTTCAGTTACCCATACTTGACGACAATACCATTAGTAAGTTCTATAAGTCGTTAAGTAAACCTCTCATGGGAAATAGAAGTTTATCTAGATTATCTTCTACTCCACCTAGAGTACGGAATGAGTCTAAGCCTAGAAGTAGAACGACAACGCCTACAAGAGATAATCAAAAGAACTCTCGAACTAGAAGTAAAACTCCAACACCTAGAAAGATTAATAATAATTCTAAACCTAGATCAAACACACCTAGGAGAAGTAATAAGCAACAAAATGGTTACATGAATTACTACCCTCCTCCATTTTGTTCTCCATGGGGAATCCCCACCTCATTCATGCATCCCAAGCAAATGCAAGGGATGTTTGGAACTAACAATTTTGGACCCATGAGATATTGGGGACCAAATGTTTGATCTTGTGTATTGTTACCTAGATATGCTTGGGAATTGATTTGGAGCCCGACGAGTGGATTAAGGATAGTGGATGTTCTAAACACATGACGGGTAATCGAAGTTTGTTCTCGCATTACAAAGCATATGATGGAGGTAACGTCACATTCGCTAGTAGTCTACGTGGTAATATCATTGGCAAAGGTACGGTTTCTCTTGACTCCATGACCATTGAAAATGTTGAGCACGTAGATAACTTAGGTTTTAACCTTTTAAGTATAGGTCAATTTTGTGATAATAAGTGTAAGGTCATCTTTTCCGAACATGACAGTGAAATCGTAAAAGATGGAAAAGTCATTGGAAAAGGTGTTAGAAAGCATGGGCTTTATGTCATGAAGGTTAATAAGAAGTCAAAAGACAACATATGTCTTGCGACTATAGATGATAGTTCTACTCTTTGGCATAGGAGATTAGGTCACGCTAATATGCGTTTGATTCAATCTTTAGTCTCTAAGGAGTTGGTAAGACACCTCCCTAAGATTAAGTTTGATAGTCACTTTTGTGATGCTTGCAAAGTTGGGAAGCAAGTTCACTCAAGTCACAAAGCCAAGAATTTGGTTTCGACCTCTCGGTGCTTAGAGCTCCTACATATGGATCTCTTTGGACCTTCCGCCATACGGAGTTATGGAGGTAACCTTTATACCCTAGTTATAGTTGAAGACTATTCTAGATTCACTTGGACTAGATTTTTGGCATCTAAGAATGAAGCTTTCGATCATTTCGAAATCTTTAGTCGAAGAATTTGAAATCAACTAGGATGTTCAATTGTTCCAATTAGGACGGATCATGGTAGGGAATTTGATAATGAAGTGCAATTTGGTGCCTTTTGTGAAGCTCATGGTATTACCCATAACTTCTCGGCTCCTCGCACTCCACAATCAAATGGGGTAGTTGAAAGGAAAAATAGGACTCTCCAAGAGATGAGTAGGACGATGTTAAACGAGCAATCTTTGCCTCAAAAGTTTTGGTGCAATGCCGTAGATACATCGACTTATATTCTCAACCGAATTCTTATTCGACCTTTCCTAGGAAAGACCCCCTATGAGATTCTTAAAGGTAAGAAACCCTCATTAGAATACTTTAGGGTGTTTGGAAGCAAGTGCTTTATCCTCAACACCAAAGACTACCTTACCAAGTTTGACCCAAAGTCTTACGAAGGTATCCTTTTAGGTTATTCCCAAACTAGTAAGGCCTACATAGTCCTAAATAGAACCTCAGGGGTTATTGAAGAATCACTCAACGTAACCTTTGATGAAACCCCTCCTTCACCCAAGACACCACCATTGGTTGATGATGACTTGGATGAATTAGAAGTAGTTAAAGCCAAAGAGGTTAGAAAAATAGGAGTTGAAGACCTTAGTGTTGAAAAGGAAGTAAACATTAAGGAGCCTAGGGATCATACTCTCAATAATATCATTGGTGACTTAAATCAAAGGACCCTAAGATCTCAAGTCCAAAATCAAAGCAACTTCTTTTGTTTTGTCTCTTTGATTAAACCTAAGAATGTTAAAGAAGCCTTGACGGATGAGAGTTGGGTCATTGCGATGCAAGAAGAATTGAATCAATTCGTTGCCAATGATGTTTGGGAACTTGTTCCTCCACCTAGAAGTTCTACCATTATAGGAACCAAATGGGTATTTAGGAATAAGCTAGATGAGAATGGTGTTGTGTCTCGTAACAAGGCTAGACTTGTAGCTCAAGACTATAATCAACAAGAAGGAATTGATTATGACGAGACATATGCACCGGTAGCTAGATTAGAATCAATTAGAATCCTTTTAGCCTACGCTTGTGCCTTAGATATTAAGCTTCAACAAATGGATGTAAAGAGTGCATTTCTTAACGGTTTGATCAATGAGGAGGTATATGTGGCTCAACCTCCCGGCTTCATTGATTTTGAGAAACCGGACCATGTTTACAAGCTTAAGAAAGCACTTTATAGACTCAAACAATCACCCAAAATTTGGTATGATAGACTTAAAGCGTTTCTTGTTAAACATGAGTATACCATGGGTATGGTAGACAATACACTCTTTACAAATAAGAAAGGTTCTCACCTCATAATCGTACAAATATATGTTGATGACATTATATTTGGCTCAACTTGTCAAGAATTGTGTGATGACTTTGCCAAAATCATGCATGATGAGTTTGAAATGAGTATGATGGGAGAACTTAACTTCTTTTTAGGACTCTAAATTAAACAAATGGATGATGGTATTTTCTTTAGTCAATCTAAGTACGCTAAAGAAATGCTAAAGAAATTTGGATTAGAAGAATCTAGACCAATGAAAACCCCTATGGCCTCGGATACTAAACTCACCGTAGATGATGATTGTGAGTCGGTAGACAACACCAAATATAGAGGTATGATTGGTAGTTTGTTGTACCTAACGGCAAGTCGACCGGATATCATGTTTAGTGTTTGCCTTTGTGCTCGCTTCCAAGAGGCTCCCAAAACCTCTCACCTTGAAGCGGTTAAGCGTATCTTCCGATAAATTAAAGGCACTATACATTTAGGATTATGGTATCCTAAAGGGACCGGCGTAGAAACCATCATCTACGCGGACTCGGATCATGCGGGAGACTATGTGGACCGGAAAAGCACTAGTGGAGTTTGTACCTTCATGGGTTGTTGTTTAACTTCTTGGTTCTCCAAGAAACAAACCGCTCTTGCGATATCCACCACGGAAGCCGAGTATGTGAGTGCCGGTAAAGCATGCCAACAAGCTCTATGTATGAAGCAAGCGCTTGTTGATTACGGGATTTCTCTTGATGATGTTCCCATCATGTGCGATAATAAAGGCGCTATAGACCTAAGGAAGAATCCCGTGCAACATTCGCGAACCAAACACATAGAAATTAGACACCATTTCCTTAGGGATAATGTTCAAAAGGGGAACATTACTATTGAAAAGGTGCCCTCCGAGGACAACTTAGCCGATATCTTCACTAAGCCACTTAAGAGGGAACCTTTCAATTACTTACGTCTAGGTCTAGGATTAATGGAACATCTTCCTTAAATTCCTTTCTTATTGTGTGCTTTCTATTATGACTTTGAGCTCTTGAGTCTTCTAAAATTCTTTTGAAAAATTTTCTCATCTCCTTTTCAAAACTCTCAAAGTCTCTTTCGAAAATGATTGAGAAATTCGTTTGACATTGTTAATTCAATCTAAAAACGATTTTCATAGATTCTCGCTATTAATATAGAGCTTACATAATTCATATGCATGATTCTCTCAAACATAGCAAGAACAAGATTGAATCATGTAGGATCATTGTGTCATGACTTAAGGTCTTGTCTTACACACCTCCTACATTGATTTTTTAATCCATGTATTTTGGTCAAATCTCTATTTGGTAAGTTTGCATTTGTTTTCTTTTTCTATCTTTGCTTTTAAGCATATCCCTATGATAAGTTAGACTAGAAAAATAAGATTTGCTGAAAATCTTCCTCAAACACCAAACCCTGCTTCTGTAGGCGGTTCCTTATGTGAACCGTTGTACCTTATTGATAAGGTACCGCCTGTATAGATAAGGAACCGCCTACAGTGGCCTTCCTTTTCGGGTTTTTGTCTGAAACTCCAGATTTGCTACAACCTTTTTGAGAATCTTTGTTTCAAACCCTTTAACCACCCCAAAAATACCCTAAGCCTTCCTTATTTAAACCATAAGCATTTTGCATTACATCACATCCAAAATGTCTTATTCCCCCAATGAAAGCCTTGATTCTCCTCCATTTTCTCCAATTGCTTTCAATCCAAACCCACCCAAGAACACTCTTAATCACATTTCTCCTACCAAGAATGTTGATTGTGGAACTTCTTTTTTCCACCACCACCCTTTAGTGTTCTTCCTCCTTCTCATGATAATGTCATGCACCATGGAACATATTGTCATTGTTGTCAATATCATCATCTTGCTATGGCACACATCTATGAGGAGTTGAGCTACATCAAGAGTCTCTTAATCAAGCCTCCTCTTCACTTTGATTATGAGATCTCCAACAAGCCACCACCACCACCCTTCGCTATTACCTTATCTTTCATATAACCATTGATTGCTTATCCTCAAGACACCACATTCAAGCAAATCTTAGAATTCTAGAATAACTAGGATTAGATTTATTCTTTTGGCTTGTTTCTTTTTCCATACTTCTTTGTATGATGTTTCTTTTAGTAACCTATCTTGGATCTTTGTCTTTGTGTTTTCTTCTCTTTTTATTTTATTTTTTAAGTGACCTATTGCTATATATTGTTGGTTGTTTCTTTTGTTCAACTAACCCTTCTATGTAGCTAGTCACCATATCTCGATTCCTCGGTGCCCCAAGCTAGGGTGAGTAAGCACCAAGGGGGAGTCTTTGCAAAGTCCGTTTCTTCAACACCGGATTACGCAACCTTTTTGCTTCGACAAAGGGGGAGAAATGAATAAACTCGTCTTCGAAAATCTTGTTTTTGTGTGATTGAGTTTATGTATTGTCGGAATCAAAAAGGGGGAGATTGTTAATGCAATAATAACTAAAAACGTTACTTGCATTTTTCGGTCTCGCTTAGTTTTGATTACGACAATATGTAAAAACAAGCATTTACGAAAACAACAAAAAACGAATTCTTGAGTTCAAGTATTTTTCATTTTACCCATTTTCACTTAAGGTATGGATAAACAAGTACTAACCTTAATCAAGTGATCAAGTGATTTAATCTTTTCTTAAAACTCACTCTTTATTAAAAGTGACAAGTTTTTATTAAACTTTATTTTTAAGAAAAAGTTTTATTAAATTAATTATTTGAAATTTGAAAATGGCATATTCTTATAGCTGTTAAGAATATCCTTTCAGGATATTTTTATACCCAGATAAGACCTCCACCACTAAAGGACAAAAAGGAGCGGAGTCTAGTCCGACGGTACCTTAGCGCCTAGGCGGTACCTTATCGATAAGGTACCGCGGGCTGTGATAAGGTACCGCGGGCAGATATAGCCGTTGGCTCCTTTGTCCTTTAAATAGTTGGCCATTCTCAGCTTTTCACCTCACCTATTTTGCACATTTATTTCCAGATTCAAACCCCTTCTTTAATCACTCAAATCTTTGATCATTTGTTTGATTATTACTTGTTTAAGAAGTGAATCTTGTTCTTCCATCTCTTCCTCTACAAGTGCAAAGAGAAGAACACTATCCTAGTGAAGTGTTGAGTCCACCACCAAAGATCTATTGAAGATCAATTTGTATATTCTTGTAGTTGTGTCATAGTTGTGAAGATCCAAGTAGTTGTGTCTATTTGAAAGTTGTGTATGTACTAAGTATAGTTGTGTAGATTGGTCCTAGCTACGATTAGGGCTCGACTTTTAGCTTAGAGTCGGAAATTGGTTAAGCAACGTGTACGGTTTTCTCCACCATAAGGAGCTTGTTGTGTAGTGAACTCTCGAGTAAGGAGTACTCGAGGAGTGGAGTAGGAACGAGGAGTGAGCTTTGTTGCCGAACCACTATAAATACTTGGTGTTCGGTTTGATCTTTCTTTACCCTTAACTCTTTACATTCCTTATTACTTTTTGCATATACATGTGTTAATATTAGATTAGCTACACTATCATTCTTTATTCTTTGTGGATAAATTTTTGTTAGTATTAGTTTAGCTATACTATCATTCTTTATTCTTTGTGGATATATTTTTGTTAGTATTAGTTTAGCTACACTATCATTGTTCATATTTGTGAATAAGAAGATTTCACATATTTCCTCAAGCCTAAGTTTTTGAAAAAGGATTTTTGGAAAACATATTTTAACAAGTAAATTTTAAGAAACAATTCAACCCCCCCTTATAGTTTCTACACTGTTCAAAAAGAAATTTACGAAATAGGGCCATTAAGCCTTTTAAACGTTTAACAAACTTAAACATAGCACATCCATGAACATTGGCCAACCATCCATTAGCTACCACTTCATGAAAACCCTCCTTATGCACAAGAAAATTACTGAATTTAAATGGTTTAGGCTTAGGTTTGCTAACTGTAGGAATACGTAAAACACAAGGAGAATGGTCAGAAATCCTGTAAGGTTGAAAAATAGCAAAACATCCTAGAAACTCATCAAGAAACTTTATGTTAGACATAATACGATCAATCTTTTTGAGAATACCATCATCACCCTATGGTTTCTCATTCCAAGTAAAGTTTAAACCTGTAGCATTAACATCCATAACTTCCATAAGATTTACACACTCCTTGAAATCCCGCATGGCAATATTAGGAGTGTAGCCGCCACATGAGTGATCTTCAATATTTAGTGCAACATTAAAATCACCCAAAACAGCCCATGGTTTATCACGCATGAAAGTAGCATGAGCAACAAGATTATTCCAAAGAACACGCCGATCAATATATTAGTTATCAGCATAAACGAATGAGCAAAACAAAGTACGGTTATCAATACGCGTATTAATCTGACAATGCATAACTTGACTTGTTTGAGACAACACCATAATATCCACATTATCATCATTCTATCCAAGAATAATGTGTGTCCCTTTAGAACACAAACCACCATTAGACGTCCACTTCCATCTGCTAAAAATCTTACGACACATATCATAAACACTTGAAGCATCAACATAGGATTCCAAGATAGCACAAACACTCAGATTATTATCATTGATAACCTGACGAACCTCTATTCTTTTAGGGGATTGGTTCAAACCCCTTATATCCCATGAGGCTATACTAAACATTTAATACATTCGTGGTATGAGTGCTTGCCCCTGATTTAGAATTAAGAAGATTAGCATATTCATCATAAACATTTTCAACCTCCTCATCATCATCATCATCTCCACTTTGATCACCTATTTCCTCTGAAAGAGACCCAAATTAATTCGAAGTAGAAACGCCACTCACAACAGATTTACCTTTATTGGAACTATTAGTATGCAAATCAGGTTTGGTACCACTATCAACTTTGTTATTATCACGTTTAGATGCATTCAAAGTCGTACCAGGATTAGATGAGTTATCTTGAATACGAACACAAGAAGTAGACAACTTCAGACTAAAGGTAAAAGAAGTACCAACCTGGAAGCCTTTGCTTAAAGGGACACCTCTCGGAATCTGACTTCCTTGCTTACCTTTGTTGTTATGCTTTCTACTACAAACTTGTTGAAATCCATCATCTTGTTCATGTACAACTGTAGGAGCCACTTTACAGATAACACATATAGGACAATTTTCAGACGTATGACCAAAAATATTACATGTAGGGCATCTAGGAGGCTTCTACTCTTATTCAACTTTAATAGTTTCCTTAGTAAACCCATCACCCTCCAAATCAGGAACAACAATAGTAATTGTCTCAGGTAAATCACAATCAGATTTGATTTCAATTAAACAACGAGCAAAACTACTACGACCCCAAGATTCCTTACACATAGTGCTAGTAAAAGAATCAAGCATAATAGGCTTACCAAGATATGTAGCAATCAAACTAATACCCTCTTCCTCAAACACTTGAACAGGCACATCATGAAGTTTGACCCACACAGGAACAAGTAAATTCTTCTTTTCGAAGACTAGTCTTCATAGTATACCTTTTAAGAATAATGGGAGAATTATGAATCATCCATGGTCCACCTTCCAACATAGCTTCATAACCAGATTGTGCATCAAATTGAAAGAAAAAGAAACCATTTGAATTCATCATGATCCTTTTTAAACTAAATTTAGCCCAATTTGTTTTAGCATAATACTCAACCACTCGAAATGGCATTCGTTTACCAATAAAGTATACATAGAGCGTATTATGAAAACGAGTATTAACTTTTTCAACCACTTTACGTGGAATAGATACCTGAATACCCTCAAACATACTCTCAAATATGGTAGAACCTATATTAGTACGAGCAATAGGTGGAGCTTGTTGGCTTGAACTATCAGCAGCTACATAAGAGTTAGTTGGAACACCAGCATCCACCGATTGTACCATAGGACATTCATTCTAAACACGACTAACATTGGTAACATTTTCACCAAATAACTCATATGTAGTGAATTTCAATTCAGTACCTGTAGGTTTGGAAGACCACGCATTTTCCTCTATATTTAGCACGGGATCCATCGGAGTAGAAAAAGTGAATTCATCAATATTTGAGTTAAATACATCACTCCTTATTGGCTCAGTGACACGTTCATTAGGGTTTATATCCATTTGTTCAAACGATAGCTCATCATCAAGCAATTTAGTAAACGTAGGAGACGAGACACTCACCTCTTGATGCTGATCTAAAGACATACGCATAGTGACATTAGATAAATCTGGTGTAACCCTAGCATCATGTCCAAGATTAGGGCTCATAGACGGAACCCTAACATTAATAGAATCACGCACACCTTCTTGGAGAGCATTAACATGTTGTCGTTTTTGTGTTCTAGCTTTGCTCTACAACTCCACTTGGTGTGTACATACGATATCAAGGGTCTTTTTCCATTGATCAGTAGTCATTCGCTTCCAGAATTCATATTTGTTATTTTGTACATCATTCATAAACCTACTAATCATTTCCACCGTATTGAGGGAGATTGAGAACAGTTTTTCAACATCTTCTAATGACCCTACATTCAACTTCTGTCCTTCAACGTTTGCCGTTACACTTCCAGTAACAAAACTAGGGTTTGAAGAAACCTTAGTCGAATCAATATTCTTGGAACCCATCATAGTAAAAAACTAAACCAGCCCCACGAAAACAAAACCTAACGATTAATAAAATAAACGATCGAAACCCTAACAAACGATTAATAAGAGATCCAGAAAAACAAAACCAAACAGAAGTCACAGGTACCACGTGAATCAACACTAAATATAAAGAATTAACCGACCTAAGATGCGACTAAAACAACCGACGTAGACAAATCACATGCAAAAATCAATGACGGCGGAAAATAAAAAGGAAAACCAATTTAATTAAACCCAAAACCAATCAACCAAATAAGGACTTTGTTAACTCAATAATAATCAGAGATTAATCGAGAAAACAACATCGTTATAAGTTATTCGGATTAAAGGAAAAAAGAAAATAAGATTATGACATGAAGGGAAATTTTTGGCAGCCATCGATGTTTTTAGGGTTTGTTTTACGTTCGTCAGTGCATCGATCTATATAGAATATATGATATGTAAAAGAGAAGCATGTTTTATAAGACGAGTTTTTACATTTTCTGCTATATTCCTCCATTCCATATCATGGAAAAATTTCGTTACGATTATTATGAGTCATATCTTTATAAATCTATTGAAAACTTTGAAATCTATTTCATAGTTGGATTTATTATCCTCAGATATGAATGATGATCAACATAGTAAGTTTCCAATATAAACCCAAAAGATATACCTTGTGACAATCCGTCAATTTATGGTTGATATTTTATTCTCAATATTTATTTGAAAACATTATTTTAATGTTATAATATGAACTCACTTATTTTTGGGAAGTAATTTGGATTTACGTCTTGAAGTAGCGTCGACTACGTCAAAAACAGAGGATTCAACGTTACCTGCTTACGTTTACATACACCGTCTTTGGTGACAGTCCGATATTTCAGAAAATAAATTTATTCGTGAATATTATTTTGGAGTTTTAAATTTGTGTTGGTTCATAAACTCACAAATTTACGAGAAGAGATTAGGACTTACGATCTTATTTTAACGTCCTTTACGACTAAACCGGAAAACCTAGGATTACATATTTACGTTTTCGAACTTCGTTTTTGATGAGACAATTTTTATTAGATTCGTTTTGTGCTGTTGATTCATAATTTATAAAAACGTTTTTCGTAAAACGACCCGAGGGCACGCAAATCGAGGAAACTAGAATCGAGGAGTACCCGTAAATAAATGGGGATGAGACAAGTGGGACACTTGCCCCACCCCCACTATAACCGGCCAAGCTTATCAAACACACCTCAATAGGTGTCAATTTGTAGCTTAATTCCTACACTTGTCATGAAGGCTTACAAATGAAGCTACTTCCACATCAAAAACCACTAGCTAACTATTTCTTCCCATTTACAACATGCAAAAACCACCTCAAACTCTCTCACCCTCCTCAAATGTATCGTCCACTTTCCCTCATCAAACACCACTTTTGATCAAAATTTACCATGGAATCTTATGTTATTTACACATAAGTTGAAGCCCTTTTGAAGCTCTATAGATTGGTGGTGCTTATAACATCCAAGGAGGAGTTTCCATGGAGTCTTGGGGCTGATTTTCCACAAGGTATTCATGAAGAATGGTGGTCTTGAAGATGGTCTTGGTTATCCACAAGTTTCTCCATCAAAATCCATGTCCAAATCACAACCTACATCAACTTGGTGGTATAAAGATTGTCCTCCTCATCCTCTTGTTATTTTTTATTATGTAAACGTGTATTTCTTTTACTTATGTATATGTATGATGATGAATGATGATTAAAAACATTGTGTGGGGATTTGGTGTTGATAAACATGCTTAAAAAGATGAAAAACTATAAGAAACAAGGTTAAAATCTTGCTTAATTTAGATGGCTGTATAAAACAGTAAAGAATCATATGGTAAACTGGTAAAATGACTTTAATATATTGATATACAATACGCTATATGTCTTGTACACATGTGAGAGTTGGCCATGCAATGGAATCATTGTAATGAGTGAGATATGATCAAAACAAGTTTAAAGTACAAATCTGAGTTCACTGTTTTGGAAGATTTTTAGAAAATACTTAGAGGATGATTAAACAGTAGCTATAGAAGAGTTAAATCGAGCACATATCATGTAGTTTATGTGATAAAAATTTGAGCTTCTATCTCCATATATAACTCTAGATATGGCAGTTTTGGTGAAGATGAAAATAAAAATCAGATTTTGAGAATTAATGTTTATTACTATTATATAAGCACTCAAAATTATATTGTATAAAATATAAAATTAAAACCCACTAACTCATGAATTTTATTTATATAAATATGTTAAAGGTTAAATAAGTGGACACTTTATAAAAATGGTAACTTGTTAAGTTTTATAAGTTATAAAAACTATAAACATGATTTTTACGACTTTTTCGGCTATTACCGTAAAATTAACGTTTTTGCTAAGTAAAACTTAGACGGTTGGACCCGTCTAATGTAAACTTTATAAAACTCATATACTGATATATAAACATATATAACAAGTAAAAACCGATAAAACTCGAACTATAGGACATACGGACATTAACGAGCTAAGTAAACACATTGGGCTAATAATTGGATTAAATAAGTTAAACACTTATAAAAAGAACTTATTGGGCTTAACCCATTTGGGCCCAACTTGTAAAGTTTAAATACTGATAATATAAGTATAAAATGGATTAAAACAAGTTAAAGAACTTATAATAAGTTTATTGAACCTAAAATACGTAAATAGGTAAAACTAGTAAACTAGTATAAAAGTTATCGACACATAACACAAAAATGAGTAAATGAAAATATGTAAACCCACTTGATCATCATATATATAAAATCATCATATGTATACATAATTGTTATTTTTATAAAGTCATTGGACAAACGTCTAAGACCGATTATTATTTATATAGGTTTCCGTGATTGAAGCACGTACCGTACGTCCGAATTGCCGATAACCCGCCTTCCCACATCAACGTGAGTTCATAGCCTCACACTCTTTTAAATGTTTTTATGAAATGTTTTATAAACCCGAGAGGGAGATAACATGTTAGTTTTTATAAAATAGGACACCATTTGTCCCGATTGTTTGTTTATTGATTTGGACCCGAATGATTGTATGACCCGATTGTATGAACCGATAAATGATTAAAGGACCCGATAGATGAAATAAAATGGATTATTAAAGTTAGGTTATGTCACTAAAAGTCCCATTAGCATGAATTGTGAACTACCGGGATTTGGTAGACGCTTGTGCATATAATAGTACTATTTGGGGACGATCACCCCAGTTCGCGCCTTGACGGTTGATCCCCGTCGTGCCACATTGATTGGTAAGGGAATTTATGTATGAGAAGATTTCCATGCGTGACCTTTGTGACGACACGCTAACTTATATGGGCAAATTTGGTATCGGGTTAGCTACCCGTTGTTTGTTTTAGTAAGGTAACAATGTCATGCGGCTTATAATAATCCAACTAATTAAATACTGCTATATGCTCCGAATTACAATGTATTGCCTGACTAGCAATACAGGGTCATACTATTGATATTATGTTCGTGTTTTGGTTTTCATAACCATATTCATATAACGATTTTTATTTAATCTATACAATGTTGCAAAACGTATTGTATGATGTTTTTACGACATTGGCTCGTATAATGATTTTTAAGGCAAATGCCTATATTATGATTTTCGACAAGGATTTGTATAAAAATGACTTTGGCTATTTTACGGCCTATTACAAAGATTTGTACAAAATGATTTTCAGTAATATTTTTATACTGATATTATATTGATGAAATTTATTAGACTTTATGAATTCACTCGGCGTTATCGCTGACCTTTTCTTTTAACATGTTTTATCTCAGGTACTTGAAGGTAATTCTCGGGAAGACGACAAGAATTCATGGCCCGCACTTAAACAATATTTTCCATTCAAATACTTTGTAAAACTTTGTATGAAATATAATGACTTGGGACCGATGTAACTTTGATGTTTATGAATGGAAATGATTTATTATTAAACGACGCGATTTTTATGCGTTGTCTATGATGTGAGTAATGTGCTATCCCGTAACACCAACGAGTCTTCCGCTGTATTGAGTTGTATAAAATTTGGGGGTGTTACATACCTTGTGTTCGATAAGCATTTATATGTATCCATATACATATGTGACAGATGCTTTCTGATATAAGTATTCCTTGGATTCTGGATTCTTTCTATTCTAAACCCTAAAAGTATTTGACGAAGGAGTGACAATGAGGTAACTACAATCCTGCAAGTGCAAATTGTCAATAAGAAGTATTATCCGAAAGAAGACTCGATAACTAGTTAGTTTTTGATATCCAAGGAAGAAAAGATGATATTAGTATCACCCGTTGGATTGGAGGAGCCAAATTAATTAGCTTTAGTATTTACAATTGTAAGTGAAGATTTCAATAAGAAGATAGCACTTCGTCAGTTATCTTGGTAAATTCTTTATGCTCAACCTATTGAGATAAAAAGAAGTACATAAGATTGCTTGATAAAACTTCAAATATTTCTTAGAAAGATGATCGAGTAGATGAAAGAAGAACTCCGCTATCTAATGATAAAAGGAATTAACCTCGAGACATTCACGAGGAAATTTCAAGAGTTAGTAGAGTTAGATCTTATTTCGTAGAATGATAAAAGCCTCCACGAGAAGATTTTATCATGGAATTATGTCATGGAATTTCATCTGAAATTCTATTAAGAAGACTCCATCAAAAGACTTTGTTAAAAAAGTTTATTAAGGAATTTTATCGAAGATTTTGATGAATATTAACACTTCCAAAATCCTAATATATTGGAAAAAGTCATTAACCTTTACCCAAAGAGTTGATGAACAAGGTAATTAAGCACAATCTTGTGCAAAAATTGGAAAAATCTATTAAAATCTTAGGCGTAAACCCGGCGGTGAAAGAACGTCCATAGATTATAGTAAACTGGAACTTAGGATTCTAAATCCAACCTACGGTGAATATGATGGAAATTTTCTTCTGTCTAAGAAATGCACTATGCATCACACAGAACTTTACACCATCTGGTGTCGGATTTTCAACATAATAGGTCGTTGGATTAGGAATTTTAAGTGCAAGAGGCCTTATAAGCTATATGTTCGGTAAAATTTTCATGTATCATATATACATGTTGTAATAAATAAAATACCATCTTCTATTTTAACACCATTCGTCTCTATAAATCGTATTCTTAGATATTATATACTTGGAAACGCTAGAATATTTGTTTATATTCACGTTATGTCGGAAATTTCTAAGTCAATGATTTACATCCTATTTATTTGATTGAATTAGGACGCTTCTTTAGTCAAATGAATAAATTAAAATCACCAAATTTATGATTTATTCCTTGCATAAAGTTGGACGTATCTTTATGTTAGTAAGAATTTATAAATGGACTTAAAGATATTCGATATAAGACAAATACAGACTTAATATACTTGGAAACGCGAGGATTTTGCTCATCTCTGTTTTATGACATTACTCTATATCTAAATCTCAGGACGAGATTTCTTTAAGAGGGAGAGACTGTGACGATCCTCAAATTTCACTTATGTATCATATGTTATGATTGTATTAATATGAAATTTTGACTAGAAATTTTTGCTTTTGTGCCTTACTTGCTAAGATGAATGTGTTCTCCCAACCTAAACTACAACTACAACATATTCCGATATGTTGTAAACATAATGTATATATCAAGTCTAAGTTCTAAAAGTATCTAATAAGTACATTATGAATAAGAACATCTCGAATATAACTATGATGCCCTAAATTCCATTAGAAACCCTATAATCCCTTTAAATGAGCTATAAACTCAAGAATGCTAAACTATGGATGGATATACATATGAATAAGTCATTATGGATTATAAACATGTTGTAATCT
Organism: Glebionis coronaria; assembly: GCA_025667525.1. Classification (NCBI taxonomy): domain Eukaryota; kingdom Viridiplantae; phylum Streptophyta; class Magnoliopsida; order Asterales; family Asteraceae; genus Glebionis; species Glebionis coronaria. The sequence goes on from CM046878.1 coordinate 365,952,541, forward strand.
ATACTTTGAAGATATAATAATATTTAAGAATGGTAAGAACAAACTATACAAAGCTAAGTACAAGTAAATGTACATAATAGTCTAGATCATCACCTAGAAACCCTTGGTAAACAATATTTCAAGCAATATAACTACATAATATATATGTACAAGTATCAAATACAATATACTAATAATAATATATCATATAAAGGAAAGGTAATTGATCACAAAATATTAATATTCACTAATCCAAAACTAATTACAAATTAAGACCTAGTAACCAAGATTAGCATATAAAATCCATTTCACATTGAATTAGAGTCTATTTTTTGCAACTAATTATAAAACTCAACTATGTATCATATTAATATTTTACATTTATTTCAATACAAGTTACAAGTTAATAAAGCATAAGGTACAAGTTATCAAAGCAAATGATCTTAAGCTCCCATAATTATACATAGGTTATGATTACCCTATGTAAACCCTTAAACTAAGAATGTAGAATCCCTAGAAGTCATAAAAATACTATATAAGACCTAGAATAAGCTTACATTATGATGTAAAACCGGCATATAAATACCATGAACAGTACACCACGTAAACATACGAACAAATTAAAACTTTCCATTTATGTACATATACACGTGTCACGAACATTAATTACGAGAAACTACGTATATTATTAATACACGATGATTATTACGTATAATAATTAAATCACGAACATTTAAGAACACGAACGAACACGAATAATACTTAAACATGAAAAAGGCCGGGTTTACCCTTTTGGGCCTTGGTGTTTGAGGCAAACAAAGAAGGGAAGGGGCCCAGCCCACTTTTGAAAATAACTAGTCACATTAATCTACAGGGATTTCATAATACAGAGTTTTAAGGAAAAAATAAAAACCCTAGCCCCCTTGTGTCTTTTAGCCGCGTCAACCACTTCAACCAACAAGGACGATTTGTCTAATTTTGATCTTGAGTTCATACGTATACGTGTTCGTGTTCTATTCCTTTTCCATTCACGCATTCGGTATAAAACATAAACCTTCATCTTTTTATTTATTTTTATTTAATTATGTTCATGTATGTTTGATCTATTAAAACATAATTAAAACATGTTGGTAAGAATTAATAAAACAAGGTTCTGGTTTGTTTGGGTTATTTTGTTCGGCCACGCACCAACCGAGACCAACCATGGTCTCGGCGCTGGCTTTGGTTCACCAACCGAGACCCCTAAGGGGCTCGGTTTGGTATGTGGTGTTCGAAGAGCATGGGGACCGAGACCCCATTCGGGGCTCGGTGGTGTTCTCGGGCAGAAAGGGAAACTCCGGCGCAAGCCGGGGTGTGTGAGTATGTTTCGGACGCAGCACCAACCGAGAGCTTAGGCTCTCGGTGTGGAGGTGCGGTTTGGAAGTTGCACGAGAACGGGGCCACGACCTTCGGGCTGTGGTACCCGGTTGGTTTAAAGTCACGGGTTAGGGTTCGGGAATTTATAAAAGTTAACATGCTCATTTGTTAATTTAATCTATTTTAAATACATGTATAATTAAATTAAGAATATAAGTTAGGTTATTTTATTTAATGAAATAAAACATGATATAACCTAAGTAGTTTATTTAGGCTAAATTAAATTAAATTAAGACTTAGGTTTATTATTAAAATTTATAATACATGTTATAACCTAAGTATTTTACTTGACTTAATTTAATTAAAATCATATAAGGTAAAGTTTATTATTAAACCATGATACTTTATTAATTAATAAACCATGTACTATTATTTTTAATTAATAATCATTTTAACCTAAGTATTTAATTTAATAAACTTTACTAATAAATCATCATGACATAATGTATGACTAATAATCACAAGCTTATATTTTAGACTTATTAGTCCACCTTATTTCTATTTATGGAAACTTTATATTTTAGGAAACTAACTATTTTTAGAAACTTTCTATTTCAGTAAACTTACTATTTTTAGAAACTTTCTATTTTTAGAAACTTACTATTTTTGGAAAGTTTCTATTTTTGGAAACTTTCTATTTTTGGAAACTTTCTATTTTTGGAAACCTACTATTTTTAGAAAGTTAACTATTATTACACTACAAGTATAGTAATACAAAAATACATGAAAATACATAATTAGAAGACATGTAAAACAAAAATTAATACAGTATACATTTAAAACAGTAAAACATAGCAAGAACATATAAAATGAGTTAAGTGTGGAAACCTTGGTTTCCTCGATCTTTTAGCTACTAGGAATGCATCATGTTCATATGATTAGATAATCAAAGCAGAATTAGAACACGACACATTAACAAGGTGTTTGGACACAATGAACATGAATTAAAACAAATGGATTGTTCATTATATTAATAAAAAACAATCACTAGGTGTGTGTACATTGAATCCCACACCTAGTCGACACACGCTTTAGGTTTACATTGTATATGAAAGTTATGAATAAACCTAATACCCTTGGTTCCTTTTATAGTGTAAGGATTAGGGTTTACAAGAGATAATATCAAATAAACATGCATATCTTCTATTTAAATAAACTAATACAAAATATATTCTGCATACTTATCTAAATAGAAGCTTCCAACAACTTTGTCAATGTTTCTGTCAATGCTTGGATTGCATGTGACAATGCTTGGATTGCACTTGACAATTCTTGCTTCTGTCAACGCCTGATTTGTTCTTGACAACGCCTGGATTACACTTGTCAACGCTTAGACAAATGCCTTCATGTTTTCTTCGTTTTTAAGTTTCTGCCACATCAACTTTTTAACCCAACAATCTTCCCCTAGTTGATGTCGGCAAAACTCTTTGTGTATCTCTTGTAAGTTGTACATCATCTTCAAATTGCTTCCCCTCAAATGTAGCATGTATGTCTTCCCCTTTTAGTCACATCAACAGGGAAGTAAACAATGTATGCAATCTTGAAGATTCTCCAAATGTAAGCTCTGTGTAATGATTTTGAAGAAAAACAAATAAAATATTCTTGATGTAGAAGTAGAATAACCCAACCTTGTGTTCCATGTCTTGCACTATCAATGTGATAAAGAACTTATACTGATGATTAAATATAAGTAGACCTCGATCCCTTGTCAATATTCTCATCCTTTGTGAGACACTGAGCATGATAATGTAACTTCTTCAAGTGTTATGACAAGTCTTCGTCACCAACCGTGTAAGCATGAACAAGTTATCTTCAAACCAATGGGATCAATCCATGATTTAATGATATGATAAAACACAAACTCGCGAAAATCTTCTTCGAACATCAAACTTACCATAAGAATTCTTCCCCTTAAGCCAACACCTTTCATGACGAATTTTAATGAAATAACATCTTCATACCATATGTAAAAGGATTTGACGGATAACTCTTTCACAAGGCTACCCCGATTACATAATCTAATATCCATCAAATTCCTCATGAATAGTTGCTAACTCGCATTAAAATCATTAATCCCTTGTAAAATATCCGAGCCATAAATATCAACTTGATATTCTAAATAAAAATGGAGATTCAATGTACCTTTGCGTGTAAATACCTCCTTTTTGTGTGCTAAAAACGTATCAATTTTCTCAAACAGCAGCTATTCTTTTGTTACCCGAGAACCTCCATTGTCCAATATCTCTGTCATGTGTATTGCCCAATATCGGACAAAACGTATCAACGCTTGGTCAAACATTTCTCGGACTACTCATGTCAACGCCTTTTATCAGCGTTTGACTTATTCTTGTCAGCGTCAAATTAACAAACATCAGCGTCAACCATATACCTTGTCAGCGTCCACTTCAAATTGTGTCAGTGACTTGGCTTCAATCACTGACATCACTATGACTATAACCCTTTGATAATGCATCAATATAAACTTGACGTAAGCCTGGGACCACAAATAAGCCATGCATATTGCCTCGTGTGAAAACAAATTAGCAATCAAAATATTATCCTTCAAAAAATCTCGCATGCAATAACCAAAAGAGTAGGAAGGAATGATAGAATATTTTTCCAATGATATACCAAGCTAATTATCACGTGAAGATCTTGTAGAAATAAATCCCTAAAAATCAGCAACTAACATTTGTACTCCCAATATTCTCGTATCAATGAACTAGAATAATGCAAGTGATAAGCAGAAAATCATACCCACGAGACAAGTCAATAAACCATAGAATGCAATTCCAAAATTTTATTAATAATATTGTAACACGTCTTTGCCTTGTAGATGACATTAAACAACAAAGCTGAGCACATCCTCCTTTTAACAGCAACATGAGAATCAATTCAAGAGCAACATCTGGTCTTATACGTCATATTCTCTTTTATTGACAAGACAAAACTTTTTTTTTAACTGCAATCCTTAGCCCACCTCTTTACTTTGCACAAAACGTTTATACTTCATGCACCATGGACCACAAATACTTTGCATAGATTAGGGATCATAATCTGGTCCCTTATTGGGCACACGTTCCAACCATCATACAGTGTTCATGCCAGTTTCACCATGCATCATGATCTGCTGCTACAAGCTTTCTTTTTACATTACATACCATATATAATTATCATTCTAGGGTTTATACCTAAAACCCTAAAAACTAATCTTAGATCACAGCAACTTCGATCTAGGGTTTTGGATAAAACCCTAATACATGTATCTCCACCGAATCATCCCAAATCTTCTTGTTTTCTGTGATAGAATCGATCCTATGGTTTATAGAAACCCTAATATCATAACAAGAAAAATAGAAAACCGAAAGACATCTCTCTGCAGCCAACTTCGACTGATAATATCTTGTTCATAAGACCTCAGATCGAAGATCCCTTCGGTGATATCCAAGACACAAGTGCCAAGAATCTACAGTCCAAAAATCACGAAGATCCAACGGTTAACGAAGGAGAAAACGTATTTTGAACATGGATGTCCACAGAAAACTGCATATACTCACTGCTGACTTTGACGCCTAATAACTTTTTCTTGGGGATAAAACTCGACAATCACTCTGGTGGATGTCTAGATATATGTGTATAGAACACACACAAGAAATTCGTGACGATCCAACGGTCCAATCAAAAGTTACGACCTTCTGAATATTGCTGCGCACACAAAACGTCTAAGAAAACCCTAGACGGATTTTTCTTTTCTTCACGATACACGAACACCTTGTTGGTCCTAGCATCACGAGCCACGAGGCTCTGATACCAACTGTGGAAACCTTGGTTTCCTCGATCTTTTAGCTACTAGGAATGCATCATGTTCATATGATTAGATAATCAAAGCGGAATTAGAACACGACACATTAACAAGGAGTTTGGACACAAAGAACATGAATAAAAACAAATGGATTGTTCATTATATTAATAACAAACAATCACTAGGTGTGTGTACATTGAATCCCACACCTAGTCGACACACGCTTTAGGTTTACATTGTATATGAAAGTTATGAATAAACCTAATACCCTTGGTTCCTTTTATAGTGTAAGGATTAGGGTTTACAAGAGATACTATCAAATAAACATGCATATCTTCTATTTAAATAAACTAATACAAAATATATTCTGCATACTTATCTAAATAGAAGCTTCCAACAACTTTGTCAATGTTTCTGTCAATGCTTGGATTGCATGTGACAATGCTTGGATTGCACTTGACAATGCTTGCTTCTGTCAACGCCTGATTTGTTCTTGACAACGCCTGGATTACACTTGTCAACGCGTAGACAAATTCCTTCATGTTTTCTTTGTTTTTGAGTTTCTGCCACATCAACTTTTTGACCCAACAATCTTCCCCTAGTTGATGTCGGCAAAACTCTTTGTGTATCTCTTGTAAGTTGTACATCATCTTCAAATTGCTTCCCCTCAAATGTAGCATGTATGTCTTCCCCTTTTTGTCACATCAACAGGGAAGTAAACAATGTATGCAATCTTGAAGATTCTCCAAATGTAAGCTCTGTGTAATGATTTTGAAGAAAAACAAATATAATATTCTTGATGTAGAAGTAGAATAACCCAACCTTGTGTTCCATGTCTTGCACTATCCATGTGATAAAGAACTTATACTGATGATTAAATATAAGTAGACCTCGATCCCTTGTCAATATTCTCATCCTTTATGAGACACTGAGCACGATAATGTAACTCCTTCAATTGTTATGACAAGTCTTCGTCACCAACCGTGTAAGCATGAACAAGTTATCTTCAAACCAGTGGGATCAATCCATGATTTAATGATATGATAAAACACAAACTCGCAAAAATCTTCTTCGAACATCAAACTTACCATAAGAATTCTTCCCCTTAAGCCAACACCTTTTCATGACGAATTTTAATGAAATAACATCTTCATACCATATGTAAAAGGATTTGACGGATAACTCTTTCATAAGGCTACCCCGATTACATAATCTAATATCCATCAAATTCCTCATGAATAGTTGCTAACTCGCATTAAAATCATTAATTCCTTGTAAAATATCCGAGCCATGAATATCAACTTGATATTGTAAATAAAAATGGAGATTCAATGTACCTTTGCATGTAAATACCTCCTTTTTGTGTGCTAAAAACGTATCAATTTTCTCAAACAGCAGCTATTCTTTTGTTACCCGAGAACCTCCATTGTCCAATATCTCTATCATGTGTATTGCCCAATATCGGACACAAGTATCAACGCTTGGTCAATCATTTCTCGGACAACTCATGTCAACGCCTTTTATCAGCGTTTGACTTATTCTTGTCAGCGTCAAATTAACAAACATCAGCGTCAACCATAAAACTTGTCAGCGTCCACTTCAAATTGTGTCAGTGACTTGGCTTAAATCACTGACATCACTATGACTATAACCCTTTGATAATGCATCAATATAAACTTGACGTAAGCCTGGGACCACAAATAAGCCATGCCATATTGCCTCGTGTGAAAACAAATTAGCAATCAAAATATTATCCTTCCAAAAATCTCGCATGCAATAACCAAAAGATTAGGAAGGAATGATAGAATATTTTTCCAATGATATACCAAGCTAATTATCACGTGAAGATCTTGTAGGAATAAATCCCTAAAAATCAACAACTAACATTTGTACTCCCAATATTCTCGTATCAATGAACTGGAATAATGCAAGTGATAAGCAAAAAATCATACCCACTAGACAAGTCAATAAACCATAGAATGCAATTCCAAAATTTTATTAATAATATTGTAACACGTCTTTGCCTTGTAGATGAAATTAAACAACAAGTATGAGCACATCCTTCTTTTAACAGCAACATGAGAATCAATTCAAGAGCAACATCTGGTCTTATACGTCATATTCTCTTTTATTGACAAGACAAATCCTTTTTTTTAACTGCAATCCTTAGCCCACCTCTTTACTTTGCACAAAACGTTTATACTTCATGAACCATGGACCACAAATACTTTGCATAGATTAGGGATCATAATCTGGTCCCTTATTGGGCACACGTTCCAACCATCATACAGTGTTCATGTCAGTTTCACCATGCATCATGATCTGCTGCTACAAGCTTTCTTTTTACATCACATACCATATATAATTATCATTCTAGGTTTTATACCTAAGACCCTAAAAACTAATCTTAGATCACAGCAACTTCGATCTAGGGTTTTGGATAAAACCCTAATACATGTATCTCCACCGAATCATCCCAAATCTTCTTGTTTTCTGTGATAGAATCGATCCTATGGTTTATAGAAACCCTAATATCATAACAAGAAAAATAGAAAACCGAAAGACATCTCTCTGCAGCCAACTTTGACTGATAATATCTCGTTCATAAGACCTCAGATCGAAGATCCCTTCGGTGAGATCCAAGACACAAGTGCCAAGAAACTACAGTCCAAAAATCACGAAGATCCAACGGTTAACGAAGAAGAAAACGTGTTTTGAACATGGCTGTCCACAGAAAACTGCATATACTCACTGCTTACTTTGACGCCTAATAATTTTTTCTTGGGGATAAAACTCGACAATCCCTCCGGTGGATGTCTAGATATATGTGTATAGAACATACACAAGCAATTTCATGACGATCCAACAGTCCAATCAAAAGTTATGACCTTCTGAATACTGCTGCGCACACAAAAACGTCTAGGAAAACCCTAGAGGGATTTTTCTTTTCTTCACGATACATGAACACCTTGTTGGTCCTAGCATCACGAGCCACGAGGCTCTGATACCAAGTGTGGAAACCTTGGTTTCCTCGATCTTTTAGCTGCTAGGAATGCATCATGTTCATATGATTAGATAATCAAAGCGGAATTAGAACACGACACATTAACAAGGTGTTTGGATACAAAGAACATGAATTAAAACAAATGGATTGTTCATTATATTAATAACAAACAATCACTAGGTGTGTGTACATTGAATCCCACACCTAGTCGACACACGCTTTAGGTTTACATTGTATATGAAAGTTATGAATAAACCTAATACCCTTGGTTCCTTTTATAGTGTAAGGATTAGGGTTTACAAGAGATAATATCAAATAAACATGCATATCTTCTATTTAAATAAACTAATACAGAATATATTCTGCATACTTATCTAAATAGAAGCTTCCAACAACTTTGTCAATGTTTCTATCAATGCTTGGATTGCATGTGACAATGCTTGGATTGCACTTGACAATGCTTGCTTCTGTCAACGCCTGATTTGTTCTTGACAACGCCTGGATTACACTTGTCAACGCTTAGACAAATGCCTTCATGTTTTCTTCGTTTTTGAGTTTCTGCCACATCAACTTTTTGACCCAACATTAAGAATATACAAGAACCAGTAACATACTCAGTAAACAGATAACTCATACATGTCCCTTATTTATGTAGCACTAGTGAGGTCGGAGTAGGAATTTTCATCCTTTCACCTTTCCTCGTTCACTTGACATAAGGTACGAATATTCTGTCCTTCAGTATGGAGATTCTCTTTCCTTATTAGGATTCCCCGTTTGCAGCCAACTGGTTACCCCAAGTATTTTTTATATGTTTTGATTGCTTATGTTTAGTTTTAAATGCCTAAGCCATATACATGCATGCCATGTCATCTAGTTATAGAGGTACCATAACCATAACATTGGAGGCACCAGTGTTATGACTTCCCCACAGCAGAGTGATTGCTCTTGGCGTCCCTTTACAGTTTTAGCCATTTATTTATATTATCATGTGGGGCGTATGGGTGCATCCTAGTTACACGTTTTACTGGATTTTCATGTTGAATGTGGTGTGTGCCTTGCATCCTTCACAAAGAGTTGATCCCTCCTACCCAGACTAATAGAGGCATCCCCTCTAATTGCTTGATGAGGTCACTCCTCTATGTATTCATGCACGGTGAACCTCATGACATATATGGCTATTGGCTAATTAATATACTATTTTTATATAAAAACATAAGTCTTTTCAAACTATAAAACCAGTTTATGAACATATTCCAGGTTATCTAGGACTTATATATTTACGTTGCTATTAGTCTTGTTATGCTTATGCCATTTCATATTATGATTGTATATCTGTTCACTAGGAGTTTTGCTCAACCGTTTTCCTTTTCGTGTTCCTAAACGACAGGTACTCGGGGACGTACGTAGGACTTTGAGAGTATGTACATTGATGAGATGGCATTTACACATGATCTCATCGTTCTTTTCGGGCTTTAAATGCATAAAAATGTCATAAAATACCATATATATGCTTGTGTTTGTTTACTTGTGTATTTTAGGTATGGATATCGTGAAAAAGACAAAAGATCACAAGAATCAAGGAAAAACGAACACGAGAAACGAAGCCGTACAAAGAACCGGGCCCTAATCATGGAATTTTCATCAAATACCCTTGAAGACTTGAAGACAAAACAAGATTGATCCTCAATGAATGAAGAAATGACACTTAAAACCCTTGTATATTAATAATTACAAGTTTGGTCCCTTAAGTTTGTCAAAATTACAAAAAGGTCCTTCAACTATGAAGAAATGGCAAGATTAGTCCCTCAACAATTGAAAATTGCCAATTATGGTCCTTCATGAAGAGAAAGACACAATGAAGACCTTTGAAGATCAACTTTGTCCAAAAACAGCCCTTGAAATATTCAAAAATGACAAAAACAATCCCTTGAAACCCTTTTCCAAAACTTGGTGCCAAAAGTGACAAGTCATGGAAGTTATTATCAAAGCAAAATCGTTTTTAGGGCTTGAAAACATGAAATGCCAAAAATAACAAAAGACAAGGACTTAAAGTGCCAAGTTGAAAGATTCAAACCAGAATTGCGCCAAACACATGTGTTTCCCCCATTTTCGGATCTAAATGGTTACTATTCACCTTTCTTACAGCCCAGAAATTACCACCACATTTACTTGGGTAAAACCCAATTAAACTCACACACGCTTGATTCACATCACCCAAAACCTATCCCACTCACCAAATCCATTTCCCACGCCTGTGGTCCCAAACCCCCAATTCCCTCTCATCCAATAGCATCATTCCTTAGCCCCCAAGCATCATGACGTGTCCCAAATCAAAGGCTAAGGTTATTAGCTTACTCTCAAAGCAAAAACAAACGGCCAAGATCAAGAAAGGACAAAATGCACTCAAAACCGTTCAAGGGTATTTTAGAGATTTCTAGTGATTAGGGTTTTATGTTTAAGAGCCTAGAATGTTCATTAGGTCTCTATATAAGGAGCTCACAGAATGTGTGAAGCCCTTGTTCCAGTTTTCCTTACAAGCTTTTGTAATCCCTTTTATTTGAAATAAAAAGTTGTGTTTTTGTTTTTATACAATATAATTCCTTTTTTATTTACTTAAAGTTGGTGTTTGTTTATGAGGAAAACTGAGTTCCAAGTTTGTATTTTGGTGAAAGTGATTTGTGTTTCAAAAAGTGTTTTAGTTTTCTGAAATTTGAGAAGATTTTGGTTTGAATTTGATTCAAGGAATTGGTGTTTTAAGTTCATGTTATTGGTGTTAGGGTATAATAGAAAACGTGTTTTCTAAGTTTTTAAAAAGTTTTTGGAAGGTTTAAGTAAGAAGCAAAGAAAACAGTATCATATAGCTTGTTATTGGTTTGTTTCTTTTTGTTTGTTCTTAAACAAGTGTCAAGGGAGTGTTGATTCAGTTCAGCACCAGCCCGGGCTGGTAAGGAGGAGGGTTTTACACCCTCTAGGGTCTTGGAGGTTAAGACCCTAAGGTAAATCCTATTTACCTTTGAAAAAATTCAGAAAGTTTAGCTTTGTATGATCTTTGTTGAGTTTATGCTATAAGTGTGTTTTATCTGTTGAATTGGAGTTGTTTTGAGTTATTATGCATGTTGGATGCTAACTGGATCAGGTTGCATAGGTTTTAGAAAGATTGGTTTGATAAAAACGTTTTTAAAATAGTTAACAGGGTGTTTGGCAACAAGGATTAGCAGAGTAATAGTTGTTGATTCATGTTTTAAAAAGTGTTAGAAGGACTGATATAGGTTGAAATAGGTTTGTTATTAATTGGTGAGTAAAAATTGAACAAGTTTGGAGTGAATTTGGTGTGTTTAAAAGAGAAAAGCTAGCTATAAATCTGTTTTCACTTCCTGCTTGTATTTTCATGAGTTTTTGAGCTTTAATCTTTGAAAATTTGTGAGTAATAGGTGAATTTTGTTCTTGTTATTGCTTGTGTATTAATTGGTGAAGGTGTGTGCTTAATCTGAGCTACTGAATGTCACTAGATTTCTAGCTAATAACAAATCAACCACCAGACCTGTATGCTTTATCACAGAGACTTGCTAGGGGCATAGTGTGCATTTGTTTTATGATTTCTTGATTGCTAGGTGCTCTATCTTGATTGTACTGACTTCTTGTGCTCAAAGGAGCACAAGAGTGCCCCCTTGTTCCCAAATAATCATCAAATAAGCTTAAACCAAGCCCTCTTGGTCAATCCAAAAGCAAGAACACTTAAGCAATCTGCTTGTGTTCATAAAAAGTTGAACCTGTGTACGTTTTTGATTTCTAATCTTGTGCAAATCAGTGTCAAAAAGGTGAATTGGAGTGTGCTGTTAAAGCTATAGAGTGTCTGTTTGATTGGTAAAAAGTTTAAAAAATAAAAAAAAATATAAGAAGCAAAAAGGGGGTTAGCAAGACTCGAACCCACAATCCCCACACTCACAACACTCACACACTACCACTGCGCCCTAGGGTCTTTGACTGCTAGGGTGTGGTTTTGATTTATACTTAACCACGTTTTCTTTTTGCTTATTTATTAAGCCGTAGCACTTTTCATTTTTCCTAGCTTATTCTTTAAGCTTATTTTACTTTTCTTATTTTTCCTAGGTAAGTAATAGGTTTATAGATTTTTTAAAATTGGTTTCACTTTTTTCCTTTATTTTAATATTTTATAGGATTTAATTAATAGACGTTTTTTAATAAATCATTAAAAAATACCAAAAAGACTTTTAATTTTCAGGAAAAATAGTTTTTAGTTTTTAAAATATATTTTTGAGGTTTACATCTAATTTTGGTTTCAAAAACATTTATTTTTAATTTTATAATATTTTAAGGTTTTTAATAAACTTTAAAGATTTTTATAAAATTATTAAAAAAGGTTTAGAAGCTTTAATTTGTGTTTTTCTCTTAATTATATTATTTAGGATTTTTAGAAATTTTTTATTTCAAATTTTAGTAACTTTTTATTTTTAGCATTATTTTATTATTATTTTAATATTTAAATTTCAAAATTTTATTTTTCTTTATTTTTCATTTTTCTTAGGATCTTTATCATTAATTAGGACTATTTCCATTTTTAGAATATTTTTATAACTTTTAGATTTATTTTTATAATTATTTTAAGTTTAATTAGGTTTTAATCATTTTTAATCATTTTTAGAGTTTTAAAAATAGTTTTAATAGGTTTTAATTTTTAGAAAATTACTTTTTAGTCTTCTAATAATATAAGTTAAGTGATTATTCAATAAAATCATATTTTAGACATTTGAATTAGTTAAATTTAATTTTAGGGCTTTAATTAGCATTTAAAATTAATTATTTAATTAATAAAAGGTTTTAAAATATCTTTGTTGGATTTTTATCTTTATTTATATTATTTTAGACTTCTTTTTAGTCTTTTTAATTATTAATTTTGTTTTTAGTTTAATTTTTAATTTTTGTGTTTTTTTTTCTACGGTTTTACGTTTTCGTCGTAGTTTAATTTTAACGTAACCGTCTTTAATCTTCTCATCCCCATTCTCTTAATATTAATCTCAAATAAATACAAGTTAATTCACACACAAATACCTCCTTGGGAAACGAATCTTTTCTCTCATTTTATTTGATTGTGGGTCATTACTAGTGTTGATTTTTCCTAAATTCATCACTCGATACTTACCGCTCATATACGTTCTTTTGTTTTCCTAAACAAGAGTCGTGTTTTATCCTACAATCATTTTTTGGCGCCGCTGCCGGGGAGGTGTGTCGTGTCTTAATTTGGAAACTTTTGTTTTTGATATTATCCATAAATAGTATTTGTGTTAAGTGGAACTCCCTTAACACGTATTATCGGTTTTCTTGGTTTTTCTTTGTGAATATTATTAATATATTGTATTAAGTATCACAACCAAAATACAATATCTCCAAAAGTGTGAAAACACAACCTTAATTGGGATTTGATCTCCTAATTATTGTATTCGAATCTCAAACAAAAAGAAAAGGCAAAAATAGATAAATACTTTCGTGAAGCTCGATTTTGAAAGATGCGAACTATAAGGTGGGTATAAGGCGGGTATTATAAAATATACCCTAAGGAAAAAGGCTCTTAAGTGCTTCGCGCCGCCTCGTTTCCCCGCTTGCTTGTGAGTATTTTGAGATTGAAGGCTAATCGAGGGTTTTGCCGCCCAAAGTATTAATACGTATACTATATTTGCTTGGTTTCTTTGTGATTAAACCCCCGTGAACAATTTGGTTTTCACCAAAGTTCTAAAGTCATTCGAAGGCGTTCACTCCACGTGATCGTTTTCATTCCTTTGAGGCTTCTTTAATCAAGAGTTTGATTCGAGGAGAGATTTTGTAGATTGTTGTCTACGAAGATACACCCAAATCCAAAAAAATTAAATATCATCAAAAACACAAAAAAATTGAAAATCCACAAAACAACCAAAAAGAATCTTCTTTGCTCACCTCCCATTCTTCGTGAAGTTTATGATCACTCGTAACCAAGCTAAACGAGCTCGTAAACGTCTTCAAAAGCAAGCAAGTCAAGGATCGTTGATTGTTGAAGAACCTCCAATTGTTGAACCTATTGTAGAACAAGAAGTCGTCATGGCTAATCGTACTATGATGGAGTTGCTACAAGCACCCACCGAGGGTTTTGGAGAGGCAATTGTTATTCCCGCCATCCTTGCGGAGAATTTCGAGATTAAGACGGGTTTAATGTCGATGCTACAAGCAAACAAGTTTCGAGGTCACGAGAAAGACAACCCGCATTACCACATTAGGAATTTCAACCGTCTCACCGCCACTAGCAAATTCAAAGATGTTCCGCATGACGCCATTAAGATGATGTTGTTTCCATATTCGTTGGATGGACCCGCAAAAATTTGGCTCGAGAAAGAACCGCCAAATTCGATTTTGACATGGGCCGATCTCGTTTCTAAGTTTGTGAACAAATTTTTTCCACCATCGAAAACAACACACTTAAAAAATGAGATTTCACGATTTGTGCAACGTAACAATGAAAGCTTTTCAATGGCATGGGAACGATTTAAGGAGATGTTACATGAATGTCCTCACCATGATTTTTCGGAATTACATCAAATAGATACTTTTTATAATGGGCTTAATGATCATGAACGAGATTATTTGAACGCCGCCGCGGGTGGTAATTTTTTGTGCAAGACGACAAATGAGGCTTTACAAATCATTGAAAATCGATCTAAGGTTTATAGCCCTCGTAACACACCGAGTGTTGCCAATATGGGTTCGTCATCGTCATCACAATCGTCTCGTAGCATTAACGCCTTACATGATGAAGCTAATGAGGAAAATCGGTTTTTTGATAGATTTGCTAATCTAATGTCCCATTGGAAGGCTCAAGAAGCTTCCAATTCCGCTTCGGTTAAAGCGGTTGCTAAGAGTTGTTTATCGTGTGGAGGAGCTCATGATCTTTCCGAGTGTATTACCGCGGATGGTAACACTTCGAGTGCTTATGTAGCAACGGGAACTTACAACCAAAACGGCCAAGGTTCCCGCCAAAATCAAGCTCCACCAAATCAAAATGCTAACAATTATCGAAACAACAACCAAGGTAATTACCAAGGCAACACACGCAATTACAACAAAGGGAATTATCAAAGTGGGAATGGACAAATCTCTAATCAAAACCAAAACCGTGATTTTCAAAACACTACACAAGGTTTTCAAAATGCTCACACGAAAAATTTGCAAGGAGAATTTTTAGATTATGCTAAAGCAAATGATGCTAAATTTGATAATATGCAACGTGAGATGATTAGCTTAAGATCCGAATTGAAAAACGAGCTTAAAAATGAACTTGCTAATGAACTTAAAACTCATGCAAACAAAATGGAAGGAAATGTCCAACGTCTTCAACAAAACCAACAAAAGATGGAATTAGGACAACATGAGATTAAGCAAGAGTTATTGAAAGCGGATGCTAGGCAATCAAAATTTGAGGACCGAATGGCTAAAATGTTTGAAGCTATCATGTGTAAACCCTCTTCTTCGGGTGGTCTTCCTAGTGATACCATTAACAACCCGAGGGGAGAATTGAAGGTTGTTGCTACACGAAGTGGTAAAACTTTCAAGGAACCAATCTCTCGTCCAAGTACTTCTACGGAGAAGGAAATCGAGAAAGAACCCGAGGTGATGGTCGAAAAGGAGCACATTACAATCCCACGAAGTACCGCTCAAACCACACCTACGGTTACACCAATACCAATTATGGAACCCGAGATTCCAAGGCCGTTGCCTAATGACCAACCCACACCACCTTTACCTTACCCTTCAAGACGAAACAAAGAGAAAGCACAAGAACGGAACAATTATCAATTTGAGCTATTTATGAAAATGTTTCGTGATTTGCATTTTAACATAAGTTTTGCCGATGCTTTAATCATGATGCCTCGATTCGCCGCAAACTTCAAAAGTATGCTAAACAACAAAGAAAAGTTACAACAATCGTCTAGTTGTTCATCGGTTTTTCTAAGCCGCATACCACAAAAAGTCGGTGATCCCGGTAAATTTTTGATTCCGTGTGCTATACAAGATATGGAGGAATGCTACGCCTTGGCCGATCTTGGTGCTAGTATTAATTTAATGCCTCTCGAGATTTTCAAATCGCTTTCGCTTCCGGCTCTTACTCCTTCGAACATGTCCATCGAGATGGCCGATCATTCTACGATCATGGCATGTGGAGTAGCCGAGGACGTTTTCGTTAAAGTCGGAAAGTTTTACTATCCCGTTGACTTTATCGTTGTAGACATTCCTATCGATCGAAAAGTTCCTCTCATTTTGGGTCGTTCATTTTTGGATACATCACGAGCACTTATCGATGTTCATGCTCGAAAAATCACCCTTTGTTTCAATGAAGAAGAACTTGTCATCAATGCAACACAAAACTCCGATCTTTCTCATGTATATTCTATTGCAACTTTAAACCATGGTGACTCGACCAATGTCGTTTGCAAAGAATTTTCACCAAGAGTTTTAGGGAATGTCTCCAAAAACAATTTACCATTTCCTCCGTCGGTGGAGGTTATGAGTGCTAAGCCTACAAAGAGGAAACCATCAATACTTGAATCGAAAAATCCTTCACCTTCATTCTTGAAAAGTGTTGATAAATTGCCGGTTTCTACGGAAGATCTTTCGGATGATGAATATGTTGGCCCCGATGGGGAGGTTTTCTTCGTCGATAAACGTTTTGAGAACTTGCCACCACCAAAACCAAAACGGTTTCAAAATGTGAGAATTTTTAGTGTGACTAACATCGTCTTAGAAACACCGAATATTTTCGACATAATCAAAAAGGGTTTTCATAAGGAGAGTTTAAAAGATAACAAAGAAAAAGATCTTAAATGTGATTTAATTGATTTTTCTACAAATCTAACTCCGTCATCACACCGTGATTTGAGTGCTACAAACTCGTCTACTCCTTTTGACGATGTTTTGTGTGGTTCTAGTATGGGGGAAGCCCCTTATGTTCCCTCATCCTTGTCCACCGAGGACGAGATATTCGATCCCGGAATTTCATATAAAGGGAAATCTCGGTCTTCCACCGATGCAATAAATGGAAACTATATCTATTTGCTTGGTGCGAGTCTACCTCGAGTAGCTCAAACGTTTGTCTTACCAATTGTCCCACCCTTCTATTTCTCATCTATTTTCTTCAAACTCTTTGAGTTTATGGCACATGTTGAAGTGGCGTTAATTTGTTTTTTCCATGAAAACGAGAACGCCATTTTCGACCCCGGTATTTTGCATCATCTAAGGACTTAGTCCTTTATACCGGTTGCTTTTTGGGCCTTGTTTATCATGTAAGCCCCATCAAAAATTGACCACACCATGATTTCCCTAAATGTTCACATTTTAAGGGGATCGAGTCGAGCTCATGACTCGGTAATCAAAAACGAGGTGCCTCGTGGGGGAGATCCCATGCTTATCTTTATGCTTATTGTTCACTAATAAGGGGACTTGTACCCTTCCAACTCGTTGTCTCGTGGTTGTTTGTGATTGTGTTATCTAGATCATCATCATCATCTACGATTGAAGACTCTCGTGTTCGTTTACGTGAGCCTCCATCATTCGTTTGAAGAAGTTTTTCACGAATCCATGACATATCCTTTATTGTTCTAACAATTATCTTTTAGCATAATTAATAAACGGCTTTAGATATATTGTTGATCACCCTTTCCATGCTAGATCCTAAGCATTCGATTCTTCGTCTCTAGTATGGGGGTGCTCCACCTTTAGACTCGAAACATTGAGGACAATGTTTACTTTTAGTATGGGGGGGTGAATAGGTACTTGCTTTGCTACGCCCTCGCGTTTTTCCAACTTTCAATATTTTGTTTTGCTAATAAGGCTAAAAATGGCCAAATTTTAAAATTTTTCTTATTTTTCATAAGTGTTTTTAAGACACGAATGTATATTTTCCGATGGGTAGAATAAGAGTTAATTTTTGACTTGATGGGCATTTGGAGCCATTTACATTCCTTAACCCGCTCAATTCAAGTTTTGCTAGACTTTTATATAAGGAGCTTTAAAACGCGAAAGTCTTAATTCATTCGAGTTAAGAACAAGAACTTTTCGCAAGTTCTTATAATTGATTCTAGAAAGTCACTTATCAAGGGAACTTTAAAACGCATTCTCTAAACTTGAAAAAGTCCAAGAAAGTGCAAGATCCTATAGGTGGCTTGAAAACCCAAAACTTTGATTTGATATAGTCTTAATGAAAGCTAATCCAAATTTGGCTTAATTTTGACTTGCATGGCTAAGTATTCACGAGTCTCTTTAATTAGAGGTCTTTAAATAGTGAAGAACGAGAAATGATAGAGTTAGACAAGTGATCATGCTAAACGTAGAACATGAAAGTGTTCTTTCAAAAACTCATATGTTTTTAATTGTGGCTTTTTCTTCCCATAAGATCAATGCATTAGGAATAAAACATAATTGCAATAAGTAAGGTCGTACGATTTGAAAGGTTACTTAGCCTCTAGCGCAAGATCGTTTAAAAGTTGCTCGGGGTTGAATAGAGTTCATAGCCAAGGCATAACTTATTGAAGCGGGACGCGAAGATTGGCGATCATCCAAAAAGGCCCTAACAAGGCATGAGGAGCTCTATTTTTGCTAAAGATCCAAAGATGATGTGAAGTATCATTATTCCAAAATCAATATGAAGGATCGAGACACACGACGAGAAGCAATTACTCCCCTAAAGAATGGAGAAAGTCTATCCAAAAAGACCCTAACAAGGTATGAGGATAAATATATCCAAGTCCGAAAAGGAGGCGGATCGTTGTATATCAAAATCCAAAGTAAAGATTGAAGAAAAATGATGAAGTCGTGGTCCTATATGAAGAATCTCTCAAAAACGTCAAGTGAAGAAATTCCAAATATATGAAGAGAAGACCATAATTTCGAGAACGTCTTCCCAAGATTTGAAGTATGAAGTACATGCCAAATATCGGTCCGAGAAAGGTCTCAAATCGTGAAACGAGTTATGCCAAGATATGAACTTAAGGAGATACACGAGAAGCCGTTTTAAAAGATTTTGTCCTTCGGCTAACTATTGATCAAATCGTGCTACTTTGCTTTCGGACTAATAACTACTCAAATAAGTCAATATGAATCACTTGTGATCCATGACAAATAGATAAAAAAATGCTAGTAACCCATTTCCTTTTATAATAACTAGGATTGCGGGGAGAAAAAGTATTACACAATTTGAACGTATGAGTAGTGTTAGCATTGTGACTTGTACCAACAATGATCTTGTTTTTGCACTTAGCATGGAATGTATGACAATCAAGGATGACGAAATTTACTCTAAGGGACATTAACTTGTTTCTATTCTTTGACCCTAAAAGTCACCTTTTGGTGATGAAAATCATACATTATGTCTTTACACATCATCGTAGTATGTTGCAAGTCTTTTACTTTTCAATAAAGGTTAATAAAATTGAACTTTGGTGATGCTTAGATACTTTATTCTAGCATTGCGTGAGGGCACGGCAATGGCTTAGTATGGGGGAGTGATGAGATGGCATTTATACATGATCTCATCGTTCTTTTCGGGCTTTAAATGCATAAAAATGTCATAAAATACCATATATATGCTTGTGTTTGTTTACTTGTGTATTTTAGGTATGGATATCGTGAAAAAGACAAAAGATCACAAGAATCAAGGAAAAACGAACACGAGAAACGAAGCCGTACAAAGAACCGGGCCCTAATCATGGAATTTTCATCAAATACCCTTGAAGACTTGAAGACAAAACAAGATTGATCCTCAATGAATGAAGAAATGACACTTAAAACCCTTGTATATTAATAATTACAAGTTTGGTCCCTTAAGTTTGTCAAAATTACAAAAAGGTCCTTCAACTATGAAGAAATGGCAAGATTAGTCCCTCAACAATTGAAAATTGCCAATTATGGTCCTTCATGAAGAGAAAGACACAATGAAGACCTTTGAAGATCAACTTTGTCCAAAAACAGCCCTTGAAATATTCAAAAATGACAAAAACAATCCCTTGAAACCCTTTTCCAAAACTTGGTGCCAAAAGTGACAAGTCATGGAAGTTATTATCAAAGCAAAATCGTTTTTAGGGCTTGAAAACATGAAATGCCAAAAATAACAAAAGACAAGGACTTAAAGTGCCAAGTTGAAAGATTCAAACCAGAATTGCGCCAAACACATGTGTTTCCCCCATTTTCGGATCTAAATGGTTACTATTCACCTTTCTTACAGCCCAGAAATTACCACCACATTTACTTGGGTAAAACCCAATTAAACTCACACACGCTTGATTCACATCACCCAAAACCTATCCCACTCACCAAATCCCTTTCCCACGCCTGTGGTCCCAAACCCCCAATTCCCTCTCATCCAATAGCATCATTCCTTAGCCCCCAAGCATCATGACGTGTCCCAAATCAAAGGCTAAGGTTATTAGCTTACTCTCAAAGCAAAAACAAACGGCCAAGATCAAGAAAGGACAAAATGCACTCAAAACCGTTCAAGGGTATTTTAGAGATTTCTAGTGATTAGGGTTTTATGTTTAAGAGCCTAGAATGTTCATTAGGTCTCTATATAAGGAGCTCACAGAATGTGTGAAGCCCTTGTTCCAGTTTTCCTTACAAGCTTTTGTAATCCCTTTTATTTGAAATAAAAAGTTGTGTTTTTGTTTTTATACAATATAATTCCTTTTTTATTTACTTAAAGTTGGTGTTTGTTTGTGAGGAAAACTGAGTTCCAAGTTTGTATTTTGGTGAAAGTGATTTGTGTTTCAAAAAGTGTTTTAGTTTTCTGAAATTTGAGAAGATTTTGGTTTGAATTTGATTCAAGGAATTGGTGTTTTAAGTTCATGTTATTGGTGTTAGGGTATAATAGAAAACGTGTTTTCTAAGTTTTTAAAAAGTTTTTGGAAGGTTTAAGTAAGAAGCAAAGAAAATAGTATCATATAGCTTGTTATTGGTTTGTTTCTTTTTGTTTGTTCTTAAACAGGTGTCAAGGGAGTGTTGATTCAGTTCAGCACCAGCCCGGGCTGGTAAGGAGGAGGGTTTTACACCCTCTAGGGTCTTGGAGGTTAAGACCCTAAGGTAAATCCTATTTACCTTTGAAAAAATTCAGAAAGTTTAGCTTTGTATGATCTTTGTTGAGTTTATGCTATAAGTGTGTTTTATCTGTTGAATTGGAGTTGTTTTGAGTTATTATGCATGTTGGATGCTAACTGGATCAGGTTGCATAGGTTTTAGAAAGATTGGTTTGATAAAAACGTTTTTAAAATAGTTAACAGGGTGTTTGGCAACAAGGATTAGCAGAGTAATAGTTGTTGATTCATGTTTTAAAAAGTGTTAGAAGGACTGATATAGGTTGAAATAGGTTTGTTATTAATTGGTGAGTAAAAATTGAACAAGTTTGGAGTGAATTTGGTGTGTTTAAAAGAGAAAAGCTAGCTATAAATCTGTTTTCACTTCCTGCTTGTATTTTCATGAGTTTTTGAGCTTTAATCTTTGAAAATTTGTGAGTAATAGGTGAATTTTGTTCTTGTTATTGCTTGTGTATTAATTGGTGAAGGTGTGTGCTTAATCTGAGCTACTGAATGTCACTAGATTTCTAGCTAATAACAAATCAACCACCAGACCTGTATGCTTTATCACAGAGACTTGCTAGGGGCATAGTGTGCATTTGTTTTATGATTTCTTGATTGCTAGGTGCTCTATCTTGATTGTACTGACTTCTTGTGCTCAAAGGAGCACAAGAGTGCCCCCTTGTTCCCAAATAATCATCAAATAAGCTTAAACCAAGCCCTCTTGGTCAATCCAAAAGCAAGAACACTTAAGCAATCTGCTTGTGTTCATAAAAAGTTGAACCTGTGTACGTTTTTGATTTCTAATCTTGTGCAAATCAGTGTCAAAAAGGTGAATTGGAGTGTGCTGTTAAAGCTATAGAGTGTCTGTTTGATTGGTAAAAAGTTTAAAAAATAAAAAAAAATATAAGAAGCAAAAAGGGGGTTAGCAAGACTCGAACCCACAATCCCCACACTCACAACACTCACACACTACCACTGCGCCCTAGGGTCTTTGACTGCTAGGGTGTGGTTTTGATTTATACTTAACCACGTTTTCTTTTTGCTTATTTATTAAGCCGTAGCACTTTTCATTTTTCCTAGCTTATTCTTTAAGCTTATTTTACTTTTCTTATTTTTCCTAGGTAAGTAATAGGTTTATAGATTTTTTAAAATTGGTTTCACTTTTTTCCTTTATTTTAATATTTTATAGGATTTAATTAATAGACGTTTTTTAATAAATCATTAAAAAATACCAAAAAGACTTTTAATTTTCAGGAAAAATAGTTTTTAGTTTTTAAAATATATTTTTGAGGTTTACATCTAATTTTGGTTTCAAAAACATTTATTTTTAATTTTATAATATTTTAAGGTTTTTAATAAACTTTAAAGATTTTTATAAAATTATTAAAAAAGGTTTAGAAGCTTTAATTTGTGTTTTTCTCTTAATTATATTATTTAGGATTTTTAGAAATTTTTTATTTCAAATTTTAGTAACTTTTTATTTTTAGCATTATTTTATTATTATTTTAATATTTAAATTTCAAAATTTTATTTTTCTTTATTTTTCATTTTTCTTAGGATCTTTATCATTAATTAGGACTATTTCCATTTTTAGAATATTTTTATAACTTTTAGATTTATTTTTATAATTATTTTAAGTTTAATTAGGTTTTAATCATTTTTAATCATTTTTAGAGTTTTAAAAATAGTTTTAATAGGTTTTAATTTTTAGAAAATTACTTTTTAGTCTTCTAATAATATAAGTTAAGTGATTATTCAATAAAATCATATTTTAGACATTTGAATTAGTTAAATTTAATTTTAGGGCTTTAATTAGCATTTAAAATTAATTATTTAATTAATAAAAGGTTTTAAAATATCTTTGTTGGATTTTTATCTTTATTTATATTATTTTAGACTTCTTTTTAGTCTTTTTAATTATTAATTTTGTTTTTAGTTTAATTTTTAATTTTTGTGTTTTTTTTCTACGGTTTTACGTTTTCGTCGTAGTTTAATTTTAACGTAACCGTCTTTAATCTTCTCATCCCCATTCTCTTAATATTAATCTCAAATAAATACAAGTTAATTCACACACAAATACCTCCTTGGGAAACGAATCTTTTCTCTCATTTTATTTGATTGTGGGTCATTACTAGTGTTGATTTTTCCTAAATTCATCACTCGATACTTACCGCTCATATACGTTCTTTTGTTTTCCTAAACAAGAGTCGTATTTTACTCCAATCATACATACGGATGGAAGCTATCTAGCCTTCATTACTTTATTCATTTCCATACATTACATTATTTCATTTCTTTTGGACATTGTTTAGTCCTTTCCTTTCAGTACTTATATTCATGTGTGTGAGCTTATGTTGGACTACCAATGTTTGATTCCGATATTTCCTTTTATGGTCATTTAATGTTTTCGACATTTACCTTGCATGCTTTGATGTCACGTCATAATTATCCTGTGATATTTCATTTATCAAAATGGGGTGTTACAATTATGGTATCAGAGCCAGGTTTCGACCTGTAGGCTCTAAAAACTTGACCTGGGACTAGTGGGTAGTCACCAGTGTCTTCCTAAAATTGACAGTTTGTTTTCATGCATTTGTTTCATGTATCAGTGTCACAGGGATTTTGACTAAGTAATGGTTGGTACAAGACTGGCCATATTTAGTTGCATGTGCTTTTATTTAGATTATTTGCTTGGTGAACCGCCGATAAGCGTTCACATTAGCTCATGTTATTTTTTTATTTTGATGAACCGACCCATAGGCGTTATCCTCGTCATGTCAATTTTGTTTTGGTGAACCGACCCATATGCGGTCACCCAAACTCATGTCATTTTTGTTGGTTATGCCTTCATACACTGTTTCATGCATAAAAAAATTTCATGTTTATATTATGTCTAGTCAGATTAATCATTGCATTTTTATTTTATACTGTCAGATGGTTCTCACACGTGAAGAAGAACAACTGAATGCAACAGTCCAAGCTGTTATTCAAGCTTTGCTTCCTCAACTAAGGAATGAGATTCGGGCCGAGGTGCAAGCCAACCATAATTAGCACCCTCACCAGAATCAGAATCGTCCTCCTCCACCTCCAGCTACCCTGATCACATGGCTGGAAAGGTTCAATAAGCAGCGTCCGAAATCATTCGAGCAGACTGACAGCCTAGCTGAGCCTGAGAGTTGGATCGCTCACATTGAGAAGATTTTCGACGCTATGGGATGCGACCATGTCTTTAACGCGAGGTTAGCTTGCTAAAAGTTCGAGGGAGACGTGCTAGCATGGTGGAAGGCACATAAGCAGCCAAATGGAGGCAAAGACTGGGTTACTGGCTTGAATTGGGCATAGTTTAAGGAGTTGGTTCTGGGTCAGTTTTTCTCGAAAGCTGAGCAGGATTGGCTCAAGAGGGAGTATCATGGCATTAGACAAAGAGCAGGGGAAAATAGCACCAAATTTATGCAGAGGTTCCTTCGACTGGCTGGTCCTTGGTACAGCAGTCGGGACTACAGAAGATATGCATATCACTTTCGCTGGGCTCTTCGTATTTATGTCGCCAATAATCTGGTGTATGCTACGTTTAATACTGTGGCACAGGTGGCAGACACAGCTCGTGAGTTAGAGATGCTGTAAGAGAGAGATGAGTTTGGAGAATCAGAAAGACCCGATAAGAGGTATATCTTTGTCATCAGCGGTGATCATTTCATTTAATTCAGTAAAGTACAAATATATATCATTCTCTATACAATTGCATCTTTCAGGCAGAAGACTGGGGACTGGTCCCAACCGGCCACTTAGCAGTAGAATCAGCCTAAGGAAAACGGTCAGACTCAGGACCGTTTTGCATCGGATAGGCGTGGCGGTAATGACAAGTACTGTAACAACGCCAACAACTCCAATAAGAGCAGGTCCCTAAATTACTCATTTCTATGTTATGTTGCTTTATGATTCATGAATTCTAACACTCCAGCATCCACTACCAGGAATACTGGAAATGAACGAGATCATGACCGCAGAGGTTCACAGCCCAACCATACAGCTTCATCTGGTATTACATCTTAAATTTTCTGCGTAGTCCTATTTGTATCCAATAATCATGTCTTATGCATACTTTCTAAAACAGGCTCCCAACCAGCAAAGGCACCTGTTGGAGGGTACACTCACCCTCTTTACACTACGCGCAACCGCAGACACCCAGGGCCGTGATGCCGTGCTAGCGATACTTGCTTCAAATGTGTCCAACCAGGCCACCAGATGAAGGATTGCCGAAAGGGTGAGAATAAGGGTACCTCTAGGCATGCTGACACCAAGCCACCTCCGACTACTAGACGCGTGTACACAACCACACGTGACCAAGCTAACAAGTCATCAGGTACCATCACTGGAATCTTGTTTATGTATGGTCAAGCTGCATGTGTTTTGTTTGACACGGGTGCGACTCATTCGGTCATATCTACTACTTAATCTAATTGTGTTAGGATATCCCCTATGCCACTAGAAAATGTCTTAAACATTTCCACGCCCCTGAGAGACTCTCTACGCATCACACATGGGTACATAGGTCTTCCCCTTGAGTTTGACGACATAATTCGTCTAGTTGATGCACTTCCATTAGATATGTGCGAATTCGACATGATATTAGGCATGGACTGGTTATCCAAACACCAAGTCACTATAGATTTCCATTCATATCGGGTTATTTTTGGTGATGTCAATGCACCAGAGTACATTCACAATGGTTTCATACCAGGGAAGTCTGTACAAATTATTTCAGCCTTGCAGGCACGTGCCTTACTATCACATGGTTGCGAGGGTTTCTTAGCTACTTTTCATGATTTTGTGACTGAATCTCCATCCCTTCAGGATCAGCCTATCGTGTCAGAATTCCCCGATGGGTTTCCTGAAGAACTTCCCAGCATACCACCTGCTCGTGAAGTAGAGTTTAATATTGAGCTTATTTCAGGAGCTGAGCCAATCTCCAAGGCTCCTTACCATATGACTCCTATTGAGCTTAAGGATTTAAAGGAACAACTATAGGAACTTTTGGAGCGAGGTTTCATCCGCCCTAGTACATCTCCATGGGGTGCACCAGTGTTTTTCGTGAAGAAGAAGGATGGCAGTATGCGACTATGCATTGATTACCGTGAGCTTAATAAGATCCCCATCAGAAACCGATATCCTTTGCCACGCATTGATGATCTGTTTGACCAATTGTAAGGCGTGAAACATTTCTATAAGATCGATATGAGGTCTGGCTACCATCAGTTACGGGTGAAAGAGCAGGGTATATCCAAGACTGCTTTTCGTACACGCTATGGACACTACGAATTCGTAGTCATGCCTTTTGGACTCACCAATGCTCCAACAGTTTTCATGGATTTGATGAACCGTGTCTTCCATGAGTTTCTTGACAAGTTTGTTATCGTCTTCATTGATGATATTCTGATTTTCTCTAAATCCAAGGAGGAACACGAAGACCATCTTCGTATAGTATTACAGATACTTCGCCAGAAGCAGCTGTATGCCAGTTCTCTAAATGCGAATTCTGGTTGAGCAAAGTAGCGTTTATGGGCCACATTGTATCCGCAGAGGGAATAACCATGGATCCTACGAAGGTTGAGGCTATTAAAAAGTGGCCAAGACCGACATCGACGACTGAAGTTCGCAGTTTTCTGGACTTAGCTGGTTACTATCGTAGGTTCGTGGAGAAATTTTCCCGATTAGCACTGCCTGTGACGAAACTGATGCAGAAAAGGGAGAAATTCGTTTGGACCGAAGAAAGAGAGAAGAACTTTGAAGAACTAAAGCAGAAGTTGGTATCTACACCTATTTTTACTCTCCCATCTGGTACAGGTGGATTTTAGATCTATAGTGGTGCTTCAGGGAAGGGTCTTGGTTGTGTTCTCATGCAACATGGGAAGGTGATTGCTTATGCATCACGACAGCTTAAGCCTTATGAGGAGAACTATCCTACCCATGACTTGGAGCTTGCAGTAGTTGTATTTGCACTGAAGATTTGGAGGCATTACTTGTATGGCGAATCATGTGATATCTTCACAGATCACAAGAGCCTGAAATATATCTTCACCCAGCGTGAACTGAACATGAGGCAAAGAAGGTGGTTAGAACTGTTGAAGTATTATGACATTAATCTTCAGTATCATCCTGGCAAGGCGAATGTAGTGGCAGATGCTCTTAGTAGGAAGTCGGGTATGATCAACAGTATTAAAATAGAGAAGGAAATTATACGTGACTTGGAACGACTGGACATCGAGTTTATGGTACATGGACAACATGGCTATTGGGCTAATCTTAGAGTTGAGCCTGACGTACTCTCTAGGATCAGGGAAGCTCAGAAGGATGATGGTGAAATCTGGGCGATTATTCAGAACATAGACCAACAGACGGAGTTTCAGGTAGATGACGACGGTATCTTATGGCAGGGCACTAGACTTTGTGTTATTGATGATCTTACACTCAGGGAGGTTTTGCTGACTGAAGCTCATAGCTCCCCATTTTCTATTCATACTGGTTCCACCAAGATGTACCACGACATCAAGCAACATTTCTGGTGGAGTGGTATGAAGTAGGACGTTACTACCTTTGTCTCCAAATATCTTACGTGCCAGCAGGTTAAGATTGAGCATCAACGATCTAGTGGTCTACTACAACCATTAGACATTCCATAGTGGAAGTGGGACAAAATCTCCATGGACTTTTTCACCGGACTTCTGTAGACCAAGAGGAAGCATGATACCATTTGAGTTATCATAGACCGACTTACCAAATCAACTCATTTCTTACCAATTCACAAGGATGACTCAGTTAGCAAATTGGCTGACCTATATCAGAAGGAGATCATGAGACTACATGGTACTCCATACAGTATCATCTCTGACAGAGATCCTTGTTTTACTTCGCGATTCTAGAAGAGTCTACAGAAAGCTTAGGGCACCATACTTAAGCTTAGCACGACTTTTCATGTGATCAAGGTGAATGTCCCGTATGGTGCTAAGTTATTGTCTCAAGAGCTGTTCAGTATGGGCATCTCTCTTAAGTTATGACTCACTTGAGGATGTGATACCCCGAACCCAACGTCATTTATTTTACCCTAATTTACGTATATTTTTGAAATTTTTAAGAAATTTCGTTTGTTATATATTTGACGGTTTAATTTGAAACCAATGACCGAGGCCTTAATTTTTACGTTTGACGATTTAAGAAGTACCGATAACGACTATGATACCGACGGATGCCCAAAACTTATCTTTTATTATCGATTGATCGATATTTGAGTTTTTCGAAGATTTTATTTTTATTACGTTTTAATTCGAGTCGGAACTATATGAATATTCGTTTTGGGAGCGTTTTAACCTTTGGAAAGTAATTTTTACAAATCCTGACTCCCGTGAACTTTCAAAAGCCGACTAGTTAACATAATCCCGCTCTTTAAAAGTTGATTTGCCACTAAGGCCAAAAGATAGCCAAAATTGCATCAAGGTCCCTCCTAACTTAAAAAAGGGGGAAAAGAAAAACACACATTCATTTTCATCACCAAAATTTTTCTCTCATCCCTCTTTTTCTCTCTATAGCCGTCGGCCTACTACCACACAACCACCACCACCACCACCATTTTCTTGGGTTTGGAGAATCCACTCAAAGACCAATCTTCCATTTCACATTGTAAGTAAATCCTACTAACAATAACACACATGCAACATTCTAATTTTCCAAAAATTTATGATTTTTCAAAAATGGGTTTTGATCTAATTAAACTATATGCATGTTTAATTCATGTATTTAGAAGGATGGGGGCTGAATATTTGTGGTGTTTTGGTCATCAAACCCCACGGCCAAAGGGGGCGTTTGTTTGATTTTTGATTTTGATTTATTTTTGTTATGGGTACATGTTTAGGATGATGTTTATATGATTTTAAAATTTTTTAAATATGTGAAATGGTTTATTTCTGAAATAGGTTTTGATGAAGTTTGTTCATACAAGAGAATAGGTGATATAGGATTGGTTTAGGATGGTTGGTTGATGTTATAATAGGTCTAGGAGGTGATGAAATCGATTAGAAAGGTGATTTGT
The DNA here is from genome assembly GCA_025667525.1 of Glebionis coronaria. NCBI lineage: Eukaryota > Viridiplantae > Streptophyta > Magnoliopsida > Asterales > Asteraceae > Glebionis > Glebionis coronaria. The sequence continues at coordinate 365,981,928 of CM046878.1, forward strand.
GATTATTTTAAAGAAGTGATTTTAGAGCAGAATGTTAGGGGTATTTTTTGTGGTTTTAAGTCTAAGTCCAGGTCCATATTATAGGATATTGTTGTATAGGTTCTTTCTAGCTTCGTTTCGGTATAAGATAGAGCTTTTAACTCCCAACGAGTCAAAAGTTACGCTAGTTTCAATTTTCGTGTACCGGGAGAGGAATGTCGAAATAATCCGAAATTGTGTTCGATTTTAGGTCAAATCTCAGGGACAATAAGTGGAGTTTTAAAAACAATTAGTGGCTGTTCTCAGGCTACAAACTTATCATTTTGAGTCAATTTCATAATCAAGAGTCGAATTTGTAAACGGAAATGCTTAAGAAGGTGAAAATAGTTTTACAACGCGAAGGTACAAAACTGTCCGAAATTTTGGGTTTAGAAATATGATGAGCAGTGGATCTTAGAAGTGAGATCTTTTTATGAAATTTAATATGGGCTTTATACAGGTTGTAAATGATTTTTATAAAATTTCTCATAATTTTTGGTGATGTCTAAGTATAGGAAAACAGCCTGTACATTTGGTGTGTACCGGCAGAATTATAAAATGGGCAATAGCTTTAATAAAGTATAAAAGTGAACGTGTCTAGTAAATATCACTTGTTTGGATTTTTGGCGTGAGTTTATGTGAACTTTGAGTGGTCTTAATTATATACATACAGTACTTGAAGATACTTAAAGGTGTTGATTCATTTCGCATTTATTTATTAGGTGTTGTATTTGATTTCATGGGGCATCCACATTGTCGGTGATCGACTTCGTTTACGCCGTAGTTACTAATACTACTACTACTACCTAAGGTGAGTCTATAGCCTCGCTCTTTACTTATTTCAAATGTTTTTACCCGCGAGGGGGATACATGCTATTTAAATGAAAATGAACATAAGTCATGAATGATTGTTGGACCCAAATGTTGCCTTGAATTGTGTTGAGTACCTAGTTGCAAAGGTCCCTAAATTTGTGAACTATTAACTATTGTCTTGCCCTTGTGTGGGTTGGAGATAGCCGCTTATACAATTTATAGTACAATGGGGTTGACGACCCTATCCGAGACGAGAGCTATTACGTTGAGTACCCTCTGTGGACGGATAACTTGTGATAAGAAATAAGGTATAATTGCAACTAATGCCTTTAGAAGGGGCCCTGGTTTCACTTAAATCATGTCGGTCTATGTACGCGGGTGATTGAGTTAACAGATTAGTGTCACGAGCTTAAACACAATTATTAGCTATTGCTAAAGATAATATCCTTGAATAATAGATTGTGATTACGACAATGCTATTGAATGGTCATGATTGGTTTTAATACTTATGTTCAACTTATGATTTGATAAACCTATAGATTCGCTCAACCGTTGTGTTGATGATTTTAAGCATGTGTTTCAGGTAATCAAGATTGATAGCAGCGGAGCATGCATGGAGGGAGTTGGTGCTTTATTGGTTTAAAATTTTGGATTTCCTTCCCTTTTATCAATTATTTATTGTTATGTCTTGGTAAAAACTTGTTTTGTTTGGTTGAGATCTTTAGGGGCAAGTAACGCTACTCTAATGAAAACATTATTTTTGGGTTGGAAATGTTTTAGACAATGGTTGTAAATATTCTTTTTGCTTAATTTAAACGTCTCTTTTGAGGTCGTTATCTATGATTGTGTGTGATGTGATATGAAATAACGCCCAAAGTGGTATTCCGCTGCGTGGTAAATTGGGGGTATTATAGATTGGTAATCAGAGCCACAAGTTATAGAGAACTAGGTCGATTTTTGAAAAAACATAAACTATAACTTTTGGTGTGTCGTAAAAAGTTTTATAGCACGTAACTACTCCGCATGGCTCCGGTAAGATTTCCTTAGCATTAATTTATGTTTTAGATGTATCCCTCAAAACTGATATGAATTCCCTAGTATTTAGTAAGTAAATACTATGATAATATATTGAGATATATCTTTGTGTACGTTTAGTACTTATCATCGTAGTTTTACAAGTAGTTGTATGAATATCATATAGGTTGCATGTAATTGGCATACGGGCTACATTGCATTACATGGCAACACTGCGTTGTGATCCTACGTGTATGTGGGAATGATTGTATGTATAGGTATGTATATAATATGGTATTTAAAGGCATTGCACATGAAGAAATGGTCCTTGCGTGATTATCGTACATTTTATAATACGGTTTTGTTCATAATTTCGCCTCACCGCCAGTCATCGATCTTGATAATTAATTTATTGTTCGAATAACCGACTGTGAACCTCGTTTGATACCCTAGATACGTAAATAATGCTTCGTAACATATTTTATATCGACAAGATTGATCCCGATTGTCGTTATCACACCGTGATGTGTCATTTTGGGACATCTTCTTTTTGGAATGTAAATTACTTATGTACTATTTTATTTCCCTTATTCCTATGGGTTTGATATATTAGTTCGCGTAACTATAATATAGCTGAAGTATAATCAACGATGCATATATCGTAGCGACGAATCATATGTGTATATTATAAAACGTGGTTGAGGCGTGTTGCCATTTAATCGTTGTTTACCATTCTACTCGAATTTAAGGATTCGTTTTAAGGATAGATTAGCGTTGTGATCAAGCGTGATAGCTTGAAGTTTGGTTGTTTTGTGTTAACTCTATTGTCTACGGATTTGAGACCCACCCGAAGCCAATATCAACACTTATAGCGTTGACATACGTGTTCTCGTTCCGTTTATTTCATTTTGTTTTGTTGTTTCATTATTTTGAATGTAATATTTTACATGACGAGGTCCGACACTTGTGACAGCTAAATAAGCATTGAAGTTTGTTAACTGAATGATTTAAACATAAAACTTCTTACATATTAAATGTATGGTGAATGAAAATTTTGGTTAAAAATGACGTACGAGGCGCCTTGTAACAAGCAACATTTGTATTGAGAATAAAAGGGACAAAGTGAAAATTTTTTTTCTTTGCTTCAACTTGGTTGGCAAATCATAATAAGTAATTTATATTACTTGTAAAATCCTTGTTTTCATATATTAATAATTTGATACTAGAAGCTTGTGATGGATTTTTCAAAAATTTGTTTAATTTAATTTGAAAAAGGAGTTATTGGCAAAATTAACTATATGAATATCAAGTATAGACGGCTTGAGGTTTGATATAAATTAATTTTTGGGTCATTATGGTAAACTTTTGGCGTATCTTTTAATACATAAAATAAGTAGAAAAATTAGCCACATATTTTGGAGCTAGAGACTTTGTAAAATTTGTTTTATTTTAAACATAAGGTCAAGTTATCTTTACAAATGCATTTGGAACTCGTCACTTGTTGTAGTGAATAAACTGGGATAAAATCAAAATATACAATTTAAGTGAGAAATACTAACGCTTGAAATAAATTATTGAGATGTGTTAATTTTAAAATCACTTGAAAATTGGCTAAATAGTTAAAATTCGAATTTTCTACATTTCAGAATTATTGAAATAAGCATTTTGATTATTTACTTTATTATTATTATTGTGATTCAAGTCTCGACTTACACTAGTAAGTTATTTGACATAATGCCATGTGAGACCTCATTAGTGTGCGAGTCGAGTCGCGTGAATGTGATGTAAAAGATCAGTTTTAAGGAAAGACTTATGTACAATAAAAAGTCAAAGGCTGATTTTAAGAGTTAATTAGACTAGTTTGAGTCATGTTAGATACTTGTATATACGTAATAAGACAAGTCGTAATGATAATAACGTAAAACTTTGAAAATTCTTACTATGTACGTTTTTGGTACTTAGGATATGAATATTAATGAGATTTTGTCACAAGTATGGAGATTTTCAAACCTAATGATTTTATCGATTATTATAATCGAGTCACCGAATCAACTAATGTTAGTAATTTTTCTTGAGATTGTAATTTTTCTAGAAATAAAAACTTTGTAAAGATTGAAAAATGAAAGGTATAAATTCTTTAATGGTGTAACACAAATTGAAAATGTAAAACCCGTATTTAAAAATCCTCGAATATTAAATACGCATAATCTCAGCTTTAACTTTAATTAAACGTGAATATTAAATATACGCGGTGTCGGATTAAATTAAAGTTACACAGTTAATTATTCCAGTTATTTCAGAATATAAAAAAATATGTTTCAAGCTTTATAAGTATTATGAAATGGATCATAACTATTACTTATTCGTTAAATAAATAATACAAAAATCGAGTCTCGAACATCTAAGAAAATTTACGCGAAACGAAAATAAAATAAAAAAAAAGAAGAAAATGTGGGTTAGAGCCCAGCCCATTTGACAAGAAATAACATACGGGGTAAACCCCCTTCCCCCTTGTCTCACAACAGTAAAACGAAAAAAAAGGGACGGGGTTAGGGTTTCTGCCTTGGCAGCCGCCGGCTATGAACAACACAAAGGGGTCTCGGGATTTGATTTCTATCTTGGATTCGTGTGAATTGATCATCCCGTTATCAAGCTTACCACGGTAACCATTTTATTTTCTTTCTTATATCATGATTGAAGCAAATAATCAGGAACTAGTAATCTTAATCTTTAAAACATGTAATTAAGTAATTGCGGCCGGGCATTGGTTGGTGTTCACAGAAACCGAGAGTCTCTAGACTCTCGGTGTGGTTCACTTGATCAGCTGCCACCCACCACGGGATTCGGCGTTGGTTTATGTGCCAGCCGCAAGCCCATAGCCCCAACAGGGGTGTTTGGTTGTTAAAACAGTGGATACCCTGACTTTGCAGGGGGGGGGGTGTTTGGGGTTAACAGCAGTAAGGGGATGTTTGGGTTTAGATCCCCAGCAGGGGTGTTTGGTTCGTACAAATAGTGGGAACGTAAAAGAAAACAGTGGGAAAGGTACTAAGATCAGTGGGTACTTTCAGGCAGAAAAGTGTTGATTTTTAATGTGACATTAGCGACAGTTTGGCGACAATAAATTCTGTCGCAGATTTGTTTGTAGACAGTTTTAAGACTCAGTTTTTGGCGACACTTTTTAGTGGCTCAGATTTCTGTCACTAATTTAAATAGACAGATTTTATATATTTGGTTTAATCGTTTTAGTGCGACTGAGAAAGTGGTATCTCGGTAGGCTCGGGGCATTGTTATAAAAATAAAAATAAAAAGAAGATTTTAAATTATACCTTTATATTACTTATGTTTTTATAAATGTTCTAATTGTATTGTTTTAAATAAATTAAATTATAATAGCTTTGTAATATTTTTAAAAGGGTATAATTTTATTATACGAATTAAATTGTTTTAGAAACTTGCTAATTAGAAACCTTACATTTTAACAAGTTACTTATTATAGAATTTTAACTAACGTCAGAATATGTTTGTATCGTAATAATAGTAGGACGTTAATATATTTGAGTGAATTATAATTAAAGAGCATATTTATCAGTAAAATACATGCATACCTTCAGAAATAAAATAAGTAAATGAGAAAAATAAGAACAGTAAATTAAATAATAATCAGGTAACTTATTCACGTCTATTATTATTGTAGTTTTCGTGAAAGCCCGAGTAGTATTCGTTCAGTCTTCCATTCAGTCAGTTATTGGACTAGAGGTACGGATTTCCGTCCTTTCAGTAAGGACTCCCTTTCCTATGCATGTTTAGGATTCCCCATCTGCAGCCAAATGTTTATCCCCAGTATATATTTAAGCTTCTCAGTAATCATGTTAATAACTAAATAAATTGCCAGAGCATTATATACAAGCATGACCAGTTTATGTACTAGTTATGGAGGTACCGTAACCACAGCACTAGAGGCACCGGTGTCGTGACTCACATACAGGAGAGTGATATCCTGCATCGTCCCACACATGTTCAGGTTGGCCAATTTTATATGTATGTTTAGTGGGGCGTATGGATGCATCCTAGGCTTATACGTGTTACAAGTTATCAGGGTGAATGTGGTGTGTGCTCTACATCCTTCACATTGGAGTTGATCCCTCCACCCAACACAGTATTTAGAGGTCACCCCTCTATAGCATGACGAGGTCACCCCTCCATGTATTCATGCACGTTGATATATTTCATGACCTATATGAGCTCTATGGCAGTTAAATTACATTTTCATAATTAAACAGCAGACTTTCAGTATTTACATGAACATGATACTTTAAGAATAAACCAATTTATTTCAAGTTACAAGTTTGCTACATGTCACCAGGTTTCCCAGGACTTACATTATTCCGCTGCATTTTCATTCTTATGTTTTCATTTCAGCCTTCACTTATGTTATGATATTCCATGTTACTATTTTATATCCGCGCACTGAGCGTCTCGCTCAGCCGTTTTCTCTTTTCATGTCCCCAAACGGCAGGTACACAAGGTTAGGAGCATGGAAAGGTTATGCATAGGATGAGAGCTATTTTATGTTTTGTTATTTCTGCATTACTTTTACTTTATGCTATGTTATGAGTTTATGTTGGGGACCGATGTTTGATTCCGGTTATCCCTTATGGTCATGTAATGTTTTAGGACATTTACCTTATGCTTTGATGACACGCCATAAATACACGTAACGGTCCACTTATCCAAGTGGGGTGTTACAATTATGGTATCAGAGCGCAAGGTTCGACCTATAGGCTCTAAAACTTGACCTGTGACTAGTGGGTAGTCACCAAGAACTTCCTGTATTTTGGCGTCGTTATCTTTCATGCTACTCATGTATTTTATCAGTCGGATTTTCAAAATTTTGATTAAGTAAACTGTTGGTACAGGACTGGCCATACTTAATCGCATGTGCTTTTCAGCGAACTTTTCGTTTTGGTGAACTGACCATAGGCGTTCACCCTTGCCCGTTCAGATTTTCGTATTGGTGAACCGACCCATAGGCATTCATCCTTACTCATGACAGATTCATGCTGCCAGTCGAATGTTATTAGGTGAACTAACCCATATGCGTTCACCATTTCTCAGGTCAAATTTTCATGCTTTCAGTCGAATATTGTTTTGTGAACTGGACCATAGATGTTCACTTTTGCTCATATCAAGACATTTTATAAAGTTTTGACAAGTATGGATTGGACTACAACCATTCATATTTAGTCACAGATTGTAAATTCTATACATGACAGTTCTCAAAATTTTTTTGACAAGTATGGATCGAAACTAGAATCGCCCATACTTAGTCACATGTTTTGTTCCTTGAATTATGTGGATTGAACCATAGCCATCCACACCAGTTGATGTTAAACATCAGTCGATTATCTTTTCATGTTCTTTGTAACAACCAAATTTCATGCTCTCACGTGAAGGTCGTTTTCATGCTAAATAAGTTTCATGTCTCCTTACGAGGATTACGTTTTTAGCAAAACAATGATATTTCTTGCGAAGATACAGAAGGGTTACAGTAAAATCCTATTTTCATAATAAATCATGTTTGGTTTTCATCAGTCGTGTCTTCATACTGAACATTAATGAAACTCCGTTTAATCATACTCTTCAGCATATATACAACCAGCATTAAGCCTACGCAGGAATTACCAGGCTATCATGTTACTCATTTCAGTTCAGTTTACTACCGTTTAAGTCAATTCATTTCTTTGATCATGTCAGAAAAGCGACACCAGTATCGGTCATCCCATAAAATTTCCACCAGTGTCTCAGTTATACTCCATGTACAGTATTTCATGAGTACTCCACATACAGTGTCTCAGATATGCTTCAAGTTCAGTATTTATTTTGTACTTCATGTACAGTAGACCAGGTGTACTCCATGTATCCTACTCCATGGATATCGCTAATCAGTCCTCAGTCATCCCAGGCGTTTTCCACTTGTTGATATTCTACCAGATGCTGATACTGCTCGTGAGTTGAAGATTTTACCAGATACTGATGCTGCTAAACTTTGAAGACCGCACAAATGTTGATGTTGCCGATGCTTTGGAGATTTCTCAAGATGCTGATGCTGTTTATACTATGAAGACTCTGCAGAACAAGGACGAAAACTATAAATTTGAAATTTCTGACAAGAATAAATTTCAACCATCAGACATTACCATTCTATTCCATGCTTTTACTTTCCCAGTTAGATGTCACATTTCACTCATCTAATCTCTTAGTCAGAAGAGTGGGGACCGGTAACCAGCCGGCCACTCAGAAGAAATAGTTACATGAATCGCGGTCATAATAACGGACGTGACCAGAAATACAGAGGTCAGTAGTCTAGCCGATTCGCCAATCCTAGCAGTTACTAGAAATTCTTAACCTTATTCAGAATCACCATTAAAATACATGTCCTGATAACAGTTAAGACACAGGTCTCAACTATCATTTTGGAAGACATTTGTCAGGACACCAGTCATGGTACACGTCATACAAATATCTTCTCAAAGTACGAGTCAGAACTCATAACTCTGTATGTTTCTAAACTAGACCCTCAATGATTCAGGGCACCTTCCAAGGGGGATACACTCGTTCTATTATGCCACGCATAAATCAGATCATTTGAAAAATTCAGTAACCACCACTGGAGTGTTGTTCAGGTTAAACACGCAGTATTCACTCTGTGAGGTTACGGACGAACACATTCAATGAAAAGTCCCCATGTTTAGTGCACGTATTCCTATGTCAGCTTTATTTTAAATCAGGTAGTCACCTGTCTCTCAGCCATAAAGGACTCAACAGTATCACCATATTTATTAAATTTTTATTTTCAGTTAACGACGAGATCCGTCTTACCAACCCTGAACATATTCATTTTACTCCTGCCAGAAAAATCAGTACAAATTGTTCCAACTTTACGAGCACGTGAATTATTATCTTTTAGCTGCAAATACTTCTGGTCACCATTCATGATACGAATTCTGAAATTTCTTAAATTCATGATCAACAGATTATCCTAAAGTTTCCAGATGTAATTCCGGAAGGTTTTCTAGAAATTCATTCCTGACCACAAGACAGAATTTAACATCGAGTTAGTCTCAAGAACGGAACCTGTTTTCAAAACTCTTTATTACAAGGCTTTAGCTAAGTTAAAGAGTTGCAGCATTTGCTACAAAAGTTACCAGAACGAGGCCTTATTCGCCCTAGCGCACCACCAGGAAGTGCACCGTTTATGTCTATCAGGAAGAAGGCCGATATCTTCAGATCATGTATCGACCACTAATTTTTTTTACAAGATCACCATTTTTAATCAATGTTCATTCCATAAATAGCAGGCTTATCTGATCTGCTACAAGGTCTTAAACATTTTCCAGAACAATTTCCGATCATGGTACCATCAGTGGTGAGAGAAAGAACATGATGTTTTCCTGTTGCACATATTACAGTCTCTCTAAAGATTTTGATTTTATACTTCTGAACTCCCTAATGCTCCAGCTATATTATGGAATTTATGAATAAAATTTTTCCCATGATTCTCAGACAAAATCGTCAGCATGTTCATCGATCACATTCTGATCTACCAAATCCAAAAGAAGAATGCGAGAATCATCTCCTCACGGCCATGCAGATTCTCAGATAAGAGAAAATTATATGAGCAACTTTCCAAATGTATATTCCAGATGAACAAAGAGACATTTCTGAGCCACCCTATTTCAGCAGAAAGCAATTTCAGACTATCCTGCGAAGGTGAAGGCCATCACCTGATGGTCGCGACCGACGCCGGTGAACGAAGTACAAAATTTTCTAGAACTCAATTGACTGCTACCGCAGAAATTGCTGACAGTCATCACTAAAAATTCTTCCATGACTATTCAACCAGATTTCCACAAGAATGTACCATAATCCCAAGCAGAATTTTTATAGAAACGGTATAAAACGTTGAGGCAGCTATGTTCATATCTAATACCTGTCATTTCAGCAGGTTTAAGATAGCACGCCATCATGCTATCGAGTTATTACTACCAGAAGAAATTCTGGACCGAAAGGAGACAAGACTCCATGGAGATTGTTATCAGTTTACCACAGACTCAGAAAAAGTATAATACTATCTAAGTCATTGTCGACCATGTAATCAACCTACGCATTTCCTTTCACCCGGAAGGATTACACAGTAGCGGACCTACAGAAAATTCAGCAGTAAATCATACGATTTCAAGGTATTTCATCGACCATCATATCAGACAAAAGAAAAATTCATGTTCACGATCACGTGTACAGTTACGTTCACTTTCACGTTTACGTCTCGCGTTCACATTATGATATTATTCAGTCCGTATTATATACTTGTTCATGATATAAATTCACGTTCGCATTCTTGACAAATCATTCACGTTCAGGTTCACGTTTCATCTCAGTATATATGCTCCAATTATTATACCAGATTACGTTACAGGGAGCTTAAGGAACTAGACTCGAGCTTAGTACATCGTCTCCATACTCAGGCAGACGTTTCACGTCTCAAGCCGTATCGTTTGGCATTCTTTCCCCTGTTAGCATATGTTCATGATATGTTATAGTATCACGTTCACAGTATGTTTCATGTATCATCGTGCACAATATATTCCATGCCCAACATTCCTCATATAATCGTGAACCACGTTCACAATTGCTCACGTAGCACGTTCGCAATTGTTCACGTAGTTTGTCCCTATATATTTTCAGCAGATTGCTCAGAGATATAAATGTTATCTTTTCATAATATTCATAAGTATCGTTTCATGTATCCTACATTCTATGGCTTTTTATTCTATCAGATTCAGGAAATCCATCTTAGGTATGGAACCAGAAACTATTCAGCATCATCAGGACAGGGTCATCAGGACCAATAATTTTATTATGTTTAAACCTTTGAAGGAATCGTTTCGAGCGGGAGGCCACTCGAAACGGAGGAGTCCATCCGGACCTCTCATCACTTTCCTTCAATGAATCCAGTTAAGTTCTTTCAGTCAGGTCACGTTCCATGTTCACTTCAGTCATGTCACGTATTACCCTTTAGCAACAGTATATCCTAGATGAAGGACGAATGACCCTTCAGCTTATATGTACCTTTCAGCTTATATATAAACTACACCATCTTAATTTACCCTTAATTCGAGGACGAATTTTCTTTTAGATAGGGAGAATTGTAAAATCCACAGCAGAATCGCATCCTTATCGCATCCTTAATTCGAGGACGAATTATTTTTTTTAGAGGGGAAGAATTGTAAAATCCGTATTTAAAAATCCTCGAATATTAAATACGCATAATCTCAGCTTTAACTTTAATTAAACGTGAATATTAAATATACGCGGTGTCGGATTAAATTAAAGTTACGCAGTTAATTATTCCAGTTATTTCAGAATATAAAAAAATACGTTTCAAGCTGTATAAGTATTATGAAATGGATCATAACTATTACTTATTCGTTAAATAAATAATACAGAAATCGATTCTCGAACATCTAAGAAAATTTACGCGAAACCAAAAAAAAAAAAAAGAAGAAAATGTGGATTACAGCCCAGCCCATTTTACAAGAAATAACATACGGGGTAAACCCCCTTCCCCCTTGTCTCACAACAGTAAAACGAAAAAAAAGGGACGTGGTTAGGGTTTCTGCCTTGGCAGCCGCCGGCTATGAACAACACAAAGGGGTCTCGGGATTTGATTTATATCTTGGATTCGTGTGAATTGATCATCCCGTTATCAAGCTTACCACGGTAACCATTTTATTTTCTTTCTTATATCATGATTTAAGCAAATAATCAGGAACTAGTAATCTTAATCTTTAAAACATGTAATTAAGTAATTGCGGCTGGGCTTTGGTTGGTGTTCACAGAAACGGAGAGTCTCTAGACTCTCGGTGTGGTTTACTTGATCAGCTGCCACCCACCACGGGATTCGGCGTTGGTTTATGTGCCAGCCGCAAGCCCACAGCCCCAACAGGGGTGTTTGGCTGTTAAAACAGTGGATACCCTGACTCAGCAGGGGGGCGTTCGGGGTTAACAGCAGTAAGGGGATGTTTGGGTTTAGATCCCCAGCAGGGGTGTTTGGTTCGTACAAATAGTGGGAACGTAAAAGAAAACAGTAGGAAAGGTACTAAGATCAGTGGGTACTTTCAGGCAGAAAAGTGGTGATTTTTAATGTGACATTAGCGACAGTTTGGCGACAATAAATTCTGTCGCAGATTTGTTTGTAGACAGTTTTAAGACTCAGTTTTTGGCGACACTTTTTAGTGGCTCAGATTTCTGTCACTAATTTAAATAGACATATTTTATATATTTGGTTTAATCATTTTAGTGCGACAGAGAAAGTGGTATCTCGGTAGGCTCGGGGTATTGTTATAAAAATAAAAATAAAAAGAAGATTTTAAATTATACCTTTATATTACTTATGTTTTTATAAATGTTCTAATTGTATTGTTTTAAATAAATTAAATTATAATAGCTTTGTAATATTTTTAAAAGGGTATAATTTTATTATACGAATTAAATTGTTTTAGAAACTTGCTAATTAGAAACCTTACATTTTAACAAGTTACTTATTATAGAATTTTAACTAACGTCAGAATACGTTTGTATCGTAATAATAGTAGGACGTTAATATATTTTAGTGAATTATAATTAAAGAGCATATTTATCAGTAAAATACATGCAGACCTTCAGAAATAAAATAAGTAAATGAGAAAAATAAGAACAATAAATTAAATAATAATCAGGTAACTTATTCACGTCTATTATTATTGTAGTTTTCGTGAAAGCCCGAGTAGTATTCGTTCAGTCTTCCATTCAGTCAGTTACTGGACTAGAGGTACGGATTTCCGTCCTTTCAGTAAGGACTCCCTTTCCTATGCATGTTTAGGATTCCCCATCTGCAGCCAAATGTTTTTCCCCAATATATGTTTAAGCTTCTCAGTAATCATGTTAATAACTAAATAAATTGTCAGAGCATTATATACAATCATGACCAGTTTATGTACTAGTTACAGAGGTACCATAACCACGACACTAGAGGCACCGATGTCGTGACTCACATGCAGGAGAGTGATATACTGCATCGTCCCACTCATGTTCAGGTTGGCCATTTTTATATGTATGTTTAGTGGGGCGTATGGATGCATCCTAGGCTTATAAGTGTTACAAGTTATCAGGGTGAATGTGGTGTGTGCTCTACATCCTTCACATTGGAGCTGATCCCTCCACCCAGCATAGTATTTAGAGGTCACCCCTCTATAGCATGACGAGGTCACCCCTCCATGTATTCATGCACGTTGATATATTTCATGACCTATATGAGCTCTTTGGCAGTTAAATTACAGTTTCATAATTAAACAGCAGACTTTCAAAATTTACATGAACATGATACTTTAAGAATAAACCAGTTTATTTCAAGTTACAAGTTTACTACATGTCACCAGGTTTCCCAGGACTTACATTATTCCGCTGCATTTTCATTCTTATGTTTTCATTTCAGCCTTCACTTATGTTATGATATACCATGTTACTATTTTATATTCGCGCACTGAGCGTCTCGCTCAGCCGTTTTCTCTTTTCATGTCCCCAAACGGCAGGTACACAAGGTCAGGAGCATGGAAAGGTTATACATAGGATGAGAGCTATTTTATGTTCTGTTATTTCTGCATTACTTTTACTTTATGCTATGTTATGAGTTTATGTTGGGGACCGATGTTTGATTCTGGTTATCCCTTATGGTCATGTAATGTTTTAGGACATTTACCTTATGCTTTGATGACACGCCATAAATACACGTAACGGTCCACTTATCCAAGTGGGGTGTTACAAAAAATGTGCAAATGTTAGGTTTTACAATATACAAGGTAACATTAATTAGGATATGAAAATGGATAACCCAACACACGCCTACATGTATATTATTTTATAAAAGATGTATATCAAATGTTTTGAGTCACGATGGTTCGATCATACAACATCACTTCTTCGATTTTGCGAGCCTATATCTAAACATAGGTAGTCCTGTGATTTTTTGTTTTAATATTTTCCATGGTACGAGACCATTATTTATTTTTGAATTGCTACTTCACTAGTACTTGATAATGAGTGTATGTCACCCGGTGTATTTTTGTCCTCTTGATGGATGTTGTAACTTTTCTCCTTTCAGTTATTGGAACCTAAAATCTGGTGGAATGTGTGTGTAACTCGAGACGATGGGAATTGTGATCTCTGTCCTATTTTTGGCACTTGTGTTGATGTTCGATGTTTACTCCATGTATTTATAGATCGCTGTTGTTATCCCGAAACTCTTGTCATATATTCGAAGTATTTTCATTTCTAATGTAGTTAATTTCCGTTGGCAAATATATTTCTCGTTTATATTAAATGATCTCATTGATTTTTGATTTTTTCTACTCGTTATGCTTGTAATGATCTTTAATCTGGAACCACCTTACCGTTATTTTGTGAACAATCTGTTTCAAAAATATGTATGAGTGTGTGAAATGTTTCGTGGAACCAAATGCAAATGGTGTCGATTTATTTATTTCTCATAAAAAGGCAAAGTAAAGGTATGTTTTCAAAGTAGATGAAAAATGTTTGATGTGTTCCTTGAAACGATGGTACTAATATTTTCTCATTTCAAATGATTTAATTGTTTTGAAGATTAGGTCGAAAACTTTAGTAGTCATATTTAGTGTGTAATAATAATGTTGTGTCGTCACTCGATCCTCTATTATGCACAACTTAGCTAACTATGCATAATTCAGGAAGAGCCTTGTTTTGTTGGTTGTCGTTGCTTGGTCCTCAAGTATGCATGATCTAGCTAATTATGCATAGTTTAGGAAGGGCAATGTAGTTTCAAATCAATTGGTCATCTTTAAAACTGTTAGTGTTTTTGATAAATGTTTGGATGAGAAGTCTTTTAAAAATGGTGGATCCTTATGGAAGTAATCGTATTCTCTTTGATTCCTAAAGGATTTCTTTTTTTATTATTTTCTTGTGTTTTGTTTGAAACCTTTTCTTTCGTTTGGCATTGACTTAGTAATTCACCGTGACCGAGAAACTATGGAAAATGTTTTTATGTGTTGCAAGTAACGTGCGAATTCCATCGGAATCACTAGGGTGTTGATAAAGGGGCTCATACCGACCCTGAGAAGAAATTAAAAAAAAAATAGAAGACTGCCGAAGTAGAGAAAATCTGAGTTCGGGTAACTCTAAGGGAAATGAAGAAGACTTCTCCTACATCAAATGTATCTTACTTTTTTTATTTTCTTTTCTCGTTCTTTTGATGTGTCAACGACACGCGATAAACTGTTGAAGTTTACCAATTGTGCATCCGTAGTTAGAAGACAATTCCATTTGCCGTCTTCATTTATTCAAGTGAGGAATCCTCCTTGCTTGACTCGAACTTATTTGATCATCGAAGGTTAAACGACAAATAGACATAGTTGATGTTTTTCTGGTAAACCCTTGATTTTTATGTATTTATGTGGTATGTGATCTGGTTGAGTGATCGTATGTTGTGAGAACTTGAGACGAAATTGTCCAATGACGTCCGATCATGGAAAACATGTGCAATATAATATCTTTTTAACTATGAACGATGATGCTTATTGAGATTTTGAACACGCTTGGGACGGAAGTGAGATGGTGTTCTTGTAATATATTATTTTTTTGGGTATGGATCCGTGTGTGAGCACCCTACGATGACATATGTATGTATTTCTTTCTTCATGGATATGCATCCATAGCTAGCAAGCTAGTGAACCTTCTTTAACTTGCAATTTTTTTTTGACTGGACTCATCCGAAATCCCGTCAAATATCCTTATTTTATCATCGCTTGACTGATTAGCAAGCATGAGTTAACTTGGTTGAACTTATTTACTTGTCATGGTTTGGCAATTTTGCAAACATGTCGTGATGCGGCTGTATGTGCTTCATAATGGCTTTTGTGTTTGATTGGATTGTGATGCTTTCGAGAGAGTTATGTATACGTCGAATGATTTTTGTATCGATGAATTCGTTTTTGACGAAATAGGGTTGTATGTACGTGATAGTGCAATAAGGTTATTTTGTACGACTAATATTAATTATTTCGTATCGTATATTCTGAACGTTTTAGATGGGGTTATGTGTGGCCCGTGTGATTTTTCTTTATGATTAATTTTTTTATGAGACTGATGGACTATGTGAAAGGAAGATTCAAATGTTAGAAGACCTTCTTCGAGCGTGTGTGATTGATTTTGGTAGTTGTTGAGACCGACACTTGCCGTTGGTAGTATCTGTGTCAACGACATTTACCATGCTAGTACTACAGTTGCACCATTCAAATTATTGGGCGGAGGAAAGTGTAGATCACCAGTTGGATGGAGTGAAGTAGGGAAAAGTCAGTTGAATGGACTTGAAACGATTCCAGAGACTACGGACAAGATTGTGTAGATTAAGAATCATTTGTTAAACAACGAGAATCCGTGAGAAGAAATATATTGATAACCGTAGGAAGCAGTTAGAAATTGAAGCTTGAGACATGGTAATGTTAAAGGTATCATCGTGGAAAGGAGTGATTCGTTTTGGAAAATAAAAGAAGTGGAGCCAAAGGTATGTTGGACCAGTTGCCTACCAGTTGGAGCTGTCGGATGAACTTCGTGAAAATGATAATACTCTTCATGTGTCGAATTTGAAGAATTGTGTGGCGGATAATGGTTTAGTTACCCCAGTGAATGATACCCAATAGGACGACAAGTTGCACGTCATAGAAGAACCAACGGAGATAATGGATCGAGAGGTTAAGAGATTAAAGCAAGGTAGAATACTCATTGTGAAGGTGTGATGGAACCCGAGACGTGAACTTAAGTCCACGTCGGAACGTGAAGACCTCTTTAGGAAGAAGTACCCTCATCTTTCTAGTAGTACGAAATGCGAGTATAAGAACCGGAGAGCGCCGGGACGTCGCTCCCTTAAGGAGGGGAGGATGTGATCAAGGTGAATGTGCGGTATGGTGCTAAGTTATTATCTCAAGAGCTGTTCAGTATGGGCATCTCTCTTGAGTTGTGACTCACTTGAGGATGTGATACCCCGAACCAAACGTCATTTATTTTACCCTAATTTACGTATATTTTTGAAGTTTTTAAGAAATTCCGTTTGTTATATATTTGACAGTTTAATTTGAAACCAATGACCGAGGCCTTAATTTTTACGTTTGACGATTTAAGAAGTACCGATAACGACTATGATACCGACGGATGCCCAAAATTTATCTTTTATTATCGATTGATCGATATTTGAGTTTTTCGAAGATTTTATTTTTATTACGTTTTAAGTCGAGTCGGAACTATATGAATATTCGTTTTGTGTGCGTTTTAACCTTTGGAAAGTAACTTTTACAAATCCCGACTCCCGTGAACTTTTAAAAACCGACTAGTAAACATAATCCCGCTCTTTAAAAGTTTATTTGTCACTAAGGCCAAAAGATAGCCAAAATTGCATCAAGGTCCCTCCTAACTTAAAAAAGGGGGAAAAGAAAAACACACATTCATTTTCATCACCAAAATTTTTCTCTCATCCCTCTTTTTCTCTCTATGGCCGCCGGCCTACCACCACACAACCACCACCACCACCACCATTTTCTTGGGTTTTTGGATAATCCACTCAAAGACCAATCTTCCATTTCACATTATAAGTAAATCCCACTAACAATAACACACATTCAACATCTTTAATTTTCCAAAAATTTATGATTTTTCAAAAATGGGTTTTGATCTAATTAAACTATATGCATATTTAATTTATGTATTTAGAAGGATAATTAATCTATAAAATAAGATGGGAGCTGAACATTTGTGGTGTTTTGGTCATCAAACCCCACGGCCAACCGGGGTGTTTGTTTGATTCTTGATTTTGATTTATTTTTGTTATGGGTACATGTTTAGGATGATGTTTATGTGATTTTAAAATTTGTTAAATATGTGAAATGGTTTATTTATGAAATAGGTTTTGATGAAGTTTGTTCATACAAGTGATTAGGTGATATAGGATTGGTTTAGGATGGTTGGTTGATGTTATAATAGGTCTAGGAGGTGATGAAATCGATTGGAAAGGTGATTTGTGATGATTTTAAAGAAGTGATTTTAGAGCAGAATGTTAGGGGTATTTTTCGTGGTTTTAAGTATAAGTCCAGGTCCATATTATAGGATATTGTTGTAGAGCTTCTTTCTAACTTCGTTTCGGTATAAGATAGAGCTTTTAACTCCAAACGAGTCAAAAGTTACACTAGTTTGAATTTTCGTGTTCCGAGAGATGAATGTCGACATAATCTGAAATTGTGTTCGATTTTAGGTCAAATCTCAGGGACAATAAGTGGAGTTTTAAAAACGATTAGAGGCTGTTCTCAGGCTATAAACTTAGGATTTTGAGTCTATTTTCATAATCAAGAGTCAAATTTGTAAACGGAAATGCTTAAGAAGGTCAAAATGGTTTTACAACGCGAAGGTACAAAATATTCTGAAATTTTGAGTTTAGAAATGTGACGAGCAGTGGGTCTTAGAAGTGAGATCTTTTTATGAAATTTAATATGGGCTTCATACAGTTTGTAAATAATTTTTACAAATTTTCTCATGATTTTTGGTGATGTCTAAGTATAGGATAACAGCCCATACATTTGGTGTGTACCGGCAGAATTATTAAAATGCGCAATAGCTTTAATAAAGTATAAAAGTGAACGTGTCTAGTAAATATCACTTGTTTGGATTTTTGGCGTGAGTTTATGTGAACTTTGAGTGGTCTTAATTTTATACATACAGTACTTGAAGGTACTTGAAGGTGTTGATTCATTTCACGTTCGTTTGTTAGGTGTTGTATTTGATTTCCCGGGGCATCCACATCGTCGGTGATCGACTTCGTTTATATCGTAGTTACTAATACTACCACTACTACCTAATGTCAGTCTATAAACTCGCTCTTTACTTATTTCAAATGTTTTTACCCGCGAGGGGGATACATGCTATTTAAATAAAAATGAACATAAGTCATGAATGATTGTTGGACATGAATGTTGCCTTGAATTGTGTTGAGTACCTAGTTGCAAAAGTCCCTAAATTCGTGAACTATTAACTATTGTCTTGCCCTTGTGTAGGTTGGAGATAGCCGCTTATACAATTGATAGTACTATGGGGTTGACGACCCTATCCGAGACGAGAGCTAGTACGTTGAGTACCCTCTGCGGACGGATAATTTGTGATATGAAATAAGGTATAATTGCAACTAATGCCTTTAGAAGGGGCCCTGGTTTCACTTAAATCATGTCGGTCTATGTACGCGGGTGATTGAGTTAATGGATTAGTGTCACGAGCTTAAACACAATTATTAGCTATTGCTAAAGATAATATCCTTGAATAATAGATTGTGAGTACGACAATGCAATTGAATGGTCATGATTGGTTTTAATACTTATGTTCAACTTATGATTTGATAAACCTATAGATTCACTCAACCGTTGTTTTGACGATTTTAAGCATGTGTTTCAGGTAATCAAGATTGATAGCAGCGGATCATGCATGGAGGGAGTTGGTGCTTTATCGGTCTAAAATTTTGGATTTCCTTCCCTTTTATCAATTATTTATTGTTATGTCTTGGTAAAAACTTGTTTTGTTTGGTTGAGATCTTTGGGGACAAGTAACGCTACTCTGATGAAAACATCATTTTTGGGTTGGAAATGTTTTAGACAATGGTTGTAAATATTCTTTTTTCTTAATTTAAACGTCTCTTTTGAGGTCGTTATCTATGATTGTGTGTGATGTGCTATGAAATAACGCCCAAAGTGGTATTCCGTTGCGTGGTAAATTGGGGGTGTTATATTTCATCCTCAGACAAACGGACAATCGGAGTGTACCATTTAGACACTAGAGGACATGCTTTGAGCGTGTGCTTTGGAATGGACAGGGAGTTGGGACGACTATATTTGCTTGGTAGAGTTTCCATACAACAACAGTTGGCACGCCAACATCAAGTGTGCATCGTTTGAGATGCTGTATGGCAGGAAGTGTCGTGCCCCAATCTGTTGGGACCAGGTTGGTGAGCAAATTCTTGAGGGTCTGGAGATGATAGATATGACCAACGAGAAGGTTGTTGTCGCTAAGGAAAAACTGTAGGAAGCTCGTGCACGTCAAAAAAGTTATGTCGACAAGCATCGTAAGGATTTGCATTTTGCGTGGTAAATTGGGGGTGTTATATTTCATCATCGAACGTGTTGGTGAGGTATTGTTGGAAATACGTTTTACGTATTAGAAAGGATCGGTCACTCCAACAATAGTCTAAGTAGTAGCTCGTAGTTTAGTTAACTTAATATTCAACAAACAAGGCCAAGCCAAGCCTACAACATGTGTAGGCCGGCGGCCCAATGTAAGCCCAAGCCCATCTCATGGGCTTGGGTATATAAACCCTCTCCTTAGATGGAGAGGATGTGGTTTCATTTTCATTTTACACATAGTTAATCACTTTCTCTCTCTAAAGCGTGTGTGAAATCATCTATCTTTCTATCTCTTTCTCTCTCTAAACATAAGCAAGATTTACAATATCCTACAAATGGTATCAAGAGCCATGGGATGATTGTTTGGTTTATGTGTTTGTGTTCTTGATTCATACGCCTATTTTGATCCATTTTACACAAAACAATTTTTTTATGTTTTTTATGGTTTTTTCTTGATACAAATCTTCTACATAGTTGTGGTAGAGATTTGGTATAGTTTCTTTGGCTAAAAACACAAAACTTTTGAGTGTTTTGATCATTTTTTGGCTTAAAATCTCGAATTGGTTGAGTTTTGTCCGAGAAAAGTGGGAAATATTCCGATAGAAACCATCGGAAAAGGGTTTAAGTATTCCGACAGCTTCCATTGGAAAAAGGTTTATCATTCCGACCATTATTCCGACGGGTATTCTGATTGTGGTATTCCGACACAGGTTATTCCGACGGTATTCCAATAGAGGTATTCCGATAGGTTTATTCCGAAGGTATTCCGATAGAGGTTATTCCGATTGATATTCCGATAGATTTATTCCGACGCTTTTCCGATCGATATTCCGACAGTTTTCCGATCAATATTCCGAAGATCCAAAAATTATGTGTGTTTTTTTGTCTCGGAATTTTTTTGGTCATCGAGAACATATTTTAGGGGATTTCAACATTCTTTCTCGGATTTAACACACAACAATAAATACATTTACTTTCTCTCATTGTTCGATCAACATTTGTAAATCTTAACTTAACGAAATGGAGTACACATCTCCTACGGATAAGTCCATCCTCTCGGGTACGGATAATCGTCCACCAATGTTCGTGAAGACTATGTATGAGGATTGGACTTCTCGAATGGAACTTTATATGTTGAACAAATAAAATGGACATCTAATTTGGGCATCGGTGCTCATTGGACCATTGGTATATGGTACTGTAAGGGAAGGTGCTGTTACTCGTCCTCGCACAACGGGTGAACTAATTGGAGATGCTAAGATACAAGACAAGTGTGATAAACAAGCTACGAATATCATTATCCAAGCCCTTCCTCCAGATGTCTATAAACTCGTCAGTAAACATAAAGTTACCAAAGAGTTAAGGGATATAATTCGTGTTCTAATGCAAGGCACTTCGTTAACTAAATAAGAACGAGAGTGTAAGCTTTATGATACTTTTGATAAGTTTGCCTATGTGCCAGGGGAGACTCTCAATGATTACTATATGAGATTTACCCTATTGTTGAATGAGTTCAATAACTATGGCATGGCAATTCCTACGTTTCAATTGAACACCAAGTATTTGAACACTCTTCCTTTAGAATGGAAAAAGTACGTGACGGATGTTAAATTGGCTAAGGATTTTCATAACACTGTCACACCCCACCATGGCGGAATATGGGGCACGACGTATGGATATCATCACAACAATAGCGTGTTTATAGAGATAACTAAATGATATAAGAAATGTCATAAAAAGGTGACACAAATGTCATGAACATATCTCAACAATGCAGGAGTCTAGGTAAGTAGGTAACAGTCCTACCTCTTACCCAAGACAAACAAATAACACAAACAAACAAACATAAAGGTGCCAACAGTATGACTTATTAAAATGAACAATCAAATAAAACTAAGAAAGAAACGGGGATTCTCCTTCTATATGCACTCCTAAGCTTCTCCAATCCTAGCCACTTATGTTCTCATGCTTAACCATAGTATCACCTGAAAGAGACACTAAAACACGTCAACATAAAGTTGGTGAGAGTCATAGGTTTAGACTCCAACACAAGACAAGTCATAAGCTGTGAATACCATAAACCAATAAACATATGGACAATGCGCTACAATCATGTACTAACAACTAGCATTCAAGTTCAATCAATCATTACAATTCAAAGGCATCACGCCTTACCAACAATCACAATTTCCAAGGCATCACGCCTTACCAACAATCACAATTTCCAAGGCATCACGCCTTACCAACAATCACAATTTACAAGGCATCACGCCTTACCAACAATCACAATTTCCAAGGCATCACGCCTTACCAACAATCACAATTTCCAAGGCATCACACCTTACCAACAACCACAATTACCAAGGTATCACGCCTTACCAACAACCACAATTACCAAGGCATCACGCCTTACCAACAACCATGGTACCATAGGCGCCCATACACCTATGTACCTATCCCAAGGCCACTACCTTGTCATTTTCCATTGGTCCCATAGACGATCACGCTATGTACCTATCCCAAGGCCCCTACCTTTTCAAACCACAATAACTGAGACGGCACGTATCCCCCGATCCAAATCATACACAATCAAGAATCACATAGCAGTTAATCACATAAATGTACACACAAGTCCATCTCAAACCTTAAAAACATTCGCAGCATTAATTTAGAAAATAATTCAACACAGTGTCTCTTCCATCCCATCTGGAAGTCAAAAACAATAGTAAACATGGGACTATGAAACTCACCTGATAGCTTCTTCACAAGTCCTTGCACTAGCAACAAGCTAACAAACCAAAAACACGCAGTTAATACACGAACCAATCACTAAGATGGCTCATTAACCTATGATGGAAATCTAGCCTATTCCCACATATTTACCTCATTGATAAGCTCTAATCATCCCATTACCCTTCCTTAACAAGTCCTTAACTTGGTTAAGTTTAATAACTATCCCGTCCATATTTTACACAAAACAGTCCCAGTTTTTAAGTCTCAAAACTTTATGTCAAACGTCCACTTAAACATACCCATGGTTTCTGTAAATTGAATATTCATGCCCTTACATATGTTGGCTAACACCTCCCACTTGTCCTAACCTTAAAGCTACTGTTAAGGCCCTGATATACATATATCTACTTTTGTCATTCCAGATTTCCTGATTTTAAACGTACTAAAAGTTTGTTACCATTAAGGGGTCTTACCCTAAACCACAAACTTATCCCAAGTGAAGATACTTATTAAAATATATAAACCATCTCTCACGTTCGTGAGAAGATCCCAATGCAACCCTAAGTACCCCAAACAACCCAAAATTTAAAAAGAAAACAGGTTGAATTCAAAACTGTTTTGACCTCCGACTGTTGTAACCTATTTTTGACCCATTTCCCCACCTCCAATTTAGTTCTCGTTTCTTGAATTGGAAAGCCACTTCAAATATATTTCCAGGGGTACTTGGATCGTAATATAAGAGTTTATAGAACTCCCGATATGATCAAAACAATTGACATAAAATCTGCTCAGTTTTTAAAAACGGGTTTAACAAAATCAACCTCATTAATTATCCCTAATCCCTCTAATTACAAGCCCTAATTTATATGATCATCATATTATGATTATCACATCATTAATTTACTGATTTTATATGAACCCTAACCCTAATTCCATCATAAGAATGATTAATTAAACACAAACAATTAAATCAAAAAGGTTAATGAAGGTTTTTACCTTTAATTCAATGGAAGATGAAAACACCCAATTTTTATGAAGAACCCTAATTCTCCTCTTCTTTTAGTCGACTATAACTCCAGGGAAAGAAAAAAAAATGCGTTTGATTTAGTGTTGGGGGTTCCTTATATAGCCAAAACAATCCTTGTCCAACCCAATTACCACTTACCATAAATCTTTTCCTTTTTTCCTTTTTTTCTCTTCTAAACCGACCCAAACACCCCTAATTTCGTTTTTTCTTTATTTTTTTTCTTTTTATTGTTAATTAATATCTTATTAATATTACCTTAATTTACCTTAATTTATTTCAGCTCTAAAACTCCCAAAACCTCAAAACCGTAAAACTAGTCAAATTTACGCGTTTTATCGTAAAAGACGTAAAATGTACACTTTTAAAAAAAAATCTCAAATTTTGAAATAAACTTTATAACTAAGTCCTAAATGACTTAAAACCATCCCAAAAAATATTCATATGGATAATTACCTCACCGAGACCTCTAAATGCTAAACCGTAAATCCTAAAAAAATACTATTACTATAATAGTTATACGTATACGTAAACACCAAAATATCACCATTTCATTTCATAGTCACTAATTGTGAGCTCATGAACATGAAATAACCGTTCCTCAATTTACTTATGAGTACTCTATACTCATAAACGATAACCACACCAACCTCGCTCACACAAAATAAACACGTAAACACACAATTCAAGTAAGCACACATAAAATAACCTAAAAGTAAGACCAAGTGACAAACCCAAAACCACGGTTGTCACATCACTCCCTCCTAATAGAAATCTCGTCCCGAGATTCACTCCCAAACTCAAACTTATTCTCAGCAAACAAACGAGGATGCATATCCCTGATAAAACCTTCACGTTCAAACGTGAACTCAGTTTATACTAAAATAATCTCAACCAACAAGACATGAGCCTTAACCGTCCGCGAGGAAACCTATTAAAACCATAAAGTTATGTAACCAACCTAACTAAATCTCGCAACTCATCAAACAAGAACTGTCTTGAAACCAAGTTAGGAGCCATCACATAACTCGACGGGTTTAAAATTGTCACCCCGATTTCAGTCTTACTCATAAATACCATAAATCAAAACTCATCAAACATAACCACGTATTCTAAAGTCTAAAGAACTCTCACATTCCATACCAACTCATCTCTATGTTAACCCTCCAAGTGTTCATTACCACAAAATACCCAAAACACAAGTTTAATCAATGTTCTCCGAAAATTAACCTTGAACTCGACACTTGCACAATTAATTCGACCAAGCTATTGACTTCTAATTACCAACTTCTGAATATTCGAAAAGTACGTTCCGATTACATAAGTTTAGGCTTTTGAATCACTCAAAAAGCTTTAAAAACGAATAAGTTATGACCAAAACGATTTTTCTCAAAATCTGCCTAGGCATTAGCGACAGTTTCTGACAGTTAGCGACATATTTTGACAGTTTAGCGACAGTTTCTGCCTACTCCGATTTATACCAAAAAAAACGGTTTTTAAACCCTAAAACCCCCATTAATTACCAAAACTAGAACCTAATTTATTTTAATTCCAAAAAATTAAAACTCTATTAATTACATGATTTTAATATATTTCACTAAATAAGAACAAAAATTTTAACTTAAGAACAATAACTTTAGGTGATCAAAACCAAAATATTTTAAAATAACCGAGTCATGCTTATATGTTAAAGAATTTATATTACACCTTATTTGAAACATGATCCCGACACTTCCTTATTTCATCGACTACCAACAACTATATTTTTTTTTCAATTTGCAAGTTCTATTTTTTTTACCATGTATAACTCGAAACAAAAGACATCGTTACCCCAAAAAAAAATCTCCACCATCTCAAAATCCTTCACGCCAAAAGTACCGTACAAACAAACACGTGAAATGAGGACCCGAGAAATGCGCTACTACAGAAGTTGAACATCTCAAAGAGAAACGAGCTATCAACCATCCCAAGAATACAACCGGTAAGTAGAAAATAATTTTACATACATAGGCATAAGCGTACATACACTCAAATCCATCTAACATATACTATACAAGCATGTATTAACTCTCTTTCATGCAATCATACTTGAAAGTCCAGTGGTGTTGTGGCACATATATAATTATGTAGGCCTCCATAATTATACATGTTCCCTTTCACCAATGTACTCCCTCCTATGATGACACTTATAAGAAATTAATACTACACATAACACATAATCCAACAACTCACAAGCACATAACCACACAAGATAAGATCCAAAACTCTATCTATTAAAATAACATAGCCAATGCACGAAACACATAAACTCATAGTCCAGCTGAACCAGCGTAGACAAAATTCAAAATGTATAAAGAACATGAAAACATAATTAAGCGAAATCCAACAATGACTAGCGTTTATAACCATGGTTCCACCCGCACTAATCAAAACTCGTAAAGAAAATTACAGGTAGTTAAGTATGAACCATAGTAGTTCATAACCTAACAAATACTACGAAAATAATATTCAAACACATCAATTACTATAAAATGCACACATACTCCTATGATGCCTATATGCAGGGACCCTTAAGCTATAGACTAGGCTACACGACTAGGCAACCTAATTCTCTATAACCATTAGCTCTGATACCATTCTGTCACACCCCACCATGGCGGAATATGGGGCACGACGTATGGATATCATCACAACAATAGCGTGTCTATAGAGATAACTAAATGATATAAGAAATGTCATAAAATGGTGACACAAATGTCATGACAATATCTCAACAATGCAGGAGTCTAGGTAAGTAGGTAACAATCCTACCTCTTACCCAAGACAAACAAATAACACAAACAAACAAACATATAGGTGCCAACAGTATCACTTATTAAAATGAACAATCAAATAAAACTAAGAAAGAAACGGGGATTCTCCTTCTATATGCATTCCTAAGCTTCTCCAATCCTAGCCACTTATGTTCTCATGCTTAACCATAGTATCACCTGAAAGAGACACTAAAACACGTCAACATAAAGTTGGTGAGAGTCATAGGTTTAGACTCCAACACAAGACAAGTCATAAGCTGTGAATACCATAAACCAATAAACATATGTACAATGCGCTACAATCATGTACTAACAACTATCATTCAAGTTCAATCAATCATTACAATTCCAAGGCATCACGCCTTACCAACAATCACAATTTCCAAGGCATCACGCCTTACCAACAATCATAATTTCCAAGGCATCACGCCTTACCAACAATCACAATTTCCAAGGCATCACGCCTTACTAACAATCACAATTTCCAAGGCATCACGCCTTACCAACAATCACAATTTCCAAGGCATCACGCCTTACCAACAACCACAATTACCAAGGCATCACGCCTTACCAACAACCATGGTACCATAGGCGCCCATACACCTATGTACCTATCCCAAGGCCACTACCTTGTCATTTTCCATTGGTCCCATAGACGATCACGCTATGTACCTATCCTAAGACCCCTACCTTGTCAAACCACAATAACTGAGACGGCACGTGTCCCCCGATCCAAATCATACACAATCAAGAATCACATAGCAGTTAATCACATAAATGTACACACAAGTCCATCTCAAACCTTAAAAACATTCACAACATTAATTTAGAAAATAATTCAACACAGTGTCTCTTCCATCCCATCTGGAAGTCAAAAATAATAGTAAACATGGGACTATGAAACTCACCTGATAGCTTATTCACAAGTCCTTACACTAGCAACAAGCTAACAAACCAAAAACACGCAATTAATACACGAACCAATCACTAAGATGGCTCATTAACCTATGATGGACATCTAGACTATTCCCACATATTTACCTCATTGATATGCTCTAATCACCCCATTACCTTTCCTTAACAAGTCCTTAACTTGGTTAAGTTTAATAACTATCTCGTTCATATTTTACACAAAACAGTCCCAGTTTTTAAGTCTCAAAACTTTATGTCAAACGTCCACTTAAACATACCCATGGTTTCTGTAAATTGAATATTCATGCCCTTACATATGTTGGCTAACACCTCCCACTTGTCCTAACCTTAAAGCTACTGTTAAGGCCCTGATATACATATATCTACTTTTGTCATTCCAGATTTCCTGATTTTAAACGTACTAAAAGTTTGTTACCATTAAGGGGTCTTACCCTAGACCACAACCTTAGCCCAAGTGCAGATACTTATTACAATATATGAACCATCTCTAACGTTCGTGAGAAGATCCCAATGCAACCCTAAGTACCCCAAACAACCCAAAACTTAAAAAGAAAACAGGCTGAATTCAAAACTGTTTTCACCTCCGACTGTTGTAACCTGTTTTCGACCCACTTCCCCACCTCCAATTTAGTTCTCGTTTCTTGCATTGGAAAGCCACTTCAAATATCTTTCCAGGGGTACTTGGATCGTAAAATAAGAGTTTATATAACTCCCGATATGATCAAAACAATTGACACAAAATCTGCTAAGTTTTTAAAAACGGGTTTAACAAAATCAACCTCATTAATTAACCCTAATCCCTCTAATTACAAGCCCTAATTTATATGATCATCATATTATGATTATCACATCATTAATTTACTGATTTTATATGAACCCTAACCCTAATTCCATCATAAGAATGATTAATTAAACACAAACAATTAAATCAAAAAGGTTAATGAAGGTGTTTACCTTTAATTCAATGGAAGATGAAAACACCTAATTTTTATGAAGAACCCTAATTCTCCTCTTCTTTTAGTCGACTATAACTCTAGGGAAAGAAAAAAAATGCGTTTGATTTAGTGTTGGGGGTTCCTTATTGAAGGCCTACTTATTCTAAGGATTTGGTAATGGATGGATTAGATCTATGGATTTGGTGGAAGAGATGGGGAAGGAGGAGATTAGGTGTAGAGAGAGAAAGGAGAGGGAAGAAAAGTAGAGAGAGAAAGAGGGATTAGATTAAATGAAAAGTGTTAAACAATGAATGACCAACCCCCTCCTAACATGCTAGGAGGGGTATATATATAGCCCACCCTACATGTGGGCTATATGGACTATACATTGTTAAGTAGACCACGAGCCCATTACATAATTATCGTTGGAGCGACCGATCCTTCACAAATACGTAAAACGTATTTCCAACAATCTCCCCCTAAGGGAGGTCGCTCCAAGTTACAAAGTTCTAAATATACTATGGCTCGTGATCTATGCTAATAATGATGTGACCGAGACTTTCTTTGGGAAAACACATTTCCAACAATCTCCCCCTAAGGGAGGTCACACCATTTTACAAAATCTTAAACCTAGCATCTATGCTTGAGTCTTCGATCTTGTTCTTGTGAATATGCTTGATGTGATCTTTGACTTTAGTCTTGAGCATGTTTCCTTGCCTTGACCTTGTGCATTTATCACTTGTGAAATTTGCCTCTTCGTGACTTCATGTTCCACATACTTATACCTTTAAATTCTTGAAAGCTTCAGAGTTTGATACAGCGGAAGACTTGACCTTCAGGCTTTCTTGAATTTGTTGAAGTACTAAGTGTATGTAGTATAAGCATGTGGTGACGACTTCTTCTGGATTGTACACCGCAATGCCACCTTCTTGTTACGCTGCATAAGACAGTTAGCAACAAACAATATACACGGATGAAATGGCCTTGAACATTTCATTCTAATTCGGTAGCATTTTACCTCCGGTCGGTGAAGACCGTTGGACGATATTAAATATCGTACTTGTGACAGGTAGTTTCAATAAAGAACCTCCTTGACAAGATTTCGCGGGTAAACCCGTTCTCTTTACTCGACCGTCCAAAGCTGACTGCGAACGTAAAGAGTGAATCATTTGGATAATATTATCCGTATGATTTGAAGCCGTCAATTCATGTTCCTGGAACAAGTGAAATTCAATTAAGAACCGCACCATCGTTGCTTTCCAGTTGTCACTAGCTTGATTCGTAAAGAATCTTGCAAGTTACCTACCAAGTGCTGTTTGATGTTAACACTAGAAGGATTTCCACTCGTCACTGTGATCAATAAAGAGTCACTCTGAGTGTTCTGGCAAGATCATATGATAATGCGTAGAGGCCTGGAACGTGTTTAAATTCATTTAAGAATTAAACAGCTGTTGCTTTCCAGTTATCACAAGTTTGATTCATAAAGAATCGCACAAGTCACCTACCATGAGCTTTTTGATATTCGCTCAAGAAGGATTTCCATCTTCATTGTAAATACTTTCGTATTACTCGGATGTTCAGGCAAGATCATGAAGATTTTGCGTAGGACTCTTAAGAACTTTCTTACTTTTCACAGTGTGTGAAGAAGCAAGCAAATATGAAAGTGTGTCCTAATGAGATATTTGATGATCTCAAATGGCTCTAGACTCGATCGTGCATTTTGGATTTTTAGTGATCGGAGGCTGGAGAGGAGTGCCACCTTTTCAATACCAATTTATTCGGAGTGAATAAATCAATAGATAATGTGTTGTCTCCGTGTGATTAAAACAAATATCTTTTAAGAGATATCTGAGTTAGCTGGGATGGGTTGTGCCTTGCATCACTGGGTCCATGATGTCTATCTTCAATATCGAGAATCATAAAATGATCTCAATAGCATATGAATTGACCCGGTTTCTGCCTAAGTTGTAAGGAGGGCTTCTTTCTTTACACCCTTTATCTTTACAATTCTTTTTCATTCTTCAACCCCTTCAATGCTTACCAATACGTCATCACTAGCACCTTGTTGTGATTATTCCAGTGCTAACTTAAGTACTTGGTCGGCATTCAGCTACGTTCATAATCTTTCTCCATCTTTCCTAAGGACTACTATTTCTAGCTATGGAATGTCCTTGGGAAGATTCCTCCGGTTCTAGAGAAATCATTGGACTTTAACCTATCCTACCATCCTTATGTCACCACAATCTTCATCGTCGTGAAAAGAGATGTTTTGGGTAAGTGTATGTCACCATGAAATCCATTTTGAAGTGCAAATCCATTTTGCTCCCCCTTAACATATGCTACGATATTCGAAAACATTTCGCACATGTCGGGATGAGCTAACACGTTAAGTCAAACCATTTATGATTGATCATATCCCATATTAAATCACATTTTCTCCCCCATATTAAAAATATTAACCCAATCGATGTTTTTAATATCAATTGATTTAATAGCCTTTTAAGAAAATTTGGGAAGAAAAATGCAAATCCAATTATCTTCATGATTTTAACAAGCTCCCCCTCAAATTAATGAGGGTGTACTTGAAACGTAAATTAAATACCTTGTAAACACAAGTGTAAGGTATTTATTACGTGCAAAGATCAGATATAATAATGAATTCACAAGATTAGCAATGTACGAGGTTGGACCTGAATAATGGAGAACAGCATATGAAAGAAGCACATGGTTCTTGTTCACGAATGTTGGTCACCTCGTCACGTCCCCGAGAAAATTAATTCCCGTTGTTGAGTCAAAGCTTTCCGGTGAAATGCTTGACTTGATTATGAAAAGCGGGTTGCTATCTGAAATAATAGCAAACCATTTTGAGCATGTTTTAAAAGTTTGAACTTCTGCTCGAACTTTATTTACAACCCCGTGTCATTATTGAATGACATTTCTAGGTTCGTAAATATTATCGATTCCAGAAGACATGCTCGTTTTATCAAAACGTTTTTGAACACACAATTTTGAAAGATTTAGAAAAACCTTTTTGAGAAATTCTTGAAAAATTGTGTTCACAGTTTTGAAAAAACAATTACTTGAGCTTAAGATGTTGAATATCTTAAAAGCGAGCTCAAGTCCGAGAAGTTGTAAACTTCCCGTTGTTAAGGATAAGTTTATCATCGGCGATAAACTTTCCTTTTATCTGAAGAACGAGTCCTAAGCTGACATTTACTTAGAAGTCGTGTTCATGAGCTTGAAAACTTTGACTGTTTTAACGGAAAGCTCATGACCGAGAAAGGTTAATTTCTCGTTACGAGGAAAAGTTCTCTTATTTAAAAGATACACTTTCCTTTCTGAGCTTAAAACTTCGAATGTTTTAAGACAAGCTCATGACCGAGAAAACTGAATTTCTCGTTATGAGGATAAGTTTATCATTAATAATAAACTTTCCTTTATTTGAGGTTCGAGTTACAGTCTGACATTTAACTGTAAGTCATTATACACGAGCTTAAAACCTTTGAATGGTTTTAATGTAAGCTCGTGTCCGAGAAAATTTAATTTCTCGTTGTAAGGATAAGTTTATCATCGGCGATAAACTTTCCTTTATTTGAAGAACGGGTTACCATCTGATATTTAATGATAAACCATGATGCATGAGCTTAAAAACTTGGAATGTTTTTGATATAAGCTCATGCCCGAGAAAAATGAATTTCTCGTTTTTAGGATAAGTTTATCATCGGCGATAAACTTTCCTTTCTTTGAAGATCGAGTTATAGTCTGTGATGTGACTATAAGTCCTGGATTGCAGCTTAACCATGAATCCCCTGAGACATTTGTTTCTCTGATATCTGCTTCTTCAGCAACCAAACTCTAAGAGTGTCCTTAGTTGAACGGTACACAACGATTGGACCGCTTCGTTCTTCTGGAACATCAACTTTGGTACCTGCAATCTCATTAGGAGTTTGTATACTGTTGCATGGGTTAGAGATATCTATTTTTGAAGCACGTGGGGGTTCATAGTTGGCTTTACTTGTGTCAGAGGTGGCCTGAGGGGATGATTCACTTGTCTTAGTTGGCAAACGTTTCTTTTTATAGAAAATCTTAAGTTCAGGCTTAAGTGATGTATCATCCTTTGCAATTTCCTCCCTAGTAGTCTTCGTAGAATCAGAGACTATCCTAGTTAAAGGGCACTCGTTTCCTACAAGAGTAAAAGTTCTACCAGTGGGGCGCCAAACTTTACCAAAGGGTTTGATTTTAGCTATCCACTGGGACTTAATTCTAGCACGGGAGTTCACCTCATCAAGTAATTTCTTGACACAAGCATCATGATTTGCCGTAAAGACACATTTTCTACATGTTTTACAAGTAGCATATTTAATGTCTGAATAATTCCTAGATGATTGATCGATGCTCCTAGAAGATGGCATGCTACGGTTAGCAGTGTTGGGTAATCTAGAAGGCATCTGACTAGGTTGGACATTGCTATCTCTTGCATGTGTCTTTTGCTTAGCTTCCCCAAGACCAGATTTATGGCAAACGTCATTTGAACTAGTTCTAGACGTGGTCTTGGTGTTTTTAGGGAAACTAGAGGCAAACATATGATTTGGTCTTGCTAAAGCCGGAGTGATCACATTGGGCCTAGTTCCTGGAGTAACTGGTCTAATAAGATGAACCAAATCAACTTGGGAGGCAAACCGCGGTTTCGAGGATTGTGGTCGCTCGGATCTAAATGCAGTAGGTTGTCTGACAGTCGGTTGTCTGACGAACTGATTTGTAGGCGGTTTCCCCAAGATTGATGGTTTCTCAAGCTTAGTGTCCATACTAGGTCCTTTACTTTTCCTTAACTCGTTTTTCAACGCAGCTATAGCAAAAACCTTTTCCTGTACTTGGGCCTTTAAAGTTTCATTTTCTTTGAGCACGTTATCTTGGGATGCCAACTTAGATTCAAGCAGTTGAATTTGTTTCAAAAGATTATCCTTTTCAGCTTTAGAATCTAAAACAGTTTGATCCAATTTTCTTTCAAGAACAACGTTTGATTTTTCAAGTTTTTCAAAGTATGTTTCAAATTTGACCGTTTTCTTAGAAAATTCAAGTTTGGCATCCTCAAGATCTTTTGATTGCCGAGCTACGATCGTTTCGAGCTCTTTAATCTTGGAATCAGAAGCAGTCAATGAATCAGTTATAGGATAATTATCATGATGTTTAGCATTCTGAACAATCTCTCCCCCTTTATGACTTACATCGGATGAATCAGAAGTGGTATTGCTATCACTCGTTTCCATTCCATGTTTGTCATAATTAGGTTCAGAATCCTCAATATGCGGCATATCATCAGCATATACATCATAAACCACATTACATTGTACCATGTTTGCAGGCTCTGCGTCATAAATGAGTAAGGTGTCATCAAGAGAAATCTCGTGAACATTCCCTGACGTGCCACTGGCATCATGTTGTCCTCCTGATTCCGTGCTCTTGCCATCGTTAGGCTCCAATTTGTCAATCGTATGACCAATTTCCTCTTGCATCGAAGAGTCTTGCACTCCATTATCATACCCTTGCTGAAGTCGAGATCTTTCATGAATTGAAGACGAGACCGATGACATGAGTTTCAAAATCGTATCACGGAAAACTCGAAGCTCGGTATGTGTATCTCGAAGAAATGATTGGCAAATCACTGAGCTTTCAGGCTTGATGATATTGAATTGGAGGAAAGGCGTGAGTTGTGTCACAAGAGCCTTATAAGCAAGTGCCGATGCAGAGTGATTAAAACTTTTATTGTTAAGTTCCTCGGCGAGTTGGGTCAAAGTGGTAAAAATTGAGTCGATGAATATATGACGATCTTGTCCAAAGATTGTCACAAATTCGCTCCCTCCTTGAATCCGTGAAAGATTAACTAGATGATACTGAAGCATTCGAAATGAGGTTATACCACTTTCCCTAGCGTTGGCTTGCCCTTGATGCGATTCTCCCTCTTTAAGTGTCGATTTTAACGATTCCATTGGTAATCGAGGAAAAATGATGTGGCTGTTGTTGTTGTCGGGTTTGAACAAGACGACTCGGCTCAAAAATTGTTATCGGCTCAAAAGATTATGAATAAAATCTGATCAAAAATCCGTAGTCGCTAAAAATAGAACCCGTCACCTTGACTCGTCACTTTGTCGTCAAATCCGGCCACAAAATATTTTTCCACGTTAACACTTTTAAAATACCCGCCTCAATACGATTTGCCAAAAACCAACACGTGACAAAATAAATTTAACTAGACAAAACAAAAAAATAAACTTTTGATATTTTAAAATGGAAAATAAAATAAGAAAAAATAAAAATAAAAATAACTTTTTAAAATATAAAAATAGAAAAAAGAAAAAAAAAAAAAAAAAAAAAAAAAAAAAAAAAACTGATTTATTTTTGAAACTATAAAAAAAATCGGATATATTTTTGTTAACTAAAAAATTACTTAAAAAATGAAAATATATATAAAAAAAAATTAACTTTTCTTAAAAAACGTACTTAAAAAAAAAAGGAAAGCTGATAAAAAGGAAATAATAATAAAAAAAAGGAAAATTTGAAACGTGGTTGGTGTCCTTGTTTCCTCCGCCTTACACCAAAGCATAACACGTGGTCCAATAAAAATTCCTCCACCGCCCCACTGTTTCTTGTTATCTCCGTCCCATTATAATATCCTTGTTTGACTCTCAGATAACCAAAAAGAAACGGTATAACTCTCTCTCTCTCAAACCTTGGTTCCTCCGTCCTGCGTAATCCCTTTCTATCTCGTCTCCCAAAACCTAATATACTCCGTCAAGCGAAATCACACTAAACAAATCCAACGCAGCCTCTATTTTCTTTATCTTCACCGATTCACCCAAATCCACTCAATCACAATCTTCAATTATCAATCAAACAAGAAGAAACAGAGGGTTTTTCTGGCTTCAAGATCCAATAAAGGGTCTCGGGTAGGTTTTTAATTGTGCATGTGTTTGAGTCTGTCTTCTATCTTCTGTAGTGTCCTTCTATGTGTTTGGTGTCGGTTTGTCGAGAGTGTGAGGGTTTGAGTGTTGTTCGAGTCTTGATAAAAAAATGGAGTGTGTTTTGGTTGTGATTGGAGAGTGTTATTGTGACGAGGGTGGGTTCGAGAGTGTGTGGGTGGGTGGGTAGGAGTCACAGAGACGAGGGTTTGAGGAGTCTTGAGTTTGTCGAGAGTGTGAGGGGTTTTTGAGTCTTGGTTTTTGGTCTGTTTAGATGTCGAGAGAGTGAGAAACGAGAGATTAAGTTGTTGGTTTGTCGAGAGGTGAGGGTGAAGAGTCTGAGTCGCGAGGTGTTAGGGGGTGTCCGAGTGAGGGAGTCTTTTTCTTGGTTGGTCGAGATTGGGATGTTTGGTTTGTGTTATGGGTTTAGAGTTAGGGTGAGAATCGTTTGTGACGAGGGTGGGTTTGGGATGGAGTCGAGGGTGTCGGTGAGTGAGGGGCTGTGAGACGAGGGAGTGTGGGGGTGAGTGATTCGAGTGATGAGAGTCGAGTGAGGGTGGGTCAAGAGGGTGGTGTCAGTTTTGTGGTTGAGGTTGTGAGGGGAAAGAGTTGGGTTAACAGAGTCGAGAGATTGTGAGGGAGGATTTGGTGTCGGTTTGTTGGAGTCTAGGGTCGAGGGTTTGTGAGTGACCGAGAGTGTTAGAGTCGAGAGTTTAGTCGAGTCGAGTTATTGGTTGAGTTTGAGTCGGTAATATTTTCAGTCAGTCTATTCGGAAAATTTGGTAAATTTGGTTTATTCGGAAGTTTTTGTCTATTCGGAAGTTTTGTCTATTCGGAAGTTTTGTCTATTCGGAAGTTTTTTTTTTTTTTTTTTTCTTATTCGGAAGTTTTTTGGTCTATTCGGAACTTTTGACTATTCGGAAAATTTTGACTATTCGAAAAATATGACCATTCGGAAAGTTTTGTCTTATTCGAAAAAATATGACCATTCGGAAAGCCTGTGTCTATGCGGAAAACTTTTGGACAATATTTTGGACAGATTGGATTGATGGATAAATATGGACTGTTATGAAAAAAAAATGAAGACGAAAACTACTGATTAAAAAAAAAAAAAATTATTAAAAAAGTGACAGATTAAAAAAAAAGGATTAAAAAATGTGATTATAAAAGACTTAATAAAAACTTGACTGAATAGAGACGTGACAGATAAAAACTTGACAGAAAAAAAAAAAGTAGATCAATTTGACCAGACTGATTAAAGAAATCGAATCTTTTATTAAGAGAAAAAAAATTGATTTTTAAGAGACGAATTGGACTGATTAGAAAACATAAAAAAATAAATAATAAAAAATAGAAAAATAAAAATAAAAATAAAATTGATAAAATTTATAAAAAAATTGATAGAAAGTTAATCGAATGATTAAAAGATTTATAAAAAAAATTAGAAAAGAAAGAATTGTTACCACCAAATCAAAAGATAGAAAGATAAGCAAATCCTAAGATTCAACCATGGCTCTTGATACCAATTGAAGGCCTACTTATTCTAAGGATTTGGTAATGGATGGATTAGATCTATGGATTTGGTGGAAGAGATGGGGAAGGAGGAGATTAGGTGTAGAGAGAGAAAGGAGAGGGAAGAAAAGTAGAGAGAGAAAGAGGGATTAGATTAAATGAAAAGTGTTAAACAATGAATGACCAACCCCCTCCTAACATGCTAGGAGGGGTATATATATAGCCCACCCTACATGTGGGCTATATGGACTATACATTGTTAAGTAGACCACGAGCCCATTACATAATTATCGTTGGAGCGACCGATCCTTCACAAATACGTAAAACGTATTTCCAACACTTATATAGCCAAAACAATCCTTGTCCAACCTAATTACCACTTACCATAACTCTTTTCCTTTTTTCCTTTTTTTTCTCTTCTAAACCGACCCAAACACCCCTAATTTCGTTTTTTTCTTTATTTTTTTTCTTTTTATTGTTAATTAATATCTTATTAATATTACCTTAATTTACCTTAATTTATTTCAGCTCCTAAAACTCCCAAAACCTCAAAACCGTAAAACTAGTCAAATTTACGCGTTTTACCGTAAAAGACGTAAAATGTACACTTTTAAAAAAAATCTCAAATTTTGAAATAAACTTTATAACTAAGTCCTAAATAACTTAAAACCATCCCAAAAAATATTCATATGGATAATTACCTCACCCGAGACCTCTAAATGCTAAACCGTAAATCCTAAAAAAATAATATTACTATAATACTTATACGTATACGTAAACACCAAAATATCACCATTTCATTTCATAGTCACTAATTGTGAGCTCATGAACATGAAATAAACGTTCCTCGATTTACTTATGAGTACTCTATACTCATAAACGATAACCACACCAACCTCGTTCACACAAAATAAACACGTAAACACACAATTCAAGTAAGCACACATAAAATAACCTAAAAGAAAGACCAAGTGACAAACCCAAAACCACGGTTGTCACACCAATGTGGATCAACTACAAGCTTTTCTTCAACAACACAAGTTCATGATCCACGAATGCCATGTGATCATGGATCGGTTGTCCACACCTCAAGTTCATGATCCACTTGCCATGTATGCTTCTCAACAAAACATGGCTTATACTTATCAACAACCATCATTTTTGTAGCAGCCACCACCACACACCTATCAGCAACCACAACAACCATCTAATCAACCACTAATGATGCCAAATCAATCATTTTAACAAAGTGTTCATCAACAATCTTTTCCACAGCAACCACCACATCAGACTTTACCATCACAAGCCAACACTTCTCCAATGGCCTATACTCCTCAGCAAGGCAATTTTCCAATTGAAGCACAACCAGCACAAGCCTTCTACTCCAATGAACTTCCACCAATCCAAGCACCGATCTTTACTCCAAATGATACGCCAGCTGATGTTCTAAACCATCTCACTGCCTACTTGTCAAAACTTGTTGCAACTAGAGGATTTCCACCAACAAATAATCAGCTCCGCACCTCTTAAAATCCTCGACAACAAGCCACTGTTCAAGATGGTCAAGTAACGGTTCAACCTATTCAGGGAAGGCAAACTTCATACGGACCTCCTACAAAGACTGTGAATGCTCAAGCTGTGAATTCTCAATCTAATGGCAATGGAAGCCCTATTGATCATCAAAAGGTTGTGACTTGCTACAATTGCTGAGGACAAGGTCATATGGCTAGGGAATGCACTCAACCAAAAAGAAGAAGGGATGCAACATGGTTTCGTGAGAAGATGTATTTGGTTGATGCTTAGTCCAAGGGAAAGATCTTGGATTCAGAAGAGTTAGCATTTCTTGCAGACCCAGGGGCAACAGATAATGAAGGCATTGCAGTCGTTTCTACTTCTAATGCAGCATATCAAGCGGACGATCTTGATGCATATGATTCGGATTGTGATGACATTCACTCAGCCTCAGCTGCTCTCGTTGCTAATCTTTCTTACTAAGATTATGATGTCGCCAGTGAGGTACCCACCACAACCAATCTTGGTAATGATGATAACCCACATAAAGTTGGGCATGAAAATGACAACCTCGAACAACATTCGGGAACTAGTAACTTAAATTATGTGGTACCCAATCCTACACATTTGAGTGAACCTCAACCAAATGCTACGACGGGTATGGAATCTTATGCTCAACATGATTTGGTCATGGTGCCTAAACATATTATTGATCAAATGCATATGGCTCTCAGACAATCCGTAGATACGAATTCCACCCTAACAGCTGAGCTTGCGTTGTATAAAGAAAATGTCAAAGCTTTTGAAATGGTCCCTCAAGTAGAGAAAATAACGTGTTCTGAATTTGACCAATTTCATTTTGAAAATATTGAACACTTGAAAGAAATAGAATCATTAAAAGCTAATCTTACCAATGAATTAAAAGTAAAAGAGTCGGTTGTCAATGATTTTCAGAAACCTAAAATGGATTTTGAAACTCTCGAGTCTAAAAAGTTTGAATCGGAAATTAATGCTAGCAAACTTCTTAAATTTAAAGAACAACAGCTTTTAAAACAATACGCTTCCACATAAAAGGTTCATATTTTAACTAAAACGTTTAAAGAACTCGAACTTAAGCGTCTTCAAGATTTACCACCTAATCCCGGTTATGCAAAAAAAGCTCAGGAATATATTCCGAGTCTTTATGATATGACCCTAATTGGTAAATCGAATGAAGTACCTTTTGTTCGTAGTACAGAGGAGACACAATCACTTGCGGAAGAAACTCATTCTAAAATGCTTTCAAAATTCCATAAGATTGATTATGATAAGCATAATAAAGATCAATTTTATAGAAAAACATGTACTCGCTTACAAAAGGAATTAGCTGAATTGACAGTTCTTGTGCCTCAAAGTTTGTCAAATGGAAACCCTCCTACTACGTCTCCTACACTTGTCAAAACGGATTTAACGAAGTTAATTCCACCGGTAAGTAAGGCGTCCGTTAGCTTCAATGCGGTACACCAACACTTAGCCAATTTTGACAAGGTCATTTTGGAACGTACGACGGCTTCGGCCATAACGGAAGGTGAATGGAATTTTGAGCATATTAGAGCTGCATTTCGAGACGAAATTGTTCCATTTGTAAACAATGTTAAAGATTGTCTTAGTACTATTGACCAAGATTTGCTTTTGGAAATAGAAGAAGTTAGACGTGTTTTCAATGAAATGGATGATGCTTATGAAAACAGTTTACTTGAAATAGAACGGGTTTCACGCCTAAATGATTAGCTTCTGAAGCAAGTGATGTCTCATGATATAGTTTCCGCCTGTGTGAATAAAAGTGTTGATAATGATTCTATTGTGCATAATGTTGATTCTGTGGATAATGTGGTAGATAGTACTTGTCACAAATCTGACGCTGAATTTTTAAAGCTTCAAGATTCTTATTCTTCGCTTTAAAAAAGTTTTGATGAAATTCAAAAACATTGTATTTCGCTTGAATGCAAGCAACAATTTATTCAAGAGATCTTTGAAACCTCATTCAAAGGTATTAATATAGATGAAGAAATTTTGAAAACAATTTTCGATTGAATTTACATTCAAAACAGCGTCAGCCAAGTGACAAAGTTGCTAAATCTTTGCTGATAAACATAGAGAAATCTAAGAAGCTTAACTGTGTGAACATACTTGAGGCCGCTGAAAATTTTAAACTTGATCTAGATAATCGAGTTTCCAAGATTTTGTTCAAAGTTGATAACTTAAAACAAAAAAATACACGATTCTTCGATTAAGTAAAGCCCGCATGTGCTAATACCACTGCACAGAATCAATCATTGATTGAACAATTGAATCGAAAGTCGGTGGAAATATCTAATTTGAGGGAACAAATTTGTGATAAAAATCTGGCTTTGACTGAGTTAAAGGAAACACTTTGTACCCTAAAAGGTAAGAATGTTGTGGATAACACAGCCACTGTCTCAGCATCGTCCTCTAGTGCTATCAAAAGGAACCTTCTAGCCGTCACACCATTTAATAAGGGCCCTAGGACTAAACCATCTCAAACATTGGTCACTAAAGATAAGGCAAAATCAAAACCAACTTCTAATATTCCCGTGTTGCCTTCTACAGGAGTAATCACCACTACTAAGGCTCAAAGATCTAAGCTTAAAAGAAACAAGAATAATGATAGGATCTTGCCCCCATCTAGTAGTCAAGAGAAGAAGAAAGTATAAGCCCACCCTAGGAATGTTATTTCTGTTTTGAATAAAAGGAATCATGTAGCTAAACCTAAAGGCTCTGCGGTTGTGCAGCGTTCTAAGCCTACTGTGAATTCTAATTTGAAATGTTGGAATTGCAATGAATGTATGTTTTCTAGTCGTCATGATTCTTGCCTTATTGACCATGTGAATGAGATGAATGCCCAGAAACATAGATTAGAATGGAAACTGACTGGAAAAGTGTTAACCCAAGTTGGTTGGATGTGGTGCCCCACTGGTAGAACGTTCACTATAGTAGGAAATATGTGCCCTTTAACTAGGATCACTCCCACTAAAGAGAAGAAACCGTGCCCTTTAACAAGGAGTACCAAGGCTACCAAAACACCAGCGTGTCCTTTAACTAGGAACACCAACACTAATGTAGAAAACAAGTGCCCTTTAAATAAGTCTACCCCTACTGTAGTGCCAGCTAATAATCCAAAACCTAAGAAAGTTGGAACAGTAAAACCTGTTAGTGCTAAAAATCACATTAGAAAACGCAGGAAATCTAAGGGTCACACAAATGTTAGCAATTCTGATAATCTTATATCTGTATCTGCTAACACTCCGGAACAAATAGTTTCCAATGCATTGTCTACTGTTGTTATTGAAAACAGGTGGTCCAAATTGTTCTCTAGTATTTGGACTCTAGTTGCTCCAAGCATATGACCGGAGATCGCTGTCAACTCTGATATTTTGTCAGCAAGTTTCTTGGTACGGTTCGATTTGGAAATGATCATATTGCAAAGATAATGGGTTATGGTGAATATCATATTGGGAATGTTATAATTTCAAGAGTGTATTATGTGGAAGGTCTCGGTCACAACTTATTTTCTATGAGACAATTTTGTGATGCAAACTTAGAAGTTGCTTTTCTAGAGCATACCTGCTTCATTCGTAATTTAGAAGGGGTTGATTTATTGAAAGGTACTCGATGGAATAATTTGTACACTTTGTCTCTACAAGACATGATTTCCGCTTCTCCCATATGTCTTCTCTCCAAATCATCGAAGACGAAGTCATGGTTATGGCATCGACGGTTATCTCATCTTAACTTTTGCGCTATTAATCATTTGGCGAAAAACGAACTTGTTCGTGGTCTTCCTAAACTTTCATTTCACGAGGATCATTTGTGTTCCACGTGTACAATGGGGAAAGCACCAAGAAATCATACAAACCCAAGAATGAAGACAAGAGAAACTTTATTTGTTGCATATGGATCTTTGTGGGCCAATGCGTATTGAAAGTCTTAGTGGCAAAAAGTACATCCTCGTAATTGTTGATGATTACTCTCGGTTTACATGGGTGAAATTTCTTACAACAAAAAATGAGGCACCTAAATTCATCATCGGATTTCTCAAGATGATTCAAGTGCGTCTCAACACTATTGTTCGACGCATTCGTACAGATAATGGAACCGAATTTGTGAATCAAATTTTGCGTGATTATTATGAAGAAGTTGTCATATCTCATGAAACATCCGTTCCTCTCACTCCACAACAAAACGGTGTCGTTGAAAGGCGAAATCGCACACTTATGGAAGCTGCTCGCACGATGTTAATTTATGCAAAGGCTCCATTGTTTTTATGGGCAGAAGTAGTATCTAAAACAGTGCACACCCAAAACCGGTCACTAATTCGTAAACGCCATGGTAAAACACCATATGAGCTTCTACATGGAAAAGTACCAGATTTATCATATCTTCATGTATTTGGTTCTCTCTGCTATCCATATAATGATGGTGACAATTTGGGAAAACTTCAACCCAAGGGTGATATTGGTATTTTCATTTGTTATGCACCCGCAAAGAAAGCATACAGAATCTACAACCGTAACTCTCGCAAGATCCTCGAAATTATGAATGTTGATTTTGATGAGCTGACAGCAATGGCTTCTGAGCAAAGCAGCTCTGAACCCGCACTTCATAAAATGGGACCCAGTAACATTAGCTCTAGTCTTGTCCAAAATAACCCTACTTCATCATCATTTATACCACCTTCTAGGAATGAATGGGATACGTTGTTTCAAACATTCTTTGATGAATTCTTTACTCCTCCAAGTATTGTTGCTACAGAACCTGAGATAATAGCTCCGGTTACCGAAGTTGTCCCTCCAGCAACCGAAGCACAATCAGATACGTCTGCACCTACCATGGTCAAGATATACCTTCAACAAGTAATTCTCTACCAACAACCGAACCAACTACCCATGTCATGCCTATTGATGATGAAGAGGATGATGATGATCGTGATTTGGAATTCGCTCAAATGCGTGAACTTCCATTCTTTGGTGTACCAATTCCCGACCATAATCAAGCCGGGTCGTCCACCTCAGAGGAAGCTCCTACTACAGTTTACTCCAATCCACGGATTCGTAAACATGACAGCAAGTGGACAAAGGATCATCCTATAGATTCTATTATTGGTGACCCAAATCGTCCAGTATCCACAAGAAGTCAGTTACAAGAAAATGTAATGTTTTGTCATTTTGATGCTTTTCTCACTGAAGTTGAACCTAAGACATGGCAAGAAGCTTTAACTCAATCCTGTTGGATAGAAGCTATGCAAGAAGAAATTAATAAATTTATACGTCTTGAAGTATGGGAACTTGTCCCATGCCCGGATCAAGTGCAGTTACTCACTTTGAAATGGGTTTACAAGGTGAAACTCGACGAGTTAGGCGGAGTATTGAAGAAAAAAGCTCGACTAGTAGCTCGTGGATACAAGCAATTATTTGGCATCGACTTTATGGAATCTTTTGCACCTGTTGCCTCTTTGGAAGGTATTAGACTATTCCTTGCTTATGCAGCCCACATGAATATGATCGTCTATCAGATGGATGTGAAGACGGCATTTCTCAATGGTGAAATCAAGGAAGATGTCTATGTTCAACAGCCGGATGGTTTTGTGAATACTAAATATCCTAATCATGTTTACAAGCTTAAGAAGGCTCTCTATGGGTTGAAGCAAGCTCCACGCGCATGGTATGATCTACTGTAACAATTTCTCATTACGCAAGGCTTCGCTAAAGGCAAGGTGGATCCCACGCTGTTCATTCAGAAACGAGGTACAGATATGATTATGGTACAAATATATGTTGATGATATTATATTTGCTGCCTCGACCCAAAACTTATCCGACGAGTTTGGGACACTCATTTCTTCCAAGTTTAAGATGTCAATGATGGGCAAGGTATCATGCTTCTTAGGTCTTCAAATATCTCAGAGTCCCAGAGGCATCTTTATCAATCAATCCAAGTATGCCCTTGAATCTTAAGAAATATAAGATGGAACTTACGACCCCGTGGGTACTCCAATGGTGGAACGAACCAAGCTTGATGCAGATCCACATGGAGTTGCCGTTAATCCGTCACTTTATCGTGGAATGATCGGTACTCTTCTGTATATCACAGCTAGTGACCTAATATTCAGATTGCTATATGTATGTATGCTCGGTATCAAACTAGACCTACTGAGTTACATTTAGCTACTGTTAAA
Organism: Glebionis coronaria; assembly: GCA_025667525.1. Classification (NCBI taxonomy): domain Eukaryota; kingdom Viridiplantae; phylum Streptophyta; class Magnoliopsida; order Asterales; family Asteraceae; genus Glebionis; species Glebionis coronaria. The sequence continues at coordinate 366,026,703 of CM046878.1, forward strand.
CGGATCTTTTGGTATCTTAAAGGAACCATTAATCGGGGACTTTGGTATTCGAAGGACTCTTCGATTCCACTTATGGCATATGTAGATGCGGATCACGCGGGTTGTCAAGATACAAGGCGTAGCACAAGTGGAACTTTGCAATTACTAGGAGATCGACTAATCAGTTGGGCTTCGAAAAGGCAGAAAAGCGCTACAATTTCAAGTACGGAAGCAGAATACATAGCTATGTCCGGTTGTTGTGCTCAAATTCTTTGGATGAGATCGTAATTAACCGACTATGGTCTAGGTTTCAACAAAATTCCGATGTACTGTGACAACAAGAGTGCAATTGCCTTATGCTACAACAATGTTCAATTCTCCCGATCGAAGCATATTGACATTCGATACCACTTTATCAAGGAGCAAGTGGAAAATGGAGTGATCGAGCTTTACTTTGTCCGATCTGAGTATCAATTGACAGATATTTTCACGAAGGCTTTAGATCGCGCTCGAATGGAATTTTTGGCCGACAAGCTAGGATTGAGAACATTCTCGCCTGACACTCTTAAGGAACTGGTAGATGAAGCGAAAGAATAGTGGTGGTAAACTATTCTCTGTATCCTTGGTGATCATCTGTATATATTATTTATATTTTTATCCACAAAAGCAAAATACAAAAATATAAAACCATATAAAAACCATAAAAATTGAAAAATCTAGAAAAATCCAAAAATATTTTTACTTTATTTTTCAAAGGCATGTCTTTTGGTACGATAATATTTACGGCCTTAGAAATGTTGATTAATATTGATACGGCGCCATAAATAGAGTTCGTACAAAAGTTGTAAATATTTCATAAAACATGCCTATATGGCTTGTAGTTATTTCAGACTGCAACCCGGTTTTCTCATCAAAGTCAAGTATTTCTTATGAAAGCTTTGGCTCAACAACGGGAATTAATTTTCTCGGGCAAGGTTTACTTAAAAACCTTGTAAGGGATCAAGTTTCCTTTATAACTTGGTCTAACACAAATCTATGTACGATTCAGTGCACTTATTTGTTAAAACAAGAGAAGTCTTGTTTTTATGAAGTTATCATCTCTACAACCATAGCCATCAACAATTCGTATCTACATACTCGACGATGCGACTACTCAAACGAAGACTATAGCTCATTCAATAGAACACGGGTCAACAATTGAGGGGGAGCAATTGTCAATCATCCAGAATCTTCGATGCCGAAAGTGCCAAGTTCACAAACTGGTGTCAAGACAACAATACCAATCGTACACATGGTGTCAAGAGATGACTTCAAACGTGACGAGGCGACCAACATATGCCGACGGGAACCATTTAATCTTATCATATGATGTTCTCATCAATCAGGTCCAACCTTGTCAATTTTTTTTAATATGGTGAATATGTGATCATGTTACAAATCGGTATCATATCTCATACATTTGGTATCATGAAGATAAAACGGACTTGCATTTTTCTTCCCAAAACCTTTGTTAAAACTTCATTAAATCAATTGATATTAAAAACATCGATTGGTTTAATATTTTTAATATGGGGGAGAAAATGTGATTTAATATGGGATATTATCACAAATGGTTTGACTTAATGTGTTGGCTCATCCCAACATGTGCGAAATGTTTTCGAATATCGTGGCATATGTTAAGGGGGAGCAAAATGGATTTGCTATATCAAAATGGATTTCATGGTGATTTATACTTACCCACAACCCATTTATTTCCCGACGATGAAGATTGTGGTGACATAAGGATGGTAGGATAGGTTAAGTCCAATGATTCTTCTAGAACCGGAGGAATCTTCCCAAGGACATTCCATAGCTAAAAATAGCAGTGCTTAGGAAAGATGGAGAAAGATTGTGAATGTAGCTGAATGCCGACCAAGTACTTAAGTTAGCACTAGAACAATCACAACAAGGTGCTAGTTATGACGTATTGGTAAGCATTGAAGGGGTTGAAGAATGAAAAAGAATTGTAAAGATAAAGGATCTAAAGAAAGAAGCCCTCCTTAGAACCTTAGGCAGAAACCGGGTCAATAAATATGCTATTGAGATCATTTTTAATGATGCTCGATATTGAAGATAGACATCATGGACCCAGTGATGCAATGCACAACCCATCCCAGCTAACTCAGATATCTCTCAAAAGGTATTTGTTTTAATCACACGGAGACAACACGTTATATATCGATTTATTCACTCCGAATAAATAGGTATTGAAATGGTGGCACTCCTCTCCAGCCTCCGATCACTAAAATCCAAAATGCACGATCGAGTCTAGAGCCATTTGAGATCATCAAATATCTCATTAGAACACACTTCCATAATTCCTTGCTTCTTCACACTCTGTGAAAAGTAAGAAAGATATTAAGAGTCCTACGTAAAATCTTCATGATCTTGCCTGAACATCCGAGTAATACGAAAGTATTTACAATGAAGATGGAAATCCTTCTTGAGCGAATATCAAAAAGCTCATGGTAGGTGACCTGTGCGATTCTTTATGAATCAAACTTGTGATAACTAGAAAGCAATAGTTGCTTAATTCATAATTGAACTTAAACACGTTCCAGGCCTCTACGCAATATCTTAGTGATCTTGCCAGAACATTCAGAGTAATACTATTAATTATTTACAGTGACGAATGGAAATCCTTCTAGTGTTAACTTCAAACAGCACTTGGTAGGTAATGTGACAACCGTGGTTTTGAGGTTCGTCACTTGGTCTTACTTTTAGGTTATTTTATGTGTGACTACTTGATTTTTGTGCTTACGTGTTTATTTTGTGTGAACGAGGTTGGTGTGATTATCGTTTATGAGTATAGAGTACTCATAAGTAAATCGAGGAACGGTTAATTCATGTTCATGAGATCACAATTAGTGACTATGAAATGAAATGGTGATATTTTGGTGGTTACGTATACGTATAAGTATTATAGTAATAGTGTATTTTTTTTTAGGATTTACGGTTTAGCATTTAGAGGTATCGGAAGAGGTAATTAGTCATATGAATATTTTTCGGGATGGTTTTAAGTCATTTAGGACTTAAATATAAAGTTTATTTCAAAATTTGAGATTTTTTATAGAAGTGTATATTTTACGATTTTTACTGTAAAACGCGTAAATTTGACTAGTTTTACGGTTTTGAGGTTTTGGAGGCTTTAGGAGCTGAAATAAATTAAGAAAAATTAAGGTAATATTATTATTACATATATTAATAATAAAAATAAATAAAAAACGAATTTTAGGGGTGTTAGGTCGGTTTGGAAAAAAAAAAGAGGAAAAAAAGGAAACAAGTGTTATAATTGGACTAGGATTCTTGTGTACACTATATAATGTTTTACTAAACAAAAAATAAAAACATAAATCCCTGGAGCTAATAAAATTCGTGGGTTTCACTAAAAAAAAGTTAGGGTTCTTCATAATTTTGGGGGTTTTTCATCTTTCATTAATCATAAGGTAAAACCTTCAAATCCCTTTTTAATTTAATTGTTTTAATGATTTCTTAATCATTCTTATGATGGATTAGGGTTAGGGTTTATATAAAATCAGTAAATTAATGATGTTATAATCATATTATGATGATCATATAATCTAGGGCTTGTATTAGATGGGGTTATGGGTAATTAATTAGTTCAATTTGTTTAAAACCTGTTTTTAAAAACTGGACAGATTTTGAGTCAATTGTTTTGATCATATCGGGAGTTATATAAACTATTATTTAACGATCCAAGTACCCCTGGAAAGATATTTGAAGTGGCTTTCCAATGAAAGAAACGAGAACTAAATTGGAGGTCAGAAAGTGGGTCAAAAACAGGTTACAACAGTCGGAGGTCAAAACCGTTTTGAATTCAGCCTGTTTTCTTTTTAAGTTTTGGGTTGTTTGGGGCACTTAGGGTTGCATTGGGATCTTCTCACGAACGTGAGAGATGGTTTATATATTTTAGTTAATATCTGAACTTGGGCTAAGGTGTTTGTTTAGGGTAAGACCCATTAATGGTAACAAACATTTAGTACGTTTAAAATCAGGAAATCTGGAATGACAAAAGTAGATATATATATATATATCGGGGCCTTAACAGTAGCTTTAAGGTTAGGTCAAGTGGGAGGTGTTAGCCAACATATGTACGGGTATGAATATTCCTTTTACAGAAACCATGGATAGTTTTAAGTGGGCGTTTGAACTAAAGTTTTGAGACCTAAAACTGGGACTATTTTGGGTAAAATACGAACGGGTTAGTTATTAAACTTAACCAAGTTAAGGACTTGTTAAGGAAGGGTATTGGGGTAATTAGAGCTTATTAATGAGGTATATATGTGAGAATATGCTAGAAGTCCATCATAGGTTAATGAGTCATCTTAGTGATTGGTTCGTTTATTGATTTCGTGTTTTTGGTTTGTTAGCTTGTTGCTAGTGCAAGGACGTGTGAAGGAGCTATCAGGTGAGTTTCATAGTCCCATGTTTCCTATTGATTTTGACTTCCAGATGGGATGGAAGAGACACTGTGTTGAGTTATTTTCTAAATTGATGTTGTGAATGTGTTTGTGATTTGAGATGGACTTGTGTGTACATTATGTGATTAACTGCTATGTGATTTTTGATTGTGTGTGATTTGGATTGGGGGACACGTGTCGTCTCAGTTATTGTGGTTTGACAAGGTAGTGGCCTTGTGGTTTGACAAGGTAGTGGCCTTGTGGTTTGAAAAGGTAGTGGCCTTGTGGTTTGACAAGGTAGTGGCCTTGTGGTTTGCCAAGGTAGTGGCCTTAGGATAGGTACATAGTGTGATCATCTAAGGTACCATGATGTTGTTTGGCAAGGTAGGAGCCTTGTATTGGTTTGGTATGATTGGTCTTGATTGATAGTTGTTAATATATAATTGTAACACATTGTCCATATGTTCTTTTGTTGATGATTGTTATTCACAGCTTGTAACTGATTTAGTGTTGGAGTCTAAACCTATGACTCTCACCAACTTTATGTTGACGTGTTTTAGTGTCTCTTTCAGGTGATACTATGGTTAAGCATGAGAAAATAAGTGGCTAGGATGGGAGAAGCATAGGATTGCATGTAGAATGAGAATCCCCGTTTCCTTCTTAGTTTTATTTGATTGTTCTTTTAATAAGTGATACTATGGCACACATTTGTTTGTTGGTATGTTATTTGTTGTCTTGGGTAAGAAGTAGGACTGTTACTTACTTACCTAGACCCCTTGCATTTGTTGAGATATTTTCATGACCTTCGTGTCACCATTTTTATGACATTTCTTATTTCATATAGGTGTCTCTATAGACACGCCATGTTGTGATGATATCCATACGTCGCGCCCCATGTTCCGCCATGGTGGGGTGTGACAGAATGGTAATCAGAGACAATGGTTATAGAGAATTAGGTTGCCTAGTCGCGTAGCCTAGTCTATAGCTTAAGGGTCCCTGCATATAGGCGTCATAGGAGTATGTGTGCATTTATTATAATTGATGTGTTTGGATGTTATTTATTGCGATGTTTTGACTAGTATGAATTGAACCGTAGTATGTTCATACTTAGTCACATGTTATTTTCTTTTCGGGTTTATGACTAGTGCGGGTTGAACCATAATCGTCCACGCTAGTCACTGTTGTATTTTGCTTCAATTGTACATTATAGTACATAATTTAGTACACGGTAGTTTCTATCTTTTATCGATTTATTTTACATACCTGAGGTATGTTACTTTTCTTTTGATGTTTAAGTCATGTTCCCTAAGAATCGTGTGGTGGTTCGAGCTACTAGGAGTACACGGGTAGGAAGGATTTTAAGCTGTTTTCACTCTTACGGGCGACATGACTTATAACTGATTATGTTTTCATTTTGGATTTAGTCTATGTTGTTTTAGCTAGACTATGGATTTTTGTATTCCAAGAGTATTACTATGTTATTTTAATAGATGGAGTTTTTGACCTTATTGTTTATGTGGTTATGAGCTTATGTGAGTAGATGGATTTATGTGTTATATGTTGTATTGATTCTTGTAAGTGTCATCATAAGAGGGAGTGCATTGGGGAAAGGGTAATTGTATAAGTATGGTGGCCAACATAGTTATACAAGTACCACAACTTCAATGGGTTCTCAAGTATGATTGCATGAAAGAGGGTTAGTACATGCTTGTATATGGTGAGATGTAGAATTTGGGTATACGTATTATATATGAGTTTATGTAATGGCTGCCTATGATATGGCTATTGTTCTTTTTGTGTTATATGTTTTGGATTAGAGTTGTGTTGTGTGATTATGGGGTCACACGATATGGTTTGGTTTTGGAGGTGGGCTTTATGTTTTGTTGTGGCACGGTGAGATGGTGATTACTCGTATGGAAAAACGAGCGTATAAAGCAATTGATTGACTTGACATGTATGATAACGGGTATGTTTGGGAGATTCGATAGGTATGTATATGCGGATGTATATATACTACTACGTGTTAGGTTATGGTATATGGTCGTTCACTAGTTATTATAACTTGAACGTACCTTGTGTTTGTCGTGTTTTATGGTGCTGGAGTTTGTTGGAGTTCCAACGACGTTTTGAATCTTTTGAAGTGTGTCTTGTAGCGTATTCTTTGAGTTTCGTATTTCACGTGTACGTTTTAAAATGGTGTTTTTGGTTTCAAGTCTATTGAAATAACTTGGGATTTCTTTTGTGATAATGAAATCTTTTGTGTTGGGTCTTGCATTTCTTTTGGTCGGTATATATCGAGTCAGATGGTTGGTTGTGTTCGGTAAAATAAGGGTAAGGTGTTGGAGTCGTGTTTGAAACAAGATGTAACATAAGACTTCTTTTTAATCAACACTTATATATTTCAAATTCTAAAGGACTTTCTTTAAAATAAAGCGAAGTAAAATTTCTTTCTACTTACATAGTTTATATAATTGGGTTTAGCCGATTCACGTCATTTATAATTATTAATACAAGGTTAAATTGAGTTTATAAAGGTTACATATACAATTATATCTGTCATTTAAAAGGATTACATTAATCATTAAGTTTATTCTTTAGTTTTTTTAAAACAACTAGTATAAAACTGATTTGGTCATAACTTGTTCGTTTTTAGAGCTTTTTGAGTGATTCAAAAGCCAAAAATTATGTACTCGGAACGTACTTTTCAAATATTCAGAATGTATAGTCATGGGAGGTTAGTATCTTGGCCGAAATTATTGTGCAAGTGTCGGGTTAGAGGTTGAGTTTGAATAGTAGTTTTTTTTTTGATATGGGATGCACGGGATACCTTGTTTTTGAGTTGAGTTTTGAGTTCGTCAAGAGGGTTGTTTGTAGATTGTTTGAGTCACATGGATGTGGGAGGTAATAGTAAATAAAAAAAAAGATATATATTCTTTTGGAAAAGTCGATCTTTTGCACGGTTTAAATAATATGTCGCGGGGCGTAATATGTATGGTTGCCATTGGGTGTTTCTTGGATTATTTTTCGTTGTCATGGGTCATTTTGAATTGATACACGTACTGGGTTTGAGTTTTCTTTTGAGTCTCGTGGTTTTGACTTGTTTTAACTGGTGCACGTGAAATGTCGTTAGTTATCCGTGGGTTTGATTCGTTGATCGTATCTGGTGGATTCAAGATGTAGTTTTGGTTACGTATTGTTCGGGAGCGTTGAAGTAATCGTATGAAAGACTTGGTCGCGCCTACATGCTTAAGTAGGCGACCATGAGAGAACGGTCGGAATGCCCTTAGTGGGGAGGAAAGAAGTTCGTAGACGAACTAATGTGGTCATGAGGTCTCTTAGGAGTGTCAAGGGAGATGAATAGAGGTTTGCAGAATGTATGGTTATTGGTACAAGTAACGCGCCATAGAGAGTGTTGGGAGGGGATATTGTTCGTAAGGCATGTATGCTTTCTGAAAATTTGCTGAAACTTAGTAGGTTTGCCTATTACTTTGAGGTAGAACCATGAATAGAGCAAGTAGGAGAGGTGAGAAGAGTTGTAGTTAGTGCCTTTCCAAGGCAAATCGTTGATGGAGTGATTTAAAAACAAGAGCTGTTAGAAATTGCAAGAAATTTATTCATATTGCCGCTAAGAGAGGGTGTGAGGAGGACATAGTTGAAATTTCTAAGGATGTTGTATGAACGCTTTGGGTTTACGGTTATGCATTTGGCTTCGCCAAAGCACTAGCGGTTCTCATGGAGTCAATGAACCGAGTGTGCATGAACGTATGTAAACGAGTTGTCATAGGGAGTATCGACGGCATCTTGATCTACTCAAATCTAAGAAGGGGAGTGAGGCGAATTATGTGTCGGTTTTGGAGTGGAGTTAAACGTGAGATTTTCAAGTGTGAGTTTTAGGATTAAGTTTGCCAGGACTAGTAGTCAGAGATGATGGCATATCGTGTAACCAGCAAGGGGCGAAGTGAAGAAGGACGAGGAAGCATTTTGGAGGCTGAAGAGGTGGATTCAATGATGAGCAGATCTTGGCATTATCGGAAGGACTGGATGAATTCGCGAAGCATGACGACACGTGGAGCAAGGATTTGGATGTGTACGAGAACGACAAAGAAAGGCGATTGCTTATACGTTGCAGAACTGAAGACTTAGAAGAACTAGATAAGACTTAGTTAGTGGAGCTGGATTGTTATATCTGCCTAGAATGCTAGAGGCATTTGGTGTACGAGACGTGGAGAATGATCTATACGGATCATGAACATCTCCAACACATATTTAATCATCTTGATTGAACATTTGGCAAAGGTGATGGGTGGAGTTAATTGATGGAAGAAAATTGCAAGGCCAAGTACCATCTGGGAAAGGAAAGCATGGTTGATGAGACATGGAATAAGAAGAATGAAGTGAAGCTAAGACAAACTTGAACTATAGGGATGACGTATTAGGGTGGCTTGGATGAAAGATGTAGGTTGCACAAGTTGAGTTGTCTAAAGCAGAGAACGCGTCAACATGTATGTTGTGTGGCTTGGACAATCATATGGAGAAAAGGGCGTAGACTATACTTCCTACATAAATAGGAGTAGCTTAGAAAGGGGAGATGTAAGGACGAAGTTGGTGGAAGGATACATAATGCGTAGGACGATTAAGTACGATGAGAGTTGGGTGATAGTCGATAGACTGACTAATTCATCACCTATTTCCAGAGGAATGAGAAGTCACGTAGTTGGGAAGTTGGAAGAACTAATGGATCTATGAAAGACCGTCGTAGGTCACTTTGTAAGGAAATTGGAATTTTTAAGTAGTTTGGAGTACGGACAGAAGGGAGTTGATGAACATGATTGGATATGAGTATATCCAGCTAACTGGGAAAAGGATAGACAAGTGAGATATTTGTACAACCTTAGGAGTTACACTGAGGGCATGGGTGATTGGTTTAGAGGGAGTTAGAAAACTCTTTAGCGATGGTTGAGTTTTCATATAACGATAGTTATCATACTAGAAGTCGATAAATGCCATTTGAGGCACTATGTGAAAGGATAGGGTGAGATGTCCCCGTTGTGGACTAGAAATGGTAAAAGAGGCTACTAATGTGGTAGTGATGTTTGTGGAAAGGATGAGTGCAACAAGGGATGCTATATATAAAGGAGGAAACCACTAGAGTTAGTGACAGAGTTATGTATGAAGTTTCACCGATAGTAACGGGTGGTATGATTTGGTAAAATGGAAGAGTTGATGTAGAGTTTTGTAGGTCCATTTATGATCTTTGGAAAGATCGGACCAGTAGATTATGGGTATAGAATTACCTGGGGGAAATGAGTTGTATACATGATACATTTCATGTATTGGGGTTGGTAAATGTTGTTTGAGGATGCATATTTGCATGTCCGGTTATTCGGGTTTTGTGCTAATAAGAGTCTTTGTTTTATCGAAGAGTCATTTGCGAGATTTATTGACTGTGAGGTCAAGAGTTTGGCAATGGGTTTAATTATTTTTGGTTTGTACATGTGGTATCTTGAAACTTGAACTAAAGTTCACGTGGAAATGAGAGGAGTTCATTTAGAACAAGTATCCTCGTGTGATTTGTTGTCTGTGTGTTGATCCTAAGGAGTAAATCTCGGGACGAGATTTCTATTAGGAGGGAGTGATGTGACAACCGTGGTTTTGAGGTTCGTCACTTGGTCTTACTTTTAGGTTATTTTATGTGTGACTACTTGATTTTTGTGCTTACGTGTTTATTTTGTGTGAACGAGGTTAGTGTGATTATCGTTTATGAGTATAGAGTACTCATAAGTCAATCGAGGAACGGTTAATTCATGTTCATGAGATCACAATTAGTGACTATGAAATGAAATGGTGATATTTTGGTGGTTACGTATACGTGTAAGTATTATAGTAATAGTGTATTTTTTTTAGGATTTACGGTTTAGCATTTAGAGGTCTCGGAAGAGGTAATTAGTCATATGAATATTTTTCGGGATGGTTTTAAGTCATTTAGGACTTAAATATAAAGTTTATTTCAAAATTTGAGATTTTTTATAAAAGTGTATATTTTACGACTTTTACGGTAAAACGCGTAAATTTGACTAGTTTTACGGTTTTGAGGTTTTGGAGGCTTTAGGAGCTGAAATAAATTAAGAAAAATTAAGGTAATATTATTATTACATATATTAATAATAAAAATAAATAAAAAACGAATTTTAGGGGTGTTAGGTCGGTTTGGAAAAAAAAAGAGGAAAAAAAAAGGAAACAAGTGTTATAATTGGACTAGGATTCTTGTGTACACTATATAATGTTTTACTAAACAAAAAATAAAAACATAAATCCCTGGAGCTAATAAAATTCGTGGGTTTCACTAAAAAAAAGTTAGGGTTCTTCATAATTTTGGGGGTTTTTCATCTTTCATTAATCATAAGGTAAAACCTTCAAATCCCTTTTTAATTTAATTGTTTTAATGATTTCTTAATCATTCTTATGATGGATTAGGGTTAGGGATTATATAAAATCAGTAAATTAATGATGTTATAATCATAGTATGATGATCATATAATCTAGGGCTTGTATTAGATGGGGTTATGGGTAATTAATTAGTTCAATTTGTTTAAAACCCGTTTTTAAAAACTTGGCAGATTTTGAGTCAATTGTTTTGATCATATCGGGAGTTCTATAAACTCTTATTTAACGATCCAAGTACCCCTGGAAAGCTATTTGAAGTGGCTTTCCAATGCAAGAAACGAGAACTAAATTGGAGGTCGGGAAGTGGGTCAAAAACAGGTTACAACAGTCGGAGGTCAAAACAGTTTTGAATTCAGCCTGTTTTCTTTTTAAGTTTTGGGTTGTTTGGGGCACTTAGGGTTGCATTGAGATCTTCTCACGAACGTGAGAGATGGTTTATATATTGTAGTTAATATCTGCACTTGGGCTAAGGTGGTGGTTTAGGGTAAGACCCATTAATGGTAACAAACTTTTAGTACGTTTAAAATCAGGAAATCTGGAATGACAAAAGTAGATATATATATATATATCGGGGCCTTAACAGTAGCTTTAAGGTTAGGGCAAGTGGGAGGTGTTAGCCAACATATGTAAGGGTATGAATATTCCTTTTACTGAAACCATGGGTAGGTTTAAGTGGGCTTTTGACCTAAAGTTTTGAGACCTAAAACTGGGACTATTTTGGGTAAAATACGAACGGGTTAGTTATTAAACTTAACCAAGTTAAGGACTTGTTAAGGAAGGGTATTGGGGTAATTAGAGCTTATTAATGAGGTATATATGTGAGAATATGCTAGAAGTCCATCATAGGTTAATGAGCCATCTTAGTGATTGGTTCGTTTATTGATTTCGTGTTTTTGGTTTGTTAGCTTGTTGCTAGTGCAAGGACGTGTGAAGGAGCTATCAGGTGAGTTTCATAGTCCCATGTTTCCTATTGATTTTGACTTCCAGATGGGATGGAAGAGACACTGTGTTGAGTTATTTTCTAAATTGATGTTGTGAATGTGTTTGTGATTTGAGATGGACTTGTGTGTACATTATGTGATTAACTGCTATGTGATTTTTGATTGTGTGTGATTTGGACTGGGGGACACGTGCTGTCTCAGTTATTGTGGTTTGACAAGGTAGTGGCCTTGTGGTTTGACAAGGTAGTGGCCTTGTGGTTTGACAAGGTAGTGGCCTTGTGGTTTGCCAAGGTAGTGGCCTTGGGATAGGTACATAGTGTGATCATCTAAGGTACCATGATGTTGTTTGGCAAGGTAGGAGCCTTGGATTGGTTTGGTATGATTGGTCTTGATTGATAGTTGTTAATACATAATTGTAACACATTGTCCATATGTTCTTTTGTTGATGATTGTTATTCACAGCTTGTAACTGATTTAGCGTTGGAGTCTAAACCTATGACTCTCACCAACTTTATGTTGACGTGTTTTAGTGTCTCTTTCAGGTGATACTATGGTTAAGCATGAGAAAATAAGTGGCTAGGATGGGAGAAGCATAGGATTGCATGTAGAAGGAGAATCCCCGTTTCCTTCTTAGTTTTATTTGATTGTTCTTTTAATAAGTGATACTGTGGCACACATTTGTTTGTTGGTATGTTATTTGTTGTCTTGGGTAAGAAGTAGGACTGTTACTTACTTACCTAGACCCTTTGCATTTGTTGAGATATTGTCATGACCTTCGTGTCACCATTTTTATGACATTTCTTATTTCATATAGGTGTCTCTATAGACACGCCATGTTGTGATGATCCATACGTCGCGCCCCATGTTCCGCCATGGTGGGGTGTGACAGGTAACTTGCAAGATTCTATATGAATCAAGCTCGTGACAACTGGAAAGCAACGATGGTGCGGTTCTTAATTGAATTTCACTTGTTCCAGGAACATGAATTGACGGCTTCAATCATGCGGATAATTTTATCCAAATGATTCACTCTTTACGTTCGCAGTCATCTTTGGACGGTCGAGTAAAGAGAACGGGTTTACCCGCGAAATCTTGTCAAGGAGATTTTTAATTAAATCTACCTGCCACAAGTACGATATTTTATATCACCCAACGGTCTTCACCGACCGGAGATAAAATGCTACCGAATTAGAATGAAATGTTGAAAGCCATTTCGTTCGTGGCTACTTATGTTGCGGCATTTGAAGACGGTGGCGTTGCGGAATCCGAGAAGAAGTCGTCCCCGCATGCTTATACTTTATGCACTTAATACTTAATCTAATTCAAGAAAGCCTAAAAGTCAAAGTGTTCCGCCGTATCGAACTCTGAAGCTTTCAAGAATTATGAAGGTATTGGAAATACGTTTTACGTATTTAGGAAGATTCGGTCACGCCGACAATATATTTAGTAGTAGCTCGTAGTTTAGTTATTTTATATTATGTAAACATAGAAAGGCCTAGTCCATGAGTTGTATGGATGGCCCAATATGTAAGACCAAGCCCATCATTATGGGCTTGGTATATAAACCCTCTCCTTAGATGGAGAGGGTGTGGTTCACATCATTTCACACATAGTAATCAAGGTGTTTTATTACTATTCTCTCTCAAGTGTGTGTGTGATTCTACCAACTCTCTATCTCTTTCTCTCTCTATAACATAAGCAAGATTTACATATCCTACAAATGGTATCAAGAGCCATGGGATGAGTGTATTGTTTATGTGTTTGTTTTCATAGAAATTCGTGTGTTTTTTATCCCTATATCTCACGTCCAAAATTTTTTGGTGTCTTTTTGTGGTTTGATCTTCACCAATATCATCTACATATACGTGTTAGTGATTTGGGTTACTTGGATCGCTCAAAAACGCAAAAATTTTTAGTGTTTGGATTCATTTTTGGCATCAAGATTCGTCTTTTTATAGGTACAATACGAATTCCTTGTTTTTCTCAACTTTTCGCAATTTCTGGTATAAATTCGCAATAGTTTGTTTTATTGCGAAATCTTGCATCTTCTGCTGATTGCGAAATCTTGCACCTTGCTGATTGCGAAATCTTGGATCTATAAGTATTGCGAAATTTTGCACCTTGCTGATTGCGAAATCTTGGATCTATAAGTATTGCGAAATCTTGCACCCTGCTGATTGCAAAATCTTGGGTCTTGTGTATTGCGAAATCTTATGTGTTGAGTGAATTGTGAATTTGAATCCTCCAAGGTATTGCGAAATCTTCCAACGAATTGCGAAATCTTCCAAGGAATTGCGAAATCTTCAAGTGTTGCGGATTTGTGTACTGCGAATTCTTGCATTTTACTAATTGCGGAATCTTTAGATAAAATCGCAATTGGGTATTGTGAAATCCTATGTTTTGAGTGATTGCGGAGTCATATCCAAAAAGGGATTGCGAAATCTATTGGTTTGATTTATTGCGAATTTGTATCAATTTTAGGATTGCGAATTTGAATCAACTCTAGGATTGCGAAATCATTGAACATAATTGAGGAATCTTCACACATTGCGAAATCGTGTGTAATTTTGCAGTGGAATTTTTGGTTTCTCAAGACAATTATAGGGGATTTTAACATAGTTTCTCAACTTCAACACACGACAACAAGCACATTTACTTTCTCTCATTGTTCGATCAATATTTGTAAATCTTAACTTATCGAAATGGAGTACACATCTCTTACGGACAAGTCCATCCTCTCGGGTACGGATAATCGTCCACCAATGTTGGAAACATCTATGTACGAGGATTGGACTTCCCGAATGGAACTTTACATGTTGAACAAAGAGAATGGACATCTCATTTGGGCATCGATGCTCAATGGACCATTAGATTATGGTACAGTGACGGAAGGTACGACTACTCGTCCTCGCACAACGGGTGAATTGACTGGAGATATGAAGATTCAAGACAAATGTGATAAGTATGCTATAAACATCATTCTCCAAGCCCTTCCTCCAGATGTCTACAAACTCGTCATAAAACATAAAGTTTCCAAAGAGTAATGGGATAGAATTTGTGTTCTAATGCAAGGCACCTCGTTAACTAAATAAGAACGAGAGTGTAAGCTTTATGATACTTTTGATAAGTTTGCCTATGTGCCAGGGGAGACTCTCAATGACTACTATCTGAGATTTACCCTATTGTTGAATGAGCTAAATATCTATGGCATGGAATTCCTACGTTTCAATTGAACACCAAGTATTTGAACACTCTTCCTCCAGAACAGAAAAAGTACGTGACGGATGTTAAATTGGCTAAGGACTTGCATAACACCAATGTGGATCAACTTCAAGCTTTTCTTCAACAACACGAATGCCATGTGATTGAGGCTCGGTTGTCTAAACCTCAAGTTCATGATCCACTTTCCATGTATGCTTCTCAACAAAACATGACTTATACTTATCAACAACCATCATACTTGCAGCAGCCACCACCACACACCTATCAGCAACCACAGCAACCATCCTATCAACCACCAATGATGCCACATCAAGCATTTCAACAAAGTGTTCATCAACAATCTTTTCCACAGCAACCACCATATCAGCATCACCATCACAAGTCAACACTTCTCCAATGGGCTATACTCCTCAGCAAGGATATTTTCCAATAGAAGCACAACCAGCACAAGCTTTCTACTCTAATGAACTTCCACCAATCCAAGCACCGGTTACTCCAAATGATACGCCAGATGATGTTCTAAACCATCTCACTGCCTACTTGTCAAAACTTGTTGCAACTAGAGGATTTCCACCAACAAACAATCAGCTCCGCACCTCTTCAAATCCTCGACAACAAGCTACTGTTCAAGATAGTCAAGTAACAGTGCAACCTATTCAGGGAAGGAAAAATTCATATGGAACTCCTAAAAGGACTGTGAATGCTCAAGCTGTGAATTTTCAAGCTAATGGAAATGGAAGCCCCATTGGTCCTCAAAAGATTGTGACTTGCTACAATTGCGGAGGACAGGGTCATATGGCTAGGCAAGGCACTCAGCCGAAAAGGAGAAGGGATGAAGCGTGGTTTCATGAGAAAATGTATTTGGTTGATGCTCAGTCTAAGGGAAATATTTTGGATTCAAAGGAGTTAGCATTTCTTGCAGACCCAGGGGCAGCAGATACTGAAGGCATTGCAGTCGTTTACACTTCTAATGCAGCTTATCAAGCCGATGATCTTGATGCATATGATTCGGATTGTGATGACTTTCACTCAGCCCAAGCTGCTCTCGTTGCTAATCTCTCACTACGGTTCTGATGTCGTCAGTGAGGTACCCACCACAACCAATCTTGGTAATGATGATAACCCACATCAAGTTAGGAACGAAAATGACAACCTCGAACAACATTCGGGAACTAGTAACTCAAATGATGTGGTACCCAATCCTACACATTTGAGTGAACCTCAACCAAATGCTACGACGGGTATGGAATCTTATGCTCAACATGATTTGGTCATGATGCCTAAACATATTATTGATCAAATGCATATGGCTCTCAGACAATCCGTAGATATGAATTCCACCCTAACTGCTGAGCTTGCATTGCATAAAGAAAATGTCAAAACTTTTGAAATGGTCCCTCAATCAGAGAAAATAACATGTTCTGAATTTGACCAATTTCGCTTTGAAAAGATTGAACACTTGAAAGAAATAGAATCATTAAAAGCTAATCTTTCCAATGAATTAAAAGCAAAAGAGTCGGTTGTCAATGATTTTTAGAAACTTAAAATGGATTTCGAAACTCTCGAGTCTAAAAAGTTTGAATCAGAAATTAATGCTACCAAACTTCTTAAATTCAAGGAACAACAGCTTTTAAAACAATACGCTTCCACAGAAAAGGTTCATTTTTTGACTAAATCATTTAAAGAACTCGAACTTAAGCGTCTTCAAAATTTACCACCTAATCCCGGTTATGCAAAACAAGCTCAGGAATATATTCCCGGTCTTTATCATATGACCATAATTGGCAAATCGAAAGAAGCACCTTATGTTCGTAGTTCTAAGGAGACACAGTCACTTACGGAAGAAACTCATTCTAAATTGTTTTCAAAATTCCATACGATTGATTATGATAAGCATAATAAAGATCAACTTTCTAAAAAGACACGTATTCGCTTACAAAAGGAATTAGTTGAACTAACAGTTCTTGTGCCCCCAAGATTGTCAAATGAAAACCCTCCTAGTACGTCTCCTACACTCGTCAAAACGGATTTAACGAAGTTACTTCCACCGGTAAGTAAGGCGTCCGTTAATTTAAAAGCGGTACACCAACACTTAGCGGATTTTGACAAGGTCATTTTTGAACGTACGACGGCCACGGCCATAACGGAAGGTGAATGGAACTTTGAGCATACTAGAGCTGCGTTCCTAGACAAAATTGTCCCGTTTGTAAAGAATGTTAAAGCTTGTCTTAGTAATCTTGATCAAGATTTGCATTTGGAAATAGAAGAAGTTAAACGTGTTTTCAATGAAATGGATGATGCTTATGAAAACAGTTTACTTGAAATAGAACGGGTTTCTCGCCAAAATGATCAGCTTCTGAAGCAAGTGATGTCTCATGATATAGTTTCAGTCTTTGTGAATAAAAGTGTTGATAATGATTCTATTGTGCATAATGTTGAATCCGTGGATAATGTGGTAGATAGTACTTGTCACGAATCTAACGCTGAATTTTTAAAGCTTAAAGATCATATTCTTCGCTTTCAAAACATTTTGATGAGATTCATACACATTGTATTTCGCTTGAATGCAAGCAACAATTTATTCAATAAATCTTTGAAGCGTCATTCGAAGGTGTTAATATCGATGATGCAAACTTTGAAAAGAATTTTCGATTGAATTTACAATCAAAACAGCGTCAGCCAAGTGACAAAGTTGCTAAATCTTTGTAGATAGACATAGAGAAATCTAAGGAGCTTAACTGTGTGAACGTACTTGAGGCTGCTGAGAATTTTAAACTTGATCTAGATAATCGATTTTCCAAGATTTTGTCCAAAGTTGATAACTTAAAACAGAAAGATACACGACTCTTCGATTCAGTAAAGCCCGCATGTGCTAATACCACTTCATAGAATCAATCATTGATTGAACAATTGAATCGAAAGTCGGTGGAAATATCTAATTTGAGGGAACAAATTTGTGATAAAAATCTGGCCTTGGCTGAGTTAAAGGAAACACTTCGTACTCTAAAAAGTAAGAATGTTGTGGATAACGCAACCCCTGTCTCAGTATCGTCCTCTAGTGCAATCAAAAGGACCCTTATAGCCGTCACACCATTTAATAAAGGCCCTAGGACTAAACCATCTCAAACTTTGGTCACTAAAGATAAGGCGGAATCAAAACCAGCTTCTAATATTCTCGTGTTGCCTTCTACAAGAGTAATCACCACTACTAAGGCTCAAAGATCTAAGCTTAAAAGAAACAAGAAGAATGATAGGATCTTGCCCCCATCTAGTAGTTAAGAGAAGAAGACAGTAGAAGCCCATCCTAGGAATGTTAATTTTGTTTTGAATAAAAAGAATCATGTAGCTAAACCTAAAGGCTCTACGGTTGTGCAGCGTTCTAAGCCAATTGTGAATTCTAATTTGAAATGTTGGAATTGCAATGAATGTATGTTTTCTAGTCGTCATGATTCTTGCCTTGTTGACCATGTGAATGAGATGAATGCCAGGAAAAATGGATTAGAATGGAAACCGATTGGGAAAGTGTTAACCCAAGTTGGTTGGTTGTGGCGCCCCACTGGTAGAACTTTCACTATAGTAGGAAATATGTGCCCTTTAACTAGGATCACTCCCACTAAAGCGAAGAAAGCGTGCCCTTTAACTAGGAGTACCAAGGCTACCAAAACACAAGCGTGTCCTTTAACTAGGAACACTGACACCACTTTAGGAACCAAGTGCCCTTTAAATAGGTCTACTCGATTGTAGTGCCCGTGAATAATCCAAAACCTAAGAAAGTTGGAACCGTAAAACCTGTTAGTGCTAAAACTCACATTAGAAAACGTAGGAAATCTAAGGGTCTCATAAATGCTAGCAATTCTGATAACCCTATATCTCTATCTGCTAACACTCCAGAACCAATAGTTTCCAATGCATTGTCTACTGTTGTTATTGAAAACAGGTGGTCCAAATTGTTCTCTGGTATTTGGACTCTGGTTGTTCCAAGCATATGACCGAAGATCGCTCTCAGCTCAGAAATTTCGTCAGCAAGTTTCTTGGTACGGTTCGATTTGGAAATGATCATATTGTAAAGATAATGGGTTACGGTGAATATCATATTAGGAATGTTATAATTTCAAGAGTGTATTACGTGGAAGGTCTCTGTCACAACTTATTTTCTGAGGACAATTTTGTGATGGAAACCTAGAAGTTGCTTTTCGAGAGCACACCTGCTTCATTCGTAATTTGGAAGGGGTTGATTTATTGAAAGGTACTCGAGGGAATAATTTGTATACTTTGTCTCTACAAGACATGATGGCCGCTTCTCCCGTATGTCTTCTCTCCAAAGCATCAAAGACTAAGTCATGGTTATGGCATCGACGGTTATTATGATACCCTAGAACCGAGGTCACTAACATTACCCTAAATTACGCTAATTTTTGAAATTTTTAATAAATTTTAATTGATATATATTTTAGTATTTTGGTTGAAACCGATATTCGAGGTTATAATTTTGACGATTGACGATTTAAGAAGGACGATGACGAATACGATTCCAATGGATGCCCAAATTTCTATAATTATTGACGTTTTATCGATAATGTAATTTTTCGAGAATTTTACTTACGGTTCGTGTTAAGTCGAGTCGAGTGAGTTTTATTGCTTTCCGGGTACATTTAAAGTATCCCAAAAGTATTTTGGAGTGTTTGGGATAATTTCCGACTCCCGTAAAATTTTCTAAAATGACTAGTGAGTCAATCCCGCAAAGTTTTAGTGTCGTTTTTACTTGAGGCCAAAAGAAAGCTTAAATTGCACAAGAGGTCCTTCCAATTTTTACAAAAGGGGAAAGAAAACACATACATCACAAAAACACTTGCAAATTTTTTTTTTCTCTCCCTCTCTTCTCCTTTAGGCCGACGGCCACCCCCAACCCACCATAAACCACCCTTAATTTTTTTTTCTACTTGGCTTTGATTAAAACTAAGGTTAGACCACCTCTAATCTAATCATTCCCTATCTTTCTATGTAATCTAATCCAACATGCATTCATATTTTTTTTTCAAGAATCAAAGAAATTTTTCAAAATCGTTTTTGAGGTTAATTGGATAAATGCATGTTTAATTCATGTGTAATGGGGGTATAATCACTAAACAAACCCACCAAAATTGATTTGGTTGTGGTGTTTTGGTCACCCAAACCCCACGGCTAAGGGGGGGGGGGGGTGTTTGGGAGACCATGGTGATTGATGTTTTGAGCATGGGTTTGTGTTTAATCTTGTGATTATAGATGTTTTAGATGGATACATGTACTTGCATGTTTGTTTTTAGGATTTTAGTTTATGAGGTTGATGATCAATAGGGGTTAGGGACTGAAAACATTGTTTGGTTGTGATTAGGCATGCTTAGGATGGTGTCTAGTGATGACAAATGGGTTTGGAAACGAGCGTTAGTGTGATTTTGGTATGGTTGATTTTAGACAGAAAGTTTAAGGCATTTTCGTAAAAATTATTTTGAAAACAGGTCTTGTGGATAGGATAGATTTGTAGAGCATTTTCTTAGCTTCGATTTGGTATAAGGTAGAGCTTACGACTCCTAACGAGTCAAAAGTTACGACGTTTTGAAATTCGTGTACCGGGAGATGAAAACCGTCATAATCCGAAGTTATGCTTGGTTTTAGGTCAAATCCCGGGGACTATAAGTTTAGTTTGGTAAATGGTCAAGGGCTGAATTTTGGTGTCAAACCTGCACATTTGAGTCTATTATAGGACTTAGGTGTCAAATGGGTCAATGGAGTATTTTAAATGGGTCAAATGAGTCCGACTTGGTCAAAGTACAATTTCAGTCCGAAAAACATAGTTTTGGAAAAGTGTTGAGTAACGGGTCGTAGAAGTAAAAATTTTTGTTGGGATTAAATATGTGTTTTCTACAGGTCTTATAGTATTTTTGAGAATTTTGTCAAATTTTACAAAGATGGTTAAGTAGGGTAAAACAGCCCGTACTTTTGGTAAGTATCGGCGAAAATGAATAAAAATGGATAACGTTAATAATAAGGACGAATGGTGTAAAATGAGTAACGCTTGTTGTTTTGTTTTGGCGTGAGTTGTAATTGTCATAAGTGACTAGTATTTATGTATTTTACACAGTACCATAAGGTTTTTTTTTAAAATGAGATTACTCATTACGCGTTATTTGGTTTGATAGGTGTTGATTTACCCGGGCATCCGTATCGTCGTCAGTGACCGTCTCTCGAACTATCGACTACTTGATATATAAGGTGTGAATTTATAGCCTCGCTTATTATTATTTCAAACTGTTTTACCCGCGAGGGAAATGCATGCTAGTTTTTAAAATGAACATATGTCATGAATGATTGTTGGACCCGAATGTTGCCTTTGAAATTGTGTTGAGTACCTAGTTGCAAAAGTCCCTAATTTCATGAACTATTAACTATTGTTTAGTCCTAGCGTGGATTAGAAATAGCCGCTTATACAAAGTGATAGTACTATGGGGTTGACTACCCTATCCGAGACGAGGGCTAGTACGTTGATACCCCCTGCGGACGGATAATTTGTGATAAGAGATAAGGTATAATTGCAACTGATGCCTTATTAGGGGCCTTGGTTTCATTTGAATCACGCCGGTAATTATTACGCGGGTGATTGAGTTAACGGTTTAGTGTCATGAGCTTAAACACAATTGCCAGTACCTTGAATATAGATTGTTTGATCGACAAGTCTATGAATGATCGTGAATGGTTTTTATTTCACATATGTTCAAAATGAATTGTAAAACCTATGAATTCCACTCAACGTTTTCGTTGACCAAATTTAGCATGTGTTTCAGGTAACCGCTGAAGTGTAGCATGGAGCGTGCATTGGATGGATGTTGTGTGTATGGCTTGGAGTCTGCTTGTTTTTCCTCCCGTTATTACTTAAACATTTTTAACTTTAATGTTATGTTGTTGTGAAAACTATAACTTTTGGGTTGAGATTCATGGGGACCGTAAACGCTAAACTCTGTTGTATCAATTGGGGTTGGAAAAACCGTAGACATGTACCTTTTAACAATTTTTAATTTAAGTTTTAAATTGACGTCTCTTTGGAGTCGTTCGATATATCTTGTGTGCGATGATAACTGCCTAGCACCCAAATGTTGTAGTTCCGCTGCGCATAGCATTTGGTGGGGTGTTAGAGATTGGTAATCAGATCCATGAGTTATAGAGAACTAGGTCGTTTTGAAAATCCTAAACTATAACTTTTGGTGTCGTAAGAAATTGTCCAAGCACACACAACTATCCTGCATGGCTCCGGTAAGATTTATTTTTGTATTCATGGCATTTGACGTATACTTTTGAGTTGAAGTGTATATGTGGGTAATTATTACGTAAGTATGGAAATTACTATATGTAGACGTTGAAATTATACGTGGAATATCCGACACTGTAATTTTTGTATTAATCATGCATGAGCATCATATTATTACATTTTGGGCATATGTACCACCTTTGCATTGCATTTGCATGCATGTATTTATAAATATTGTATAGTTACTTACGTACCCTCCAAAATTCGCTGTTATTGCAGGAATGACCGAGGTACCGCCTAATGGTAATGGAAACGATTACGTCGTGGGTCACGAAGGGGGAAGTGTTGGAACAGCTGCTGAAGGACAATCTGAGGCGAACGATGTGCAAGCCCAGGACCTCGACCAAAGGAGAACTACTTGCCCCAGGCCTATGCGTACTTCTCATCTGGTTGGTGCACCAGGTATCCCCAGAAGATCCGAAGGTGCAGCGAGCGCAAATTTTCTTCATCAGGGCATCTCAAGAGTTTGCTGCCCCGGACCAAGAGCTTATCATGACGTACGGCGTGTTGTGAGAAGTTTGGATGAATCGATGTTCAAGCGGTACATAGTGGAATCAAGGGTGATCGACAGATTCGACGAGAATGAAAGGGCACACCAAAGATTATTGGAAAGGACTTCAAGAATTGAGTATGATGGAAATGCAAACAAAAGTGATATCAACAGTCTAAGATCGATGATCGCGAACTTGAGCGCCAGTCTTGACCGTGTTAGGGAAGATCAAGTGAGATTGTCTAGGATGCAGAGTTGGGAGCATCGAGTGAGAGCATCATTGCCCCCAGATTGGAGATTTGTGGACGATTTGGAAATGGAAGCTAATGACTTCATGATCCAGCCACCTGCCAGAGGTACTTGTATCACTGTGGGAAATCATGTAGCGGTTGAGTGTGGGTCTACGTCAGGGACGAAAAAGGAGACTGAATGTGGACCGAACAACAAAGGAAAGAGAAAAATGGATGATGTGGACGAGGATGATAGCGATGAGGAACCCGAGGAAGATGATGACGAACCGCCATCCAAGAGGCCATGTGGATCACCACATGCCTAGTTGCTTGTCTTTTATTTTATCTTTGATCGTTGTAATAGAACTGTTTTAGACTTTTGTATGATGGCATTATGACGAAAAACCTGAGGACTTAAGTTTTATGGTGAATGATTGTAGTGGCAATACTTGTCACAATTTTGGTTGATTATCAATACAATCCATGTTTACCTTTCATGATCTGTGATATGTCTTAAATTTGATCTTTTGTGATGTGAATTGATGAATATTAGTAACTCTGTAGTGATGTGTCGTTGTATTTATATTATGTCTTGAAAGAGAAATCCATCTTAATCCTGATGTGTATACTTACATTGTTTTTCTATTTTCCCTGTCTTGCAGAAAGATATATTTGATAACGCACCATGCCTCCAAAACTAACCGCCGATCGTGTGAACACGATGATTTAGGAAGCCATCGCGAATGCGCTAGAAGCAGACCGAGCAGGAAGGAATCCAGACCAGGGCAGAAATGCGGGGAGACAGCAAGCCCCAAGAGAATGTACTTACTCTAGTTTCATAAAATGTGGTCCCACGCAATTTCGTGGAACTGGTGGAGCTCTAGAACTCAGGAGATGGTTAGAAAAGGTTGAAAGTACTTTCGAGATTAGTGGTTGTTCAGAAGCGAACAAGGTCAATTTTGCGGCTGCTACATTTCTTGACGATGCGTTGAGTTGGTGGAACACCCAAGTAGCCACTGTTGGATTGGCAGTAGCGAATGCAAGAACATGGACTGCAACTAAAGCTCTTTTGACCAAGAAGTTCTGTCCGGAAGAGGAGTTAGGTCAATTGGAAGATGAGTTGAGGCACCTGACTTTGAAAAACAATGATATCACTGCTTACACCAGGAGGTTTAATGAACTAAGCCTTTTGTGTCCAGACACTTTTGCCGATGATACCAAGAAGATGAAACAGTACATCAAAGGTCTATCCAGTAATATCAAGGGTGAGACGACCTCGTCTAAACCTGGGTCGTTTGATGAAGCGGTCCAGATGGCTCACGCATTGACGGATGTCAAACTCCAGGACAAGAAGAACTTCATTGCTGAAGGAAATAAGAGGAAATGGGAAGCGACACAGAGCAATCAATCCCAGGGTCAAAGCCGAGGTGGAAACCGAAACAACAATGGTCAGAACCGCAATCAGCAGTTTAACCAACGAAGGAATGAAGGGATGAGAGCTGTGACAAACCCCAGAGGAGCGAAGGTGAATCCCCACTGTGGTAGGTGTAACTTGTACCATGTAGGAAATTGCCCGCCTGCATGCGGCAAATGTGGAAAAGCGGGTCACAGGATGTCTGATTGCCGAACGAAAGGGGTAGCCACTGGGGCGAATGCTATAAGAGTGAGGGGATGTTTTGGATGTGGAGAGAGAGGCCATATGCAAGGGAATTGCCCGAAGGCAGGAAACAAGCAAGGAGGTAACAATGCTGCTGCCGTGTATCAAGTAGGGACGGCTGATAAACCACAGGGTCCTAACGTGGTTACCGGTACGTTTTTGCTAGACGCTTGTTATGCTAGTATTTTGTTTGATTCTGGATCCGACAAGAGTTTCGTAGATGTTAAATTTAGTCGTCATATCGATAGAAAACCGGTATTGTTAGCGACTAGTTATAACGTTGAGTTAGCCGATGGGAAAATTGTTAGTACGAATGCTATACTGAAAGGGTGTACCTTGAAGTTAGGAAATTACGCTTTTAAAATCGACTTGATGCCTATAGAGCTAGGATCGTTTGACGTAATTGTGGGAATGGATTGGCTGATGGCGCACAGTGCTATGATCGTCTGTGGTGAGAGATTAGTTCAGATCCCGTTGAGGAATAAAGTCTTGACCGTGAAAGGAGACGAATGCACTTCTCGTTTGAAGGTGATTTCTTGTTTGAAAATGATGAAGTATGTAGAGAGTGGATGCGATGTGTTTTTGGCGCATGTTTCGAGTGATGGTGATTTAGAGGCGAGGATTGAAGAGGTACCTGTTATCTGCGAATATCCGGAAGTTTTTCCAGACGAGCTGCCAGGTTTACCGCCCACCCGTGAGGTCGAGTTTCGAATTGATTTGGTGCCAGGAGCTGCGCCGGTTGCGCGTGCACCCTATCGATTAGCACCATCCGAGTTAAAGGAGTTATCGGATCAACTGAAGGAGTTAATGGACAAAGGATTTATTAGGCCGAGCTCATCACCATGGGGAGCGCCAGTGTTGTTAGTAAAGAAGAAAGATGGTTCATTTAGGATGTGTATTGACTATAGAGAACTCAACAAGCTGACGGGTAAGAATCGGTATCCATTGCCGAGGATTGACGATTTGTTTGATCAATTGCAAGGTTCCAGTGTATACTCAAAGATCGATTTAAGATCAGGGTATCATCAACTACGTGTAAGAAAGGAGGATATCCCTGTAACTGCCTTTCGTACGCGGTATGGACACTTTGAATTTCGAGTGATGCCGTTTGGGTTGACGAACGCGCCTGCTGTATTCATGGACCTTATGAATCGCGTATGCAAGCCGTATCTAGATAAGTTTGTTATTGTTTTCATCGATGATATTCTTATTTACTCTAAGAGTAAGGAGGAGCACGAGAAGCACCTGAGAAAGATACTGGATCTGCTGAAGAGAGAGAAGCTGTATGCGAAGTTCTCGAAGTGTGAGTTTTGGTTAGAATCCGTGCAATTCCTTGGTCACGTGATTGATAGCAAAGGAGTTCGCGTGGATCCTGCCAAGGTTGAAGCGATCAGGGAATGGTCGGCACCGACAACGCCGACTGAAGTTCGACAATTCCTTGGTTTAGCTGGGTATTATCGGAGGTTCATTGAAGGATTTTTGTTGATAGCAAAGCCGTTGACAAAGCTTACCGAAAAGAATAGGGTGTATGAATGGGGAGATGAGGAAGAATTCGCTTTCAAAACGCTGAAGGACAAGTTATGTTCCGCACCGATATTGTCATTGCCTGAAGGAACCGAAGACTTTGTAGTGTATTGTGACGCATCTCGTAAAGGTTATGGAGCCGTGTTGATGCAACGTGAAAAGGTGATAGCTTACGCGTCAAGACAATTGAGGAAGAATGAGGAGAACTACACGACGCACGATTTGGAATTAGGAGCTGTAGTTTTTGCGTTGAAGTTGTGGAGACATTATTTGTATGGGACGAAGTGTGTTGTATTCACTGACCACAAGAGTTTGCAGCACATTTTAGATCAAAAGGAGTTGAACATGCGACAGAGAAGATGGGTAGAATTACTGAGTGATTATGACTGTGAGATTCGCTACCATCCTGGCAAGACGAATGTTGTAGCGGATGCACTTAGTAGGAAGGAACGAGAGAAACCTTTGAGAGTCAGAGCTTTGGTGATGAATGAGAGCGTTTATTTAACCGAAACTATATTGAAGGCTCAAGAGAGGTGATTAATGAAAGGGAATGTTGAAGCTGAGAACTTGGGAAGAATGTTGAAACCTCTTTTTGTGATTAGGTCAGACGGATTGAGATATTTCGAGAATCGGATTTGGTTACCATTGTGTTCATCTGAGGAAGGAAAGCCTAGAGTACGAGATTTGGTTATGAACGAGTCTCATAAGTCGAAGTATTCGATACATCCTGGATCGGAAGATGTATCATGACCTGAAGAAAGTTTATTGGTGGCCGAATATGAAGGCGGATATTGCTCGTTACGTTAGTAAGTGTTTGACTTGTGCGAAAGTTAAAGCAGAACATAAGAAACCGTCTGGGTTGTTGGTACAACCAGAGATCCCAGAATGGAAATGGGAGAAAATCGCTATGGATTTCGTGACGGGTTTACCTAGAACTCCTAGTGGATGTGATATGATATGGGTAATAGTGGATAGATTGACGAAATCTGCTCATTTCTTACCTATGAAGAAGACGGATAGTATGGAAAAGCTGGCCAGTGTGTACGTGAAGGAGATCGTCTGCAGACATGGAGTGCCGTTATCGATCATTTCGGATCGCGATAGTAGATTTACATCGGAATTTTGGAAATTGCTTCAACGTGCGATGGGCACTGAATAGAATTTAAGTACGGCTTATCACCCGGAGACTGACGGCCAGAGTGAACGAACTATTCAGACGATGGAGGACATGCTCCGAGCATGCGTGATTGATTTTGGAGGAAGTTTGGAACGCCACTTGCCTCTAGTGGAGTTTTCGTATAATAATAGTTACCATGCGAGTATCAAGGCAGCACCGTTCGAAGCATTGTATGGAAGGAAGTGTAGATCGCCCGTGTGTTGGAGTGAAGTAGGAGAAAGTCAATTGACTGGACCCGAAATGGTTTTAGAAACGACAGAGAAGATTGTGCAAATCAAGAACCGACTACTTGCTGCGAGAAGCCGACAGAAGAGTTATGCCAATAACAGAAGGAAACCGTTGGAATTTGAAGTCGGAGATATGGTTATGCTCAAGGTATCGCCGTGGAAGGGTGTAATTCGTTTTGGGAAGAAAGGAAAGTTGAGTCCGAGGTATATTGGACCATTTAAGATCGTTAAACGAATTGGACCAGTAGCGTACAAGTTAGAATTTCCGAGCTAGCTTAGTGCTATTCACGACACGTTTCACGTATCGAACTTGAAGAAGAGTTTGGCGGATAAGGAATTGGTGATTCCTTTGGACGAGATTCAACTGGACGACAAAATGCATTTTGTGGAAGAACCCGTGGAAATTATGGACCGAGAGGTCAAGAGGCTGAAGCGTAGTAGAATTCCTATTGTGAAGGTTCGATGGAATTCTAGGCGTGGACCGGAATACACTTGGGAACGTGAGGACTTTTTCAAGGAAAGGTATCCTCATTTGTTCCAGCGACACGAAATGTGAGTATAAGAAGAGGCGAGCGCCGGGACGTCTCTCTCTTTAAGGAGGGGTGGATGTGATACCCTAGAACCGAGGTCACTAACATTACCCTAAATTACGCAAATTTTTGAAATTTTTAATAAATTTTAATTGATATATATTTTAGTATTTTGGTTGAAACCGATGTTCGAGGTTATAATTTTGACGATTGACGATTTAAGAAGGACGATGACGAATACGATTCCAATGGATGCCCAAATTTCTATAATTATTGACGTTTTATCGATAATGTAATTTTTCGAGAATTTTACTTATGGTTCGTGTTAAGTCGAGTCGAGTGAGTTTTATTGCTTTCCGGGTACATTTAAAGTATCCCAAAAGTATTTTGGAGTGTTTGGGATAATTTCCGACTCCCGTAAAATTTTCTAAAATGACTAGTGAGTCAATCCTGCAAAGTTTTAGTGTCGTTTTTACTTGAGGCCAAAAGAAAGCTTAAATTGCACAAGAGGTCCTTCCAATTTTTACAAAAGGGGAAAGAAAACACATACATCACAAAAACACTTGCAAATTTTTTTTTTCTCTCCCTCTCTTCTCCTTTAGGCCGACGGCCACCCCCAACCCACCATAAACCACCCTTAATTTTTTTTCTACTTGGTTTTGATTAAAACTAAGGTTAGACCACCTCTAATCTAATCATTCCCTATCTTTCTATGTAATCTAATCCAACATGCATTCATATTTTTTTTTCAAGAATCAAAGAAATTTTTCAAAATCGTTTTTGAGGTTAATTGGATAAATGCATGTTTAATTCATGTGTAATGGGGGTATAATCACTAAACAAACCCACCAAAATTGATTTGGTTGTGGTGTTTTGGTCACCCAAACCCCACGGCTAAGGGGGGGGGGGGGGTGTTTGGGAGACCATGGTGATTGATGTTTTGAGCATGGGTTTGTGTTTAATCTTGTGATTATAGATGTTTTAGATAGATACATGTACTTGCATGTTTGTTTTTAGGATTTTAGTTTATGAGGTTGATGATCAATAGGGGTTAGGGACTGAAAACATTGTTTGGTTGTGATTAGGGATGCTTAGGATGGTGTCTAGTGATGACAAATGGGTTTGGAAACGAGCGTTAGTGTGATTTTGGTATGGTTGATTTTAGGCAGAAAGTTTAAGGCATTTTCGTAAAAATTATTTTGAAAACAGTTCTTGTGGATAGGATAGATTTGTAGAGCATTTTCTTAGCTTCGATTTGGTATAAGGTAGAGCTTACGACTCCTAACGAGTCAAAAGTTACGACGTTTTGAAATTCGTGTACCGGGAGATGAAAACCGTCATAATCCGAAGTTATGCTTGGTTTTAGGTCAAATCCCGGGGACTATAAGTTTAGTTTGGTAAATGGTCAAGGGCTGAATTTTGGTGTCAAACCTGCACATTTGAGTCTATTATAGGACTTAGGTGTCAAATGGGTCAGTGGAGTATTTTAAACGGGTCAAATGAGTCCGACTTGGTCAAAGTACAATTTCAGTCGAAAAACGTAGTTTTGGAAAAGTGTTGAGTAACGGGTCGGAGAAGTAAAAATTTTTGTTGGGATTAAATATGTGTTTTCTACAGGTCTTATAGTATTTTTGAGAATTTTGTCAAATTTTACAAAGATGGTTAAGTAGGGTAAAACAGCCCGTACTTTTGGTAAGTATCGACGAAAATGAATAAAAATGGATAACGTTAATAATAAGGACGAATGGTGTAAAATGAGTAACGCTTGTTGTTTTGTTTTGGCGTGAGTTGTAATTGTCATAAGTGACTAGTATTTATGTATTTTATACAGTACCATAAGGTTTTTTTTTTAAAATGAGATTACTCATTACGCGTTATTTGGTTTGATAGGTGTTGATTTACCCGGGCATCCGTATCGTCGTCAGTGACCGTCTCTCGAACTATCGACTACTTGATATATAAGGTGTGAATATATAACCTCGCTTATTATTATTTCAAACTGTTTTACCCGCGAGGGAAATGCATGCTAGTTTTTAAAATGAACATATGTCATGAATGATTGTTGGACCCGAATGTTGCCTTTGAAATTGTGTTGAGTACCTAGTTGCAAAAGTCCCTAATTTCATGAACTATTAACTATTGTTTAGTCCTAGCGTGGATTAGAAATACCGCTTATACAAAGTGATAGTTCTATGGGGTTGACTACCCTATCCGAGACGAGGGCTAGTACGTTGATACCCCCTGCGGACGGATAATTTGTGATAAGAGATAAGGTATAATTGCAACTGATGCCTTATTAGGGGCCTTGGTTTCATTTGAATCACGCCGGTAATTATTACGCGGGTGATTGAGTTAACGGTTTAGTGTCATGAGCTTAAACACAATTGCCAGTACCTTGAATATAGATTGTTTGATCGACAAGTCTATGAATGATCGTGAATGGTTTTTATTTCACATATGTTCAAAATGAATTGTAAAACCTATGAATTCCACTCAACGTTTTCGTTGACCAAATTTAGCATGTGTTTCAGGTAACCGCTGAAGTGTAGCATGGAGCATGCATGGGATGGATGTTGTGTGTATGGCTTGGAGTCTGCTCGTTTTTCCTCCCGTTATTACTTAAACATTTTTAACTTTAATGTTATGTTGTTGTGAAAACTGTAACTTTTGGGTTGAGATTCATGGGGACCGTAAACGCTAAACTCTGTTGTATCAATTGGGGTTGGAAAAACCGTAGACATGTACCTTTTAACAATTTTTAATTTAAGTTTTAAATTGACGTCTCTTATGAGTCGTTCGATATATCTTGTGTGTAATGATAACTGCCTAGCACCCAAATGTTGTAGTTCCGCTGCGCATAGCATTTGGTGGAGTGTTAGAGTTATCTCATCTTAAATTTGACGCTATTAATCATTTGGCGAAAAACGAACTTGTTCGTGGTCTTCCTAAACTTTCATTTCACAAGGATCATTTGTGTTCCGCGTGTACAATGGGAAAAGCACTAAGAAATCATACCAACCCAAGACTGAAGACACCAACCAAGAGAAACTTTATTTGTTGCATATGGATCTTTGTGGGCCAATGCGTGTTGAAAGTCTTAGTGGCAAAAAGTACATCCTCGTAAGTGTCGATGATTACTCTCGGTTTACATGGGTGAAATTTCTTACAACAAAAAATGAGACACCTAAATTCATCATCGGATTTCTCAAGATGATTTAAGTGCGTCTCAACACTACTGTCTGACGCATTCGTACAGATAATGGAACCGAATTTGTGAATCAAATCTTGCGTGATTATTATGAAGAAGTTGTGTTAGAAATACGTTTTTACGTATATTAGAAGTATCGGTCACTCCACAATAATATTTATGTTGTAATAGCTCGTAGTTAGAAAATAGTCATTAGTTACTTATTAAGTTAAGTAAGAACCGGTCCATGGGCTTGTCATGGACCGGCCCAAGCCCATGTTTGCTTAGAACTATAAATACCCCTTTCCACCATGGAAAGGGGTTGGTTGTTGTCATTTTCTAGTTTCCATTTAATAAAATACACATAGTTTCTCTCACTTTCTCTCTCTAACTTTCTCTCTCTAGAAATCAACAAACCCCTTCATAGATTCATAGGTTATCAATATTCTACATTTGGTATCAGAGCTATGGGGTGATTTAAGGTAGTGATTTGTGTGGTTTTTTAGTTTTTGATTGTATTAGTGTTCTTTAAGAAAAACCATCTTGATTCTTGGTGTTTTTGGTGTTTTTGTGATTGGGATTAGTGGATAAGTATTAGTTTTTACTTATTATTGTTGAAATCACAAAACATTTTGGGTTATTTGGTCAAAATCTGGGCTTAATCATCATTTTTAGTGTTCGACTGTTCATCGGAACAAGTTTCTGATTATTCAGCAAAAGTTCCGGATCAAGAAGTTCCGGATCAAGAAGTTCCGGATCAAGAAGTTCCGGATCAAGAAGTTCCGGATCAAGAAGTTCCGGATCAAGAAGTTCCGGATCAAGAAGTTCCGGATCAAGGAGTTCCGGATCAAGGAGTTCCGGATGAAGAAGTTCCGAATCAAGAAGTTCCGGATCAAGAAGTTCCGGATCAAGAAGTTCCGAACCAAGAACTTCCGAACCAAGAAGTTCCGGATCAAGCCAAAGTTCCGAACCAAGAACTTCCGAATCAAGAAGTTCCGGATCAAGCCAAAAGTTCCGAATCAAGGTAATTCCAAGCCAAATCTTCCGAATCAAACTTCCGAATCAACAAAAAGTTCCGAATCAAGGGTTATTTTGCTTGTTTTTTCGACGATTTTTTTAGAGGATTTAATCTTGGTTTCTTACAACAAAAACACAACACAATTCACAAGCTTTACTTCACTGCTCGATCAACCGATAATCTTTGTCTCTTTGAAGTTAACAAAATGAATCCGAATTCAGTAATGCCTCAGATGACATCACTTACGGATATTTCGGTAATTACGGGAACGGATAATCGCCCGCCAATGCTCATCAAAGAAGTTTTTGAAGCTTGGCAAGGCCGGATGATGTCTTATCTTAAGGGAAAACCGGTTTATGGGAGGCTTATGGTTAAGTCAATTTTAAATGGTCCACTTGACTATGGTACCATAGTGGTCAACAATGTGACTCGACCAAGAGAATTTGAAGAACTTACACCAGCCCAACAACTTGTTGCCGATGCAGACGAGAAAGCTCTTCAAACAATTCTCCAAGCTCTTCCCCATGACATCTATAGGATGGTAAGTCAGTATACAGTGGCAAAGGATTTATGGGAACGTCTTAAGGTGTTGCTACAAGGCACGTCTCTCACCAAACAGGAAAGGGAATGTCAGTTGTATGACCTGTTTGACAGATTCACTTACAACCCAGGGGAAACGCTTCATGATTATTACTTCAGATTCACCACACTTATGAATGATCTGAATGTATACAATCTGGTGATTGCTCCATTCCAGGTTAACACCAAATTCTTGAATACTTTACCTCAAGCTGAATGGGGTGAGTATATTACCGATGTCAAGTTAACCAGGGATCTGCATAAGTGCAATTTGGATCAACTATATGCTTTTCTTCAGCAACATGAGAAACATGTGATCATGCACCGTTCTCCAAGAGGTATGTACCCTGATTCATTAGCTTTGATGGCGAATCAACCAAGCTTGTCTCACAACAACACTCCTTATATTTTGGGACATCAAGCCTATCATCCATCACCTTACATGACACCAGCCTTTCCCCAATACTCGATTTTACCACAACCAACCACCTCACATCAGCAACAATATCGGTTCAGTGCACCTTCATCACAATATGCTACACAACCTCATCCGCTAGTATTGCACCTTATGCTCAATCTTCATATTCATCTTATCAAGAGAATGCAGCATATCCAACAAGCTACCCTGATCAAATGAGTATTCCTTCTAGTGATTATGCAGCTCAAGATCAAGCAATGTACTGTGATGATGAGGAAGTCCCCGTTCCTGTATTTAAACAAGGTGCTGATCCAGTTGAAGTGTTAACCACTATGTCTGCCTATCTCACAAGGACTTTAAGCAAACGAGGATTTAGGGGATCAGCTCCTACCAACAATCAGTTGAGGAATTCATCCAATTCTCGCCAACAAGCTACAATTGAGAATGGCAGGGTAATGGTTCAGCCAATTCAACCATATCAGTGGAGACCTTCCACATCAACCAATGCTCGCACGGTCAATCCTGCTCCTGCTCCAATGGTCAACAATCCTCCACGGGCTAATACAGGCAAGTTGAGAATGATTACATGCTACAACTGCAAGGAAGAGGGTCATATGTCCAGGGATTGTAAGAAACCCAAGAGGAGAAGGGATGGACAATGGTTTGCAGAAAAGATCTATCTGGTGAATGCTCAAGCACAAGGAAGGGAACTTGATGAAGAGGAGCTTGCATTTCTTGCTGATCCAGGGATTGCTGAACAAGACATGGTCACCACGCAGAATGCAGCATACCAAGCAGATGATCTCGATGCGTATGACTCAGACTGTGATGACTCTGCAAAGGCTGCTCTCATGGCAACTATCTCCAGCTTAGGGCCAGAAAAGAGATCTGAGGTACTTATTAATACCACCGATAATACCACTGATGCTAGTATTCAACCACATCAAGTTGTGCAAGAGAGTGCTGATTCGAATGAATCTTCGGTGGTGAGTCTTTCAAACGAGGAGACAAACAATGATAGCAATATCAATGTGAGTCCCCAGACTTTGAGTGAATCACAACCGGGATCCATTTCGCATTCGCCTACTCCTGCTCAACAAGATTTGGTCATGGTTCCTGCTACATTACTTAGCCAAATGAATGTTGCACTCTTAGAAACCTTAGCTAAGAATAAGAATTTGTCTGATGAGCTTGCCTTAAGCAATGAGAAAGTTCAAACCTTGGAACTAGTGCCTTCGTCTAGTGTTCTAACTAATCCCGAATATGATCACTTTAGAAACAAACAAATGGGTCACTTGCAAGAAATCGAAAACTTAAGAGCAAATTTGTCTAATGAACTTCAAGAAAAGGAGTTAGTGGTAACTAATTTTCAAAAACTTCAAACGGATTTTGAATCACTTGAGTCTAAGAAGAATGAAATGGAGATTAATGCCACTAATAAGATTAGAAGTCTAGATTACTTGCTGTTAAGACAATACGCTGCTTCTCAACTAGTTCACTTATTTGATGCTTCATTTAGAGAATTTAACTTATCTCGTCTAAAAGGCCTTCCCCCTAATCCACGATATGCAAAACAAGCTTTAAGACATAGTCCAAGACTTTATAATGCAACTCAATTAGGATTGGCTTTAGACCCGATTGTTTTTCTCGATGATCGAACAAGTAAGGATCTAGTTGATGAGGATCGGTCATACAATTCTGCAAAATATCCCGAGTGTGATTATTTTAAATTGAATAAGGAGCTTGCAAAAACGGATTTTAGAATTCGCTTCCATATGGACAAAGATCTCATAACAGCACCGACCTACATATTAGATGAAGAAAACCCTAGTACATTTCTTACACTTGTCAATATGGAAGGTCCTAAGGAAATTCCAAAGGATCTTCCACCTGTTAGCACTGTATGGTTAAACTTGCAAGAGATTAATCAATACTTTACTAATTTTGACAAGGTCATTTTGGATTGTACGACTTCAAATGGCTTAAATGCCGGAGAATGGGCTTTCGAACATATGAACGAGGTGTTTAAAAATGAGATCAATCCGTTTGTCGAAAGTCTAAAAGGAACTTTTGCATCCCTTAAGGAAAATCTTGTGTTTGAAATTGGTGAAGTTCAAAAAGTGTTTTATGAAATGGACACCGCTTACGAACTACAACTAATTGAAAAAGAAAAGATTTTAACCGAATATGACCGATTCTTGTCTGCAGTAATCTCGTGTGATGTGCTTACTACTGTAAATGTTAATTATTCGAATGAGCTTACATCCGCTATGATTAATTGTGATGATGTGCATATATGTGATGATGTTTGTGATCTCTCTGTAAATGTTGCTGATACTGTAAATGAGGTAGATAATCATTCTTGTCACGAATCTAACGCTGAGTTTTTAAAGCTACAAGATTCTTACAATTTACTTTCAAAACGCTTTAATCAACTAGAACAACATTGTATATCTTTAGAATTAAAACAACAAACTCAAAATGAGGATCTTTTGATATCAAATGGTTGTGAAAACGGTGTTGAGACTAGTGACAAGATGATTGCAATTGTTAAGACATTAGAGGAAGAAATCATGAGATTGAAGAGAGAGGTATCATCAAAGGAAACATTAAAATTGGAACTAGAGGCTGCAGAGTCTAAAAACCAAGTCTTAGAAATTAGACTTTCGTCTGTTCTAAGGGAGATGGATCGGACAAGACAGGGATTATCCGCTCTTTATGGTTCACTAGAAGAACGCTTCGCTTTTAATGCGGCACAGCAACAATCTTTTGTTGAACAACTGAACCAAAAGTGCGCGGAAATCTCTGATTTGAACATCCTGCTCATAGACAAAAATATGGTTTTGGCTGAGTTAAAGGAGACACTTCTTCTCACCCGACAAGAAGTTGTTGATAACTTAGCTACCGACTCTGCACCGTCCACTAGTGCTCCAACAACCAAGTCAGTAGTGCTTTATAAGAATCCGCTTCATAAGAGAAACCCGGTTACCTATGATGATTATATGAGGAATGCCATTAAGCATGTCGATCTTCTTAGGGATATTTTAGACGATCTTTATGCCTTAGATCCCTCAAGTAACGACTATTATTCGGCTCATGAATATATTAAGCGAGTTCAATATTGCTTGGCATATTTGCAATACATAGGTACACCAGGTTCTGCACTACTTAATAATAAGCCCATTGCTGTCACTCTATTTAATAAGACTCCAGGAGTGAAACCGTCATTGGCACAATCAAGTAAGACACCTTTAAAATCTGTTGCTAATGTTCCCACTTTGCCTTCTACAGGATTAAAAGAGACTACTAAGGCTAAAGGATCGCCACTCAAGAAATCTAAGATCAAGCCCTCCACTAGTAGTGCCACAAAGAAGAAAGTAGAAGTTCACAATAGGAATGCTAGTTCAGTTTTAAATAAAAAGAATCATGTTAAGACTAAAAGCTCTGCGCCTGTGCAGCAGCCTAAACCATTCGTGAATTCTGATTTGAATTGTTGGAATTGTAATGAATGTATGTTTTCCCAACGTCATGATTTGTGTCTGATTGATCACGTTAATGAAATGAATGCTATTAAGAATGGTCTTGAATGGAAGCCAACGGGTAGAACTCGTGCCCAAGTTGGCTGGCAATGGCGTCCCACTGGTAGGACCTTTACATTAGATGGAACAATGTGCCCTTTAACTAGGAATGCATCCACTGAGGTTAGGTCTGAGCGTCCTTTAGTTAGGAACACTCGCACTCAAGTATGGAAACAGCGCCCTTTAATTAGGTCAGCCCCCACTATAGTGCCTATCAGTGAAGAAATACCTCAGGATTTGAGCCAATTAGAATCTACACCACCTATTAAGAAAAGGAAGGCTAGGAAATCTAAGAAACCTAGAGTTAGCAAATCTAAGATTATTAAATCTGTACCTGCTAATAACAAGGAACACTCAGATTCCGATACCTCTACATTGTCTTCGTGTGGTGATATTTTCAGGTGGTCCAAATCATCCTGTGGTATTTGGACTCCGGTTGTTCAAAACATATGACCGGAAATCGCTCGATGCTCCGAAATTTCGTCAGCAAGTTTCTTGGTACGGTTAAATTCGGGAATGATCATATAGCAAAGATTATGGGGTATGGTGAATATCAGATTGGAAACGTGACGATTTCAAGGGTATACTATGTAGAAGGTCTTGGTCATAACTTATTCTCAGTAGGACAGTTTTGTGATTCCAACCTTGAGGTTGCTTTTCGACAACACACTTGTTTCATCCGCAACTGGAAGGAAAAGATTTGTTGAAGGGATCTCGTGGTGCAAATCTATATACCTTGTCCTTACAAGACATGATGGCCGCCTCTCCAGTATGTCTTCTCTCTAAAGCATCTAAGACCAAGTCATGGTTATGGCATCGCAGATTATCTCATCTTAACTTTGATGCTATTAATCATCTGGCCAAAAACGATTTAGTTCGTGGTCTTCCAAAGCTTAAATTTCACAAGGACCATTTATGTTCCGCGTGTTCAAGGGGGAAAAGTACCAAGAAATCTTACAAGCCCAAAGCTGAAGACACCAATCAAGAAAAACTTCATCTTTTGCATATGGATCTTTGTGGGCCGATGAGAACTGAAAGTGTGAGCGGTAAGAAATTCATTCTGGTAATTGTGGATGATTTCTCCAGGTTTACATGGGTTAGATTTCTACGTACAAAGGATGAAGCACCGAAGGCTATCATCACTTTTCTGAAATTCATTCAGGTACGTTTGAATACCACTGTCCGCTGTATTCGTACAGACAATGGTACAGAGTTCGTCAACCAGACTCTTCGTGATTATTATGAAGGAGTTGGTATATCACATGAAACATCCGCTGCACGCACTCCACAACAAAACGGTGTCGTTGAAAGACGGAATCGTACACTTATGGAAGCTGCTAGGACCATGCTTATTTATGCGAACGCTCCATTGTTCTTGTGGGCAGAGGCTATTTCTACTGCATGTTTCACCCAAAACCGTTCTATCCTTCGAAAACGCCATGGAAAAACACCTTATGAGCTTTTACATGACCGTAAACCCGATGTTTCATTTTTCCATGTGTTTGGTGCTCTTTGTTATCCAAACATCAATAGTGAGAACTTGGGTAAGCTTCAACCGAAAGCCGATATAGGTATTTTCATTGGTTACTCACCGTCCAAGAAAGCATACCGAATCTATAACCGTCGTCTTGGCAAGATTGTAGAAACTATGGACGCAGATTTTGACGAGCTGACAGCGATGGCTTCTGAGCAACACAGCTCTGAACCCGCGCTTCATGAGATGGGAACCGGTGCTATTAGTTCCGGATTAGTTCCCAATAATCCTACTTCTACATCATTTTTACCACCAACAAGGCCCGAGTGGGATAAACTGTTTCAACCGTTGTTTGATGAATTCTTCGATCCCCCGACTGATGAAGTTCCAGCACCTGTAGTAATTGCTCCAATACCTGAAGTGGTTGCTCAAGCTAATGAACCTTTATCTAATGCATCTACAATTCACATTGAACCGGATGCACCTTCACCAAGTGATTCTCAAACTACACCTGAATCATCACCCCTACTTGTGCCTAATGATGTGGAAGAGGATTCTACTGATCACGACTTGGAATATGCTCACTTGCAAGAGCTTCCTTTCTTTGGTGTAGCGATACCTGAAAACTCTTCAGCCGCGTCTACCTCAGAAGAAGCTCCTTCTATTGTTCACTCCAGACCACCTAGGATTGAAAACCATAGCACTAAATGGACAAAAGATCACCCAATTAGGAATGTTATTGGAGATCTAGATCGACCAGTCTCTACACGTCATCAATTACAAGAGAGTGCACTTTATTGTTACTTTGATGCATTTCTCTCTGAAGTTGAACCTAAAAATTGGCAGCAGGCTATGACCCAATCATCTCGGATTGAAGCTATGCAGGAGGAACTAAATGAATTCCAACGACTTGAAGTATGGGAATTGGTTCCTCTCCCTGACAAGGTCAACATCCTTACTTTGTTATGGGTTTATAAGGTTAAACTTGATGAGATGGGTGCGGTATTGAAGAATAAGGCTAGATTGGTCGCTAGAGGATATAAACAAGCCTTGGGTATAGACTTTGAAGAATCTTTTGCTCATGTGGCTAGATTGGAGGCTATTAGACTATTCCTTGCGTATGCTGCTCATATGAACATGATCGTCTACCAAATGGATGTGAAGACGGCATTTTTGAACGGTGAACTAAGGGAAGAAGTTTATGTTAGTCAGCCGGATGGGTTCGTCAGTACGGAGTTTCCTAATCATGTGTACAAGCTTAAGAAGGCTCTCTACGGGTTGAAACAAGCTCCACGCGCGTGGTATGATCTCCTGTCAACATATCTCATTTCGGAAGGCTTCTCCAAAGGCAAGGTGGACCCCACATTATTCACTCTCAAGGAAGGCAACGACATGATTCTGGTACAAATTTATGTTGATGATATAATATTTGCTGCCACTAACATAGAATTGTCAAATCGATTTGAGAAGATAATGTCCACACGCTTTCAGATGTCGATGATGGGAAAATTTTCATTTTTCTTAGGATTACAGATTTCTCAGAATCCCAGAGGCATCTTTATTAATCAATCCAAATATGCTCTAGAATCTCTTAAGAAATATAACTTTGAAAATTGTGACCCCGTAGACACTCCAATGGTGGAGAAATCCAAGTTAGATGAAGATAGGAATGGGACTATTGTCGATCCAAAACTTTACCGTGGGATGATCGGCACCCTTCTATATCTGACTGCTAGCAGGCCTGATTTGCAATTTGCTGTATGCATGTGTGCCCGGTATCAGGCTCGGCCTACCGAAAAGCACCTACATGTTGTGAAAAGGATCTTTCGGTATCTAAAAGGAACACTTCATCGTGGTCTATGGTATCCGAAAGATTCCTCTATTGCTTTAATATCATACGCAGATGCCGATCATGCTGGATGTCAAGACACGAGGCGTAGCACTTCTGGATCTGTGCAACTCCTTGGAGATAGATTGATCAGTTGGTCTTCAAAAAGGCAGAAAAGCGCTGCAATATCAAGCACGGAGGCTGAATACATCGCCATGTCCGGTTGTTGTGCTCAAGTCCTTTGGATGAGATCACAATTAACTGACTACGGTTTGGGATTCAACAAAATCCCGATGTATTGTGACAACAAGAGCGCCATTGCCCTTTGCTGCAACTATGTTCAACACTCCCGGGCCAAGCACATAGACATTCGCTACCATTTCATTAAGGAGCAGGTGGAGAACGGAGTGATCGAGCTGTATTTTGTCACTACTGAGTACCAGCTGGCTGATATGTTCACCAAAGCCTTAGATCAAGGACGAATCGAGTTTTTGATCGACAAGCTTGGCATGAAATCATTCACTCCAGCGACTCTCAAAGAGTTGGCAGAAGAATCAGCTGAATAGTCGTGGTAAACTATTCAGAGTATCCTTTTGTTCGTGATCATGTATATTATTGTAAATATATAAACCACAAAAAGAAAATACAAAAATATAAAACCAAGAAAAACCATAAAAAATATAAAACCTAGAAAAACCATAAAAATTATAAAATCAAGAAAAACACAAAATATTTTTCGTTTTAAATCGGGCATGTCTTTTAGTACGGTAATATTTACGGCCTTAGAAATGTCGATCAATATTGACACGGTGCCATAAATAGAGTCCGTATAAAAGTTGTACATTTTTAAAACATGCCCATAATGGCTTGTAGTTATTTCAGACTGCAACCCGGTTTTCATATTAAAGTCACGTATTTCCTTGGAAAACGTTGGCTCAGAACGGGAATTAATTTTCTCGGGCGTGATTTACAAGCCAAATCATGCAAAGGGATCAAGTTTACTTTATAACTTGGTCTAACACGAATTTATGTACGTCTCAGTGCATTAATTTGTTAAAATAAGAGAAATCTTATTGACACCACGAATCAAAATTTTTCAAGATATAAATTGGAAATGCTTTCATCAATATTTAACTCTTTAAACAATGACTACAGCTCTTTAAATAGAAAACGGGTCATCGTTTAAGGGGGAGAAAATATTAAAATCATCTTCGTCATTAAATTGATTTTCAAAAGTGATTGTGAAAATTAAGGGCTACATGGTAATTGAGTGGTTTTGCTTTAGAAAACGATTTGTGTTCGTTCTAAGTGATAGGCATTGCTTTTAGATTTTGGAGATATGCTAATAGATTGCGTTTGCTAAGTTGTGTGTAAATTAAACAAGGGATAAGAAAAATGAAAAATTATAGACAAAAAGGAAAATGAGAAAATGTAGGGACTAAAGGTGATATATATTGAAACTTGTCAAAAAATTTTGACCTAGTCAAATATAACCCCCCGCCCCCCTTTTTTCTGTTCACTGTTTATCTATTTCCTTTGCCGCCATTGTTGAATAAACACACACACGAACTCAAAACACTCTTTTAATCCATCCAATCCGATTCATTCCATTTCACAAGGTAATTATCATCTATATTTAACTTAGATCTAACCTTATTCATCCTTTAATTTTGTTAAATAACTCGTTTAAATCGTTTTAAATCAAATTAGGGTTTATGATTTATTTAGGGTTAATTAACTAAGGATTATTGGTGGATTTTGTGCGGATTAGCGTTAGATGATGTTTAAATGCCTTAGTTTGCCTTAGAAACTCACAAACGCGCTAGAATAATCATCTTAGCTACGGATGAAAGAAGTTCCGAATTAAGAACTTCCGGATGAAGGAAGTTCCGAATGAAGAACTTCCGGATGAAGGAAGTTCCGAATGAAGAACTTCCGAATGAAGGAAGTTCCGAATGAAGAACTTCCGGATGAAGGAAGTTCCGAATGAAGGAATGTTCCGGATGAAGGAAGTTCCGAATGAAGAACTTCCGGATGAAGGAAGTTCCGAATGAAGAACTTCCGGATGAAGGAAGTTCCGAATGAAGAACTTCCGGATGAAGGAAGTTCCGGATGAAGGATGTTCCGAATGAAGGAATGTTCCGGATAAGGAAGTTCCGAATGAAGAACTTCCGGATGAAGGAAGTTCCGAATGAAGAACTTCCGGATGAAGGAAGTTCCGAATGAAGAACTTCCGGATGAAGGAAGTTCCGGATGAAGAACTTCCGGATGAAGGATGTTCCGAATGAAGGAATGTTCCGGATGAAGAAGTTCCGAATGAGGAAAAGTTCCGGATGAAGAGTTGTTTGATTATTATTGTTTGCATGTTATATGTACTTGTTGTATTATGTTATGAAATGTGTTATGCTTAGAAGTAAGAATGATATATATCTATATGTTTTTGTGCATCAACCTTTCATGTCTTATCTTAAGCAGATACAATGACAAATCCAACAGTACAAGCAATCCAAGACTCTAGAGAAGCCGATATTGCTAAAGCACGAACCCTTAAGTTTATACCCAACAACTACCGGCTGAAGCAAGTCTCAAAATCCACTCACCATGGTTTTAAGGTCGCCATAGCCATCCTCGATAACTCTCATTTCAAGAACGCCCTTAGGAGTAGTGCCTCGGTGCCTTATGAGTATATGTATGAATTTTGGGCTACCAAGGAAATCACTTCAAACAAGATCACCTTCACCATCGACAACAAGCAGCAGACACTCACAGTTTCAGACTTCCGTAAGATTCTTGGTATACGGGATACACCCAAAGGCATGTCATTCTCGAGGGATCCTACTAAAGATGAACTCGTGGAGTTATTTGACGCTCTTGGATGTCCGGAAATACGAGTTGCGTCTGAGTTTACCACTGCTAAAGTAGGACAACCTTGGAGAGCATTGATGGGTATTCTCAGTAAATGTCTTACACCAAAAACGAGTGGCCATGATGCTCTACGCAGTCCTATAATAAACCTCTTCTATGGCATGTACAAAGCTGCAAATTCAGATTATGCTTTGTTGATATGGGAAGAATTCACCTTTCAACTCTTCTATAACAAGAAGCTGAAGACAAACTTCTTTCCTTATCCTCGGTTTATCAAGCTTATCATTAATTATTTTATGAAGAATGATGCTACTATTGATAGGCGTGCAGCAGGTCGCTATCACACTGAAGAAGCTGATGATACTGTGGATCTGAGGCATGAAGGACCGTCTATTGGTGTGATTCCGGGTCCTATTCCTAATTACCTTCTGACCGATAAAATTAAGGGTTCTGCTGATTACAAGCTACTACAGATAGAAATCAAGAAGCTGAAAGCAAACCTTCAGACTGGAGAAGACTCGTCTACAACGGTTAAGAGTAAAGGTAAACGCAAACAACCAGCTGCGTTACCTGAACCCGAAACCAAGAAGAAGAAGACAGAGGATAAGAAGGGAAAGGGTAAGACTCATGAGATGCGTTTACGTGATGAAGAAGATCTTGTTGATCCTGCTCTTGACAAGACAGAGAGAAAAATGCTGAAGATAGCAATTCAAAGGAGTAGGAAAGATACTGGCGGTAGTGGTTCAGGTGCAAGGGTAGATGTTGAGGATGAGTACGTGGAACCAGATGATGTTGATGAGTTTGGGTCACCTGAACATTATTCCACTTCGAAGGAGCCATCAATCCCTATTTCAGCAAGTGTGGAAAAGGAGTCTGTTGCTCCTACGATCATGGTGACAACTCAACCCTTAGCAACTCAACCTCCACCCATACAACCCTTACCAACCAGACCGACTTCAACACCATTTCTTCCACCACCTACAATTCCCATCCTTAGTACCGCAGTAACAGCCGAGGCTCTCCAATCAACCCAAAGCAGCTCTACAACATCTACAATGGCTGCATTGGTGATGGCCAAACTGTTGGATAAACATGTGGATACTCACAAACGAGAAATGGATGAACTTCGCCAAGAGTTACAAAGACGAGCTCAAAGTGAAGAAGCATTTAGGAGAACCTAAGAGGAGATGATTGCTAGGTTCGTTGCAGATATGGAGGTGACTCGAAAAGCACATGCAGTAGAACTAGCTCGGGTTAAGCAGGCTGAGGCTTATAAGCATGCTGCACGTATCACCAGACTTCAAACAATGAGGGATAAATACAAAGAGCAAAAAGAAGCACTTGAAGCCTCTGTGGAAGAAAGAGTGCAAGAATCCGTTGAATCCCTAATGCCTAAACTGCGTGATGAGTTGAAGACACTTGCTGCTGACAACTTGATGATCAAATCATCCAACCCTTCAGAAGCCGCCTACAAGATTGCTTATGACTTGACGGATTTTGAATTGAAGAAGATCCTTAAGGCTCGTATGGTGGAACTTGGATCGTTTGATAAGTCTAGGATTCAACGGGCTCTATATAAATCCATGAATGATGCTATCATGGAGGATGATAGGTTATTTAAAACGTTTGGGAGTGTGGTACCTTATCACATTCTACCTGAAGAGGAAAGGGAAGA
The DNA here is from genome assembly GCA_025667525.1 of Glebionis coronaria. NCBI lineage: Eukaryota > Viridiplantae > Streptophyta > Magnoliopsida > Asterales > Asteraceae > Glebionis > Glebionis coronaria. The sequence goes on from CM046878.1 coordinate 366,071,545, forward strand.
AAGTGAGCAGGAAGAAGGTACTGGTGAAGAGGAAGAGGAAGAAGAAGGAGAAGAAGAGGAAAAGGATGACGATGATGGTGATGATGAGGATAAGGATGAGGATGATGATGACGATGATGAGGATGATGATGATGGCGATGATGGTGGTGATGGGAATGAGGAGAGTGCTAGGGGTAGTAACGGGGATGACAATCAGGATGATGATGGGGGTGAACAGCCTAAAGAGGGAGACAAGGTTACCAGCTCCAAGAAAACTGCTAAGACTAGAACCAAGTCCAAGAAAGATGCAGCACAGAAGGATAAATCAACATCATCGGAATCAAGACGAACTAAGTGGCGCCACGATGTGAATGCCACTACAGCGTCATCGGTTCCCGGTACCTCTATTGCTGTATCTTTACCTATTACCACTAACCCCATTAGTTCTGTTGTTGTTGCTCCTGTGATTGCAGAATCAGTAACAGAACCCGAAGCTGCACAACACTCACCAGTTCATGACACTGCCGAAATGCCTGAAACTGAACCAACAGATGTTCGCACTTCTACTCCTCTACAACAAGCACAACAATCTACGGTTCCTGAACCAAGCACACGAGACTGGGCAAACACGTTGGAGATAGACGAGACTGCACCACCACAAGCTTGGATCACGGCAGCAGCACAATATGATCCGATCACAGATGCTGACAAAGATGTGTTGTATCTCCGTATCCGAAGTCCAATTGACTTATGTGCATTTTTTGCTCATGAGTATAAGACTTCGGTTACTCCATCCTTGGTGAAGAAAGCGCTGAAAGATAAGAGACTTCGTGCCAAAACCCGGTTAACCCGAATGGAGTTCGAATATTATGCCGATGAGATCCTGAAGGCTCTAAATACCGTTCAACGGCCAGGACTTCATGAATCAGAAAGAGCTCCACCTCCAATGGATCCTTCTCAAGATAATCAGATTGCTCTTGACTTCTTCGTCACCAATGATCTTGTGTATCTACTGAAGGGGTCATCAAAGTACGCAACCTCCCTGACCTTACTGAAAGCTGCCAACTGGGGGACAATACCCTTTATCGAGGAAAAGGTAAATCGACTCTGGGTCCCAAAAATGAATCGTAATTATGATATGTATGCTGTCATAGGTGCATCTCATTGGGACGGACGAGTCCGAAGGGCGTACAGGGGTTGCTGCTTGGTCAATTCTGGAAGCAATGTTAGATCCGACATCCGCATCTCCAGCATCTTAGGAATGAAAACTGAAGCCAAGAATGGCTATTATCATGTAACGGAGATTCGTTTGAAAAGGGAGGATGACAGGGAATACAAAATCCAGCAGGGAGATTTTTCCATCATTCGCCTTGAGGATATCGAAGATATGCTGCTTCTGATGACCCGAGATCAACTCACACATATTCCTCGTGAAGACCTGATTGCTTTGAATACAGCACTTCGTATGTTCACACGAAGCATTGTCATCAAGTCACGAGTTGAAGATCTTCAGTTGGGAGTCGAAAGCTATCAAAGGAAGCTCAACTTAACCCGTCCTGTGAATCAAGTGCTACCTCAACATGTAGAAAGATGTCCCTATACCGGCATTTCTGTCCCGAATTACGGCATTTTCTACTTGAACAGTCGAGGTTTGATGAAGTTTATGAGGGTGGGGGAGCTCCACAAGTATAGTGATGGAACTCTTCTACAAGTCAGAGGAAAGTTGGAGCATCTGAACTCGGGTGGGACTTTGCCAGAGATGACGGAGGATTGGCATCCGGGTTACCGGCAGATGGCGAAGTATGTGATCAAGAAGATCGATCAAAAGCTCCGTGAACGTAGATTGATGAGGAGCTTGGAAAGATTCGTGGGTGGAAGACCATATCTAGTGCACCACAAGCTACTGCAACGATCCATCTAATGGGTTGTACATTTCAGGTCCACTTTATATTGGTTTTCAATTGTGAATATGTATATTTGTGAATATTGTGCTTGTATGGCTTGCTGTAGTGTTAAGGTATGATAATTTTTCAAGAATTTCTCACGAGATTCTAAATCTTTCAAAATATATCATACTAAAGCACTACAACTATCCCTTATTAACATAAGGGGGAGCAATAACTTGTTCTATGGCCAAACATCGATTTCATTTTTACCCAAAGACCGGTTAATCCATTCAATATCCCAAATATTAATGGTTAACATTTTGGATAAGGGGAGAAAATGGGATTAAGGAGACATAAGTGATACTTGGCTAAAAGATGAAAAAGACTTAAAGATTATCCAACTTAATACGTGTAAAGCACGTGTTAAGGGGGAGCGTTTTTGATGAACAAAACACCTAAGGTACAAAACTTTTGATTTCAATATCACAAGTACTTTAGGTGATTTTCAATGATTTTTCATGGTGGCAATTCCTTCCCAAAACACGCTTAATTCACGACGAATATGGTGACAAAAGGGTGGTAGGAATAGGTTTAGTCCAATGATTCATCAGAGCCGATGGAATCTTCCCAAGGACAATTCCCTAGATAGAATTAGAAGTCCTAGGAAAGATGGAGAAAGAATGTGAACGTAGCTGAATGCCGACCAAGTACTTAAGCTAGCACTGGAACAATCACAACAAGGTGCTAGTGATGACGTATTGGTAAGCATTGAAGGGGTTGAAGAATGAAAAAGAATTGTAAAGATAAAGGGTGTAAAGAAAGAAGCCCTCCTTACAACTTTAGGCAGAAACCGGGTCAATACATATGCTATTGAGGTCATTTTTGCTAATGATTCTCAGTATTGAAGAAAGACATCATGGACCCAGTGATGCAATGCACAACCCTTCCCAGCTAACTCAAATATCTCTCAAAAGATATTTGTTTTAATCACACGGAGATCAACACGTTATCTATTGGTTTATTCACTCCGAATAGACTGGTATTGAAAAGGTGGCACTCCTCTCCAGCCATCGCTCACTAAATCAAAACGCACAATCGAGTCTAGAGCCAAGAGATCATCAAAAGTCTCATTAGGACACTTTCCATTTATTCCTTGCTTTCTCACACACTGTGAAAAGTAAGAGATTTTCATGAGTCCTACGCAGTATTCCTGTAATATTGCCAGAACATCCGAGTAATACGTAAGTATTACAATGAAGATGGAAATCCTGCTTGAGCCAACATCAAACAAGCTCATGGTAGGTTACACGTGCGGTTCTTTTAGAACCAATCTTGTGAAAAACTGGAAGGTAACAGTGGTTTAATTCTTAATTGAACTTAAACTCGTTCCAGGCCTCTTCGCATTATCATATGATCTTGCCAGAACACTCAGAGTGACTCTTTATTGACCACAGTGATGAGTGGAAATCCTTCTAGTGTCAACATCAAACAGCACTTGGTAGGTGACGTGCAAGATTCTTTATGAATTAAGCTCGTGACAACTGGAAAGCAACGATGGTGAAAATCTTAATTGAAATTCACTTGTTCCAGGTTTCATGAATTGACGGCTTCTAATCACAAGGATAATTTATCCAAGTGATTCACTCTTTATGTTCGCAGTCAGCTTTGGACGGTCGAATAAAGAGAACGGGTTTACCCGCGAAATCCTGTCAGGAAGTTACTTAATTGAAACTATCCGTCACGGGTACGATATCTAATATCGTCCAACGGTCTTCACCGACCGGAGGTAAAATGCTACCGAATTTGAATAAAATGTTCAAAGCCATTTTATTCGTGTCGTTGCTGTGTACCTGTTAAAGACGGTGGCGTTGCTGTGTACCTGTTGAAGACGGTGGCGTTGCTGTGTACCAGTAAAGACGGTGGTGTTGCGGTGTACCTGTAAAAGTCGTTCCCACATGCTTACGTCTTTTGCAACAAAGTTCAGCAAAAATTCAAGAAAGTACAAGTTGAAGTCTTCCGCTGTACCAAACTCTGAAGCTTTTGAGAATTCAACAAAAAGACGTAAGTGTGTGGAACATGAAGTCACGAGAAGGCAAATTCACAAGAGAGGCAAAGATCGCACGTGAAAGGCCAAAGAACAATGCTCTCAAGCCAAAGCCAAAAAGATCAAACCAACATATTCACAACAAAAGAAAGAAAAGAAGAAAAGACTACGAGCTAAAGAACGAAGACTTAGTATAGTATGCTAGGTTTAGAACTTTGTAAACGTGGAGTGACCTCCCTTAGGGGGAGATTGTTAGAAATATGTTTTTACGTATATTAGAAGTATCGGTCACTCCACAATAATATTTATGTTGTAATAGCTCGTAGTTAGAAAATAGTCATTAGTTACTTATTAAGTTAAGTAAGAACCGGTCCATGGGCTTGTCATGGACCGGCCCAAGCCCATGTTTGCTTGGAACTATAAATACCCCTTTCCACCATGGAAAGGGGTTGGTTGTTGTCCTTTTCTAGTTTCCATTTAATAAAATACACATAGTTTCTCTCACTTTCTCTCTCTAACTTTCTCTCTCTAGAAAGCAACAAACCCCTTCATAGATTCATAGGTTATCAATATTCTACAAGTTGGCATATCTCATGAAACATCCGTTGCTCGCACTCCACAACAAAACGGTGTCATTGAAAGGCGAAATCACACACTTATGGAAGCTACTCGAACGATGTTAATTTACGCAAAGGTTCCATTGTTTTTACTAGCAGAAGCAGTATCTACAGAAGTGTACACCCAAAACCGGTCACTAATTCGCAAACGCTATGGTAAAACACCTTATGAGCTTCTCCATGGAAAAGTACCAGATTTATCATATCTTCATGTATTTGGTTCTCTTTGCTATCTAAATAATGAAGGTGACAATTTGGGAAAACTTCAACCTAAGGCTGATATTGGTATTTTCATTGGTTACACACCGCAAATAAGGCATACCGAATCTACAACTGTAAGTCTCGTAAGATCCTCGAAACTATGAATTTTGATTTTGATGAGCTGACAGCAATGGCTTTTGAGCAAAGCAGCTCTGAACCCATACTTCATGAAATGGGACCCAGTAACATTAGTTCTGGTCTTGTCCCAAACAACCCCACTTCATCATCATTTATACCACCCACTAGGAATGAATGGGATACATTGTTTCAACCGTTCTTTGATGAATTCTTTACTCCTCCAAGCATTGTTGCTCCAGAACCTGAGGTAATAGCTCCGGTAACTAAAGTTGTCGCTCTAGCAACCGAAGCACAATCTGATACGTCTGCACCTACAATTGGTCAAGATATACCATCAATTAGTAATTCTCAACCAACACCTGAATCAACTACCCATGTCATGCCTATTGATGATGAAGAGGATGATGATGATCACGATTTGGAATTCTCTCAAATACGTGAACTTACATTCTTTGATGTACCTATTCCCAACCCTAATCAAGCCGGGTCGTCCACCTCATAGGAAGCTCCTTCAACGGTCTACTCCAATCCACGGATTCATGAACATGACAACAAGTGGACAAAGGATCATCCTATAGATTCTATTATTGGTGACCCTAATCGTCCGGTATCCACACGAAGTCAGTTACAAGAAAATGCAATGTTTTGTCATTTTGATGCTTTTCTCACTGAAGTTGAACCTAAGACATGGCAAGAAGCTTTTACTCAATCTTGTTGGATAGAAGCTATACAAGAAGAACTTAATGAATTTATACGTCTTGAAGTATGGGAACTTCTCCCATGCCTGGATCAAGTGCAGTTACTCACTTTGAAATGGGTTTACAAGGTGAAACTCGATGAGTTAGGCGGAATATTGAAGAACAAAGCTCAACTAGTAGCTCGTGGATACAAGAAATTATTGGGCTTCGACTTTATGGAATCCTTTTCACCTGTTGTCCGTTTGGAAGCTATTAGACTATTCCTCGCTTATGAAGCCCACATGAATATGATCGTCTATCAAATGGATGTGAAGACGACATTTCTTAATGGTGAAATCAAGGAAGAGGTCTATGTTCAACAGCCGGATGGTTTTGTGAATCCTAAATATCCTAATCATGTGTACAAGCTTAAGAAGGCTCTCTATGGGTTGAAGCAAGCTCCTCGCGCATGGTATGATCTATTGTCACAATTCCTCGTTACGCAAGGCTTCTCTAAAGGCAAGGTGGATCCCACGCTGTTCATTCAAAAACGAGGTAAAGATATGATTATGGTACAAATATATGTTGATGATATTATATTTGCAGCCTCGACCCAAACCTTATCCGACGAGTTTGGGACACTCATGTCTTCCAAGTTTAAGATGTCAATGATGGGCAAGGTATCATTCTTCTTAGGTCTTCAGATATCTTAGAGTCCTAGAGGCATCTTTATCAATCAATCCAAGTATGCCCTTGAATCGCTTAAGAAATATAAGATGGAATCTTACGACCCCGTGGATACTCCAATGGCGGAATGATCTAAGCTTGATGGAGATCCACATGGAGTTGCCGTTGATCCGACACTTTATCGTGGAATGATCGGTACCCTTCTGTATATCACAGCTAGTCGACCTGATCTTAAGTTTTCTATATGTATGTGTGCTCGGTATCAAACTCGGCCTACTGAGTTACACTTGGCTACTGTAAAACGGATCTTTCGATATCTTAAAGGAACCATTAATCGGGGACTTTGGTATTCGAAGGACTCTTCGATTGCACTAATGGCATATGCAGATGCGGATCACGCGGGTTGTCAAGATACAAGGCGTAGTAATAAGTGTGAAAACACTTATCCTTTTACCACTTATTTCCAATAATAACAAGACCAAAACGTGTATTTTATGTCGTAAAAGTCGGAATTATGCGTGGTTTGTGTTTTTATTTTGTTTTAGGACCAAAAGATTAAAAAGGAAGTAAACACGGGCTTTCACGGGCTTTTATCGAAGAAAACGGGAAAAGACGAAGTCTAAAGATCAAGAGTGCAAAAAGAACGGAAGTCCAAGGCCTATTCTGAAGATTTATCGAAGAAAAAGTCTAAAGACGGAAGTTTAATGAAGTCGAAGAACTCAAGTCTAAATTAAAGAAGAAAATTATCAAGACAAGTTCAAAACCCGAGACGACGTCGAGAAAAGACAAAGAATTAAATTTTAGTCGAGAAGACGTGAAGAAAGAAAGAAAGAAGAGGCAACACATGCACTCCTTCCCATTTTTCCCTATAAATACCCTCCTAATACACATTAGGAGGGTGGTTAGTTTTTAGTAGTTAGTTTCATTTTTCATTTTTCTTTCTAGTTTTTAGAGAGAGAAAGTTCCAAACTTTCTCTCACTAAGTTTTCATCTTTTCTTTCTTTTAATCTTTCAAGATTAAACCTTTGTGTATTGTTGATTTCATTAATCAAGTTCAAGTTAAGCTTTTAATCTTTCATCTCTTTCTACCTTTCTTTGATTTTAGTTTACTTTTGGTGCGAAATCTTTTTGATCCGTGTTGTTCTTAATGTTTTCGTGCCTAAAATTTAATATTTTTATGCCTACTTAAGTTTTCATACGAATAAGCTTTAAGATATTTGTCCTTATAGGCTTATTTATATGTTTAGCTTATTTACTTTTTAAAAGTTTTCTTAAAAAGTTCATCTTTTTATTATTTGATTTATAAGATTGCTTATTTTAAGTTGAAAAAGTTGTTATTTGTGCTTATTTAGTCCGTTTTACTTTAGATTCGTTCAAGTTTTGGTGATAGCTTATTCCTAATAGCTTATTGCCTAGCTTATTTTCGAATCCCTTATTAATCGGAAAAGGGTAAACCCTTTTCTGATTGGAGTATTCCGATTAGCACCCATTATTCTGATCACCCTGATCGGATTAGGGTTTATATTATTCCGATTGGCTTGATTTTTTGATATTCCGATTGGTGCTGATTAGCACATTCCGATTGTATTGGTTTGTTAAACATTCCGATTGAATTCGATTCTAAGACATTCCGATTAGACATATTATTTAGATATTCCGATTGTGGTGGTATTCCGATTGAGTCTTGTTTGCATATTCCGATTAGTGCTTTTCCCAATATTCCGATGGGTTTCGATTTCATACATTCCGACGAGGGTATTTTTGGTATTCCGATTGGCCTTATTCCGACAATATATTCCGATCAGTCTCCTTTGGCACATTCCGACGGACTTAATTTCTTGTTTTTGCAAAGTTTTCAAGTGTTAGTTTCATTAAGTTTTCAAGTATTTTTCTAATCTTTTCTCTAAGTTTTCAATCATTTACTTTTAAATCGTTACTTTAGTTTAATCTTTAAAGCTTTTATTTACTCAACGACATTTACATTTATTTGCTATTAGTTTAAAATAGATGATCAACCAATTCAATTTATCTTCCACCAAGAACAATTGAGTCGCGCTTTCTACCAATAGTCAATTTGAAAAGATCGGAACAACGAATTTTGATACGAGCTTAAAAACCTAGTATTAAATGGCGCCGCTGCCGGCTCTTTTCGTTAAGATTAAAGGTTTTTAGTGAGAGACGCGTTGGATTTTGGGATCCATTCATCTTTGAACGTTATTTTCCTTGCTTTCAAATTTTCAAAAATCCTAAAAAATATAAAATTTTCAAAAATCCTAAAAAATATAAAATTTTCAAAAATACAAAAAAATTAAAAACCATAAAAACCAAAAATATTTCTTTTCTGTTTTTCTAATCTTTTTGTAGGTGTGCATGCGTACTCGTGCTCGTAAGAAGAGAGTAGCTCAAGCCGAAGTCATTACTCAACCAATTGTCACCATGGACAATCAACCAATGATCGAGCTTTTGCAATCGCACGTAGAAGGCAACACCGATGCAATTGTCATCCCTGAGATTGGAGCCAACAACTTTGAACTCAAATCTGGCTTTATACAAATGGTCTCTGCTCAACCCTTCTTGGGCCGCTCACTTGATGATCCTCATGACCACATTAAAAGGTTTCTTCAGCTGACCAATACGGTTAAGTACAATGGGGTATCACAAGAAGTGATTCGCTTGCAACTTTTTCCTTTCTCTTTAGAGGGACAAGCCGAAAATTGGCTTGATAAGGAACCGCCACAAAGTATTCTTACGTGGACGGATTTAGAGACCAAGTTTATCAACTACTTTTTCCCACCCTCACGTACTACCGCTTTGCGGAATGAAATTATTACCTTTGAACAAAAGTACGGTGAGTCTTTTAGTGAATCTTAGGACCGTTTTAAGGAACTTTTACGAAAGTGTCCACAACATGGTTTAACAAAAGTACATCAAATCAATACTTTTTACAATGGTTTAAGCATGAATGACCAAGATTCACAAAACAGTGCCTCGGGGGGTAATATTTTGGTTAAGTCTTCTAATGCTGCTTGGGATATTATTGAGAACAAATATAGAGTACAAACCAAGAGTGTTAGAACTAAAGTAGCAAGTGCTAGTACTAGTGATGCCGACAAAAGAATTGATAAGCTTACTTCGCTTGTCGAATCGCTTGCTTTACAAACTGCCAACAATGCCAAACAAATCAATGCCCAAGCTAATGTTTTGAGCCAATCATGTGATATATGCGGGGGATCTCACTCATACACCGATTGTCCTTCGACTCACGACAATCTGGAAAATGTGTACGCCGCGAACGGTACCTATGCTACAAGAGGCTATCAAGCACGTCCTCAAGGTGACCGCAACTTGCTCAGCTATCGCTCAAACAACTTTCTTTTACCTCCTGGTTTTCCCCCACAAAACCCAAACAACCTCAATCGCAACAATCAAAACCAACCACGTGCTCCAACTCCATATCCAAAACAAAGAAACCCATATCCACCTCAAAGAAACAACCAAGTTTACCAACAACCTGCTTATCAACCACCCGCCTACCATGCTCCTCCTCTCAACCAACCCACAGCCTTACACGAAGATGTTGAAACCTACATGCGGACTAACGATGTGGTCGTGCAAAATCTTCAGCGGGAAATGGCGAACATGAAAGCAGATATGGTTAAGCAAGGGAATGATCTTCGAGCTGATATGCGAAACACTTTGGCAAGTCAAACGAATTACTTGAGGAATATGATGGCTAGTTTCTTCCCTAGTAATCAAGCCTCTGGATCGGGTTCTCTTCCGAGTAACACCGTTGCTAATCCAAGAGGGGAGATGAAAGCAATCACCACTCGCAGTGGAAAAGGTTTAAAGGAACCCGAGCTTCCTACACCTACACCGGTGATTGTGACAAAGGAAAACGAGTCTCCTTCTCCGAATCCTCCATCTCCTATTCCTCCAACTTCTACTTCTCCAACTCCACTACCTTCTACTTCCACCCCTCCACCACCCAAGGATGTGAGTGCGAATTCTATCCCAACGCCTTCATCTCAACCCAATATACCTTATCCTTCGAGGTTGAGGAAAGAGAAATTGAAGAACAAGGATGATATCAGGTTTCCAACTTTCTTAAAATGTTCAAACAACTGAATTTTAATATCTCCTTTGCTGAGGCTCTCGCTCACATGCCTAAATACGCTAAGATGTATAAAGATCTTCTCAGTGATAAGGAGAAACTTCTCGATATTGCTCAGACCCAACTTAATGAGAATTGCTCCGCAGTGCTCTTAAGGAAATTGCCAACCAAACTTGGTGATCCGGGTCGTTTCTTGATTCCTTGCAATTTCCCGGGAGTAGAGAATTGCATGGCCTTAGCCGATCTAGGTGCCAGTATTAACTTAATGCCATTAAGTGTTTGGAAGCAATTATTTCTCCCCGAGCTAGTCCACACACGAATGACTTTGGAATTAGCTAACCGTACGGTTGCTTATCCAGTGGGGATAGCCGAAGACGTCTTCGTTGGTGTCGACAAATTCACCTTCCCAACGGATTTTGTTGTCGTTGACTACGAGATGGACCGCCGTGTTCCATTAATCGTTGGACGTCCATTCCTGAGGACCGGTCGCACTCTCATTGATGTAGCCGCTGTCGAATTAATCATGAGAGTTGGTGACGATAAAATCGTCTTCAACATGGGTAAACTTTCTAAGCAGCCTTCGGAAAACGAGAGTGTTAATTTCATTGATGTTCTTGATGAGGCTTGTGAAGAACATTTCAAAGACGCTTGTAAAAGTGGTTCTTCTTCTCTACCCATTGTTGAGACCGTTGCCTCTATTGCTCCGTCATTGACTCCTTTTGGAGAAAGTGACTTGGATGATTTTGAAGCTAGCTTGGGTCCTCTCGATCTTAAGTATGATAATTCTCCCACCGATTGGGATGAAGACATTCGTACCATTGAGAAACTTCTCAATGAGGACCATACATCTCCACCATCTCCTAAGGAAATCTCTACCGATGAACCGAATTTGACTACGCCGTCCATCGAAAATCCTCCAGATTTAGATCTTAAGGATCTTCCGTCTCATCTCGAGTACGTTTTCCTTGAAGACAACAAGACGTTACCGGTCATCATCGCTAAGGACTTGAAAGAAGAAGAAAAATCCCGACTTATCGCCGTGTTGTAGAATCACAAGAAAGCGATTGCTTGGAAGATCTCTGATATTCGTGGAATTGATCCTCACTTCTGCACACACAAAATTCTCATGGAGGACGACTTTAAACCCATTATTCAAAGCCAACGAAGGGTGATTCCTAAGATCCATGACGTAATCAAAAAAGAGGTTATCAAACTTCTTGATGCGGGAATGATCTATCCTATCTCGGATTTACCGTGGGTTAGTTCCGTCCATTATGTGCCTAAGAAAGGCGGAATCACCGTTGTTCCCAATGAAAACAACGAGTTGATTCCTACTCGTCTCGTTACAGGGTGGAGAGTTTGTATAGACTATCGCAAACTCAATGATGCTACGAGAAAGGATCATTTTCCCCTTCCTTTCATGGACCAAATGCTTGAACGTCTAGCGGGTAATGACTATTACTGCTTTTTGGATGGTTTCTCAGGGCATTTTCAAATTCCCATCGATCCCAAAGACCAAGATAAAACAACATTCACTTGTCCTTATGGAACATTTGCCTACAAAAGAATGCCTTTCGGCTTATGCAATGCTCCTGGGACGTTCCAAAGGTGTATGATGGCTATCTTCCATGACATGGTTGAAGAAACCATGGAAGTCTTCATGGATGATTTCTCGGTTTATGGTGATTCTTTCTCTGATTGCCTTGCCAATTTAGAACGTATGCTTAAGTGGTGTGAAGACACTCGCCTTGTTCTAAATTGGGAAAAATGCCATTTCATGGTAAAAGAGGGCATCGTGCTAGGACACAAAATCTCCAAAGCCGGTCTTGAAGTGGACCGTGCTAAAGTCGATGTTATTGTAAAATTGCCTCCACCTTCAACCGTGAAGGGTGTGAGAAGTTTCCTCGGTCATGCGGGCTTCTATCGCCGATTCATCCAAGATATCTCTAAAATCGCTCGCCCGATGACCCACCTCTTGGAAAAAGATACTCTTTTCATCTTTTCCAAAGAGTGTCTTGAATCCTTCAATCATCTTAAGGATAACCTAACTAAGGCACCGGTCTTGGTTACCCCTAATTGGGAGCTACCTTTCGAGTTGATGTGTGATGCTAGCGACTTTGCTATTGGAGCGGTTTTGGGCCAAAGAGTGAACAAACACTTCCAACCAATCCATTACGCTAGCAAGACAATGACGGAGGCTCAATTGCATTATACCACTACCGAAAAAGAGCTTTTAGTTGTAGTGTATGCTTTTGAAAAATTTTGCCCCTATCTTGTCCTTTCTACCACCATCGTATATACCGATCATTCCGCGTTGAAGTACTTGATGACTAAGCAAGACTCTAAGACAAGAATTCTTCGTTGGGTTTTGCTCCTTCAAGAATTCAACATTGAAATTTGTGACAAAAAGGGATCTGAAAACCTAGCCGCGGATCATCTCAGTAGACTCGAGGATCCTTATCAAGGGGATCATCCGAACAAAGAAATCAATGACTCTTTTCCCCTTGAGGCCTTAATGTCTATCAACTCTAATCTCGATGACACCCCGTGGTTTGTGGACATTGCAAACTACTTAGCGGGTGGGATTCTCAAGGAAGGGCTCACGTCCCAACAAAAGAAAAAGTTCTTTCAAGATATTGAACATTATTTATGGGACAACCCTTACCTTTTCAAACAATGTGCTGATCTGATTATTCGTCGATGTGTTGATGGGCCGGCAGCGGTACAAATCCTTGACGCTTGCCATAAAGGACCCACCGGTGGTCACTTTGGTCCCAATTACACCGCGAAAAAAGTATTCGACTCTGGATTCTATTGGCTCACCATTTATCGTGACGCTCACGATATGGTTTGTTAACATCATAAGATTCAAGCTAACAAGAGGGTGATCCGGAGGTCGGGGAGGATAAAAGAAATATTTAGACATTTTTAGAGAGAGAAAGATAAAGCTTGAATGTAGTGTGTGTATTTAGAGAGAGAAAGTGAAATACACAAAGAATAAGAAGCCTCACCCCTCCATGGAAGTATGGAGGGGTATATATAGGCTAAAAAAGAGGTCACTTTAACAACATGTCAATAGTAGTCCCTCTACGTTTTGCCTATCTGAATAAAATGTAATTCCGTAAATGGCGCTCACATTTTAGGGCTAACAATCTTCCCCCAATGTGGAGACATACAGAATTACTTACAATGTTCCTAACAAGTACAGATACAACAAAATAAAGTCTTCCAAGGCGCTTCCAATGCTGAGGATGTCTTTTAAGTCTTCTTGTCTTCATAACTTGTACCTCAGCTTGAATCCTCTTTGTCTTCGCTTGTTGTGGAACAATTGTAATATGCATGATTTGGATTAACTTCCCCCCAATTCATGCAGCATCCCGGTTAGCTCTGATACCAAATGTTGTCCCATATATTTTTGATGATTAAGCAATGAAGAGAGAAAGAAAATAGATGAAGAAGAGATGAGTTCCTAGAGAGAGAAAGTAGTGAGAGAAAGTAGAGAGGAGATGATTAACTTGGTGAGATTAGATTAAGAAAAGAAGTTGTTACAAATGACCATCCACCCTCCTAACATGCTAGGAGGGTAGTATATATAGTCCACCCACATGCGGGCTTTAATGGACTATATATTGGGCCGGGCTTGTTTTTTGGACTTTAATTAGTTTAAATCCAAGCCCGTGAATCACGACTAAATAACTACTTATTACAACGTTCTAATAAATATTACAATAGAAACCTATGACCGAACATTCTTGTTTGACTCAATATTTTGAGGCTAACATGGTTAAACATTGTAATGCTTGCCAAAGACAAGGCAAGATCACACATAAAGATGAGATGCCTCAAAATTTCATACAAGAATGTGAAATCTTTGATGTATGGGGCATCGACTTTATGGGGCCATTTCCATCATCCAAAGGGAACAAGTACATCCTCGTAGCCGTTGACTACGTTTCTAAATGGGTTGAAGCCAAGGCTCTCTTACGAACGATGCGAGGGTGGTTGTGAACTTTTTGAAGCAGCTCTTTGCTCGATTCGGCGTTCCTCGTGCTATTATCAGTGACCGCGGGACTCATTTTTGCAATGATCAATTTGCAAGAGTCATGGCTAAGTATGGTGTCAATCATCGTCTTTCCACCGCTTATCATCCTCAAACCAATGGTCAAGCCGAGATTTCCAACCGCGGACTGAAGAGAATTCTGGAGCGTACTGTGGGAGAGAATCGTGTCGCATGGGCCGATAAGTTAGACGATGCTTTGTGGGCTTTCCGTACTGCTTATAAGACCCCGATCGGTTGTACACCTTATCGTCTTGTGTACGGGAAAGCTTGCCACCTCCCTATCGAGCTGGAACACAAGGCGTACTGGGCCTTGAAGTGGGCTAACTTCGACATCAACAAAGCCGGTGATCTTTGCAAGATTCAACTCAACGAGCTAAATGAACTGAGGAATGAAGCTTACGAGAACTCGCTGATCTACAAGGAGAAGACCAAGATCATTCATGACGCAAGGATTAAGAACCGAGAGTTCCACGTTGGTGATCAAGTCTTACTTTTTAACTCTCGCTTAAAGATCTTCTCTGGCAAGTTGAAGAGCCGCTGGTCTGGTCCATTCACCGTCGCCAAAGTCTTTCCATATGGCACCATTGAGCTTTCTCAGCCAAATGGGCCTACTTTTAAGGTGAATGGCTAGCGTTTGAAGCTGTACTTTGGTGAGGACATCTCTCATGAGATGATTCCATCTGTGACACCCCAGGCAAATCCCACATCGGCTGTGGCCAGGAGAGATCCATGGTTCATAAGATAACAGTCGCCTTCTCATGACACAACGCGTTTTGTGGTCTACTGCACGTGGGGTTCTTAGGAACTGGCAGTTAAGCGTGCTCATGTCAGAGTAGTACTAGGTTGGGTGACCAGCCGGGAAGTACTTACAAGAGGGCCACAAAGCAAAGCCTTGAGCCTACAGGTAAAGCGGACAATATTGTGGTCTGAGTAGGCGGGATGTTACAAGTGGTATCAGAGCCACTCCTGAGCCGTTCGGGATGGTGGGGCAAACCTCATCGAGGACGATGAGTCCCGAAGGGGGGGTGATTGTGACACCCCAGGCAAATCCCACATCGGCTGTGGCCAGGAGAGATCCATGGTTCATAAGATAATAGTCGCCTTATCATGACACAACGCGTTTTGTGGTCTACTGCACGTGGGGTTCTTAGGAACTGGCAGTTAAGCGTGCTCATGTCAGAGTAGTACTAGGTTGGGTGACCAACCGGGAAGTACTTACAAGAGGGCCACAAAGCAAAGCCGTGAGCCTACAGGTAAAGCGGACAATATTATGGTCTGAGTAGGCGGGATGTTACACCATCCCTTACCACGTTTCCCATGAACTAAATTTGGGTCGAGTCAGGCTCGTGACTCGGTGAACAAAAACAAGCGCTTCTCGGGAGGTAACCCGTGATCTATCCTTTACTGCTTTCATAATAAGTGTAGGGGGGAGCCCCGTATGTGTTTGTTGTCTTGTTTCTTGTGATGTGCAGGGATTAAAGCTTCAAAGATCCACTCTTGATGACATTTGACGAACCGTGATACCGTGTTCCCATCTTCCCGGTTCTATCCTAAACTTCTGTGATTCAATATTTCATATCTTATATGTTCACATTGAAATCACTTTAGTTGTCCTTTCCTTAGCAAGATTTAAACAAATTGCACAATGTCCTAAGTGTAGGGGAGTTTACTCCCACATGCTTAAACATTGAGGACAATGTTTATATCAAGTGTAAGGGGGACTTCTATCGAAGTAAGTGGTCTTTTCCATGAATTTGCCCTCATTTTAACCGGAAAATTTGATTTTTCGACATTTTTCAAAATGTTTAATCTATTTTGGCCTAGTTGTATAGTGGTATTTTCCTTTGTTATGGTTATTTTCTTTCCTTGCTTAAATAAAGTGGTTTTAAATTTTTCTGAGTCATGAATATTTTGACTCAACCCGAGTTTACTTATCTAAGTTTACTCTAGCTAGTATCCTTAACGTGTTTAGGTCAAGTTTTGCTAGGCTTTTATATAGGGAGCTTTAAAACGCGAAAGTCATAACTCTCAGGGGTTAAGAACAAGAACTTTTCGCAAGTTCCTATAATTGATCCTAGAGAGTTGTTTATCAAGGGAACTTTAAAATGCGATTTCTAAACTTGAAAAAGTCTAAGAAGTTGCAAGATCCTATACATGACTCGAAAACCCAAAACTTTGATTTAATAGGCTAAGCATCCACGAGTCTCATTCCTTGAGATTTTAAACTTTGGAGGACGAGAGATGATAGAGTCAATTATAAGTTTGGTATTCTTTCGTGAATTTATGTGAGTTAATTATGAGCCTATTCTACCATCGCTTGTTAATAAATTTATCTGCAATAAATAAGGTTGTACGATTTGAAAGGTTACTTAGCTTCTAGCGCAAGATCATTTAAAAGTTGCTCGGTATTAATTAGAGTTCATAGCCAAGGCATAACTTATTGAATCGGGATGCGAAGATTGGCGAGTCCGAAAAGGCCCTAACAAGGCATGAGGGCTACATTTGTTGCTAAAGATCCAAAAGTGATGTGAAGAATCATTTATCGAAAATCAATATGAAGGATCGAGACACACGACGAAAAGCAAAAACTCCACAAAAGATCATGGAGAAGTCTATCCAAAAAGGCCCTAACAAGGTATGAGGATAAATAGATCCAAGTCCTAAAAGGAGGCGGATCGTTGTATATCAAAGTCCAAAGTAAAGATTGGAGAAAAATGAAGAAGTCGTGGTCCAAAGATGAAGAATCTCTCAAAACTTCAAGTGAAGAAATTCCTATTATGAAGAGAAGACCATAATTTCAAGAACATCTCTCAAAGATTCAAAGTATGAAGTCGCTGCCAAATATCGGTCCGAGAAAGGTCTCAAATCGTGAAGCGAGTTATGCCAAGATATTAACTTTATGAGGTCCTGAGAAGCAGTTTTAAAAGATTTTGTCCTTTAGCTAACTACTGATTAAATCGTTCACTTTATTTTCGGCCTAAATAACTATCGAAATAAGTCAAACAATGCATCCTCGTGATCATTCAAGACAAAAATAAAATATAAGAGATACACTTAGGAATAAGGGAGTCTACGTAAATAATTGGCCCACATGAATTCGTGTTAGTCTGCTAACTTATAATAACAATGATCTCATTTTTAAGCTTGGTATGGGGAACGTGAAACTTGAGGATGATAAACGTTCATGGCAGCCAAAACCCAATGTAAGTCTTTGATTTCTTTACTTATTTTCATCATTTCATCTTCCCTAAATGTTTAGTATTTAATAAAGGCCAAGGTGGGTTATTTATGATGGAAAATGTAAACCGTGCTTTAAAATTAATGCATTGCATGAGGGCATTGCAATGATCAAGTGTAGGGGATTTAATAAGTGTGAAAACACTTATCCTTTTACCACTTATTTCCAATAATAACAAGACCAAAACATGTATTTTATGTCGTAAAAGTCGGAATTATGCGTGGTTTGTGTTTTTATTGTGTTTTAGGACCAAAAGATTAAAAAGGAAGAAAACACGGGCTTTCACGGGCTTTTATCGAAGAAAACGGGAAAAGACGAAGTCAAAAGATCAAGAGTGCAAAAAGAACGGAAGTCCAAGGCCTATTCTGAAGATTTATCGAAGAAAAAGTCTAAAGACGGAAGTTTAATGAAGTCGAAGAACTCAAGTCTAAATTAAAGAAGAAAATTATCAAGACATGTTCAAAACCCGAGACGACGTCGAGAAAAGACAAAGAATTAAATCGAGTCGAGAAGACGTGAAGAAAGAAAGAAAGAAGAGGCAACACATGCACTCCTTCCCATTTTTCCCTATAAACACCCTCCTAATACACATTAGGAGGGTGGTTACTTTTTAGTAGTTAGTTTCATTTTTCATTTTTCTTTCTAGTTTTTAGAGAGAGAAAGTTCCAAACATTCTCTCAATAAGTTTTCATCTTTTCTTTCTTTTAATCTTTCAAGATTAAACCTTTGTGTATTGTTGATTTCATTAATCAAGTTCAAGTTAAGCTTTTAATCTTTCATCTCTTTCTACCTTTCTTTGATTTTAGTTTACTTTTGGTGCGAAATCTATTTGATCCGTGTTGTTCTTAATATTTTTGTGCCTAAAAGTTAATCTTTTTATGCCTACTTAAGTTTTCATACGAATAAGCTTTAAGATCTTTGTGCTTATTGGCTTATTTATATGTTTAGCTTATTTACTTTTTAAAATTTTTCTTAAAAAGTTCATCTTTTTATTATTTGATTTATAAGATTGCTTATTTTAAGTTGAAAAAGTTGTTATTTGTGCTTATTTAGTCCGTTTTACTTTAGATTCGTTCAAGTTTTGGTGATAGCTTATTCCTAATAGCTTATTGCCTACCTTATTTTCGAATCCCTTATTAATCGGAAAAGGGTAAACCCTTTTCCGATTAGAGTATTCCGATTAGCACCCCTTATTCCGATCACCCTGATCGGATTAGGGTTTATATTATTCTGATTGGCTTGATTTGTTGATATTCCGATTGGTGCTGATTAGCACATTCCGATTGTATTGGTTTGTTAAACATTTCGATTGAATTCGATTCTAAGACATTCCGATTAGACATATTATTTAGATATTCCGATTGTGGTGGTATTCCGATTGAGTCTTGTTTGCATAGTCCGATTAGTGCTTTTCCCAATATTCCGATTGGTTTCGATTTCATACATTCCGAAGAGGGTATTGTTGGTATTCCGATTGGCCTTATTCCGACAATATATTTCGATCAGTCTCCTTTGGCACATTCCGACGGACTTAATTTCATGTTTTTGCAAAGTTTTCAAGTGTTAGTTTCATTAAGTTTTCAAGTATTTTCCTAATCTTTTCTCTAAGTTTTCAATCATTTACTTTTAACTCGTTACTTTAGTTTAATATTTAAAGCTTTTATTTACTCAACGACATTTACATTTATTTGCTATTAGTTTAAAATAGATAATCAACCAATTCAATTTATCTTCCACCAAGAACAATTGAGTCGCACTTTCTACCAATAGTCAATTTGAAAAGATCGGAACAACAAATTTTGATACGAGCTTGAAAACCTAGTATTACGTAGCACGAGTGGAACTTTGCAACTTCTAGGAGATCGACTAATCTGTTGGGCATCGAAAAGGCAGAAAAGCGCTGCAATTTCAAGTACGGAAGCAGAATACATAGCTATTTGCGGTTGCTGTGCTCAAATTCTTTGGATGAGATCGCAATTAACCGACTATGGTCTAGGTTTCAACAAAATTCCGATGTATTGCGAAAACAAAAGTGCAATTGCCATATGCTGCAACAATGTTCAATTCTCCCGGTCGAAGCATATTGACATTCGATACCACTTCATCAAGGAGCAAGTGGAAAATGGAGTGATAGAGCTTTACTTTGTCCGATCTAAGTATCAATTGGCGGATATTTTCACGAAGGCTTTAGATCGCGCTCGAATGGAATTTTTGGCCGACAAGCTAGGAATGAGAACTTTTTCGCCTGAGACTCTAAAGGAACTGGTAGATGAAGCGAAAGAATAGTGGTGGTAAACTATTCTCTGTATCCTTGGTGATCATTCGTATATATTGTTTATATTTTATCCACAAAAGAAATATAAAAAATATAAAACCATATAAAAACCATAAAAATTGAAAAATTCATAAAAATCCAAAAAAATTATTACTTTATTTTACAATGGCATGTCTTCTGGTACGATAATATTTACGGCCTTAGAAATGTCGATTAATATTGACACGGCGCCATAAATAGAGTTCGTATAAAAGTTGTAAATATTTCATAAAACATGCCCTTATGGCTTGTAGTTATTTCAGACTGCAACCCGGTTTTCATATTAAAAAGTCAAGTATTTCTTATGAAAGCTTTGGCTCTCAACGGGAATTAATTTTCTCGGGCAAGGTTTACTTTAAAACCTTGTAAGGGATCAAGTTTACTTTATAACTTGGTCTAACACAAATCTATGTACATTTCAGTGCATTTATTTGTTAAAACAAGAGAAGTCTTGTTTTTATGAAGTTAACATCTCTACAACCATAACAATCTACAATTGGTATCTACATACTCGACGATACGACACTACAGCTCTTTTAATAGAACACAGGTCAATAATTGAGGGGGAGCAATTGTCAAGCATTCAGAATCTTTGATGCCGAACGTGCCAAGCTCACTAACTGGTGTCAAGACAACAATACCAATCGTACACGTGGTGTAAAGAGATGACTTCAGACGTGACGAGGCAACCAACATATGCCGACAAGAACCATCTGATCTTATCATATGATGTTCTCATCAATCAGGTCCAACCTTGTAAATTTTTTTTAATATGGTGAATATGTGATCATGTTACAAATCGGTATCACATCTCATACATTTGGTATCATGAAGATAAAACGGACTTGCATTTTTCTTCCCAAAACCTTTGTTAAAACTTCATTAAATCAATTGATATTAAAAACATCGATTGGGTTAATATTTTTAATATGGGGAAGAAAATGTGATTTAATATGGGAAATTATCAAAAATGGTTTGACTTAACGTGCTGGCTTATCCCAACATATGCGAAATGTTTTCGAATATCGTGGCATATGTTAAGGGGGAGAAAAACGGATTTGCACATCAAAAATGGATTTCATGGTGATTTGTACTTACCCACAACCCATTTATTTCACGACGATGAAGATTGTGGTGATATAAGGATGGTAGGATAGGTTAAGTCCTATGATTCTTCCAGAACCGGAGGAATCTTCCCAAGGACAATCCATAGCTAGAAATAGTAGTCCTTAGGAAAGATGGAGAAAGATTGTGAACGTAGCTGAATGTCGACCAAGTACTTAAGTTAGCACTGGAACAATCACAACAAGGTGCTAGTTATGACGTATTGGTAAGCAGTGAAGGGGTTGACGAATGAAAAAGAATTGTAAAGATAAAGGGTGTAAAGAAAGAAGCCCTCCTTACAACCGTAGGCAGAAACCGGGTCAACACATATGCTATTGAGATCATTTTAATGATGCTCGATATTGAAGATAGACATCATGGACCCAGTGATGCAATGCACAACCCATTCCAGCTAACTCAGATATCTCTTAAAAGATATTTGTTTTAATCACACTAAGACAACACGTTATCTATTGATTTATTCACTCCGAATAAATTGTTATTGAAATGGTGGTACTCCTCTCCAGCCTTCGATAACTAAAATCCAAAATGCACGATCGAGTCTAGAGCCATTTGAGATCATCACATATCTCATTAGGACACACTTTCATATTTTCTTGCTTCTTCACACACTGTGAAAATTAAGAAAGATATTAAGAGTCCTACGCAAAATCTTCATGATCTTGCCTGAACATCTGAGTAATACGAAAGTATTTACAATGAAGATGGAAATCCTTCTTGAGCGAATATCAAAAAGCTCATGGTAGGTGACTTGTGCGATTCTTTATGAATCAAGCTTGTGATAACTGGAAAGCAACAGTGGTTTAATTCTTAACTGAATTTAAACACGTTCCAGGCCTCTACGCAATTTCTCAGTGATCTTCCGTTGTATCAAACTCTAAAGCTTTCAAGAATTACAAAGGTATAAGTATGTGGGACGTGAACTCACGAAGAGGCGAAGATCACAAATGAAGGATGCACAAGATCAAGGCAAGAGATTAATGCTAAAGATTGATATCAAAGATCACATCAGCATGTTCACCTGAAAAGAAAAAGAAAAGAAAGACGAAGACTACAAGCTCAAGATAAGCATAGTATGCTAGGTTTATTTTATTATTGTAACTTGGGTAACGCCCTTGTTAGGAGTGACCTCCCTTAGGGGGAGATTGTTGGAAATACGTTTTACGTATTTAGGAAGATTCGGTCACTCCGAACATATATTTAGTAGTAGCTCGTAGTTTAGTTATTTTATATTATGTAAACATAGAAAGGCCTAGTCCATGTGTAACACCCCCAAATTTATACAACTCAATACAGCGGAAGACTCGTTGGTGTTACGGGATAGCACATTACTCACATCATAGAAAACGCATAAAAATCGCGTCGTTTAATAATAAAAGCATTTCCATTCATGAATATCAAAATATTCATAGGTCCCAAGTCATAATATTTCATACAGGTTTTACAAAGCATTTGAATGGAAATTATAATTTAAGTGCGGGCCATGAATTCTTGTTGTCTTCCCGAGAATTACCTTCAAGTACCTGAGATAAAACATGTTAAAAGAAAAGGTCAGCGATAACGCCGAGTGAATTAATAGAGTTTAATAAATTCCATCAATATAACATCGGTATAAAATTATTACCGAAAATCATTTTGTACAAATCTTTGTAATAGGCCATAAAATAGCCAAAGTCATTTTTATACAAATCCTTATCGAAAATCATAATATAGGCATTTGCCTTAAAAATCATTATACGAGCCAATGTCGTAAAAACATCATACAATACATTTTATAACGTTGTATAGATTAAATAAAAACCGTTATATGAATATGGTTATAAAAAAACCAAAACACGAACATAATATCAATAGTATGACCCCGTATTGCTAGTCAGGCAATACATCGTAATTCGGTGCGTATAGCAGTATTTCGTTAATTGGATTATTATAAGCCGCATGACATTGTTACCTTACTAAACCAAACAACGGGTAGCTAGCCCGAAACTCAATTTGCCCATCTAAATTAGCGTGTCGTCACAAAGGTCACGCTATGGAAATCTTCTCATACATAAATTCTCTTACCAATCAATGTGGCACGATGGGGATCAACCGTCATGGCGCGAACTGGGGTGATCGTCCCCAAATAGTACTATTATATGCATAAGCGTCTACCAACTCCCGGTAGTTCACAATTCATGCTAATGGGACTTTTTGTGACATAACCTAACTTTAATAATCCATTTAATTTCATCTATCGGGTCATTTAATCATTTATCGGGTCATATAATCGGGTCATACAATCAGTCGGGTCCAAATCAATAAACAAACAATCGGGACAAATGGTGTCCTATTTTATAAAAACTAACATGTTATCTCCCTCGCGAGTTTATAAAACATTTCATAAAAACATTTAAAAGAGTGCGAGGCTATGAACTCACGTTGATGTGGGAAAGCGGGTTATCGGCAACTCGGACGTACGGTACGTGCTTCAATCACGGAAACCTATATAAATAATAATCGGTCTTAGACGTTTGTCTAATGACTTTATAAAAATAACAATTATGTATACATATGATGATTATATATATATATATATGATGATCAAATGGGTTTACATATTCTCTTTTACTCATTTTAGTGTTTATGTATTGGTAACTTCTTACTAGTTTACTAGTTTTACCTATTTACATGTTTTAGGCCCAGTAGGCCCATTACAAGCCTAATATATTATATTAGCCTAATTATAATTTTATTATCAGTATCACACTTTACATGTTGGGCCCAAATGGGTTAAGCCCAATAAATAAGTTTATAAGTGTTTTAGCCCTTTTTGTTGTATTATTAGTCCAATAACGTTAACTTAGCCCGTTAATATCCGTATGTTTTATAGTTCGGGTTTTATCGGTTTTTACTTGTTATATATGTTTATATATCAGTATATGAGTTTATAAAAGTTTACATTAGACGGGTCCAACTGTCTAAGTTTTATTTAGCAAAAATGTTAATTTTACGGTAATAGCCGAAAAAGTCGTAAAAATCATGTTTATAGTTTTATAACTTATAAACTTATCAAATTACCTTTTTTATAAAATGTATCATTTATTTATCATTATACATATTTATATAAATGTATTATATGAGTTAGTGGGTTTTAATTCACATTTTATACTATTTTTATTTGAGTGCTTATATAATACTATTATACCTTAATTTCCAAATCTGATTTTTACTTTCATGTTCACCAAAACTACGATATCTAGAGTTATATATGGAGATAGAAGCTCAAAGTTTTATGACATAAACTACATGATATGTTCTCCATTTAACTCTACTATAGCTACTGTTGAATCAGCCTCTAATTATTTTCTAAAAATCGTCCAAAACAGTGAACTCAGATTTGTACTCTAAACTTGTTTTGATCATATCTCACTCATCCTAATGATTCTATTGCATGGCCAACTCTCACATGTGTACAAGACATATTACTTTATGTATATCTATTAATCTATGCCATTTTATCAGTTCATCACATGGTTCTTTACTGTTTTATATAGCCATCATTTTTAAGCAAGATTTTAGCCTTGTTTCTTATAGTTTTTCATCTTTTTAATCATATTTATCAACACCAAATCCCCACACAATACTTTTATCATCATATAATCATCATATACATATACAATAGGAAATAAAATACATGATTACATAATCAAAATAACAAGAGGATGGGGAGGACAATCTTTATACCAGCATGATGATGTAGGTTATGATCAAGACATGGATTTTGAGGGAGAAACTTTTGATAAACCAAGACCATCTTCATGACCACCTATCTTCATGAACTCTGATAGGTGTGTAAACACCCATCCTTTTACCACTTAATTCGGGCTAAAACGAGACCAAAACACGTATTTAATATCATTTGTTTGGAATTATGCGTGGTTTTTGTGTTTATTGTGTTTTCAGAGCCAACCGGATGAATATTGGAGAAAACATGGGATTGCACGGGTTTTACTAAAGAAAAGGACTCAAGATAAAGTCTATTGTCCAAGAGATGCAAAAGATTTGAAGTCACTGGGCCTATTCGAAGATTTACTGAAGAAAAGGACCAAAGATGGAAGATTTACACAAGTCGAAGAAACTCAAGTCTATTAAACGAAGAAATTAAAAGACGAGTTAAATTTAATCGACGACAAATCCCGAATCAGAATCGAAAACGGAAACTATTCTGAAAAGACGAAAAGACAAGAAGAACGGGAGAAAGCCCACTCACCAACCAAAAGACAAAGCTATAAATAACCCTCCCCTCACACATTTAGGCCAGTTTTTTTAGTTAGTTTTTGTTTTCTTCTTCCCCACTTTTCTCTCCCTGTAGTTCGTATCATCACCATCACCACTAGGGTGATTGGTGATTTTGATCTTTGTTTTTCCAATCTTGTTATTTTAATCCTTGTTTTATCTTGTTAAAACATTAATCATTTAATACAAAGTCTTGTTTAATCTTTCCTTTTCATCTTGTTCATCATCATCTTTATCCTCAAGTTCTTAAGTTTTTATTTTCTTGATTTGATCTTCAAAAGTTGTTGGGATTTGTGTTTTTGTTAATGGGATTTGTAGTTTATGGTTAGTAGATGCTTTGTGTGTAGTTTTATTTAAGATTTGGTTAAAATTTGGTGATTTTTGGATTAAAACTGATTTTCCTTGTTCTTCGGGTAAACTACTGTTCTTGAATCCCCAGACTTCCGAACGAAGCAAAAGTTCCGGATGAACAGTAAGTTCCGAATGAGTTTATTTCTAAAAAGTTCCGAATGAGTCTAGATGTTCCGAATGAGTAAAACTTCCGAATGAACCACAAAGTTCCGGACGAAGCAAAACTTCCGAATGAACAGTAAGTTCCGGATGAACCAAAAACTTCCGAATCAGTAGAAAGTTCCGAATGAAGTGAAAAGTTCCGAATGAAGGTTTATTTTCCAAAAACTTCCGAATCAGTCCAAACATCCGAATGAACCACAAAGTTCCGGATGAACCAAGAACTTCCGAATCAGTCCAAAGTTCCGAATGAAATGAAAAGTTCCGAATGAAGGCTAACTTCCGGATGAACCAAAACTTCCGAATGAAGGTTAAAACTTCCGAATCAATTTTCTGTTAGTATAATTGTTTTACTGTTTAACTGTTTCTTTACTTTTATTTCACATTCTATATTTTATATTTCAACTTTAATTTTAATTTTAATTTTAATCTTAATTTCAATTTTAATTCACGTTTTTATTAATTGTCATTAAAGTAATTATCTTTGATTTAAATTTCTATTT
Source organism: Glebionis coronaria (assembly GCA_025667525.1). Lineage (NCBI taxonomy): Eukaryota > Viridiplantae > Streptophyta > Magnoliopsida > Asterales > Asteraceae > Glebionis > Glebionis coronaria. The sequence goes on from CM046878.1 coordinate 366,097,913, forward strand.
TATTTTAACATAAAGTAGATTAGAAAACCAACCCTTTTATTTAGTAACCAATAACAATTATTCCACTTAAGACTGAGATCAATTCGAGAAGATACCGAGAATTAAATCTGAACCCATACAAAATCAATGTATCAAATGGCGCCGCTGCCGGCTCTTCTCGTTAAGATCAAAAATTTTTTGTGAGAACTTGGATTTTGGGATCCGTTCCCCGTGAACGTTACTTTTTCATCAAAAATTTTCAAAAAATCCAAAAAAAAATATAAAATTTTCAAAAATACAAAAAAATTAAAAAAAACATAAAAACCAAAAATATTTTTGCTTTGTTTTTCTTTGTTCGTTCTTTTGCAGGTGTATGCGCACTCGATCCATGTCATATCAAGAGCCCGAGCCTCTCGATCACTTAGACATGGCCGGTGTACCACCTCAAAACAATAATAACAACAACAACCCGCCTTTCAACAACATGAACAATAACAACAACAATGAGCCCCTTCCGGATAATCGCCCGATGATTGAACTGCTGCAAGCTCATGTAGATGGCAACACTGACCCAATTGTTATACCACCAATTGCCGCCAACAATTTCGAGCTAAAATCAGGCTTTATCCAGATGGTCTCCGCTCAACCATTCTTGGGACGAACCATTGATGATCCACACGACCACATCAAGAGATTCTTGCAACTCACCAACACGGTCAAATTCAATGGTGTTCCACAAGAGGTTATAAGGTTACAACTTTTTCCCTTTTCTTTAGAGGGACAAGCCCGGCATTGGCTTGCTAAGGAACCGCCACAGAGTATTCTCTCGTGGACGGATTTGGAAACAAAGTTTATCAATTACTTTTTTCCACCCTCTCGTACTACCGCTTTGCGGAATGAGATCATAAATTTTGAACAAAAGTACGATGAGTCGTTCAGTGAATCTTGGGATCGTTTTAAAGATCTTTTAAGAAAATGCCCACAACATGGTTTTACCAAAGTACATCAAATCAATACTTTTTACAATGGTTTAAGCATGAGTGACCAAGATTCACTGAACATTGCCTCGGGGGGTAATCTATTGGCTAAGACTTCCAATGCTGCTTGGGACATCATTGAGAATAAATCTCGTGTGCAAACCAAGAGTGTTCGGACCAATGTCGCTAGTGCTAGCACAAGTGACAGCGACAAGCGATTGGACAAAATCACTACGCTTCTTGAATCGCTTGTCACCCACACCGTCAGCAACAACAACAGCAACAACGCCAAAAATGCTCAAGTGAACGCTGTCAGCCAACCTTGTGAGATATGCGGTGGTCCTCACTCTTACACAACTTGTACCGCCACCCAAGACTACCCTGCTGAGAATGTGAATGCGGCATATGGAACCTATCCTCAAACTGCTTATCAAGCTAGACCTCAAGGTGACCGTAACTTGCTTAGCTATCGATCCAACAACTATCTTTCACCACCTGGTTTCCCTCCTACCAACCCAAACCAACAACAAAACCTTAATCGCCCTCCTCAACAACAACAACAACCTCGACAACCATACATCCCTCCTCACAAGCAGCAACAACCGCCTCAACGTAACAATCAATTCTATCAACAACCTGCTTACCAACCACCTGCATACAATGCTCCTCCCAACCAAACCACCACTGCATTACACCAAGAGGTTGCAACCTACATGAGGACCAATGATGTGATTGTGGAAAATCTCCAACAGGAAGTGCGAAACTTGAAGGCAGACTTGGTAAAGCAAGGAAATGATTTAAAATCCGACATGAGAAACACGTTGGATACCCAAACTAATGATCTGAGGAACATGATGGCTAGTTTCTTCAATGGTAATCAACCTTCTTCTTCGGGTACTCTTCCGAGTAACACCGTTGCGAATCCAAGAGGGGAGATGAAAGCAATCACCACTCAAAGTGGCAAAGGTACCAAGGAACCCGAGCTTCCTATACCTCCACCGGTGGTTGTGACTAAGGAGAACGAGTCACCTGCTCCTATTCCTCATCCTTCTCCTTCCCCAATTTCTCCACCTCTTCCTTCTACCCCTCCTCCACCCGTGGTTGTGAGTGATCCTATTCCCCTAAAGCCTTCCTCTTCTTCCAATATACCTTATCCTTCAAGGTTGAGGAAAGAGAAGCAAAAGAGCAAGGATGATATTCAGGTTTCGAACTTCTTTAAAATGTTCAAACAACTGAATTTCAATATCTCCTTCGCTGAGGCTCTCGCTCACATGCCCAAATACGCGAAAATGTTTAAAGATCTTCTGAGCGACAAGGAAAAGCTCCTCGATATTGCCAACACCCAACTTAATGAGAATTGCTATGCAGTACTCTTAAGGAAATTGCCAACCAAGCTTGGTGATCCGGGTCGTTTTCTTATCCCTTGCAATTTCCGGGGAGTAGAGAATTGCATGGCCCTAGCCGATCTAGGTGCCAGTATTAATCTCATGCCTCTAAGTGTTTGGAAGCAATTATCTCTCCCAGAGCTAGTCCCCACCAAAATGACTTTGGAATTAGCTAACCGTACGGTTGCTTATCCAGTGGGGATAGCCGAAGACGTCATTGTAGGAGTCGACAAATTCACCTTCCCTGCTGATTTTGTTGTCGTCGACTACGAGATGGACCCCCGTGTGCCACTAATTGTTGGACGTCCATTCTTGAGGACCGGTCGCACTCTTATTGATGTTGAAGCCGGTGAGCTTATCATGAGAGTGGGTGACGATAAAGTAGTCTTCAACATGGGAAAGTTGTCTAAACAGCCTTATTCATATGAGAGCGTTAATTGTATTGACGTTCTTGATGAGGCTTGTGAAGAACACTTTAATGATGCTTGCAAAAGTATTCTTACCTCTCTTCCCAATGTTGAGACCGTGTCCTTTATTGATTCATCGTTGTCTCTATTTGGAGATAGTGATTTATTTTGGAACAATCTTGAAGACACCATGGGAGATGTGAATTTAGCTACTAATGATTCTCCTATCAATGGGGATGAAGACATGAATTTCTTTGACAATCTTCTCACCGAAGACAATCCTTCGCCTCCATCTCCCACGGTCATTGCTATCGATACTCCGACTTCGAATACGCCTCCCGTCGAAAATCCTCCGGATTTAGAACTTAAGGAGTTGCCTCCCCATCTCGAGTATGTATTCCTTGAAGAAGAGAAGAAGTCGCCAGTCATCATTGCTAAGGACCTAAAGGAAGAATAAAAAGCCCGACTTATCAACGTTTTGAAAGATCATAAGAAGGCTATTGCTTGGAAGATTTCTGATATTCGTGGAATTGATCCTCACTTCTGCACACACAAAATTCTCATGGAGGACGACTTTAAGCCCACAATTCAAAGCCAACGAAGGGTGAATCCAAAAATCCATGAAGTCATCAAAACTGAGGTTCTCAAAATTCTTGATGCGGGTATGATTTACCCTATTTCGGATTCCCCATGGGTTAGTCCAATCCATTGTGTGCCCAAAAAGGGCGGAATAACCGTTGTTCCCAATGAACACAACGAGTTGATTTCCACTCGTCTCGTTACTGGGTGGAGAGTTTGTATAGACTACCACAAACTCAATGATGCCACGAGAAAGGATCATTTCCCTCTACCTTTTATGGACCAAATTCTTGAACGTTTAGCGGGTAATGAATATTACTGCTTTCTTAATGGTTTCTCGGGTTATTTTCAAATACCCATCGACCCCCAAGATCAAGAGAAAACTACATTCACTTGTCCCTATGGCACATTTGCTTACAAAAGAATGCCTTTTGGCTTATGCAATGCGCCCGGGACTTTCCAAAGGTGCATGTTAGCTATCTTCCATGACATGGTTGAACAAACCATGGAAGTCTTCATGGATGATTTCTCGGTCTTCGGGGATTCCTTCTCTTCTTGCCTTGCCAATTTGGAACGTATGCTTAAGCGGTGCGAAGACACTCGCCTTGTTCTGAATTGGGAAAAATGCCATTTTATGGTAAAAGAAGGCATCGTGCTTGGACATAAGATCTCGAAAGCCGGTCTTGAAGTAGACCGTGCTAAAGTCGATGTTATAGCAAAGTTGCCTCCACCTTCAACCGTGAAGGGTGTGAGAAGTTTCCTGGGTCATGCGGGCTTCTACCATCGATTCATCAAAGATTTTTCTCAAATCGCTCGCCCGATAACCCACCTCTTGGAAAAAGATACTCCTTTTCTCTTTTCCAAAGAGTGCCTTGAAGCCTTCAACTCGCTTAAGGATAAGCTTACTAAGGCACCCGTCTTGGTTACCCCTAATTGGGAGCTGCCCTTTGAGTTGATGTGCGATGCTAGTGATTTTGCTATTGGAGCTGTTCTGGGACAAAGAGTGAACAAACACTTCCAACCAATCCATTACGCTAGCAAGACAATGACGGGGGCACAATTGCATTATACGACAACCGAAAAAGAGCTTTTAGCTGTTGTCTATGCTTTTGAAAAATTCCGCCCCTATCTTGTCCTTTCTACTACAATCGTGTATACCGATCATTCCGCGCTGAAGTACTTGTTGACAAAGCAAGATTCCAAACCAAGACTTCTTCGCTGGGTTTTGCTGCTCCAGGAATTTAAAATCGAAATTCGCGATAAAAAAGGAGCTGAAAACCTAGCCGCGGACCATCTTAGCAGACTTGAGGATCCTTACCAAGGGGATCATCCGACCAAATAAATCAATGATTATTTTCCCTTGGAGACCTTAATGTCTATAAATTCGAAGCCGAATGAAACCCCGTGGTTTGCAGACTTTGCAAACTACTTGGCGGGTGGAATTCTCAAGGAAGGGTTGACGTCTCAACAAAAGAAAAAGTTCTTCACCGACATCAAGACTTACTTTTGGGACGACCCTTACCTATTCAAACAATGTGCCGACCTGATTATCCGCCGATGTGTTGACGGACCGGGAGCGTCGGAAATCCTTGATGCTTGCCACAAAGGACCCACCGGTGGTCACTTTGGTCCCAACTACACCGCCAAAAAAGTGTTTGATTCGGGATTTTATTGGCCCTTCATATATCGTGACGCTCACGATATGGTTAAACGATGTGATGTTCGCCAAAAACAAGGCACGATCACACATAAAGACGAGATGCCTCAGAATTTCATTCAAGAGTGTGAAATCTTTGATGTTTGGGGTATCGACTTTATGGGGCCATTCCCTTCTTCTAAAGGAAACAAATACATCCTTGTAGCCGTTGACTACGTCTCCAAATGGGTTGAAGCCAAAGCTTTACCCACTAATGACGCAAGGGTGGTTTGTAACTTTTTGAAAGCTCTTTTCGCTAGATTCGGTGTGCCTCGTGCCATTATTAGTGATCGTGGGACTCATTTTTGCAATGACCAATTCGCAAGAGTCATGGCTAAGTACGGTGTAAATCATCGTCTTTCCACAGCCTACCACCCACAAACTAATGGCCAGGATGAAATATCCAACCGAGGACTGAAGCGAATTCTTGAAAGGACCGTGGGAGAGCATCGTGCCTCATGGGCTGATAAACTTGATGATGCTTTGTGGGCTTTCCGTACTGCTTACAAGACCCCGATCGGCTGTACGCCTTATCGTCTTGTGTACGGGAAAGCGTGCCACCTCCCCATTGAGTTGGAGCACAAGGCTTATTGGGCCTTGAAGTGGGCCAATTTTGATATTAACAAAGCCGGTGACCTACGCAAGATCCAACTCAATGAGCTCAATGAACTCCGTAATGAGGCTTATGAAAATTCTTTAATCTATAAGGAAAGGACTAAGCTCATTCACGACTCTAAGATTAAGAACCGAGAGTTCCATGTTGGAGACAAAGTCTTACTTTTTAACTCTCGGTTGAAAATCTTCTCGGGAAAGCTCAAATCTCGTTGGTCCGGCCCATTCACCATTGCCCAAATTTTTCCATATGGTACTCTCGAGCTCGCTCAACCTAATGGACCTAATTTTAAGGTGAATGGCCAACGAGTGAAGTTTTACTTTGGTGAGGACACCTCTCAGGAGGTGATTCCAACCCTCACCACGTTCCCCATGAACTAATTTTGGGTCGAGTCAGGCTCGTGACTCGGTTATCAAAAACAAGCGCTCCTCGGGAGGCAGCCCGAGTATCTATCTTTTTATGATTTAATCCCCTAAGTGTAGCGGGGACTTCTATACGCGTTTGTTTTTGGGTGGTGATGTGATTACAGGGATAAGTGCACTCTTGGAAACTTTGAAGAACCGTGCTCCCGTGTTATCCAAAATCCGGTTCTATCTCTCAACTATCGTGATTCAATTTTCTTCATACTCACATTTGAAATTGATCACTTTAGTCGTCTCTTCCTTAACTTGAGTTAACCAACATGCACAATGTCATAAGTGTAGGGGAAACTTTTCCCACATGCTTAAACATTGAGGACAATGTTTATCTTAAGTGTAGGGGGGACTTCTATCGAAGTTTTAAGTGGACTTTTCCATGAAAATGCCTTCATTTAACCGGAAAATCATATTTTTCAACATTTTTCAAATTTTTATTAACTTTGGCCATTTAGTCGTAATTTTTAAATTTTTATTGTTGCTTTCATATGTATATATTCCGCAATAAAGTCAAAAATATTAATAAAGTGGTGTAGCTAGTTTAGAAGTCTTTGAGATATTAGGCCCGTTGCGTTTATTTTGACTCAACCCGAATAGACTTATCTAAGTTTATTCTAGCTAGTATCCTTAACCATGTAGACCTTAATTGGTTTATTAGGCTAAGTGTCCACGAGTCTCATTACTTGAGATTTTAAATTGTGGAGGACGAGAAATGATAGAGTCAATTATAAGTCGGTATTCTTGCACAAGCTCACTTGGTGTAATTATTTGCCTATTCTCCCATCACTTGCTAATAAATTATCTGCAATAAGTAAGGTCGTACGATTTGAAAGGTTACTTATCTTCTAGCCCAAGATCGTTTAAAAGTTGCTCGGTAATGATAAGAGTTCATAGCCAAGGCATAACTTATGAAGCGGGGCGCGAAGATTGGCGAGTCCGAAAAGGCCCTAACAAGGCATGAGGATTCCATTTTATTGCTGAAGATCCAAAGTGATGTGAAAAGCATTATTCCTAAAATCAATATGAAGGATCAAGACTCACGACGAAAAGCAATCAACTCCCATAAAGATCATGGAGAAGTCTATCCGAAAAGACCCTAACAAGGTATGAGGATAAATAGATCCAAGTCCGAAAAGGAGGCGGATCGTTGTATCTCAAAATCCCAATTAGAGATTGAAGAAATAATCATGAAGTCGTGGTCAACAAAGTTGGAGTACCCCTCAAAAGTCTCCAAGTGAAGAAACTCTATTATGATGAGAAGACCGTTATCTCAAGAACGTCTCTCGAAGATATGAAGTATGAAGTACATGCCAAATATCGGCCCGAGAAAGGTCTCAAATCGTGAACCGAGTTATGCCAAGATATGAACTTTTTGATATCCCGAGAAGCAGTTTTAAGAGATTTTGTCCTTTAGCTAACTATTGATCAAATCGTCCTACTTTGCTTTCAGCCTAAATAAGCTATCGAAATAAGTCCAAAAATGCATCTTCATGATCATTCTAAGACAAAAATAAAATATAAGAGATACACCTAGGAATAAGGGAGTTTAAGCATTTAATTAAGCTATGTGTGTAAGTGTTTGAATTGCTAACTTATAATAACAATGATCTCGTTTTTAAGCTTAGTTTGGGGAACGTGAAACTTGAGGGTGATAAATCTTCGCAGCACAAAAGCCCTAATGTAAGTCATTGATCTCTTTGCAAGTTATTTCCATGTAGCTATTTTCAAGTGAAAATGGTTTTCTATCCTTTTAAGTTTTAATTTCTTTTAGTACTTTAATTTTTGTTTAGTAGTATTTTAATAAGGCCAAGGTTGATTAATTATGAGAAAAGTGTAAATTTGCTTCATCACTAAGCATTGCATGAGGGCATGGCAATGGTTAAGTGTAGGGGATTTGATAGGTGTGTAAACACCCATCCTTTTACCACTTAATTCGGGCTAAAACGAGACCAAAACACGTATTTAATATCATTTGTTTAGAATTATGCGTGGTTTTTGTGTTTATTGTGTTTTCAGAGCCAACCGGATGAATATTGGAGAAAACATGGGATTGCACAGGTTTTACTGAGGAAAAGGACTCAAGATAAAGTCTATTGTCCAAGATATGCAAAAGATTTGAAGTCACTGGGTCTATTCGAAGATTTACTGAAGAAAAGGACCAAAGATGGAAGATTTACACAAGTCGAAGAAACTCAAGTCTATTAAACGAAGAAATTAAAAGACGAGTTAAATTTAATCGACGACAAATCCCGAATCAGAATCGAAAACGGAAACTTTTCTGAAAAGACGAAAAGACAAGAAGAACGGGAGAAAGCTCACTCACCAACCAAAAGACAAGGCTATAAATAACCCTCCCCTCACACATTTAGGCCAGTTTTTTTAGTTAGTTTTTGTTTTCTTCTTCCCCACTTTTCTCTCCCTGTAGTTCGTATCATCACCATCACCACTAGGGTGATTGGTGATTTTGATCTTTGTTTTTCCAATCTTGTTATTTTAATCCTTGTTTTATCTTGTTAAAACATTAATCATTTAATACAAAGTCTTGTTTAATCTTTCCTTTTCATCTTGTTCATCATCATCTTTATCCTCAAGTTCTTAAGTTTTTATTTTCTTGATTTGATCTTCAAAAGTTGTTGGGATTTGTGTTTTTGTTAATAGGATTTGTAGTTTATGGTTAGTAGATGCTTTGTGTGTAGTTTTATTTAAGATTTGGTTAAAAATTTGGTGATTTTTGGATTAAACCTGATTTTCCTTGTTCTTCTGGTAAACTACTGTTCTTGAATCCCCAGACTTCCGAACGAAGCAAAAGTTCCGGATGAACATTAAGTTCCGAATGAGTTTATTTCTAAAAAGTTCCAAATGAGTCTAGATGTTCCGAATGAGTAAAACTTCCGAATGAACCACAAAGTTCCGGACGAAGCAAAACTTCCGAATGAACAGTAAGTTCCGGATGAACCAAAAACTTCCGAATCAGTAGAAAGTTCCGAATGAAGTGAAAAGTTCCGAATGAAGGTTTATTTTCCAAAAACTTCCGAATCAGTCCAAACTTCCGAATGAACCACAAAGTTCCGGATGAACCAAGAACTTCCGAATCAGTCCAAAGTTCCGAATGAAATGAAAAGTTCCGAATGAAGGCTAACTTCCGGATGAACCAAAACTTCCGAATGAAGGTTAAAACTTCTGAATCAATTTTCTGTTAGTATAACTGTTTTACTGTTTAACTGTTTCTTTACTTTTATTTCACATTCTATATTTTATATTTCAACTTTAATTTTAATTTTAATTTTAATCTTAATTTCAATTTTAATTCACGTTTTTATTAATTGTCATTAAAGTAATTATCTTTGATTTAAATTTCCATTTTATTTTAACATAAAGTAGATTAGAAAACCAACCCTTTTATTTAGTAACCAAGAACAATTATTCCACTTAAGACTGAGATCAATTCGAGAAGATACCGAGAATTAAATCTGAACCCATACAAAATCAATGTATCAAACTCCTTGTAGAAAATCAGCCCTAAGACTCCATAGAAACTCCTCCTTGGATGTTATAATCACCACCAATCTTCATCTTTTTGAATGGGGATTAACATATGTTAATTATAGCAAATGTTTGAGGTTAAAATCGATCAAAATGGGGTGGATGGTGATGGAGTGGGACGGCATAGATGAGAGGAAAAAGGGAAAGAGGAAGTTGTTTTGCATGTTGTGTATGTGTGAAGTGGTTTAGTCAAATGGTTTTGTGTAGTGTGTAGCTTACTTTGTAAGCCTTAAGACATGTGTAAGCAACTTAGCTTACACTTGACACCAATATTGGCGTGGTGGAAGTATTGTGGCCGGTTATAGTGGGGGTGGGACAAGTGTCCCACTTGTCTCAACCTCATTTATTTACGGGTACTCCGCGATTCTAGTTTCCTCGATTTGCATGCCCTCGGGTCGTTTTACGAAAAACGTTTTTATAAATTATGAATCAACGGCACAAAACGAATCTAATAAAAAATGTGTCATTAAAAACGGAGTTCGAAAACGTAAATACATAATCCTAAGGTTTCCGGTTTAGTCGTAAAGGACGTTAAATTAAAATCGTAAGTCCTAATCTCTTCTCGTAAATTTGTGAGTTTATGAACCAACACAAATTTAAAACTCCAAAATAATATTCACGGATAAATTTATTTTCTGAAATGTCGGACTGTCACCAAAGACGTTGTATGTAAACGTAAGCACGTAACGTTGAATCCTCCGGTTTAGACGTAGTCGATGCTACTTCAAGACGTAAATCCAAATTTCTTCCCAAAAATAAGTGAGTTCATAATGTAACATTAAAACAATGTTTTTAAATAATATTCGAGAATAAAATATCAACCATAAATTGACGGATTGTCACAGCATTTACCCCTAAACGGGATCTTTGTCCTCAAAGATCATCTTACTACTCGCTTCTTATAGATTTAAAGCCATGTGGGTATTTCCTCCACATTCGGTCTTTTCTCACAAGTGTAATTCATTACAATACGCGAGTTTCATCAAACATAACTACTGGAATAAGATCAGGCTTAATGTTGACTTACTTTCTCTATCCATGATGTTCACGTGTTTCTTATGAATGCAACTTTTCGCCGATCTAAATTTCATTAAGGAATAGTCAGATTTTCACTTGATAGACATTTCATCAAGTTCGATTTACGAAACATAATTCACGCAGTCCTTGAAGTCCTAGGGTAGATCCAGCTTATATGCCTTTCAAACCAATCTTTTACATCATCTCAATGGTCCCAGACAACGGGGACTTATATCCCATGATATATCAGATCATCAATTCATTTTTCCATAGTTAAAATTTTTGGCATAACTTCGCTACCCATCTGGCACTTCAAGATCTACATTTCATATTCACATAACCTCCTGCCCACTACTGGCAGTCAATAATCTGATCCTAATTTCAACAATCATTTCAGGTCTCGCGGGTCGAGTATTTTGTAAGGTTAGGTTCGCCATCATAGGAAACCTTAAACCTAAAAGACATGTCCAACTCACAATGGGTGTATGTCGGGTGTCTTCATCTCAAATTCTGCTTACAGATGATCTAACATATATCCTCACAAGATTCGATCTCGATCCTAATACGATAGTTTTCAATGATAATCTCTCCAAAGGAAAACGATTATACGGTTTATTACCAAAGGTCAATCATTCAAACATAGAACAACGCTTATAGTATTTAGTATCGTTACTTTACCTCGTCCCTTCGATTAGGGTGGTACACAGTACTCTCATCAAGATTCGTTCTTAATGACTTCTGAGCAAATCTCTAGAAATTCAATACGAAGCGAGGATCTTGATAGAGATTATCGATACAGGCACACCATGTTTACACAACTCCTTTAAATATAAAGAGTCAATTTCTTCATCAAGTATCTATCATTAACAAGAATGATATTAGCAGATTTGGTCAGTCTGTCGACGATGGCCCAAATCAAATCAAATTCAGATGATGACCTTTGCAATAGCTAGACGTTTACTAATGTATGAGGCGGTGTATGCCTTCATAATTTTCCATCAGTACAACTTCTTCAGATAAAGATACATTTAATCGTAAATGTCATGAATAAAATACTTATACTTACAAGATTCCAACATAACTATATCTCACAATCCTCCATATTTAGACAATCACAAGTGGCCTTTTAATCATTTAGCGCCATCGGCTTCTCAATTCTAATAGTTCACATTAGCCGCGAACCCCTTTTATTATCTATATTATCCTTCTTACAAACATTAGTTATTTTTTAAATTGTTCGACAATTTATTTTGCACAGTCATTATTTAAGGAACACAATCCTAATTGATTCTTTATCCCTTCTATATTATGTGTCAGTATCTACATTCACCTTTCCTGGTGAAATAATTATCATGACCGTATTTATTTAAAATTTCTTTCTTCATATTTTCTAAGTTTCAGTTTCGTCTCAACTATTATTTTTATCAGTTTTGCTCAATCCGACGTCTAAAGCGTCGATAATTACTGCAAGTAATTAAATAATAATTAGTTAATTTTTATGAAGCGTAAACGTAAAAAAAAAAAAAAAATTCTCAGTTCGACCAATTATATAGAATGTTCAAAAATAGATTTGAATTTAATTAACAAGATTGTTGTTGATTTATCGAAAATATTTAATAAGATTCGTAAATGTTCGAAAATCTTTGGTTATACTTTGGTCATAATTTTCTTAGTTGAAAAGTAAAAATTGTCGTTTCAAATTTCAAGTCATAAGTTATATAATTTCCTCAATTCTTCTTAAGTTGTCTAAAAGCACACACAAACATTTACCCCTAAACAGGAGTTTAGTTAAATGTTTTGGGTATAAGGGAATAATCCCTTGAAAATCTTTTGTTAAAACATTTGTCAAAACATATTTCCATTTTCTTTTTGGTAAAACCCAAAGTTTCAAATGGTTCTAATTTTTAAAGAGTCAATATATATATATATATATATATATATATATATATATATATATATATATATATATATATATATATATATATATATATATATATATATATATATATATATATATATATATATATATATATATATATATATATATATATATATATATATATATATATATATATATATATATATCTTACCATCATTAATTAAACGGTCATTTAATATAAAGGATTAAGTCTTTAATCACATGTTAAATATTTAAGGTACAAGTTTTTGTTACTCGGCCAATTTAGGGCAGTCTATAAATAATTATTAACTCCTTCTTATTCTTATAAACAAACAAATGGTCCTTAATGATCACGAGCATGAATTTATCAAATTACAGCCTAAACACGTGATTCACCAAATTTATGAATGCTACATGTGTATAGTCAATCCAAACGACATCACGTGAAACTCATAATGTTCATTACAAGTACCGGGTGTAGTGATTGGAATACATAATCTCTTTCGCAGACTCGAAGTTGAAGATAACCATGCCGTGGATCAAATCTTTAGAACATACGCTAGAACCTTGTAAATGATCGAACAATTCTTCCATTTCGAGTTATGGATATCGTTTTCGATTGTCAATTTACTCAGTTCACAGTAATCTATAAATATAAGGAATGATAACACCATAGCTCTTTATGATGACGAGCTCGGTAGAATAGAATCTTTCTCCGACAACTCTTTCAGTTGTACGGTAATTCCTTTAATTTGGATGGTGCTGACGTACAATGCACACGCCACAGGTGCAGCACCGGGATTATAATCAATACCAATTTCAACTTGCCTTAATGGCGAAAGTCTAGGTAATTTACCAACAAATACCTCCTAATGTTTCAGATAACAGAAACATCTCTTAATAAATTCATATTAGGTTCTTTCTAGATTATAATATCTATGACTAATTCACGGTATAATTTCAAGTCTAAATGCAGGATATGGTCATCTATCAAGAATTATTTAGATCACTTTTGATAATCAACATCTTATCATTTAGGGGAATTCTACTCGAGTTCCCATCAATTGAGACAATGTCGTCATGTCATAATCAATCAATCCATTCTACTGGAATTATCAACTTTCCAGTTTCATTACCGTTGATAAGATGTGAACTTCTCAAAAGACTAATAATAACTCATAATCCTTCACAAATTCAGGGATATCTGGAGACATAACTAACCTTAAAAGAGTAAGGTCAACGCATAATCTATGCGAGAGAATTTCAAATCAGATACAGACGAAAACATTTAACGAATATGAATATATCCCATGTTTTCATAATTTGAGTACGCATTCGAAAGCTGCTCGGATCGTTACCCAGGTCATTCAAATGAAATCAAATCAAAAGAAATGATAGGAACGTCGATACATCCAGTCGGGTATCAACATTCGGTAATCAGATACTTTTCCTAAGAATCTCACTACGGGAGAATTGGACAAGAAAGAATTGTCAATTGTCAAATAAGACAATTTCCATAGATGAGTAAATTCGACTCAGAAGAATAGATGCTACAGGCACGTATGTAGGTGTCCCTAACAATATGTCCCTATTTTTCACTTCTTGCAGATCTCATAAAATTTAATCTCTCATAACTTCAAAGAAAATGTAGTGCTTATTCATTAGTTTTATGGTGACTACTAATCAGCCTTGCATGGTCCATTCCAAATTGTATGTAGGCGCGCAACTATATACAATTTCAAGATTAACGATGCAATACTCAGTTCGTCAAAATTTTATCATCATGTTTATAATAAAAACATTTTCATGCTTAATTCTTAAATAAGAATCAAAAATAAATTTACAAAGATTTTCTTTGTTGTGAAAACAATTAAATTTTCCAAGGTGTTTTATAAACAACTTCATTTCGATAACAATCACTTATAAACCTCACTTTGAATAATCCTTATAGTGATGAAAATTCAATTTTTTTCTCAAGGGATACTATTTTATCTTATAAAAACAATGAGTGATCTGCAAAAGAGTGATGAAAGTTGTTCACCAAGAACTATCTACAATATGATAGGAAATGAGCTTAGCCAAATAATCATGAGGTTCATGACCTCGATGGCACACAAAAAGAATAATCCACAATGTAACTCAAATCGAGATGAGTACTTGTTCAATGGTTGTATCACTAATGCGAACATTAGGAACATGCAATAAAAGATAGATAACATCAATACATGTAGAATTTAGCAATCAAAGGTAGTGTTTTCATTAATCACAAACAAGTCTAATTGTACCGTAACACATTATGTGTCACTATGTCATACAATTCCAAGATCTCATCCTACCAACTGATGTCTCAGTTAAGTTAGGGACTATTTTTAAAAGATACCACAATGAATACTAATCTACAAGAGTCATTAGGTGTTCCACATGTACTGAAAGATCCATCGGTCCCAATTCAGAAGAAGATTTCTTCAATTTATTTATTGGACACTGGGCATCCTCTTCAGTGGACAATGGCCTAGGAACAATCCTTAACACGAACCTACAATCATTTAAAACCTTATAATTCAATCACAGGACTCTCATATTCTATACAAGTTAAATTTTACTTTATTCAAGTTTCAATCAACTTATACTCAATTCGATATCCTACCTCATTCTCCAATAGATTCAACCTTATTCTTAAACCTTAATAGGGCAATAAAAGCTCGATATGAACAACACTTAATTTCCAATCCTATAGCTCTTACAACAATAATTATCAAATGAGTCTCTAGTATGAAATGACTCATACATTCAATTAGACTTCTCGGAAAGGTACTAGTGGCATGAGGCTTTTGGGTAATGGTTCCAATGACAGGCTCCAGTGCAACATTCACCCTTTCGATTTCAATTTAAGAATCGGGTGACAACGAATCAGATGACATCTTTCTAGGTGGTAAGGTTTTGTCAAACTCCACTCTATAAGGAAAGATCGTCATGACATCGATATCAGTTTTAATCCCGCCAATTCTTTCTCAATATCACAATTAACTAATATCTACATTTCTACGAATATCAACCATTTTGTTGGGATTATAAATATCCACAACTTGGTTTAGATCTGGAATAACTAGAATTCCTACTGAAATAGCTTCGATTAATTTACTAGGGGATTTAGGGTTTCTTGTGACAATCTACGTCGTATAAATACCTCGTATAAATATCAAAATAATCATCAAACAATCATGTAATAAAATTACATCATATATATATATATATATATATATATATATATATATATATATATATATATATATATATATATATATATATATATATATATATATATATATATATATATATATATATATATATATATATATATATATATATATATATATATATATATATATATATATATATATATATATATATATATATATATATATATATATATATATATATATATATATATATATATATATATATATATATATATATATATATATATATATATATATATATAATCCAAGTTATATACATATTAAAATAACACTTCTCAGTCTGGCCTTGTTGGTAACTCGGGAATTCTTCGGCACCGTTATATTCAAAAGATTTTTAGACATTTTTAGAAAAATGTTTATAGTTAAAAGATTTTGAAATGTTTTATTCAAAACGTTAGTTTTAAAAATCTTTCGTGCTCTATAACGAGAGCTCTGGTACCAAACTGTAACACCCCCAAATTTATACAACTCAATACAGCGGAAGACTCGTTGGTGTTACGGGATAGCACATTAATCACATCATAGACAATGCATAAAAATCGCGTCGTTTAATAATAAAAGCATTTCCATTCATGAATATCAAAATATACATAGGTCCCAAGTCATTATATTTCATACAGGTTTTACAAAGCATTTGAATGGAAATTATAATTTAAGTACGGGCCATGAATTCTTGTTGTCTTCCCGAGAATTACCTTCAAGTACCTGAGATAAAACATGTTAAAAGAAAAGGTCAGCAATAACGCCGAGTGAATTCATAGAGTTTAATAAATTCCATCAATATAACATCGGTATAAAATTATTACCGAAAATCATTTTGTACAAATCTTTGTAATAGGCCATAAAATAGCCAAAGTCATTTTTATACAAATCCTTATCGAAAATCATAATATAGGCATTTGCCTTAAAAAAGAATTATACGAGCCAATGTCGTAAAACATCATACAATACGTTTTATAACGTTGTATAGATTAAATAAAAACCGTTATATGAATATTGTTATAAAAAAACTAAAACACGAACATAATATCAATAGTATGACCCCTTATTGCTAGTCAGGCAATACATCGTAATTCGGTGCGTATAACAGTATTTCGTTAATTGGATTATTATAAGCCGCATGACATTGTTACCTTACTAAACCAAACAACGGGTAGCTAGCACGAAACTCAATTTTCCCATCTAAGTTAGTGTGTCGTCACAAAGGTCACGCTATGGAAATCTTCTCATACATAAATTCGCTTACCAATCAATGTGGCACGACGGGGATCAACCGTCAAGGCGTGAACTGGGGTGATCGTCCCCAAATAGTACTATTATATGCATAAGCATCTACCAACTCCCGGTAGTTCACAATTCATGCTAATGGGACTTTTATTGACATAACCTAACTTTAATAATCCATTTAATTTCATCTATCGGGTCATTTAATCATCTACCGGGTCATAAATCGGGTCATACAATCAGTCGGGTCCAAATCAATAAACAAACAATCAGGACAAGTGGTGTCCTATTTTATAAAAGCTTACAAGTTATCTTCCTCGCGGGTTTATAAAACATTTCATAAAAACATTTAAAAGAGTGCGAGGCTATGAACTCACGTTGATGTGGGAAAGCGGGTAATCGGCAACTCGGACGTACGGTACGTGCTTCAATCACGGAAACCTGTATAAATAATAATCGGTCTTAGACGTTTGTCCAATGACTTTATAAAAATAACAATTATGTATACATATGATGATTATATATATATATATGATGATCAAGTGGGTTTACATATTCTCTTTTACTCATTTTTTAGTGTTTATGTATTGGTAACTTCTTACTAGTTTACTAGTTTTACCTATTTACATGTTTTAGGCCCAATAGGCCCATTACAAGCCCAATATATTATATTAGCCCAATTATACTTTTATTATCAGTATCACACTTTACATGTTGGGCCCAAATGGGTTAAGCTCAATAAATAAGTTTATAAGTGTTTTAGCCCATTTTGTTGTATTATTAGTCCAATAACGTTAACTTAGCCCATTAATGTCCGTAAGTTTTATAGTTCGGGTTTTATCGGGTTTTACTTGTTATATATGTTTATATATCAGTATATGAGTTTATAAAAGTTTACATTAGACGGGTCCAACCGTCTAAGTTTTATTTAGCAAAAATGTTAATTTTACGGTAATAGCCAAAAAGTCGTAAAAATCATGTTTATAGTTTTATAACTTATAAAACTTATCAAATTACCATTTTTATAAAATGTGTCATTTATTTATCATTATACATATTTATATAAATGTATTATATGAGTTAGTGGGTTTTAATTCACATTTTATACTATTTTTATTTGAGTGCTTATATAATACTATTATTACTTTAATTTTCAAAATCTGATTTTTACTTTCATGTTCACCAAAACTGCCATATCTAGAGTTCTATATGGAGATAGAAGCTCAAATTTTTATGACATAAACTACATGATATGTGCTCCATTTAACTCTACCATAGCTACTGTTGAATCAGCCTCTAAGTATTTTCTAAAAATCGTCCATAACAGTGAACTCAGATTTGTACTCTAAACTTGTTTTGATCATATCTCACTCATCCTAATGATTCCATTGCATGGCCAACTCTCACAGGTGTTCAAGACATATTACTTACTGTATATCCATTAATCTATGCCATTTTATCAGTTCATCACATGGTTCTTTACTGTTTTATACAGCCATCATTTTTAAGCAAGATTTTAACCTTGTTTCTTATAGTTTTTCATCTTTTTAATCATATTTATCAACACCAAATCCCCACACAATACTTTTATCATCATATAATCATCATACACATATAGAATAGGAAATAAAATACATGATTACATAATCAAAATAACAAGAGGATGGGGAGGACAATCTTTATACCACCATGATGATGTAGGTTATGATCAAGACATGGATTTTGATGGAGAAACTTGTGATAAACCAAGAACATCTTCAAGACCACCTATCTTCATGAACTCCTTGTAGAAAATCAGCCCTAATACTCCATAGAAACTCCTCCTTGGATGTTATAATCACCACCAATCTTCATCTTTTTGAATGGATATTAACATATGTTAATTATAGCAAATGTTTGAGGTTAAAATTGATAAAAATGGGGTGGATGGTGATGGAGTGGGACGGCATAGATGAGAGGAAAAAGGGAAAGATGAAGTTATTTTGCATGTTGTGTATGTGTGAAGTGGTTTAGTCAAATGGTTTTGTGTAGTGTGTAGCTTACTTTGTAAGCCTTAAGACATGTGTAAGCAACTTAGCTTACACTTGACACCAATATTGGTGTGGTGGAAGTATTGTGGCCGGTTATAGTGGGGGTGGGACAAGTGTCCCACTTGTCTCGTCCCCATTTATTTACGGGTACTCCTCGATTCTAGTTTTCTCGATTTGCGTCCCCTCGGGTCGTTTTACGAAAAATGTTTTTATAAATTATGAATCAACGGCACAAAACGAACCTAATAAAAATTGTCTCATTAAAAACGGAGTTCGAAAACGTAAATACGTAATCCTAAGGTTTCCGGTTTAGTCGTAAAGGACGTTAAATTAAAATCGTAAGTCCTAATCTCTTCTCGTAAATTTGTGAGTTTATGAACCAACACAAATTTAAAACTCCAAAATAATATTCGCGGATAAATTTATTTTCTGAAATGTCGGACTGTCACCAAAGACGGTGTATGTAAACGTAAGCACGTACCGTTGAATCCTCCGGTTTAGACGTAGTCGATGCTACTTCAAGACGTTAATCCTTTTTTTTCCCAAAAATAAGTGAGTTCATAATGTAAAATTAAAATAATGTTTTTAAATAATATTCGAGAATAAAATATCTACCATAAATTGACGGATTGTCACACCATGAGTTGTATGGATGGCCCAATATGTAAGCCCAAGCCCATCATTACGGGCTTGGTATATAAACCCTCTCCTTAGATGGAGAGGGTGTGGTTCACCTCATTTTACACATAGTAATCAAGGTGTTTTATTACTATTCTCTCTCAAGTGTGTGTGTGATTCTACCAACTCTCTATCTCTTTCTCTCTCTATAACATAAGCAAGATTTACATATCCGACAGATGGTATAAGTATGTGGTACATCAAGTCACGAAGAGGCGAATATCACAAGTGATAAATGCACAAGATCAATGCAAGAGATTAATGCTTAAGATTGATATCAAAGATTACATCAGCATGTTCACCAGAAAAGAAAAAAAAGAAAGACGAAGTCTACGAGCTCAAGACAAGCATAGTATGCTAGGTTTATTTTAATATTGTAACTTGGGTAACGCCCTTGTTTGGAGAGACCTCCCTTAGGGGGAGATTGTTGGAAATACGTTTTACGTATTAGAAAGGATCGGTCACTCCAACAATAGTCTAAGTAGTAGCTTGTAGTTTAGTTAACTTAATACTCAACAAACAAGGCCAAGCCAAGCCTACAACATGTGTAGGCCGGCGGCCCAATGTAAGCCAAGCCCATCTCATGGGCTTGGGTATATAAACCCTCTCCTTAGATGGAGAGGGTGTGGTTTCATTTTCATTTTACACATAGTTAATCACTTTCTCTCTCTAAAGTGTGTGTGAAATCATCTATCTTTCTATCTCTTTCTCTCTCTAAACATAAGCAAGATTTACAATATCCTATAGGTATCGTATTGTTTGGCGTTACCTCTGCAGTTATCTCACGTTCATAACGTTTTCCATGTGTCCTTACTCAGAGGATATAACTATCATCCCCTTCATATGGTTCAGTATCCACTCGAGCAGATTCGTGTGGATCTTACTTTCATTGAGAAACCCGAACGAGTTCTTGATCGTCAAGAGCGAGTCATGAAGAAGAAGACGATTCCATTCGTCAAAATCCTTTGGGGGGACCATTCCGAGCGGGAAGCCACTTGGTAGACGGAGGAGTCTATCCAGACTTCTTACCCTCATTTCTAGTTTTGATTCGGGTATGTTCCTTTCAGTTTACGTTATCTATAATTTGGGGACGAATTATTCTTTTTAGAGGGGAAGAGTTGTAAAACCCGCATATAAATATCATGAACAGTACACCGCGTAAATATACGAACAAATTAAAACTTTCCATATATGTATATATACACGTGTCACGAACATTAATTAAGAGAAACTACGTATATTATTAATGCACGAAGATTATTACATATAATAATTAAATTACGAACATTTAAGAACACGAACGAACACGAATAATACTTAAACATGAAAAAGGTCGGGTTTACCCTTTTGGGCCTTGGTGTCCGTGGCAAACAAAGAAGGGAAGGGGCCCAGCCCACTTTTGAAAATAACTAGTAACATTAATCTATAGGTATTTCATAATACAGAGTTTTAAGGAAAAAATGAAAACCCTAGCCCCCTTGTGTCTCTTAGCCGTGGAAACCACATCAACCAACAAGGACGATTTGTTTGATTTTGATCTTGAGTTCATACGAATACGTGTTTGTGTTCTATTCCTTTTCCATACACGCATTCGGTATAAAACATAAACCATCAGTTTTTTTATTTATTTTTATTTAATTATGTTCATGTATGTTTGATCTATTAAAACATAATTAAAACATGTTGGTAATAATTAATAAAACAAGGTTCGGGTTTGTTTGGGTTGTTTTGCTCGGCCACGCACAAACCGAGACCAACCATAGTCTCGGCGACGGCTTTGGTTCACCAACCGAGACCCCCAAGGGGCTTGGTTTAGTCTGTGGTGTTCGAATAGCATGGGGACCAAGACCCTATTCGGGGCTCGAGGGTGTTCTCGGGCAGAAAGGGAAACCCCGGCGCAAGCCGGGGTGTGTGTGTTTGTTTCGGACGTAGCACCAACCCAAAGCGTAGGCACTCGGTTTGGGGGTCGGGTTCTGACGTCGTACGACAGCGGGGCCACGGCCTTCGGGCTGTGGAACCCGGTTGGTTTAAAGTCACGGGTTCGGGAATTTATAAAAGTTAATATGCTCATTTTTTAATTTTATTTATTTTAAATACATGTTTAATTAAATTAACATTATAACTTAGGTTAATTTATTTAATGAAAGAAAACATGATATAACCTAAGTAATTTATTTAGGCTTAATTAAATTAAACTAAGACTTAGGTTTATTATTAAAATTTATAATACATGTTATAACCTAAGTATTTTACATGACTTAATTTAATTAAAAACATATAAGGTAAAGTTTATTATTAAACCATGATACTTTATTAATTAATAAACCATGCACTATTATTAGTAATTAATAATCATTTTAACCTAAGTATTTAATTTAATAAACTTTACTAATAAATCATCATGACTTATAATATATGACTAATAATCAGCAACTTATATTTTAGACTTATTAGTCCAGCTTATTTCTATTTATGGAAACTTTCTATTTCAGGAAACTTACTATTTTTAGAAACTTTCTATTTTAGGAAACTTAATATTTTTAAAAACTTTTCATTTCATGAAACTTACTATTTCTAGAAACTTTCTATTTTTAGAAACTTACTATTTTGGAAACATTCTATTTTTGGAAACTTTATATTTTTGGAAACTTTCTATTTTTGGAAACCTGTTATTTTTGGAAAGTTACTTATTATTAAACTATAAGTATAATAATACAAGAATACATGAAAATACATATTCAAAAGACATGCAAATAGAAATAATACAGTATACATTTAAAATAGTAAAACATAGCAAGAACATATAACATGAGTTAAGAACATACAAGAACCACTAACATACTCAGTAAACAGACAACTCATACATGTCCATTATTTAGGTAGCACTATTCCGCCCTTCACTATGACCATTCTCTTTCCTTATTAGGATTCCCATTTGCAGCCAACTGTTTTACCCAAGTATTTGTTTTATATGTTTTGATTGCTTATGTTTAGTTTTAAATGCCTAAGCCATATACATGTAATACAAAGATTTTACTAAGTTAAAAGTTCGTTGTTCTCGGTCTAATCGAAATTATCTCCGGTTGATTGTGTGACTCGGTCGTCTTTGGTGGATAAAAGAAAGAGTTGTCGTTGAGTAAAATAAAAATGCAAACTTTAAATTAAATGATGAAATATTAAAACATGACAAAAAGTAAATTTGAAAACTTTAGATTTAAACTAAGACAAAGCAATTTTAAAAACAACACTAAGTAAAAATGGCAGGAAAAGATTAATTTGAAAACTTAAAATAAAAACAGGAAATAAAACCAAAACTTGTGAATGGATCGCACTCAATGATCGCACTCAGTATCTCACTCAGTGATCGCACTCAGTGATCGCACTCAGTGATCGCACGCAGTGATCGCACTCAGTGATCGCACTCAGTGATCGCACTCAGTGATCGCACTCAGTGATCGTAGTCACTTACATGAAATTAAAGACAAGAATTTAAATGACAATATGAAAGTGCATGAAAAATAAATGTGGAGAACTAATTTGTCAAATTAGCTAACACCTCACAAATGAGGTTAAGTTCTCTATTTATAGGAGGAGGGGAGGAGTAAATTGCTTCCTTCTTTCTTTCTTTTCTCTTCTCTTCTTTCGTTTTTGACAATAAACTCGTCATTCTCGACTTTGTCTCGGTATTTGTCGATAAACAAAATGAACTCGTCTTCTAATTTCTTCATTAATTAGACTTGGTCCTTCGACTTCGTTAAACTTCCGTCTTTAGACTTTTTCTTCGATAAATCTTCAGAATGGGCCTTGGACTTCTGTTCTTTTTGCACTCTTGATCTTTTGACTTCGTCTTTTGTCTTTTTCTTTGATAAAAGCCCGTGAAAGCGCGTGTTTTCTTCCCTTTTCTCATTTTGGTCCTAAAACACAATAAAAATACAAACCACGTATAATTCCGACATTTACGACACTAAATACACGGTTTGGCTTGGTTATTATTATAATTAAGTTGTAAAAGGATAAGTGTTTTCACACTTATTAAATCCCCTACACTTGACCATTGCAATGCCCTCATGCAATGCATTAATTACAAAGCAAGATTTACATTTTCCATCATAATTAACGCACCTTGGCCTTTATTGAACACAAGACATTAAGGAAACTTAAAAAGATAGAAAATATCAAAATAGTAGAACGAAGAAAACAAGTTAAGAAATCGAAGACTTACATTAGGGCTTTGGTTGTCATGAATGTTTATCACCCTCAAGTTTCACGTTCCCTAAACCAAGCTTAAAAACGAGATCATTGTTATGATAAGTTAGTAAGCTAACACGCACTCATGTGGCCCAATTATTCACTTAGACTCCCTTATTCCTAGGTGTATCTCTTATATTTTATTATTGTCTGTAATGATCACGAGGATGCATTGTTGACTTATTTCGATAGTTATTTAGGCTGAAAATAAAGTAAGACGATTTAATCAATAGTTAGCTAAAGGACAAAATCTTTTAAAACTGCTTCTCATGACCTCTTAAAGTTCATATCTTGGTATAACTCGCTTCACGATTTGAGACATTTCTCGCACCGATATTTGGCATTTACTTCATACTTCGAATCTTGAGAGACGTTCTTGAAATTATGGTCTTCTCTTCATAATAGGAATTTCTTCACTTGAAGTTTTTGAAAGATTCTTCATACATGGATCACGACTTCTTCATTTTTCTCCAATCTTTATTTGAGATTTTGATATACAAAGATCCGCCTCCTTTAAGGACTTGGATCTATTTATCCTCATACCTTGATAGGGTCTTTTCAGATAGACTTCTCCATGATCTTTAGGGGAGTATTTGCTTTTCGTCGTGTGTCTTGATCCTTAATATTGATTTTTGATAAATGATTCTTCACATCACTTTGGATCTTTAGCAACAAAATGTAGCCCTCATGCCTTATTAGGGCCTTTTCGGACTCGCCAATCTTCGCATCCCGCTTCAATAAGTTATGCCTTGGCTATGAACTCTAATTAATACCGAGCAACTTTTAAACGATCTTGTGCTAGAAGCTAAGTAACATTTCAAATCGTACAACCTTACTTATTGTAATTATATTTATTAACAAGCGATGGGAGAAAAAGCTCATAATTAACTCACATAAATTCATGAAAGGATACCAAACTTATAATTGGCTCGATCATCTCTCGTTCTCCACAATTTAAAATCTCAACGAATGAGACTCGTGGATGCTTAGCCTATTAAATCAAAGTTTTGGGTTTTCAAGTCATCTATAGGATCTTGCATCTTCTTAGACTTTTTCAAGTTTAGAATTTGCATTTTAAAGTTCCCTTGATAAACGACTTTCTAGGATCAATTATAGGAACTTGCGAAAAGTTCTTATTCTTAACCCGTGAGAGTTAAGACTTTCGCGTTTTAAAGTTACCTATATAAAAGTCTAGCAAAACTTGACTTAAACACATTAAGGATACTAGCTAGAGTAAACTTGGATAAGTAAACTCGGGTTGAGTCAAAAGATTCATGACAGGCCTAATATATCAACGATATCAAAATTTGTTAAAATCATTTTATTTAACTTTATTTTTCTCTTTTGACTTTGTTTCTGAAATGAAATATATACATACGATGCGATATCAAAAGGAAAGAACATAAAAGAAAATAATTGAAAAATACTACTAGGCCAAAATAAATCAAAAATTTTGAAAAATGTCGAAAAATTAGATTTTCTGGTTAAAATGAGGACAAATTCATGGAAAAGCCCACTTAACTTCGATAGAAGTCCCCCTACACTTGATATAAACATTGTCCTCAATGTTTAAGCATGTGGAAGTAAACTCCCCTATACTTATTACATTGTGCACGTTGTTTAAATCTTGTTAAGGAAGAGACAACTAAAGTGATTCCTATTCCAGTATTGAAAAATATAAAATAGTGAATCAAAAGAGTTTAGGATAGAACCGGGAAGACGGGTACACGGAATCACGGGTCGTCAAAAGTCATCAAAATGAATCTTTGAAAGCTCCAATCCCTGCACATCATAAGAAAGAAAACAACAAACACTAACGGGGCTCCCCCCTACACTTAGGATGAAAAACAGATACAAAGGATAGATAATCGGGTTGCCTCCCGAGAAGCGCTTGTTTTTGTTAACCGAGTCACGAGCCTGACTCGTCCCCGAATTAAATGATCCATGGGGAAGCCTCTAATGTAATACCGGGATCAAAAATCTTGTCGTCGGTCCCGGAGGAACATAATAAATGAGAGGCATGAGGATAAGTCTTGAAGGGTAGAAAAGTCCTCTCAACATACAAAAAGTATGTGAAATCGTGATCCACGGGATGTGGGGTGGGTAAAGGAATCAAAATGTCATCCCCAAAAGACATATAATTATCACTAAGTGGCAAAGCCGTAAAGGTGTCAAACTTAGAATGGTCAATGTCACCTCCCGGGTCAAAGCACTCATCCTCAGTAATGGTCTCCAAAGTATGGGTTAAAAGGTGCTCGGGAGGAGGACTTGGGACAATATCTTCATGCATCAAAGTATTAAAAACCATATCCCCCTCCGGGTCATCATCATCAATACCCAGAGGTATTGAGAGAATGTCGATTTCTTCCATAGATGTGTCATTATTCTCAACGGGAGTAAGAGACGGAGGTAAAGACTCAGTAATAGGAGTAGAATTCAACGCTTCAACTTTAGCAATAAGAAGATGAACTTTCAGTAATTTGTCGCGAAGAATAACGTCTTCCACCTCATCTACAAGACCAAGTTCAGTGGTGAAATTCTCGTAAGTCGGATAGAATAAATCAACATCGCCCTCATCTCCCAGAGGAGATTGAGAAATTTCAAAGGTGAAATTCTCATAGCATGGAGAAAAATCATCATTAAGAACCACCTCGTCCGTAAGCTCAGCAAAAGTAGGGATATCACAAACCTCCTCAAATAAGTTATCGAGAGCAAATTCACTAATCTCACTCGATAAATCACAATCCTTAGATGCATTTGGGATATCAAGAGAAGGAAGTGTAATTGCATTAGGACATTGAGCAATAAGATCATTCCAAGAAATAGTATTCTTATCGTCATCATCATCATCATAATAGTATAGATGCAAAGGATGTAACACCCCATTTTGATAAATGGAATGTCACGCGTGATTATGGCGTGTCATCAAAGCATGCAAGGTAATATGTAGTAAACATACATGACCCTAGGGAAAACCGGAATCAAACATCAGTTCCCAAAACAAAAGCCCAAAACATAAATAAAGTAAATGAACAAAAAGGAAGACTAAACAAGTATAAATATGAAGGCATGAGGAGAAGAAATCTAAGGTAGCTCCCATCCTATGTGTGTCCTCCAAATGCTCTAGTCTAACTTTAGTTACCTGCCGTTTTCGGACATGGAAAGGAAAGTAACGGCTGAGCATAACGCTCAGTGCACGGATATTCAAGTAAAGCATGAATAATATAAGCATATAAGCATCAAACAGCAGAAGAAACTAAGTCATGAATAACCCGGTTAAGTCTTAGTAAAACTGGTTTTATAGTTTGAAAAGCCTTATGTTTATCTTGTAAAAACTTTTTAGCATATTTTACCATTAGCCAATATAGGTCATGAAAATCAACGTTGCATGAATACTTGGAGGGGTGACCTTGTCATGCAAATTAGAGGGGCTGCCTCTAATTTAATATACTGGTTTTTAGGTAGGAGGGATCAGCTCCTTGTGAAGGATGCAAGGCACATACCACATTCACACTGAGTAATCTGCTGAAAACATGTAACTAGGATGCACCCATACGCCCCACATGATAAATATAATAATATGGCCAAAAGCTGAAGGGACGCCACGAGCAATCACTCTGCCGTGGGGAAGTCATAACACTAGTGCCTCTATTGTTATGGTTATGGTACCTCCATAACTAGGTGAAACTGGTCATGCATGTATATGGCTTTAGGTATTCTAATTAAACATAAGCAATCAAACATATAAACTTATACTATGGGAAAACAGTTGGCTGCATACGGGGAATCCTAATAAGGAAAGAATGTCCATACTAGAAGGACGTGAATCCGTACCTTATGTCCAGTGAACGAAGA
Organism: Glebionis coronaria; assembly: GCA_025667525.1. Taxonomy (NCBI): domain Eukaryota; kingdom Viridiplantae; phylum Streptophyta; class Magnoliopsida; order Asterales; family Asteraceae; genus Glebionis; species Glebionis coronaria. The sequence continues at coordinate 366,125,720 of CM046878.1, forward strand.
AGACGGACGGAAAAGAGAGTCGTACTTCGGTATCACTAACGCTACATAAATACATACATGTATAAGTATCTGATTACTAAGTACGTAACTGGTTTTGTATCATGTCTTAGCTTGTTTTATATGTTCATGTCATGTTTTATTATTTTAAGCTTTATACTGTGTTTATCTTATATTCTGTCTTTTCTGATCAAGTATTTCTTGTATTTCATGTATTATTATACTTGCTGTGTAATAATAAGTAACTTTCTAAAAATAGCAGGTTTCCTAAAATAGAAAGTTTCCAAAAATAGAAAGTTACCAAAAATATAAAGTTTCAGAAAATATAAAGTTTCCAAAAATTAAAAGTTTACAAAAATAGAAAGTTTCCAAAAATAGAATTACTGCTTAAAATAGATAAGTTTCTAAAAATACAAAGTTTCCATAAATAGATTAGCTGCCTTAATTAAATAAGTTTCTAAAAAATAGAAAGTTTCCATAAATAGATATAAGCTGGTTAAATAAGCTAATTATATAAGCTTAAGTGTTTTCTGATTATTATTCTAAGTCATGTAGTTATAAAGTATAGTTTATTAATTATTTCATGTAAATTAAATAAACTATAGGTTAAAAGTATTTAATTAAATATATCATGATTATAATTAAATAAAGGTAAAAATACTTAGGTTAAAACATGTATTATTAACTATTAATAATATAACCTAAGTCATGCTAATTAGTTAATTATAGTCATGGTTTCAAATAATTTGTTAATTATAAAGTCTAATTAAATATAAATACTTAGGTTAAAATTCATGAACTAGTAATTAAATTTATAACCTAAGTCATGTACATTAAATTAATCATGTCATGTTTTTATTAATTTAATTTAAGTCTAAACATAAAAATCATAAACCTTGAAAAATAATTTATGAACCGGACCCGTGACTAAAAACCATGAACCGGACCCGTAACTAACACCATACCCCGACCAAGGTCGGGGTTCCCCCTAGCTTGCTGCTACCGTGACATCATCACCACTGTTAATGCAAGAGATGCCTAAAAACATTATTAGTGTTAACTAATCTTTCTTTGTTTTGATCACGACAAACTATACAACACATTTAGTGTAAAACATAAAACGAATTATTTAACTAACACTATAATCAAGGTAATAATCATATCACTAACCTTTCTTAATCATACTTAGTGATCATCAAAATCATTATCCTTAAAACTCAATTTGGTTAATATGAGAAAAGACTTTTTAATAAACTTTCTTTTTTAGAAAATGTTTTGTTAAAATGGAAAATGTAAATTTGAAAATAGCATATTCCATATGCTATTAGAATATACTCTGAAGGCTTAAAATACCTAAGATATTCCTACCCTACTAAAAGACAAAAAACGGAGCGTAGTCTACGGGCGGAACCTTAAGTAGCTAGGCGGTTCCCTAGCGATAAGGAACCGTCGGGCTAGATAAGGTACCGCGCCCAAATAGCCGTTGTACTTTGTCTACTTTAAATAGTGGATCAAATCTCATTTTCCAACAAGCCTCTTGGACGTTTTTCTCAGTCTCCTTTCTCTTTTCTATAGCATAATCGTTAGTAAATGATCACTTAAAGTGTTAAAGATGTTTACATATGATTATCCTCTTGATCCCCTCCTTTACCTTGTCCAATGAGAAGATCACTCACTCACTAGTGTTGGGATAAAGATGAATCCATGAGCTAGTCATATTCATCATGATACCTTTTTTGTTTTATGTTAATTCATTGTATTTATGAATACTTGGACTAGTTGTGTTGATCCAAGTTATTTATGAATACTTGGATTTGTTGTGTACATCCATTGCATATGTGTTTGCTTGGATTTATGTTGTGTAGATCCAAGCTACATGTGTGTACTTGGATATGTTTAGTTGAGTTGTAATAGATTGATTAGAAGTTCTCACTAAACTATAAAGTGATGTGGTTGTGTCTAGTAAGTTCTCACTTAACTTGAAAGTGATTAGTAGTTGTGTTGTGTGAAGTTCTCACTTAGCTTCAAAGTGAAGAGTCGTGAAGATTGGTTCTAGCTTTGGACTAGAACTCGACATCTAGCCTTGTGTCTTAAAATGGTGAAGTAGGCAACGTCGTGAAGATTGGTTCTACCTTGAGATTAGAACTCGACATCTAGACTTGTGTCGTTAAATTGTGAAGTAGGCAACGTTGTGTAGATTGGTCCTAGCTAAAGATTAGGTCTCGACATTTAGCTTAGTGTCGGAAAATAATGTAAGCGACAATGTAAGGTTTTCTCCGCCAAGAAGGGAGCTTGTGGATATAGTGGAAATATTGAGTAGGTGTACTCGAAGAGTGGAGTAGAAACGAGGATAGAGCCTCGTTGTCGAACCACTATAAATCTTGGTGTCTTCCCACTAGGTTGTCTCCTTCCTTACTCTTAACTAATTTCATTATCATTACACTTACCTATTATCTTTACTAGTGCATTTGAATTGAACCTAATCATTATGCAACTTAGCTTCAAGCAAGAGATAGTTTTGATACAAACCAAATTGAAAGTAATTTTAATTTGGTTGCCAATCGAAGAGAAACTATTCAACCCCCCCCCCCTCTTCTAGTTTATAAAATTGGTATCAGAGCGATGGTCACTCAAGATCTTTGAAGTATATTGTACTTTAAAACTTGGATCGATCCATTGTCTCCTCAAATTAGAAGGTCAAGTTGTACTAAAGTTTCTGTTTGGTCAAAACTATTTTGTTTTTAAAAATAGGTCTTTTAATTGGTAATATTACACCCCTCTTAAGATTAGTAGTCTTTATGCATTTTAGATCTACTCTTGAAATGTATCTACTAGTTTGCATCTTGTTTTGTGTAGGTACTCATGAAGATCAATCACTTAATTGGTTGTGGATTGAGTTACTTGCACTTGTAGAAGACTCATCTTCATTGATCTTTAACATCCTTGAATGATGATACCAAGATGATTGGGAATGATACTAGTCCTTGAAGACTTAGTACTCATCATAGTCATTGTTGGGCATAGCATTGATTCCTTGATGGATTGCTCTTTGTGGCCAAGGTACGCTCTTGTTCTTCCACACGCCCTTTGATCATTCTTTTGATCATTACTTGACTATGTGCTTGCTCTTGGCATCCTTGCCTTGACATTTGTTTGTGGTTTGTGATTCTTTTCTTTTATCCTCTCAAACCTTCATTGCTTGGATACTTGACTCACTATGGTGATGTAGAGTGAGTTAGTAGTAGCTTATAGTATCAAGCATGATTTCCATGGATTGTACCCATATGGTTAGTAGGCCCTTTGTGGGAGAGAAAGTGAATTAATACCTTGCTCATATTTTGTTTTAGACTAACACTGTAGAAACTAGAAGGGGGGGGGGGTTGAATAGTTTCTCTTCGATTGTTGACCAAATTAAAATTACTTTCAATTTGGTTTGTATCAAAACTATCTTTTGTTTAAAGCTATGTTGCATAATGATTAGGTTCAATTCAAATGCACTAGCAAAGATAATAGGTAAGTGTAATGATAATGAAATAAGTAAAGAGTAAGGAAGGAGACAACCTAGTGGGAAGACACTAAGATTTATAGTGGTTTGACAACGAGGCTCTATCCTCGTTTCTACTCCACTCCTCGAGTACACCTACTCGAGATTTCCACTATATCCACAAGCTCCCTTCTCGGCGGAGAAAACCTTACATCGTTGCTTACATTATTTTTCGACACTAAGCTAAATGTCGAGACCTAATCTTTAGATAGGACCAATCTACACAAAGTTGCCTACTTCACAATTTAACGACACAAGGCTAGATGTCGAGTTCTAATCTTAAGGTAGAACCAATGTTCACGACGTTACCTACTTCACCATTTTACGACACAAGGCTAGATGTCGAGTTCTAATCGAAAGCTAGAACCAATCTTCACGACTCTTCACTTTGAAGCTAAGTGAGAACTTCACACAACACAACTACTAATCACTTTCAAGTTTAGTGAGAACTCACAAGACACAACCACATCACTTTATAGTTTAGTGAGAACTACTAATCAAATCTATTACATCTCAACTAGACTTATCCAAGTACACACATGTAGCTTGGATTTACACAACACAAATCCAAGCAAACACATATGCAATGGGTGTACACAACAAATCCAAGTATCCACAAATAACTTGGATGAACACAACTAGTCTAAGTATTCATGAATACAATGGATTGACCTAAAACAAAAAGGGCATCATGATGAATATGACTAGCTCATAGATTCATCTTTATCACAACACTAGTGAGTGAGTGATCTTCTCATTGGATAAGGTAAAGGAGGGGATCAAGAGGATAATCATATGTAAACATCCTTAACACTTTAAGTGATCATTTACTAATGATTATGCTATAGAAAATAGAAAGGGGGCTGAGAAAAACGTCCAAGAGGCTTGCTGGAAAATGAGATTTGACCCACTATTTAAAGGAGACAAAGTATAACGGATATATAACGGCTATCTGTGCGCGGTACCTTATCTAGCCCGACGGTTCTATATCACTAAGGAACCGCGTAGGTACTTAAGGTACCGCCACTAGAGTACGCTCCGTTTTTTGTCTTTTAGTGGGGTAGGAATATCTGAGGTATTTGAAGCCTTCAAAGGATATTCTAATAGCATATGGAATATGCCATTTTCAAATTTCCATTTTCCATTTTAATAAAACATTTTCTAAAAAAGAAAGTTTATTAAAAAGTCTTTTGTCATATTAACAAAAGTGAGTTTTAAGGATAATCATTTTGATGATCACTAAGTATGATTAAGAAAGGTTAGTGATATGATTATTACCTTGATGATAGTGTTAGTTAAATAATTCATTTTGTGTTTTACACTAAATGTGTTGTATGGTTTGTTGTGCTCAAAACTAAGAAAGATTAGTTAACACTAATAATGTTTTTAGGCATCACTTGCATTAACAATCTCCCCCTTTTTGATTACGACAAACGATAAACTCATTTACGTAGAAACACAAAATAACGAATTATTAACGAGTTTATCACTATCATTTCTCCCCCTTTGTCGTAGCAAAAAGGTTAGCACAAGTCTTCGAAGAACATCAAACTTTGCTAGTAGCTCCCCCTTGGTGGTTGCTCCCCCTTTCTTGGGGCACCAAGTTTGTGAGCTAAGGTGACATGCTACACAAAGGTTAGTAGAAAGGAAAGAAACACCAATGTATATATGATCACTACCTACTAAGTAACTTGAGAGGGAGAGAGAGAAGACATCTCAAATTAGAAGCAAGTATTTTGCTAAGTTTGTCCAAAAAGGTAATTGACAAAATCAAGCTTCAATCCAATGAAGATGATAAGCTTGTCAAGGGGTTAAAGTTTAGAATTGATGGAATCACCCATAAGCAATTGTAAAAATTACCCATGATCAACTCAAAATAGAATTAAAGGGATAACACACAAAGGTTACATAATAGAAAAGACACAACAAAGTATATAGTCATACACACAATATGAGTATCTAAAGCAAAAGATATGGAAAATAAACCACTAAGCATAAGCTAGTCTAATAGTGATAATTTTCCAAGATTGCTAAAAAAATAAAAGACTCTAAGAAGACGACGATGCATCATTCGAAGTTTTGTCCACCGGAACGAAAACTTGAATAGGAGGTCGAGTGAGGAGGAATTCAAGAAAATCTAACTTCTCATACACATGAGCAAGTTCAATTTGTTGAAATCGACAACAAGCACACGAGGATCCATGATGCAACACAAAATCGGTTGATGGGGGTATGGCATCAAACCTAGGGTTAGGAGGTGGAGGGGTAATGGGTTTGGAAATGTTTTCACAATGCCTTGTGAGGTTTGGGAAGGTTGAAAGGTCATTGAGTTGAGGGGTATTGAAGGATTGTGGTGGTGGGGGAACATTTTCTTTAGCTCCGGTGATGGGGTTAATGGTATAAGTCTCATTCCAATACTTGATTGGAGAGAAGGTAGGGTTTTTGGGTGGTTTGGAGGAAGATGGTTCATTCTTCTTAACCCAAATAGGTCGAACCGAGATTTTCGGTTTCTTTGAAAGCTTGGATGAGGAAGCTTTGGGTGAGTGGGGTTGTGACAAAGAAATGTCAAGGTTAGGAATGTAGGAGTTAGGCATTGTGAGAGTGTGAGAATGAAATCTCAAGGTTGTGTGAGAATGAATTCTCAAGGTTGGGAAGGTGTGAGAATGAAATCTCAAGGTTGAGGTATAAGTAAAATGTAATCAAGGTAAGAATTTGAATACAAAAAGTGAAGTGTCAAGGAATGTTTAGCCAAAATGAGCAAACAAGGAATCTTGACAGGGTATAGGGTTTAAAGAATTTTGACCAAAAACGTGTCAAAAGTCACTTACTGTCCGCGGTACCTTATAGGGACCGGCGGTTCCATATTGCTAGGGAACCGCGGGACGTTAAGGATCCGCGTCCAGTGGACTTGAAACCATGTTTTTCCAGGGTTTTGGGAAAAACTAAGACTTTTTCAGAAAGTTGCAAATCTTGGAATTTTACCTCTATTAGCACCAAATTATGATAGGGTTGCATAAAGCAACACATTCACAAAGAATGTCTTGACAAAGGGTGATAAAATAATTTAGATATCATTTTGAACCAATTTTAGTCAAGTTTTTAGAGGTTGTTATAGATTTAGGTTCAATTTTAATTTCAAATTAAAGTTGATTAATATGCACATAAGAGTAGAAACACATAAAGCTAAATCCATAGAACAACTTCATGAAACACTCATGAAGGAAGCAAGTACAATGACAAATGAAAAAACTAACTAATACAAAGCTAGCTTATCATTAAATCTAGATGAGTAGTCTTCTTTGGCTTGGTTTTGTTTAAAACACTTATTAAGAAAACTTCATCATTCATCTCCTAAGAGGAGGCATGGAGAACAAAGCAAGCAAGAACTCTTGCAAACTCCTATGTAGTCCAAACATATCCATCCTAAGGTTATGGATGATGTAGTGGTTGTAAAGACAACATGGACAACTAGGACCATGTGTTTGTTGAAACCCATAGTAAGGATCACCCAAAAGGAGGGAAAGTGGAACAACCAAAATTGGAATGTTTGAGTTGGGTGGAGGTGGAGGAGGCATGTTCTCCATGGGTGATGTGGGTGAGAGTGGAGGCATGTTCCCTAAAGGGGAAATGGGTGAGTATGGAGGTATGTTCTCCAAGGTTGGTGAAATGGGTGAGTTAGGAGGGATAAATGGTGAAGTCACCAAAGTGTCATCAAAGTCATTCATAAAAGGAATGCTTTGGATTGGTTGGGGTTGTGTGGTCACATCCAAGGGTGCACTTGGAGTGAAGGGTGAAGAGAGCTCATTCATTCTTGAGTTGAATGAAGAGGAGGTAGAACCAATGGAGTGGTTAGTACCATGGGTGGATGTTGTCTTGCATGGTGCAAAGGGTGGTGAAGGTGATGAAGAAATGAGGATAGGAACCATCTCATTCTTAGGTGTGTGGAAAGATGAGGAGTTAGGCTTGGCTACCTTAATCCTAATCTTAAGTGTTTTCCTTGGGGTGGAGGTCTTGGAAGTGTTTGAGGTTTTGGTACAAACCATGGTTGTTTAAGGATTAGGGAAGTATGTTTGATGTGTGAAGAACATGACAAACAAGGTGGGTTTAAATGGGTGAGGGAATGATCCAAACTAGTAATGGGTTAAAATCATTTTAGGTGAATAATGAATTTAGGTAAGCTAGTTTAGGAAATATGCAGGTTTTTGCAAAAAAACATGCAAAGTTTACACAGATTTAAGAAAATAGTGTAAAGAAAAAGATGATGTCGGGAACAGTGGCGGCGGTTCCTTATCTAGGACCGGCGGTTCCTTATCGATAAGGAGCCGCATGTTGATATGGAACCGCGACTAGAGGACTTTCAAAAATTTCACATCCCAAATTTTGATAAACCCAGATTATTACCAAAAGATTCACAAGCCAAAGTTAACTACAGATCATAATCTAATAAGCTAACAATCACAAAGATGCACAAAGCTATGTAAATCACAAACATCATTGCATAAGCAACATTTAGGATCAAAATAAATAATAATCCAAACATGTAACATAAGTTAATAAAAAACTAAACCAAAGTGTTAATAAGCAAATGTTTAAAGCATCACAAGACAAGTAAACTTTGACATAATTCAAAGTCTTCACCTCCGTTTCTTCCCTAAACCCTTGATCATTTTTCCCAAATACTTGATTCCCTTTCTTGACTCAATCCGGTGTTCATGCAAATCACCTCGGGTTCGAAGATTTTGACGGTAAAGTTCCTCTAAATTGAAATTATTAGGAACTTCACTAGAGGAGTGGTGAGGAGGGGAAGCAATGTCATCTAAACCATCCACGAATGAGTTTGTGGAGTGGTGAGAAGAACTCGAAGAGTCAATGGGATCACTTGTGCCAATTCCATCACCATCACTTGTTGGCATGTCCATGTCCTCATCATTGAACTCTTGTTGGTCGGATTTACGGTCAGATCTTGTCTTTCTCTTATATACCTCTTGAATAGGTAGCATGACCCGTTTGACCGGTTGAAACTGAGAAAGATCAAGATTTGGAAAATCACGGCCAACCCTTTTAAAAAGGCGAGTGAGAAGCATTGCGTAAGGGAGGTTTGTTTTAGGCTTGTGAATAGCATAATTGATCCGTTGAGCGATAAAATATGCCAAATTGTAATTGGTGATGGTAAAGATGCAATATAACATATGCACTAAACACGCCGGAACATGATCCCGGTTTCCACCAAGACAAAACACATTTTCCCTAAGGATATTGGTCCATTGAACCATATTATCATTAAGGTCCCTTAAGAGAACCTCATGACGTTTCACCGAACGTACCTTAGTATGAAGGCTTCTCTTAACAGGTCGATTACGCTTTTTAGAGACAATGTCGACAATGAAGTCAAGATCAATTTCCTCATGATCATTTGGAGGATAATTGTAGGATTTAAGGAGAGCACTAAGCTTCCATTTATCCGTGAAGCGACAAGTGCCTACAAATGGGACATCAAGAATTTGACCAAACACTTCGAGAGAGTATTGAATGAGTTGATCTTTCAAGATGAACCTAACAAATATTCCATCGTTGTTTTCAATGACGGAGTATGTGCTAAAGAAATCCAATAGGAATCGAGGATAGATGTCTTCCTTAATGTTCAAAAAACAATCAAATCCAATGTTTTCAAACATGGACTTGATTTAGATATAATCCTTGCTATCCTTTTGGACAACTCTACCCTCTTGAAAGCAACGAGATTGAAGAGAAGAAAAAGTATGGGCAAGGTGAGTTGAGTGACAAAAGTCGGATAGGTTTGGCATATACTGTTTAGTGAGTTGATGATCCTTTTGGTATTGTGAAGGCATGATTAGTACCTAAATAAACACAAGAAAATATTTCTCCAATCACTCATATGAAAAATAAAATCAAAGATAAAAAATATGAGAATGTGTTATATCAATTTCTTGACAAACAAAGGATTGAATCCGTATCATTCTCATGCTCACAATGTAGCTATTCCATTATTTACCAAGAACATATGAACTATGTTGGATCAATAATGGACTAGAACATTGGTTTTTCAAAACAAGGTTTTTAGGTAAGCATTAACAATGTCATTACCTATTTGTTCATGGGTTCATCTCAAATCCATCTTTTAACCAAAATCATTTAGGATAAATTCGGATTTGTTCTACAAGTGGGTTTTAGTGAAATCTTAATGAATATGAACCAAAGGAATCATAGTAAAATAACCATGTCAACCCACATTCCTATTAAGGTTTTAATTCAATTTCAATTTTAAAAATCCCCAATTATGAAAGGATGAACCCTAGAACAAAATAGATGAAATTAAAAGAAAATACTTACAATTAATTGATGTTAGATGAAGGATGAGTGCAACCCACAACTTGGAATCAATTAATTTGAGTGATTGAAGGTTCTGGAAGCTTCAACAATGGTGGAAAAAGGGTAAACCGTCGGCTGTGTGTTTTTGGGAGAGAGAGGGTTTGGTTTGAAAAAGAATAAAATAATCAAACTGGCGCTCTGACAAAAGTTATTGCCCGCGGTTCCTTATCGATAAGGTACCGCGGGTTTGAGCCGCCTAGATGAAGAACCGCCTACAGAGGCTGGTTTTTATCAATGAAAAACGCCAAACTTTTAAAAACCAAGTTTTTCTAAAATACTTAAAATTATATCATGAGCCTTTTAGAATATCATTGGATCATCATAACACTAACCAATATGCCTTAACGAAGGATTACGAGTTAAATCGAGATCGAAAAGAACTGAAACGGACAAACGACTACTCGTAGCAAAACAGCAAAGTGGAGAGAAGTCAAGGGAAGTGAATCAAGACTAGGACCAATGCTCAAGGGATTAATGACAATCTTCAAATAGTGGTAACGAAGAGCTTGTGTCATATATAGTGGTTTAAGACATACCTTTCCGGCGAAACGTTAAACGGCTTTGGTAATGAATAAACACAAAGCAATTATTCAAGTATAGACTAAGATCACTTTCAATAATAGTCTTAGTCTAAACCAAAATATGAGCAAGGTATTAGTTCACTTTCTCTCTCATAAAGGGCCTACTAACCATATGGGTGCAAACCATGGAAATCATGCTTGATACCTTAAGCTATTACTAACTCACTCTACATCACCATAGTGAGTCAAGTATCCAAGCAATGAAGATTTGAGAGGATAAAAGAAAAGAATCACAAACCACAAACGGATGTCAAGGCAAGGATGCCAAGAACAAGCACATAGTCAAGTAATGATCAAAATAATGATCAAAGGGCGTGTGGAAGAACGAAAGCGTACCTTGGCCACAAAGAGCAATCCATCAAGCAATCAATGCTATGCCCAACAATGACTATGATGAGTACTAAGTCTTCAAGGACTAGTATCATTCCCAATCATCTTGGTATCATCATTCAAAGATGTTGAAGATCAATGAAGATGAGTCTTCTACAAGTGCAAGTAACTCAATCCACAACCAATTAAGTGATTGATCTTCATGAGTACCTACACAAAGCAAGATGCAAACTAGTAGATACATTTAAAGAGTATATCTAAAATGCATAAAGGCTACTAATCTTAAGTGGGATGCAATATTATCAATTAAAGGACTTATTGTTCAAAAACAAAATAGTTTTGACCAAAGAGAAACTTTAGTACAACTTGACCTTCTAATTTGAGGAGACAATGGATCGATCCAAGTTTCAAAGTACAATATAATTCAAAGATCTTGAGTGACCATCTCTCTGATACCAATTGTAGAAACTAGAAGTGGGGGGTTGAATAGTTTCTCTTCGATTGGTGACCAAATTAAAATTACTTTCAATTTGGTTTGTATCAAAACTATCTTTTGTTTAAAGCTAAGTTGCATAATGATTAGGTTCAATTTAAATGCACTAGCAAAGATAATAGGTAAGTGTAATGATAATGAAATAAGTAAAGAGTAAGGAAGGAGACAACCTAGTGGGAAGACACCAAGATTTATAGTGGTTCGACAACGAGGCTCTATCCTCGTTTCTACTCCCCTCCTCGAGTACACCTACTCGAGATTTCCACTATATCCACAAGCTCCCTTCTCGGCGGAGAAAACCTTACATCGTTGCTTACATTATTTTCCGACACTAAGCCAAATGTCGAGACCTAATCTTTAGCTAGGACCAATCTACACAACGTTGCCTACTTCAAAATTTAACGACACAAGGCTAGATGTCGAGTTCTAATCTTAAGGTAGAACCAATCTTCACGACGTTGCCTACTTCACCATTTTACGACACAAGGCTAGATGTCGAGTTCTAATCGAAAGCTAGAACCAATCTTCACAACTCTTCACTTTGAAGCTAAGTGACTTCACACAACACAACTACTAATCACTTTCAAGTTTAGTGAGAACTCACAAGACACAACCACATCACTTTATAGTTTTGTGAGAAATACTAATCAAATCTATTACAACTCAACTAGACTTATCCAAGTACACACATGTAGCTTGGATTTACACAACACAAATCCAAGCAAACACATATTGTAACACCCCCAAATTTATACAACTCAATACAGCGGAAGACTCGTTGGTGTTACGGGATAGCACATTACTCACATCATAGACAACGCTTAAAAATCGCGTCGTTTAATAATAAAGCATTTCCATTCATAAATATCAAATTTTACATAGGTCCCAAGTCATTGTATTTTATACAGGTTTTACAAAGCATTTAAATGGAAATTATTATTTAAGTGCGGGCCATGAATTCTTGTTGTCTTCCCGAGAATTACCTTCAAGTACCTGAGATAAAACATGTTAAAAGAAAAGGTCAGCGAAAACGCCGAGTGAATTCATAGAGTTTTAATTAAATCCATCAATATAACATCAGTATAAAATTATTACCAAAAATTATTTTGTACAAATCTTTGTAATAGGCCATGAAATAGCCAAAGTCATTTTATACAAATCCTTATCAAAAATCATGATATAGGCTTTCGCCTTCAAAATTATTATATGAACCATTGTCGTTAAAACATCATACAATACGTTTTATAACTTTGTATAGATTAAATAAAAACCGTTATATGAATATGGTTATGAAAAACCAAAACACGAACATAATATCAATAGTAAGACCCCGTATTGCTAGTCAGTCAATATATCGTAATTTAGTGCGTATAGAAGGTATTTCGTTATTTTGGATTATTATAAGCCGCATGACATTGTTACCTTACTATAACAAACAACGGGTAGCTAGCCCGAAACTCAATTTGCCCATCTAAATTAGCGTGTCGTCACAAAGATCACGTTATGGAAATCTTCTCATACATAAATTCGCTTACCAATCAATGTGGCACGACGGGGATCAACCGTCAAGGCGCGAACTGGGGTGATCGTCCCCAAATAGTACTATTATATGCATAAGCGTCTACCAAATCCCGGTAGTTCATAATTCATGCTAATGGGACTTTTAGTGACATAACCTAACTTTAATAATCTATTTCATTTCATCTATCGGGTCATTTAATCATTCATCGGGTCATACAATCATTCAGGCCCAAATTAATAAACAGACAATCAGGACAACTAGTGTCCTATTTCAAAAAAACTAACATGTTATCTCCCTCGCGGGTTTATAAAACATTTCATAAAACATTTAAAAGAGTGTGAGGCTATGAACTCACGTTGATGTGGGAAAGCGGGTTATCGGTAATTCGGATGTACGGTACATGCTTCAATCACGGAAACCTAGACAAATAATCTTGTCTTAGACTCTTTTCCAATGACTTTATAAAAATAACAATTATGTATACATATGATGATTTTATATATATGATGATCAAGTGGGTTTACATATTCTTATTTACTCATTTTAGTGTTTTGTGTTGATAACTTTTATACTAGTTTACTAGTTTTACCTATTTACATGTTTTAGGTCCAATAAGCCTATTATAAGTCCATTAACTTGTATTAATCCATTTTATACTTGTATTATCAGTATTTATACTTTACATGTTGGGCCCAAATGGGTTAAGCCCAATAAGAAATTTTTATAAGTGTTTAACTTATTTGGTTAAATTATTAGTCCAATATGCTAACTTAGCTCGTTATTGTCCGTATGTCATATAGTTCGGGTTTTATCGGTTTTTACTTGTATTAGGTACTTATATATCAGTATATGACTTTTAAAAACTTTACATTAGACGGGTTTGATCGTCTAAGTTTTAATTGGCGAAAAACGTTAATTTTACGGTAATAGCCGAAAAAGTCGTAAAAATCATGTTTATAGTTTTTATAACTTATAAATCTTATTCAACTACCATTTTTATAAAGAGTCCATTTATTTAAACTTATACATATCTATATAAATGAAATTTATAAGTTAGTGGGTTTTCATGTGTATATGTTTTATAAATATATAAGTGAGTGCTTATTTTATATAAGTTTTTATTATACAAATCTGATTTTAAATTTCATGTTCACCAAAACAGCCATATCTAGAGTTCCATATGGAGATAGAAGCCCAAATTTTTATGGCATAAACTACATGATATTTGCTCCATTTAACTTATGGCTACTATTGAATCAGCCTCTAGGTATTTTATAAAAATCGTCCAAAACAGTCTATCCAGATTTGACTCTAATATTGTTTTGATCATATCTCACTCATCCTAATGATTCCATTGCATGGCCAACTCACCACATGTGTAAAAGTCATATACCTTACTGTTTCTTTAATAATCTATGCCATTTTAACAGTTTATGATAAGTTTCTTCACTGTTTTTTACATCCTAGTCCTTACATCATGATTTTAACACTTTTTCATGTAGATTCTTATCTTTTTAATCAAATCTATCAACACCAAATTCCTATATAATATTTTTAATCGTCATTCATCATCATATACATATACATAAGTAAAAGAAAATACAAGATTACATAATCAAAATAACAAGAAGGATAGAAAGAATGATCCTTATACCACCATAGTGATGAAAAGATGAGGTTGATGAACAAGACTTGGATTTGGATGGCAAAACTTGTGATATACCAACATCAACTTCAAGATCACCTATCTTCATGAATGATATTGTGGAAAATCATCCCCAAGACACCAACAAAACTTCTCCTTGGATGTTAAAATGACCACCAATCAATAGAGCTTCAAGAGTCCTTCATCATGTGTATGAATAACACATGATTTCATGGTTGAATCAAGAACAAATGGGGGTTGTTTTAAGTGAGTTTGGGACGAAATATAGAGGGATAGGAGAGAAAAGTGGTGGTTTGCATGTCAGATTTGTGAGAAATGGTTTTAGAAAGTGGTTTGAGTGGTTTTGTGTAAGGTTAGCTTGTTTATTAAGCTTTACATGACAAGTGTAGTAGTAGTTAACTACAACTTGACACCTCAAAGGGTGTGGTGTTAGCTAGTTAGCCATACCATGTGTGGGGTGAGACAAAACTTGTTTTGTCTTATCCCATTAATTTACGGGTATTCCTCGATTCTAGTTTCCTCGATATGCGTGCCCTCGGGTCGTTTTACGAAAAACGTTTTTATAAATTATGAATCAACGGCACAAAACGAATCTAATAAAAATTGTCTCATCAAAAACGCAGTTCGAAAACGTAAATACGTAATCCTAAGATTTTCGGTTTAGTCGTAAAGGACGTTAAATTATAATCGTAAGTCCTAATCTCTTCTCGTAAATTTGTGAGTTTATGAACCAACACAAATTTAAAATTCCAAAATAATATTCACGGATAAATTTATTTCCTAAAATGTCAGACTGTCACCAAAACGGTGTATGTAAACGTAAGCACGTAACGTAGAATCCTCCGGTTTAGACGTAGTCGATGCTACTTCAAGACGTAAATCCAAATTTCTTCCCAAAAATAAGTGAGTTCATAATATAACATTAAAATAATGTTTTTAAATAATATTTGAGAATAAAATATCAACCATAAATTGATGGATTGTCACAACATTTACCCCTAAACAGGATCTTTGTCCTCAAAGATCATCTTACTACTCGCTTCTTATAGAGTTAAAGCCATGAGGGTGTTTCCTCCACATTCGGTCTTTTCTCACAAGTGTAATACATTACAATACGCGAGTTTCATCAAACATAACTACGGGAATAAGATCAGGCTTATTGTTGACTTACTTTCTCTATCCATGATGTTCACGGGTTTTTGATGAATGCAACTTTTTGCCGATCTAAACTTCATTAAGGAATAGTCAGATTTTCACTTGATAGTCATTTTATCAAGTTCGATATACGAAAGATAATTCACGCAGCTCTTGAAGTCCAAGGGTAGATCCAGCTTATATGCCTTTCAAACCAACTGTTTACATCATCTCAATGGTCCCATACAGCGGGGACTTATATCCCATGATCTTTCAGATCATCAATTCATTTTTCCATGGTTAATTTTTTTGGCATAACTTCTCTACCCATCTGGCACTTCAAGATCTACATTTCATATTCACATAACCTCCTGCCCACTACTGGCAGTCAATAATTAGATCCTAATTTCAACAATCATTTCAGGTCTCGCGGGTGGAGAATTTTGTAAGGTTAGGTTCGCCATCATAGGAAACCTTAAACCTAAAAGACATGTCCAACTCACAATGGGTGTATGTCGGGTGTCTTCATCCCAACTCCTGCTTACAGATGCTTTAATATAGATCCTAACAAGATTCGATCTCGATACTAACACGATAATTATCAATGATAATCTTTCCAAAGGAAAGCGATTTTATAGTTTATTACCAAAGGTCAATCATTCAAACACAAAACAACACTTATAGTATTTTGTATAGTTACTTTACCTCGTCCCTTCGATTGGGGTGGTACACAGTACTCTCATCAAGATTCGTTCTTAATGACTTCTGAGCAAATCTCTAGAAATTCAATGCGAAGCGAGGATCTTGATAGAGATGATCGATACAGGCACACCATGTTTACCCAACTCCTTTAAATACAAAAGAGTCAATTTCTTCATCAAGAATCTATCATTAACAGGAATGATATTAGCAGATTTGGTCAGTCTGTCGACGATTACCCAAATCGAATCAAATTCAGATGATGAACTTTGCAATAGCTAGACGTTTACTAATGTATGAGGCGGTGTCTGCCTTCATAATTTGCCATCAGTACAACTTCTTCTGATAATGATACATTAAATCAGAAATGAAAGGAATAGAATACTTAAACTTATAAGATTCCAACATAACTATATCTCACAATCCTCTATATTTAGGCAACCGCAAGTGGCCTTTTAATCATTTAATGCTATCGGCTTCTCAATTCTAATGATTCATATTAGTCGCGAATCCCTTTTTATTATCTATATTATCCTTTTTACAAGCATCAGCTATTCTAAATTGTTCGGCAATTTATTTTGCACATTTATTATTAAGGAACACATCCTAATTTATTCTTTCTCCTTTCTATATTATGTGTCACTATCTACATTCATCTTTCCTGATGAAATAATTATCATGTCTACAATTTACTCAGAAATTCTTTCTTCATATTTTCTAAGTTTTAGTTTCGTCTCAACTATCATTTTTATTAGTTTTGCTCAATCCGACGTTTAAAGCGTTGATAAATATTACAAGTAAGTTAACAATAAATATTAAGTTTTTATGAAACGTAACCGTAAAAATTTTAAATTTCTTAGTTCGACCAATTATATAAAAAACATTCAAAATAAATTTGAATTTAATCAACACGATTTTTGCTGATTTATCGAAAATAATTAATAAGATTCGTAATTGTTCGAAAATCTTTGTTTATACTTTGGTCAAAATTTTCTTAGTTGAAAAGAAAAAATTGTTATTTCAAATTTCAAGTCATAAGTTATATAGTTTCCTCAATTTTTCTTAAGATGTCTAGAAGTATACACAAACATTTACCCCTAAATAAGAGTTTAGTTAAATGTTCTGGGTATAAGGGAATAATCCCTCAAAAGTTCTTTTGATAAAACATTTGTCAAAACATTTTTGCACTTTCTTTTTGGTAAAACCCAAAGTCTTAAATGGCTCAAATTTTTTTAAAAAGTCAATATAGATTCCATTATCTATTAATCACACGATCAAATAATGTAAAGGATTAAGACTTAAATCATATGTTAATTACTCAAGGTATAGTTTTCGCTGTTGGCCAATTCAAGGCAATCTATAAATAATTATTAACTCATTCTTATTCTTACAAACAAACAAATAGTCCTTAATGATCACAAGCATGAATTTATCAAATTATAGCCTACACACGTGATTCACCAAAATTTATGGATACTACATGTGTATTAGTCAATCCAAACGGCATCACGTGAAACTCATAATGTTCATTACAAGTACCGGATGTAGTGATTGGAATTGATAATCTTTTTCGCGGATGCGAAATTGATGATAACCATGCCGAGGATCAAAAATTTTAAAACATACGCTAGAACCTTGTAATTGATCGAACAATCTATCATCTTGGGTAGTGGATATAGATTTTTAATCGTCAATTTACTTAGTTCACGGTAATTAATAAATATAAGGAATGCTAATACCATAGCTCTTCATAATGACGAGCTTGGTAGAATAAAATCTTTCTCCGACAACTCTCTCAGTTGTACGGTAATTCCTTTAATTCAGATGGTGCTGACGTACAGTGCACACGCCACAGGTGCAACACCGAGAATATAATCAATACCAAATTCAACTTGCCTTAATGGCGAAAGTCTAGGTAATTCATCAACAAATACCTCCTAAAGTTTCAGATAACGGAAACATCTTTTAATAAATTCACTTTTAAGTTCTTTCTAGATTATAATATCTATGACTAATTTGCAACCATTCACGGTATAATTTCAAGTCTAAATGCAGATATGGTCATCCATCAAGAATTATTTAGATCACTTTTGATTATCAACATCTTATCATTTAGGGGAATTCTACTCGAGTTCCCATCAATTAAGACAATGCCGTCATGTCATAATCAATCAATCCATTCTACTGGCACTATCAACTTTTCAGTTTTATTGCCGTCGATAAGATGTGAACTTCTCAAAAGACTAATAATAACTCATAATCCTTCACAAATTCAAGGATATATGGAGACACAACTATCATCAAAAGAGTAATGTCAACGCATAATTTACGCGAGAGAATTTCAATTCAGATAAAGACAAAAACATTTAACGAATATGAATATATCCCATGTTTTCATAATTTGAGTACGCATTCGAAAGCTCCTCGGATCGTTACCCAGGTCATTCGAATGAAACCAAATCAAAAGAAATGATAGGAACGTCGATACATCCAATCGGGTATCAACACTCGGTAATCAGATTCTTTTCTTAAGAATCTCACTACGGGAGAATTGGACAAGAAAGAATTGTCAATTGTCAAATAAGACAATTTCCACAGATGAGTAAATTCGACTCAGAAGAATAGATGCTACAGGCACATATGTAGGTGTCCATATCAATATGTCCCTATTTTTCACTTCTTGCAGATCTCATAAAATTTAATCTCTCACAATCTTCAAAGAAAATGTAGTGTTTATTCATTAGTTTTATGGTGACTATTAATCAGCCTTGCATGGTCTATTCCAAATTGTATGTAGGCGCGCAACTATATACAATTTCAAGATTAACGATGCAATACTCAGTTCGTCAAAATTTTATCATCATGTTTATAATAAAAACATTTTCATGCTTAATTCTTAAATAAGAATCAAAAATAAATTTACAAATATTTTCTTTGTTCTGAAAACAATTAATTTTTCCAAGGTATTTCATAATCAACTTTATTTCAATAATTATTATTTATATGTCTCACTTTAAATAATCCATATAATGATGAAAATTCAATTTTCTCAAAGGATACTGTTTTATCTTATAAAAACAATGAGTGATCTGCAAAAGAGTGATGAAGAGTTGTTTACCAAGAACTAACCACAATATAATAGGAAATGAATTTAGCCAATTAATCATGAGGTTCATGACCTCGATGGCACTAAAAAAGAATAATCCACAACGTAACTCAATTCGAGATGAGTATTTGTTCAATGGTTGCATCACTAATGCGATCATTAGGAAGAAGCAAGAAAATATAGATAACATCGATACATGTAGAATTTAGCAATCAAAGGTAGTCTTTTCATTAATCACAAACAAGTCAGAATTGTACCGTAACACATTGTGTGTCACTATGTCATGCAATTCCAAGAACTCATCCTACCAACTGATGTCTCAGTTAAGTTAGGTATTTTTAAAAGATACCACAATGAATACTATTCTACAAGAGTCATTAGGTGTCCCACCTGTCCCGGAAGATCCATCGGTCCCAATTTAGAAGAAGATTTCTTCAATTTATTTTTTGGACACTGGACATCCTCATTAGTAGACAATGGCCTAGGAACAATCCTTAACACGAATCAACAACCATTTAAACCTTATATTTCAATCACAGAACTAAACAACTTCCTCTTAACAATTTCTTATTCCATACAAGTTAAATTTTACTTTATTCAAGTTTCAACCAACTTATACTCAACGCAATATCCTACCTCATTTTCCAATACTTTCAACCTTATTCATAAACCTTAAAAGGGCAATAAAATCTCGATGTGATCAACACTTAATTTCCAATCCTATAGCTCTTACAACAATAGTTATCAAATGATTCACTAGCATGAGATGACTCGATCATTCAATTAAACTTCTCGGAAAGGTACTAGTGGCATGAGGCTTTTGGGTAAAGGCTCCAATGACAGCCTCAAGTGCAACAATCACCCATTCGATTTCAAATTTAAGAACTAGGTGACAACGAATCAGTCCAGGTGGTAACGTTTTGTCAAACTCCACTCTATAAGGAAAGATCGTCATAACCTCGATATCAGTTTCATCTCGCCAATTCTTATTCAATATCACAATTAACTAATACTAACATTTCTACGAATATCAACCATTTGTTGGGATCATAAATATCCACAACTTGGTTTAGACCTGGAATAGCTAGAATTCCTACCGGAATAGCTTCGATTAATTTACTAGGGGATTTAGGGTTCCTTGTGACAATCTACGTCGTATAAATACCTCGTATAAATATCAAAATAATCATCAAACAATCATGTAATCAAATTACATCATATATATATATATATATATATATATATATATATATATATATATATATATATATATATATATATATATATATATATATATATATATATATATATATATATATATATATATATATATATATATATATATATATTAAAATAACACTTCTCAGTCTGGCCTTGTCGGTAACTCGGGAATTCTTCGGCACCGTTATAGTCAAAAGATTTTTAGACATTTTGTGAAAAAAATTTTATAGTTAAAAGATTTTGAAATGTTTTATTCAAAACCTTGGTTTTAAAAATCTTTCGTTCTCTATAACGAGAGCTCTGGTACCAAACTGTAACACCCCCAAATTTATACAACTCAATACAGCGGAAGACTCGTTGGTGTTACGGGATAGCACATTACTCACATCATAGACAACGCATAAAAATCGTGTCGTTTAATAATAAAGCATTTCCTTTCATAAATATCAATTTCTACATAGGTCCCAAGTCATTATATTTTATACAGGTTTTACAAAGCATTTGAATGGAAATTATTATTTAAGTGCGGGCCATGAATTCTTGTTGTCTTCCCGAGAATTACCTTCAAGTACCTGAGATAAAACATGTTAAAAGAAAAGGTCAGCGAAAACGCCGAGTGAATTCATAGAGTTTTAATTAAATCCATCAATATAACATCGGTATAAAATTATTACCAAAAATCATTTTGTACAAATCTTTGTAATAGGCCATGAAATAGCCAAAGTCATTTTATACAAATCCTTATCAAAAATCATGATATAGGCTTTCGCCTTCAAAATCATTATACGAACCATTGCCGTTAAAACGTCATACAATACGTTTTATAACGTTGTATAGATTAAATAAAAACCGTTATATGAATATGGTTATGAAAAACCAAAACACGAACATAGTATCAATAGTAAGACCCCGTATTGCTAGTTAGGCAATATATCT
Organism: Glebionis coronaria; assembly: GCA_025667525.1. Taxonomy (NCBI): domain Eukaryota; kingdom Viridiplantae; phylum Streptophyta; class Magnoliopsida; order Asterales; family Asteraceae; genus Glebionis; species Glebionis coronaria. The sequence continues at coordinate 366,147,339 of CM046878.1, forward strand.
TAATTTAGTGCGTATAGCAGTATTTCGTTATTTTGGATTATTATAAGTCGCATGACATTGTTACCTTACTACAACAAACAACGGGTCGCTAGCCCGAAACTCAATTTGCCTATCTAAATTAGCGTGTCGTCACAAAGATCACGCTATGGAAATCTTCTCATACATAAATTCGCTTACCAATCAATGTGGCACGACGGGGATCAACCGTCAAGGCGCGAACTGGGGTGATCGTCCCCAAATAGTACTATTATATGCATAAGCGTCTACCAAATCCCGGTAGTTCACAATTCATGCTAATGGGACTTTTAATGAAATAACTAACTTTAATAATCCATTTCATTTCATCTATCGGGTCATTTAATCATTCAGCGGGTCATACAATCATTTGGGTCCAAATTAATAAACAGACAATCGTGACGACTAGTGTCCTATTTCATAAAAACTAACATGTTATCTACCTCGCGGGTTTATAAAACATTACATAAAACATTTAAATGATTGCGAGGCTATGAACTCACATTGATGTGGGAAAGCGGGTTATCGGCAATTCGAATGTACGGTACGTGCTTCAATCACGGAAACCTAGACAAATAATACTTGTCTTAGACTCTTGTCCAATGACTTTATAAAAATAAAAATTATGTATACATATGATGATTTTATATATATGATGATCAAGTGGGTTTACATATTCTTATTTACTCATTTTAGTGTTATGTGTTGATAACTTTTATACTAGTTTACTAGTTTTACCTATTTACATGTTTTAGGTCCAATAAGCCTATTATAAGTCCATTAACTTGTATTAATCCATTTTATACTTGTATTATCAGTATTTATACTTTACATGTTGGGCCCAAATAGGTTAAGCCCAATAAGAAATTTTTATAAGTGTTTAACTTATTTGGTTAAATTATTAGTCCAATATGCTAACTTAGCTCGTTATTGTCCGTATGTCATATAGTTCGGATTTTATCAGTTTTTACTTGTATTAGGTACTTATATATCATTATATGACTTTTAAAAACTTTATATTAGACGGGTTTGATCGTCTAAGTTTTAATTGGCGAAAAACGTTAATTTTACGGTAATAGCCGAAAAAGTCATAAAAATCATGTTTATAGTTTTTATAACTTATAAATCTTATTCAACTACCATTTTTATAAAGAGTCCATTTATTTAAACTTATACATATCTATATAAATGAAATTTATAAGTTAGTGGGTTTTCATGTGTATACATTTATAAATATATAAGTGAGTGCTTATTTTATATAAGTTTTTATTATACAAATCTGATTTTAAATTTCATGTTCACCAAAACAGCCATATCTAGAGTTCCATATGGAGATAGAAGCCCAAATTTTTATGGCATAAACTACATGATATTTGTTCCATTTAACTCTAGTATGGCTACTGTTGAGTCAGAATCTAAGTATTTTATAAAAATCGTCCAAAACAGTCTATGCAGATTTGTACTCTAATATTGTTTTGATCATATCTCACTCATCCTAATGATTCCATTTCATGGCCAACTCACCACATGTGTAAAAATAATATACCTTACTGTTTCTTTAATAATCTATGCCATTTTAATAGTTTATCATAAGTTTCTTCACTGTTTTATACAGCCTAGTCCTTACATCATGATTTTAACACTTTTTTATATAGATTCTTATCTCTTTTATCAAATCTATCAACACCAAATCTCCACATAATATTTTTAATCATCATTCATCATCATATACATATACATAAGTAAAAGAAAATACAAGATTACATAATCAAAATAACAAGAAGGATAGGAAGAATGATCCTTATACCACCATAGTGATGAAAAGATGAGGTTGATGAACAAGGCTTGGATTTAGATGGCAAAACTTGTGATATACCAACATCAACTTCAAGATCACCTATCTTCATGAATCATCTTGTGGAAAATCAGCCCCAAGACACCAACAAAACTTCTCCTTGGATGTTAAAATGACTACCAATCAATAGAGCTTCAAGAGTCCTTCATCATGTGTATGAATAACACATGATTTCATGGTTGAATCAAGATCAAATGGAGGTTGTTTTAGGTGATCTTGGGACGAAATATAGAGGGATAGGAGAGAAAAGTGGTGGTTTGCATGTTAGATTTGTGAGAAATGGTTTTAGAAAGTGGTTTGAGTGGTTTTGTGTAAGGTTAGCTTGTTTATTAAGCTTTACATGACAAATGTAGTAGTAGTTAACTACAACTTGACACCTCAAAGGGTGTGGTGTTAGCTAGTTAGCCATAGCATGTGTGGGGTGAGACAAAACTTGTTTTGTCTTATCCCATTAATTTACGGGTATTCCTCGATTCTAGTTTCTTCGATTTACGTGCCCTCGGGTCGTTTTACGAAAAACGTTTTTATAAATTATGAATCAACGGCACAAAACGAATCTAATAAAAATTGTCTCATCAAAAACGGAATTCGAAAACGTAAATACGTAATCCTAAGGTTTTCGGTTTAGTCGTAAAGGACGTTAAATTATAATCGTAAGTCCTAATATCTTCTCGTAAATTTGTGAGTTTATGAACCAACAAAATTTAAAATTCCAAAATAATATTCACGGATAAATTTATTTCCTGAAATGTCGGACTGTCACCAAAACGGTGTATGTAAACATAAGCACGTAACGTAGAATCCTCCGGTTTAGACGTAGTCGATGCTACTTCAAGACGTAAATCCAAATTTCTTCCCAAAAATAAGTGATTTCATAATATAACATTAAAATAATGTTTTTAAATAATATTTGAGAATAAAATATCAATCATAAATTGACGGATTGTCACACATATGCAATGGATGTACACAACAAATCCAAGTATCCACAAATAACTTGGATGAACACAACTAGTCCAAGTATTCATAAATACAATGGATTGACCTAAAAAAAAGGGTATCATGATGAATATGACTAGCTCATAGATTCATCTTTATCACAACACTAGTGAGTGAGTGATCTTCTCATTGGACAAGGTAAAGGAAGGGATCAAGAGGATAATCATATGTAAACATCCTTAACACTTTAAGTGATCATTTACTAATGATTATGCTATAGTAAATAGAAAGGGGGCTGAGAAAAACGTCCAAGAGGCTTGCTGGAAAATGAGATTTGACCCACTACTTAAAGGAGACAAAGTATAACGGATATATAACGGCAATCTGTGCGTGGTACCTTATCTAGCCCGGTGGTTCCATATCGCTAAGGAACCGCGTAGGTACTTAAGGTACCACCACTAGAGTACGCTCTGTTTTTTGTCTTTTAGTGGGGTAGGAATATCCTAGGTATTTGAAGCCTTCAAAGGATATTCTAATAGCATATGGAATATGCCATTTTCAAATTTCCATTTTCCATTTTAATAAAACATTTTCTAAAAAAGAAAGTTTATTAAAAAGTCTTTTTTCATATTAACAAAAGTGAGTTTTAAGGATAATCATTTTGATGATCACTAAGTATGATTAAGAAAGGTTAGTGATATGATTATTACCTTGATGATAGTGTTAGTTAAATAATTAATTTTGTGTTTTACACTAAATGTGTTGTATGGTTTGTTGTGATTAAAACTAAGAAAGATTATTTAACACTAATAATGTTTTTAGGCATCACTTGCATTAACAAAGACTATTATTGAAAGTGATCTTAGTCTATACATGAATAATTGCTTTGTGTTTATTCATTACCAAGGCCGTTTAACACTTCGCCGGAAAGGCACGTCTTAAACCACCATATATGACACAAGCTCTTCGTTACCACTATTTGAAGATTGTCATTAATCCCTTGAGCATTAGTCCTAGTCATGATTAACTTCCATTGACTTCTCTCCACTTTGCTGTTTTGCTACGAGTAGTCGTTTGTTCATTTCGGTTCTTTTCGATCTCGATTCAACTCGTAATCCTTCATTAAAGCATATTGCCTAGTGTTATGATGATCCAGTGTTATTCTAAAAGGTTCATGATATAATTTTAAGTATTTTAGAAAAACTTGGTTTTTAAAATTTGGCGTTTTTCATTGATAAAAACCAGCCACTACTGGCGGTTCTTTATCTCTGGCGGCTCAAACCCGCGGTTCCTTATTGATAAGGTACCGCGGGCAGTAAAGTTCGTCAGAGCGCCAGTTTTAATAAAATAATCTTTTTCAAACCAAACCCTCTCTCTCCCAAAAACACACAGCCGACGGTTTACCCTTTTTCCACCATTGTTGAAGCTTCCAAAACCTTCAATCACTCAAATTAATTGATTCCAAGTTGTGAGTTTCACTCATCCTTCATCAAACATCAATTAATTGTAAGTATTTTCTTTCAATTTCATCTATTTTGTTCTAGGGTTCATCCTTTCATAGTTGGGAATTTTTAAAATTGAAATTGAATTAAAACCTTAATAGGAATGTGGGTTGACATGGTTATGTTACTATGATTCCTTAGGTTCATATTCATTAAGATTTCACTAAAACCCACTTGTAGAACAAATCCAAATTTTGATTAAACAATTTTGCTTAAAAGATGGATTTGAGATGAACCCATGAACAAATAGGTAATGACATTGTTAATGCTTACCTAAAAACCTTGTTTTGAAAAACCAATGTTCTAGTCCATTGTTGATCCAACATAGTTTATATGTTCTTGGTAAATAATGGAATAGCTACATTGTGAACATGAGAATGATATGGATTCAATCCTTTGTTTGTCAAGAAATTGATATAACACATTCTCATATTTTTGAATTTTGATTTTATTTTTCATATGAGTGATTGGAGAAATATTTTCTTGTTTTTATTTAGGTACTAATCATGCCTTCACAATACCAAAAGGATCATCAACTCACCAAATAGTATATGCCAAACCTTTCCGACTTTTGTCACTCAACTCACCTTGCCCATACTTTTTCCTCCCTTCAATCTCGTTGCTTTCATGAGGGTAGAGTTGTCCAAAAGGATATCAAGGATTATGTCTACATCAAGTCCATGTTTGAAAACATTGGATTTGATTGTTTGTTGAACATTAAGGAAGACATCTATCCTCGATTACTATTGGAGTTCTTTAGCACATACTCCGTCATTAAAAATAACGATGGAATATTTGTTAGGTTCATCTTGAAAGATCAACTCATTCAATACTCTCTCGAAGTTTTTGGTCAAATTCTTGATGTCCCATTTATAGGCACTTGTCGCTTCACGGATAAATGGAAGCTTGATGTTCTCTTGGAATCCTACGATAAACCTCCAAATGACCTTACCGAAATTGATCTAGATTTTATCCTTGACATCATTTCGAAAGAGCGTGATTGATGTAGCGGTTTTTAGTCGTTTACTTTCTTTTAGGAAAAAGAAAGCAAAAACCAAAGTCGTAGCAAGTATTAGTAATCACGTTTTGTGAAAAACGTTAATACCGACAATCGAGTTCGTTCTCGGTGGAGGTATGGTGTTTAGCCAAGAAATATAGACGTATTTAATCGAATGATTACGTTTTTAAAAAGATTGAGAGAAAGGAAAATGGAAACGATTTACTCTAAAAATGTACGGAAACGCGTATACGTACGAACGTAAAAACGCGACCCAACGAAAAATTTCACCTAAAAAATAATTAAAAATTACTAAAAAGTCCTAAAACGTCTAACTAAGAAATACAAAAACCGAAAAAATTGAAAACTTTTTAATTAATTATTATTAAATATTAAAGAAGATTAAAAACCCTAAAAAATAATTTAACTAAGAAAAAGACAAAATTCAAACTTTTTTTATTCGTACACCTAAAGTACTTTATTTAAAACCTAAAAAATATTTTTTGAAAATTTTTATAAACCTTTTTTTATTTTTTATGACTTTTTTAAATTTTTAAATGAGAATAATCTTAGAAAATAAATAATAAAAATAAAATTATGAAATTTTAACTATATAAAATAAAATTTATTTTTCCTACGTCACAAAAGAAAATTTTAGAAAAAAGAATTATATTTTTTTTATTTTTTTTTTATAATTTTTTATGAATTAAAAATAATTTAAACTAATTAAATGACTTTTTTTTTAAAAAAAACTTTTTTTTTACACTAGTTCTCCTCCCTCCCAAAGCTTTTGTGACACTTTTAAGTGTCACAAAACTGTCGCTAAGTAGAATCCTCCTCCCTCCCAAATTATAAGCGACACTTTTTTTGTCAAAAAGTGTCGCGAAAGGCAGTTTTCACTCTCTGTGGTCAGGGGTCTTATTGAAGCTCGGATTTGGTTGGATTTAAGGCCTTTTGGTGGCGTTTTTGGGCAAAAGAGGCACCCCCTCAACAATGGAGTTGAGGGGAGTCAATAGAAAACGAAAACAAACAATATCAACACACAACCAAGCAATTAATCAAGCAAAATTGGGCAATTAGAACAAGGAAGTGGGTCTGGCGTGTTTATACTGATGCAGTTGGCATCCAAGGTGAACTTTAAAAGCACTAACAAATTTCTAAAGTTACTTAATGCCCTACCAATCATCAACACCCTAGCATGGACCTATAATCTAATAATTCCCAAATTTTCAAGCATTAATTTCCAAGTTTGGTACCTAAATCACCTACTGTTGAAAACTTGCAGGTAAATAGAAAACGTAGAAGTTTAGATTTTAAACTAAATGGCTAAAAATAAAAACTGATTTCAACTTATTTTTATCCTAATGCAAGAGTTCTAAAAGTCTAAGGCCTCAAAGATGTGTTTAACTTGAGTTGTCAGCTCAAACCAAACACCCCTTTTAGACAGAAATGAAGACTTAGTTTTACACTATGAATAAAAAACTAAATGTACTAGCAATCCTATAAACTTGATAAACAGTAAAAAAAATAGAAGTTAAACTAAAAATAGAGAGATACAATAAGTTAAACCAAATAATGAACAAAACAAGAGCTGTTGGCACACAAGAAATGACAATTGCACCATAAATCCTCACAATCCACACCTTAGCAGCCTAAGTGATTTCGGTCATTCATTTGCAGATTCACAACCAAAACTAACCTGTCTGCTAGATGATCGCAGAGACTATAACGCACCCAAAGAAATTACAAGTGCCCACTGTTGATGATGTAGATACGTATAATACAAAACGAACAAACAGTGGGTCACGTTGGCTTTCTTGTGAGCTTCTATGAGCAAAAATAAGTTCCAGTAAACACTATTACTGAAAATCCAAAGACATAAAACCTAAACCTAACCTAAACTATTTGTTTTAACCAAAATCCAAGTCACAAACACAAAAGCACACCCAAACACCTACTGGCGATTAAGATATTTGAACTTGGCCACTATTTGGTGAAGTTAGCTTTTAGATTTCACAACTAAGTGAGTTCCAGCCTCTTGGGCCTATGCAAATGTTCAAAGTGACCAAAGACTCATAATAAACAATACATGACAAGCAACAATAAACGCATAAAACCATACCCCTACTGTTGACAGGCAAAAATCTCTTTGTGGCAGATTTGGTAAAGTGTTGATGCAATCGGCTTGCGAATGAGTTTAAATCTAACCAAATCTTGCACGTAAGCTATATTTTCACCTAAAGACTAACATCCAAACCTAGTTAAGACCTGTAAACTAGCATTTCATCATGTTATAAATTCAAAAATTTATAAATCAATCCTGAAACCTGATGTAACTTATGCAGTCAAATGGTCACTACTGATCTCGATGGCATACGAGTGATTTAAGTGCGCTATCTAAAACTACCTAAGGTTGAGCAAACTCCAAAGCAATGCACACAACCCTCTTTCTATCCCTAGTCTAACGCAGTAATACCAAACTGTGATATTCTTAGTAGAACGTGAAAAATAACCAAGCATCATGTAAAATTAAAACATTAAGCATGAAGTCAACTAAAAAGTAAATGAAACACAACAATAAGCTAGTAAATCGAACACATAAAAAATCAAGAACAAATAAGTAAACAAGCAGTTAATAAATAGCAATAGCAGTTTCATAGACAAATGAGATTGAAAAGGGGAAATCACCTACCTAGGGTCCAAAGATTGAAGGCTTCTAACACTCATACAAATAAGCACTTCAACCACACTTTTCAAGATCATTAAGCTTCCACAAACCCCTATAGCTTATATCACAGGTTGTCACCCAAAAAGATGGAACATAAAGAACACCAATGATCTTCACGCAGCAACAACTCAAAACACCTCCAAACCTCCTCTCAACACTTGTCACGTATTCAAAAACTCACAAATAGGGCTTGTTGTCAGCAAACACCAAAGTAGCTTATGCTACAGTATATTGAGAAAGATTTGTTGTTTTTTTTTCTCTTTTGAAAGTGAACTTAACAGATTTTGAAAAATAAAGTTGTAAAGGTGTGTAATACTTGACAAACAGTAAAACCAAACTCATAAGCTATAACACAAGCTCATTGCTAGTGGGCTTATCCTATGTGCTTAATGAACATTTAACTAAAAGAGAAACCCCTGATTTGAGAAAACTTAAAGGACAAACTGAAATTTAAATGACAATAAAATTTAAATTGCATGAAAAATAAATAACATGTATTTAAAAGATTGCAAGAAAAATAAATGGAACACAATTTTCATTCATCTAAAATTCGGATTACAAATTTTTTAAGAGAAAAATTGGAACAAAAGCTAAAGCTACTACTGCTACGGTATTTATACAAATGAGAGAAGAACAACTATCAAAACCCTAGACGAATTTAAAAAACCTAAACTGCCCTTGTGATCTTCAGAATATGCTTCTTTGATTCTCAAATTTGAATTTGAGTCTTGGTCAATTCTGCAACCCATGTGAATGTACAGCTAGCATATTTGATCCTATCCTTCAAATATAATGTGGGGAGCACAAAATCCATTTAGATCCGTCGATTTGGTCAAGGTCCTGGCAAAGTGAGTGTGACAGTAGTGGATCATGTGACATGGTGGGGGTTATGTGATGAGCTGGAGGAGTACTACACATGTGGGGTTCTCCCTTGATAGCAAACGAAATGAAACCCTATAATTAATTAACCGTAATCGTAATAATTAATTAACTGGGGATTTAGGGTTTATGATGGTTATGGGCAGGAGATTAGGGGATTTAATCCCAACAATTCACTTTTCCCTCCTTGTTTATAATTTTAATCCTGGTTTTGACTTTGTTGACTTGGGCCGGGTATAGGGGGTGTTTTGGGTATAAGTTTGGGTTGTAGTGGGCTTATGCTGGGTAATATCGGGTATGGGTATCAAAAATGGCAAAAGTAGTCCCCCATGTTTCATTTTAGTTTCATCACATGTTCAAACAGCTTATACTTGTTTTTCCCTTTAATATAACTTTCATGTACTTGCTGATTTTGGCACAACATACTTCCAAACTTTTCATAAGGATCATTTGTGCAATGATTGATCTCTTCAAGGGCCATTAATGAATATTCTTGAAATATTAGGGACCTAAATGCAATTTTTGAGATTTGAAAGGGTATAATATGACAAGTCATCAATTCTTGAGGGACCAATCTTGTCAAATCTTCAAACTTCAAGGGCATTTTTGCAAATTCCCTACTTGGGCCCGGTTCTTTATGCGACTTCGTTTCCCGTGTTCGTTTTTGCTTCATTCTTGTGATCTTTTGTTGATTTCACGATATCCGTACCTAAAATACACAATGAACAAACACAAGCATATTTTTGGGTATTTTGATGATATTTTTAGCGTTTTAAGCCCGATTTGGATGATGAGACTATGTATAATTGCAGTCTCATCACTCCCCCATACTAAACCATTGCCGTGTCCCCACGCAATGCTATAATTAAGTATCTTAGCACTTCCAAAATTCATTTTATGATGATATTTTATTGAAGACGTAAACTTAAATAAACTACTACACATGTTTTAGACATAATGTATTGTTTTCATCACGATTAAGTGACTTTTAGGATCATAGAACAAGAACACGTGAATGCTTCGTTAGAAATAATTTTGTCGTCCTCGATTTTCACCCAATTCCATGCTAAGTGTGTGACGAGATCATTGTTATTATGAGTTAGCAACACGATCATATCTCATGAGTGTTAATTACGAACCTAAACTCCCTTATTCCTACTTGGTATCTCTTATTTTTTATTTTGTCTTAATGATCACGAGGATACATCATTGACTTATGCGTGAATAGAGATTAAGTCTAAAAATAGAGTTTTAACGGTGTAACCAAAATCATTAAATTAATAATTCATCCCAATAGACAACGATGTCAAAAAATTAAGTCAACAAGAAGGATCGATAAACACAATTTTATAACAGTTTTGAACATGAGACTTATTACCATGACTTTTATTATCCGCCTCATCATCGGTGGTTTTATTATCATGGTTTACCTCCATCTTTTATTCAACTTCGCCATGAAGCTTTTATTATGACTTCGGTCTTGCCTTGCCTTTTATTATCCGCCTCATCGGTAGTTTTATTAGCCAAAGACGTATATCCTCACGCTAAAGCGAATTTTGGATCTTTAAAGCTTCAAAGATTAAGGCTTGATTCACTTTCAATTTTGCATAGATTTTTCGGCCTTGTGAGCTTAAAATTTTTTTGCTTAATTTAGGTGAGCACTTGAAATCTTATTATTGGGTGAAGCTTTCGATTATTCAGGTTGCCAATACTTCAAAACCGTGACGCTGGCGATACCTTAATGTTTTCCCAATTTAATTACATGGAAGCTACTAAAACAAATTAGAAACGAACAATAGTGACTAAACCGCTAAATCAATATTTATTAACAATTTATTATGTAAAAGCGTGGGGAGAATAAGCTAATAATCACTACATATGAGATCGTGACGATTACGAGACTTATAAATAACTCTATCATTTCTCGTCCTCATTTAAGAGACTTAGCCTAAAAAGTTAAGGAATCGAAGCTAAGTGCTCAACACGCACGGTCGAGTCAAAAATTACTCTTATTCTCACCATCAGAAAACCTACATTCGTGTCTTAAACACTTATGAAAAACAAGAAATTTTTTTTTTAAAATTTGGCCATTTTTAGCCTTATTTTGCATAAAATGATAACAAAAAGATGAATATTAGATTGCGTGTTGACGTAAGTAAGGTGAAGTATCTACTCACCCCCCATACTAAAACTAAACATTGTCCTCAATGTTTCGAGTCTAGGGGTGTAAACACCCCCATACTAGAGACGAAGTCGAATGCTTAATCTCGAGCATGGAAAGGGTAAAACGAATAACCTAAAAGCCGTTTATGAATTATGCTAATAAGATAAACGTTAGAACATAAAAGGATATCATCGGATATAGGAATCTCCAAAGGCAACGATCGAAGCTCGAGTGATCCATAAAATGAACACGAGAGGCTTCAATGATGACGATGAACCTAATGAATCACAATCACAAACAACCACGAAACAAAGGTTGGAAGGGCACAAATCCCCTCATTAGGTTAACTAAAAAGCAATAATATTTACATGGATAAGCATGAGAATCCCCCACGAGGCACCTTGTTTTTGATAACCGAGTCAAAAGCTCGACTCGAATCCCCATAAATGTGATCATTTAGGGATTATCTTGGTTCGGTCATTTTTGGTGGGACTTACATGTAATCAAGGCCCAAAAGCAACCGTGAATAAAGGCAAAGCCTTTATACCGGGATCAAAGATCGTGTCTTCGTTTTCAGATGATAAACGAAACAACACGACTTCAAGTAACATCGTCCCAACGGGACACAAGAAAATAGAATGAGAAGAGAAGGGTGAGACATTGGGTGGGCAAAGCAATTGATTTACTCGAGGTAAACTCATACCGTAAGTGTAGAAGTATCTTCTAGTGACTACTTCGGTAAAAGACCGAGATTTTATCTTAAACGTGATACCGGGGTCAAAAATCTCGTCCTCGGTGGAGAAGTGTGAGGAAACAAATGGGGCTTCCCCCTCACTAGGTCCACACAAAACGTCGTCAAAAGAAGTAGACGCGTTTGTAGCAAGTTCAATTAAGCGAGGTGATGACGGAGTTAACATTGGAAAATCTTTAAAATTGATTTTAAAATCATTCCCTTTTTCATTTTTTAACTCTTTGTTACGAAACCCGAGTTGATTAATTTGAAAATATTTGGTGTTTTCAAAACAATTCTAGGCACACTTAAAATTTTCAATTTTATCTTGAAGGCGGGAGGAGGATTTGAACTTTTAAAATGTGAATCGACTAATAAAACATCCCCCTCCGGGCTAACGCAACGGTCCTAATCAAACTCGAAAATTGAAGGCGGATCATCAAGTATACGTTTGATCTCGTAAAAATCACCGTCGGGATAAAAAACGTCTTCTCTTCCTCGTGGAAGAGGTTGGGAAATCAAGTCGTCGATAATCGAGTCGCTAGCTTCAACCGTCGTGAAACTAGGAATAGAAGGCTCTTCGATTGAAGATTTTGCCTTTGTCGTTTCGACCTCGATATCGAAAAACGTATGGATGTGAGCAAGGCCATCGGCGGACTTCTCACATAATAAATCCAAAATTTCACTCGGTGTGGGATTAGGAGTAAAAGGCTCGTCTCGTGACGATTTTGCCTTGACGGTTTCAACTTTGTCCTTCGAAGGGATCGAACGTGGGTTTTCGAACATTTTAGCAAAATTACTAACACGTCCCTTCGTAATTAATTTCCGTTCATCTTGTAAAAACGAGGGTTTAACGATTTCCTTTAAAACCTTTTCACATTTTTCTTTTTTAAAATCATTTAATGGAATTTCTTCGTCAAAATTAAGCGTATATTGATTTAGAAAATCCTCAATAATTTCATCCTCATTAGAAAAATAAGGTTTAGAAGGTACAAGATTTAATAATCCCAAGTATCCTACGAGTTTTTCCATTGGCTTATTTTCCAAAACATTTTTCAAAACTTCGTTGGATGACGTTTTTGTTTCCTCTACGTTTTTGCAAGACGACGAAGGTTGCACGACTCTAAAATTTGAGAGATTGGGATCAATACGAGATGTACGAGTCTTAGGAGTCGAAATAACTTGAACCTCTCCCTCGAGATTAGGATTGGTGACGTTCGATGAAGAACTCGACTCGTATGAAGCTACTTTTTTCTCTAAGGTCTCAATCGTTGAAAGAAGTTCATTTTGCTTAATAGTGTAAGCCTCCACAACTTTATCAACAATTTTATCCCATCTCTCGTCAACTTGGTCAAATAAACGTTCTTGTTCTTTATAAGCGGCATCATATTCGTTTTCCAACTCGGTTCTCATGGAGGCCATTTCCTTTAAGTAAAATTCCTTTTGAGTTTCCAATTGTTTTTCGTAGTGTTCCTTAAGATTCGTAACTTGTTCTTGAATCATCGTTATGTTTGCATTATTTCGTCTCATATAATCACAAAAGGCGTTTTGATTCATTTCATCATTTTGATTTTGATCACAATTAAAAGACGAATCATATGACGAGTAGAACAAAGACGATGCGTGATCTTGGTCGTAAGATTGAAAATTGTCACCAAGACCACGTGGAGCGGAGTTATAGATATAACCCTCTCGACCTCCAATAACCTTACAATTAAAACAATTGGCACCATCGGGCGGGCCTCCACAATATGGACACGAATAATATCCACCATCATACGACATGATGCAACGAGAAAGTCGTTTCGAGAATTAAACGTTATAGAGGGTGAAAGAAGAGAATTATGAAAATAGAAGAAAAAAATCGAAGAATCTTTTTGTGTTTTTGGTTTTTTAATTTTTTTGGAATTTTGGGTGTATTACGTAGAAATTAATCTACAAAAACTATCCACTAATCAAAGGTCTCGACTAATGAATCCAAGAAGAATGAAGGTAATTACGTGAAGTAAAAACCCTCGTCGACTTTGAAACGTTGGCGGAACGCCAAAACGTTTCGAGGTTCAATAATTAAAACTCACAAACATAGATTAATAATACTTGATGTGGCAAACCCCTAATTAATCGTCACTTTCAAAATACGCACAAGCGAGCGGAGAAAACGAGGCGGCGCGAAGCACTTAAGAGCCTTTTTTCCTTAGGTCGTGAAATACAACCGCCTTATACCCACCTTATAGTTTGTATTTATCGAGATTAAACCAATTAAGAGTATTTATCTATTTTGCCTTTGACTTCGTTTGAATTCGATACAACAATAGTGACCGGAACGCTCAACTATTAAGGTGCGATTTCTCGCGTATTTGGATACTATTGTATGTTAATTGTTCTACGTAAATACAATATATTATGCACAATAAAAACGAGAAAAAGATTTTGTGTTAATTGAGTTCAATTTAACACTATTTATTTGTATGGCTAATAGTATAGAAAAATAAAAGGAAGTATTTACGATAAAAACGTAAACACTCAAACAAACACGATAAATAAATATGGCTAAACACACCTCCCCGGCAGCGGCGCCATTTTTGATGTAGCGGTTTTTAGTCGTTTACTATCTTTTAGGAAAAAGAAAGCAAAAACCAAAGTCGTAGCAAGTATTAGTAATTACGTTTTGTGAAAAACGTAAATATCGACAATCGAGTTCGTTCTCGGTGGAGGTATGGTGTTTAGCCAAGAAATATAGACGTATTTAATCGAATGATTACGTTTTTAAAAAGATTGAGAGAAAGGAAAATGGAAACGATTTACTCAAAAAATGTACGGAAACGCGTATACGTACGAACGTAAAAACGCGACCCAACGAAAAATTTCACCTAAAAAATAATTAAAAATTACTAAAAAGTCCTAAAACGTCTAACTAAGAAAAATACAAAAACCAAAAAATTGAAAATTTTTTAATTAATTATTATTAAATATTAAAGAAGATTAAAAACCCTAAAAAATAATTTAACTAAGAAAAAGACAAAATTCAAACTTTTTTTATTCGTAAACCTAAAGTACTTTAATTAAAACCTAAAAAAATTTTTTTTTTAAAATTTTTCTAAACCTTTTTCTATTTTTTATGACTTTTTAAAAATTTTAAATGAGAATAATCTTAGAAAATAAATAATAAAAATAAAATTATGATATTTTAACTATATAAAATAAAATTTATTTTTCCTACGTCACAAAAGAAAATTTTAGAAAAAAGAATTATATTTTTTTTATTTTTTTATTTTTTTATAATTTTTTATGAATTAAAAATAATTTAAACTAATTAAATGACTTTTTTTTAAAAAAAAACTTTTTTTTTACACTAGTTCTCCTCCCTCCCAAAGCTTTTGTGACACTTTTAAGTGTCACAAAACTATCGCTAAGTAGAATCCTCCTCCCTCCCAAATTATAAGCGACACTTTTTTTGTCAAAAAGTGTCGCGAAAGGCAGTTTTCACTCTCTGTGGTCTGGGGTCTTATTGAAGCTCGGATTTGGTTGGATTTAAGGCCTTTTGGTGGCGTTTTTGGGCAAAAGAGGCACCCCCTCAACAATGGAGTTGAGGGGAGTCAATAGAAAACGAAAACAAACAATATCAACACACAACCAAGCAATTAATCAAGCAAAATTGGGCAATTAGAACAAGGAAGTGGGTCTGGCGTGTTTATACTGATGCAGTTGGCATCCAAGGTGAACTTTAAAAGCACTAACAAATTTCTAAAGTTACTTAATGCCCTACCAATCATCAACACCCTAGCATGGACCTATAATCTAATAATTCCTAAATTTTCAAGCATTAATTTCCAAGTTTGGTACCTAAATCACCTACTGTTGAAAACTTGCAGGTAAATAGAAAACGTAGAAGTTTAGATTTTAAACTAAATAGCTAAAAATAAAAACTGATTTCAACTTATTTTTATCCTAATGCAAGAGTTCTAAAAGTCTAAGGCCTCAAAGATGTGTTTAACTTGAGTTGTCAGCTCAAACCAAACACCCCTTTTAGACAGAAATGAAGACTTAGTTTTACACTATGAATAAAAAACTAAATGTACTAGCAATCCTATAAACTAGATAAACAGTAAAAAAAATAGAAGTTAAACTAAAAATAGAGAGATACAAGCAGTTAAACCAAATAATGAACAAAACAAGAGCTGTTGGCACACAAGAAATGACAATTGCACCATAAATCCTCACAATCCACACCTTAGCAGCCTAAGTGATTTCGGTCATTCATTTGCAGATTCACAACCAAAACTAACCTGTCTGCTAGATGATCGCAGAGACTATAACGCACCCAAAGAAATTACAAGTGCCCACTGTTGATGATGCAGATACGTATAATACCAAACGAACAAACAGTGGGTCACGTTGGCTTTCTTGTGAGCTTCTATGAGCAAAAATAAGTTCCAGTAAACACTATTACTGAAAATCCAAAGACATAAAACCTAAACCTAACCTAAACTATTTGTTTTAACCAAAATCCAAGTCACAAACACAAAAGCACACCCAAACACCTACTGGCGATTAAGATATTTGAACTTGGCCACTATTTGGTGAAGTTAGCTTTTAGATTTCACAACTAAGTGAGTTCCAGCCTCTTGGGCCTATGCAAATGTTCAAAGTGACCAAAGATTCATAATAAACAATACATGACAAGCAACAATAAACACATAAAACCATACCCCTACTGTTGACAGGCAAAAATCTCTTTGTGGCAGATTTGGTAAAGTGTTGATGCAATCGGCTTGTGAACGAGTTTAAATCTAACCAAATCTTGCACGTAAGATATATTTTCACCTAAAGACTAACATGCAAACCTAGTTAAGACCTGTAAACTAGCATTTCATCATGTTATAAATTCAAAAATTTATAAATCAATCCTGAAACCTGATGCAACTTATGCAGTCAAATGGTCACTACTGATCTCGATGGCATACGAGTGATTTAAGTGCGCTATCTAAAACTACCTAAGGCTGAGCAAACTCCAAAACAATGCACACAACCCTCTTTCTATCCCTAGTCTAACGCAGTAATACCAAACTGTGATATTCTTAGTAGAACGTGAAAAATAACCAAGCAGCATGTAAAATTAAAACATTAAGCATGAAGTCAACTGAAAAGTAAATGAAACACAACCATAAGCTAGTAAATCGAACACATAAAAAATCAAGAACAAATAAGTAAACAAGCAGTTAATAAATAGCAATAGCAGTTTCATAGACAAATGAGATTGAAAAGGGGAAATTACCTACCTAGGGTCCAAAGCTTGAAGGCTTCTAACACTCATACAAATAAGAACTTCAACCACACTTTTCAAGTTCATTAAGCTTCCACAAACCCCTATAGCTTATATCACAGCTTGTCACCCAAAAAGATGGAATATAAAGAACACCAATGATTTTCACGCAGCAACAACTCAAAACACCTCCAAACCTCCTCTCAACACTTGTCACGTATTCAAAAACTCACAAATAGGGTTTGTTGTCAGCAAACACCAAAGTAGCTTATGCTACAGTATATTGAAAAAGATTTGTTGTTTTTTTCTCTTTTGAAAGTGAACTTAACAGATTTTGAAAAATAAAGTTGTAAAGGTGTGTAATACTTGACAAACAGTAAAACCAAACTCATAAGCTATAACACAAGCTCATTGTTAGTGGGCTTATCCTATGTGCTTAATGAACATTTAACTAAAAGAGAAACCCCTGATTTGAGAAAACTTAAAGGACAAACTGAAATTTAAATGACAATAAAATTTAAATTGCATGAAAAATAAATAACAGGTATTTAAAAGATTGCAAGAAAAATAAATGGAACACAATTTTCATTCATCTAAAATTCGGATTACAAATTTTTTAAGAGAAAAATTGGAACAAAAGCTAAAGCTACTACTGCTACGGTATTTATAAAAATGAGAGAAGAACAACTATCAAAACCCTAGACGAATTTAAAAAACCTAAACTGCCCTTGTGATCTTCAGAATATGCTTCTTTGATTCTCAAATTTGAATTTGAGTCTTGGTCAATTCTGCAACCCATGTGAATGTACAGCTAGCATATTTGATCCTATCCTTCAAATATAATGTGGGGAGCACGAAATCCATTTAGATCCGTCGATTTGGTCAAGGTCCTGGCAAAGTGAGTGTGACAGTAGTGGATCATGTGACATGGTGGGGGTTATGTGATGAGCTGGAGGAGTAGTACACATGTGGGGTTCTCCCTTGATAGCAAACGAAATGAAACCCTATAATTAATTAACCTTAATCATAATAATTAATTAACTGGGGATTTAGGGTTTATGATGGTTATGAGCAGGAGATTAGGGGATTTAATCCCAACAGTTCACGTTTCCCTCCTTGTTTATAATTTTAATCCTGGTTTTGACTTTGTTGACTTGGGTCGGGTATATGGGGTGATTTGGGTATAAGTTTGGGTTGTAGTGGGCTTATGCTGGGTAATATCGGGTATGGGTATCAAAAATGGCAAAAGTAGTCCCCCATGTTTCATTTTAGTGTCATCACATGTTCAAACAGCTTATACTTGTTTTTCCCTTTAATATAACTTTCATGTACTTGCTGATTTTGGCACAACATACTTCCAAACTTTGCATAAGGATCATTTGTGCAATGATTGATCTCTTGAAGGGCCATTAATGAATATTCTTGAAATATTAGGGACCTAAATGCAATTTTTGAGATTTGCAAGGGTATAATATGACAAGTCATCAATTCTTGAGGGACCAATCTTGTCAAATCTTCAAACTTCAAGGGCATTTTTGCAAATTCCATACTTGGGCCCGGTTCTTTATGCGACTTCGTTTCCCGTGTTCGTTTTTGCTTCATTCTTGTGATCTTTTGTTGATTTCACGATATCCGTACCTAAAATACACAATGAACAAACACAAGCATATTTTTGGGTATTTTGATGATATTTTTAGCGTTTTAAGCCCGATTTGGACGATGAGACTATGTATAATTGCAGTCTCATCAGTGATGGAAACGTTGTGAGAAGCCTTCATTCAAATGTGCGAAATGTGAATCGATATGAAGTGCTCTCTAGCGACCATAAGGATTTTATGGTCCAATAGGCAAATATCATTAGGGAGAATGTCTTTTGTCTTGGTGGAAACCGAGATCATATCCCGGCTTGTATGGTGCATATGTTGAGTTGCATCTTTACATCCACCAAGTACAATTTGGCTTTCTATATCGCTCGACGAATAGATTATGCCCTTTCAAAGCCCAAAACAAACCTTCCTTATGCTATGCTTCTTACTCGCCTTTTCAAAAGGGTTGCTCATGACTTTCCCCACCTCGATCTTTCTCGCTTTCACCCGATTCATCGGGTTATGTTACCTATTCAAGAGGTATATGCAAGAAAGCCAAGAAGTGATCGAGGTTCGCGAAAATTCGATCATCAAGAGACGGATGATGAGGACACCTATATGCCAACAAGTGATGGTGATGGCACAGGTACTAGTTCTCACTTCAACTCTTCGAGTAATTCCCACCCATCCTCAAACTCATTCATGGATGGACTTGAAGACTTAGCTCCCCCACCTCATTACTCCTCTAGTGAAGTACCGGAAGATCTCAACATGGAGCATCTCTACCGTGAAAATCTTAGGACTAGAGGTAAATTGCATGAACATCGGGTTGAGTCAAGGAAGGGATTCAAGTATTTGGGGAATATGATCAAGGGATTGGGCAAAAAGAGAAGGTGAAGGCTTTGAAGTTTCTCAAAGAATACATATTGGTAAACATGTATTGTTGAACAATTTTTTTTATTATCTTGGATGTGTATTAACTTATGCTACATGTTTGGATTGCTATTTATTTTAATCCTAAATGTTGCTTATGCCATCATGTTTGTGATTTACATAGCTTTGTGCATCCTTTATGATAGTTAGCTTCTTAGATTTTGGTCAGTAGTTAACTTTGGTTTATGAATCCTTTGGTAAAAATCTGGATTAACCAAAATTTGGGATGTGAAATTTTTGAAACACCTCTGGTCGCGGTTCCATATCGACCAGCGGTTCCTTATCGATAAGGAACCGCCGGTCCTAGATAAGGAACCGCCGGCCACTGTGTCCGACAGAATCTTTTGCTTTACACTATTTTCTTTATTCTGTGTAAACATTGCATGATTCTTTGCAAAAACCTGCACATTTCCTAAACTAGGTTACCTAAATTCATTATTCACCTAAAATGATTTAACCCATTAATAGATTGGATCATCCCCTCACCCATTTAAACCCACCTTGTTAGTCATGTTCTTCACACATCAAAACATCCTTCCCTGACCCTTAAACCACCCTTGTCAACCATGGTTTCTACAAAAACCTCAAACACTTCCAAAACCTCTACCCCAAGGAAAAAACTTAAGATTAAGATTAAGGTACCCAAGCCTAACTCCTCACCCTTACACACACCCAAAAATGAGATGGTTCCAATCCTCATTTCCTCATCACCTTCACCACCCCTTGCACCATGCAAGACAACCTCCACCCATGGTACTAACCACTCCATTGGTTCTACCTCCTCTTCATTCCACTCAAGAATGAATGAGCTCTCTTCAACCTTTACTCCAAGTGCATCCTTGGATGTGACTACACAACCCCAACCAATCCAAAGCATTCCTTTTGTGAATGACTTTGATGACACCTTGGTGACTTCACCATTTACCCCTCCTAACTCACCCATTTCACCAACCTTGGAGAACATACCTCCACACTCACCCATTTCTCCTTTGGAGAACATGCCTCCACACTCACCCACATCACCCTCAGAGAACATGCCTCCTCCACCTCCACCACACTCAAACATTCCAATTTTGGGTTTCCCACTTTCCCTCCTCTTGGGTGATCCTTACTATGGGTTTCAAGAGACTCATGGTCCTAATTGTCCATGTTGCCTCTACAACCACTACATCATCCATAACATTAGGATGGATATGTTTGGACTACATAGGAAGTTGCAAGAGTTCTTGCTTACCTTGTTCTCCATGCCTCCTCCTAGGAGATGAATGATGAGTTTTCTTAATAAGTGTTTTTTCAACAAAACCAAGCCAAAGAAGACTACTCATTTAGATTTAATGTTAAGCTAGCTTTGTATTAGTTAGTTGTTTTTCTTTTCATTTGTCATTGTATTTTCTTTCTTCATGAGTGTTTCATGAAGTTGATTTATGGATTTTCCTTTATGTGTTTCTATACTTATGTGCACATTAATCAATTTTAATTTGAAATTAAAATTGAACCTAAATCTATCACAACCTCTAAAAACTTGACTAAAATTGGTTCAAAATGATATCTAAATATTTTGTCACCCTTTGTCAAGACATTCTTTGTGAATGTGTTGCTTTTATGCAACCCTAGCATAATTTAGTGCTAATAGAGGTAAAATTCCAAGATTTGCAACTTTTTGAAAAAGTCTTAGTTTTTCTCAAAACCCTGGAAATACTTGGTTTCAAGTCCACTGCATGCGGCTCCTTAAAGTCGCGCGGTTCCTTAAGTGATAAGGAACCGCGGACAGCAACTAGGTTTTGACTCGTTTTTGGTCAAAAAATTTTTTTAAAAACCCTATACCCTGTCAACATTCCTTGTTTACTCAATTTGGCTAAACATTCCTTGACACTTCACATTTTGTATTCAAATTCTTACCTTGATTACATTCTACTTATACCCCAACGTTGAGATTTCATTCTCACACCTTCCCAACCTTGAGAATTCATTCTCACACATATCCAACCTTGAGATTTCATTCTCACACCTTCCCAACCTTGAGATTTCATTATCACACCTTCACAATGCCTAACTCCTACATTCATACACTTGACATTTCTTTGTCACAACCCCACTCACCCAAAGCTTCCTCATCTATGCTTTCAAAGAAACCGAAAATCTGGGTTCGACCTACTTGGATTAAGAAAAATTAACCATCTTCTTCGAAACCACCCAAAAACCCTACCTTCTCTCCAATCAAGTATTGGAATGAAACTTATACCATTAACCCCATCACCGGAGCAAAAGAAAATGTTCCCCCACCACCAAAATCCTTCAACACCCCTCAACTCAATGATCTTTCAACCTTCCCAAACTTCACAAGGAATTGTGAAAACATTTCCTACCCTATTACCCCCCACCACCAAACCCTAGGTTTGATGCCCTACCCCCATCAACCGATTTTGTGTTGCATCATGGTTCCTCGTGTGCTTGTTTTCGAGTTCAACAAATTGAACTTGCTCATGTATGTGAGAAGTTAAATTTCCTTGAATTCCTCCTCAGTCAACCTCCTCTCCAAGTTTTCGTTCCGGTGGAAAAAACTTCGAATGATGCATCGTCGACTTATTTTTCCAACTAAAGGACTAAATACTCTTAGAGTCTTTATTACTTTAGTTGTTTTAGAGTATTTTTTAAGTAATCTTGGAAAATTATCACTATTAGAATAGCTTATGCTTTGTGGTTTATTTTCCATATTTTTTTTAGATACTCATATTGTGTGTATGACTATCTACCTTGTTGTGTTGTTTCTTTTATGTAACATTTGTGTTGTTTGTTTGTTATTTCCTTAGTTCTCTTTTGAGTTGATCATGGTTAATTTTTACAATTGCTTATGGGTGATTCCATCAATTCTAAACTTTAACCCCTTGACAAGTTTATCATCTTCATTGGATTGAAGTTTGATTTTGTCAATTACCTTTTTGGACATACTAAGAAAAAAAATACTTGCTTCTAATTTGAGATTTCTTCTCTCTCCCTCTCAAGTTACTTAGTAGTTAGTGATCATATATACATTGGTGTTTCTTTTCTTTCTACTAACCTTTGTGTAGCATGTCACCTTAGCTCATATACTTGGTGCCCCAAGGAAGGGGGAGCAACTACCAAGGGGGAGCTACTAGCAAAGTCCGGTTTTCTTCAAAGACTTGTGCTAACCTTTTTGCTACGACAAAGAGGGAGAAATGATGGTGATAAACTCGTTTATAATTCGATTTTTTGTGTTTCTACGTAAATGAGTTTATCGTTTGTCGTAATCAAAAGGGGGAGATTGTTAATGCAAGAGATGACTAAAAACATTATTAGTGTTAACTAATCTTTCTTAGTTTTGATCACGACAAACTATACAACACATTTAGTGTAAAATATAAAACAAATTATTTAACTAACACTATCATCAAGGTAATAATCATATCACTAACTTTTCTTAATCATACTTAGTGATCATCAAAATGATTATCCTTAAAACTCACTTTTATTAATATGACAAAAGACTTTTTAATAAACTTTCTTTTTTAGAAAATGTTTTATTAAAATGGAAAATGTAAATTTGAAAATAGCATATTCCATATGCTATTAGAATATCCTATGAAGGCTTAAAATACCTCAGATATTCCTACCCTACTAAAATACAAAAAACGGAGCGTAGTCTACGGGCGGAACCTTAAGTAGCTACGCGATTTCCTAGCGATAAGGAACCGCCGGGCTAGATAAGGTACCGCGCCCAGATAGCCGTTGTACTTTGTCTCCTTTAAATAGTGGATCAAATCGCATTTTCCAACAAGCCTCTTGGACGTTTTTCTCAGCCCCCTTTCTCTTTTCTATAGCATAATCATTAGTAAATGGTCACTTAAAGTGTTAAGGATGTTTACATATGATTATCCTCTTCATCCCCTCCTTTACCTTGTCCAATGAGAAGATCACTCGCTCACTAGTGTTGTGATAAAGATGAATCCATGAGCTAGTCATATTCATCATGATACCCTTTTTGTTTTATGTTAATCCATTGTATTTATGAATACTTGGACTAGTTGTGTTCATCCAAGTTATTTGTGAATACTTAGATTTGTTGTGTACATCCATTACATATCTGTTTGCTTGGATTTATGTTGTGTAGATCGAAGCTACATGTGTGTACTTGGATATGTTTAGTTGAGTTGTAATAGATTGATTAGAAGTTCTCACTAAACTATAAAGTGATGTGGTTGTGTCTAGTAAGTTCTCACTTAACTTGAAAGTGATTAGTAGTTGTGTTGTGTGAATTTCTCACTTAGCTTCAAAGTGAAGAGTCGTGAAGATTGGTTCTAGCTTTGGATTAGAACTCGACATCTAGCCTTGTATCGTAAAATGGTGAAGTAGACAACGTCGTGAAGATTGGTTCTACCTTGAGATTAGAACTCGACATCTAGCCTTGTGTCGTTAAATTGTAAAGTAGGCAACGTTGTGTAGATTGGTCCTAGCTAAATATTAGGTCTCGACATTTAGCTTAGTGTCAGACTATAATGTAAGCGACGATGTAAGGTTTTCTCCGCCAAGAAGGGAGCTTGTGGATATAGTGGAAATCTCGAGTAGGTGTACTCGAGGAGTGGAGTAGAAACGAGGATAGAGCATCGTTGTCGAACCACTATAAATCTTGGTGTCTTCCCACTAGGTTGTCTCCTTCCTTACTCTTTACTAATTTCATTATCATTACACTTACCTATTATCTTTACTAGTGCATTTGAATTGAACCTAATCATTATGCAACTTAGCTTCAAGCAAAAGATAGTTTTGATACAAACCAAATTGAAAGTTATTTTAATTTGGTTGCCAATCGAAGAGAAACTATTCAACCCCCCCCCCCCCCCCCCGCTTCTAGTTTCTACAACCACCATACCGAGACCAAATGGTCTCAGTGGTGTGTAATAATCCAAGCCGAGACCCCTTAAGGGCTCGGTTAGGCATCAGCTACAACACAACACCCCTAAAACCCTTGTTTTATTTACCCCATGATCATTAACATGTTTACTATAATTGTTTTTAATTAGTTTCATTATAAACATCATGATTTTATGTGATTATTAAAATCAAAACATAAAACGAAAAGGGTTAAAAGGTATATCGAATACGTGGATCAAATAAGGACGAACACACAACGATCCTTGTAATAATTTCAATATTAAAATCAAACCGAATCACCCTTGTGGTGTTCTTGAAAGTGGCGGCCAAAGAGGAACAAGAAGGAAGAATTAGGGTTTTTTCTTATTTACAATATTTTGTAAATAATGAACATGTTTTACCCCTTTTTCCTAGTTAGTTAATTTTGCATGGGCTAAGCCCATGTCTTCTTCCTAATTTCGTGGTATGCGGGCCCCCAAAGGGGAAACCCGTTGTTTTTCCCGTGTTCTAATTCTATACATGTTCTCGTGGCGTGTTTACGTGATTTAATTAATTATCGATCGTGACCTAATATATTTATTCGTGATCGTAACAAAATATACATACATACGTAATATTAGCTCGTGATTAATATACGTTCATGATTTCATGTTCGTATGTTTGTGATTATAATTATTATTGTAATAATTATCGTGAGTTAATACGTAATAAATACTTATCGTGTTATAACACGTACGTAATACTTGAAATACTTATACGTGAACGTAAACATGCTATAAAAGGAAAGTTCTAATCATGTACGTATGATCTTAAGGGTACTATTCATGGTAAAAGCATGCGGGTTTTACAACTCTTTCCCCCTAAAAAGAATAATTCGTCCCCGAATTATAGATAACGTAAACTGAAAGAGAAACATACCCGAATAAAACTGAGAGGGTATATAAGATAATTGAACGTGCAGGTGACATGGTAGAAGGAACGTGGAACGTGACATGTCTTGAAAGGACATGGAACGTGACGTGACTGAAAGGACATATCTAATTGATAAGAGAAAAACGGATAAGAATTTCGGATGAACTTGTACGTTTCCAATTGGCTTCCCTCTTGGATCGGTTCCTTCACAAGATCTTGACACAAATGATAAATCTTGGTCCTCCTGACCTTGACTTGAAATACGAAGAAGTTCTTGGTTATCAACGTAAGGTAGATCCCCTAACTTTGATCGAGGGAATAAGAATTAACGTGTAAGAGTAACTGAAACGTTATGGTGCAAAACAATCTAACTTAACTGATAACTAGCAACGATGCGCGAGACATATAGAAACGTAGTACGTGAAATTTTTTGAACGTGATACGTGAAAAATTTTGAACATGATACATGGAGATATGGTGAGGGTAGAATGAGCAAACATATCGTGATCCATGATACGTGTAACATATCGTGAACGTGATATGAGGAACGTGGAATGAACATGACATGTGAAACATATCGTGAACATGGAATACGGCAGTTGTAACGCCAAACGCTAAAAGGTGAGACGTGGACTGTGACATGAAACGTCTATCTGAGGATAGGGAGTTATACCAAACTTGAGTCTGGTCTCTCCATTTCTTGCAAAACTTCCCAGAACGAAGATGAACGTAAAATCGTAAGACAAGATACGATCATGAACGTAATAGTGTCATGAACGTGAGCGTGAAAGCAAATCGTAAAATTAGAACAAGGACGTGGACGTAAATAAGGAGCACAAATGCGAACCTTTGTCTGACCCGATAACTGAGGGATTACTAAGTGATTGGATGAGCCTTGGCGTGGAGTGTGTCCGATCAATCTGTTGGTTCTGAAATCCATACGGATGTAAGGATTCTACAGACTTGATCAAACTGTTGGCAATAACACATATAGCCTCTTGCTTCTTCTGATTTTGCGTTAATCTAGTAACCAAAATCCATGGAGATCTTGTCCCATTTCTCTTCACTATTTCTGATGATGGAAAGACATCCTAGTCTGTTGGTGTTCTATTATAGCCTGTTGGTATGTCGGGTACATAGATATGAACGTAGCTGTATCCTGCTTCGTAGAAACTTGATACATAGAAGTTTGCGAAACTCTGAGTCTCCGAGATTAGACATTTGTTAGCGTAAGATTTTCTTGGAACACCTAACGTAGTGTAGGGTTCTCACCTTTACGCATAAGTTGAGTCATGGTAAGATTAACCGTGGGAATCCATATGATTCAGCATGTCACTGTAATCAAACAGAATTAATATTGGAAAATTTCCAGGGTGAAATTTCTCTTGTCGTATAATTTGCAACATAGTGCAAATATGGTCTTCATGCTCTTCTTCATACTTAGAGAAAATCAGGTTGTCCTTGAAGAAAACACTGATGAATTTGTTTATGAGTTCATGGAAACTCGATTACTAATTCCATGATGCTGTTGGAGCATTGATGAGACTAAATCAGAATCATAAATCTAGCATGACCGGGTCGTGCACGAATAGCAGTCATGGACATGTCCTACTCTTTCGCTCGTCACTATTGGCAGCATGATCATGAGTCCGATCTTGGAAAAGTGATTAACACCTTAAGGTCGATTCGACATGTTTCAATACGTGTAGGAGAATAACGGTTATGAATGGTGATTTGTTTACATCGACGGTAGCCGACACATAATCTCATGGTACCGTCCTTCTCCTTGAAGGTTCTTCTGGAATGCATGGGAAGATTTTGGAATACTCGTCTGGTTATGCGTAAAAGGAACTTCTGTGGTCATGTCTTAACTGACAGCTAAAAAAGTTTTCTAGTAGTCATGGCTAACCAAGCACGTGCTTGTAAAGCATAGATAATTTGTACAGATTTTCCTGATGGAAAACCATGCTGAATGTATTCAGGAGCCTGAACATCACTGTACATTATCATGAATCGTAGCATGGTGTGATGTTCGTAGTCCATAATTAGGATTAAATTTAACTCGTATCCATCCGAGGTAATGCGTTCGCAGCTTGAATCTTATCATTAGGCTGAAGGAAAACCTTCATATACTTGGGGAATACGAATGGAATCCTTCATGGTCATGAATATATGAAATATGGTGAAAGAAATAAAAGTGTCATCAACAACGTGACAGTTCTCACTGATGCGCCGGTAATGGTACTGAAATTCTTGTGGCCTGATTAATACATGGCACCACAAAATGTATATACCCTGGGAGGGTACCCTGAATTTCTTAGAAATGTTCCATAATTGGACGTGAGTCATATGTCTTGACTCGCGTCTTGGAAATATAAGAATGACATATGTCTTGACTGGTGTCTTGACATGTGTCTTCAGAAAGTATACGTGAGACATGTGTCTTGACTGATGTCTTGACATGTGTCTCGAGATGTGAAACAATAGAACTACAATATTAGGTTATTATGCCAAAATTGGCGGATCGGTTGGACTACTGATCCTTGTATTTCTAATCACGTCCGTGGCCAGAGCTTCGGTTGCAATTGCTAGGATAGTTGCTGTCATAGTAGTGGTTACTATCATCCTGTCTGTCAGTTCCATGACGGTCATTCTCATGACCGTGATTCATGTAACTATTCAGCTGAGTGGTCGGCTGGTACCCGGTTTGCACTCATATGACTGAAACGACAACTAAATGATGTGTGACATGTAACTAAGAATTTGGGACAATGATTGATGAAAGTCGTCTGATGGTGAAGTATCTTCTCATCCAATTTCTTTGTTCTGACGCCTTTGTCTTCGTCTTATAGGATCTCCAGGTTGTGAACAGCGTCCGCATCTCGTAGCGTCTCCAAACATCAGCAGCATCAACCTTTAGTAACATCTCCAAGTTATGAGTGGCATGGACAATATTGTATAATATCAGCAAGTGAACATACGCCTGAGATGATTTAGAATCAACTATCGAATACTCGTGAAGTATTGCAAGTGAAATACACATGGATTAAGGTACGTGTAATACACATGAAATACGGTACATGGAGCACACATGGAATGTACTTGAAATGATCGGTATGGGGTCGATCATTTGTCATGATTTTAAAGGAACTATAATCGGTTAAACGGTTAGAAAACCATCATGATCACTTGGCAATGCCAGTATATACCTCATTCTGGTTGCATAGAGAAATGTTAAAGTGTGATTACATAAAATTCAAGATGATTTGCCTGAAAGCATGATCAATGAAAACCAAACATGACTATCATGAAAGCAGGATTGACTGGAATCTTTCAATGTCTATCATGAGGGCATGATCGACATGATGAGAACATAATCAACATAAGGAGACTTAAGACATACTTAACATGAATATGAAATCAACATAAAAATCTTGGAATGAAATTAATCATGAAGTAGTATAAACATAATCAGCATGAAAAATGAAGTTAACCATGGTAGCATGAAAACATACTTGACATAAAAACATAATAACTTATGAGGGGACATGAAAAAAATTTATGCCAATAAATCATGAGAAAAATTTTATGCATGAAAAACAGTGCATGAATGCATGATGTAGTTTATAAAAACTTTTATATGTTCGAGGGGACGCCTACGGGTCGGTCCCAAAACAAAAGACATGGCGAGGGGACGCCAATGGGTTGGTCCCAAAGTTAAAAGTTTCGATAAAAGCACATGCGACTAAATAGGGCCAGTCCTGTACCAACCATTACTTAGTCATAATCCCTACACAATGATACATGAAACATAAATAAATGAAACTCATCTATCAAAACTTATCAGAAGAAAAAAAAATAATAAAAATTTATGTGACTAATTATGAACTACTGAGGTTCAGTCCACATAGTCACAATTCAAGAGGAACGTCATGCATGAAACAATAACACATAACTAAATATGAATGACGGTTGTCCATTCATATTAGTAAAACAATATCGATGAAAAACATCAAGGTTAAAACCTCAAGGTGCTGAAAACATCATGATTAAAACAACAATGCACTAAAAACATCAATACGTTGAATAACCAACGTTGGCTTAGGAAGCTCATGGTGACTACCCACTAGTCACAGGTCAAGTTTTAGAGCCTACAGGTCGAAGCCTTGTCTCTGATACCATAATTGTAACACCCCATTTTGATAAATGGAATATCACGCGTGATTATGGCGTGTCATCAAAGCATGCAAGGTAATATGTACTAAAACATACATGACCCTAGGGAAAACCGGAATCAAACATCGGTTCCCAAAACAAAAGCCCAAAACATAAATAAAGTAAATGAACAAAAAGGAAGACTAAACAAGCATAAATATGAAGGCATGAGGAGAAGAAATCTAAGGTAGCTCCCATCCTATGCGTGTCCTCCAAATGCTCCAGTCTAACTTTAGGTACCTGCCGTTTTGGGACATGGAAAGGAAAGTAACGGCTGAGCATAATAATATAAGCATATAAGCATGAAACAGCGGAAGAAACTAAGTTATGAATAACCCGGTTAAGTCTTAGTAAAACTGGTTTTATAGTTTGAAAAGCCTTATGTTTATCTTGTAAAAACTGTTTAACATATTTTACCTTTAGCCAATATAGGTCATGAAAATCAACGTTGCATGAATACTTGGAGGGGTGAGCTCGTCATGCAAATTAGAGGGGCTGCCTCTAATTTAATATACTGGTTTTTGGGTTGGAGGGATTAGCTCATTGTGAAGGATGCAAGGCACACACCACATTCACACCGAGTAATTTGCTGAAAACATGTAACTAGGATGCACCCATACGCCCCACATGATAAATATAATAATATGGCCAAAAGCTGAAAGGACGCCACGAGCAATCACTCCGCCGTGGGGAAGTCATAACACCAGTGCCTCTAGTGTTATGGTTATGGTACCTCCATAACTAGGTGAAACTGGTCATGCATGTATATGGCTTTAGGTATTCTAATTAAACATAAGCAATCAAACATATAAACTTATACTATCGGAAAACAGTTGGCTGCATACGCGGAATCATAATAAGGAAAGAATGTCCATACTGAAAGGACGGGAATCCGTACCTTATGTCTAGTGAACGAAGAAGACGAATGGAAAAGAGATTCCTACTTCGGTATCACTAACACTACATAAATACATACGTGTATAAGTATCTGATTACTAAGTACGTAACTGGTTTTATATCATGTCTTAGCTTGTTTTATATGTTCATGTCATGTTTTACTGTTTTAAGCTTTATACTGTATTTATCTTATATTCTGTCTATTCTGATTAAGTATTTCTTGTATTTCATGTATTATTATACTTGCTGTGTAATTATAAGTAACTTTCTAAAAATAGCAGGTTTCCTAAAATAGAAAGTTTCCAAAAATAGAAAGTTACCAAAAATATAAAGTTTCCAAAAATAGAAATTTTCCAAAAATAGAAATTTTCAAAAAATAGAAAGTTTCCAAAAATAGAAAGTTTCCAAAAATAGAATTACTGCTTAAAATAGATAAGTTTCTAAAAATAGAAAGTTTCCATAAATAGATTAGCTGCCTTAATTAAATAAGTTTCTAAAAAATAGAAAGTTTCCATAAATAGATATAAGCTGGTTAAATAAGCTAATTATATAAGCTTAAGTGTTTTCTGATTATTATTCTAAGTCATGTACTTATAAAGTATAGTTTATTAATTATTACATGTAAATTAAATAAACTATAGGTTAAAAGTATTTAATTGAATATATCATGATTTTTTGAATAAAGGTAAAAATACATAGGTTAAAATATGTATTATTAACTATTAATAATATAACCTAAGTCATGCTAATTATTTAATTATAGTCATGGTTTTAAATAATTAGTTAATTATAAAGTCTAATTAAATATAAATACTTAGGTTAAAATTCATGAACTAGTAATTAAATTTATAACCTAAGTCATGTACATTAAATTAATCATGTCATGTTTTTATTAATTTAATTTAAGTCTAAACATAAAAATCATAAACCTTGAAAAATAATTTATAAACCGGACCCGTGACTAAAAACCATGAACCGAACACGTAACTAACACCATACCCCGACCAAGGTCGGGGTTCCCCCTTGCTTGCTGCTGCCGTGACATCAACACCACCATACCGAGACCATATGGTCTCGGTGGTGTGTAATAATCCAAGCCGAGAACCCTTAAGGGCTCGGTTAGGTGTAGACTACAACACAACACCCCTAAAACCCTTGTTTGATCTACCCCATGATCATTAACATGTTTACTATAATTGTTTTTAACTAGTTTCATTAAAAACATCATGATTTTATGTGATTATCAAAATCAAAACATAAAAAGAAAAGGGTTAAAAGCTATACCGAATACGTGGATCAAATAAGGACGAACACACAACGATCCTTGTAATAATTCCAAGATTAAAATCAAACCGAATAACCCTTGTGGTGTTCTTGAAAGTGGCGGCCAAAGAGGAATAAGAAGGAAGAATTAGGGTTTTTTCTTATTTTCAATATTTTGTAAATAATGAACATGTTTTACCCCTTTTTTCTAGTTAGTTAATTTTGCATGGGCTAAGCCCATGTCTTCTTCCTAATTTCGTGGTATACGGGACCCCAAAGGGGAAACCCGTTGTTTTCCCTGTGTACTAATTCTATACATGTTCTCGTGTCGTGTTTACGTGATTTAATTAATTATCGATCGTGACCTAATATATTTATTCGTGATCGTAATAAATATACATACATACGTCATATTAGCTCGTGATTAATTTACGTTCATGATTTCATGTTCGTATGTTCGTGATTATAATTATTATTGGAATAATTATCGTGAGTTAATACGTAATAAATACTTATCGTGTTATAGCACGTACGTAATACTTGAAATTCTTATACGTGAAACGTAAACATGCTATAAAAGGAAAGTTCTAATCATGTACGTACGATCTTAAGGGTACTATTCATGGTAAAAGCATGCGGGTATTACACAGGAGGAGGATTATAAGTCTTCGATATTCGATATTTGCTCTTGTCGGCATGCCCTCTCCAAGATAGCTGGGAGGCGATCTAGAATTCCAGCCAAATTAGTGTGTAGTTCCGCACTTATTCCAAAAGAAGGTTGATGAACGATGGAGTAATGTGGGGGCTTAAAAATTTTAAAACCGGAATTATAGCACGGAGTTGGTTCATAATAATTAATCGGTTGACAATAAGAGGTAACGTGAGGGCCCCCATAATTGTTGCAACACGGGTATTAAGAAAAACTCGGTACATTTTGTGGATAGCTATTACCATTGTCATAATTGTAACCCGGTTCTTGCCCTTCATGAGACGGGTATCGAATCGGACACGAAACATGCCAATGAGAATTGCTTCTACAATATATGCAAGAGGTGGAAGTAAGTGCATTAGAAGCAAAGGATGAGTTAATCGAATTGCACGAGGGACAAAATCCAAATTGTGTATTGTCGATATCATTTCCGCACCGCTCACATGTACACCATTTACAAGTTTGATAACCATACAATGGTCTCCCACACCCTACGTAATAGACATAAAATCCATGAAGAATTAAAAATAAGAAGGGTTGAGAAAAAGAATTAAACACAATAGAGGATTGAGAGGAATATTTTTGGTGCAAAACATTGAAAAAGAAATGCTTTTTATGAGTTTTTTTTTAAATGTTTTTGGATTTTTGAATTTTTTTATTTTTAGAATTTTTGAAAATTTTTGACACGAAAAATAACGTTCAAAAGTGAACGGATCCCAAAATCCAACGCATCTCTCACAAAAAACCGTTAATCTTCACGAAAAGACCCGGCAGCGGTGCCATTTTAATACAAAGATTTTACTAGGTTAAAAGTTCGTTGTTCTCGGTCTAGTCGAATTGATCTCCGGTTGATTGTGTGACTCAGTCGTCTTTGGTGGATAAAAGAAAGAGTTGTCGTTGAGTAAAATAAAAATGCAAACTTTAAAGTAAATGACGAAATATTAAAACATGACAAAAAGTAAATTTGAAAACTTTAATTTAAACTAAGACAAAACAATTTTAAAAACAACACTAAGTAAAAATGGCAGGAAAAGATTAATTTGAAAACTTAAAATAAAAACAGGAAATAAAACCAAAACTTGTGAATGGATCGCACTCAGTGATCGCACTCAGTGATCGCACTTAGTGATCGCACTTAGTGATCGTACTTAGTGATCGCACT
Organism: Glebionis coronaria; assembly: GCA_025667525.1. Classification (NCBI taxonomy): domain Eukaryota; kingdom Viridiplantae; phylum Streptophyta; class Magnoliopsida; order Asterales; family Asteraceae; genus Glebionis; species Glebionis coronaria. Next base: position 366,180,978 of record CM046878.1, read on the forward strand.
CAGTGATCGCACTAAGTGATCGCACTCAGTTATCACACTCAGTGATCGTAGTCACTGATCACAAGTAGAAGCCCTTAGGTTTATGTGATCACGAACTAGATCGTAACAAGTAAACCCTAAGAATATTACAACGGTACACAAAAAAGCAAATAAGCAATAACCGAATAAGCACTTTAACAATAAGCAATTACCAAAAAACTTAATTAAAACAATAGTAAGAAGAACCAAATAAGCACAAATTTAAAAACTTTTAAAACACTAAATAAACAAGATTTATAAAATAACTTTAAAAAGATTAAACTTTTGAAAACACTAAAAAGAAAATAAGCTAAACACGAAATAAGCTAAAAACACAATAAGGAAAGAACGTAAATTGCATGAAAATGATAAAAACAATGGAAAAATAAGAACTTTTATCAAATAAACATCAAGATTAAACAATACTTCAATATTAATCAAACAAAACAAGATATTTAAAAGCAAGAAAGGAAGAATGAGATAATTATGAAAAGCTTTGAATTTTAAAGATAAAGATTAAAGACAAGATTAAAACTTACATGAAATTAAAGACAATAATTTAAATGAAAATATGAAAGTGAATGAAAAATAAATGTGGAGAACTAATTTGTCAAATTAGCTAACACCTCACAAATGAGGTTAAGTTCTGTATTTATAGGAGGAGGGGAGGAGGAAGTTGCTTCCTTCTTTCTTTCTTTTCTCTTCTCGTCTTTCGTCTTTGACAATAAACTCGTCATTCTCGACTTTGTCTCGGGATTTGTCGATAAACAAAATGAACTCGTCTTCTAATTTCTTCATTAATTAGACTTGGTCCTTCGACTTCGTTAAACTTCCGTCTATAGACTTTTTCTTCGATAAATCTTCAGATAAGGCCTTGGACTTCCGTTCTTTTTGCACTCTTGATCTTTTGACTTCGTCTTTTGTCTTTTTCTTCGATAAAAGCCCGTGAAAGCTCGTGTTTTCTTCCCTTTTCACATTTTGTTCCTAAAACACAATAAAAACACAAAACACGCATAATTCCGACATTTACGACACTAAATAGACGTTTTGGCTTGGTTATTATTATAATTAAGTGGTAAAAGGATAAGTGCTTTCACACTTATTAACATGCATGCCATGTCATCTAGTTATGGAGGTACCATAACCATAACACTGGAGGCACCAGTGTTATGACTTCCTCACGGCGGAGTAATTGCTCGTGGAATTCCTTTACAGTTTTGGCCATTTATTTATATTATCATGTGGGGCGTATGGGTGCATCCTAGTTACATGTTTTACAAGATTTTCATGGTGAATGTGGTGTCTGCCTTGCATCCTTCACAAGGAGTTGATCCCTCCTACCCAGACTAATTTAATTAGAGGCATCCTCTCTAATTGCATGATGATGTCACTCCTCTATGTATTCATGCATGGTGAACCTCATGACCTATATGGGGTATTAGCTAATTAAAATACAGTTTTCTTATAAAACGATAAGTCTTTTCAAACTATAAAACCAGTTTATGAACATGATCCAGGTTATCTACGACTTATACATTTCCGCTGCTATTAGTATTGTTATGCTTATGTCATTTCATACTATGCTTGTGTATCCGTTCACTGGCCGTTTTGCTCAGTCGTTTTCCTTTTCATGTTCCCAAATGGAAGGTACTCAGGGACGTACGTAGGACTTTGAGAGTATGTCCATACGGATGGAAGCTATCTAGCCTTCATTACTTTATGTATTTCCATACATTACATTCCTTCATGTCTTTTGGACATTGTTTAGTCCTTTCCTTTCAGTACTTATATTCATGTGTGTAAGCTTATGTTGGACTACTGATGTTTGATTCCGGTATTTCCTTTTATGGTCATTTAATGTTTTAGACATTTGCCTTACATGCTTTGATGTCACGCCATAATTATCTTGTGATATTCCATTTATCAAAATGGGGTGTTTTAATGATATAAACACTAATCACCCAAAATAGAAAGTCATTAAGATTAGTAACCTGAAAACCCTTACATCAAGAAATCGATAGAGAATCATTACCTAATCTTTTAGGACAAGTCGACAAGAACTTGTAGCATTACATTAAGTTTATAAGAATATATTAAGACGATGTACAAGTACCCTAAAGCACAAGGTACAACATTTTAATGCATGGCTTGTAAATTAGGTCAAAATAGGTATTTTCACCCTTTAGACATGTTTACTTAGGATAAGTTATAAAAAAAGTAGGGACTTCATGAACACATTAAGGACAATGTACGAAGTATAAAATGAGTTTAAATCAATAGCTAAACCAAGTATAATGAGTTTTACAAGGATTAAGCCCTAGATCATTATAAACCCTATCCCGCCTAGGTTTTCTTCCCAATTTCATAATACGTAAATACGTACAGAGTTATCGTCTAATACAATCAAAAAATATCAATGCATATAATAATGAATGCGCACTTAAATAATATAGTTATGCATGCTCTCTATGTTATTGTACGAGTGTCCAAACTGTTACTTTTTTCCCAAATTTCATGAATTATTAAACACATTCGTGTGCGCTAATGGGGTAAATAGATCTATTGGGTTTAACGAATCATGTTTGTGTTACCGATGCGTGGGGTAATCGAGCATACTTTATTAGAACTAATGGGTAACCTAGGACATGTAGGTTACTTGTCATGAGTTCATGTCATGACTGTCACATCGGTGAATTCCGTTAGTTTTGATTTCATGAGCTTAATAAGAATTGACTGTTTTATGTGAACGAATAGTAACGTAGCTCAAAGTGGTAAACATGTATTAGAAACTGTTATTATAAACCTATGAATTCACTAAACCTTTATGTTGACTTGTAAGCATATATTTTAAGAAATTGTGACTGATAGCATGGATCAGCATAAGGATGGCATGAAGAGGCTCAAGCTTAAAATTATTGATATAGACTTTGGGAACCTCATATTATAAAACTATGATTTTTCAATGAAATTTAAAGAAATTTGATTTCATCACTCTTTTGAGTTATTTTCTATTATTATGACTTGTGTTCTATGAAGTAATACCCTAGATCAATGTTCTACTGCGTAAAGGTAAAATGTGGTTGTTACAATCTAGCCTTGTGTCGGAAAATGGTGAAGTAGGCGACGTGTATATTAGTCCTAGCTAAGATTAGGTCTCGACATTTAGCTTAGTGTCGAAAAATAATGTACGCGACGTTGTAAGGTTTTCTCCGCTAAGAAGGGAGCTTGTGGATATAGTGGAAATCTCGAGTAAGGTGTACTCGAGGAGTGGAGTAGGAACGATGATAGAGCGTCGTTGCTGAACCACTATAAATCTTGGTGTCTTCCTATTAGGTTGCTTCTTTCTTTACTATTTACTTATTTCATTATTACATCACATACAACAACTATTTGTCATTGTTAATGCATTAGAAATGAACCTACTCATTATGGAACTAACTTTCAAGTAAAAGGTAGCTTTGAGACAAACCTAATTGAAAGGAATTTTAATTAGGACATAAACCGAAGAGCAACTATTCAACCCCCCCCCCCCCCCCCCCTTCTAGTTTCTACAAAGTTGTTAATAAATAAAAGATGTGTTTCTCATCAAATCCTGTCATTTCATATTTATTTCTGAGAAGTAAGAGATCCCTTGTAACACCCCACTTTGATAAGTGGACCGTTACATAATAATTATGGTGTGTCATCAATGCATGCAAGGTAATGTCCTAAAACATAAATGACCATAAAGGGAAAACCAGAATCAAACCTCGGTTCCCATACATAAGCCCAAAACATAAATAAAGTGAATGGAATAGGAAGGACAAAACAAGTGTCCAAGCAAGCATAAGTATATGAGGTAAAAGGAGAATAAGTCTAGGGCAGCTTCCATCCTATGCACGTCATCCAAATGCTCCAGGCTGTCCTTGGGTACCTGCCGTTTGGGTCATAGAAAAAAGTATACGGCTGAGCAATACGCTTAGTGAACGGATATATGAGAATGATATGTATGTCATAAACATAAGCAAAGTATGAAATGAAGTAAAGTGCAGCGGAATAATGTAAGTCCTGGAAAACCTGGTGTATGTTTTATAAAGTGGTTTATATTCTGGAAAGACTTATGTTTATTTTTATAATAAAAAATTGTATTTGAAATATGCCCAAGATTCCATATAGATCATGAGGTATCACCATGCATGAATACATAGAGGGGTGACCTCATCATCCAATTAGAGGGGTTGCCTCTAATTATAATAGTCTGGGTTGGAGGGATCAGCTCCATGTAACGGATGCAAAGCACACACTACAGTTACCATAAAATCTTGATAAACTTGTCCTAGGATGCACCCATTCGCCCCACATGATAATAATAAAATAAGCCAAATAACTGGAAGGGACGTTGCGAGCAATCACTCTTACCGCAGAAGAGTCATAACACCGGTGCCTCTAGTGTTATGGTTATGGTACCCCCATAACTAGGTGGAATTGGCATGCATGTATATAGCTCAGGCAAAATCTAAAATAAAACATAGCATATACTGAAAGTGTTTAAGACAAGTAAACTACTGGGGAAAATAGATGGCTGCAAACAGGGAATCCTAATGTAGGAAGAAAGTGTCCTTACTAAAGGACGGATATCCGTACCTTATGTCTAGTAATGAGGATGAAACAAAAGTGGAAGATCACCCCGACTTCCCGATAGCTACATTATGAAAAGGGACGTGTATGAGTTGACTAATTAACTTATGCTTAACTGATTATTAGTTTACTTGATGTGTTCTTAACTTGTTTTACTTGTTCTTGTCTTGTTTTACCTGTTTTAGACTTATTATACTGTTTCATGTCTTAATCATGTGTTTCTTAGCATTCTTGATTAGTGTATTCCATGTTTATGTGTTATAGTACTTGTAGTAACCTAATGAGTAACTTTCTAAAAATAGCAGGTTTCTATATATAGTAACTTTCTAAAAGTAGCAAGTTTCCATATATAGTAACTTCCCAGAAATAGAAAGTTTCCTTAAATAGTAAGTTTCCAAAATAGGAAGTTTCTATAAATAGTAAGTTTCCAAAAATAGAAAGTTTCCATATTTAGCATGTTTCAATAAATAGTAATAAGCTTATTAAATAAGTAAATGATATAAGCTATAGTTTTAATAAGCAAATTATATATAAGTCATGATTATATAGTAAAGTTTATTAAATAAATACTTAGGCTAATATAATAATTATTAATTAATAACATAATGCATGGTTTTATTATAGATTATTAATTAATAAAATGACATGATTTTGTTTAATAAAACTTTACCATATCTTGTAATAATATAATTAAATTAAAGTACGGTTTTTAATTTAATTAAGTCCATATAACATACCTAGGTTAGTTTCATGGTTAATTATTTTAATTAATTATAACCTAAGTTCCATGGTTAATTAAAATATAACTTGTATTTACATTAATTAAATTAAATAATGTAACTTAGCATAATATTTGTGTGTACCCGAGCCTACCGAGACTCCTATGTCTCGGTCGCACTAAACAAACAACAGAAATAAGAAAAACAACCTAATCCTAGTTCTGTCCAACATATACATACAGTTCTGTCCAAGAAACTACCCTAGTTCTACCCAACATATATAAACTAGTTCTGTCCAATATACATACTTAGTTTCGTCCAACACATATTACCCAGTGTCGTCCGATATACCGCCCAGACCTGCTGCCCCTGTTCGAGTAACCCCTGTTTAACATAACTTACCCCCTGACTGTCCCCTGTTCCTGCTACTGCCTAGTTACTACCCACCGAGAGTCTATGGACTCTCGGTTGCCACTGCCTACAACCAAACGCACCTACTGGGGTGTTCGGGCATGTGGCTGACACACCAAATCACATGCCGACCCCTAGAGGGTTGCGGCTGTGTGACCCGAAACACCACCGAGACCATGATTGGTCTCGGTTTGCGTGAACCCGACATAAAAACAAACCCGAAACCCTTTAATTTTGTCGTTATAATTCTTGTTTTACATGTTTTTATTTTCTTCTTAATGGATCTTGTATAATGAACATAAAAAGAATAAAGATTTGAAGATACCGAATGGTGAATGATTAATGACTTAGAACCACGAACACTATACTAGAATTATTTAAAAGATCTAACCAAAAATCTTGTGTTCTTGGTGTGTGTGTCACTGCCATGGAGAGAGAGGAAAGAGACCGTGTTTTTATTTTTAGGGTTTTATCTATAAAAGTGGATTATGATGTTTCCTGGTTGTTTTTGTAGAAAGTAGAAGGGGGGTTGAATAGTTTCTCATCGGTTTATCTCCTAATTAAAATTCCTTTCAATTAGGTGAGTGCGCAAAACTATCTTTTACTTGAAAGCTAGTTGCATAATGATTAGGTTCAATTCTAATGCATTAACAATGTGTAGTAAGTATAATGATAATGAATGTAAGTAATGAGTAAGGAAAGAAACAACCTAGTAGGAAGACACCAAGATTTATAGTGGTTCGGCAACAAGGCTCTATCCTCATTCCTACTCCACTCCTCGAGTACACCTTACTCGAGATTTCCACTATATCCACAAGCTCCCTTCTTGGCGGAGAAAACATTACAACGTTGCTTACATTATTTTCCGACACTAAGCTAAATGTCGAGACCTAATCTTAGCTAGGACCAATCTACACAACGTCGCCTACTTCACCATTTTACGACACAAGGCTAGATGTCGAGTTCTAATCCAAAGCTAGAACCAATCTTCACAACTTTGCCTATTTCACCATTTTCCGACACAAGGCTAGATGTCGAGTTCTAATCCAAAGCTAGAACCAATCTTCACGACTCTTCACTTTGAAGCTAAGTGGGAACTTCACACAACACAACTACATATCACTTTATAGTTTAGTGAGAACTCACAAGACACAACCACATCACTTTATAGTTTAGTGAGAACTCACAACCACGTCACTTTATAGTTTAGTGAGAACTAACACAACTAATTACAACTCAACTAAACATATCCAAGTACACACATGTAGCTTGGATATACACAACTCACATCCAAGCACACACATGTGCAATGGATTTACACAACTCTAATCCAAGTATTCACATATAGCTTGGATGAACACAACTAGTCCAAGTATTCACAAATACATTGGATCTACACAAGACACAAATAAACAAATGATGAACATGACTATATCTTTAGGAGAAGGTGATCTTCATCAATGCTTCATCTTTAATCACATCACAAGTGTGTGAGTGATCTTCTCTTTGGACAAGGTAAAGAAGGAGATCAAGAGGATAATCATGAGTAAACATACTTAACACATTAAGTGATCATTTACAAATGACTAAGGTTAGATAGGAGAAAGAAGGCTAAAAGAGATGTCCAAAAAGGGTTGATGAGAATGCATATTTGATCCACTATTTATAGAAGACAAATGCCAACGGCTATCTAGGGGCGGTTCCTTATCTACCCAGGCGGTTCCTTATCGATAGGGAACCGCGTAGGCACTTAAGGAACCACGGGTACTAGACTCCGCTCCTTTTTTGTCTTTTAGTGAATTTGAAATATCTAAGGCTGTTTAAACCTTCAAAGGATATTCTTATGGCATTTGGAATATGCCTTATTTAAATTTACACTTTCATTTTAATAAAACATTTTCTTAAAAATAAAGTTTATTAAAAATATTTTGTTACATTTGATAAAAGTGAGTTTTAAGGCTAATCACTTTTATTATCACTAAGCATGATTAAGATATGTTAGTGTAATGATTATTACCTTGATGATAGTGTTTGTTAGATAATTCGTTTTATGATTGTGTTTGACAATAAATGTCTTTGTAATTTGTCGTTATCAAAACTAAGAAAGATTAATTAATACTAACAATGTTTTTAGGCATTGCTTTGCATTAACAATTTTTATCTAACTTGTATTGGATAGTTAATGGGCCGGGCCATGGGCCCCTTCCTTTCTCTCTGGACGCCACATGGACACACATACATGTTTTCGTTATATTTTTCGTTTTATTCCATATACGTTTTAAGTATTATACGTAAATACTTATCGTTTATTTAAAATTAATAATCACATATGTAATCATTGTAGTAATTTATTAATATACGTAACATTCGTATTAAATCTTCATGATTCGTGTCGTATATTAATTAATTGTAAATTTTTAATTTGCTCGTGTTTTCATGCATTTAATGTTCTAAGGTATTTTTAAAGTGGGTTTTACATGCCTATTTATTGGTTGTCTCACAAATTACTATGAATGAAATTGCGTTAATTCTGGGAAAAGCATATACTTGATAAAGTATATATTTCTGGAATTTCTGTTATCTTCTATGATAATACGAATTATCAGTTGAATATAACCCCACAAGTTTGAAGAAAGAGTAAGGAAACTTCCCAAGTTTTCTAGAAATATTCTATTCTCAGCTTTTTTCTGTCAAAAGGATTTTGTTATAGAATATATGATATGTAAAAGAGAAGCTTGTTTTACAAGACGAGTTTTTACATTTTATGTTATATTCCTCCATCCATATCATGGATAAATTATGTTACGATTATGTATGAGTCATATCTTTATAAATCCATTGTAAACCTTGAAATTCTATTTCACAGTTAGATTTATTATTTTCGGATATGAATGATAATCAACATTGTAAGTTTCTTATATAAACCTAAAAGATATACCTTGTGTTCGAAAAGCATTATATGTATCCATATACATATGTGACAAATGTTTTCTGATATAAGTATACCTTGGACTCTGAATTATTTATATTCTTTGCCTTCACTCTAAACCCTAAAAATATTTAACGAAGAATTGACAATGATGTGTGATTGTGGTATGATTACAACCGTTTAGGAAAACGAGGTAAAAGCAATAAGTATTAAGTGTTCGTTTAGGAAAAAGAAAGCTCTTTTGACCCTTAAAGGTGTGGGATCGTTCTCAAGGAGGCTTGGTGTGTGTGTTAAGAAATGATTAAATGTTTGTGATTATGATTATGAAGAAAGAAAAGAAAAATGAAGACGGATACGTGAAAGTTACACTAAGAGGTAAAACACGCTAAATCGTAAAAATCGACAAAAATTAGAAGTCCACTAAAAATTAACAAAAATTTAACTTAAGCTAAAAAATATGAATAAAACGAAAATGCCAACAAAAATTTGCAAAAACTTTTTATTTATTTTATATTAATTGTTAAAGTTAAATAAAAATCCTAAAAAATAAAATAACTAAGAAAAGGACAAAATTCAAACTTTTTATTATGTAAACCTAAAATATATTATATAAAAGCTAGAAAATATTTTTTGGAAATTTTAAAATACTTTTACTATTTTTTTACTTTTCTCAAATTTAAAACTAAAATAATCCTAGAAAATGAAATAATAAAAAGAAAATTATGAAATTTAAATTCTACAAAATCAAATTTATTTTTCCTAACTCCTAAATGATAAAATAAAATTTTCAGAAAAAGAAATATATTTTTTTGACTTTTAAATATTTTTTTATGAATTAAATAAAATGAAAAGCTATTTAAATGTTTAAAAATATTAAACTAATTTTGAAAAATCTCAAAAATTTATAGATAGTATTTAAAGGTATCTATATCCTAGGAAAATAAGCAGGACTAACCAACTTATCCGATGAGCTCGAAAAGTTGTGAATAAGCTACAACTATTATATAAATAAAAAAACTAAAAAGAAAATGAAAAAAAGTATAAAAGAAAAGTAAAAGGAATTGATAACCAAAAAGTTGAAGAGAACAGATGGTTTGGGTTATGTTGATGCGTCACTTATGGTCCAGGAGGTCTGGGGTTCGAGACCCACGATAGACACTTTTTGACAATTTACTTTTATTATCAGATATAAGCTAAATACAAGAGATAAACAAAACGTAGAAAAGAAATGTTGTAAGGAGAGTTAAACAAATTAATGTGTAGATCAGTTGGTATAACAGAAGGGATGTTAAGTCTGCTTGTATGCGTTGTCAGGGGTTCAAAACCCCCCTGCCTACAATTTTTTTGTGATGTTTTTGTTATGCTACTTGACAGCTTTTTGGACGAACAATAAGCTGGTGCAATAAGCAGTTGGCTTATGCACCAGTGTAAAGACAGATTATAAACTCCAAGTCGACACAGAATTCATCAATCGAGTAGAACATCGAAGATCATGACAAATGCTCAAAGTGAATAGTAAGCTACAACTAAGTCTACCTAACTGCACTATAGTGAAATAATAGCTTATTTTTAAGCTACCCTATGAGCACTAATCTCAAATATTATTCAAAACAGATGACAAACTACCTATGATATTAGTGACTACTGAATTTCAATGTTTAAAACAATCTAAAACTCAAGATGGGTTGCTGGTGTGTTATGTCCCAAACTTGGCGACTTTGCACCAAGTAATGAACTCAAGTCCTCAGCTTAGTATCACTAATCCTCAAACAAAAGTGATATACATCCAAGTAACTAGAATCAAGTAGAAAACAAGTGAACACAACCAACAATTACAACTAAACAAGTAAATAACAACCTACTGATCTAACTTGAGCAGAAAGCATCAAAGGCCATTTTTTTGTATTTTTTTAGTTTTTAAGAAAAGTAAAGCTTGATTAAGACTAAATCTAACCTCAACAATGAAAAGGAATAAAAAAATAAGCTTAAATCCAAGGCTGTGACAAATAAATCAACAGATGCAAATACTAGGTTAGCAATCATAGTGAGAAGACTACAACTATAATAGGCTAAATAAAATAAAGGCAAGTACGATAAACAATTCAATAGGCAAACAAGCAATAATTAGCTGGAAAAGCTGAACAATAATATCAGTCACTCACAGCAAACAAGCAGACCCAAAAAAAACTTATGCACGAAATCAGAAAGTGGTACATGCCGTTTTGTTGTTGTTCTTAAATAAGTGGACTTAAAGCTTCAACAATTAGATGCATAAACTGACAAGGTAAAAACTAAGTTGACAGAACTTTTAGACCACCTTATTACCTAATATCAAGCGAGACTCAATGTAAAACCCGCATGCTTTAACCATTAATAGTACCCTTACGATAGTACGTACATGATTAGAACTTTCCTTTTATAGCACGTTTACGTTCCACGAACAAGAATTACAAGTATTACGTACGTGTTATAACACGGTAAGTATTTATTATGTATTAACACACGATAATTATTCCAATAGTAGTTATATCACGAACATACGAACATGAAATCATGAACATAATTAATCACGAGCTAATATTATGTATGTATGTATATTTATTACGAACACGAATAAATATATTAATTCATGATCGATAGAAAATTAAATTACGTAAATTAAGAACACGAGAACACACTTATATTTTAGACACGATAAAGGTTCGGGTTACCCTTATGTGGGCCCCTACCCGCGGCTACACCAAGATAAAAGGGCCAAGCCCATAATTTTTACCAAACATGAAAATTAAGGAAAAGGTATTTTCATTTTAACAAGATTTAGAAAATAACTAAAAACCCTAAAAATCCCTTTTCTTCTTCCTCTCTTGGCCGCCGGGTTTAGCATCACCACAAGGGTGATTTGGGTTGATTTTGGTCTTAGATTTATTGCAAGGATCGTGGTGTGTTCATCCTCATTCGATTCACGTGATTGGTATAACCTTTAACCTTTTTCTTTTATGTTTTGATTTATTTAATCACATAAAATCATGCATTTTTTTTATAAACTAATTAAAAACAAGATATAAACATGGTAATAATCATGGGGTTTAAATAAATTAAGGGTTTAGGGGTGTTTTGTTTGTGGCCGACGCCAAACCGAACCCCAAAGGGGGTCTCGGCTTGGTTTATTTCGCACCATCGAGACCATAAGGTCTCGGTTTGGTGGTGATGGTGTCACGGCAGCAACAAGGCAAAAGGAAACCCCGATTTAGGTCAGGGTATGGTGGTGTTTCGGTTTCGGTTCATTGGTTTTAATCACGGGTTCGGTTCACACATGTTAGATTTAAAACACGGTTTAGTTCATGAGTTATTTTTCAAGGTTTATCATTTTTACAAGTAATATTATTTTTACAAGATTTAAATTAAATTAATTAAAGCATGAAAATGATTAATTTAATTTACATGACTTAGGTTGTTAATTTAATTATTAATTCATGAATTTTAACCTAAGTATTTATCATTTAATTAGACTATATAATTAATTAATTATTAAAACCATGACTATAATTAATTAATTTACATGACTGAGGTTACATTATTAATAAATAATAATACATGTTTTAACCTAAGTATTTTTACCTTTAATTAAAATCATGTTAAATTTAATTAAATACTTTAACCTATAGTTTATTTAATTTACATGAAATAATTAATAAACTATACTATATAATCATATGACTTAGAATAATAATCAGTAAACACTTAAGCTTATTTAATTATCTTAATTATCCAGCTTATATCTAATTATGGAAACTTTCTATTTTTAGAAACTTATTTAATTAAGGTAGGTAATCTATTTATGGAAACTTTCTATTTTTAGAAACTTATCTATTTTAAGTAGTAATTCTTTTTTTGAAAACTTTCTATTTTTGGAAACTTTCTATTTTTGGTAACTTTCTATTTTTAGAAACTTTCTATTTTAGGAAACCTGCTATTTTTAGAACGTTACTTATTATTACACAACAAGTATAATAATACATGAAATACAAGTAATACTTAATCAGAATAGACAAAATATATGATAAACACAGTATAAAGCTTAAATCAATAAAACATGACATGAACATATAAAATAAGCTAAGACATGATATAAAACCAGTTACGTACTCAGTAATCAGATACTTATACACGTATGTATTTATGTAGAATTAGTGATACCGAAGTAGGACTCTCTTCCGTTCGTCTTCTTCGTTCACTGGACATAAGGTACGGATTCTCCGTCCTTTCAGTATGGACATTCTATCCTTATTAGGATTTCCCGTATGCAGCCAAATGTTTTCCCCAATATATGTTTTGATGGCATATGTTTAATTAGAATACCTAAAGCCATATACATGCATGACCAGTTTCACCTAGTTATGGAGATACCATAACCATAGCACTGGAGGCACTAGTGTTATGACTTCACCACGGCGGAGTGATAGCTCGTGGCGTCCCTTTCAGCTTTTGGCCATTTATTATATTATTAGGTGGGGCTTATGGGTGCATCCTAGTTACATGTTTTCAGCAGATTACTCAGTGTGAATGTGGTGTGTGCCTTGCATCCTTCACAAGGAGCTGATCCCTCCTACCCAAAACCAGTATATTAAATTAGGGGCAGCCCCTCTAATTTGCATGACGAGGTCACCCCTCCAAGTATTCATGCACGTTGATATTTCATGACCTATATTGGCTAATGGTAAAATATGTTAAATAGTTTTTACAAGATAAACATAAGGCTTTTCAAAGTATAAAACCAGTTTCACTAAGATATAACCAGGTTATCCAGGACTTAGTTTCTTCTGTTGTTTCATGCTTATATGCTTATATTATTCATGCTCTATTTGTATATCCGTGCACTGAGCGTATTGCTCAGCGGTTTTCCTTTTCATGTTCCCAAAACGGCAGGTACTCAGGGACGCTCGTAGACTTTAAGCGTACGTACATATGGACTGGAAGCTTTCTAGCCTTCTTTACTTTATGCATTTATCTATACTTTGATACTCATTTCTATGGACATTGTTTAGTCCTTTCATTTACAGTACTTATGTTTGTGTGTGATGAGTTCTACTTTTGGACTACCGATGTTTGATTCCAGTATTTCCTTTATGGTCATGTAATGTTTAGACATTTATCCTTGTATGCTTTGATGACACGCCATAATCACGCGTGAATTCCATTTATCAAAATGGGGTGTTATAATTATGGTATCAGAGCCAAGGCTTCGACCTGTAGGCTCTCAAAACATGACCTGTGATTAGTGGGTAGTCACTATGGTCTTCCTAGAACTGACAGTCTGTTTTCATGCATTCATCATTTTCATGCATACATATATATGTCATTGTCGCAGGTTTATGACTAAGTAATAGTTCGTACAGGACTGGCCTTATTTAGTCACATGTGTTTTATCAAAACTTTTAAATTTGGGATCGACCCATAGGCGTCCCCTCGCCGTGTCTTTTATTTTGGGTGAAGTGACCATAGGCTTTCACTCTCGCGCATACAAAAGTTTTCATAAAACTGCATCATGCATTCATGTACAAATTTTCCTACATAAAATTTTTCTCATGATTTATTGGTATAATTTTTTTTCATGTATATAGTTTATGTTTTGATCAGTTTAATCATGTATTTTATGTTATATTGTCAGATGGTTCTCACACGCGAGCAGGAACAACTCAATGCAGCAATCCAAGCTGCAATGCAAGCTTTACTTCCTCAGCTGAGGAACGAAATCAGGGCTGAGGTTCAGGCTGCCAACAATCAACAGCATCACCCAGTACCTCCTCCTCCTCCTCCTCTAGTGACATTGGCCACATGGCTGGAGAGATTCAACAAGCTCCGTCCTCAAGCTTTAGAGAGAATAGATAGCCCCAGTAAAGCTGAAATCTGGTTGGCTTACATTTTGAAGATATTCGATGCTATGGGATGTGACCCCGTTTTCAAGTCGAGGTTGGCATGCTACCGGTTCGAAGGTGATGTGTTAAATTGGTGGTTGGCACTGAAGCAGTCTGAGGGAGGTGATAATTGGGTGGCTGGTTTGACATGGGCTCAGTTTAGAGATAGGGTGATAGAGCAGTTCTTTCCCAAGGCTGAGCAAGATAAGCTGAAGAGGGAGTACCGTGGGATCCGACAGAGAGTTGGGGAGAATATCAACGAGTTCATGCAGCGCTTTCTTCGCTTAGCTGGTTTCCTTGGTGCAGCAGCAGGTACTCCTGAAGAGCAGGCACACCACTTCAGGTGGGCTCTTCGCACATCGGTCGCAAACAACTTGGTGTGTGCTACGTTCAACACGGTAGCACAAGTAGCCGATGCAGCACATAAGCTGGAGATGCTACAGGAGAGAGATGAGTTCGGGGAAGCAGAGAGACCCGATAAGAGGTAAACATTCGTATTCAAGCGGTGACCAATCCGTATTCTTCCAGTATATGTCAATATTTCATCTCTTTAAATTGTATCTTCCAGACAGAAGACTGGGGACCGGTCTCAACCGGCTACTCAGCAGCAGCCTAATCAGCCCAAGGGAAACGGTCAGACTCTCGACCGTTCTGCTACGGATAGGCGTGGGGGTAATGATAATTACCGTAACAACGCTGGACACTCAAACACCAGCAGGTCCTTATACTTACGTATTTTCTTATGATTACATGTTATGATTCTTAATTCTGACACATTAGCAAATCTTCTACCAGGAACCATGGTAATGGTAGGGACCAGAACCAGAGAGATTGGCAGCCTAACCGTCCAGCTATCACTGGAATTCAATCTTACGATTATCTGCATTGTCCTTTGTACCCTATTATCATGTCTCATGTATAATGTTTTATCAGGTTCTCATCCAGTTAGGACACCTGCTGGAGGATATACTCATCCTCTTTACTCTACTTGCCACCATAGGCACCCAGGGCCATGTCGTCGCGACAGTAACACATGCTTCAAGTGTGGTCTTCCTGGCCATCGCATGAAGGACTGCCGCAAGGGCGAGATGGAGGGCACATCGGGACATGTTGATACCAAGCCGCCTCCTACTACTGGGCGCGTTTACACAACATCTCGTGAACAGGCCAACAAGTCTACAGGTACCATCACTGGAATCTTGTATATGTATGGTCAAGCTACATGTGTTCTGTTTGATACGGGTGCTACTCACTCCGTCATTTCTACTGCTTATGCCAAGAATGCTAGGATATTCCCCATACCACTAGAGAATAGACTCAGTATTTCCACGCCTTTGAGAGATTCTGTACTTATAACCCATGTGTACAAGAGCCTTCCCCTAGAGTTTGATGACAAGGTTCGTCCTGTTGACGCACTTCCGCTGGACATGAATGATTTTGACATGATTTTGGGCATGGACTGGCTATCCAACCATCATGCTACCATAGACTGCCATTCATATCGAGTGATCTTCGGTAATGTAAATGCACCAGAGTACATTCATAATGGGTTCGTACCCTGCAGGTCTGTACAAATCATATCAACCGTGCAAGCACGTGCACTACTTTCACATGGGTGCGAGGGTTATCTAGCTACTGTTCATGACATGGATGCTGAATCCCCCTCAATTCAGGATCGGCCGATAGTGTTAGAATTTACAGATGTATTTCCAGAAGAACTTCCGGGCATACCACCTGCACGTGAAGTAGAATTTAATATCGAGCTCATTCCAGGAGCTGAGCCGATTTCCAAGGCTCCTTATCGCATGGCTCCCATAGAGTTAAAGGAGCTGAAGGATCAACTGCAAGAACTTCTGGAACGAGGTTTCATTCGACCGAGCGCATTTCCATGGGGCGCACCGATCTTAATTGTTAAGAAGAAGGACGACAGTATGCGTCTTTGCATAGACTGTCGCGATCTCAACAAGATTACCATCAGGAATAGTTATCCACTGCCACGTATAGACGATATGTTTGACCAACTCCAAGGGGCCAAAATTTTTTCCAAGATTGATCTTAGGTCAGGCTATCATCAGCTACGGGTTAAGGAGCAGGACATCGCCAAGACTGCTTTCCGTACACGCTATGGCCACTACGAATTTGTAGTCATGCCATTCGGCCTGACCAATGCTCCAGCAGTGTTCATGGATTTGATGAACAGAATCTTCCATGAATTTCTAAAAAAGTTCGTCATTGTTTTCATCGATGACATCCTGATTTTCTCTAAGTCCAAGGAGGAACACGAAGACCATCTTCGTATAGTACTACAGATTCTTCGCCAGAAGCAGATGTATGCTAAATTCTCCAAGTGTGAGTTCTGGTTAGACAAGGTGGCATTCTTAGGTCACATTGTATCAGTAGAAGGAATCACCATGGATCCAGCAAAGGTTGAGGCTATTACCAGATGGCCAAGGCCAACATCAGCGACTGAAGTCACCAGTTTCCTAGGCTTAGCTGGTTATTACCGTAGGTTCGTGGAAAACTTTTCCCGCCTAGCACTACCACTGACCAAACTGATGCAGAAAGGGGAGAAATTCGTCTGGACTGAAGAACGAGAGAAGAGCTTTGAAGACCTGAAGCAGAAGTTAGTATGTGCACCTATTCTTACTCTCCCATCTGGTACGGGTGGATTTCAAATCTACAGTGATGCATCGGGGAAGGACTTGGCTGTGTTCTCATGCAACATGGGAAGGTGATCGCGTACGCTTCACGGCAGCTTAAGCCTTTTGAGGAAAATTACCCTACGCATGACTTGGAACTTGCTGTAGTCGTGTTTGCATTGAAGATATGTAGGCACTACTTGTATGGAGAATCATGTGATATTTTCACGGACCACAAGAGCTTGAAGTATATCTTCACTCAGCGTGAATTGAACATGAGACAGAGGAGATGGTTAGAGCTGTTGAAGGATTATGACATTAATCTGCAGTATCATCCCGGCAAGGCGAATGTAGTAGCAGATGCACTTAGCAGAAAGTCTGGAATGATCAACGGCATTGCGATTGAGGAAGAAATCATAAGAGACTTGGAACGACTAGACATAGAGATCATGGTACATGGACAGCATGGTTACTGGGCTAATCTTAGAGTAGAACCCGAGTTACTCTCTAGGATCAAGGAAGCTCAGAAATATGATGGAGAAATCTGGGTGATAATTCAGAATTTGGAGAAGCAGACAGATTTTCGAGTAGATGCAGATGGTATCTTATAGAATGGCACGAGACTTTGTGTTCTTGATGATCAAGAACTCCGGGAAGCCTTGGTAGCTGAGGCTCATAGCTCCCCATTTTCTATCCATCCTTGTTCGACCAAGATGTACCATGACATCAAGTAGTACTTTTGGTGGAGTGGTATGAAACAGGATGTTGCCACTTACGTCTCCAAATGTCTTACCTGCCAGCAGGTTAAGATTGAGCATCAGCGATCTGGCGGTCTTCTTCAACCGTTAGATATTCCAGAGTGGAAGTGGGACAAAATCACCATGGATTTTGTTACTTGTCTTTCGCCAACTAAGAGGAAGCACGATGCTATTTGGGTGATCGTTGATCGACTTACCAAATCAGCTCATTTCTTACCAATCCGCAAGGAAGATTCGGTCAGTAAACTCGCCGATACTTATAGAATGGAGATCATGAGACTCCACGGTGCTCCATCCAGTATCGTCGAAGACAGAGATCCTCGATTTACTTCGCGATTCTGGAGAAGTCTGCAGAAAGCTTGGGATACACAACTTAAGCTTAACACGGCTTTTCATCCTCAAACAGACGGGCAGTCAGAGCGAACGATTCAGACATTGGAAGACATGTTGAGGTCATGTGCGTTGGAATGGACGGGTGATTGGGACAATTATATCTGTTTGGTCGAGTTTGCATACAACAATTGTTGGCACGCAAGTATCAAGTGTGCTCCTTTCGAGATGTTGTATGGCATAAAGTGTCGCGCCCCAATCTGCTGGGATCAGGTTGGTGAGCGAACACTTGAAGGACCAGAGATCATAGAGTTGACTAATGAGAGGGTCACAGTAGCTAAGCAGAAACTTCAAGAAGCACGGTCACGTTAGAAGAGCTACGCAGACAAGCATCGTAGGGACATTCATTTTAACGTAGGGGATCACGTTTTCCTTAAGGTTTCGCCGGCACGTGGTGTTAGACGTTTTAGAGTTAAAGGGAAGCTCGGTCCTCGATTCATCGGACCGTTTGATATCATTGAACGAGTCGGTGAAGTATCTTACCGTTTAGCGTTACCTCCGCAGCTTTCTCATGTGCACAATGTGTTTCATGTGTCCTTACTCAGAGGCTACCAGTATCATTCCCTTCACATGGTTCAGTATCCACTAGAACAGATTCGTGAAGATCTCACTTTCATAGAAGAACCCGAACGAGTTCTTGACAGACAAGAACGAGTCATGAGAAAGAAGACGATTCCAGTCGTCAAAATCCTTTGGAGGGATCATACCGAGCGAGAAGCCACTTGGGAAACAGAGGAGTCTATCCAGGCTTCTTACCCTCATTTCATATTTTGAATTCGGGTATGTTCTTCTTTTCCAGTTACTTTATCTATAATTCGAGGACAAATTATTCTTTTTAGGGGGGAAGAGTTGTAAAACCCGCATGCTTTTACCATGAATAGTACCCTTATGATAGTACGTACTTAATTAGAACTTTCCTTTTATAGCACGTTTACGTTTCACGAACAAGAATTACAAGTATTACGTACGTGTTATAACACGATAAGTATTTATAAGGTATTAACACACGATAATTATTCCAATAATAATTATAATCACGAACATACAAACATGAAATAATGAACGTAATTATTCACGAGCTAATATTACGTATGTATGTATATTTATTACGAACACGAATAAATATATTAAGCCACGATCGATACCAAATTAAATCACGTAAATTAAGAACACGAGAAAACACTTATATTTTAGTCACGAGAAAGGTTCGGGTTACCCTTATGTGGGCCCCTACCTGCGGCTACACCAAGACAAAAGGGCCAAGCCCATAATTTTTACTAAACATGAAAATTAAGGAAAAGGTATTTTCATTTTAACAAGATTTAGAAAATAACTAAAAACCCTAAAAATCCCTTTTCTTCTTCCTCTCATGGCCGCCGGGTTTAGCATCACCACAAGGGTGATTTGGGTTAATTTTGGTCTTTGATTTATTGCAAGGATCGTGGTGTGTTCATCCTCATTCGATTCACGTGATTGGTTGATGTGATCGTGATAGTATAGTGATAATTAAGATACGTTATAGGGTAAATTAGAAAATTACCTTTAGGAAAAAGTAATAGACTAAAATTACCAAAGACGAATTCAATTAAACACGTGATGAACCAAGTTCGTTGTACACGAAGATCTTATGAATTTGAGACGTTTTGTTTCGATTTGGACAATTGATTTGAATGGTTTGACGGTTTTTACTCTAAAATTACTCCTACAATTTTTAAATCCTAAGTTCATGAATCGTTCCCTAATTATAATCTAAAAGACATTTATTTAAAAGTTAATCTTTTAAACTATTTTAAATCTAAAAATTAATTAAATCTATTTAAAAAGAAAATCTTATTTAAAACTATTTTTATTTAAAAATAACTTAATTAAAATCCAATTTATTTAAAAACTAACTTTTATTAAAATATAATTATTTTAAAAAACTAATTAAATTTCCAAAATTAATAAAACATTTTGATTTATCTGTAATCTAAAAAACTTTATTAAAGAAATTTAAATGATAAAGATATAATTAAAACTAAAATTTTTAATTAAACAAAGTAAGAAAAACTGACAGCTTAAAATTAAACTATATTAATTTAAATAGCTAGATAAAAACACAAAAGATGTCATAGATGAGATGGTAAATGCATTTGATTCTCACCCTTGAGGACAAGGGTCCGAGTCTTGCAGGGGACCTTTTTGGCTAATAATATTTTTGGACAAGGAAAAATGTAACAGATTAATGTACAGTTATAACAAACTAAATGCTCGGACTGTTAAACCAACAGACTGCTACAATACTTAAAACAAACCACAGATATGATCAAATCCTCCCAATATTAGAAAATTCCATCAATAAAAGTCACACAAAACTACTCAGTTGATCAACACAATACGAAATACAGTAACAACAAAATAATAAACAACACACTCCTAAAGGAAATAATCAGGAATGATTAATAACATAAGGCTAACACCAAACTCCCCAGATCATTGCAGGCTAAGAAAAATCAGCAAAACACTCAAAACAGTTATAAATAAAGTCGGCACACCAATTTATCAGTAACTTAATATCTAAAATCATTGAGCAAAACACACTCGAAACGAAAATCAGACGAAAATTAAAGTTACACAAATCTATAACCAAATCGATCCTCGAAGCTCACTAAACGAACAGCATGTCAAATATGCTATTAGTCTCAAATTGAACAAATAAGCTATTAAATAAGCTTTTAAATTCAATCTAATATTATAATTAATAAAAAAACAGCAAATTAGGATTGTTCCCTTAAAAACAGATTCGAGAAGATTTTGAAACAAACAAAGATTAAATGCTTAACCGAAAGTAACTTTATTAATCTCAAACTGTAAACCATTACAAAATAATAAAATAAATCTTACAACTATTTCTACATTATAATACTAAAACTAAAGAAAGGGATGATGAAAATACAGGAAAAGGGGGGTTTTTATAGCGAATGAGAGGGGTGTGGGTTGTTGGTGATATCCACTCTCTCTCTTGTCAGTTAATCATCCAAGGGTGGATAATTTCCCTCGTCACACGGATTGCTAGGCTGGCACATCATTGTGCTTTCTCTTTGCTGACTTGGCTATTCCTGATTGGAAGAATGATGGGGATGATGTATCAAGACCAATAATAAGCTGCCACGTTTCATTGCTCTTCCACTCCTTCCTTCCGAAATTATGATGGTTTTATTCACCCTTGTGTGAATCACACGTGCCAAGTGAAAGCCCCAAATTTTCTTAGGTAGATTAATTATTAGGGTTAGGAACAGTAAACAGGTCTGGTTTATTTGGGTTCTTTTTTTTTGTGAGAGAGACGAAAGGGAGAAAGGGTGTATTTTACTTTGGAAATAACAAAATATTGTGTGGTGTATGTGTGAGTTATGGTTTTGACAAGTGAGGAGAAAAGTTAATCAGTAACTTTAATTTATCTCGTGTGTTGTTTGGGCTTTGACAAAACTTAGGCCTTAACTTCCAACCGTTTATATTAAAACAAATTTGGGCTTTCATTAAGTAACTTTATTTTCCAAAAACAAATAACTCTACTAATGGGCTTTCAGGCCCATTCAGCTCTTGTGGGGCCCACTTGTCTTCAAACCGCGAATAAAACGACTCGTCTTTGGCTTCCCGATCTTTTTCTTCAAACTTGTGCCGTTTTCACCGGTTTTCGCGATCTTTGGTACCTACACACATGAAACACAAAACAAGCATATACAAGGTATTTTTCATTGATAATATGCATTTATTGTTCATATTAAGATACAAATAATATGAGTAAAATCACTCATATCAAACTCCCCGTTGCTAAGCAATTGCCGTGTCCTCACGCAATGATAAAATAAAACACTAACTACACCTTTATTCAACTTTTGATTCTTTATTTTGAAAAGACATAATGTATTGCTTTCATTATTTAAAAAACAACTTTTAGGATCATAAAACTCAAATAGATTCATCGTCCTTGACTTTTCACTTTTCCATGCCAAGTGCAAAAACAAGATCATTGTCAATCATAAGTCCCAAAATTAAACCAACTCATACAAGTAATTTGTGTTAAACTCAATCTCCTATTATTCCTAGTTGTATCTCTAGATTTTATTTGTCATTCACCCAAAGGCTCATTTGACTTATTTGATATTTATTAGTCCAAAAATGAAGGCAAGAACGGTGTAAACTCAACACTCAAAACCTAACCTCGACTTCAAAAACCGTTGTCACTAAAGAAAGCCCACATCAAGGATAACTTAACACGATCTGAGGGATAAATCCCCGGACCCGAAATTTGGCTAATATGGCTACTTAAAAGAAAAAATAAAAACCTCCAAAGTCAATTATGACCTTATATGGAGTTAGCAACAACTACATCATAACACCTTTTGGCTCTTTAAGATGAAATTGTGCTCCTTATTTAAAATCCACACCCGAAGGCTCCTTGGACAAAAATAATGGAATTGACATCACCATCCCACCTTACGGCTCATGATGATGAAGCAATTTTTATTCAACACGTCCCCTTGCCATACACCCTAAGGCTCTAATGACAAGGTTAGTGCTACATGACTCCCACCCGAAGGCTCCTAGAGAACATGTTTTTATTTATTCTTCTTTATTAATATGATATTTATAGTAAGCCAAATTTCCGCAATCCCATGATCAAAAGTCCATGACGCTGACACCCTTAATGTGTTCTCACTTTAATTACAAGTGAAGAAAAAGAAGGAGTTACGAGTTAAGATATCAAGCCTAAACCGCTAAAAACTTCATTTATTAAGCAATTATTATTCAAGTGTGGAAAATAAATACGAGGAGATTAAATCAAACACAAAAATACTTGCACAAAGAAGAGTTAATTTTAGAAACTTATGATTAAACTCTATCATTTCTTGTTCTCCATATTGTAAAATTTCAAAAATGTGAAATCAATGGATACTTAGCCTATTAAATCAAAGTTTTGGGTTTTCAAGTCATCTATAGGATCTTGCATCTTCTTATACTTTTTCAAGTTTTAGAATTTGCGTTTTAAAGTTCCCTTGATAAACGACTTTCTAGGATCCATTATAGGAACTTGCGAAAAGTTCTTGTTCTTAACCCGTATGAATTAAGACTTTCGCATTTTAAAGCTCCCTATATAAAATCCTAGCAAAACTTAATTTAAACACGTTAAGGAAAAGCTAAGGTAAAAACCGAGTCGAGTCAAAAACTATTTTCATTTTCACCAACGGAAAGCCTACATTTGTGTCAAAATCACTTATTTTAATTATTAAAAATTAAAAATAACACTAAAAATATAAATTTTTATGAAAAATGAGAAAAACAATTACGTTTAGACACGACAAAAGCAATTGCAAGCGATTATATCGATTGACTCCCCCATTATAAAACAAAACATTGTCCTCAATGTTTCTTAGCTCAAGAGTAACACCCCCTAGCTAAAACACGAAGAGTCTAATGCAAAATCCTAACATGGAAAGAGCACGCAAATCTATAAGCCATTTATTAATTATGCCTCAACATAAAACGTTAGTCGATAAAAAAATCAAGGGATAGAGAGTGTGCCCCTTTTTGGCATTCAAAGAATAGAAGATCAAGTGGACCGGCAAAAATCGAACACGAGAGTCTTCAATCATTAGGGTCATACCTAAGATTCACAACACAACAAAACACGAGCACGAGCTTGAAAGATCAAGCCTTATTAGTGTTAGAAAATAGAAAGAAGATAGAATGTATGAGACTCCCCCACAAGGCACCTAGTTTTTGTTAACCGAGTCATGAGCTCGACATCCCCACATTCATTGGTCCTTAAAGAAAGTTTGAAGATCCGGGACAACCTCCGTAAGTATGTCCCCTCCAAAGTAATGTTTCACACGATGACCATTCACCTTAAAGTTAGGCCCGTCTTTTTGAGTTAGCTCAACGGTGCCATAAGGAAAAACTTGTGCAATGGTGAGTGGTCTTGACCAACGGGATTTAAGCTTGCCCGAGAAATCTTAAGTCTAGAGTTGAATAAGAGGACTAGATCACCAACATTGAAAATGCGGTTTTTGATCTTTGAGTCATGAATCCTCTTAGTCTTCTCTTTATAGATCAAAGAATTTTCATAAGCTTGATCCTTTAATTCACTTAGTTCATTCAATTGAACCTTGTGATGATCACCCGCGGTCCTCAAATCAAAGTTACAATGCTTAAGAGCCCAATATGCCTTATGTTCGAGTTCAATTGGCAAGTGGCATGCTTTTCCGTAGACCAACCTAAATGGTGTGCAACCAATTGGCGTCTTGTAAGCCGTACGGAAAGCCCACAATGCATCGTCCAATTTATCCAACCATGAAGTGCGATTCTCTCCAATAGAACGCTCCAAAATCCTTTTAAGAGCTCGGTTTGAAACCTCCACTTGACCACTCGTTTGAGGGTGATAAGCCGTCGAAAGTCGATGAGTGACACCATATTTGTTTAGAACTTTTTCAAATTGTTCATTACAAAAATGGGTCCCACGATCACTAATAATAGCCCGCGGAGTTCAAAACCTAGCAAAGAGTTGTTTCAAAAAGTTCACCACAACTCGATCATCATTCGTGGGCAAAGCCTTTGCTTCAACCCATTTAGACAAATAGTCCACGACTACGAGAATGTATTTATTTCCTTTCGAAGATGGAAACGACCCCATAAAATCGATCCCCCACATGTCAAAGATTTCACAAACTAGGATAATGTTTTGAGGCATTTCATCCCTTTGTCAGTTCTTTCCTTGACGTTGACAAGCATCACAAGTCTTGATCAAGTCTTGGGCATCACGATATATGGAAGGCCAAAAGAAGCCGGCATCAAAGACTTTCTTCGCGGTGGCTTGGCACCATGATGTCCCCTGGTGGGTCCCTCATGACAAGATTTAAGGATAGCTTAAGCTTCTTTGCCAAACACGCACCTACGAATCACTTGATCCGCGCACACACGAAACAAATAGGGGTCGTTCCAAAAGTAATAGGATATATCCTTGAAAAACTTTTGTTTTTGTTGGGACGACATACCCTTGATCACAAACTTCCCCGCATGGTAATTTGCGATGTCCGTAAACCACGGGGTACTATCATCACCACGAAAAGCAATCATACCAAGCGTCTCGAGAGGAAATGTTTCATTAATTTCCTTGTTCTCTCGATCGCTTTGGTGAGGATTCTCCAGTCGAGATAAATGATCGGCCGCGAGATTCTCAGCTCCTTTTTTGTCTACAATTTTGACATTAAATTCTTGAAGGAGGAGAATCCACCGGAGGAACCTCGGCTTAGAATCTTGTTTATTAAGAAGATATTTGATAGCCGAGTGGTCCGTATACACTATGGTTTGAGACAAGACGAGATATGGTCTAAACCTTTCAAAAGCATACACAACGGCAAGTGATGAGACTGCTTTTATACATGGTCTCATCGTCCAAATCGGGCTTAAAATGCACAAAATATCATCAAATATACCAAATATATGCTCGTGTTTGTTACTTGTGTATTTTTAGGTACAGATATTGAGGAATTGGCAAAAGATCACAAGAATCAATCAAAAACGAACACGGGAAACGAAGCCGCACAATGAACCGGGCCCAAGTTTGGAATTTTGCAAAAAGACCCTTGAAGAATTGAAGATTGGCAAATTTAGTCCCTCATCTTTGAAGAACTTGTCACAAATAACCCTCCAAATGTTATTTGTACAAGAATGGTCCTCCAAGTTTGAACTATTTACAAGAGAAGTCCTTGGAGAATGAAAAATTTACATAAGAAGCCCTTGTTTTAAAGTATGAAAATTACTTGTGCCTAAAATGACAAGTTGCCAAACTTGCTTATAAAGGGAAAAGAAGTTTATATGCTGTTTTTACAAAATGAACAAAGGAAAGGAGTTCAGGGGGTGTTTCTGCCAGACAACTAGACTTCAACAACCAACCATCTCTTGACACGTCACCCTCCACATCACCCAAACCCGTAACCCTAACCCACCAGGTTTATTTAATAAGCCTGGTCAAAATACTCAACCAAAGATTTCCCACTAAACAACTTTTTAAAAATCTAATTAACCAAAAACAGATTAAAACCCCTCTTTTATATCCCATGAACCCTACTAATCCCCAGACCTAATTGGACTCAATCCAAAGGGTTTTCCCCTAATCTTGTCCAGTTCCCTAATTCACTTCACTCTCACCTTTTCCTACCTCACTAGACACCACCACATGGGTTGTGGGACCCACCCCGTACCTCCCCTACACAAGTCTCTTTCCCACAATCCCAAGACCCGACCAGTTTAACGTTTGGATGCGTTTCCTTTGTCCCCAAGTTCAATCCAACGTCCAAGATTAAATTTACAAGCTGGCAACCTCACATGGGCGTTTTTGACCAAGAATGAAGACAAAGACCAAAGGGCAGACTTGGGATTTCCATCCTTTAGGGTTTAGGATTGCAATTTTCTTGTAATTTTTTTATTCTAGATTCTAGATAGTTCTCTAGGTTTGTATAAATAGAAACGTTTGTGTTTCTATTCTTTGGTTCCAGATTTTCTAGCAAATTGTGTAATGCCTTTTTAATTTAATATAAAGTTTGGTGTTTTGTTATAAAAGTAATTCCTTTTATCATTATTTAAAAGTTGGTAATTGTTTGGCTAGAATCTCTGAGTTCCATATCATATTTGTGAAACACTTTGTGTTTTTGAGTTTCAAAAAGTTTTTTTTTTCAAAAGCTTTCAATATTCAGAAATCCAAACCATCCTTTGAAGTGAAAGTGGATAAGGAAGGGTTGGATTTGTGATTTTGAAGCTGTTTTTGAAGAGTATCAATTGGTTTCAAGGTTGTAAAAAGGTTTTTGGAAGAAGTTTTGGTAAAATCAGAAAGTTGTTTTTGTGCTTGTTTTCATTTTCTCAGGTTTGAGCTTGAATTGATCAAGGTTCTGCATATACCCGAGTATATTGGAGGTGACATCAGTCACTGAGGGACTTGGATGTAAGTCCCTCAAGGTAGAATACTCTTTTCCTTTTTCATTTTTCATTTTAAATGGTGTTTATGTGATTTGATTGAAACTGCATGCAAAGTGTGTTCATGTGGATTGAATGAAGTTTATTTAGTGTTATATGCATGCTAGGAAGGTTTTAAATCAGTTTGGATAGGTTTAGCAGGGATTTTGTTTGAAAAATTTCCAAAATCAGTTTTTAAGGGGTGTTTGGATAAGGGTTTAAGCAGGGGTTAAAATCATCAATTGTGCTTAAAACTTGTTTAGATACACTTTATAGGATAGTATTAGGTTGTGTATTAGTTGTTTATCAGCTTGGTATAAGTTTGGAACCAGTTTGCAAGTAAAAAGTGGAAAAAGTAAGCAAAAATCTGCCAACCCAACTATCTGCTTGTTTTTCTTGAATGTTGTACATCATTCTTTGATCCTGGCTAGTAGATAGGATTAAGATAGGTTTGAGATCATTTATTTGCTAAGTTGTGGATTGGTATGCAAGATTTAGGGGGTTGAAACTCATGTTTGTGCATACAACTTGGTGATAAAAAGTCACAGACCCATACAAGGATCTCAGCAACTTGAATTTGCCCTTGTATGCTTTTTTTTTTGTGAATTTGTGTGCTAAGTGTTTGTGTTTTCTGCTTACCTTTGACTCCCTACACTCCAAAGAGTGTAGGGGTGCCTTTGTCCATCAACAAACACCACTGAATCCAAAGACCAAGTCCTCTTGGTATTTACTTTCACAAGTGAAAACATCACACTTGTTCATCATAAAAGAAAAATTTTGCAAAAACCACACCCTGCCTGGACTCGAACACGGGACCCCTCGTTGGGGGAGTGTACGTGTTAACCAGTGATCTAGATGGGTTTTTACATTAATGTTTCAATTCATTAATTACTTAAGGTGGTTTGGTTTTGGCTTATCTTAAATAAGCCGTAGCTTATTTGGCCAGTTTAAGCTTATTGGCTTAGTCTTTTGGTGTTAGCTCAATTTTCCTAGGATAGTATTAGGTTTTTGGATTTTTCTGTTTAAAAATATTATTTTTCCCATTATTCTTTTATTTATTAGGATTATTTTTAGTTTTATTTTTAGAAAGTAAATTAAAAATAGTAAAAAGTATTTTAAAAATCCAAAAAATAGTTTTTAGGCTTTAATTTATTTATTTGAGGTTTACATATCATAAAGTTTTCAAAAAGTCTTATTTTTAATTTTATTTGATTTTAGGGTTTTTAGACAACTTTAAAAATTAATATAAAATTAATAAATAGGTTTCAGAGAATTTTAATTGCATTTTTATCTTAGTTAGTATATTTAGGATTTTTGGTAATTTTTTAGAATTTATTTATCAACTTTTAATTTTTTAGAATATTTTAATATTATTTTATTAGTAAAAATTAAAAGTTTGTTTTTTCTACTTTTTTCATTTTTCCTAGGTTAAGGACATTAAATTAGGAACTTTGTAACTTTCCAATTAATTTTTAGGCTTTTCATTTATTTTCTAGAATTAATTTAAGATTTAATAGATTTTAAAAGTTTTTAGGAGTTTAAAAATAGTTTAATTTGGTTTTAAAATTTTTAAAAATAGTTTTTAGCTTAATTAGGTCATTTTTGAGGTTTACAAACTATTAAATCTTGTTTAGGGCTTTTTAATATTTAAAAGTGATTTTTAGGGCTTTAATTAGCATTAAAAAGTCATTATTAAATTAATTAAAAGGTTTTAGCAAGTTGGGATTTTTTGTAAACTCTTAGAATTTTATTGTGGATTTTTAGTAATTTTTAGGAATTTTTAGGTTAAAATTTTAATTTTTGTGTTTTTTTACGTTTCTACATCTTAACTTTCTAGTAGTAGTTTTTGTTAAATTTTTATTTTTTCGTCTTCGTCATTTTCTCTTCTTGTTAATAATCAAAAACATTAATCAATCATCCATTACACAATGCACTAGCCTCCTCGAGAACGAACTCACTTTTCTTAAGGGTCATTTACACACGGTTTTCCTAAATCGTGCACGCTTGCCCTATATTATTGCCCTCTTTTCCTAAAGGGGTAATTTTACAACTATCATTTTGGCGCCGCTGCCGGGGAGGTGTGTTGTGTTTTGGTTGAACCATTGTTGTTTTTTATATTAGCCATAAATAGTATTTGTATTAGTAGCACTCTACTAATACGTATTATCGTTTTTTGGTTTTTGTGTGAATATTATTAATATATTGTATACGTAGAACAATAAATTCACAAGTACTCCAAATACGTGAGCAATCACAACTTTGACTTGGGAGGTCATTACCCAATCATGTATTCGAATCTCAAACCAAAGAAAAAAGGCAAAAATAGATAAATACTTTCGTGAAGCTTAATCTTGATAATACAAACTATAAGGTGGGTATAAGGCGGTTGTATTTCACAACCTAAAGGAAAAAGGCTCTTAAGTGCTTCGCGCCGCCTCGTTTCCTCCGCTTGCTTGTGCGTATTTTATTTTGAGAGTGAATCGAGGGTTTTGCCGCCCAAAGTATTATTACATATCATATATATTTTCTTGGTTTCTATTGATTAAACCCTCTTGAACGATTTGGTGTTCCACCATCGTTCTAAAGTCATCGAAGGCGTTCACTCCACGTGATCATTTTCATTCCTTGAGGCCTTTTTAATCAAGAGATTTGATTGAGGAGGAGATTTGTGGACTTTTTGTCTACTTAATACATTTCACCAATTTCCAAAAAGTTAATACAATCAAAAACCACCAAAAAAATTGAAAAACACAAAATACCAAAAAGAATCTTCTTTGCTCGTCTCCACGTTGTACGTGACGTTTATGCTCACTCGTAATCAAGCAAAACGTGCACGTAGACGAAAGAACAAAACTCCCACTCCAACTCATTCTAGTGAGGAGTCTCCTATTGACGAACCCATTGTACGAGAAGAACCAACCATGGCGAATCGAACTATGATGGAGTTACTTCAAGCACCCACCGAGGGTTATGGAGAAGCTATTGTGATTCCCGCTATCCTTGCGGAGAATTTTGAGGTGAAAACGGGTTTGTTGTCGATGATCCAAAACAACAAATTCCGTGGTGATGAGAAGGACAATCCCCACAACCATATCCGCCAATTTAATCGTCTTACCGCCACGTGCAAATTTAAGGATGTCTCGAATGACTCGATTAAGATGATGCTTTTTCCGTATTCCTTAGCGGTGCCCGCTAAAATTTGGTTAGAGAAAGAGCCACCCAATTCTATATTGACGTGGAAGGATCTCGTTTCAAAGTTCGTGAACCAATTTTTTCCGCCCTCTAAGACTACGCATTTGAAAAATGAGATTTCTAAATTTTCACAAGAATCAAATGAAAGTTTTTCTACGGCTTAGAATAGGTTTAAGGAGATGTTACATGAATGTCCTCATCACGGTTTTTCCGACTTACACCAAATTGACACGTTTTACAATGGACTCAACGATCATGAAAGAGATTATTTGAATGCCGCCGCGGGTGGTAATTTTTTGTGTAAAACGGTTGAAGAAGCTTTGGTCATAATTGAGAATAGGTCTAAGGTTTATAGCCCTCGTCACACACCGAGTGTTGCCAAAATGGGCTCGTCATCGTCTCGTTCTATCAATGCTTTACATGATGAGGCTAATGAGGAAAATCGGTTTTTCGATAGATTTTCGACCCTTATGTCCCATTGGAAGGCTCAAGAAGCTTCCAATTCCGCTTCGGTCAAAGCGGTTTCTAAGAGTTGTTTGTCATGTGGTGGAGCTTATGATCTTTCCGAGTGCATTATCGCGGATGGTAACACTTCGAATGCTTTTGTAGCCACGGGAACTTATAACCAAATCGGTCAAGGTTCTCGTTCAAATCAAGCTCCACCAAATCAAAATGCTAATAACTATCGCAACAACAACCAAGGTGGAAATTACCAAGGAAATCAAAGGAATTATAACAAAGGTAATTACCAAAGTGGAAATGGGCAAATTTCTAATCAAAACCAAAACCGTGATTTTCAAAACAATGCCCAAGGTTTTCAAAACGATCACACCAAAAATCTTCAAGGAGAATTTTTGAATTATGCTAAGGCTAATGATGCTAAGTTTGACAATATGCAACGTGAGATGGTTAGCTTAAGGTCCGAGTTGAAAAACGAGCTTAAAAACGAACTTGCTAATGAACTTAAAACTCATGCTAATAAAATGGAAGGAAATGTCACACGACTCCAACAAAATCAACAAAAAATGAAGCAAGGACAACATGAGATTAAGCAAGAGTTGTTAAAAGCGGATGCTAGGCAATCTAAGTTTGAAGACCGTATGGCTAAAATGTTTGAAGCTATCATGTGTAAACCCTCTTCTTCAGGTGGTCTTCCTAGTGATACCATCGTGAACCCGAAAGGAGAATTGAAGGTTGTTACTACTCGTAGTGGTAAAACTTTCAAAGAACCCATTTCTCGTCCAAGTACTTCTATGAAGAAGGAAAAAGAGAAAGAACCCGAGGTTGTGGTTGAAAAGGAGCAAATTACAAGCCCACGAAGTACCGCTCAAACCACACCTACGGTTGAACCAATACCAATCATGGAACCCGAGATTCCAAGGCCGATGCCTATGCCTACTTTGCCCCAACCCACACCACCTTTACCCTACCCATCAAGACGAGACAAGGAAAAGGCACAAGAACGAAATAATTATCAATTTGAACTTTTTATGAAAATGTTTCGTGACTTGCATTTTAATATAAGTTTTGCCGACGCCTTAGTCATGATGCCTCGATTTGCCGCAAACTTCAAAAGTATGTTGAATAACAAAGAGAAATTGCAAAAATCGTCTAGTTGTTCTTCGGTTTTTCTAAGCCGCATACCTCAGAAAGTCGGTGATCCTGGAAAGTTTTTAATCCCATGTGCTATCCAAGACATGGAAGAATGCTACGCCTTGGCCGATCTTGGTGCTAGTATTAATTTGATGCCTCTTGAGATTTTTAAATCGCTCAATCTTCCAAATCTCACTCCTTCAAGAATGTCAATCGAAATGGCCGATCATTCTACGATTCTAGCTTGTGGAGTTGCCGAGGACGTCTTCGTGAAAGTTGGAAAGTTCTACTATCCTGTAGACTTTATTGTTGTTGATATTCCCATCGATCCTAAAGTTCCGTTAATTTTAGGTCGATCTTTTTTGGATACCTCGAGAGCACTTATCGATGTGCATGCAAGAAAAATCACTCTTCGTTTCAATGAGGAAGAACTCGTCATTAATGCAACCCAAAACTCCACTCTTTCTCATGTGTATTCTATCACATCTTTGTACAATGTCAATCCCATCAAAAACATTTGCAAAAAGATTTCCAATAGAGTTTTGGGAGTTGTTGAGAAAAATGAAGTTCCGTCCCCTCCGCCGGTGGAGGTTAAGAGTGTTAAGCCTACGATTCCAATCTCGAGTGATTCTTCGGATGATGAATACGTTGATCCCGATGGGGAGGTTTTCTTTGTTGACAAACGTTTTGAAAACTTGCCACCACCTAAACCAAAAAGATTTCAAAATGTGAGAATTTTTAGTGTGACTAACATTGCTTTAGATACACCAAATATTTTTGACATAATTAAATCGGGTTTTCACAAGGAGAGTGTAAAAGATGAAAAAGGAAAAGATTTTGAATTTAATTTAAAATATTTTTCTACAATTCTAACTCCGTCATCACCGCGTTTATTGATTACTACAAGCTCGTCTTCTCCTTTTGACGATGCTTTGTGTGGACTTAGTGTGGGGGAAGCCCCTTATGTTCCCTCCCCTTTCTCCACCGAGGACGAGATATTTGATCCTGGAATTGCTTATATAGGGAAATCTCGGTCTTCCACCGATGCAATAAATGGAAAATCTTTTCATTTGATTGGTGCGAGTCTACCTCGAGTAGCCCAATGTTTTGACTTACCCATTGTCCCACCCTTCTATGTCTTCTCTCCTATTTTCTTCTACCCCATTGGGGTTTGTGTTGAAGTGGCGTTGTTTCGTCTTTCATCCGAAAACGAGGACGCTATCTTTGAACCCGGTATACGTTTATCGGGTTTTTAAAGTACTCCACGTGCTTTTGGGCCTTGTTTATCATGTAAGCCCCACCAAAAATTCACCATACCATGATTATCCCTAAATGATCAAATTTATGGGGATTCGAGTCGAGCTTTTGACTCGGTTATCAAAAACAAGGTGCCTCGTGGGGGAGAACCATGCTTATCCATGTACATATTATTGCTTTCTAATTAGTTTAATGTGAGGGGATTTGTGCCCTTCCAACCTTTGTTCCGTGGTTGTTTGTGCATTGTGGTTTTTAGATCATGATCTTCACGATTGAAGCCTCTCCTGTTCGTTTTATGGGAGCACTCGATCGTTTGCTTTGGAGGCCTTTCCCAATATCCATATGATATATCCTTTTATGTTCTAACCTTAGGTTTTTAGCACACTTCATAAACGGCTATTAAATTATTGGTTACACCCTTTCCATGCTAGATTAGGCATTCGACTACGTCTCTAGTATGGGGGTGTTTTCACCCCTAGACTCGAAACATTGAGGACAATGTTTAACTTTAGTATGGGGGGTGAATAGATACTTGCCTTGCCAAACCTTCACGCTTTCCAAAGTTTATCTTTTTGTTTATCGTTTTGTTGCAAAATAAGGCTAAAAATGGCCAAATTTTAAAATTTTTCTCATGTTTTATAAGTGTTTGAAGACACGAATGTAGGTTTTCCGATGGCGAGAATAAGAGTATTTTTTGACTCGACCGTGCGTGTTGAGCACTTAGCTTTGATTCCTTAACTACACATTAGGCTAAGTCTCTTAAATGAGGACGAGAAATGATAGAGTTAATTATAAGTTACTATGCTAAACGTAGAGTACTCGTATTCTTTCAAAAACTCATGTGTTCTCGTTGTTTGCTTATTCTCCCTTCGCATGTAAATATTTTTTGCTTAATAAATATTGACTTAGCGGTTTAGTTAGGATTGTTGGGTTTCTAGTCTTTTCTTTTAGCTTCCGTGTAATTAAATTGGGAAGACATTAAGGTATCGCCAGCATCACGGTTTTGAACTATTGGCACCCGAATAATCGAAAGCTTCACCCAATAATAAGATTTCAAGTGCTCACCTAAATCAAGCAAACAATTTGAAGCCCCACAAGGCCTAAAATCTATGCAAAATTGAAAGTGAATCAAGCCTTAATCTTCGAAGCTTTAAATATCCAAAATTCGCTTTAGCGTGAGGATATACGTCTTTGGCTAATAAAACCACCGATGAGGCGGATAATAAAAGGCAAGGCAAGACCGAAGTCATAATAAAAGCTTCATGGCGAAGTTGAATAAAAGATGGAGGTAAACCAAAGATAATAAGGCCCTTCCGTTAGGGGGCGTATAAAAGTCTTGGTAATAAGTCTCATGTTCAAAACCGTTATAAAACCGTGTTTATCTATTCTTCTTGTCAACTTAATTTTTTAACATCGTTGTCTATTAGGAGGGGTTATTGATTTGATGGTCTTAGTTACACCGTTAGGACTCTATTTTTAGACCTAAATCTCTATTATCGCATAAGTCAATGATGTATCCTCGTGATCATTAAGACATAATAAAATATAAGAGATACAACTTAGGAATAATGGGAGGATAAGTACGTGATTAGGGCATATGAGTAGTGTTAGCATTACTAACTTATAATGACAATGATCTCGTTGCACGCTTGGCATGGAATTAAGGTGAAAATCGAGGACGATGAAATTATTTCTAACGAAGCATTCACGTGTTCTTATTCTATGAACCTAAACGTCCCATTTTGCGATGAAAATCATACATTATGTCTAAAACGCAAGTAGTAGTAATAGTAGTAATGTAGCTAGTTTATCATTTCAATAAAGTGAATAAAATTAAATTTTGGAGATGCTTTGATACTTTATT
This sequence comes from Glebionis coronaria, assembly GCA_025667525.1. Lineage (NCBI taxonomy): Eukaryota > Viridiplantae > Streptophyta > Magnoliopsida > Asterales > Asteraceae > Glebionis > Glebionis coronaria. The sequence goes on from CM046878.1 coordinate 366,216,268, forward strand.
CTATCATTGCGTGAGGGAAGGGCAATGGTTTAGTATGGGGGAGTGATGAGACTGCTTTTATACATGGTCTCATCGTCCAAATCGGGCTTAAAATGCACAAAATATCATCAAATATACCAAATATATGCTCGTGTTTGTTACTTGTGTATTTTTAGGTACAGATATTGAGGAATTGGCAAAAGATCACAAGAATCAATCAAAAACGAACACGGGAAACGAAGCCGCACAATGAACCGGGCCCAAGTTTGGAATTTTGCAAAAAGACCCTTGAAGAATTGAAGATTGGCAAATTTAGTCCCTCATCTTTGAAGAACTTGTCACAAATGACCCTCCAAATGTTATTTGTACAGGAATGGTCCTCCAAGTTTGAAGTATTTACAAGAGAAGTCCTTGGAGAATGAAGAATTTACATAAGAAGCCCTTGTTTTAAAGTATGAAAATTACTTGTGCCTAAAATGACAAGTTGCCAAACTTGCTTATAAAGGGAAAAGAAGTTTATATGTTGTTTTTACAAAATGAACAAAGGAAAGGAGTTCAGGGGGTGTTTCTGCCAGACAACTAGACTTCAACAACCAACCATCTCTTGACACGTCACCCACCACATCACCCAAACCCATAATCCTAACCCACCAGGTTTATTTAATAAGCCTGGTCAAAATAGTCAACCAAAGATTTCCCACTAAACAACTTTTTAAAAATCTAATTAACCAAAAACAGATTAAAACCCCTCTTTTATATCCCATGAACCCTACTAATCCCCAGACCTAATTGGACTCAATCCAAAGGGTTTTCCCCTAATCTTGTCCAGTTCCCTAATTCACTTCACTCTCACCTTTTCCCACCTCACTAGACACCACCACATGGGCTGTGGGACCCACCCCGTACCTCCCCTGCACAAGTCTCTTTCCCACAATCCCAAGACCCGACCAGTTTAACGTTTGGATGCGATTCCTTTGTCCCCAAGTTCAATCCAACTTCCAAGATTAAATTTACAAGCTGGCAACCTCACATGGGCGTTTTTGACCAAGAATGAAGACAAACACCAAAGGGCAGATGATGTGCGGAGATATGTATAGTGATAATATGAGATACGTTATAGGGTAAACTAGAAAATTACCTTTAGGAAAAAGTAATAGACTAATAATACCAATGACGAATTCAATTAAATACGTGAGTGAGTCGAGTTCGTTGTACACGAAGATCGAGTGAATTTGAGACGTTTTGCTTCGATTTGGACAATTGATTTGAATGTGTCGTTGGTTTTTAAACTACAATTAAACTCTACCAATTTTAAGCTATTTAAAGTTACCTAAAGTGCATGAATCGTTAAACCTCGCTAATTTAAAATAAATCTAACAATTAATTACTTAAAATTAAAATACTAATTAAAAATTAATCCATTTTAATAATCTATAAAAATATAATCTATTTAAAAATTAAAACTTTTAATCTATTTAACAATCTAATTAAACTTTTTTTTTTAAACTAATTAAACTTTATTAAAATTACTTTTTAAAACTAATCTATTTAAAAACTTTATTTAATTAAATCTAGAGTTATATAAAAAAATTAAACTAATTAAAATTGAAACTAATTAAATAAAAACATTTTTTTTTATTATTATTTTTATTTTATTTTATTTATTAAATAAAATTTAAAAGAAATTAAACGAGACAAAAGGTATTTAAAGTGAAACTGCCAAACTTACTTAAACTATATTAAATACATAAATGAAAAGAAAATCAAAAGAGCCTATAGCTCAGTTGGTTAACATGTTGGGTGTGTGACCAGGAGGTCACGGGTTCAATCCCCATGGAAGACATATTTTTTTGATTTATTCTCTTTTTGACAGACTACTGAAAAGGAAGTCTTAGGAAAGACTTTTGTAAGATTATTTGCAATAAGCTGTGAGAACACAACTTTTGAGCTTATCAGATCATTGGAATCTGATAAGCCTAACGTTTGATCAATAATCAGTAATACTAGAACACAGCACAGTAACATAAACTGAATAATCAGCAATCAACTAGCAGATACAAACCAATTCCATACAATCTGATAAGATAAGCTAAATAAAATCAAGAGAGCAGTTACTACAAAAATCAAACTACGTTTACTGCTATACCCAAAAACTATCAGAATGCTAACAAACAATAGTCTTATACTTTGCTCAATCTCTACCTTATTAAATAGTTAAAATAGATTTAAAACAAGAATTTCTACAACTCATTTAACAGCAACTGAACTTTAAACGAAAGCCTAAAAAAAACTCAGTTTAAAAGATAAGTATAATCTGATTTAATCATTGCAAGCAATTTAAATCACAGACATATTCAAACAGCATCACAATCATGCGAAAAGTTACTGTAAATAACAAAGATAGCAGCTAAGTCAAGTCTGAAATCTAATTTAAACTACTGAGAACTTTGTATCAGTAGACTAACATCTAAGCTTCATTAACAGTAAAACAGATCAAAATCAATGTTATAAACATTCAACAAAACATCACAGTCTCACATTCAGCAAATACCATATTAATTCTTAGACAACCAAATCATAAACTCAGATTAAACTAAAATATATATCACTAATCTTATCCGCAAAATCTAAACAATTAACCCCACACTAAGCAGATTAATCAAACTAAAGCATAACAGATTCATACACTGTTTCTAACATATATCTAAAACATCAACAGGTTTGCACAAATCCAAACTCACAGTATTAAATCAAAGATTTATTCAATTATTAGACTAAAAATTAAGACAGAAAAATAAAATGATTAGAACCTTTTGGAGAAAACCTTTGGGACGAAGATCGGCGCTGAGCCGTCTTATCTAAACTGAATCAACTTCACCTCAATACACCAATTTATCTCGAACAATTATCATGATTATGACGAATCACCATCAAATTCGAACCAACAACTTCTATTTAATACTTAAACAGTGGGTTTAAGTAATTCCCAATTTCAGCTTTATTTTATAACATCAATTCATATTATTCGAAAATGCAAGATAATTTTACCAGTAAAATAAAGAAAAACGTGAGAATGAGAGTTAATAAAACTGTAAATAACTTTTATTAATCATAAACAATATTACAATACTTTTGAAATTAAAACTACAATTTAATTTCTAACTAAAAATTGACATAATAACAATAAAGAAAGAAAAAGGGATGATTACAATGATAAATAAGCAGGGTATTTATAGCTAAACCGCAAGGTGTTGGGGAGGGATCTCCGAATCTTCCAAGGAATATTCCTCTTCCATCTTAGCCTTTAAATCTTCTCTCTCTCATGGTTGTTTTGATCTTATGGCTGAAAATAGGCCTTGATCACACAGATCGCCACGGTGGACCTTTTTGTGTTAGTTGTGCTTGTTTGCTGCTGATTTGGCACTCATCTATTGGACGAGTAAGAGAAATTCGTTGTTCGATCCAATCAAAGGCTGCCACGTCCCAATCTTTTCCACTCTTCTCTTCCGAAACAATTGGGGATTTATTTCCCAATCGTGTGAGTCACATGCTTCAAGTAAAAACCCCCAATTTAATTAACTTTTACCCGATTAGGGTTTATGTGAATAGTGGGATTTTTTTACTGGTTTGGGGAAAAAGAGTTGGGGAAGAAAGGTTGTGAGATAATCTCACATTGTTTGTATCGAAAAAAATGATAGGAGAGAAACGATTTATTTATGACTGAGTGGACAATGACGTGTTTGTGTGGGATGAAAATAAGAGTGGGACAGTTTATTTATTAAACAAAGAAAACGAGTGGATGAATGTGAGATGAGTGTGTGAAAACAAGTGGGAGGCGTGAGTGGACTTTTTAACTGAAAATAGAATTCAAAACGTGTAAAAGGTAAACCCTAGAAGCCCATAATGATCTGTTTCATTCTCTAACATGGCAGTTGGGCTTTCCTTGGCCCAAATCACATATAATTCCATTCGTATATAATAACTCCAAATGGGCCTTGGACTTTTACTAGATATCATAAAATGAACTTGAACTTAAATGGGTCTTTTAGCCCATTTACCCCATTGTGGGACCCACATGGCCCATTTCACTCATTAAAATATTAAATCCTCTAAAGTTGAGCTCGGTTTTGGCTTCCTCGATCTTTTTCATCAATCTCGTGTCGGTTTTCATCGGTTTCACGAACTTGGTACCTACACACATGAAAACAAGAAACAAGCATATCCAAGGCATATTTGATATAATTCAAGCAATATTTCATTGTTTTAAGCTACTAATGATATGAGTAAAAATACTCATATCAAATTCCCCCATGCTAAGCAATTGCCGTGTCCTCACGTAATGATAAAATAAGACTTTAAAGATCATAAAACTCAAATAGATTCATCGTCCTCGACTTTTCACTTCTCCATGCCAAGTGTAAAAACAAGATCATTGTTATTATAAGTTGGTAGACTAACACGAACTCATGTGGGCCAATTAATCACTTAGACTCCATTATTCCTATGTGTATCTCTTATATTTTATTGATGTCTTGAATGATCACGAGGATGCATTGTTGACTTATTTCAATAATTTATTAGGCCAAAAATAAAGTGAATGATTTAATCAATAGTTAGCTAAAGGACAAAATCTTTTAAAACTGCTTCTCGGGCTCTCATAAAGTTCATATCTTGGCATAACTTGTTTCACGATTTGAGACCTTTCTCGGATCGATATTTGGCAATGACTTAATACTTCCAACCTTGAGAGACGTTCACGAAATAATGGTCTTCTCTTCATAATATTTCTTCACTTGAAGTTTTGAGAGATTCATACTTGGACCACGACTTCTTCATTTTTCTCCAATCTCTACTTGGGATTTTGATTTACAACGATTCGCCTCCTTTTTGGACTTGGCTTCATTTATCCTCATACCTTATTTTTGGTCTTTTTGGATAGACTTCTCCATGACGTTTTGGGAGTATTTTGCTTTTCGTTGTGTGTCTCGATCCTTCATATTGATTTTTGAATAATGAGTCTTCACATCACTTGAGATCTTTAGCAATAAAACATAGCCCTCATGTCTTGTTAGGACCTTTTTGGACTCGCCAATCTTCGCATCCCGCTTCAATAAGTTATGCCTTGGCTATGAACTCTAATCCATACCGAGCAACTTTTAAACGATCTTGGGCTAGAAGCTAAGTAACTTTTCAAATCGTTCAACCTTATTTATTGCAAATAATTTTATTAACAAGCGATGGGAGAATAGGCTCATAATTAACTCACATAAATTCCCGAAAGAATACCACACTTATAATTGGCTCTATCATCTCTTGTTCTCCGTAAATGGATACTTAGCCTATTAAATCAATGTTTTGGGTTTTCAAGTCATATATAGGATCTTGCAACTTCTTATACTTTTGCAAGTTTTAGAATTTGCTTTTTAAAGTTCCCTTGATAGACGACTTTCTAGGATCAATTATAGGAGCTTGCGAAAAGTTCTTGTTCTTAACTCGTATGAATTAAGACTTTCGCGTTTTAAAACTCCCTATATAATAGCCTAGCAAAACTTAATTCAAATACGTTAAGGAAAAGCTAAGGTTAAAAACCAAGTCGAGTCAAAAACTATTCTTATTGAAAGCCTACATTCGTGTCAAAAATACTTATTTTATTTATTAAAACTTAAAAATTACACAAAAAATTTAAAATTTTATTGAAAAATGAGAAAAACAATACGTTTGGACACGACAAAAGCAATTGCAAGCGATTATATCGATTGACTCCCCCATGCTAAAACCAAACATTGTCCTTAATGTTTCTTAGCTCAAGAGTAACACCCCCTTGCTAAGACACGAAGAGTCTAATGCAAACTCCTAGCATGGAAAGAGCACGCAAATCTATAAGCCGTTTATTAATTATGCCTCAAGATAAAACGTTAGTCAATAATAATCAAGGGTAAGAAAGTGTGCCCCTTTTGGCATTCAAAGAATGGAAGATCAAGTGGACCGGCAAAAACCGAACACGAGAATCTTCAAATATTAGGGTCATACCTAAGATCACAACACAACAAATCACGAGCACGAGCTTGAAAGATCAAGCCTTATTAGGTGTTAGAAAATAGAAAGAAGATAGAATGTATGGGACTCCCCCACAAGGCACCTCGTTTTTGTTAACCGAGTCATGAGCTCGACTCGATCCCCGCATTCATTGGTCCTTAGGGAAAGTGATGAAAACCGGCATATTAGAGTAAAAACCAACACAAAGCAAGATGCCGGGGTCAAAGATTACATCCTCGTTGTCGGATGACAAACAAAAGGATGAAACTCCAACACAAATCTCTAAAAAGAGATGGTAGTCACAAACAATAGTATGGATGTAGCATGCTCCACGAGATAAACTCGCACCAAGATGATCGAAAAATCTTTCAATTATTGCATCGGTGAAAGGCCGAGATTTCCCTAAATCGAAGATTCCGGGGTCGAATACCTCGTCCTCGGTGGAGAAAGGAATGGACAACAAGGTGTCGTCCCCCCATGCTAATCCTAAGTCATATTAAGCACATGGTAATGGTGGGTTAAAAATCTCAACCATGGTGGTTTCAACTTGCATGACTTTGTTGACCTTTTCACTCTTTTGAATGTGAATAAAGGGGTCATGGTACTCAAAACGAGTCGCATGAAAAACCCGCACATTAAGATCAAAGCGAGTGGGAAGGATAATAGGAGCAAAAGTAATTTCTCCCTCCGGGTCAACATTGTCATCATCATAAATCGGGTGATCAAACCAAGTATCTTTATCACCGTCATTAGACTCTTCCTCAAATTCCGAAGGAAGGTCCATGGAAAGTAACTTATCAAACTCCCTAATGAAAAGATCATCATCACAAAGGTTGTGAGATGTAGGAGGTATGATGTTCTTAAAATCCTCTTGAAACAATGGATTATTGTTCAATGAAACTTCAAAGAGAGGATTTGAGCAAGTCACTAAAGTATCATCATTCTCATTAGAAGGCAATTCATCGGTGAATTCCTCGAGAATGGTAGGTAAAACACAAGAATCACGCTCGATCTCGAGATCAAAAACGTATTCACTTCCCCGTGGAAGTGGATCAACAAGTTCATCGGCGAACTTATCGAATGAATAATCACTAACCTCACTCGGTGTGAAGTTAGGAATCAAAGGATCTTCAATGGAAGATTGTGCCTTAGGAACATCAACATGATCCTTAGAAGAGAGTGAAAAGGAGTCCATTTTCAAAGGGTTGTTCAATTAAAGCAATGTCACTCTCGGGATCAAAATTCTCACTAATAAACTCACTAGCATCAAATGGCTCACTCAAGTAATCATCAATTTGTTTTTCAATCTTAGAACTTTCATCCTCGTGTGGATTGAGTGGAGATGAGGTAACATTACAACATGATTCAACAAAATTAGGTTTATCAATTTCAACACTTTCTGTAACACCCCCAATTTCGTTCATAACAGCGGAAGGGTCATTGGGTGTTACTATCATGGTTCAATCTCATAATCATAGAAAACGGCTCAAAACGAGTCGTTTTAATAAACATCCATTCAATTCCATTTAATCAAGATAAAATTTCATACATGGTCCCGGATGATTCAAAAGTTCACAAACTACTATAAATGATAAAAGTTATTTGAATGGATATGTTTTAGAAAAGCGGGCCAAAACATTTCAAATATGCAAGCTTCACGAAACCGCCTTCATCGAGTGCCTTCTAAGTGGACCTGAGATAAAACATGCTAAAAAGTCAGCAAAATTTGCCGAGTGAATCTATAGAGTTTTAATTTTAAATAAAGTGAACACAAGTATGAAAAATAACCTTCCATGGTTAATAATTTATCAAAGACGACCATGTTGTATGGACATAATTATCGTTGTTATTTCTATAAGTCTCGTGAAATTGAACGTTAACATATATTATTTCAGCCCAACACACCTAGCCAAGTGCGTATATTTCTCTTATACAATTGCATCCGATGTTTCATTACTGGTGCATCACAACACCACGCGATAGCTAGTCGCGACCGGACTGGGCGTCACCCCGATAGATCTATCCATAGTATTAGCGTTCTTTTCGATTAACAATTCACGATTCATGGGTCTTTAAGGCTAAACAAACTTATATAACAACTTTCATCTAAGCATACAATCGGGTCCTTTGTGTTCAATTTTGAAATAAAGAGGGTTTACCACAACTTCTCGTTGCTCCCATCATTTATAATAAATACTTTTCCAATAATAAGGGTTTCCACAACTTCTTGTTGCACTCATACTTTTCCAATAAGTAGAGTTTCCACAACTTATCGTTGTACCCTTAAATTTCAATAATTACTTTTCAAGTAAAATAGGGTTTCCACAACTTCTTGTTGCCCCCTTTATTTTAGTAAAACAAGCATGTTATCCCCCTCGCGGGTTTTATTAAACAAGTAAACATGTTAAGAGCGAGGCTATAGACTCACCTTAGCCATTAGTGGTAATGAGACGATCGCCGACGATTAGTGATGCCCGTTAAAACACGAAAACCGCAACCTACCGAATAAGGTGCTTTCGTTAATAATCGACTTAAGTATAAATCATACTTAAATAATATAAAAATCAAAATTACAAAACCAAGACAATCCCGAAAAATTTAATAATACAAGTGTTATTACTATACCCTTTTTATTCAACACTATCCTTTTAAACACTTGCACTCTCGATATTGACCCGTCATAAGACGCCAAGTCAACGCAAGTCAACTTATCATTTTACTTCCCTCGGACCAGTAGCCAAGTCATTTATATAATGACTTAACACTTGAGTAAACTACCATGTCCAATGGCGAATACTCAACTCACGCCACATAATTATTGAACTACGTGTCCAAAATACCATTCAGCATGTACACTCCAAATGTACACACCAATCTAACCTATCTAGACATGTCCGATTTCGACGAAACTTGGTGACAAACTCACACATAATATGAATAAGACTCAGTAAAAGTTTCATTCAAAAATATTACTTCTAAGACCTTCTGCCCGACACATCTTCGTGTTATAAAAACCGGACAGTTTTACGTCTTTGAATTGTAAAACCATTTCGACTTATCTAAATAATTCCGTTTATAAAACCGACACTCGGGTTTGAAAATAGACTCATGACCTGAGGTTTAGCAACTTACAACAGTCCTTGAACATTTTTAAAACTCATTCTATAGTCCCCGAGATTCGATCCAAATATCGACAACAATTTTCGGATTGTGCCGATACCCGTCTCCCGGTACACAAATACTAAAAGTAGCATAACTTTTCGCTCGAAATGAGTTAGAAGCTCATTCAAGCGGCAAATCGAAGCTAAAAGAATCCTCTACAAGCCTATCCTATTAGTTTCATCATTTTCAAACAGTAAGATTTTCAAAAATTACGTTTTACCTACTGGTCTAAAATGACTCTTTAAAAATCATACTAAAACAATTTTTCAACCCATTCCAACAATTTGTATACTCCTAATATTACCCCAATATCATCCTAACACATCTAACTAACCTATATCATCCTCAAATTCAATCTTACAAAAATTAAATATATAAAAATCTTGCATGCAACCACTCAAAATTTTAAATATAATAATATTAACACTACTTACAAGCATAGAAATAGATCAAACACCCTTGTTCTTCATCAAAAGTTGAAAGTTCTTGCATGTGTGTAAAAATTACATCAAAATGATCACCATCAAATTTCCAACATGGGTCTTTTCTTAGTTTTGAATGATTCAAAGTGAATCAAAAATTTTGAGGGTGTTTGTGGTGGGAGATGGGACGGAAATCACAAGGAGAGAGGGAGAGATAATAATTTTTTTGTGGAAATGAATTTAGTATTAAAAATAGTTAGTGGAAAAATATTATATAGTGGGGTGAGGGTAGTTTTTGCCAATAAGGTATAGTTTTGGTCCAAAAAGCAATTAAATGGTTATAAGGGTAGAAAATGTAAATATTACATTTTAAAAATATTTACGGGACTCGGGTTTCGTAAAAATACTTTTTAAAAGTTAAAACGCTTCAAAAATAAATTAATATAACTTCGACACGACTTAAAACGTAATTAAATCGAAAACGTCGAAAATATTAAATATCGAGACAATCGATAATAAAACGTAAATTTTTGGGCATCCGTCGGTATCGCGATCATTCGTAGTTCTCGTCATTCGTTAAAACGAAAAATACGAGAAATAAAAATAAATATAAGAAAAATCATTTCCATGATTATTTGAGAATATAATATCGATACTTAACATATTCCTTGTCGGTTTTCATCTAATCGACATTCTTACGCTAGTTTCAAGCCATAACCTTCTCGGTTAATCGATAATTTAAAATTCTCATTAAAATAAATTTATAATTCTTAATAGTCGAGACTAAAATAACGACCTGAAATTGACGGATTGTCACATTATCCCCACCAAATTGGGATCTTCGTCCCGAAGATCAACTTGCGTTCTTCCTCGATCGCTCGTTGAAATCAAGGAGTTAAACGTATTTTGGTCCTCGTCTAGAGTTCCATCACACATGACAATAAAAAGCCGACTTCGTTTCTGTTGCCTAACTTCCTTATTGATAATATCTACAAGTACTTTGATGAAATGCAACTTACTATCGATTCATACTTCATCAAGAGAGATAATAAGATCTTCGTCGAGAAGAAATTTCTTTAGGTTCGACATATGAAAAGTATCGTGAATTCCTTGCGGCTCTCGAGGTAATTTAAGTTTTCATGTCATCGGACCTTCCATCGATATCATCTCGAATGGTCCAAACTAACGGGGACTTAACTTCCCACGTTTTCCAAAATACATAACACCTTTTCATGGTGATAGCTTGGCATAACTTTTCCTAGGAAGCGACGTCCCGGCGCTTAATTCGCATACGATAGTCTTCAGTGTAACAGTGAAGAGTGAAAAACAGGAAAGTCATCGTCTAAGTTCCAAAGAAAGTCAAAAGATATTACATGGTACACATTCTCCATGATCGGACGTCATTGGACAATGTCGCCTCAAGTTCTCACAACTTACGATCACTTAACTCGATCACATACCACATAAGTATCTAAAAGCAAAGGTCAAACATAAACATCAAATGTAAATCTCCGTCGTTGATCATCGATAAAACCTTGGACTAGCCCTTGATAATACAACTCGATCTCTAAAGTCTTTCCACTTGCAGTGTCGGCAACAACATACTCTTCGAAGTGAAAACGAATTTGTTAATTCCAGTCATTAAGAAATTCGGTCCATTGGCGAGAATTCACAACACATCGGGCATACCATTAAGTTCTACTCCAGTGTTCAACGTACAAAAGTGTCCCACTAATTTTTGCTTCAGCGTTCATCGTACAAAGGCGTCCCAATAATTTCGACTCTAGTGCTCAGGGTGCTGCATCATATTCCTCGTTTTTAGTTCGTCATACTAGCCCCAAGAGTTTCGTCATCAAGAAAAGTCTTCGGTGACCCTTCGATAGTAGCAAGTAAAATTACAAAATCTTCACGTCCACGATAAGTTGTCGTTGATAACTGATCCTCAGTCAATCCGCAAGTACACACATAAATCATGGTGACGCTTAAGTGAGTCGCCTATTCTCGGAACGGTCAACGGTTCTTAACAATCTGTTTATAAAGCTCGTGATCATCGAGACACATTAGAAATGGTCCATCAAAACAAATCATAACTCGAGAGAAGTCCAACGGGTTACTTGTACATAGATGATAATCGACGATCATCATAATGACGACAACATCGAACGATTCTTACCAACGAAATACGAGTCGAAGGAAGACGTACGCACACCAAAATCCACAAATCGAGCCAGACATACTTGGGCCCACTCATTTATAACTCCTTGTCTACATCAAAAGGCGTCCCTCTTCATGTATACAAGAGTTTATAAATTTACGGTTCGGGAACTTATAACTTTCTTGTTCAAATGAAAAGGCGTCCCAATCCATTTCAACGAGACGATTATAAGTCATCCTACTCAAGTATTACTACCTCTCAACACGATCATATCAAAATACCATGATAAATACAAGGTGTCAATAAACTTACATCATAATTTCCGTATTCAAATGTCCCATTCCATTTGAATAAGGAGATCATAACGATCTAAGGTCCAGTCGTTTAAAATTTTCTTATTCAAATGTCCTAATCCATTTAAGTAAGACAACATTAAACGACTCTTAGTTGGGTGAGTTAAAATCTATATATCTAAATGTCCCATTCCAATTAGATACAAGGCATTAAGCCACTCAACCGAATGACTACTACGAGCATATCTTTGTTGTACCCAAACTATATATATTTGCTTAGGATATATATATCTTAAGTCCAACATTGGCATCCTCCTTTTCGCCAATAAAACGTGGTCATATAAACTCAAATCACACGTCGCATTACATAGAAGATGTCGCCTCAGATAAATGATTCTTCAAAATCATAAGTAGTAACGAAAACACGAACATCGCATTTATTAATTACGTTTCGAAAGGAGATGTCCAAAAATGGCACATCACGATACGATGATAACAATCGAATTTAAACAAGTCGATATGCGATAGGTTACAAAACCATGACAATCTGCGTCATAATAATACCTCGTATTAATATAAAACTATCATTTATAATTAAATAAATGAAACCATACTTTGTAATTCACAAGTACAAATAATCGATAAAGATTACAGCAACATATATAATGACATATTTATATAAATACTATCATTCTCGTCCATTGGCAACTCGGAGGTTTCGCTTGCAACAGTTATAGTTAAAAGATCAAAAATTCATTTTTGGAAAATCTTTTCGTTCTCTATAACTTGAGCTCTGATACCAATCTGTAACACCCCCAATTTCGTTCATAACAGCGGAAGGGTCATTGGGTGTTACTATCATGGTTCAATCTCATAATCATAGAAAACGGCTCAAAACGAGTCGTTTTAATAAACATCCATTCAATTCCATTTAATCAAGATAAAATTTCATACATGGTCCCGGATGATTCAAAAGTTCACAAACTACTATAAATGATAAAAGTTATTTGAATGGATATGTTTTAGAAAAGCGGGCCAAAACATTTCAAATATGCAAGCTTCACGAAACCGCCTTCATCGAGTGCCTTCTAAGTGGACCTGAGATAAAACATGCTAAAAAGTCAGCAAAATTTGCCGAGTGAATCTATAGAGTTTTAATTTTAAATAAAGTGAACACAAGTATGAAAAATAACCTTCCATGGTTAATAATTTATCAAAGACGACCATGTTGTATGGACATAATTATCGTTGTTATTTCTATAAGTCTCGTGAAATTGAACGTTAACATATATTATTTCAGCCCAACACACCTAGCCAAGTGCGTATATTTCTCTTATACAATTGCATCCGATGTTTCATTACTGGTGCATCACAACACCACGCGATAGCTAGTCGCGACCGGACTGGGCGTCACCCCGATAGATCTATCCATAGTATTAGCGTTCTTTTCGATTAACAATTCACGATTCATGGGTCTTTAAGGCTAAACAAACTTATATAACAACTTTCATCTAAGCATACAATCGGGTCCTTTGTGTTCAATTTTGAAATAAAGAGGGTTTACCACAACTTCTCGTTGCTCCCATCATTTATAATAAATACTTTTCCAATAATAAGGGTTTCCACAACTTCTTGTTGCACTCATACTTTTCCAATAAGTAGAGTTTCCACAACTTATCGTTGTACCCTTAAATTTCAATAATTACTTTTCAAGTAAAATAGGGTTTCCACAACTTCTTGTTGCCCCCTTTATTTTAGTAAAACAAGCATGTTATCCCCCTCGCGGGTTTTATTAAACAAGTAAACATGTTAAGAGCGAGGCTATAGACTCACCTTAGCCATTAGTGGTAATGAGACGATCGCCGACGATTAGTGATGCCCGTTAAAACACGAAAACCGCAACCTACCGAATAAGGTGCTTTCGTTAATAATCGACTTAAGTATAAATCATACTTAAATAATATAAAAATCAAAATTACAAAACCAAGACAATCCCGAAAAATTTAATAATACAAGTGTTATTACTATATCCTTTTTATTCAACACTATCCTTTTAAACACTTGCACTCTCGATATTGACCCGTCATAAGACGCCAAGTCAACGCAAGTCAACTTATCATTTTACTTCCCTCGGACCAGTAGCCAAGTCATTTATATAATGACTTAACACTTGAGTAAACTACCATGTCCAATGGCGAATACTCAACTCACGCCACATAATTATTGAACTACGTGTCCAAAATACCATTCAGCATGTACACACCAATCTAACCTATCTAGACATGTCCGATTTCGACGAAACTTGGTGACAAACTCACACATAATATGAATAAGACTCAGTAAAAGTTTCATTCAAAAATATTACTTCTAAGACCTTCTGCCCGACACATCTTCGTGTTATAAAAACCGGACAGTTTTACGTCTTTGAATTGTAAAACCATTTCGACTTATCTAAATAATTCCGTTTATAAAACCGACACTCGGGTTTGAAAATAGACTCATGACCTGAGGTTTAGCAACTTACAACAGTCCTTGAACATTTTTAAAACTCATTCTATAGTCCCCGAGATTCGATCCAAATATCGACAACAATTTTCGGATTGTGCCGATACCCGTCTCCCGGTACACAAATACTAAAAGTAGCATAACTTTTCGCTCGAAATGAGTTAGAAGCTCATTCAAGCGGCAAATCGAAGCTAAAAGAATCCTCTACCAGCCTATCCTATTAGTTTCATCATTTTCAAACAGTAAGATTTTCAAAAATTACGTTTTACCTACTGGTCTAAAATGACTCTTTAAAAATCATACTAAAACAATTTTTCAACCCATTCCAACAATTTGTATACTCCTAATATTACCCCAATATCATCCTAACACATCTAACTAACCTATATCATCCTCAAATTCAATCTTACAAAAATTAAATATATAAAAATCTTGCATGCAACCACTCAAAATTTTAAATATAATAATATTAACACTACTTACAAGCATAGAAATAGATCAAACACCCTTGTTCTTCATCAAAAGTTGAAAGTTCTTGCATGTGTGTAAAAATTACATCAAAATGATCACCATCAAATTTCCAACATGGGTCTTTTCTTAGTTTTGAATGATTCAAAGTGAATCAAAAATTTTGAGGGTGTTTGTGGTGGGAGATGGGATGGAAATCACAAGGAGAGAGGGAGAGATAATAATTTTTTTGTGGAAATGAATTTAGTATTAAAAATAGTTAGTGGAAAAATATTATATAGTGGGGTGAGGGTAGTTTTTGCCAATAAGGTATAGTTTTGGTCCAAAAAGCAATTAAATGGTTATAAGGGTAGAAAATGTAAATATTACATTTTAAAAATATTTACGGGACTCGGGTTTCGTAAAAATACTTTTTAAAAGTTAAAACGCTTCAAAAATAAATTAATATAACTTCGACACGACTTAAAACGTAATTAAATCGAAAACGTCGAAAATATTAAATATCGAGACAATCGATAATAAAACGTAAATTTTTGGGCATCCGTCGGTATCGCGATCATTCGTAGTTCTCGTCATTCGTTAAAACGAAAAATACGAGAAATAAAAATAAATATAAGAAAAATCATTTCCATGATTATTTGAGAATATAATATCGATACTTAACATATTCCTTGTCGGTTTTCATCTAATCGACATTCTTACGCTAGTTTCAAGCCATAACCTTCTCGGTTAATCGATAATTTAAAATTCTCATTAAAATAAATTTATAATTCTTAATAGTCGAGACTAAAATAACGACCTGAAATTGACGGATTGTCACACTTTCCAATTTCTTAGAAACCAATCTTGGAATTTTTTCCGGTTTGAAAATCATATGTTTATCCCCATATCTTATTTTAATCTCCTTTTCCCTCATATCAACTAAAACACCGGCCGTACACAAAAATGGTCGTCCTAAAATTATAGGCACACGAGGATTTGGCTCATAATCAATGATAGCAAAATCGGCTAGATAAATGAACTCCCCCACTTTAACAATGACATTTTCCGCTATACCAACCGGATGGGTGGTAGTACCATTAGCAAGCTCAGTGATCATTCGAGTAGGCCTAAGAGGTTCATAGTCAATATTCTTCCAAATGACTAAAGGCATTACGTTAATACTAGCTCCTAGATCGGCTAGAGCTTTGTATTCCCCAAGCTCATCAACAACACAAGGTATCAAAAATTGACCCGGATCTTCATATTTCTTAGGAATGAAATCAAAGAAATCCGAAGTACTAATCAGGTTCAAAGTAGCCTTGGTGACTTTAAGAAAACTTTGCTTAGGTGGAACATAAATTTTCTCGATCACTCTTGCCACATTATCATCATCATAAACGGTTATGGCCTTAAGCTCTCCCCTCGGGTTAGGAATGGTATTACTAGGTAAGCAACCCGAAGAGGATGACGGTTTAGACATGAATCCCTCAAACATCGAAAGCAATTTATTTTGACTTTGTTCCAAACTTTGGTGCATACGATTTTGACTTTGCTCTAGCCTTTGTTGATTAAGCTCAATCTTGTTGTTTTGCCCTTTAATCGTATTTTGAAAATCAAGTCTCAAAGTATTAATTTGCCCTTGGATGTTATTTTGAAAAGCTTTCATATTTGCCTCATTTGATTTCATGTAACTTGACAAATCATTTTGATTATTCCCTTGAAAACCTTGATTGTTTTGATTAGCATTAAACCCATTTCCTTGATTGAAATTCCCTTGGTTACCACGGTTAAAATTATTCCCATTGTTTCCATTGTTGTACCTATTTTGAACCGGTGGAAAACCCGGTGGAGCAACATGATTTTGACGAGGAACTTGACCGTTGGAGCCATAAGTTCCCGTCGCGGCAAAAGCATTAGCTTGATCAAAACCCGTGTTTAAACAAGCATAATTAGGATGTGCTCCACCACATGATACGCAAAAACTCTCAACCATATTAATGGATCCATGAGGATTCTTCCTAATCTCATTCAAAATCGTGTCAATCTTAGAATCCAATCTAGCAATCTCGTTGTTCACCTTAGAAACACTCGGTGTGTTTCGTGAATATTGTGCTCTAGACTTATTCTCAATTATACACCACGCGTCTCCCGGTGTTTTTCTTAAAAGATTACCACCCGCGGCGGCATTTAAAGAATCTTGTTCAATCATATTAAGCCCATTATAGAAAGTATTTATTTGATGCAATTCCGAGAAACCGTGGTGTGGACATTGTCTCAACAAATCTTTAAATCTTTCCCAAGCATCCCCAAACGATTCATGCACTTTTTGTTCAAATCTAGTGATCTCATTCTTAAAGTGTGTTGTCTTGGAAAGTGGAAAGAAATAATTCATGAACTTAGACACTAAATCATCCCAAGTTAAAATCGAACCCGGTGGTTCTTTTTCATACCAAAGCTTAGCATTACCCTCGAGCGAGTACGGAAAAAGCAAGAGCTTAATCGCGTCATTTGGCACATCTCTAAACTTGAGAGTCGAGGTAATTCGAAGAAAATTCCGAATGTGAGAGTGCGGGTTATCGGTCTCATTGCCACGAAATGGGTCGGCACGAATGAGCGATAAAAGACCCGTCTTAATCTCAAAATGGTCCGCCAAAATAGCCGGCACAACGATTGCTTCCCCATACCCTTCGGTGGGTGCACGGAGAAATTCCTCCATTGTTCGGTTATCGGCCATCTCTACAACAATAGGTGGAAGCTCGGGTTCCACTATTCGTTGTTGACGATTTCTATTTCTACGAGGAATATTTTCAAGCCTATTAAAATCAATCACAAGACAAGAAGAACGTAATTGCATACACTACAAAGACGAGAATTTAGAGGATTGAAGAAAAGAAATTAGACAAGAAGAAGATTATTTTTGGTATTTTTATTTGGTATTGCTCAATCAAAAATGATCGATAAAAAACAAGGAATAAGGATAACTACTATGGAAGTAAATTACCCTCGGTCGACTTTGAAACGATAGGTGAAAACCTAAACGTCTTGAGGTTCAATAAGTAAACAACAAAAAATAAGATTTATTACTACTTGAGTCGGCAAACCAATAATAGGTTGTCCCTCTCAATATATGCACAAGCAAGCGGGGAAACGAGGTGGCACAAAGCACTTAAAAACCTTTTTCCTTAGACGGCCTTTTATAGCACGTCGCCTTATACCCACCTTATAGTTTGTATAAATCGAGTTCAAACTTCTTATTAGTATTTATCTATTTTGCCTTTATTTTTGTTTTGGGTTCGAATACAATAGCTAGGTGATGAAATCCCAACTAAGGCTTATTTGAAAAGTATTTAAAATTATTGTTCTACGTAATACAATATATTATTCACAAAAAACGAGAAAAACGATACATACTATGTAATAGAAAAATAACAAAACTTTCCGAGGACGGAAAGGGTCTTCAAATCCACGATCAACAAATCTCCACAAAAGCGAATCGTACACAAGATCCCCGGCAGCGGCGCAAAAATTTTTGATGTGCGGAGATATGTATAGTGATAATATGAGATACGTTATAGGGTAAACTAGAAAATTACCTTTAGGAAAAAGTAATAGACTAATAATACCAATGACGAATTCAATTAAACACGTGAGTGAGTCGAGTTCGTTGTACACGAAGATCGAGTGAATTTGAGACGTTTTGCTTCGATTTGGACAATTGATTTGAATGTGTCGTTGGTTTTTAAACTACAATTAAACTCTACCAATTTTAAGCTATTTAAAGTTACCTAAAGTGCATGAATCGTTAAACCCCGCTATATTAAAATAAATCTAACAATTAATTACTTAAAATTAAAATACTAATTAAAAATTAATCCATTTTAATAATCTATAAAAATATAATCTATTTAAAAATTAAAACTTTTAATCTATTTAACAATCTAATTAAACTATTTTTTTTAAACTAATTAAACTTTATTAAAATTACTTTTTAAAACTAATCTATTTAAAAACTTTATTTAATTAAATATAGAGTTATATAAAAAAAGTAAACTAATTAAAATTGAAACTAATTAAATAAAAACATTTTTTTTTATTATTATTTTTATTTTATTTTTTTTATTAAATAAAATTTAAAAGAAATTAAACGAGACAAAAGGTATTTAAAGTGAAACTGCCAAACTTACTTAAACTATATTAAATACATAAATGAAAAGAAAATCAAAAGAGCCTATAGCTCAGTTGGTTAACATGTTGTGTGTGTGACCAGGAGGTCACGGGTTCAATCCCCATGGAAGACATATTTTTTTGATTTATTCTCTTTTTGACAGACTACTGAAAAGGAAGTCTTAGGGAAGACTTTTGTAAGATTATTTGCAATAAGCTGTGAGAACACAACTTTTGAGCTTATCAGATCATTGGAATCTGATAAGCCTAACGTTTGATCAATAATAAGTAATACTAGAACACAGCACAGTAACATAAACTGAATAATCAGCAATCAACTAGCAGATACAAACCAATTCCATACAATCTGATAAGATAAGCTAAATAAAATCAAGAGAGCAGTTACTACAAAAATCAAACTACGTTTACTGCTATACCCAAAAACTATCAGAATGCTAACAAACAATAGTCTTATACTTTGCTCAATCTCTACCTTATTAAATAGTTAAAATAGATTTAAAACAAGAATTTCTACAACTCATTTAACAGCAACTGAACTTTAAACGAAAGCCTAAAAAAAACTCAGTTTAAAAGATAAGTATAATCTGATTTAATCATTGCAAGCAATTTAAATCACAGACATATTCAAACAGCATCACAATCATGCCAAAAGTAACTGTAAATAACAAAGATAGCAGCTAAGTCAAGTCTGAAATCTAATTTAAACTACTGAGAACTTTGTATCAGTAGACTAACATCTAAGCTTCATTAACAGTAAAACAGATCAAAATCAATGTTATAAACATCAACAAAACATCACAGTCTCACATTCAGCAAATACCATATTAATTCTTAGACAACCAAATCATAAACTCAGATTAAACTAAAATATATATCACTAATCTTATCCGCAAAATCTAAACAATTAACCCCACACTAAGCAGATTAGTCAAACTAAAGCATAACAGATTCATACACTGTTTCTAACATATATCTATAACATCAACAGGTTTGCACAAATCCGAACTCACAGTATTAAATCAAAGATTTATTCAATTATTAGACTAAAAATTAAGACAGAAAAATAAAATGATTAGAACCTTTTGGAGAAAACCTTTGGGACGAAGATCGGCGCTGAGCCGTCTTATCTAAACTGAATCAACTTCACCTCAATACACCAATTTATCTCGAACAATTATCATGATTATGACGAATCACCATCAAATTCGAACCAACAACTTCTATTTAATACTTAAACAGTGGGTTTAAGTAATTCCCAATTTCAGCTTTATTTTATAACATCAATTCATATTATTCGAAAATGCAAGATAATTTTACCAGTAAAATAAAGAAAAACGTGAGAATGAGAGTTAATAAAAAATGTAAATAACTTTTATTAATCATAAACAATATTACAATACTTTTGAAATTAAAACTACAATTTAATTTCTAACTAATAATTGACATAATAACAATAAAGAAAGAAAAAGGGATGATTACAATGATAAATAAGCAGGGTATTTATAGCTAAACCGCAAGGTGTTGGGGAGGGATCTCCGAATCTTCCAAGGAATATTCCTCTTCCATCTTAGCCTTTAAATCTTCTCTCTCTCATGGTTGTTTTGATCCTATGGCTGAAAATAGGCCTTGATCACACAGATCGCCACGGTGGACCTTTTTGTGTTAGTTGTGCTTGTTTGCTGCTGATTTGGCACTCATCTATTGGACGAGTAAGAGAAATTCGTTGTTCGATCCAATCAAAGGCTGCCACGTCCCAATCTTTTCCACTCTTCTCTTCCGAAACAATTGGGGATTTATTTCCCAATCGTGTGAGTCACATGCTTCAAGTAAAAACCCCCAATTTAATTAACTTTTACCCGATTAGGGTTTATGTGAATAGTGGGATTTTTTTACTGGTTTGGGGAAAAAGAGTTGGGGAAGAAAGGTTGTGAGATAATCTCACATTGTTTGTATCGAAAAAAATGATAGGAGAGAAACGATTTATTTATGACTGAGTGGACAATGACGTGTTTGTGTGGGATGAAAATAAGAGTGGGACAGTTTTATTTATTAAACAAAGAAAACGAGTGGATGAACGTGAGATGAGTGTGTGAAAACAAGTGGGAGGCGTGAGTGGACTTTTTAACTGAAAATAGAATTCAAAACGTGTAAAAGGTAAACCCTAGAAGCCCATAATGATCCGTTTCATTCTCTAACATGGCAGTTGGGCTTTCCTTGGCCCAAATCACATATAATTCCATTCGTATATAATAACACCAAATGGGCCTTGGACTTTTACTAGATATCATAAAATGAACTTGAACTTAAATGGGTCTTTTAGCCCATTTACCCCATTGTGGGACCCACATGTCCCATTTCACTCATTAAAATATTAAATCCTCTAAAGTTGAGCTTGGTTTTGGCTTCCTCGATCTTTTTCATCAATCTCGTGTCGGTTTTCATCGGTTTCACGAACTTGGTACCTACACACATGAAAACAAGAAACAAGCATATCCAAGGCATATTTGATATAATTCAAGCAATATTTCATTGTTTTAAGCTACTAATGATATGAGTAAAAATACTCATATCAGCAGACTTGGCATTTCCATCCTTTAGGGTTTAGGATTGCAATTTTCTTGTAATTTTTTTATTCTAGATTCTAGATAGTTCTCTAGGTTTGTATAAATAGAAACGTTTGTGTTTCTATTCTTTGGTTCCAGATTTTCTAGCAAATTGTGTAATGCCTTTTTAATTTAATATAAAGTTTGGTGTTTTGTTATAAAAGTAATTCCTTTTATCATTATTTAAAAGTTGGTAATTGTTTGGCTAGAATCTCTGAGTTCCATATCATATTTGTGAAACACTTTGTGTTTTTGAGTTTCAAAAAGTTTTTTTTTTTTCAAAAGCTTTCAATATTCAGAAATCCAAACCATCCTTTGAAGTGAAATTGGATAAGGAAGGGTTGGATTTGTGATTTTGAAGCTGTTTTTGAAGAGTATCAATTGGTTTCAAGGTTGTAAAAAGGTTTTTGGAAGAAGTTTTGGTAAAATCAGAAAGTTGTTTTTGTGCTTGTTTTCATTTTCTCAGGTTTGAGCTTGAATTGATCAAGGTTCTGCATATACCCGAGTATATTGGAGGTGACATCAGTCACTGAGGGACTTGGATGTAAGTCCCTCAAGGTAGAATACTCTTTTCCTTTTTCATTTTTCATTTTAAATGGTGTTTATGTGATTTGATTGAAACTGCATGCAAAGTGTGTTCATGTGGATTGAATGAAGTTTATTTAGTGTTATATGCATGCTAGGAAGGTTTTAAATCAGTTTGGATAGGTTTAGCAGGGATTTTGTTTGAAAAATTTCCAAAATCAGTTTTTAAGGGGTGTTTGGATAAGGGTTTAAGCAGGGGTTAAAATCATCAATTGTGCTTAAAACTTGTTTAGATACACTTTATAGGATAGTATTAGGTTGTGTATTAGTTGTTTATCAGCTTGGTATAAGTTTGGAACCAGTTTGAAAGTAAAAAGTGGAAAAAGTAAGCAAAAATCTGCCAACCCAACTATCTGCTTGTTTTTCTTGAATGTTGTGCATCATTCTTTGATCCTTGCTAGTAGATAGGATTAAGATAGGTTTGAGATCATTTATTTGCTAAGTTGTGGATTGGTATGCAAGATTTAGGGGGTTGAAACTCATGTTTGTGCATACAACTTGGTGATAAACACTAACAGACCCATACAAGGATCTCAGCAACTTGAATTTGCCCTTGTATGCTTTTTTTTGTGAATTTGTGTGCTAAGTGTTTGTGTTTTCTGCTTACCTTTGACTCCCTACACTCCAAAGAGTGTAGGGGTGCCTTTGTCCATCCACAAACACCACTGAATCCAAAGACCAAGTCCTCTTGGTATTTACTTTCACAAGTGAAAACATCACACTTGTTCATCAGAAACATTGCCTCAACTGGGCACGTTTTTGACCTGAACTTGCTTTAATCTTGATCAAATTGGATTGTGTTTATGTTTTAGAGCTTTTCAAGTGTAACTAGTTTGGTTTTTAAAAGAAAAAAAATAAAAGAAAAATTTTGCAAAAACCACACCCTGCCTGGACTCGAACACGGGACCCCTCGTTGGGGGAGTGTACGTGTTAACCAGTGATCTAGATGGGTTTTTACATTCATGTTTCAATTCATTAATTACTTAAGGTGGTTTGGTTTTGGCTTATCTTAAATAATCCGAAGCTTATTTGGCCAGTTTAAGCTTATTGGCTTAGTCTTTTGGTGTTAGCTCAATTTTCCTAGGATAGTATTAGGTTTTAGGATTTTTCTGTTTAAAAATATTATTTTTCCCATTATTCTTTTATTTATTAGGATTATTTTTAGTTTTATTTTTAGAAAGTAAATTAAAAATAGTAAAAAGTATTTTAAAAATCCAAAAAAATATTTTTTAGGCTTTAATTTATTTATTTGAGGTTTACATATCATAAAGTTTTCAAAAAGTCTTATTTTTAATTTTATTTGATTTTAGGGTTTTTAGACAACTTTAAAAATTAATATAAAATTAATAAATAGGTTTCAGAGAATTTTAATTGCATTTTTATCTTAGTTAGAATATTTAGGATTTTTGGTAATTTTTTAGAATTTATTTATAAACTTTTAATTTTTTAGAATATTTTAATATTATTTTATTAGTAAAAATTAAAAGTTTGTTTTTTCTACTTTTTTCATTTTTCCTAGGTTAAGGACATTAAATTAGGAACTTTGTAACTTTCCAATTAATTTTTAGGCTTTTCATCTATTTTCTAGAATTAATTTAAGATTTAATAGATTTTAAAAGTTTTTAGGAGTTTAAAAATAGTTTAATTTGGTTTTAAAATTTTTAAAAATAGTTTTTAGCTTAATTAGGTCATTTTTAAGGTTTACAAACTATTAAATCTTGTTTAGGGCTTTTTAATATTTAAAATTGATTTTTAGGGCTTTAATTAGCATTAAAAAGTCATTATTAAATTAATTAAAAGGTTTTAGCAAGTTGGGATTTTTTGTAAACTCTTAGAATTTTATTGTGGATTTTTAGTAATTTTTAGGTTAAAATTTTAATTTTTGTGTTTTTTTACGTTTCTACGTCTTAACTTTCTAGTATTAGTTTTTGTTAAATTTTTATTTTTTCGTCTTCGTCATTTTCTCTTCTTGTTAATAATGAAAAACATTAATCAATCATTCATTACACAACGCACTAGCCTCCTCGAGAACGAACTCACTTTTCTTAAGGGTCATTTACACACGGTTTTCCTAAATCGTGCACGCTTGCCCTATATTATTGCCCTCTTTTCCTAAAGGGGTAATTTTACAACTATCATTTTGAGTCTCATCAGCAAGTAACTCCTTTTCCGTTGTAGTATACTTTGTTTGAGCATCCGTCATAGTCTTACTTGCATAGTGTATAGGCAAGAAATGTTTTGACTTACGTTGCCCCAAAACCATACTTACCGCGTAATCACTAGCATCACACATAATCTCAAAAGGTAGGTCCCAATCCGGGGCAACCAAGATTAGAGATTCGGTTAATTTCCTTTTAAGCATCTCAAAGGCTTGAATACACTCATCCGAAAAGATGAAAGGAGTCTCTTTTTCCAAAAGATGGGTCATAGGCCGAGATATCTTAAAGAAGTCTTGTATAAAATGTCGATAGAAGCCGGCATGGACGAGAAAACTCCTAACTCCCTTAACGGTGGTGGGTGGAGGTAATTTGGCAATCACGTCAATTTTAGCCCTATCAACCTCAATACCGGCCTTAGAGATCTTATGTCCTAACACAATTCCCTCTTTGCACATGAAGTGACATTTTTCATAATTAAGCACAAGTTTCGTTTCCTCACAACGTTGCAACATTCTTTCAAGGTTAGAGAGACATGAAGTGAAAGATTCCCCAAAAACCGAAAAGTCATCCATGAAGACTTCCATGGTTTTCTCGATCATATCATGGAAAATGGCCATCATACACCTTTGGAACGTCCCCGGAGCATTGCATAGTCCAAAAGGCATGCGACGATAGGCAAATGTTCCATAAGGACAAGTGAATGTGGCTTTTTCTTGATCACGAGGGTCAATGGAGATTTGGAAATAGCCGGAAAATCCATCCAAAAGTAATAGAATTCATTCCCCGCTAGTCTCTCTAACATTTGATCCATAAAAGGTAATGGAAAATGATCCTTCCTAGTGGCATAATTAAGTTTCCTATAGTCAATACAAACACGCCAACCGGTCACAAGTCTAGTAGGAATCAATTTATTATCCTCATTAGTAACAACCGTCATTCCTCCTTTCTTTGGAACACAATGCACGGGACTAACCCATGGACTATCCGAGATAGGGTAGATCATTCCGGCGTCTAGAAGTTTAGTGACTTCCTTTTTTATCACCTCATGAATCTTTGGATTAACCCTTCTTTGATTTTGGATAGCGGGTTTATAATCATTCTCCATTAGAATTTTATGAGTACAAAATTTTGGATCTATACCCTTAATGTCGGAGATTTTCCATGCAATGGCCCGTTTATGCTTCTTAAGCACTTTGATAAGTTCATCCTTTTCGTTTTCCTTTAATCCCTTAGCAATAATCACCGGTAACTTATCCGTTCCCTCAAGAAAAGCATACTCCAAATGAGTGGGTAATTCCTTAAGTTCTAATTCGGGTGCTTCCTCAATAGATGTTTTCACTTTAGTTTCATTTTCACTCACAACTATTAATTCCATAGGTGGTGATTCAAAAGGATCCATATTCAACAATTTTTCAATTAAAGCAATATCTCCCTCGGGATCAAAATTCTCACAATCAAACTCACTAGGATCAAATGGTGTGCAAAAGTAATCATCAATTTCCTTATCGATTTTTGAATAACCATTAGTCTCAAGCTCTTTAAGAACGAAGTCACCTCCCTCAAATAGAGTGAGTGGAGGTTTTGCCAAAGAGATAATAGGATTCGATGAAGTGGGATTGCCACTTTTAGAAGTATCCGAAAAACCAAGCATATCTTGCGAAACCTCTTCACAAGCAACATCAATCACATCGATTTGATTGATTGATTCCTCGCCGTCCTCGGAAGAAAGCTTCGAGATATTACCAACATTAAGAGTGATACTTTCATCATCTAACCGTAAAGTCAATTTTCCCTCTCTCATGTCAACTAAAGAACTAGCCGTATTTAAAAACGGTCTTCCCAAAATAAGAGGCACACGAGAATTTTCCGGATAATCACAAATTACAAAATCCGTTGGGAAGATGAGCTTTCCTACTTTGACTAATACGTCTTCGGCTATACCTGTTAGAAAGGCGGTCGATCGATCCGCTAGCTCGATAGTCATCTTAGTAGGTGTAAGCTCGGGAAGTGATAACCTTTTCCACACGGAAAGAGGCATCAAGTTAATGCTAGCGCCTAGATCGGCTAATGCTAAGCATTCTTTCATATTAGGGAAATCACATGGTATAAAAAATTGACCGGGGTCTCCAAGCTTTTTGGGAAACTTTTTAGAGAGAACCGCGGAACAACTTTCATTTAAGGATGTAGATACTTCAACTAATTTCTCCTTATCTTTCATCAACCTTTTGATTGTTGAAGCAAACTTAGGCATGCTAAGCAATGCATCCGCGAAACTAAGATTAATATACATTTTTTTAAACACGTCAAGAAACGTAGAAACTTGAGCATTGGTCTTTTCGCGGAGCTTCTATTTGGTAAGTCTTGAAGGGTAAGGTTGTGTGGGTTTAGTCTTCAGAAGCTCGGGTTCCGGAATAGGCAATTGGTCTACCTTTGGTGGAATAGGAATTTCCTTTTCTTTAACCACCTCGGGTTCTTGCTCCACTTCCCTCACCGGAGAGGTACTCACATGTAGAAGCAAAGGTCTGTCTAAAGCTTTCCCACTACGTGTGGTTATAGCTTTCATCTCTCCCTTCGGGTTTGGAATGCTGTTACTTGGTAAGCAACCCGAAGAAGAGGAAGGGTTGGTCATAAAAGATTCAAACATCGAAAGCAATTTATTTTGACCTTGTTCCATACTTAGTTGCATACGATTTTGACTTCGCTCAAACATTTGCTCAAATCTTTGTTCAATTCTTTGTTGGTTAAGCTCAATCTTATTATTTTGCCTTTTAATCGTTTTTTGAAACTCATTTTTCAAAGTTGCCATTTGTCCTTGCATATTATTTTGAAAAGCCTTCAAATTTGCCTCATTCGTTTTAATGTAGCTTGACAAATCATTTTGGTTATTGTAAAAACCTTGATTGGTTTGATTAGCATTAAACCCATTTCCTTGATTATAATTCCCTTGGTTACCACGGTTAAAATTATTCCCATTGTTTCCATAGTTGTACCTATTTTGAACCGGTGGAAAACCCGGTGGAGCAACATGATTTTGACGAGGAACTTGACCGTTGGAGCCATAAGTTCCCGTCGCGGCAAAAGCATTAGCTTGATCAAACCCCGTGGTTAAACAAGCATAATTAGGATGTGCTCCACCACATGATACACAAAAACTATCAACCATATTAATCGATCCATGAGGATTCTTCCTAAACTCATTCAAAAGCGTGTCAATCTTAGAGTCCAATCTAGCAATCTCGATATTAGACGAATTTACATTGGAAGTACTCGGTGTGTTTCGTGAATATTGTGCTCTAGACTTATTCTCAATTATTCCCCACGCGTCTCTCGGAGTTTTTCTTAAAAGATTACCACCCGCGGCGGCATTTAAAGAATCTTGTTCAATCATATTAAGCCCATTATAAAAAGTATTGATTTGATGCAATTTCGAGAACCGTGGTGTGGACATTGTCTCAACAAATCTTTAAATCTTTCCCAAGCAACCCCAAACGATTCATGCACTTTTTGTTCAAATCAAGTGATCTCGTTCTTAAAGTGTGTTGTCTTAGATGGTGGAAAGAAATAATTCATGAACTTAGATACTAAATCATCCCATGTTAATATCGAACCCGGTGGTTCTTTCTCATACCAAATCTTAGCATTACCCTCGAGCGAGTACGGAAAAAGCATGAGCTTAATCGCGTCATTCGGAACATCTCTAAACTTGAGAGTCGAGGTAATTCGAAGAAAATTCCGAATGTGAGAATGCGGGCTATCGGTCTCATTGCCATGAAATTGGTCGGCACGAATGAGCGATAAAAGACCCGTCTTAATCTCAAAATGATCCGCCAAAATAGCCGGCACAACGATTGCTTCCCCATACCCTTCTGTGGGTGCACGGAGCAATTCCTCCATTGTTCGGTTATCGGCCATCTCTACAACAATAGGTGGAAGCTCGGGTTCCACTATTCGTTGTTGACGATTTCTATTTCTACGAGGAATATTTTCAAGCCTATTAAAATCAGTCACAAGTCTAGAAGAATGTAATTGCATACACTACAAAGACGAGAATTTAGAGGATTGAAGAAAAGAAATTAGACAAGAAGAAGATTATTTTTGGTATTTTATTTGGTATTGCTCAGTAAAAAATGATCGATAAAAAAAACAAGGAATAAGGATAACTACTATGGAAGTAAATTACCCTCGGTCGACTTTGAAACAATAGGTGAAAACCTAAACGTCTCGAGGTTCAATAAGTAAACTACAAAAATAAAATTTAATACTACTTGAGTCGGCAAACCAATAATAGGTCGTCCCTCTCAATATACGCACAAGCGAGCGGGGAAACGAGGTGGCACACAGCACTTAAAAACCTTTTTCTATAGACGGCCTTTTATAGCACGTCGCCTTATACCCACCTTATAGTTTGTATAAATCGAGTTCAAACTTCTTATTAGTATTTATCTATTTTTCCTTTTATTTTTGTTTTGGATTCGACTACAATAGCTAGGTGATGAAATCCCAACTAAGGCCTTATTTGAAAAGTATGTAAATTTATTGTTCTACGTAATACAATATATTAATCACAAAAAACGAGAAAAACGATACATACTATATAATAGAAAAATAACAAAACTTTACGAGGACGGAAAGGGTCTTCAAATCAACGATCAACAAATCTCCACGAAAACGAATCGTACACAAGATCCCCGGCAGCGGCGCCAAAATTTTTGATGTGATCGTGATAGTATAGTGATAATTAAGATACGTTATAGGGTAAATTAGAAAACTACCTTTAGGAAAAAGTAATAGACTAAAATTACCAAAGACGAATTCAATTAAACACGTGATGAACCAAGTTCGTTGTACACGAAGATCTTATGAATTTGAGACGTTTTGTTTCGATTTGGACAATTGATTTGAATGGTTTGACGGTTTTTACTCTAAAATTACTCCTACTTTTTTAAATTCTAAGTTCATGAATCATTCCCGAATTATAATCTAAAAGACATTTATTTAAAAGTTAAACTTTTAAACTATTTTAAATCTAAAAATTAATTAAATCTATTTAAAAAGAAAATCTTATTTAAAACTATTTTTATTTAAAAATAACTTAATTAAAATCCAATTTATTTAAAAACTAACTTTTATTAAAATATAATTATTTTAAAAAACTAATTAAATTTATAAAATTAATAGAACATTTTGATTTATCTGTTATCTAAAAAACTTTATTAAAGAAATTTAAATGATAAAGATATAATTAAAATTACAATTTTTAACTAAACAAAGTAAGAAAAACTGACAGCTTAAAATTAAACTATATTAATTTAACTAGCTAGATAAAAACACAAAAGGTGTCATAGATGAGATGGTAAATGCATTTGATTCTCACCCTTGAGGACAAGGGTTCGAGTCCTGTAGGGGACCTTTTTGGCTAATAATATTTTTGGACAAGGAAAAATGTAACAGATTAATGCATAGTTATACAAAACTAAATGCTCGGACTGTTAAACCAACAGACTGATACAATACTTAAAACAAACCACAGATATGATCAAATCCTCCCAATATTAGAAAATTTCATCAATAAAAGTCACACAAAACTACTCAGTTGATCAGCACAATACGAAATACTGTAACAACAAAATAATAAACAACACACTACTAAAGGAAATAATCAGGAATGATTAATAACAAAAGGCTAACACCAAACTCCCCAGATCATTGCAGGCTAAGAAAAATCAGCAAAACACTCAAAACATTTATAAATAAAGCCATCACACTAATTTATCAGTAACTTAATATCTGAAATCATTGAGCAAAACACTCTCGAAACAAAAATCAGACGAAAATTAAAGTTACACAAAGCTATAACCACTAGAGGACTCAAATTAACAGCATTAAAAGAAAAACAGACACATCAACTCCAAATGAATCGATTACGGCAGTTATGACGCTACAAAAGACTGGATTAATGATCGCTAAATCTCAACAGGCATCGAACATTGACAAGTCAGCCGACTCAAGTTAAACTTACTTAACAAGTTTGGTTAACTAGACATCTAATAACAAGAATTATATAAAAATAACAAACAGATCTATATCATAAACTTTCAAACTCATAACAAATTATTAGAACAAAGCAATTCCATAAATTCATATAAAATCAAATAATGAACATTTAAAATCCAGTTAAATTAAGAGATTAATAAGAATTCTACAGCAGCAAACCAAATCAGTACGACAGCTACTCGTTTAAGTACCAATCATATCCCATAAAAATGAAACAGTTTAAAACTATAGACAGTGTATTTAACCCTAATCAAATTCATAAGCTCATATTCAGAAACAGATTAATTCATATAATCGTATAAAAATCAGATTATGACTCTCATTCAAATAACACAACTCAGTCAAACGTCATCTACAAGTCATACTAACATAAAACTTAAAAACAATGCGTAACAACGAAAACTGAGCTTAACCATTTATCGAAGATATCCGTTGGTGTAGAAGGTTAGCGCTGCGCTACCTTAGAACCGACATGACACCCAAAAACAATCAAACCACCCTTTTAAGTAAACCTCACGATTCACACTCCTCAACTATCATCATAGATCGAGCTAACCATACTATTTTCTTCGGTTTATCAGTAGGATAAACCGGGTTCCCAAACTTAGTCTCAAATTGAACTAATGAGCTATTAAATAAGCTTTTAAATTCAATATAATATTATAATTAATAAAAAACAGCAGATTAGGATTGTTCCCTTAAAAACAGATTCGAGAAGATTGTGAAACAAACAAAGATTAAATGCTTAACCGAAAGTAATTTTATTAATCTCAAACTGTAAACCATTACAAAATTATAAAATAAATCTTACAGCCATTTCTACATTATAATACTAAAACTAAAGAAAGGGATGATGAAAATACAGGAAAAGGGGGGGGGGGGTTTATAGCGAACGAGAGGGGTGTGGGTTGTTGGTGATGGTCGATTCTGAGCTTTCGGATGAGGTATCTCCACTCTCTCTCTTTTCAGTTAA
Organism: Glebionis coronaria; assembly: GCA_025667525.1. Lineage (NCBI taxonomy): Eukaryota > Viridiplantae > Streptophyta > Magnoliopsida > Asterales > Asteraceae > Glebionis > Glebionis coronaria. The sequence goes on from CM046878.1 coordinate 366,247,829, forward strand.
TCATCCAAGGGTAAATAATTGCCCTCGTCACACGGATTGCCAGGCTGGCACATCATTGTGCTTTCTCTTTGCTGACTTGGCTATTCCTGATTGGAAGAATGATGTGGATGATGTATCAAGACCAATAATAAGCTGCCACGTCTCATTTCTCTTTCACTCCTTCCTTCCGAAATTATGGGGGTTTTATTCACCCTTGTGTGAATCACACGTGCCAAGTGAAAGCCCTAAATTTTCTTGGGTGGATTAATTATTAGGGTTAGGAACAGTAAACAGGTCTAGTTTATTTGGGTTCTTTTTTTGTGAGAGAGACGAAAGGGAGAAAGGGTGTATTTTACTTTGGAAATAACGAAATATTGTGTGGTGTATGTGTGAGTTATGGTTTTGACAAGTGAGGAGAAAAGTTAATCAATAACTTTAATTTATCTCGTGTGTTGTTTGGGCTTTGACAAAACTTGGGCCTCAACTTCCAACCGTTTATATTAAAACAAATTTGGGCTTTCATTAAGTAACTTTATTTTCCAAAAACACATAACTCTACTAATGGGCTTTCAGGCCCATTCTGCTCTTGTGGGGCCCACTTGTCTTCAAACCGCGAATAAAACGACTCGTCTTTGGCTTCCCGATCTTTTTCTTCAAACCCGTGCCGTTTTCACCGGTTTTCGCGATCTTTGGTACCTACACACATGAAACACAAAACAAGCATATACAAGGTATTTTTCATTGATAATATGCATTTATTGTTCGTATTAAGATACAAATGATATGAGTAAAATCACTCATATCGTTGGTATTACATTTAACCTTTTTATTTTATGTTTTGATTTATTTAATCACATAAAATCATGCATGTTTTTAATAAACTAATTAAAAACAAGATATAAACATGTTAATAATCATGGGGTTTAAATCAATTAAGGGTTTAGGGGTGTTTTGTTTGTGGCTGATGCCTAACCGAGCCCCAAGGGGGTCTCGGCTTGGCTTATTTCGCACCACCGAGACCATATGGTCTCGGTTTAGTGGTGATGCTGTCACGGCAGCAACAAGGCAAAGGGAAACCCTGACTTAGGTCGGGGTATGGTGGTGTTTCGGGTCTGGTTCATGGGTTTTAATCACGGGTCCGGTTCACACATGTTAGATTTATAACACAGTCTGGTTCATGAGTTATTTTTCAAGGTTTGTCATTTTTACAAGTTATATTATTTTTACAAGATTTAAATTAAATTAATTAAAGCATGAACATGATTAATTTAGTTTACATGACTTAGGTTATTAATTTAATTATTAATTCATGAATTTTAACCTAAGTATTTATCATTTAATTAGACTATATAATTAATTAATTATTAAAACTATGACTATAATTAATTAATTTACATGACTTAGGTTACATTATTAATAAATAATAATACATGTTTTAACCTAAGTATTTTTACCTTTATTTATTTAAAATCATGTTACATTTAATTAAATACTTTAACTTATAGTTTATTTAATTTACATGAAATAATTAATAAACTATACTATATAATCACATGACTTAGAATAATAATCAGTAAACACTAAAGCTTATATAATTAGCTTAATTATCCAGCTTATACCTAATTATGGAAACTTTCTATTTTTGGAAACTTATTTAATTAAGGCAGCTAATCTATTTATGGAAATTTTCTATTTTTAGAAACTTATCTATTTTAAGCAGTAATTCTATTTTTGAAGATTTTCTATTTTTGGAAACTTTCTATTTTTGGAAACTTTCTATTTTTGGAAACTTTCTATTTTTGGTAACTTTCTATTTTTTGAAACTTTCTATTTTAGGAAACCTGCTATTTTTAGAAAGTTACTTATTATTACACAACAAGTATAATAATACATGAAATACAAGTAATACTTAATCAGAATAGACAGAATATATGATAAACACAATATAGAGCTTAAATCAGTAAAACATGACATGAACAAAATAAACTAAGACATGATATAAAACCAGTAACGTACTCATTAATCAGATACTTATACACGTATGTATTTATGTAGCATTAGTGATACCGAAGTAGGACTCTCTTTTGTTCGTCTTCTTCGTTCACTGGACATAAGGTATGGATTCTCCGTCCTTTCAGTATAGACATTCTTTCCTTATTAGGATTTCCCGTATGCAGCCAAATGTTTTCCCCAATATATGTTTTATATGTTTTGATTGCATATGTTTAATTAGAATACCTAAAGCCATATACATGCATGACCAGTTTCACCTAGTTATGGAGGTACCATAACCATAACACTAGAGGCACTAGTGTTATGACTTCACCACGGCGGAGTGATAGCTCGTGGCGTCCCTTTCAGCTTTTGGCCATTTATTATATTATCAGGTGGGGCGTATGGGTGCATCCTAGTTACATGTTTTCAGAAAATTACTTAGTGTGAATGTGGTGTGTGCCTTGCATCCTTCAAAAGGAGCTGATCCCTCCTACCCAAAACCAGTATATTAAATTAGAGGCAGCCCCTCTAATTTGCATGACGAGGTCACCCTTCCAAGTATTCATGCACGTTGATATTTCATGAACTATATTGGCTAATGGTAAAATATGTTAAACAGTTTTTAAAAGATAAACATAAGGCTTTTCAAACTAGAAAACCAGTTTCACTAAGATATAACCAGGTTATCCAGGACTTAGTTTCTTCTTCTGTTTGATGCTTAAATGCTTATATTATTCATGCTCTATTTGTATATCCGTGCACTGAGCGTATTGCTCAGCCGTTTTCCTTTTCATGTTCCCAAAACGGCAGGTACTCAGGGACGCTCGTAGACTTTAAGCGTACGTACATATGGACTGGAAGCTTTCTAGCCTTCTTTACTTTATGCATTTATCTATACTTTGATACTCATTTCCATGGACATTATTTAGTCCTTTCATTTATAGTACTTATGTTTGTGTGTGATGAGTTCTACTTTTGGACTACCGATGTTTGATTCTGGTATTTCCTTTATGGTCATGTAAAGTTTAGACATTTATCCTTGTATGCTTTGATGACACGCCATAATCACGCGTGACATTCCATTTATCAAAATGGGTTGTTACACTCAAAGCAACAAATCAAAATTAAAACGAGATCTAAGACCCTACTGATCTTTTTTGTTCTTGACAGAAAGAAAATCACAATCAAACTTATTGCCACTTGTGTTCAAGACTTAAAAGAAAGAGGGTAATCTTCTGCATAACAACACACCACACGAATCAAACAAGCACTAGTATACTGCAATCTCTAGTCACAGAAACTAGATAACGTCCAAGATCATGCATTCATAACAAGTAACAAAACTGAACAACAACATACACGGCATACCAAAACTGAAGTTCCACGCTACTAGAAAAATCACAGAGCTATATCCATCACTAGGCAGATTTTAATAAAAACAAGCAAGTCAAATTTGAATACTGAAATCAAGCCTAAAACGAATTTATATGCTACACCAAACACATAATTAAGGAAGCAAGATCAGAGTTATCAAAGGGACTATAAGCTACGAGCATGAAACTTACAATAATGACCTAGATAGGAATTTAAACATGAGCAACAAATAAATGAAGCAACCAACTAAACACTAGGCAAGTAAGCAAATTCACAAGAGCAAGCAGATTTTCAAAAAAACAAAAATAAAAATAACAAGATCTTTAGACAAACCTCGAGAATAGAACATCCCTACTCTCGTTTAAATGAGCTTATGTACTAGCGTGAACAGGTACAAGCTTCCCATGATTTCCTGGTAAGATTAACAACACGTGAACAGTAACAGTAATAGTATTACTCAAAACTGATTTTCTGAAAACTTTAAAAAAAATGAAAATGAGACTTGAGTGTTTATGCCTCACAACTTTGTCACCCAAGTTATTATACCCACTGATACTTGATATTGGTGATATCAGGTATCCTTGGTCGTATATTAACCCAAATAACAACCTATGTGGCTTATATAAACCTTAGTCTTAAACCATAATGAACCTGAAACTTTAATAAACTTTCAAACAAAAATTGTAACTCAACAGGGAAAGTAAATGGGGAACTTGTTTCTTTTCATCAACAAATACTTAACCGCTTTTCATTCAACAATAAAAGAGGGTTTACAAGTTGTGATTCAGGAAAAGAAAAACAAGAACAAAAAAACTACTGCTACTTCCTATCACCCTTTATATAGGGGTTACAAGTTGTTCTAGAAAAAATAAAAATAAGCAAACCCTAATTCTTGAATGTCCAGAAATACCCCTTTGAAGATTCGTATCCAATCTAGAATATGCCGATTTTGAATTCGGATTTTTGGTGTGGACAGTTGTTCAATTGATCTTGCACCCTTCATCTTGTTTTGGAGAGAAAGTCATATCTTGTAGGTCGTTAATTCTCTGCTGTGTTTTTGTTTTCTTGTAACAAAGGGAGCCACGTGGGAGGGGACCAAGGTTATGGGAATAGTTTTTGGATGTGGGGTTTTGGTGAGGGTGAGGCTAATCATCATTCTGGATGATTAGGGATTTTATGATTGGGGGGATTAAAGTTTGATAATTAGGGTTTATGTGCAGTTTAGAAAGGGGATTTGGGGTGGTGATGATAAACAGTAAGTGAAACCCGGTTTTTAGTTTTGGTTTAAAAGAATGATTATATTAATCCAAAGTGAGCTGGCAATGGAAGGGTGAGGTGGCATAACCGGATTGGTGTGTTAGGTTTGGGTGTATTGGCAACTTTAGTCCCTCGGTTTTCATTTTCTATGCATTTCAAGGTAAACAACTTTAAAACCAAATCCCTTTTGTTGATGAAGTTTTAAGATTCAAACTTTTGCCACAACATCTTTTATAAAGTAGGATTAAGGGTATTTCTTGTACTTTTTTGTATCTTCAAGGACCATTCATGACTTTTCTTCAAAGTTGAGGGTCTTTTCTTGTGTGATTGACTTTGTGGAGGACTAAAAATGACAAGTCTTCAATTTTGAGGGACTCATCTTGCCAATTCTTCAAAGTGGAGGATCCTTTTTGTAATTTGACAAACTTTAAGGACTAAACTTGTAATTATGAATATACAAGGGTTTAAAGTGTCAATTCTTCAATATTGGAGGACCCTTCTTGTACAATCCTCAATTCTTCAAGGGTTATTCTTGGAAAATCAACGCTAGGGCTTGGTTCATTGTGCGGCTTCATTTCTCGTGTTCGTTTTTGCTTGTTTCTTGTGATCTTTTGTCATTTTCTCAATATCCGTACCTAAAATACATATTGAACAAACACAAGCATATATTTGGCATTTTTCATGATATTTTAACCATTTTAAGCCCGTTTTGGACGATAACACTATGTATAAAAGCAGTCTCATTACTCCCCATACTAAACCATTGTCGTGCCCTCACGCAATGCTAGAATAAAGTATCTTAGCATCTCCAAAATTCATTTTTTTCGACTTTTATTGAAACTTAAACTTGCTATAATACTACTACTTGTGTTTTAGACATAATGTATGATTTTCATCACAAAATCGGACGTTTAGGTTCATAGAACAAGAACACGTGAATGCTTCGGTAGAAATAATTTCATCGTCCTTGATTTTCACCCCAATTCCATGCCAAGCGTGTAGCGAGATCATTGTCGTTATAAGTTAGTAATGCTAACACTACTCATATGCCCTAATCACGTACTTAGACTCCCATTTCCTAAGTGGTATCTCTTATATTTTATTTTTGTCTTGAATGTTCACGAGGATACATTATTTACTTATGTGATAATAGAGATTTAGGTCTAAAAATAGAGTCATAACAGTGTAACCATGACCATCGAATTAATAACCCTCCCTAATAGACAACGATGTCAAAAAATTAAGTCAACAAGAAGGATCGATAAACACGGTTTTATAACGGTTTTGAACATGAGACTTATTACCAAGACTTTTATACGCCCCCTACCGGATGGGCCTTATTATCATAGGTTTACCTCCATCTTTTATTCAACTTCGCCATGAAGCTTTTATTATGACTTCGCTCTTGCCTTGCCTTTTATTTAACCTCGCCATGAGGTGTTTATTATGGCCAAAGACGTATATCCTCACGCTAAAAGCGAATTTTGGATCTTTAAAGTTTCAAAGATTAAGGCATAATTTACTTTCAATTTCGCATAGATTTTTCGGCCTTGTGAGCTTCAAATTGTTTGCTTGATTTAGGTGAGAACTTGAAATCTTATTATTAGATGAACCTTTCGATTATTCGGGTTGCCAATACTTCAAAACCATGACGCTTGCAATACCTTAATGTCTTCCCAATTTAATTACATGGAAGCTACTAGAAAAGACTAGAAACCAACAATCAAGACTAGACCGCTAAGCCAATACTTATTAAGCAAAATATATACAAGCGAAAGGGAGAATAAGCAAATAACGAGAACACATGAGTTTTTGAAAGAAGAGCGACTTCTACGTTTAGCATAGTAACTTATAATTAACTCTATCATTTCTCGTCCTCATTTAAGAGACTTTGCCTAATATAAAGTTAAGGAATCAAAGCTAAGTGCTCAACACGCACGGTCGAGTAAAAAATTACTCTCATTCTCGCCATCGGAAAATCTACATTCGTGTCTTCAAACACTTATAAAACATGAGAAAAAATTTAAAATTTGGCCATTTTTACCCTTATTTTGCAACAAGATGATAAACAAAAAGATAAACTTTGGAAAGCGTGAAGGTTTGGAAAGGCAAGTATCTATTCACCTCCCCCTTACTAAAGTTAAACATTGTCCTCAATGTTTAGAGTCTAAGGGTTGGAAACCCCCATACTAGAGACGTAGTCGAATGCTTAATCTAGCATGGAAAGGGTGTAACCGTTAAATTTAAAGCCGTTTATGAATTGTGTTATAAACCTAAGGTTAGAACATAAAAGGATATATCATGGATATTGAGAAATTCTTCCAAGCAAACGATCGAGTGCTCCCATAAAACGAACACGGGAGGCTCCAATTGTGAAGATCATGATCATCTAAAAACCAGAATGCACAAACAATCACGGAACAAAGGTTCTAAGGGCACAAATCCCCTCACATTAACTAATTAGAAAGCGATAATATGTACATGGATAAGCATGGGATTCCCCCACGAGGCACCTTGTTTTTGATAACCGAGTCAAAAGCTCGACTCAAATCCCCGATAAATGTGATCATTTTAGGGATAATAATGGTATGGTTAATTTTTAGTGGAGCTTACATGATAAACAAGGCCCAAAAACAACCGGTATTAAGGACTAAGTACTTTGATGGTGCAAAATACCGGGATCGAAGATGGCGTTCTCGTTTTCATTGGATAAACAAACCAACGCCACTTCAACACGTGCCAAAACAAACCCAAAGGGTTTAAAGAAAATAGATGAGAAGAAATAGAAGGGTGGGACAATGGGTAAGTCACAAAAACCATGAGCTACTCGAGGTAGACTCACACCAATCAAATGAAAGTATTTTCCATTTATTGCATCGGTAGAAGACCGATATTTCCCTTTATAAGCAATTCCGGGATCAAATATCTCGTCCTCGGTGGAGAAAGGGGAGGGAACATAAGGGGCTTCCCCCACACTAAGTCCACACAAAGCATCGTCAAAAGGAGAAGACGAGCTTGTAGCACTCAAAACACGAGGTGATGACAGAGTTAGAATTGTAGAAAAATCTTTTAAGTCTAATTCAAAAATTTTTCCTTTTTCATCTTTTGAAAACTTCTTATGAAAACCCGTTTTGATTATGTCAAAAATATTTGGTATTTCTAAAACGATGTTAGGCACACTAAAAATTATCACATTTGAAAACCGTTTTGGTGGTGGTAAGTTCTCAAAACGTTTGTCGACAAAGAACACCGCTCCATCGGGGTCAACATATTCATCATCCGAAGAATCTTCCTTGATTGGAGACGTAGGCTTAACACTCTTAACCTCCACCAGCGGAGGGGATGGAAAATCGTTTTTATCAACAACTCCTAACACTCTTTTTGAAATTCTTTTGCAAATGTTTTGGATGGGATTAACATTGTTCAAAGACGTGATAGAATACACATGAGAAAGTATAGTTTTGAGTTGCATTTATGACGAGTTCTTCCTCATTGAAACGTAGAGTGATTTTCCAAGCATGCACATCAATAAGTGCTCTCGAGGTATCCAAAAATGATCTACCTAAAATTAGAGGAACTTTAGGATCGATGGGGATGTCAAAAACAATAAAGTCCACGGGATAGTAAAACATTCCAACTTTCACGAAGACGTCCTCGGCCACTCCACAAGCTAGAATCGTAGAATGATCGGCCATCTAGATTGACATTCTTGAAGGAGTGAGATTAGGAAGATTGAGCGACTTAAAAATCTCAAGAGGCATCAAATTTATACTAGCACCAAGATCGGCCAAGGCGTAGCATTCTTCCATATCTTGTATTTCACATGGGATTAAAAATTTACCGGGATCACCGACTTTTTGAGGTACGCGGCTAAGAAAAACCGAAGAACAACTAGACGACTTTTGTAATTTCTCTTTGTTATTCAACATACTTTTGAAGTTTGCGGCAAATCTAGGCATCATGACCAAGGCGTCGGCAAAACTTATATTAAAATGCAAGTCACGAAAAGTTTTCATAAAAAGTTCAAATTGAGAATTCTTACGTTCTTGTCCCTTTTCCTTGTTTCGTCTTGATGGGTAAGGTAAGGGTGTTGTGGGTTGGGCATTAGGCAACGACCTTGGAATATCGGGTTCCACTATTGGTATTGGTTCAACCGTAGGTGTGGCATGAGCAGTACTTCGTGGGATTGGGATGTGCTCCTCTTCGACCACCACCTTGGATTCTTCCTCAATTTCCTCCACCATTGGAGTAATTGGTTGAGGAGTCGGTTCCTTAAGTGCCTTACCACTTTGTGTGGTAATAACTTTCATCTCTCCCTTCGGGTTTGACACGGTGTTACTAGGAAGACCACCCGAAGTAGAGGCTCTACTCATCATGATAGCATCTAAAAGCCTATTTTCCGTCTTTTTACGTTCCTCCCTATCTTGCTCTTTCTCGACTTTTGCATTTTGCTCCAACCTAAGTAAGGCTTGTTCAATCTTATGTTGACCTTGTTAAATTTTTTGTTGGTTTTGTTGGAGCCTAACCACATTCCCTTCTAATTTGTTACTTTGAGTTTCAAACTTAGCTCTTAGGTTACTAACATCATTTGCCATGTTTGTGTATGTATCATCATTAGCCTTAAAATAGTTCCAAATTTCCGGTGGAAAGTCTTTTGGTAATTCATTAGAAATCCCTTGATTAACATTTTGGAAATCACGATTTTGATTTTGGTTTTTCAATTGACCACTAGTCCCTTGATTCCCAATTGTTACCCTTATAGTTGTTCTTGTAACCACCTTGATTGTTTCGATAATTGTTAGCATTTTGATTTGAAAACCCGGTGGAGTCAATTTATTAGTGCGGGTAACTTGACCGTTTTGGTTATAAGTTCCCGCGGCTGCGAAGGCACTCGAAGTGTTACCACCGTTGGTAATGCACTCAGAGTAATCGTGAGCTCCACCACAATAAATACAAGAAACCTCAACCGCTTTAGCCGTAGCGGGAGTGGGTTGTTCACCAACTTTAAACACAATTAACAATCCTTTAAGCTTATAAAAAATCTTATTTCCAAATTAGCCTCGATTTGGAAAGCATCGATTGTATGAGACAATGAAGGCGAAGTCGAAGACGAAGTCTTATGAACACTCGACGTGCTACGAGGACTATAGACCTTAGACTTAATCTCAATGATCAACAACGCTTCCTCGACCGTTTTACACAAAAAATTACCACCCGCGGCGGCATTAAGATAATCACGCTCATGATCGTTCAATCTATTGTAAAACGTGTCAATTTGATGCAAGTCGAAAAAAGCATGATGAGGACATTTGTGCAACATTTCCTTAAACCTATTCCAAGCCGTTGAAAAACTCTCATTATACTCTTGTCAAAATTTTGAAATCTCGTTTTTCAAATGCGTAGTCTTAGAGGGCGGAATAAATTGGTTCACGAACTTTGAAACGAGATCCTTCCACGTCAATATAGAATTGTGTGGCTCTTTCTCTAACCAAATTTTAGCAGGCCCCGCTAAGGAATACGGAAAAAGAATCATCTTAATCGAGTCATTAGCAACATCCTTAAATTTGCAAGTGGCGGTAAGACGATTGAATTGGCGGATATGGTTGTGTGGGTTGTCCTTTTCATCACCACGGAATTTGTTGTTTTCGATCGTCGACAACAAACCCGTTTTCACTTCAAAATTCTCCGCAAGGATGACGGGAATCACAATAGCCTCTCCATACCCCTCGGTGGGTGCTTGAAGTAACTCCATCATAGTTCGATTAGCCATGGTGACTTCTTGTTCTACGATATGTTCATCAATAGGACATTCCTCACTAGAAGGCGTTCCTTCCTTTAGGTTTCTACGTTTACGTGCACGTCTTGCTTGGTTGCGAGTTTGCATAAACGTCACGTACAACGTGGGGATGAGCAAAGAAGATTCTTTTTGGTGTTTTTAATTTTTCCAATTTTTTTTTGTGGTTTTTGATATTTTATACTTTTTTGGATTTTGGTGATTGTATTAGGTAGACAAAAATCTACAAATCTCCTCCTTAATCAAATATCTTGATTAAAGAAGCCTCAAGGAATGAAAACGATCACGTGAAGTGAACGCCTTCAATGACTTTAGAACGTTGATGGAACACCAAAACGTTCAAGAGGGTTTAATCAAATGAAACCAAGAAAATATATATGATACTTAGATAATACTTTGGTTGGCAAACCCTCGATTAGCCCTTTTTATCTAAACAGGCACAAGCAAGCCGGGAAACAAGGCGGCGTAAAGCACTTAAGAGCCTTTTTACTTAAGGTATATTTAATAATACCCGCCTTATACCCACCTTATAGTTTGTGTTTGTCAAAATTAAGCTTCACGAGAATAATTATCTATTTTTCCATTTTTCTTGTTTGAGATTCGAATACAATGATCGAGTGATGAAATTCCGAATCAAGGTTGTGTTTTCACACTTTTGGAGTACTTGGGAATTTATTGTTCTACGTATACAATATAGTAATATTCACACAAAAAACGAAAATCGATAATACGTATTAGTAGAGTGATACTAATACAAATAGATATTATGGCTAATATAAAAAACAACAATTGTTCAAATCAAAACACAACACGCCTCCCCGGCAGCGGCGCCAAAATGATTGTGGTATGATTAAACCCGTTTAGGAAAACGAGGTAAAAGTGGTAAGTATTAAGTATTCGTTTAGGAAAACGAAAGCACTTATGACCCTTAAAGGTGTGGGATCGTTCTCAAGGAGGCTTGGTTTGTGTGTTAAGAAATGATTAAATGTTTGTGATTATGATTATGAAGAAAGAAAAGAAAAATGAAGACGGATACGTGAAAGTTACACTAAGACGTAAAACACGCTAAATCGTAAAAATCGATGAAAATTAGAAGTCCACTAAAAATTAACCAAAATTTAACTTAAGCTAAAAAAAATATGAATAAAACAAAAATGGCAACAAAAATTTCAAATTTTTTTATTATTTTATATTAATTGTTAAAGTTAAATAAAAATCCTAAAAAATAAAATAACTAAAAAAGGACAATAAATGGATAACTTGTTTCTTTTCATCAACATATACTTAACCGCTTTTCATTCAATAATAAAAGAGGGTTTACAAGTTGTGATTCAGGAAAAGAAAAACAAGAACAAAAAAACTACTGCTCCTTTCTATCACCCTTTATATAGGGGTTACAAGTTGTTCTAGAAAAAATAGAAATAAGCAAACCCTAATTCTTGAATGTCTAGAAATACCCCTTTCAAGATTTGTATCTAATCTGGAATATGCCGATTTTGAATTCTGATTTTTGGTGTGGACAGTTGTTCAATTGATCTTGCACCCTTCAACTTGTTTTGGAGAGAAAGTCATATCTTGTAGGTCGTTGATTCTCTGCTGCGTTTTTGTGTGCTTGTAACTAGGGGAGCCACGTGGGAGAGACCAAGGTCATGGGAATAGTGTTTGGATGTGGGGTTTAGGTGAGGGTGAGGCTAATCATAATTCTGGATGATTAGGGCTTTTGTGATTGGGGGGATTAAAGTTTGATAATTAGGGTTTATGTGCAGTTTAGAAAGGGGATTTGGGGTGGTGATGATAAACAGTAAGTGAAACCCGGTTTTTAGTTTTGGTTTAAAAGAATGATTATATTAATCCAAACTGAGCTGGCAATAGAAGGGTGAGGTGGCATAACCGTATTTATGTTTTAGGTTTGGGTGTAGTGGCCACTTTAGTCCCTTGGTTTTCATTTTCTATGCATTTCAAGGTAAACAACTTTAAAACCAACTCCCTTTTGTTGATGAAGTTTTAAGATTCAAACTTTTGCCACAACATCTTTTATAAAGTAGGATTAAGGGTATTTCTTGTACTTTTTTGTATCTTCTTCATGACTTTTCTTCAAAGTTGAGGGTCTTTTATTGTGTAATTGACTTTGTGGAGGACTAAAAATGACAAGTCTTCAATTTGAGGGACTCATCTTGCCAATTATTCAAAATGGAGGGTCCTTTTTGTAATTTGACAAACTTTAAGGACCAAACTTGTAACTATGAATATACAAGGGTTTAAAGCATCAATTCTACAATATTGGAGGACCCTTCTTGTACAATCTTCAATTCTTCAAGGGTTATTCTTGGAAAATCAACGCTAGGGCTTGGTTCATTGTGCGGCTTCGTTTCCCGTGTTCGTTTTTGCTTGTTTCTTGTGATCTTTTGTAATTTTCTCAATATCCGTACCTAAAATACATATTGAACAAACACAAGCATATATTTGGAATTTTTCATGATATTTTAACCATTTTAAGCCCGTTTTGGATGATGACACTATGTATAAAAGCAGTCTCATAAATGTTGCTGCAATCCTGCAATTACAAATTGTCAATAAGAAGTATTATCCGGAAAAAGATTCGATGAGTAGTTAGTTTTTAATATCCAAGGAAGAAAAGATGCTATTAGTATCACCCGTTGGATTGAAAAAGCCAATTTAGTTTTCTATCGTATCAGTCGTATTTGAAATTATAAAATGAAGCTTGCTATTAGAAGATAGCACCTCATCAGTTATCTTGGTAAATTCTTTATGCTCAATCCATTGAGATAAAAGAAGTACATAATATCGCTTGACAAAATTTCAAATATCTCTTACAAAGATTATTCTCCAAATCAAGAAGATAAAAGAAGAACTCCGCTTTCTAATGATAAAAGGAATTAACCTCAAGACATACACGAGGAAATTTCAAGAGTTAGTAGAGTTACATCTTATCCTATTAAATGATGAAGGATTTTATCATAGAATTTCCCCAGAAATTTCTATCATAAAACTTGATCAGAAGATTTTATCATGGAATTATTTCATGAAATTTCATCTGAAATTTCTATCAAGAAATCTTCATCAGAAGATTTTGCTACAAAAGTTTATCAAGGAATTTTATCAAAGGTTTTTAAAGATTGCCACTTCTAAAATCCCAATATATTGGAAGAAGTCATTAACATATCCCAAAAAGTTGATGAACAAGGTAATTTAGCACAATCCTGTGCAAAAATTGGAAAAATCTTAAGCATAAATTCAGCAAGGAAAGAACGTCCGTAAATTCTAATAAACGAGAAACTACCATAACTTAAGTTAGTAACCCAATCTATAGGTAAATATGATGGAAATTTTGTTTTGTGTAAGAAATGCACCCTGCATCACACGGAAATTTGCACCATCTGATGTCAGATTTTCAACATAGTAGATCATTGGACTAAGATTTATAAGGACAAGTGGCCTTATAAATCATATGGTTGATAGAATTATCATGTATTTTAAAGGAAATAAAATACCAACTTCTATTTAAGTGTTATACGTCTATATAGTATTTATAGGTTTTATATGTAGAATCGTCTTACTCAAGTCTCCTATGAGTTTTATACCTCTACAGAATTATGAAGAAGATCTAAATCCTATGTGAATTATAATTAGGACATCACGAATACGCCAAAATGTTGGAATATTCATCTTATCGTATCAAACATAATCATTGGAATTTGTAAAGACTTGGAATTCGTGAAGACTTGGAATGTGAAGTATTCCATCAAACTTAAAGAAACATTGAAATCCTTATAATATGCTCTAACAAAAGAAGCAGAATATTGAAAGTCATCCGACTTACTAGTTTAATCTGAATTTCCTCCATGGAAATAGGAAAGAACAATGAGGATTTTGTTACTTCAAATAGACATGACGCCATCTAGGTCCTTATCGATTGTTTTACTAAGGCTGTAGGATTTATTCCTATCAAGAAAAACAATGATATAGAAACTCTGACAATGTTATACAAGAAATAATCTGTCGACATAGAAAATCAATATCTATCATCTAAGTTCGTGACGAGTGTTTCACATCTTAATCTTAAAAGTATATACAGAATACCCGAGGGTAATATGTTATACTTAGTCCATTATATAAATGAAAACATAAGTATACTAATGTACAAAGTGAAAGAACTATCCAAATACTAAACTACATACTCCATGTATGTGTTAAAATTTTTGGAAAGACACTTACCATTGGTAAGGTTTCTCGTATGACAATAGTTATCGTGATAGAGTTAAAGCAATACCATTTGAAGCACTCTATGGAGAGAAGTGCCATTTGCGTATCTATTGGGCTAAAGTTGGAGATTCTCAACTTACGAGACCCAATATAGTTCATGAAACTATTGAGAAGATTATTCAAACCCAATGAAGATTTCGCGCTACAAGGTGAAGTTATGACAATTTACAATATAAATTGTAATAAATTACGTCATATTATTATGTATTACCTTCAGAAGATCTTATTCGATTCGAAAAGCAAATCAAAAGTCCATTGGACCATTCAAATATTTTTGACCTGGCAGTGACATATTAACTTGAGTTTCCCAAAGAACTCAGTGATATTCATGATACTTTTCGCATTGCGAATCTAAATAAATTTTAATCTAATGAATCTCTTATAATCACAATGAAAGAGTTTCCACTCAGTGATGAACTAAATTCTGTGGTATGATGTTATATTTATGATTATTCAATTATGAAACCTTGAGAAGGGTATGAATATGTTTGAAAATGCGAGGATTATGCTCATCTTTGTCTTATGATACCGCTCTTTATCTAAATATCGGGACAAGATTTCCTTAAGGGGCGAGACTGTGACAATCCTCAAATTTCATATATGTGTTATAAGCTATAATTGTCTCAATATAAAAATTTGGCTAAATTTGTTTGCTTTTTGTACTTTCTGTGGTAAGATGAATTGTTTCTCACAACCTGAACTGTCGTTACAACGTATTCCTATATGTTGTAAACACAATGTATATCAAGTCTAAGTTTTAAAAGTAATCTTATGAGATCAGTATTGATAAGAACATCTCAAATATAACTATGGTAACCTAAATTCCCTTAGAAACCCTAGAATCCCTTTAAATGAGTTATAAAATTAAGAATGGTAAACAATGAATGGATCATGCATATGAATAAGTCATTATAGATTATAAAAAAGTTATAAAATATACTTTGAAGTCCTAAGAATGATAAGAACAAACTATACAAATCTAAGTACAAGTAAATGTACATAATAGTCTAGATCACCACCTAGAAACCCTTGGTGAACAATGTTTCAAACAATATAACTACATAATATGTATGTACAAGTATCAAATACAATACTAATTACAATCTATCACATAAAGGAAAGGTAATTGATCACAAAACACTAATATTCACTAATCGAATTCTAATTAAAAGTTAAGACCTAGTAACCAAGATTAGCATATAAAATACATTCCACATTGAATTAGAGTCTAATCTTATGAAACTAATTATAAAACTTAATTATGTATCATATTAATATTATACATTTATCTCACTCCAAGTTACAAATTATTAAAGCATAAGGTATAAGTTATCAAAGCATAGGATCTTAAGCTCCCTTAATTATCCCTTGAATATGATGAACCTATATAAACCCTTAAACTAAGAATGTAGAAACCCTAGAAGTCATAAGTGATAACGCTCAAATCTAACATATTTGTAGGAGCGTATTCGTGGTGTTTATGCGTATATTTATGTGATTATTATGAACTTATGATACTTAATGAAGCTTATTTGTTATTGTAGGTTCATCAATGGTTACATCAGGAGAAATGAATAAAAGGCGAGTATTGGAGGTGAAAGGATGAACGAGACATGAAAGTGTAGCTCTCGTATGATAAATAATACAAAGATAAAGAGTCTTGGAAAGTTTGGAAGAATGAAAGAGGAAGAAACAAAGAAAAAGGGTCCAACGAAGAAATAAGGGAATGTTGGTTAAGTTGCCACCGGCGAAATAAAAAGTTGCCACCAGCGAAACAACACCATTTTGCCGTCGACAACTTCCAATTCTTCCGCCGGCAACTTTCATGCTGCCACTTCTCCATGTAAAGTTAAACATCCTAATTAATTCCCCTTGCTCCCCATTCCGACCATAACTCCATTTCCACTCCTCCAAGCTTCATTACACTCATTATTAAACATCTTTGGCTCCAAGAAAACTACTTGGTGGCCAAGGCGAATTAAACTATAAATAAGACCCATGGGGTAGTGTTTATAATCATCTTTTATCAATCAATCTATCAATCTCTGCCACTCTCTCATACCTACCCTCACCCAAGCGGTGAGGGGTGGAATTGGTAGCCATGTACATGTAATAAGCTATGGAAGATGTAGAGAAGAAAGCCATACACCATACACAATCCAATCTCCAAACAATCCTTATTCCCAAACACCCCAAAGGCTCTATAGTCGCACCAAGAGGTTGATGTCCATGAAGGTTATGGGTAGAATGTATTGTACTTTGGTTGTTGATTTGGTTAGAATCATTTGGGTACTTTGGTACTTTGGACTCTAATGTTTGGTAACTTGTTCTTTATTATTCAAAGTTGTTTATGTTCATGTTTATGGTGATTCTTGTGTTTTGTGATATTGTGAATGTTTTGATACTTGCATTGTTCATATGAAAACTTGTAATAAATGGATGTTTGTATTCTATTAGTGCTTATCATTAGATTATGGTGATAACATTTTTTTTGGTAAAGGGTTTCCTCGGTAAATATATTAACCCAAAAAGCGTTGAAGTACAAAGGAATGTGGCTGAGATACCACATTAACCGCATGCTATAGGCAGCATGTTAACACGTGTTTATGTCATGAGATAAACACTAACTAATCTAGAACTACAATACAAGTAAACTAGACTGAAACCAAGATGCAAACATGAAGTCACGTATTCTCTTCAGCTTCCTACAACACCTTGATAGGAGCAAAGAAAATCCAAATGAGTCTGCCTCCTTAAAAAACCTTGCCAAAGAAAACCCAGTGGGAAAAACCTTGGACAAGGAAAAAAGAGTACAACCCTCACCCAACACTCCCATCGTGAAAAACTCTAAAGCTCGGCACCCTCCATTTGGAAAGCAGCAAACTCGACCTGGTAGACAACTTCTTAAAACAAAATGAAATCAACTTCAATCGAATAGTATCACAAATAAGCTTAACAAGCTGATCAACCACCATCTGCTTTTTCTTAAAAAGTCTTGAATTACGTTCCATCCATATAAAGTACGCAGTAGCAGCCAACACAAGGCGTGCAAGGATACTAGGGCAAGACTTTCCCTTAGAAATTGGAATAACATAAGCTAAAATATCATCAATTCGAGGGGGATGCTATCCATATCACAGAGGACCCGAACCATAGACCAAACATGCATAGAATAAAAACATTCAAAGAAAAGATGGTCATGAGAATCCGACACCAGTTTACACAGAGGACATCAAAGAAGGCTTAAATCTACCAAAGGGCCAACATCCCATTTCCTAAGCCGATCTTGAGTCTTCAACTTTCTTCTAACCACTAACCACAAGTGAATAGAGTGACGAGGAATAAAATGAGCAAACCAAATAGCATGGTACCACTTAACCATCAAAGCACTATAATGTATGGAATCCCATGCTAATGAAACTGAAAAAGGATGTAAAACCCCATTTATATCCCGCCACATCAAATCATCACCCTTATCATCATTAATAACAGGAACAGGGATAGAGACAATGTTCGAAAATCTAGCATTCTAATCTTGCGGCCACTGCCAAATACCATCAATGATAAGATTCCTAACCTTATTAGATAGAGAGAGCCCCGATCTTGTGATGCTACGAAACGTAAGAGCGTCCTGTAAAGGACACAAATCTACCCAATTATCAAACCACATAGAAGCAACTTTACCATTATTAATCTTGTACCAAATAAACTGACGAATACGTGGTCTAATTGTTGGGAATAAAATGTAGTCAGTACACTTGAACGCTGACAAGAAGAAAACAAGTGTTGATAAGACGAAAACAAACGTTGACAGATCAAGCGTTGACAAGAGGAAGTAAAGCGTTGATAGGTTGAAGACAAGCACTGATAGAAAGATATGGTCTACGCGTATTATGTTTCTAGTTTGTTTCTAGTAAAGATAAGATCAACAATGTATTTTCTATAATTATGTTTACCTAGAATAGCTGATACGTAGACTCTTGTACAAGGCTTCTTATGTCTATAAAAGAAGACCTTTAGGTTATGTTTTCATATAAGTTTTCCTATGTTTAACACTTTCATTGTAAGCAAGTTTGTTTTAATCAATCAAGTGAAAGTTTGTTTTACATTCTTTGTGTGTTCTTGTTTGAGTGTTAATTCCGCATAACACTTAAATTGTTTTATATACAAACAAAGTTTCTCTACGTGTTTAATTTGATCTAATCTTGTTTACATAAGCTAATTCGATCTAAGTTTGGGATCAATAAGTGGTATCAGAGCTTGTTGAGAAACTTTGATCAAAAGAACACAAGAACCCTAAACTGCCAAAAACCCTAATTTTCACAAAACCCTAAACACACCATGTCTACCCTAGAAACAAACTCCTCCTCCTCTAACCACAACATTAAGATCCCCATGCTAGATGCAGTTAATTTTGAACTATGGAAGTTCAACTTTGAGCAATATCTACAAATCCATGATTACATCCTATAGGAAATCATTGAATAAGGAAACACATTCAATAAAGCTCAAAAGATTGCAGCTGCCATAACTACAAGAACAGCTGTTCAAGGCTCTACTAAAGAAGATAGAAAAGAAAAACCTGAAGATGGTAGAGCTGTGTCTGCTGAGGACAAAGCAAAGAGAAGGGTTGATATGAAAACCCTAAGCATTCTGAAACTCTCTTTGGGACAAGAAAATCAGCACAAATACAGAGGTTATGAGTCTGCAAAAGATCTTTGGGCAACCCTTAAAGTTGCCTATGGTGGTAATGCTGATACTGTGGAAGAGAAAAAGAAGCAACTCTTGCATGAGTATGCTGTTTTTAAGGCTCAACCTAATGAGAAGCTAAGTAGTGTGAGAAGCAGACTTCTTGACATTACAAGTAAGTTTTCCTTCATAGGGACAGTGATTGGTGATGTTGACATTATTGCCACTTTTCATAAAAGCCTTGGTGATGCATGGAAGATTGAGGCAAGGTCTATAATTGCCAATAACACTCACAAAAGTTCTACTTTTGATGATGTTTACAACAAACTAAGGCTGTTGGAGAATGAAACTCTTTAGGATCATGGAGTAAGTCTACTTTAACACTCCCAAATTTACACGCAGCGGAATACATCTTTGGGTGCTAAACAATTATACAAGAACACATAATTTATAAAGAACGACTCGAAAAGAGACGTATCAAAATTATCGTTCCTAAAACATTTGTCAGAGTACTGTAACACTCTCATTTTTCGTATCGGTACAGCGGAAGGGTCTTTTAGAGTGTTACGGGATAGCATAATAACTCCAATCATAGACAACACATAAAAATGGTTGTACAAGGTTCAACATACATTCATTCGATAAAAAGTTAAAAAGCGTACAACAGGTCCCAAATTATACAGGTCATTTAGTTACAAAACATAGATCGAATGAACATTTTTAATATTATGTGGGCCATCAGAGTCGATCTCCATCCGGATTACCTTCAAGCACCTGAGATAAAAACATGCAAAAATCATATCAGCGAATGCCGAGTGAATTCATAGAGTTTAATAAAAACCGTTATATAAAACAATCATTCAAAATCAGAACACAAGTATAATATCGGAAGTAAGTCCTCATATTGCTAGTCAGGCAATATATAAATCAAGCATACATCTTTAACCGTCCATGAGACCGTAGTCTCTATATTACCATGATAGGTAATATATTCATCGTTAATAGCGTCGTTATTATGTATAGAATACATTATTATTTGGATTAGGATTATTATTAGCCGCATGACATTGTTACCTTACTATGAAAACAGCGGGCCGCGAACCCGACAAACAATTTGCCCATCTAAGTTAGCGTGTCGTCACAAAAATCACGCTATGGAATCTTCTCATACATAAATTCGCTTACCAATCAATGTGGTACGACGGGGATCAACCGTCAAGGCGCGAACTGGGGTGATCGTCCCCAAATAGTACTATCAAATGCATAAGCGTCTACCAAATCCCGGTAGTTCACAATTCATGCTAATGGGACTTTAAGTGACATAACCTAACTACTAATAATCCTTTTAGTCTCGTTTATAGGGTCATAGCATCATTCGGGTCCATATCATTAAGCATACAATCGGGACTACTTGTGTTATATTTTTATAAAATCTAGCATGTTATCTCCCTCGCGGGTTTACAAATCATTTTTATAAAACATTTAAAAGAGTGCGAGGCTATGAACTCACGTTTTTAATGAAAGGCGGATTATCGGCTACGGGCGTGCTTCGGTCACGGAAACCTATATAAATAATAATCGGTCTTAGACTTTGTCCAGTGACTTTTATCAAAATAACAATATACATATGATGATTTTGTACATATGATGATGATCAAGTGGGTTTATACATCCTTGTTTACTCATTTTAGTGTTTACGTTTTGGTAACGTTTTACTAGTTTACTAGTTTTACTTATTCACCTATTTTGAGTCCATTAAGCTTAGTATAAGTTCTTTAACTTGTTTTAATCCATTGTATACCTATATTATCAGTATATACATTTTCCATGTTGGGCCCAAATGGGTTAAGCCCAATAAGTTCTTTTTACAAGTATTTATCTTATTTAGTCCAATTATTAGTCCAATATGTTTAGTTAGCTCGTTAATGTCCGTATTTCTTATAGTTCGGGTTTTATCGGTTTTTACTTGTATTAGTTACTTATATATCAGTATGTGACTTTTATAAACTTTACATTAGACGGGTTTGATCGTCTAAGTTTTATTTGGCGAAAAACGTTAATTTTACGGTAATAGCCGAAAAAGTCGTAAAAATCAAGTTTATAGTTTTTATTACTTATAAATATTATTCCACTACCATTTATATAATTTATCCATTTAATTAACCCTTTATATATTTATATAAATAAGTTTTATAAGTTAGTGGGTTTTTATTTTTCATTTTATACAATAAAATGTGAGTGCTTATATAATAATAATAAACATTAATTCTTAAAATCTGATTTTTATCTTCATGTTCACCATTTTTACCATATCTAGAGTTCTATAATGAATTAGAAGCTCATTTTTGGGTGACATGTTCTTCATATTATGTGCTACATTTAACTTAGCTATAGCTACTGCTCATTTTGAGTTCATCTTGCCTTAACAGTCCCTACAAAACTGCTTATTCAGATTAGAACACCTAACTTGTTTTGATCATGTCTCACTCATTATATTGATTCCATTGCATGGCCAACTCTCACATTTGTATAACATCTTGTACTTACTGTAAATGGATAATACCATGCAATTTTATCACTTCATGTTTTAGTTATATAATGTTTTTATACAACCAACTAAATAATCAAGATTTTAGCCTTATTTCTTATAGTTATTAACATTTTTAAGCATATTTATCAACACTTGATCCCCACACAACATTTTTATCATCATATATACATTATATACATATACAAAATGAAAGAAAATACATTTGTTCTTTACAAAATAACAAGAGAAAAATGGAGAGGATGATCTTCTTTACCAACCAAGTGTATTTCTTATTTTTGGAAGACAAGAACTTGATGAATACAACAAGTAACTACAAGACCATCAAACACCAAGAACATAAGTTGGAAAATCAGCCCTAGGACACAAGCAAATCACCTCCAATGTTGTTAATATGGCCACCAAATGAGCAAGGCTTCAAGATAACTCCATGATAGAGCTAGTAAACATGTATTTCATGGCTAGAAAAGATCAAAAGGGTTGTTTGTTGCTTCAAAGTGGACGGCAAGGGAGGAGTATTTGAGAGAGTTTTGTGTTGATTTGCATGTAAGGAAATGGTAGAATGAAAACTAGTTGCTAGTTTTGAGTTAGTGGAGTGGAAGTAAGCTTAAGGTGTAAGCTATGCTTACACTTGTAAGCATTGAGCTAACATGATGCCACATCTAAGGTGTGGTGTCATGTGTGTGCCGTACACATAGCTAGTGGGGTGGGACAATGTATTTTGTCCCATCTCACTAGTTTACGGGTATTTATCGATTCTAGTTTTCTCGATTTGCGTGCCCTCAGGTCGTTTTACGAAAAATGTTTTTATAAATAATGAATCAACGTCACAAAACGAATCCAATAAAAATTGTCTCATCAAAAACGGAGTTCAAAAACGTAAATACGTAATCCTAAGGTTTCCGGTTTAGTCGTAAAAGACGCTAAATTATGCACGTAAGCCCAAATTTAAATCCGTAAATTGTGAGTTCGTCAACCAACACAAAAATAAGTTTCAAAATACTATACGAGAAAATATTTCACTACCTGAGAATGTTAGATTGTCACAGCTTTTCCTCCTAAAAGGGATCAACGTCCTCGTGATCCATTTCATTTGGATGTCCGTTTCTTATTGAAACCGAAGAGGTGCAGATATTTCTTCCACATTTCATCCTCTCGTTCCCAAGTATACTCCGGTCTATGCTTTGAATTCCATCGGATCTTGACAATAGGTATCCGACTTTGTTTCAGTTGCTTTACCTCACGGTCCATAACTTCTACGGGCTCTTCGATAAAATGCAACTTCCCATCTATTCGAACCTTACCTAACGGAATTTTTTCATCACTCACTGCTAGACATTTCTTCAGATTAGATACATGGAATGTGTTGTCAACACCATGAAGTTCTGGGGGGTAACTCTAGTTTGTAAGCCACCGGACCTACTCTAGATAAAATCTTAAAGGGTCCAATATAACGGGGATTCAATTTCCCTCGTTTTCCAAATCTTATAACGCCTTTCCATGGCGATACTTTCAACATTACTCGGTCACCCACTTCAAACTCCATTGGCTTCCGCCGCACATCCGCGTAACTTTTCTGTCTACTACGGGCAGTCAACAACCTATTCTTAATCTGAACTATCATCTTCGTAGTCTCCCGGATCAATTCCGGTCCCGTGAGCTGGGTATCCCCAACTTCACTCCAACATACAGGAGATCTACACTTCCTACCATACAAAGCTTCAAACGGTGCAGCCCTAATACTAGAATGGTAACTATTGTTATACGAAAACTCTGCTAACGACAAACGTTTATCCCAATTCTTACCAAAGTCTAACACACAAGCTCTCAACATATCTTCTAGTGTTTGTATCGTCCTTTCACTCTGCCCATCAGTCTGGGGGTGATAAGCAGTGCTCATGTCGAGATTCGTTCCCAAAGATCTTTGGAGAGATTTCCAAAAATTCGATGCGAATCTAGGAGCTCGATCTGAAATGATCGATACAGGCACTCCATGCTTGCATAAAACATTATCAAGGTATATACGAGTCAGCTTCTCCAGTGAGAACTGCTCTTTAACCGGAATGAAGTGTGCTGATTTGGTCAGTCTGTCGACAATAACCCAAATCGAGTTGTTTCCAGATGATGTTCTAGGAAGCTTGGTGATAAAGTCCATCGTAATTCGCTCCCACTTCCATTCAGGAATCTTTGGTTGTTGAAGTTGTCCTGATGGCTTTTGATGTTCGGCTTTAACTCTAGCACAAGTCAAGCATTGAAGAACATACATAGCTATGTCAGCTTTCATATTCAGCCACCAGTACAACTTCTTCAAATCATGGTACATCTTATCAGATCCCGGATGAATGGAATACTTAGATTTATGGGATTCTAACATAATCAAATCTCTTAAGCCTCCAAACTTAAGTATCCACATACGACCTCTTAAGCATTTCACTCCATCATCTCTAACCTCTAAAGGATCTCCTTCTCCTCGGAACCCTTCATTAACAAAATTCTCCTTCTTACAAGCTTCTATTTGCGCATTTCTAATTTGCTCAGGCAAATTATTGTGCATGGTCAAGACTAGAGAACGCACCCTGATAGGATCTCTATCTTTCCTGCTTAACGCATCGGCAACAACATTGGCTTTTCCTGGGTGATATTTTATATCACAATCATAATCACTTAACAACTCTATCCATCTTCGTTGCCTCATGTTCAATTCCTTCTGGTCGAGAATATACTGTAGGCTTTTGTGATCGGTGAATACCGTACACTTGGTGCCATACAGATAATGTCTCCAAAACCTAAGAGCAAAGACTACAGCTCCTAACTCAAGATCATGAGTAGTATAATTCTCCTCATTCTTCCTTAATTGCCTAGAAGCATAAGCTATCACATTCTCTCGCTGCATCAAAACAGCTCCATAACCTCTAAGAGATGCATCACAATACACTACAAAATCTTCACTCCCGTTGGGTAATGATAAGATTGGCGCACTACATAATTTTTGCTTCAATGTCTGAAATGCTCCATCTTCATCACTTCCCCAAACGAAAGGTTTATTCTTCTGGGTAAGCTTAGTCAAGGGTTTAGCTATCAAAGAAAATTCTTTAATGAATCGCCTATAATAGCCAGCCAATCCTAAGAACTGTCGCACTTCTGTTGGCGTTGTCGGTGCAGACCAATTCTTAATGGCTTCAACCTTTGCAGGATCAACATGAATTCCATCTTTGTTAATCACATGACAAGAAATTGCACATAATCAAACCAAAAATCACACTTCAAAAACTTAGCATACAACTTTTCATCCTTCAACAATTTCAAAACAATCCTCAAATGTTCTCTATGTTCATCTTCATTCTTAGAATAGATTAGAATATCGTCGATAAACACAATCACAAATTTAGTTAACCCAAATGGCATTACTTGAAATTCATAGTGTCCATAACGAGTTCTAAATGCAGTTATATGAATATCTTCTTCACGGACGCGAAGTTGGTGATATCCTGACCGCAAATCTATCTTAGAATACACACTAGATCCTTGCAGTTGATCAAACAAATCATCAATCCTAGGTAAAGGATATCGATTTTTAATTGTCAACTTGTTCAGTTCCCTATAATCAATGCACATACGAAAAGATCCATCCTTCTTCTTAACGAACAAGACTGGAGCTCCCCAAGGCGACGAGCTCGGTCGAATAAAACCTTTATTAGACAACTCCTTAAGTTTCTTAGATAACTCCTTTAATTCAGAAGGGGCTAATCGGTAAGGCGCACGTGCCACCGGTGCAGCACCAGGACTTAAATCGATTCGAAACTCTACTTGCCTTATCGGTGGAAGTCCGGGTAAATCTTTAGGAAATACCTCAGGAAATTCACAAATAATAGGTACATCTTCCAATCGTTTCTCCCTAGACTCATTCCTGGTCACTTGAGCTAAGAATAACTCACAACCGTTCCTGATGTACTTTTGGACTTTAATACATGAAACGATTTTCAAACGGGATTCACCTCGACTACCATCAATTACTTACGTCCTATTCCTAAGAGGAATCTTAACTTTCTTCTCTCCACATAAAATATTAGCATTATTCAACGACAACCAATCCATACCAATAATAATATCAAAACTACCTAATTCTAGCAACATCAAATCAATCGGAAAGGAATGGTTTAAGAGATTTAGAGAGCATCCTTCTAATAGCTTATTAGTTTTCACTAATTTACCATCAGCCAATTCCACCTCGTAACTGGTACTTATCTCAACAGGTTCAATGTCAATAAGGGCACTAAATATAGTGGATACAAAGCTCCTATCAGCACCCGAATCGAATAAAGCAACAGGATAATGATTGTTGAGTAAAAATGTACCGGTAACGACATTCGGATCCTCTTTCTTCACCTCAATTGTTCCAAGTTGATAGATACCACCCTGCGGGTTTCTTCCAGGTACAATCGCTTTCAACTTGGGGCATTCCGATTTCCTATGACCTTCTTCATTACAGTTGAAGCAAATGGTTCCCTTCTTACACCTTTCAACCTTGTGTCCAAGCTTTCCGCAATTTCGGCACTTCCAGCAGTCGCCAGCATGCCTCTTGTTGCCACACTTAGGACATCTATCATCGTTGTGCGGTGTGTTGTTGGTAAGAGCATTTGCATTCCCCTTTCTCTGGTTCTGACGGCGATTGAAATTCTTCCTATTATCACCTCTATCTACACGCTCATCGTCTCCCTTTCTTTTCTCACCAACACGGGTTTCATCTTCCCTATCCTGAATTATCTGTCCAATGAGTTGGTAAGCCATTCGAACATCATCATCAATGGTCAGTGGTTTAGATGATGTCACGTCCCCTCGGATATTCCTAGTCAACCCATTAACATATTGCTCAATTCTGATCTCTTCGGGTTCAACCAATCGAGGACATAGCAAGGCCAACTCATGGAATCGGTTCGTGTAACTATCAATGTCCACACCTTTCATTCTCAAATTAATCAACTCTTGTTCTAACCTAATGATCACACTACGAGGACAAAACTCCAAAGTCATCCACTTCTTAATTTCAGCCCAAGGAGTAGCATTAGCAGCATCAAGACCCATGAAAGCAATTCTCCCGTTCCACCAAGTCAACGCACGACCTTTAAGAGTAGCCATAGCAAAAGTCACCTTATCTTCCTCCTTACACTTACTAATCCGAAACACCGACTCAATCTTCTCAATCCACTGGCTTAATCCCACAACACCTTCAGTTCCATTAAAAGGTAGAGGTTCACACTTCATGAACGTCACATAAGTACAGCCACCAACTTCAGGTGCATTAGTTCCAAGTCCTCCTACATTTCCTCCAGCATTAGCATTCACATTATTAGCATTCACATTCACATTAGTACCGCCAATTCCACTACCGCCAACTCCACTACCGCCAGCTCCACTACCGCCAGCTCCACTACCGCCAGCTTCATTTCTAGCATTTGCCATAAATTTAGTCATAGATGCGGTAACTTGCTCCGTAATAATTCTACGTACATCATCCTCAGTCACAGCCTTCTTGGGCGGCATAGTTCTATAATTTAACAATTTCAAAGTATTAAGCATTCATCCAACAAAGGATTCATATAATATGGATCGAATTCATAATCAAGATACAAATAAGGCACAATATGGAATTCAAGACAAGATACATATTTCATTCGATTTGAAACAAAAGTATTGTCTTAGTACATCCCATAACAAAGTTCTAGCACTATATACACTCAAAATTCGTGCCAAGTCTACTACTAACAAGTCGGTTCAGTCAAAGCTACAAAAGCACAAAAGATATAAAGGTCACTACTAAACACATACTGGTCTACTGAGAACCGCCAGATGGTCCATCATCCATCTTCTTCTGAATCTTCGTCGGACGATCACTAGACACATCTTCAGCTGGGCGCTTACGGATTACTCCTCTTTCAACCATGTCAGCATAAAATCTACTGTTCCAACCCACAGATATATTCAACTCCTTCTCAGCTTTCTCACGCATCGCACGAGCCACACTCAACTGAATCTCCATGGAATTTACCTTTTTTTTCATTTCAGCAAACTCACCACTTTCCAACACCGATAACCTCCTACAAGCCTCATTCAAACCACGCTCAACATCAATCAAATCCAAACTAAGCAATTCCCGCTCTTTCTCACCAACCTTAGTATTCGACTCCAAATAAGCAACTTGAGTCTGAACAACACCTAATCCAACCTCTGTCATACAACTCTTAACACGGGAAGCATCTAGATCACGTCTCAAGGCCCATGGTGCAAGACCATCAATATGAGTAGCCTCTCGAGCACTAGACGACTCTCCTATCTCACATGTACGAGTAGCAATACCATCAGTACCGTCAGGTGCATCATCATCCTCATCCTCCTCTGATTCAGAATCGGATTCAGACGATTCAGACATTTCATCCCTAGGTAACTCAACCTCAGAATCAGACAAATCAACTGGTGGGGGCAAAGGCTCGCCCTCTGGAACATCATAAGGATAAATAAGCTCAACTTCCTCATCGTCATCAACCTCAACATTTATACCTACATCCTCCTCGACATCCTCGTCGTCAATCTCATCATCTAAATTATCTAACCCAATCTCATCATCATTCTCTATATCAACATTCTCAATCTCATTCTCTACCAAGTCAACCTGAGGGGCAATTTGATCTCCTAGTCCTAACTCGGGCTCGGGATCCTCAAATGGTTCCTCCTCATCATCCATATCATAATCTACTAAGTCTAAATAAGGATCATCTTCTACATTAGGTTCGGGAATAGCATGGTTTTCTACAGGAATATTAGGGTCAGCCATGACAATCTGCATTTATATATATTTATCTCGTATTAGGATAACATACTAGTTAAACAATTACATAATGAAATCACGATATATACATATATATAAATTAAATTATATATATATCAAAATATATATCTTCTCAATAGGGCTTGTTGGTAACGTCGGAGATCTCTGGCACCGTTATAGTCAAAAGATTTTTCAAATATTTTCTCAAATGTTCATTGTCAAAAGATTTTGAAAAGTTTTGTTCAAAACCTTGGTTTTTAAAATCTTTTGTTCTCTATAACGATAGCTCTGGTACGAAACTGTAACACTCTCATTTTTCGTATCGGTACAGCGGAAGGGTCTTTCAGAGTGTTACAGGATAGCACAATAACTCCAATCATAGACAACACATAAAAATGGTTGTACAAGGTTCAACATACATTCATTCGATAAAAAGTTTAAAAGCGTACAACAGGTCCCAAATTATACAGGTCATTTAGTTACAAAACATAGATCGAATGAACATTTTTAATATTATGTGGGCCATCAGAGTCGATCTCCATCCGGATTACCTTCAAGCACCTGAGATAAAAACATGCAAAAATCATATCAGCGAATGCCGAGTGAATTCATAGAGTTTAATAAAAACCGTTATATAAAACAATCATTCAAAATCAGAACACAAGTATAATATCGGAAGTAAGTCCTCATATTGCTAGTCAGGCAATATATAAATCAAGCATACATCTTTAACCGTCCATGAGACCGTAGTCTCTATATTACCATGATAGGTAATATATTCATCGTTAATAGCGTCGTTATTATGTATAGAATACATTATTATTTGGATTAGGATTATTATTAGCCGCATGACATTGTTACCTTACTATGAAAACAGCGGGCCGCGAACCCGACAAACAATTTGCCCATCTAAGTTAGCGTGTCGTCACAAAAATCACGCTATGGAATCTTCTCATACATAAATTTGCTTACCAATCAATGTGGTACGACGGGGATCAACCGTCAAGGCGCGAACTGGGGTGATCGTCCCCAAATAGTACTATCAAATGCATAAGCGTCTACCAAATCCCGGTAGTTCACAATTCATGCTAATGGGACTTTAAGTGACATAACCTAACTACTAATAATCCTTTTAGTCTCGTTTATAGGGTCATAGCATCATTCGGGTCCATATCATTAAGCATACAATCGGGACTACTTGTGTTCTATTTTTATAAAATATAGCATGTTATCTCCCTCGCGGGTTTACAAATCATTTTTATAAAACATTTAAAAGAGTGCGAGACTATGAACTCACGTTGTTAATGAAAGGCGGATTATCGGCTACGGGCGTGCTTCGGTCACGGAAACCTATATAAATATTAATCGGTCTTAGACATTGTCCAATGACTTTTATCAAAATAACAATATACATATGATGATTTTGTACATATGATGATGATCAAGTGGGTTTATACATCCTTGTTTACTTATTTTAGTGTTTACGTTTTGGTAACATTTTACTAGTTTACTAGTTTTACTTATTCACCTATTTTGAGTCCATTAAGCTTAGTATAAGTTCTTTAACTTGTTTTAATCCATTGTATACCTATATTATCAGTATATATATTTTCTATGTTGGGCCCAAATGGGTTAAGCCTAATAAGTTCTTTTTACAAGTATTTATCTTATTTAGTCCAATTATTAGTCCAATATGTTTAGTTAGCTCGTTAATGTCCGTATTTCTTATAGTTCGGGTTTTATCAGTTTTTACTTGTATTAGTTACTTATATATCAGTATATGACTTTTATAAACTTTACATTAGACGGGTTTGATCGTCTAAGTTTATTTGGCGAAAAACGTTAATTTTACGGTAATAGCCGAAAAAGTCGTAAAAATCAAGTTTATAGTTTTTATTACTTATAAATATTATTCCACTACCATTTATATAATTTATCCATTTAATTAACCCTTTATATATTTATATAAATAAGTTTTATAAGTTAGTGGGTTTTTATTTTTTATTTTATACAATAAAATGTGAGTGCTTATATAATAATAATAAACATTAATTCTTAAAATCTGATTTTTATCTTCATGTTCACCATTTTTACCATATCTAGAGTTCTATAATGAATTAGAAGCGCATTTTTGGGTGACATGTTCTTCATATTATGTGCTACATTTAACTTAGTTATAGCTACTGCTCATTTTGAGTTCATCTTGCCTTAACAGTCCCTACAAAACTGCTTATTCAGATTAGAACACCTAACTTGTTTTGATCATATCTCACTCATTATATTGATTATATTGCATGGCCAACTCTCACATGTGTATAACATCTTGTACTTACTGTAAATGGATCATACCATGCAATTTTATCAGTTCATGTTTTAGTTATATACTGTTTTTATACAGCCAACTAAATAATCAAGATTTTAGCCTTATTTCTTATAGTTATTAACATTTTTAAGCATATCTATCAACACTTGATCCCTACACAACATTTTTATCATCATATATACATCATATACATATACAAAATGAAAGAAAATACATTTGTTCTTTACAAAATAACAAGAGAAAAATGGAGAGGATGATCTTCTTTACCAACCAAGTGTATTTCTTGTTTTTGGAACACAAGAACTTGATGAATACAAAAAGTAACTCCAAGACCATCAAACACCAAGAACATAAGTTGGGAAATCAACCCTAGGTCATAAGCAAATCACCTCCAATGTTGTTAATATGGCCACCAAATGAGCAAGGCTTCAAGATAACTCCATGATAGAGCTAGTAAACATGTATTTCATGGCTAGAAAAGATCAATAGGGTTGTTTGTTGCTGTAAGACCCGTGAAAGTGCCGTAAGATGCTAAGTTATTGTCTCAAGAGCTGTTCAGTATGAGCATCTCTCTTAAGTTGTGGCTCACTTGTGGATGTGATATCCCGAGCCCAACGTCATTTATTTAATCCTATTTTACGTATATTTTTGAAATTTTTAAGAATTTTTATCGTGGATTTATTTGACGGTTTAAGTTGAAACCAACGTTTACGGTCGTAATTTAACGATTGACGATTTAAGAAGAACCGATAACGACTACGATACCGACGGATGCCCAAAATTTACCTTTTATTATCGATTGATCGATATTTGAGTTTTTCGAGATTTTATTTTTATTACGTGTTAAGTCGAGTCGGAACCATATGAATATTCGTTTTGTGTGCGTTTGAACCATTTAAAAGTATTTTGGAGTGTTCGGGACGACCCCCGACTCCCGTAAAATTTTAAAATCGATTACTAGCCGTAATCCCGCTCTTTAAATAAGTTGTTTGCCAACAAGGCCAAAAGAAAGCCCAAATTGCACACAAGGACCTCCCAAAATTACAAAAAGGAAAATCACACACACACATTCATAAAATTCATTTCAAAAATTTTCTCCCCTTCCCCTTTTCTCTCCCATGGCCGACGGCCACCACACAACCACCACCACATCTATTTTTTTTGGTTTTGCAAAAATCTAATCAAATACCACCTCCTAATTTACCATTGTAAGTATTCTTACACCTTTTAATCTAACATGCATTAACATTAATTTTTCAAGAATCAAAGATTTTTCAAAAATGTGTTTTGATGTAATTAAATCATTAATTCGTGTAATTGGTGATTGGGTAATGCTAATTAATCCATAAAATAAGATGGGTGTTATGTTCTTGGTTCTCCACAGACCCTAAAAGCCACGAATTTTTGGGGTGTTTGGTGGGTTCAAGGTGTTTGATGAAATGTGTTGTGGGGTTGTGTTTAAAATGGCGTTTTTAGTGTTTTTAAATTGTTTAATTACATTGTATGCTTGAATTAGGCTTTAGGTTTTGATTTGGATTTGATGTTCATAGTGTTCTATACTGATTAGAGTGTTTGGGGATTATTATAAGTGGTTAGAATAGGTCTAGGTAATGGTGGAATGAATTGAAAACAAGTAGAAAGGTGATTTTGAATGAGTCGTTTTCAAACAGATTGTTTAGGGCTATTTTCGTGGTTTTAATTTTTGGTCCAGGTTGTGATTGTAGGATATAGTTGTAGTGGTCGTCGAGACGCTCGTTTCGGTATAAGATAGAGCTTTTAACTCCAAACGAGTCAAAAGTTATGATATTTGGAAAGTTCGTGTACCGGGAGATGAGAATCAACACAATCCGAATTTGTGTTTGGTTTTGGGTCGAATCCCGGGGACCATAGATAGAGTTTGGTAAATGTTTGAAAGTTGATTTTTGGTCTCAAACCTGTGTATTTGAGTCTATTATTAGACTTAGGTGTCGTAGAGGTCAATGGTATATTTTAAATGGGTCAAATGAGTCCGACTTGGTCAACGTGCAAAATCAGTCCTAAAAGTGTATGTTTAGAAATGTGATGGGTAACGAGTCATAGAAGTGAAAAATTTTCATGGGAATAAAAATGGGTTTTCTACAGGTCTTAAGGTATTTTTGAGAATTTTCTTAATTTTTATAACAAGGGTTAAGTCTAGTAAAACAGCCCATACTTTGGGTAAGTATCGGCGAAACCGTAAAATGGATAGTAACTTTAATAACATTGATAAATGGTAAGTCTAGTAACAACTACTTGTTTGACTTTGGCGTGAGTTTTCATAAGCATTGAGTGTGTTTGCATTTGCGTGTGTTTAGTACAATTATGTACGCGGTGTATTGAATTGGTTTTCGTACTTTGACTTTTAGGTCAAGTGTTTGATTTTCCCGGGCATCCACGTCGTCGGTGACATTTCTCGTTACGTCTTCGCTAGAACCACTACTACTACGCAAGGTGAGTCTATAGCCTCGCTCTTTACTTATTTCAAATGATTTTACCCACGAGGGGGATACATGCTATTTAAATAAAAATGAACATAAGTCATGAATGATTGTTGGACCCGAATGTTGCCTCGAAATTGTGTTGAGTACCTAGTTGCAAAAGGCCCTAATTTCATGAACTATTAACTATTGTTTAATCCTAGTGTGGATTGAAAATAGCCGCATATACAAATTGTAGTACTACGGGGTTGACGACCCAATGCTAGCCGAGAAGCTGTACGTTGAGTAAGTTCTGCGGGAGATTATTTTTGTATAAGAGATAAGGTATAATTGCAACTGATGCCTTTAGTAGGGGCACTGGTTTCATCTGAATCACGCCGGTAATTATTACGCGGGTGATTGAGTTAACGGATTAGTGTCATGAGCTTAAACACAATTGTCATATCCTTGAATAATAGATTGTGAGTACGACAATGCTATTGAACGGTCATGATTGGTTTTAATACTTATGTTCAACTTATGATTTGATAAACCTATAGATTCGCTCAACCTTTGTGTTGAAGGTTTTAAGCATGTGTTTCAGGTAACCAAGATTGATAGCAGCGGAGCATGCGAGGATGGAAGTTGTTGTGGCTTGGCGGTCTACTTTGTTTTTCTTCCCTTTTAACACTTAATTATTTTATATTGTGTCATGTGAACGAAAATGTACTTTTGGGTTGAGATTCAGTGGGGACCTAAACGCAAACTCTGTTTTGTATCATCTTGGGAATCGGAAAACTGTAGACTTTGATGATTTAATCAGTCTTTAATTTATGTTTAAACTTTTACGTCTCTTTGAGTCGTTTAATATAGCTTATGTGTGATGATAACTACGTAGCACCCAAATGTTGTAGTTCCGCTGCGCATAGCATTTGTGGGGGTTTTATAGATTGGTAATCAGAGCCATGAGTTATAGAGAACTAGGTCATTTTGAAAAATCCTAAACTATAACTTTTGGTGTCGTAAGAAATTGTCCAAGCACACAACTATCCTGCATGGCTCCGGTAAGAATTCTTTAGCATTGCTTTATATTTTAGATGTATCCCTCGAAATTGATATGAATTCCCTAGTATTTAGTAAGTAAATACTTTGATATATATTGAGATATATTGTTTTGTACGTTGAGTACTTATCATCGTAATTTGCAAATTCTTGTAAAGATTATCGTATATGTTGCATGTAATTGGCATAACTGGCTACATTGCATTACATGGCAACACCGCGTTGTAATCCTACGTGTATGTAGGAATGGTTGTATGTATAAGTATGTATATACTATGGTATTTAAAGGCATTGCACGTGAAGCAATGGTCCTTGAGTGATTATCGTACATGTTATAATGCGGTTTTGTTGAGAATTCGGCCTCACCGCAAATTATCAATCTTGATAATTAATTTGTTGTTCGGATAACCGAATATGAACCTCGTTTGATACTCTAGATACGTAAGTAACGCTTCGTAACATATTGTATATTGACTAGATTGATCTCGATTGTCGTTATCGCACTGTGATGTGTCATTTTGGACATTTTCTTTTGAAACGTAATTTACTTACGTATTACTTATTTCCTTTATTCCTTATGGGTTCGATATATTGGTTGGTGTAACTATAATATAGAAGAAGTATAATCAACGATGCGTACATCGTAGCGACGAATCACATGTGTGTGTTATAAAACGTGGTTGAGGCGTGTTGCCATTTAATCGTTGTTTACTATTCTACTTGAATTTTAAAGATGTGTTTTAAAATAGACTAGCGTTGTGATCAATCGCGATAACTTAGAATTTGGCTGGTTTGTGTTAATTTTGTGGTATACGATTTCGAGACTCATCCGAGGCCGATAACAACACTTAGTTGACATACGTATTCTCGCTTCGTTTATTTCATTTTGTTTTGTTGTTTCATTATTTTAAATTCGATATTATACATGACGAGGTCCGACATTTGTGTGAGTTAAATAAAACATTAAACTTTGTTGATCAAATGACTTAAAGATAAAGTGTTTTACATATTAAATAAATGGTGAATGAAACTTTTGGAAAAAAAAGGGACTTATGATGTGTCTTGTAAAAAAAAACTCTTATAGAGAGTAAAGTGACAAAGTGAAATTATTTTTCCTACAACCTTGGTTGGTAAATCGTAATAAGTAATTTGTATTACTCGTAAAATCCTTGTTTTCATATATTAATAATTTAATACTAGAAGCTTGTGATGGAATTGTTAAGAATTTGTTTAATATAATTTTAAAAAGGAGTTTATAATAAAATTTACGATATGACTATTAAGTATATGTAACTTTGGATTTAGTATGAATTAATTTTCGGGTCAATGTACCAAACTTTTGGGCGTATTTTGTAATGTAAAACATGAGTAGAAGAATTGGTCATGTATTTTGGAGCTAGAAACTTTGTAAAATTTGTTTTATTTTAAACATAAGGTTATGTTTACGTATGCATTGGTGTAAACTAGAACTCGTTACTTGTTGTAGTGAATAAACCAGGATAAAATCGGAATATACACTATAAGTGAGAAATTCTAACGCTTGAAATAAATTTTTAAACATTGATGGAACGTCATTGGAAATCATTGTTTATTTAATTGTCATTATAGAGAATCACTATGCATAATTCGATGATGCTTGTTTAAAATCGTTTGAAAAATCTTTTGTTTTATTCCACTGCGAGATGTGTTATTTTAAAATCACTTGATAATGGGCTAATGATTAAAAGTTGAATTTTATATATCTTTGAATTATTGAAATAAGCATCTTAATTATTTATTATTTTATTATTATCATCGAGATTCAAGTGTCGACTAAAATCAGTAAATTATCTGAGATAAAACTACGTGAAACCTCTTTATCATTTGAGTCGAAGTGCGCGAATGTGATTTAACAAACCAGTTTTAAGGAAGACTTATGTATAATAAAAAGTCAAAAGTTGATTTCAAGAGTTAATTGGACTAGTTTGAGTCGTGTTGGATACGTGTATGTATGTGATAAGGTAAGCCGTAATAATAATAACGTGAAACTTTGAAAATTCTTACTATATACGTTTTTGGTACTTAAAATATTGATATTAATGAGGTTTTGACACAAGTATGGAGATTATCAAATTAATGATTTTACCAGTTATAATAACCGAGTCATCAAATCAACTAATGTTAGAAATATTCTTGCAACTGTAATTTTTCTAGAAATAAAAACTTTGTATAGATTGAAACGTGAAAGGTCTGAAATCTTTAATGGGGTAACACGGATTAAAAATGTAGAAATGTTCGGTTTTACAATGTACCAGGTAACAGTAACTAGAAAACGCAAATGGATTACCCAACAAACGAATATTTATATTATTTTCCTAAGATGTATATGTAATGTTTTGAATCACAATGGTTCGATCCTCCGGCATTCCTTCTTTGATTTTATGAGTCTGTATTTGAACTTGAGTCGTCAGGTGACTGTTCATTTTAATATTGTCTATGATATGAAACCATTATTATTATATTTATTTTAAAACTACTATTTCGCTAGTACTTGATAATGAGGGTATGTTACCCGGTGTATTTTTGTCATGTTCATGGACGCCGTAACTTTTCTTCTTTCGGTTAATGGAACCTACAATTCTGTATTTACTTGAATGATGTTATAAATCTTCATTAAATTGGTTATTTATTTATATTGAACAAAAGCGAGGAGGCGAAGCCGCTTTATCAAATTGTAGAGGTGAAAGAACTCGATCTTCCTGGTGAAATTGTTTCTATTCGACCAAGTGATTATTCTCCTCTCTCCGTTTACCCTTGGTGGAATGTGTATGCAACTCGAGACGATGGGAATTATGATTGTTGTTTTATTTTTGACGCTTGTGCTGATATTCAATTTTTACCCCATGTAGTCGTAGATCGCTGTTGTTATCCCAAGACTTTTGTCATATGTTTGAAGTCTTTTCATTTCTAATGTAGTTAATTTCAGTTGGCAATTATATTGCTTGTTTACCTAGTTCGATCTCATTGATTTTTGGATTTTATTATTTTTTTTGTGCTTGCAATGATCTTGAATCCTGAACCACCTTGCCATTGATTGGTGAGTAGTCTATTTTGAAAATATGTATGAGTGTGAAATGTTTCGTTAAACTAATTGTAAGTGGTGTCGATTTATTTACTTAATTATTTATTCATTTTTCTCATAAATAGGCAAAGTAATGTATGTTTCCAAAGTAGACGAAAAAAAAATGTTTGATGCGTTTCTTAAAACGATGGTAACAATATTTTCCCATTTCAAATTTCATTTCAAATGGTTTAGTTATTTTGAAGATTAGGTCGAAAACTTTCGTGGTCATATTTGGTATGTAATAATAATGTTTGTGTCATCACTCGATCCTCAATTATGCACAGCTTAGCTAACTATGCATAATTCGGGAAGAGTCCTGTTTTGTTGGTTGTTGTTGCTTGATCCTTAAGTATGCATGATCTAGCTAATTATGCATAGTTTAGGAAGGGCACGATCGTGTCAAACAAATTGGTCATCTTGAAACTTGTAGTGTTTTGATAAACGTTTGGATGAGAACGTTTCTTTTTAAAAATGGTGGATCATTTTTACAAGTAGTCGTAATTTCTTTGATTCTTAAAGAGAATTTTTGAATTTTCTTGTGTTCTTTGAAATCTTTTCTTTTTGTTTGGCGTTGACTTAGTAAGTCACTGTGGCCGAGTAATTTTGGAAAATGTTTTTATGTGTTGTGTGTAACGTGTGAAATTTATCAGAATCGCTAGGGTGTTGATTAAATACCTAAGGGACTCGTACCGACACTGAGAAGAAGTTTTAAACAAGAATAGAAGACTGTCAAAGTAGAGGAAATCAGAGTTCAAGTGACTCTGAGGGGAATGACGAAGACTTCTCCTACATCAAACGTATCGTACCTTATTTATTTTCTTTTCTCGTTCTTTTGATATGTTTAACGACACGCGATAAACTGTTGAAGTTTGCCAACTGTGCATCGGTAGTTGGAAGACAATTCCATTGCCGTCTTCGTTTATTTAAGTGAGGAATCCTCTTTGCTTGACTCAACCATCCTTGATTATCGATGGTTAAATGATAGATAAACATAGTTGATGTTTTTAGGGTGAACCCTTGCCTTTTATGTATTTATGTGGTAAGTGATCTGGACGAGTGATCGTAAGTTGTGAGAACTTGAGACGACATTGTCCAATGAAGTTCGATCATGGAGAACATGTGCCATGTAATATATTTTCTTTTACTGTGAACGATGATGCTTATTGAGATTTTGACCACGGTTGGGACGAAAGTGAGATGGTGTTCTTGTAATATCTTTTGTGTATGAATCCATGGGTGAGCGCCCTGCGATGACATATGTATGTATTTTCTTTCTTTTTATCGATATGCACCCACGGCTAGTAAGCTTGTGAACCTTCTTAAACTTGCAATTTTCTTTTTGACTGGACTCATCCGAGAATCATGTCAAACATTCTTATTTTATCATGGCTTGGCTGATTAGCAAGCATGAGTTAACTTGATTGAACTGATTGACTTGGCACGGTTTGGCTATGTTGCAAGCGTGTCGTAATGTGGTTGTATGTGTTTCATTATGGCTTTTGTGTTCGATTGGATTGTGATGTCATCGAGAGAGTTATGTATACGTCGACTGATTACCGTATCGATGAATTCGTTTTTGACGAAATAGGTTTGTATGTACATAATATTGCGATTAAGGTGATTTTGTATGACTAGTATTAATCACTTCGTCTTGTATATTTTGAACGTTTTCGATGGGGTTATGTGTGACCCGTGCGATCTTATTTTATGAGTAATTATTTTTATGAGATGATGGACTAAGTGAAAGGACGATTCGAAAGTTGGAAGACATGCTCCGAACGTGTGTGATTGATTTTGATAGATGTTGAGATCGATACTTGTCGTTGGTAGTATCTTTGTACAATGACATTTACCAAGTTAACAATGAAGATGCAACATTTGAAGAAATATGTTGATAAAAATGTGAATCGCCAGTTGGATAGAATGAAGTAGGAAAAAGTCAGTTGAATGGACTTGAAATGATTCGAGAGGCTACGGAAGAGATGGTGTAAATTAAGAATCACTTGTTAACCGCGAGGAGCGTAGGAAGAAATTGAGAAATTGAAGTGGAGACCATGGATCGAGATGTTAAGAGATTGAAGCATGGTATAATACTAATTGAGAAGGTGTGATGGAACCCGAGACGTGAACCAAAGTCCACAACGGAACGTGAAGACTCATTTAGGAAGAAGTACACTCATCTTTCTAGTAGTACGAAATGCGAGTATAAGAACCGGAGAGCGCCGGGACGTCGTTCCTTTAAGGAGGGGAGGATGTAAGACCCGTGAAAGTGCCGTAAGATGCTAAGTTATTGTCTCAAGAGCTGTTCAGTATGAGCATCTCTCTTAAGTTGTGGCTCACTTGTAGATGTGATATCCCGAGCCCAACGTCGTTTATTTAATCCTATTTTACGTATATTTTTGAAATTTTTAAGAATTTTTATCGTGGATTTATTTGACGGTTTAAGTTGAAACCAACGTTTGCGGTCGTAATTTAACGATTGACGATTTAAGAAAAACCGATAACGACTAAGATACCGACGGATGCCCAAAATTTACCTTTTATTATCGATTGATCGATATTTGAGTTTTTCGAGATTTTATTTTTATTACGTGTTAAGTTGAGTCGGAACCATATGAATATTCGTTTTGTGTGCGTTTGAACCATTTAAAAGTATTTTGGAGTGTTCGGGACGACCCCCGACTCCCGTAAAATTTTAAAATCGATTACTAGCCGTAATCCCGCTCTTTAAATAAGTTGTTTGCCAACAAGGCCAAAAGAAAGCCCAAATTGCACACAAGGACCTCCCAAAATTACAAAAAGGAAAATCACACACACACATTCATAAAATTCATTTCAAAAATTTTCTCCCCTTCCCCTTTTCTCTCCCATGGCCGACGGCCACCACACAACCACCACCACATCCATTTTATTTTTGGTTTTGCAAAAATCTAATCAAATACCACCTCCTAATTTACCATTGTAAGTATTCTTACACCTTTTAATCTAACATGCATTAACATTAATTTTTCAAGAATCAAAGATTTTTCAAAAATGTGTTTTGATGTAATTAAATCATTAATTCGTGTAATTAGTGATTGGGTAATTCTAATTAATCCATAAAATAAGATGGGTGTTATGTTCTTGGTTCTCCACAACCCCTAAAAGCCACGAATTTTTGGGGTGTTTGGTGGGTTCAAGGTGTTTGATGAAATGTGTTGTGGGGTTGTGTTTAAAATGGTGTTTTTAGTGTTTTTAAATTGTTTAATTACATTGCATGCTTGAATTAGGCTTTAGGTTTGGATTTGGATTTGATGTTCATAGTGTTCTATACTGATTAGAGTGTTTGGGGATGATTATAAGTGGTTAGAATAGGTCTAGGTAATGGTGGAATGAATTGAAAACAAGTAGAAAGGTGATTTTGAATAAGTCGTTTTCAAACAGATTGTTTAGGGCTATTTTCGTGGTTTTAATTTTTTGTCCAGGTTGTGATTGTAGGATATAGTTGTAGTGGTCGTCGAGACGCTCGTTTCGGTATAAGATAGAGCTTTTAACTC
The DNA here is from genome assembly GCA_025667525.1 of Glebionis coronaria. Lineage (NCBI taxonomy): Eukaryota > Viridiplantae > Streptophyta > Magnoliopsida > Asterales > Asteraceae > Glebionis > Glebionis coronaria. The sequence goes on from CM046878.1 coordinate 366,289,031, forward strand.
CAAACGAGTCAAAAGTTATGATATTTGGAAAGTTCGTGTACCGGGAGATGAGAATCAACACAATCCGAATTTGTGTTTGGTTTTGGGTCGAATCCCGGGGACCATAGATTGAGTTTGGTAAATGTTTGAAAGTTGATTTTTGGTCTCAAACCTGTGTATTTGAGTCCATTATTAGACTTAGGTGTCGTAGAGGTCAATGGTATATTTTAAATGGGTCAAATGAGTCCGACTTGGTCAACGTGCAAAATCAGTCCTAAAAGTGTATGTTTAGAAATGTGATGGGTAACGAGTCATAGAAGTGAAAAATTTTCATGGGAATAAAAATGGGTTTTCTACAGGTCTTAAGGTATTTTTTAGAATTTTCTTAATTTTTATAACAAGGGTTAAGTCTAGTAAAACAGCCCATACTTTGGGTAAGTATCGGTGAAACCGTAAAATGGATAGTAACTTTAATAACATTGATAAATGGTAAGTCTAGTAACAACTACTTGTTTGACTTTGGCGTGAGTTTTCATAAGCATTGAGTGTGTTTGCATTTGCGTGTGTTTAGTACAATTATGTACGCGGTGTATTGAATTGGTTTTCGTACTTTGACTTTTAGGTCAAGTGTTTGATTTTCCCGGGCATCCACGTCGTCGGTGACATTTCTCATTACGTCTTCGCTAGAACCACTACTACTACGCAAGGTGAGTCTATAGCCTTGATCTTTACTTATTTCAAATGATTTTACCCACGAGGGGGATACATGCTATTTAAATAAAAATGAACATAAGTCATGAATGATTGTTGGACCCGAATGTTGCCTCGAAATTGTGTTGAGTACCTAGTTGCAAAAGGCCCTAATTTCATGAACTATTAACTATTGTTTAATCCTAGTGTGGATTAAAAATAGCCGCTTATACAAATTGTAGTACTACGGGGTTGACGACCCAATGCTAGCCGAGAAGCTGTACGTTGAGTAAGTTCTGCGGGAGATTATATTTGTATAAGAGATAAGGTATAATTGCAACTGATGCCTTTAGTAGGGGCACTGGTTTCATCTGAATCACGCCGGTAATTATTACGCGGGTGATTGAGTTAACGGATTAGTGTCATGAGCTTAAACACGATTGTCATATCCTTGAATAATAGATTGTGAGTACGACAATGTTATTGAACGGTCATGATTGGTTTTAATACTTATGTTCAACTTATGATTTGATAAACCTATAGATTCGCTCAACCTTTGTGTTGACGGTTTGAAGCATGTGTTTTAGGTAACCAAGATTGATAGCAGCGGAGCATGCGAGGATGGAATTTGTTGTGGCTTGGCGGTCTACTTTGTTTTTCTTCCCTTTTAACACTTAATTATTTTATATTCTGTCATGTGAACGAAAATGTACTTTTGGGTTGAGATTCAGTGGGGACCTAAACGCAAACTCTGTTTTGTATCATCTTGGGAATTGGAAAACTGTAGACTTTGATGATTTAATCAATCTTTAATTTATGTTTAAACTTTTACGTCTCTTTGAGTCGTTTAATATAGCTTATGTGTGATGATAACTACGTAGCACCCAAATGTTGTAGTTCCGCTGCGCATAGCATTTGTGGGGGTGTTATAGTTGCTTCAAAGTGGACGGCAAGGGAGGAGTATTTGAGAGAGTTTTGTGTTGATTTGCATGTAAGGAAATGGTAGAATGAAAACTAGTTGCTAGTTTTGAGTTAGTGGAGTGGAAGTAAGCTTAAGGTGTAAGCTATGCTTACACTTGTAAGCATTGAGTTAACATGATGCCACATCTAAGGTGTGGTGTCATGTGTGTGCCGTCCAACATAGCTAGTGGGGTGGGACAATGTATTTTGTCCCATCTCACTAGTTTACGGGTATTTCTCGATTCTAGTTTTCTCGATTTGCGTGCCCTCGGGTCGTTTTACGAAAAATGTTTTTATAAATTATGAATCAACGTCACAAAACGAATCCAATTAAAATTATCTCATCAAAAACGGAGTTCAAAAACGTAAATACGTAATCCTAATGTTTCCGGTTTAGTCGTAAAAGACGCTAAATTATGCACGTAAGCCCAAATTTAAATCCGTAAATTGTGAGTTCGTCAACCAACACAAAAATAAGTTTCAAAATATTATACGAGAAAATATTTCACTACCTGAAAATGTTAGATTGTCAAAAGTAGCGTAGTCCCAAGACATCGTAACCGAAGTACAACCAAAACAAAAGATTTAAATTGTTTTGAACAAAAGGAACGACAAACATTCAAAGAGTTTATATTACAAAAGTAGTGCACAACATCATTCCCGTTGCTTCCAAGCTTCATCCTTCCTGATTACCTGAAATAAATGTGAGAAAATCATCAGCAAAAATGCCGAGTGAATCTATAGGTTTATATAATCATTTTGAACACAAACAAAGATTATAAATTTATGGCATACTTGAAAGCAACAAGCATCAAATAATAATTTGCATCAACAATGATAATTGTATATAGCATAAATTACAATAAGTTCATGGAACCGAGCCCTTAGACACTCCTTTTAGAGGTCTGATAAGACAGGAGATTTATTAATTGTCATTACCTCCAGATTATTGGTACATTGCCTTATACCTGACTTCTCAATACCATATGTTCAAACAGTGTGGAGGTCGGGCCTAAGCTTCTATGACAAGTCCACAAAAACTGAACCAGGGCCGCTTCCCACATAGATCTATTAATTATACTAGCGGCTAGCCCATCATAAGCTAGTTAACGGTCCAAAATTGAGGCTTTAACAAAGGAAATCACTTAATGCAATTTAAAGGCAACCACGGGTCCATTCATAGAGGGACAACCATACCATAAAAATCTTGTGTTCTAAGTTTACAAAACATGTATTCCCCCTCGCGGGTTTTAAAATATTTGAATGAGCTCAAACGAGGCTATAGACTCACCTTAGTACTTATAGTAGTTGAAGACGATCGCCGACGATAGTAGATGCCCGATAAATACGACAACCGCAACCTAGCAAATAAGGTGCGTACATTAATAATAGACTCGAGAAATAAATCGTACATAACAACATCAAACTCAAACTCATAAAACCACAATACACTCGAGAGTAAACGATATAAATAACTTCATTATAATTTACTACTCATTTACTTTACCATTTTATACTTTTAACAAAGTCCGTCGGCACATACTACATGTACTAGGTTATTTACCCCTTTTTAAACTTGTCAACCGTTTATGAAACGACTCGATAAACTAACTTAATATATATAGAAAGTCCTCCTACAAGTTTAACAAATGAAATTACTTTTAAAGTCCTTTACCCGACTCATTTCAAACTACAAAATCCGGACAGATTTACGTTAATTTTTCATACAACCGTTTTAACTTATTTAAACGACTTCGTTTACAAAACCGACACTCAGGTTTTAAAGTAAACTCAACCTATAAAGTAAACACCTCATTATCAGTAGGTTACACATTTCAAAACTTCCATTTAGAGTCCCCTAGATTCGATCCAAATATCGACAACAACTATATGTAGTGTCGATACTCGTCTCCCGGTACACGATCATTCAAAACATCATAACTTCACACTCGATTGGAGCTAGAAGCTCTACCTTATATCAAATCGAAGCTAATAAAATTATCTACAACCCTAGGCTATAAGCTAAGCCACTTTTAAAACATAAAAATTCGGATTTTACACTTTACTTACTTTTATAAAATGACCATTAAAATCTTGTACAAAATTAACTTTTTGATCAAAACCAACCATAGAAATGATCATTTCTATACTCTAATATCATCATACATCCACCATAACATCAAAATCATAATAATAATAAAAATCTTTAGATCAAAATGAAGTTTTTAACAAGATTTCTAGCAAGAACCACCATGGATCATGCTAAAAACACCATGCATGATCATGGCTTCTACCTACCAACATCAAGAAAATAAAAAGTGCTTACATGTAAGAATTTCTTACACCAATATGATCCTTGATCAAAAATAAGAATGGGTCTATGCTTGGTTTAGTTCAAATCATCCTCAAACTCAAGATAAATTGAAAATTGTATGTGTTTGGGGTGTGGTGTGGTGTTTTGGCAAACAAGAGAGAGAAAGAAGGAGTGGGTGAAAATTTTGAAGTGAAAAAATGAGTTGTGTGTGTTTGTTTTGGGTTTTTATATAGTAGGGTAGGGACCATAGTTGCAATTTGGCAATAGTTGTGGCTAAATATGTAAATAGTTAGCTAAAAAGCGGGAAATAATTATTAGTTAATTTTGAAAATATTTACGGGGCTCGGGTTTCATAAAAATACTTCAAAAAGTTTAAACGCACACGAAAAATGATAATATAACGACTCGATATGTAATTAAAACTATATCGTCGAAAATATTAAATATCGAAACGATCGATAATAAAATATAAAATTGTGGGCATCCGTCGGTATCGCGATCACTAGTAGTCCTCGTTGCTCGTCAAAATATTAAAATAAAATATTCAATATCGGTTTCAACTTAAACCGTTAAACATAATAATATTTAATGTTATAAAATACTTCAAAAATATTTAAAAAGTAAGAATTAAGTAATGACCTTATTGGTTTTACATCCTCACCACCTTAGGAGAGCACCGTCCCGGGGCTTACTTCTCCTTAGGTTCGTCTACGAATAAATGTGGATACTTGTTCTTGAAGTAGTCCTCTCGCTCCCAAGTGTATTCGGGTCCACGTCGGGAATTCCATCGCACCTTCACTATCGGGATCCAACTCTGCTTAAGCCGTTTCACCTCTCGATCCATAATCTCCACTGGTTCCTCAATAAAATGAAGCTTGTCGTCCAGTTGAATCTCCTCAAGTGGAATTATCAAATTCTAGTCCGCCAAACACCTCTTAAGATTAGAAACGTGAAAAGTATTGTGAATAGCACTTAACTTCTCTGGAAATTCCAACTTATATGCCACAGGACCAACTCAATCAATAATCTTGAATGGACCTATAAAGCGTGGACTAAGATTTCCTCGCTTGCCAAATCGAATTACTCCTTTCCAAGGTGATACTTTCAGCATAACCATGTCGCCAATATCAAACTCCGTTGGTTTTCTCCTCTTATCCGCATAACTCTTCTGCCTACTACGATCTGTCAATAAACGGTTCTTGATTTGCACGATCTTCTCAGTCGTTTCTCTAACCAATTCAGGACCCGTCAATTAACTTTCTCCAACTTCACATCAACCGACTGGTGATCTACACTTTCGCCCGTAAAGTGCTTCAAAAGGCGCAACCTTAATACTTGCATGATAACTGTTGTTGTATGAGAACTCCACCAAAGGTAAGCGCCGATCCCAACTACCTCCAAAATCCATTACACACGCTCGTAACATATCCTCCAAGGTCTGAATAGTCCTTTCACTTTGTCCGTCCGTTTCCGGATGATACGCAGTGCTCATGTCCAACTGAGTCCCCAAAGCTCGCTGAAGCGATTTCCAAAACTCAGATGTGAACCGACTATCTCGATCAGAAATAATTGACAAAGGAACTCCATGTCTACAAACAACTTCCTTCAAATACAATCGAGTAAGTTTGTCTAAGTCATCAGTTTTCTTTATCGGCAAGAAATGAGCCGACTTACTCAACAGATCAACAATCACCCAAATCGTATCATAACCACTAGAAGTTCTCGGAAGTCCCGAAACAAAGTCCATAGTGATCTTCTCCCATTTCCATTCTGGAATTTCAGGTTGTTGCAGTAAACCCGAAGGTCTCTTGTGCTCAAACTTCACCTTAGCACACGTCAAGCATTTACTAACATAAGTAGCAATGTTAGCCTTCATATTCGGCCACCAGTAACATTTCTTCAAGTCTTGATACATTTTATCCGATCCTGGGTGAATCGAATATTTAGACTTATGAGATTCGTGCATAATTAGATCTCTCAGTCCTCCATACACCGGTAACCATACAGGATTCTCGAAATACCGAATTCCGTCATCACGAATTTCGAATATAGGTGTCATCCTTCTACCCAAGTCTTCATTTCTCACATTCTCTTCCTTCATCGCCTTCGTTTGAGTTTTAAGTATTCGATTAGATAAATCAGAATAAGTTTTCATGGCTAAAGCTCTAAACCTTTTGGTTATTTCTCTATCCTTCCTACTAAGAGCATCGGCAACTACATTCACCTTGCCGGGATGGTAGCAAATTTGAATGTCGTAATCACTCAACAATTCTACCCATCTTCTCTGCCTCATATTGAGCTCCTTCTGATCCAAAATATGTTGCAGGCTTTTATGATCGGTATATACCACACTCTTTGTACCGTAGAGATAGTGTCTCCAAAGTCTAAGAGCAAAGACCACAACTCCTAATTCCAAATCATGTGTAGTATAATTTTCCTCACGCTTCCTCAATTGACGATATGCATACGCGGTCACTTTCTCCCTTAGCTTCAACACAGCACCTAAACCCTTACTTGATGCGTCACAATATACCACAAAGTCTTCAGCTCCGTCGGGCAAAGCCAAAATTGGTGCAGAACACAGCTTCCGCTTCAAAGTTTGGAATGCTTCTTCTTCTTCTGAACCCCACTAATACTTCTTGTTTTTCTCTGTAAGTTTAGTAAGAGGTTTAGAAATTAAAGAGAATCCTTCTATGAATCGCCGATAATATCCAGCTAATCCCAGGAATTGTCTAACTTCAGTCGGGGTTGTAGGCCTAGCCCAATCTCTAATAGCTTCAATTTTGGAAGGATCAACATGAACACCGCTACTATCGATCACGTGCCCAAGGAATTGGACAGTATCCAACCAAAAATCACACTTGGAGAATTTTGCATACAACTTCTCCTTTTTCAACAACTCCAAAATAATCCTCAGATGACGTTGATGCTCCTCCCGACTTTTGGAATAAATCAGGATATCGTCGATAAATACAATCACAAAATTGTCGAGGTATGGTTTACACACGCGATTCATTATGTCCAGGAATACCGCAGGTGCATTGGTTAACCCAAATGGCATCACTTGAAATTCAAAGTGTCCATAACGCGTCCGAAAAGCTGTAATAGGTATGTCCTCCTCTTTAACACGAAGTTGATGATAACCCGACCTCAAGTCGATCTTCGAGTACACACACGAACCTTGAAGTTGATCAAACAAATCACCAATCCTAGGAAGTGGATAACGATTTTTGATAGATAACTTGTTCAACTCTCGGTAGTCTATGCACATTCTGAACGATCCGTCCTTCTTCTTCACGAACAATACTGGAGCTCCCCAAGGTAACGAACTTGGTCTAATGAACCCCTTCTCCATTAACTCCTTCAACTGATCTGCCAACTCCTTCATCTCAGACGTTGCCAGACGATAAGGTGCACGCGCCACCGGTGCAGCTCCTGGCACTAGATCAATCTTGAATTCGACTTCTCGCTGAGGCGGAAGCCCTGGCAAGTCATCGGGAAATACTTCAGGAAAATCACGAATAACCGGAACATCCTCCACACGCCTAACCGGTAGTTCTTTCTCCACTACTTGAGCCAAGAACAGGTGACAACCTGTTTCTACATATTTCCTCGCCTTGATACAAGATATCACCGTCAGACGAGATCTACCGACATCACCTTTAACTACTAACACCTTGCCCTTTACCGGTATGTGAACAACTTTCTCCCCACATACAATCACCGCATCATGAGCAACCAACCAATCCATACAAACAATCACCTCAAACGAACCCAACTCTATCGGCATCCAATCAATTTCAAACAAATGATTTGCTAATTTCAAAGGACACTTCTTAAATATAGTGGTAGTACTAACTAATTGTCCATCAGCTAACTCGACCTCATAACTAGTATTTAGGCTTGTTGGCTCAATATCAATTAAACGACTAAAGGAAGTACTTATAAAGCTCCTATCAGATCCTGAGTCAAACAACACACTAGCATAACGATGGCTGAGTAAGAACGTACCCGTCACCACATTTGGACCTTGTGCCTGATCAGCATCCTTAACAACATAAACTGCCCCAGCAGCTTCACCTGCTTTCTTGTTCTTCCACTTCGGACATTGAGGGCGAAGATGATCACGTTCTCCACATTCAAAACAAGTCCTGATCGGAATAGAATTCGCTCCAGTGGAAGGGACCCTTGTCTTACATTTCTCCACAACATGCCCAACCTTTCCACATTTAGTGCACCTTGGTGGACAATCACCAAAGTGACAAGCACCACAGCTCTTACATTTCTGGGCTGGTCCCCCTTGGTCAGCATTATCATTATTGTTAGTTGCAGCTCTAGCGCCATCATTTCTCTTCTGATTGTACTGCCTATGGCGGTCACTACCCTGATTACCACTCTGTGAATTCTCCCATTTCCTTTTACTACCTTCAACAGCTCTCTCAGCCCTATCTTGAACTTTCTGCCCCATAAGTGTATGAGCCATTCTTACAGTTTCAACAAAGTTCTTGGGTCGAGATGAAGTTGTTTCACCTTTAATGTACCCAGGCAGTCCTTTGATGTATTGATCCATCTTCTTCTTCTCAGTAACAAAAGCATATGGATACAACAAAACCAGCTCATTGAATCGGCTAGTATACGCAGCAATGTTATTATCTTTCAGCTTCAGGTGCCTCAACTCATCCTCCAAAGCAGATAACTCTTCTTTCGGACATAACTCTTCTTTTAGCAACCTTTTAATTTCATCCCAAGTTTTCCTGTTTGCAGCTTCTAAACCAACTGTAGCAACTTGAGTCTTCCACCAGCTTAAAGCTCGATCCTTGAAAGTAGCAACTGCGAACTTAACCTTGTTCCTTTCTGAGCAATCACTAATCTCAAATGTTGTTTCTGTTTTCTCAATCCACCTGAATAATTCCAGTGCTCCACCAGTTCCTTGAAATGTAGTAGGTCCACACTTCATGTATCCAGCAAAAGTACACTCTTTAACCGCAACAGCCAGAGCAACCTCATCTGTAGGATTCTCAGCTACACCTGCTCCTCCAACAGCTTCTGATCCAGCAGGTTCACCTTCACCTTCAGCACCCGCACCTCCAGAGCCACCTGCTCCTTCAGTATTAACACGTGCAGCTCTATCCGTAGCTAATGCTTTCGCAACCTCTTCAGCAACTAGCCTTGCAATGGCATCATTTGTCATTCTCCTGGGTGGCATGATTTTGTCATATCACAAAGAGAAGATAAAATGAATGAGTTAATTGTAATCATGGTATAGTCATATCATGTACAAAATCAATCATCAAATGCATACACATTATCAATACAAGGATTCACAATCGTTATAAGGATCAAAGGAAATTATTATCATCGATCAACAAGGAATGATCTTAAAGACAAATAGAGTACAATGACACAAAATAATAGACACTAGTCACGTGGGGATCCACATGGCTTAGTTGACTGTGTCTCGCTTGCAGCAGTGGAACCTGCTTCCTCCTCATCGAAGACGTAAATTTGACGGTGATAAATTCACAAAATAGGTATAAGGTCATAACAAAATAAAATAGAATAATTTCCAAAAATTTAAATAAATATAGAAAATCCCTCAAAATAAATATAGGAAATTTTCAAAAATTTACTTAAATAAATCATTAGTAAATGATAAACTTTTATCGAAAAGTTTAACTATATTAATATATATCGATCAAGGTTTATAGTATTTATTTATAAATATTTAGCAATAAGGCATACATAATAATGTATACTAAAGTTGTAATCCCAGAAGTAGCTTGAACCTGAAGTCACGCGAAATCATGTACACCGACTCTTTGAAAAATAAAACTGACAGTTATAGTTTAGATTTTTAGAAAAAGACCTAGTTCTCTATAACTCATGGCTCTGGTACCAATCTTTAACACCCCCAAATTTAAACGCAGCGGAATACATCTTTGGGTTCTAAACAATGATACAACAACACATAATTTATAAAGAACGACTCGAAAAGAGACGTTTCAAATTTATCGTTCCTAAAACATTTGTCAGAGTAGCGTAGTCCCAAGACATTGTAACCGAAGTACAACCAAAACAAAAGATTTAAATTGTTTTGAACCAAAGGAACGACAAACATTCAAAGAGTTTATATTACAAAAGTAGTGCACAACATCATTCCCGTGGCTTCCAAGCTTCATCCTTCCTGATTACCTGAAATACATGTGAGAAAATCATCTACAAAAATGCCGAGTGAATCTACAGGTTTATATAATCATTTTGAACACAAGCAAAGATTATAAGTTTGTGGCATACTTGAAAGCAACAAGCATCAAATAATAATTTGCATCAACAATGATAATTGTATATAGCATAAATTGCAATAAGCTCATGGAACCGATCCCTTAGACACTCCCTTTAGAGGTCTGATAAGACAGGATATTTATTAATTGTCATTACCTCCAGATTATTGGTACATTGCCGTATACCTGACTTCTCAATACAATATGTTCAAACAATGTGGAGGTCGGGCCTAAGCTTCTATGACAAGTCCACAAAAACTGAACCGGGGCGGCTTCCCTATAGATCTATTAATTGTAATAGCGGCTAGCCCATCATAAGCTAGTTAACGGTCCAAAATTGAGGCTTTAACAAAGGAAATCACTTAATGCAATTTAAAGGCAACCACGGGTCCATTCATAGAGGGACAAGCATACCATAAAAATCTTGTGTTCTAAGTTTACAAAACATGTATTCCCCCTCGCGGGTTTTAAAATATTTGAATGAGCTCAAACGAGGCTATAGACTCACCTTAGTACTTATAGTAGTTGAAGACGATCACCGACGATAGTAGATGCCCGATAAATACGACAACCGCCACCTAGCAAACAAGGTGCGTACATTAATAATAGACTCGGGAAATAAATCGTACATAACAACATCAAACTCAAACTCATAAAACCACAATACACTCGAGAGTAAACGATATAAATAACTTCATTATAATTTACTACTCATTTACTTTACCATTTTATACTTTTAACAAAGTCCGCTGACACATACTACATGTACTAGCTTATTTACCCCTTTTTAAACTTGTCAACCGTTTATGAAACAACTCGGTAAACTAACTTACTATATATAGAAAGTCCTCCTACAAGTTTATCAAATGAAATTACTTTTAAAGTCCTTTACCCGACTCATTTTCAAACTACAAAATCCGGACAGATTTACGTTAATTTTTCATACAATCGTTTTAACTTTTTTAAACGACTCCGTTTACAAAACCGACACTCGGGTTTTAATGTAAACTCAACCTGTAAAGTAAACACCTCATTATCAGTAGGTTACACATTTCAAAACATTCATTTAGAGTCCCCGAGATTCGATCCAAATATCGACAACAACTATATGTAGTGTCGATACTCGTCTCCTGGTACACGATCATTCAAAACATCATAACTTCGCGCTCGTTTGGAGCTAGAAGCTCTACCTTATATCAAATCGAAGCTAATAAAATTATCTACAACCCTAGGCTATAAGTTAAGCCATTTTTAAAACATAAAAATTCGGATTTTACACTTTACTTACTGTTATAAAATGACCATTAAAATCTTGTACAAAATCAACTTTTTGATCAAAACCAACCATATAAATGATCATTTATATACTCTAATATCATCATACATCCACCATAACATCAAAATCATAATAAAAATAAAAATCTTTAGATCAAAATGAAGTTTTTAACAAATTTCTAGCAAGAACCACCATGGATCATGCTAAAAACACCATGTATGATCATGGCTTCTACCTACCAACATCAAGAAAATAAAAAGTGCTTGCATGTAAGAATTTCTTACACCAATATGATCCTTGATCAAAAATAAGAATGGGTCTATGCTTGGTTTAGTTCAAATCATCCTCAAACTCAAGATAAATTGAATATTGTATGTGTTTGGGGTGTGGTGTGGTGTTTCAGCAAACAAGAGAGATAAAGGAGGAGTGGGTGAAAATTTTGAAGTGAAAAAATGAGTTGTGTGTGTTTGTTTTGGGTTTTTATATAGTGGGGTAGGGACCATAGTTGGAATTTGGCAATAGTTGTGGGTAAATATGTAAATAGTTAGCTAAAAAGCGGGAAATAATTATTAGTTAATTTTGAAAATATTTACGGGGCTCGGGTTTCATAAAAATACTTAAAAGTTTAAACGCACACGAAAAATGATAATATAACGACTCGATACGTAATTAAAACGATATCGTCGAAAATATTAAATATCGAAACGATCGATAATGAAATATAAAATTGTGGGCATCCGTCGGTATCGCGATCACTAGTAGTCCTCGTTGCTCGTCAAAATATTAAAATAAAATATTCAATATCGGTTTCAACTTAAACCGTTAAACATAATAATATTTAATGTTATAAAATACTTCAAAAATATTTGAAAAGTAAGAATTAAGTAATGACCTTATTTTGTGGGTTTTACATCTACTAATGGAAACATGGCCTTCTTCTCACATAGTGAAGGTCAATTTGATCAAAGGGAGTCATACATGCACCCCGTTACTGGATCAACTTGTGTCAACGCTGGATCATATCCTGTCAACGCCTCACATTCAGACGCTGACACATACAAAATTGACTCACCAAGAGTTAAGCCTGCTGGTATTGATCTGGATACTGTGTGTGCATACATTGCTTCATTGCCCAATGGTTCAGTGATTACATATGAGGACCTTGAGCAAATCAGTGATGAGCATTTGGAGGATATGGACATTAAGTGGAATATGGATCTTGCAAGTATAAGAGCCAACAGATGGAATAGAATATTCAAGAAGAAGATGACTTTTAATGCTAAGGACACTGCTGGATTTGTAAAATCCAAGGTTGAGTGTTACAATTGTTATCGTATGGGGCACTTTATGAGAGAATGCAGATCTACAAGAAGATCCGATGCTGGAAAACCCTCAAGCCAAATTGTTATGGCTCAGGATCCTAAGGCCATGATGGCAATGCAAGAAATTGATGGTGTTGGATAGGATTGGAGCTATTTGGCTAAGGATGAAGAAGAGAATAAAGCTTTGGTTGCTGAGATAGAAGAAGAAGTGCATGTTCACTATGCTCTCATGGCACACTCCTCATCTTCATCAGACAATGAGGTATATGATGATGCTTTTTGTAGTAAGGGTTGTCGTCTAAATACTGAAAGACTTAATAAAGAAGTTTTAAGATGGTCAACAGATCTAGGTAATGAAAGATGCAAGTTGTCTAACTATCAACTTGCTCTTACTCAAACTGAAAAGACTGTAGCTGAGTATAAGAAAATGGAGCTTGACCTAAAAGATAAAATAAATATCTTAAAACATGATTTAAATGCTAGTACAGATATTAGAAACATCATAGAGAGGATCAATGCTGAATTACAGGCTAAGTTAAATTAGGCTATCAAGAATAAGGATAATGTAGACCTTAAAATTCAGAGATTTGATAAGGCCTTGTTGATCCCAAACTTAGATCGATTTAGCTTTATGTATACGAGATTAAATCAAGTAATACACTTAGAGAAACCTTTGTATATGTATATGACAATCTAAGTGTTATGCGGAATTAACACTTAAACAAGAACACAATGATATAAACAAACTTTCACTTTGATTAATGATATCAAACTTGCTTACAATGAAAGTATTTTACGTATGAAAACTTATATTGAACATTAACCTAAAGGTATTCTTTTATAGACATAAGAAGCCTTGTACAATAACCTACGTATCAACTATTCTAGGTAAAGATAAATATAGAAAATACATTGTTGTTCCTATCTTTACTAGAAGTAATCTAGAATACAATAAACGCGTAGAATATATCTTCCCATTAGTGCTTGTCTTCAATGTATCAACGCTTTACTTTGTCTTGTCAACGCTTGAGCTGTCAGCGTTTGTTTTACTCCTGTCAACGCTTGTTTTACTCTTGTCAGCACTCAAGTAGACTGGCTATAATTTATTCCCAACAATCCTCCCCTAAACTTGATATCTACTCTAATGATCAAGTTTCTGAATAAACACTAAGAACTAGGAGGAATCTTACAAACCTTCTCATATTGGTAATAAATAAATCTGATCAAATCTTTTGCCACGTCACTTGAATAATCAATTTCCAGCTGAGTGTTCTTCATCTTCTCCAAGATATCCTTGGACATGAAATACTGACCATCCACAAGTAGATACTCAACAAACTTTGTAGAACTCAAATAATAAACACCAACAGCTGAATACAATCTCCATTGAAGACCCCTGAGATCATCTTCAAGATCCTTCCAAATAGCAGGATCCTCATCTTTTGGTCCACACATTCTCTTGAATGTGGACCACAGTTTTATTCCATTGGCTGAAGTTGGTGCTTCAGCCTCATACTTGGCCTCTAACAACCTCTATAGGTCTACCAAGTCTTCTCTGTCAAAACATGCAAATAAAGATATAAGGGTGGTAAAAGTGTGAACCTCTTTTCCTTACCTGCCAATCTCCCAAAACCCAGATTTATCTTTTTCATAACTTACAATTGGGTTTCTGGAATCAAGTGGTAACACTTGTACCATATGTGAAGCTTCTAATGGTGAGAGCTTGAGGCTCTTTCTTATGACAGCTTTACTTGGATGTAATGGATCCATATCTTTGGGAAACTCAAGAGAAACCCCTTTTTCACTGGTCTGGGAACAAACATTGCTTTCTTGAGCTCCCTTTCCTCTGCAAGTTCTTCTTTTCTTTCATCAGAAAGAAGTCTTAGAGTGTTTGCTTCCTGCACTCTAACCCAAATGGGATAAGATCTACATTCCAACTCATCAAATTTTAATGCCCTCAACTTCTGATAAGTCCACCCTGTTCCATGACACCTGAGCAACATGCAGTACAACTCCCTTCTATCCCTTTTCAAATTTGAGAGAACATTGTTGGCTTTGTGTTTCAGGATAACCTTGCAATCCTTTTGGACTCTTAGAAGAATCTCCAAACCCCATATCTGATCTGAAATGGTCAAGTGTGGATTCTCCATACATCTTTCTTCCCAAGCAAAGTACATCTGAATCACCTCTGGCATATCAAAATCAACCTGCAATTTCAACTCATTCAATTTTTCCTTGGCCAACTCATCCCCATACTCAAGTATTTCTGGCTGTTCTATGATCATAACACTTGAGTCTGAACTGGCTTCATCACTTCCTTCTTGCTCTTCTGAAGTGACAACAAAAGGTGATTCACCCACCTTTTTCTTTTCTTGTTCCACAATTTGTGCAGCCAACCTTCTATCAAATTCAATTTGTGCTACATTCTTTGCAACAACCTCTTCTACCATAATACCCTTACCCTTATCTAATGGATCAATTGTTGGTAAGGTAGATGGTGATACCTGTGAAGAAACCTCGTTGATGATGGATGATGACTGGGATACATCAACCTCATTTGCAGGTCTGTCAACGCCTAATTTTACTTTGTCAGCGCCCAAAATACTCATGTCAGTGTTCAAATTCTGCTTGTCAACGCTCAAATTTCCTGCCTCAGCGCCTTTTGCGATTTCCTCCAACATGGCTGTAAATGATAAATTTAAGTTTGTAGGAGAGACTAGAGACGTATCAAAACCTACCGGTTTCTTCAAACTTGTTAGGGCCTCAGCAACATCCAAAGATTGACCATCATGGCTGCCCTTAGCACTCAAATTTATTTGTTTATCCTCCCCTTTGGAAGATTCCTCCATCCCTCTCCTTGTACTAGCAGTCTCCAAAATAACAATCCTCTCCCTCAATTGCTTGAGTTCAAGGCCTTGTGTGCTGACAACTTGTACCAAGTCTGCATTTTGCTTTTGCAAGCTCATGCAGACAGCCGTCAATTCCAGTAGAGTCATTGGTTCCAATCTGCCCTCTTCTAAAATAGGTATTTGACCTCCCAAGTCAGATTCATTGGGCATGGATGAGGTCTTAATAATGGTAGGACTGTCTTGGCCAGCTTCTAAGCCAGAACCAATAGTCCCAACCTCATCCATAACACCAACCACACTTGTGTTGGTGGTTCTCTCTGCTACATGGCTAGGACCACTAGAGGAGAACACTCCAGTAGTCCTTTGGCGTTTTTGTAACCTATATTGTGTTGGGGGAAGAAGATGTGGATTGGGTGGAAGTGGGTTGGTTAAGGGGTGTTTGGGTTTGTGAAGGTTGTGTGTCAACGTTTGAAATAGGCACATCAACGCCAACATTTAACGTGTCAGCGTCGAAGGGTTCTTGATCAATCTGCATATGTTGTGGTGAAGGTATTGGTTCATGTATTGGTTCAGGGATTGGGTCAATTTGGGGTTGGGGGTCTGGTTGGGGTTGAGCTGCTTCAATGACAGCAAGCATAGCTGGTTAGGGGTAGGTCACGACATGGGGGTGAGTTCATCTTCATAAAAAGTGCTTTCTTTTGCACAGGGATCTCATAAAAATCATTATGATCCCTTGTGCAGTATCCTTGGACATGAAAAACCATTTGTAAAAATCTGGGATAAGCTAAAGTCATTTTGTTCCCTTTATTTTTACACATGCCCTCAAAAATCATTTTGGAATAATTAAACTTTTGCCCAGTAGCAATACACACAATAGCACTTGCAATAGATCTATTGATCTCATTGTGTGCAGTGCATTTGGGACTCAAACATTGTAGGAGGACATGTATTAGGTACTTCCAGGCTGGGTGAAACTCCTGTTTATGATATTTATTTAAAGTTCCTTGAGCAGGAAAAGGATAACCCAAAGCCCTTAGTCCTTGTTCTATTTCACTAATGGGAAGGGTGGTTATACCATCAGCATCATCAAGATGCAAAGCCTGGCGTACCAAAGTTTCAGTAACCACCCAAGTTCTCCCATGAACAATAGAAGATAATGTAGTCACTCTATTAACTGTTGAGGAACTAACAGTGTTCCAAAACTGTTTAATATGTGTGACAGGAATGAGTGGTACATGAGAAAGAGCATACCTAAAAGGAGATGCGTTCAAATACACCACCATTTGTGTGTATTGGGGAAACAGAACATCATCAGCTTCAAGATACGCGATCATGTTGTGTTGACTTCTGAATCCCAATTCCAAATCTGATGGTTTAAACTTTGGTGCCATTGTTGAAAGCTGTTAAAATGATTGATGAAGATGAAGTTGATAAGAGAAAATTGTGTTAGACAAGAATAATAGGTACCCTGTTTAAAAATAGGAGCCAAATTTATAGGAGAAGAAAATGCCTGTGATTGGCCCAAAAATAGGCAAGTATTTTCAAAATGTAATCATGAAAATATTGAAAAAGAATAAGTTTATCTCCTGCATTAAATGAAGGTTATCAGCTCCCAAAATTACGGCCTAAAAATATGTTAAAAAGTAACAACTGGGTAGGTCCCATTGAGTGTCAATGGTCAAAAATAACCTATCAACGCCCAACGGCTATAATCTTGTCAACGTTTGCCATAGCCATGTCAGCGTCTAAATTGGTCACAACAACGCTTGGAAAAATACTTGTCAGCGTCCAAAAATAAAAATGTTTAAATGAAAAATGACCTTAACAAAGTAATTTATCCTAGAGAAGATAACCAAAAAGCTGATAATTATTATAGGGTGGCAAGCACTGTCCAGTTATGCACACTTGCTTATGCAAGAAAGACATACCAGTCCTCTAGTGTCCCTTGCTAACCAAAACTCTTAACAACTAAGTTACCTTATAAAATTCCTTGTTACTCCCAGGTAAATCCCATGACAAAATCATTCCCAAGTCTCCCAACAGACCACAACCAATTCTAGGCCAAAAATGTCTTGGCAGCATGCATAGTATATCAACTTTGCATGCTACAGTGCCTCATGATTTAGTAAAACTAACTCATACTCACCTGTGGACACAATCTAGAATTGTGATAAGAGTATCATATGGATACCCAAACATCCTAAAGGTTCCTAAAACCTCCCCTTAAACTATGATACATAAGTTGCTAAAAATATGCATGAACATAAAAATTTATGTCAAGATAGGAATGTAGAATTCCAACCATCATCCATAAATAAAAACATGTCCAAATGCTTCTCCAATGATCCATAAGCAACTCTGTATCCAATGGTATACTGCTAACACCACCTGCACATTTAGATTGAAAACCACAAAACTAACATTGCTGCTGACAACGCCCCGATAACACATGACAGCGTTGAAGGAAGCTTTGTCAGCGTTAGACAAAGATATTGTTGACAACGTCACAAAAACACTTATCAGCGTTCAAGCAACCTTTGTTAGTGTTAGAAAAATATAGTGGAAAATCAAAATCCTCAAAAGATCAATAACAATGCATTATCCTATACATACTTTTACAAAAAGACTCCAAAACACATATTATGTGAGATTGATCATGCCAATACTTGTTACCAAGTATTGAAACCTCCCAGCATCAAAAGGTTTAGTTAGTAAATCTGACACATTTTCTTCTGTGTCAACCCTATCTAGTTGTATTAAACCTTTTTCAAAACAATCTCTTATAAAATGGTGTCTAATTTCTATGTGTTTAGTTTTAGAATGATGTATAGGATTTTTAATAATGCACAAAGTGCTGTTATTGTCTACAAATATCTTCTCCCATCTTCTTTCTGCTGAACTTGTAAACCAAGAAAGAATTTCATCTCCCCCATATCACTCATCTTGAATTTGTCTGTCATGAGCTTGGAGAAATCCTCACTCATCTTTGGATCAGTAGACCCAAAATTGATGTCATCAACATAGACCTGAACAAGCAACACATCCTTACCTTTCTTCTTTGTAAATAGTGTCTGATCTATGGTGCCCCTCTTGAATCTATTGTCCACTAAGTAAGTAGACAAAGTACCATACCATGCTCATGGGGCTTGATGAAGTCCATACATAGCCTTCTTGACCCTATACACCTTGTCTGGATTCTCTGGATCCTCAAAACCAGGAGGTTGCATCACATATACCTCCTCAACAATTGTTCCATAGAGGAAGGCACTCTTGACATCCATTTGATAGACAGTGAAACCCATGCAGGATGCATAGGCAAGGAAGATCCTAATAGCTTCAATCCTTGCAGCTGGTGCAAAGACCTCCTCATAGTCTATCCCCTCCTCTTGTGTATATCCCTGAGCCACTAATCTTGCCTTGTTTCTGACCACAATACCTCTTTCATCTCTCTTGTTTCTTAGAACCCATCTTGTCCCTATAGGTCTGACATATCTGGGACAATCAACCAGCTCCCAAACATCCTGAATTGCAAATTGATGGAGCTCATCCTGCATTGCTTCCACCCATCTTGGTTCTTTGAGAGCATCAAATATCTTCTTGGGTTCCTGTTGTGACAGAAAACAGGCAAACAAACATGCTTGTACAAGAGGGGTATCAACCTTCTTGTGTATATTGGCAATAAACCCACCAAGACCTTGATGAGATCTTCTAGTCTGAACAGGAGTCATAATATCACCAATGATTTGAGAAGTTGGGTGATTCTTCATAGTAGAAGTGAGAACTCCTCCTTCAAAAAGTCTGGTGTCCTCAACCTCATTCTCCATGTTGCCAATATCTTCTTAATCAGACTCTCTTTCATCAACATGGGGATGAACCTCTTCATATAAATTGGAAGGTTCACCTTTTTCAAAAATGGAAGAGAAAAGATGTGCAGAAGTGTTGTCAACGCCTGAACCTTGTTTGTCAGCATGTGAGCTAAC
The DNA here is from genome assembly GCA_025667525.1 of Glebionis coronaria. NCBI lineage: Eukaryota > Viridiplantae > Streptophyta > Magnoliopsida > Asterales > Asteraceae > Glebionis > Glebionis coronaria. The sequence continues at coordinate 366,308,682 of CM046878.1, forward strand.
AACGCTTGAACTATTGTTGTCAACGTCTGAGCCATCAACGTCTGAATTGGTCTTGTCAGCGCTAGATTTGCCTTTGTCAGCGTCTGAAGGACCATGCATGTTGTCATCTGGTGGTACTTGGGGACCACCATTATCTTTACCAGCAGCAGCAAAAGCATCTATCCATATGGGAATTGTAACATATTCTTGTATAGGATATGACTTTTCTGCTTGTGATCCAACCTTTTCATGAACCTGTGTACCTGAAACATCAACAACTTGTTCTTCCACAACATTTGAAGTTACCTTCACAATGTCTGGATTAGTGACAGGCATATAATTTAAAGTTCTAGATAAAGGTTCCAAGTCAAACAACCAATTTGGACCACTTTCAGGATCACTAGGTTTATTCTCCAAAAACCTAACATGTACTCTTTCAAGAATACGTTTTTCCTTTTTAAGATAAACCCTATATCCCTTGCTCTGCACTGAATACCCCATGAAGTAGCCTTCATCACCTTTTGTACTAAATTTACCTAAGGCATCACTAGTATCTAAAACTACTACATGACAACCAAAAGGTCTGAGAAAACCAATATTAGGTTTTCTTCCCCAAAGTAACTCATAAGGTGTTTTGTTCTGAATTTTGTTGACCAATGCTCTATTTTGAACATAGCAAGTTGTATTAACAGCTTCAGCCCAAAAGGCTATAGGAAAATGAGCATCAGCCAACATGGTTCTGGCTGCTTCAATTAGGGTTCTATTTTTCCTTTCTGCAACCCCATTTTGTTGAGGGGTTCTGGCAACACTAAATTGCCTAGTAATTCCTTTCCTGGCACAAAAATCATCTAACACTTTATTCCTAAATTCACCACCATTATCACTCCTAAGCATTTTAACTTCATTGCCTGATTTCTTCTCAATTTGAGTGATAAAATGAATTAAAGTGTCAGCTGTATCACTCTTCATAGCTAGAAAGAAGGTCCAAGTAAACCTAGAAAAGTCATCTGTTATAACAAAATAGTATGACTTACCATTCAAACTTTCTATATTGGTTGGACCAAAGAGGTCCATATGAAGCAAGCGAAGAGGTCTAGTACTAGAGTGCACCTGTTTAGACTTGAATGAGACCTTGTGCTGCTTGCCTTTAAGACATGCAACACAAGAGTGTTCATTGTGGAAGGCCTTCTCAAGCAAACCATCAACCAAGCCAAGTCTCACAAGCCTGTTTATATTCTTAAAATTTATGTGCCCTAGTCTCCTGTGCCATAAATTACTTTCATCTACTAAAGCTTTAGCATAAAAACAAGACATACTGTTATTCATTCTAATCCCATTCAGATTCACACTGTATATGTCTTTATGCCTAGGTGTTCTATAGTCAATATATTTCTCATCAGGGATCTTATAATCCTTGCTTAACACCAAACATTCAGTATCAGTAAACAAAACATTATTTTTGTTATCACAAACTTGTGATACACTAAAAAGATTGTAATCAAGTTCCTTTACAAAAAATACGTTTTCAAAACGCAAGTTCTTGGTGAGAAGTGTTCCTTTGCCTGTGATAGTACCATATCCACCTCCAAAGTAAACCTTATCACCATCCTTAATGGGAGTGAAGTTTGTAAGATAATCTTCCTTCCCTGTCATGTGCCTTGAGCATCCACTATCCCAATATTCAAAATCATTGACCTGTCTTTGAATGCCCTGCACATAAAGAAAACAAGTTAATTTTCTTTGGGAACCCAAGCCTTGAAAGACTTGGATTCATCTGGTTGTTCAATAAGAACAGACTTAGTTCTCACAACAACCCCATTTTCATCCTTCTTAGGATGAAATACCCAGTTAACCCCAATAGGTTTTGTAATGACCTTTGAAATGTAATTAAATCTATTGCAGGTAATTGAAATCCCATTATCATTAGGGTTTTGATCTTTCTTTGGTCTCCATGTCAAGCTTGAAGAAGCTTTAGACCCCTTACGCCGTGGTTGCAAATATTTAGGTCTGGTCACGTTTCTGTCAGCGTTGGAATTGGTCTTATCAACGCTGAATTTACCCTTGTCAGCGTTGAACCTAGGGTTTGCTACAGAAACCCATTGCCTATTAGACCAAGTATTTATCTTTTGAAATGATCTTTGTCCATGAGTGTTAGACCCTCTAGTGAAGAATGGGGCAGGTCTAACAACTTGTGGACTTTGTTGCACACAAGGTTTGGGTCTGACAACGTTTAACTTTCTAACAACGTTGACTTTGTTCCCATCAGTGCTGAATTTGTTCCTGTCAGCGCTGACTTTGGGAGCGTTGACACACTTATATGCTAAATGTGAAAAGCTACCACAAGTTTAACAGGCTTTTCTAGACACAACCCTAGGTCTAGCAGAGAAGAAGCCTGTTCCATCATTGCTAACTTGGCTCTTAGGTGACCTAGTATTCCTATACATCTCTGCATACTTAATGCTAGGTTTTCTAACAGTGTTTGAGCCAAGGTCAACAGCTTTACCAATGATTGGGTTTGTAACCTTAATGGGAGCTGACTCATTAGGACTTTCACATAGCAAGCCACCCTTAACAAATAAGGTAGGGTTAGCTTTCTTCCATTCATTCAGGTCAGTCAACTTTTGTTGATACTCTTCAACTGGGGTGACAACTCTTGGTGGAGGAATGAATTCCTCCTCTTGGAATTCTGGCAAACCAGTCCAAGATAGGTCGTTTTGTTGGACACCATAGAAGTCACCAGCTGGTGGTGGAACCACTGAGTAGTCTTTCATCCCAATCCCAGTCATGTCCTTAGGATCCCTTTGTTTACTCACACATTCTCCTATGGTTTGTGTGGCCTTATCAAATCTTTGAATTTTAAGGCCAACAATATCTTTATTCTTAATGGCCTCATCTAACTTAGCCTGTAGATCATCATTAACCCTTTCCATGATGTTCCTAACATCATTACTAGCATCTAACTCATGTTTTAAGATATTTATTTTATCTTTTAAGTCAAATTCCATTTTCTTGTATTCAGAAACTGTCTTCTCAGTTTGAGTGAGAGTTAGTTGGTAATTAGACAGTTTGCATCAGTACTCACATCATCTAATAATCTTAACACCTCTTTGTTAAGTCTGTCAGTATTTAACCTACAACCTTTACTACAAAAAGCATCATCGTATACCTCATTATCAGATGAAGAAGAGGAGTGTGCCATGAGAGCATATTGAACATGCTCTTCTTCTTCAATTTCAGCAACCAAAGCTTTATCCTCTTCTACATCTTTAGCCAAATAGCTCCAATCCCATCCCATACCATCAATTTCTTGAACTGAAACCATGGCTTTAGGATCTTGATCCTTAACAATTTGGCTTAAAGGTTTGCCAGCATCAGATCTTCTAGGAGACCTGCATTCCCTCATGAAGTGCCCCATACGATGACAGTTGTAGCACTCAACTTTGGATTTATCAAATCCAGATGTGTCCTTTGCATTGAAGGTCATTTTCTTCTTAAACCTTCTATTCCACCTGTTTGCTCTTATACTAGCAAGAGCCATATTCCACTTGATATCCATTTCTTCCAAGTGCTCATCACTTATCTTCTCAAGGTCCTCATATGTAATCACTGAACCATTGGGCAAAGAAGCAATATAAGCACATACAGTATCCAGATCCAAGCCAGCAGGTTTAACTCTTGGTGAGTCACTTTTGTATGTGTCAGCGTCTGAAAAGGAGGCGTTGACAGGACATGTTCCAGCGTTGACACATGATGATCCAGTAACTGGGTGCATGTAAGAGTCCTTCTGTTCAAATTGGCCTTCACTGTGTGAGAAGAAAGCCATGTTGCTATTAGTAGACTTACTTCCATGCTCTAGAAGGGTTTCATTCTCCAACAGCCTTAGTTTGTTGTAGATATCATCAAAAGTAGAACTTTTGTGAGTGTTGTTGGCAAGTATAGATCTTGCCTCAATCTTCCACGCTTCACCAAGACTTTTAAGAAAAGTAGCATTAATGTCAACATCACCAAGTTGTGTCCCCATAAAGGACAACTTGCTTGTAATATCAAGCAATCTACTTCTCACACTGCTAAGCTTTTCATTAGGTTGAGCTTTGAAAACAACATAATCATGCATGAGTTGTTTCTTCTTCTCTTCTCTAGTATCTTCATTGCCACCATATGCAACTTCAAGAGCTGCCCAAAGGTCTTTAGCAGAATCATAACCTCTGTATTTATGCTGGTTCTCTTGTCCCAAAGAGACTTTCAGAATATTTAGGGTTTTCATATCAACCCTTCTCTTTGCTATATCTTCAGCAGACACAGCTCTACCATCACTAGGTTTTTCTTTCTTATCTGCTTCTGGACATCCAGCAACAACAGTTCTTTTAGCAATAGCAGCAGCAACCTTTTCAGCTCTATTGTATGTGTTCCAATATTCAATGATCTCCCAGAGAGTGTAGTCATAGATCCCCAAATATTGCTCAAAGTTGAATTTCCACAATTCAAAGTTAGTTGCATCAAGCATGGGAATCTTGATGTTTGGCAAAGGTTGGGAGGAAGAGGTTATTTCTGGAGTTGACATGATGTTGTTTAGGGTTTTGAAAAAATTAGGGTTTTGGTGTTTTTAGGGTTCTTGTGCTCATTAAGATCAAAAAGTTCCTCAACAAGCTCTGATGCCACTTGTTGATCCCAAACTTAGATCGATTTAGCTTTATGTATACGAGATTAAATCAAGTAATACACTTAGAGAAACCTTTGTATATGTATATGACAATCTAAGTGTTATGTGGAATTAACACTTAAACAAGAACACAATGATATAAACAAACTTTCACTTTGATTAATGATATCAAACTTGCTTACAATGAAAGTAGTTTACGTATGAAAACTTATATTGAACATTAACTTAAAGGTCTTCTTTTATAGACATAAGAAGCCTTGTACAATAATCTACATATCAACTATTCTAGGTAAAGATAAATATAGAAAATACATTGTTGTTCCTATCTTTACTAGAAGTAATCTAGAATACAATAAATGCGTAGAATATATCTTCCCATCAGTGCTTGTCTTCAATGTATCAACGCTTGACTTTGTCTTGTCAATGCTTGAGCTGTCAGCGTTTGTTTTACTCCTTTCAACACTTGTTTTACTCTTGTCAGCGCTCAAGTAGACTGGCTATAATTTATTCCCAACAGGCCTCACAAACCCTAGGAGAATGTGTTAGTAAACACAGGGATTCAAGAGATATGACTGGGATTGGGATGAAAGGGTATGCTGGTGTTCCACCACCAGCTGGGGACTTCTATGGTGTCCAAAGAAAGGATTTATCTTGGACTGGTTTACCAGAACTCCAAGAAAAGGAATTTATTCCTCCACCAAGAGTCCTTACCCCAGTAGAAGAATATAGGCAGAAGTTGACTGATTTGGACCAATTGAAGAAAGCTAACCCTACCTTGTTTGTCAAGGGTGGCATGCTTAGTGATAGTCCAAATGAGCCTACCCCTATCAAAGTAACAAACCCAATCACTGGCAAGACTGTTGACCTTGGCTCAAACGTTGTTAGAAAACCTAGCATTAAATATGCAGAAATGTATAGAAATACTAGGTCACCAAAATGCCAAATTAGTGATAATGGAATAGGTTTCTTTTCCTCTCGACCTAGAGTTATGTCTAGAAAAGCCTGTTATACTTGTGGTAACTTTTCACATTTAGCCTATAAGTGTGTCAACGCTTCCAAGGTCAACGCTGACAAAAGGTCAAACACTGTCAGACCCAAAACTTTTGTGGAGCAAATTCCACAAGTTGTTAGACCAACCCCATTCTTTACTAAAGGGTATAACACTTATTGACAAAGACCTTTTCAGAAGACCAATACATGGTCTAATAGGCAATGGGTTCCTGTAGCAAACCCTAGGTTCAACGCTGATAAGGGTAATTTAAGCGTTGACAAGACCAAATCAAACGCTGACAGAAACGTTGCCAGACCAAATAATAGTAAATATTTGCAACCACAGGGAAAAGGGTCTAAAGCTTCTTCTAGCTTGACATGGAGACCTAAGCAAGATCAAAACCCTAATTCTAATGGGATTTCTATGACTTGTAACAGATTTAATTATATTTCAAAGGTCATCACAAAACCAATTGGGGTTAACTGGGTGTTCAATCCAAAAAGGTATGAACAAAGGGTTGTTATGAGGACTAAGTCTGTTCTTGTTGAACAACCAAATGAATCCAAGTCTGCTCAGGCTTGGGTTCCCAAAGAAAACTAATTTGTTTTCTTTATGTGCAGGGCATTCAAAAGCAGGTAAATGATTATGGCTATTGGGATAGTGGATGCTCTAGGCACATGACTGGGAAGGAAGATTATCTCACAAACTTCACTCCCATCAAGGATGGTGATAAAGTTTACTTTGGAGGCGTATATGGAACTATCACAGGCAAAGGAACTCTTCTCACCAACAACTTGCGTTTTGAAAACGTGTTTCTGGTAAAAGAACTTGACTATAATCTTTTTAGTGTATCACAAGTTTGTGATAACAAAAATAAGGTTCTTTTCACTGATACTGAATGCTTGGTGTTGAGCAAGGATTTTAAAATACCAGATGAGAAATTCATTGATTATAGGACACCTAGGCATAAGGACATTTATAATGTGAATCTTAATGGAATTAGGATGAATAATAACTTGTCATGTCTTTATGCTAAAGCTTCAGTTGATGAGAGTAATCTATGGCACAGGAGACTAGGGCATATTAACTTTAAAAATTTAAACAGACTTGTGAGACATGGCTTGGTTGATGGTTTGCCTGAAAAGGCTTTCCACAATGACCACTCTTGTGTTGCATGCCTTAAAGGCAAACAACACAAGGTCTCATTTAAGTCTAAACAGGTGTACTCTAGTTCTAAACCACTTCACTTGCTGCATATGGACCTGTTTGGTCCAACTAATATAGAAAGCTTGAATGGTAAATCGTAACGCTTTGTCATTACTGATGACTTTTCTAGGTTTACTTGGACTTTCTTTTTATCTTTGAAAAATGACACTGCTGATACTTTAATTAACTTTATTAACCAAATAGAGAAGAAGATTGGTAATGAAGTTAAAATGCTTAAAAGTGATAATGGTAGTGAGTTTAAAATAAGCTATTAGATGATTTTTGTGCCAAGAAAGGGATTACTAGACAGTTTAGTGTTGCCAGAACCCCACAGCAAAATGGGGTTGCTGAGAGACAGAATAGAATCCTAATTGAAGTAGCCATGACTATGTTGGCTGATGCTCACTTTCCCATTGCTTTTTCGGTCGAGGCTGTGAATACAGCTTGTTATGTTCAGAATAGAGCATTAGTCAACAAGATACATAACAAAACACCTTATGAGTTACTTTGGGGAAGAAAACCTAGTATTGGTTTTCTTAAACCTTTTGGTTGTCATGTAGTTGTACTAGATACTAGTGATGCCTTATGATGACATATAGTCCCCAGCCGGGTCAGGAACCGGCCCACGGGTACTACCCGTATCCGGCCCATCACAAATGGGTGGGAATAATGTCATTTAAGCTTATGGGCTTGGATGAACAGAAACCGCACACACGTGTGTGGCCCACGGCCCAGCATGACTGGTACAGGGTTAGAAGATATTCACTCACCATATGATTCATCTCTGAATATGATTCATCTCAAAGAAGAGGATATTCACTCACCATAATTAGAAGATAACAATCAATCTAATTATGGTGCTTATCCTTTCCTTGGGGCCGAAGCATCAGTGACAGCCCATTAGGGCTTCACTGCGTATAAAAGGAACCCCAAGGGTTCCACAAAGGTATTACGTTCTATACTCTCAACTCCTATGAACCCTAACCGATTACTTACTCTCACGCTGGAGTCTAATCGTGGGAAACATTCCCACGGTAAGCCTAACGCGTGTTGTTTAGTGTGCAAGATCTCAACCAAGTAGTTCACTTGGTGCAGGAGCCGGAGCCCAAGCCAGCCCGAACTAAGCCTAATTCGGGTCAAGCAAGGATCACCCAACTTTTGCATCAACAAGTTGGCGCCATCCGAGGGACCCATTACACTAAGCTAGAGCAAAATCTCACCTTGAACTCTCAATGACGAAGGGGCATCCGCAAGCTAATCCCAGGAACACAAATCCTGGAAATCGGAAGTCCCAAGGGGAAGGGATACTCATCCCCAATCAATCCCCTAGCCACCCAGTCGGCGGACCTAGCAAACGTGGTGGTTTTCAGTCCATGGGGATGAGGAGCACGATCTCCATAACACCCCCACCTACTTCAACCCTGGACAACCCTGATCCAGGGAGTGCGCCCAATCCCCCTTACAAGGAGCTGCGCAGACCAGCGATCAAGGAGGAAGTAGAAGTCCAACCACTCAGCGAGGAGGATCTCACTCGAGTTCTCACGCAGAACTTTGATAGGATCGTCCCAGGGATTGCATCAAGGTTGAATCTAGGGAGAAACCTCCAATCTAGACTCAACTTTGGCAGTACCGGAACAATCACCTCTTCCCAAAATCAGAGGAAAAGGAAACTCCTCAACCTAGGAATGTGTTCGAGCGCATAGGAGATCGCCTCATACAGGAACTAACGCAATCACGAGAAGGGGGAGAGAAGTCCCACGGTTCACCCGAGCGACCAGACCGAGAGCTGACCAGAGCCGCTCGCCGCACAAGTGTGTGGGATAGGATGGACACTGGGAAGAAGGCTCCTGGCTCTTCTCAAAAGAGTGGTCCTCACCCAAGGGATGGGGCACCACCCCCTATCCAGATCCATCAGGAGAGGACTCGGATGACCATCCGCCCAAGCGTCGCCGACCTAGACGTACCCCTCCACCACCACCAAACAATGATGAGTATTATGGTGGCCCTTATTATCGAGAGGCAGAAGCGGAGGATCTTTCCCGCCCATGGGGTGACCCATGGGATGACCCTAGGCTCACCCATCCATGGGCGGATCCCAGTGAAAATCCTTTTACTCTCCGTATACGGAACTACTCCGAGGACACAAAACGTCACATGCCGGCATGTGTCAAGACCTATGATAGAACTGGTGATCCGGATGATCACCTCAAAATATTTGATACGCAGGCTAAAATTAAGCGATGGCCCATGCCTATATGGTGCCAAATGTTCAATTCGACTTTGATCGGCAATGCCCATGACTGGTTTGAGGGACTCCCTCCACGAAGCATCGATAGCTTCACAGAACTACGCATTGCGTTCAAAAATAATTATACTCAGCGGAAGAAGTATAATAGGGATCCGGTCTCATTGGAAACTGTCAAGCAACGGCCGGGGGAATCTACAGAAGCCTTCACTGAACGCTTCAACGACGAGTGCACACGCATAAAGACGATGCCGGAACTCCTGAAAATCTCCGACTACATGCACGCCATAACAGATAGGGAGTTAATCAGGCGTCTCAATGACAAGCGTCCAGAGAGGTATGATGATCTCATGGAAAGGGTCAGAAACTTCATAGAGGGAGAAACAGCGGTTGCCGCGGCTTACCCTTCCAAAGGAAACGGCTACCGATCAAACGACCAGTCCCGGAGATAGTCGGGTGGTCAAAGAAATCAAAACAGTAGTAGGGGCTCAGACTAAAAGAGCCAAAACAAAGGAGGACGGCCGGGTGATAAGTTTACCCCCCTAAAGATGTCCTACCGGGAGATCTTGCTGACGGAAGGGGCAAATTTTTCGAGACCTCCCCCAATGACAACTCTGTCGGACCGTCGTCAAGGAAATCGTTTTTGCGAGTTCCATAATGACAAGGGCCACGGCACAGAGGAGTGTATCCAGCTGAAGAAGCACATTGAGTCGCTGATCAAGTCAGGTAAACTCAAGCATTTGGTTAAGAATTGGAAGGATGGAAAAGACTACAAGAAGTATGACAAGAAGGATCCCCAAAAGGACAAACCTTCGACCATATACATGATCCAATCCAGACAACGCCGCACGAGGCAGAAAATCGGTCAAAAATTTTCACGCGGCAGGGAAATCTCGTTTCCTCCCATCACAGCAAGCGATGTGATTGATGCGCCTCTCACTATTGAGATAAGCATTGGAACACACAATGTTCGTCACATGTATGTGGATGGAGGGTCATCAGCAGAAGTACTGTACGAACACTGTTTTGTGTAGTTACGGCCAGAAATAAGAAGCCAATTATTACCGGCCACGGCGTCGCTCACTGGCTTTAGTGGAGACACCATCTGGCCGATAGGGCAATTGCGTCTGCTTGTAACCATTGGGAATGAGGTACACTCCACTACGGCGTGGATGAACTTCATGGTGATACGCTCACATTCTCCGTACAATGGGATCATAGGCAGACCAGGTATACTGGCTATACAGGTGGTACCTTCCACGGCACACGGAATGATCAAGTTCCCTATTGAGGGAGGAATCGTGACCATTTACAACACAATCATACCAGCATCCGAGTGTCATACCGTGACAACACCGGCTCCACCTGTTCCACCCAAGGATGGATCACCACCTCCCAATTGGAGGGTGGCAATCTACCCTGACTACCCGGAACAGGAGATATCCATTGGGGGGCGCTCTCGGATGGCGGCAAAAGGGCCATGTGCTCTCTTTTAAGTGCAAATCTAGATATATTCGCATGGGAGCCAAAGCATATGACGGGCGTGCCACATGCGATAGCAGAACATAAGCTCCAAATCCGCCAGGGGTACCAACCCGTCAAACAAAAGAAGCGCGGCCAGGCGCCTGAGCGCAGCCGAGTGATACTTGGAGGAAATCCGTGGAATCCAAGGCAAAGTTTTGGAGGTTAAAGCTTGGAAATAACAATGGCGGAAGGACGGATGAATTGTGTGTGTAGCAAACACACACACCAACTCTTATATAGGGTTGCCTCGGTTTCCGAGGTAGCGTGGATGTTTGACACGTGTAGGCCACCACGCCTATCCAACGGATGGGATTTCTGACACTTCTGCAAAATCAGAAGGGGCCCACGGGTCACCTCTTGACAGTTTTACGTGGCTCAATGGTGGGCATTAATGGTGCACTTTTGCAGAAGTGCGGCTGGTCAGTTGACTACCATTAAAGCATTTATTCTTGTTTCGGGATATACGGTCTTACGTAAGACCATATTCAATGCTACATTTAATTTGTCTCGGCCGTTACGTGCGGCTGAAATGCTATTAGAACAGTATTCCTAAGGCAGGCAGCCACGTGCGGCCAAAGCAAATTTTTTAATATTTCTCATTCCCTAGGTCTTTCTTGGTATGTCCAGAGAGCATCTTGATAGTCTAGAGGTTACGCCTATGGCTGTAACAACTAGACTGGGGGGACATGATGACGTATATTCCCCAGGCGGGTCAGGAACCGGCCCACAGGTACTACCCGTATCCGGCCCATCACAGATGGGTGGGAATAATGTCATTTAAGCTTATGGGCTTGGATGAACAGAAACCGCACACACGTGTGCGGCCCACGGCCCGGCATGACCGGTACAGGGTTAGACATAATCATATTCTATCTCTGAATATGATTCATCTCAAAGAAGAGGATATTCACTCACCATAATTAGAAGATAACAATCAATCTAATTCTGGTGCTTATCCTTTTCTTGGGGCCAAAGCATCAGTGACAGCCCATTAGGGCTTCACTGCCTATAAAAGGAACCCCAAGGGTTCCACAAACGTATTACGTTCTATACTCTCAACTCCTATAAACCCTAACCGATTACTTACTCTCACGCCGGAGTCTAATCGTGGGAAACATTCCCACGGTAAGCCTAACGCGTGTTGTTTAGTGTGCATGATCTCAACCAAATAGTTCACTTGGTGCAGGAGCCGAAGCCCAAGCCAGCCCGAATTAAGCCTAATTCGGGTCAAGCAAGGATCACCCAACTTTTGCATCAACACCTTAGGTAAATTCAGTGCTAAAGGTGATGAAGGCTACTTCATAGGTTATTCAGTGCAGAGCAAGGGATATAGGGTTTACATTAAGAAGGAAAAACGTATACTTGAAAAGGTACATGTTAGGTTTTTAGAGAGTAAACCTAGTGATCCTGAAAGTGGTCCAAATTGGTTATTTGACTTGGAACCTCTATCTAGGACTTTGAATTATATGCTTGTTACTAATCCAAACATTGTGAAGGTAACTTCAAGTGTTGTGGAAGAACCAGTTGTTGATGTTTCAGGTACATAGGTTCATGAAGAGGTTGGATCACAAGCAGACAAGTCATCTCCCATACTTGAGTATGTTACTATTCCTATATGGACAGATGCTTTTGCTGCTGCTGCTGCTGGAAATGGAATATGGTGGTCCCCAAGTATCACCAGTTAACAACATGCATGGTCTTTCAGGCGCTGGCAAAGGAAAATCTGGCGCTGACAAGACAAATTCAGGCGTTGATGGCTCAAACGTTGACAACTCTAGTTCAGGCGTTGATGGCCCAAACGCTGACAACCTTGGTTCAAGCGTTGACAACTCCTTTGACCATATTTTCTCTTCCAATTTTGAACAAGGTGAACCTTCAAGCAGAAATGGAGAGGTTCATACAGATATTGATGGAAGAGAGTCTGAAGAAGGTATTGTTAACTTGGAAGATGAGCTTGAAGACAACAGACTTTTTGAGGGAGGAGTTCTTACTTCTACAATGAAGGATCACCCCTCTTCTCTAATTATTGGTGATGTGATGTCTCCTGTTCAAACTAGAAGATCTCATCAGAATCTTGGAGGATTTATTGCCAATATACACAAGATGGTTGATATCCCTCTTGTTCAAGCATGTCTGTTTTCTTGTTTTCTGTCACAACAATAACCCAAGAAGATTTTTGATGCTATCAAAGAACCAAGTTGGGTGGAAGAAATGTAGGATGAGCTTCACCAATTTGCTATACAGGATGTTTGGGAGTTGGTTGATTGTCCCAGATATGCAAGACCTATTGGGATAAGATGGGTTCTTAGAAACAAGAAAGATGAAAGAGGCATTGTGGTCAGAAACAAGGCACGTTTAGTGGCTCAAGGATATACACAAAAGGAAGGGATAGACTATGAGGAGGTCTTTGCACGAGTTACAAGGATTGAGGCTATAAGGATATTTCTAGCCTATGCTTCCTGCATGGGCTTTACTGTCTATTAAATGGATGTGAAGAGTGCTTTCCTTTATGGTAGAATTGTTGAGGAGGTTTATGTAATGCAGCCTCCTGGGTTTGAAGATCCAGAGCATCCAGACAAGGTGTATAGAGTTAAGAAAGCTATGTATGGACTTCATCAAGCCCCAAGAGCATGGTATGGCACATTGTCCACCTATCTGGTGGAAAATGGATTCAAAAGGGGCACCATACACCAGACCTTATTTACAAAGAAGACTGGTAAGGATGTCTTACTTGTTCAGGTTTATGTGGATGATATCATCTTTGGCTCAACAAACCCAAAGATGAGTGAAGACTTTTCCAAGTTTATGACAGACAAGTTCAAGATGAGTGCAATGAGGGAGATGAACTTCTTTCTAGGGTTACAAGTTCAGGAGAAAAAAGATGGTATCTTCATCTCTCAGGATAAATATGTAGCAGAAATCTTGAAGAAGTTTGGCTTTTATCCACATGAGAAAAGGGCTAGTACTCCTATGGATAGAGAACACCCTTGGGGAAAAGTTGGAGATGGAAAAGATGTGGATGTCAGGCACTATAGATCAATGATTGGTACATTGATGTATCTCACAGCCTCAAGACCTGACATTATGTTTGCTGTGTGTGCATGTACACGCCATCAAATGACTCCCAAAGAATGTCACCTTCATGTTGTCAAGAGAATCTTTAGGTACCTTAGATGTTATCTAGATTTGGGATTATGGTATCCAAAAGATTCACCATTGGAGCTTATTTGTGGCAACCCTAGATTTTGGATTTGTCACTTTTGACTATTTGATGTTGATCATGTGCTTGGTGTGCGTTTATGTGTTATGTGTTCATATTTGAGACTTTATCATGATTTTAGACATTGTTTACATAGTACATGGTACGTTATATGATGATGTGATGGGGTTGGTTCGTGCTCATGAGTTCACATGAATGTGTAAATCATGGTATAAGTTGTAAATGAAATGAAATGAAATGAAATGAAATGAGTTTAGAAATGAACTGCAGAAAAGTTCGTGTAGAGTTTTTATAAGGTTTCGTTTACGTATCGTATGTTGTATGTATGTATTAAGTATATATAATATGGTTAGGATAAGTTTTATAGTTACTTTCTATATTTAGAAACTTTTAGAAATGAAGGCTAGTTCAAAAATCGCGTAAAAAGTCAAAAAATTAGCAAAAGGGTGCCCGGTTTAGTCCCGAAAGTGTATAGGAGTATAAGTAAACATAAAATAGGAGGGGGGAGAGTGTAAATATGATAAAACACAGAGGGGGGTCGAATTTGTGGGTCCTATAGCTGAAATTTTAAATATTAAATTAATAAAAATAGGATAATTACCATTTAAAAGTCTTAATTGGGCCTAAACTTGTCCAGAAGGTTATCAAGACCTATATAAACATCCCTAGACCCCTAAAAACGACTAATAACCCTAAATAAACCTAAAATCAGTCTAAATCTTCCATGGATATCAAGAGAAGTCGAAATTATGATTATGGTTCATTAATTTTTCTTGTTTCAAGGTAAGTGATCAATTCAACCTTAGTATAATTCATGTTTTTATTAATTAATCATAATTTTAATGTTAATTAACTATCATTGAGATGATTAGGGTTTTTATTTTTCTAGAAAATATATTAACTAATATCCATTAATGATTTTAGGGTTTGTGTTAAGAATTTAGGGATAATTAATGATGTTTAGAGGGTTAGTGCATAAAGGTATAAAACAGTCTAATTTTTGGGGCTGTCTTGTGTCGACTGTTCCGGGCAGTAGGTTGCACCTTTTGTCGAGTTTCTTTTTTTTAAATTACGTTCAGAGAGTCTAATTTTCAAAAATGTAAGGTTTGTCGAAAATGGAGTTCGGGAAGGTTGTCAAAGAATTTTTACAAAAAAAGTGCGCTGTTCAGGAATAAATTTGGATTTCGGGAATTTGAGTCAAAACCTAACCAAACGGATGAGATAGCCAAATATTTTTGATTTGGGAACTCTTTATAATGTATATAAAAGTAATGGAGGTTTTCAATAAAAGTTATGGTGTTTAGGTCGGGCTTTTGGTGTCGAACATTTAGCATGTACAGAAAATCAGTTTTGGTGAAAACGACTTTTGGCGTAGAGACTAAACGGAAGGGTTAAATGTGTAAGTAGGAAGTAAAATTAGTTTTTGGAGTTCTTAGATCATATAAAAACATAAATCCATTAGGGTATTAGCCATGTGTGGTGTTAAGTTCACTTCATGTGGTCGTTTAATGACTAGTAAACCGTACCGGGAAAAACTGAATTTTTACGTATAGAATAGCTTGTAGTGTGAGAACTAGATAGCGAGGATTGGGGGATTAGATTCATCTCCGTGTTTGTTACTTAACTTGGGTGTTAGGACCTGAGCTAAGTGTGTTGTGTATGATTTTATAGGTTTGCAGGAGTGCTAGCTTGCTGTGCTATCAGGTGAGTTCATAGTCCCGTTTTGCTACGTTTTTAAATGTTTTTCCAGTATGGGATGGAGATGACACTTGCAATGTTCTTTAACATGATTTAGTACTATGTTTTAAAATGTGTGGACATACATGTGATATTGTGTGACTTGCGTGCTTATGTGTTCTCATATGTGCTTTGATATATGTTCTGATATGTGAATCTTGATTGGGTTATGATTGATTGGTACATAGATGTATGGGCGTCTATGGGACCAGTTGTAATGTGTGTGGAGCGTGGGGCACGATCCGTCCTGAGTTCTTGGTTCTGAGTTCTTGGTTCGTGGGGCACGATCCGTCCTGAGTTCTTGGTTCGTGGGGCACGATCCGTCCTGAGTACTTGTGCATCGTCTCTTCGGAGGCAAGATATCTCGACGGGGATATATTTCATCTTCCACAGGTGGTGTGGGAAAGATCCGGATAGTGTGGTGTGTGTTCTTGTATGTGTGACGGGATACTTCTTGATTGTTATAGTGTGCTTTGTGAATTGTAGATGTGATCGGTACTTGGTTTAAGTTTTGTTGTGGATGCATGTAGCATGATTATCACATTATGGTCCATTACTATAAATTGTTTTTCTTCAACTTATTTACAACGAATGTCAAGGTTTCTTATGATGTTCTAGATAACTTAAACCTATGTTCTCACAAAATTTATGTTGACAGATTTTAGTGTCATTTTCAGGTGAGGTAGTTGTGCAAGATGATGTTAGAAGTGGCTAGAGTATAGAGGTTGCTCGGATTGCATTAGGAGGAATCCCTTTCCTCTTAGATTTTATTTTGTCTTTTGATTTAATAAATTGTTTGATACCTATATGTTTGATGTGTGTTATTTGAATGTCTTTGGTATGAGGTAGGCCTATTACCTACTTACCTAGACGCCTACATTATTTGAGATATTGTCATGACATTGTGTCACCTTTTTATGACATTTCTATTTCATTTAGTTAACTCTATAGACACACTATTGTTGTGATGATATCCATACGTCGCGCCCCATATTCCGCCATGGTGGGGTGTGACAGAATGGTATTAGAGACAGGTTATAGAGAATTAGGTTGCCTAGTAGCGTAGCCTAGTCTATAGCTTAAGGGTCCCTGCATATAGGCGTCATAGGAGTATGTGTGCATTTTATAGTAATTGATGTATTTGAATGTTATTCTCGCAGTATTTGTTAGGCTATGAACTACTATGGTTCATACTAGCTACATGTTATTTTCTTTTTGAGTTTTGAATAGTGCGGGTTGAACTATAGTCGTGTACGCTAGTCATTGTTGGATTTCATTTAATTACGTTTTCATGTTCTTTATACATTTTGAATTTTGTCTACGGTGGTTCAGGTGGATTACGAGTTTATATGTTTCATGACATTGTGTCACCTTTTTATGACATTTCTATTTCATTTAGTTAACTCTACAGACACACTATTGTTGTGATGATATCCATACGTCGCGCCCTATATTCCGCCATGGTGGGGTGTGACATTATTGCATATTCAGACAGTGACTATGGTGGTGACAAATTTGATAGAAAATCCACAACTGGTGGATGTCAGTTTCTTGGGAATAGGTTGATATCTTGGCAATGCAAGAAACAAACAGTGGTGGCCAATTCTACAAATGAAGCAGAGTATGTTGCTGCAGCTGCTTGTTGTGGACAAGTCTTGTCGATTCAGAACCAGCTGTTGGATTATGGGTATAATTTCATGCATACCAAGATTTTTGTAGACAATAACAGTACATTATGCATTATTAAAAATACTGAACATCATTCTAAAACAAAAAACATAGAAATTAGACATCATTTTATAAGAGATTGTTTTGAAAAGGGTTTATTACAATCAGATAGGGTTGACACAGAAGAAAATGTGTCTGATTTATTAACTAAACCTTTTGATACTGGAAGGTTTCAATACTTGGTAACAAGTATTGGAATGATCAATCTCACTTAATATGTGTTTTGGGGTCTTATTGTAAAAGTATGTACAGGATACGCATTGTTATTGGTCTTTTTGAGAAGTTAGATTTTCCACTATTTTTGTCTAACGCTGACAAAGGTTATCTTAACGCTGATAAGTGTTATCGTGACGTTGTCAGCAACATGTTAGTTTTGTGGTTTTTGATCTAAGTGTGCAGGTGGTGTTAGCATTGTACCATTTGATACAGAGTTGCTTATGGATCCTTGGAGAATCATTGGAACATGTTTCAATTTATGGATGATGGTTGGAATATTTATATTCCTATCTTGACATAAATTTTTATTTACATGCATATTATTGGGCAACATATGTATCACAGTTTAAGGGGAGGTTTTAGGAACCTTTAGGACTTTTGGGTATTCTTATAATACTCTTATGACAATTCTAGATTGTGTCCATCGGTGAGTATGAGTTAGTTTATTAAATCATGAGGCACTGTAGCATGCAAAGTTGACATACTATGCATGCTGCCAAGACCTTTTTGGCCTAGAATTGGATGTGGTCTGTTGGGAGACTTGGGAATGATTTATATTGGGTTTACCTGGGAGTTACAAGGGATTTTATGAGATAACTTAATTGTTGAGAATTTTGGTTAGCAAGGGACACTAGAGGACTGTTATGTCTATCTTGCATAAGCAAGTGTGCATAACTGGACAGTGCTTGTCGCCCTATAATAATTATCAATTTATAGGTTATCTTCACTAGGATAAATTACTTTGTTAAGGTCCTTTTTCATTTTTTATTACTTTTATTTTTGGACGCTGACAAATATTTTTCCAAGCGTTGTTATGACCAATTTAGACGCTGACATGGCTTTGGCAAACGTTGACAAGAATATAGTCGTTGGGCGTTGATGGGTTATTTTTAACCGTTGACACTCATTGGGACCTACCCAGTTGTTATTTTTGACGAATTTTGGGGCCGTAATTTTGGGAGTAGATAACTTTTAATTAATGCACAAGATAACTTATTTTCTTTTCAATATTTTCATCATCATATTTTGAAAATACTTGCCTTATTTTTGACCAATCACATGTGCCTATCTCTCCTATATATTTGGCTCCTATTTTTAAACAGGGTACTTCATATTCTTGACTAACATTTTTTCTCCTATAATTCATCTTTCATCAATAATTCACAAACAGCTTTCTTCATCAATGGCACCAAAGTTTAAACCAAGTGACTTGGCATTGGGATTCAGAAGTCAGCACAACATGATTGCTTATTTGGAGGCTGATGATACTTTGTTTCCCCAATACACCCAGATGGTGGCGTATTTGAATGCATCTCCAATTAGGTATGCACTTTCTCATGCTTCTCTCATCCATGTCACTCATATTAAACAGTTTTCTAACACTGTTAGTTCCTCAACAATTAATAATGTGACTACATTATCAGCTATTGTTCATGGGCGTACTTGGGTGGTTACTGAAGCCTTGGTTCGCCAGGCTTTGCATCTTAATGATGCAGATGGTATAACCACTCTCCCCATTAATGAAATAGAACAAGGACTTCGGGATTTGGGGTATCCTTTCCCTGATGAGGGCACTTTAAACAAATATCATAAACAAGAGTTTCCCCCATCCTGGAAGTACCTCATACATGTCATCCTTCAATGTTTGAGTCCCAAATGTACTACACACAATGAAATTAACAGATCAATTGCTAGTGCAATTGTGTGCATTACAAATTGGCAAAAGTTTAATTTTTCAAAACTGATTTTTGATGGCATGTGTAAAACCAAAGGGAATAAGATGACTTTGGCTTATCCCAGATTTTTGCAAATGGTTTTTGATGTGCAAAATTACTGCACAAGGGATCATGATGATTTTTATGAGACCCCTGTGCAAAAGAAAACTATTTTTAGTAAGATGAACTCACCCCCTCACCGTGAATTACCCCTCACCCAAGCTATGCTTGCTGTTATTACAGCAGCACAACCCCAACCAGACCCACAACCACAACTTGACCCAATACCAGAACCTTTGCCTTCCCTCACCACATGGAAATTGACTAAGAATCCTTCAACGCTGACATGTTAAATGTTGGCGTTGACACAAGTAATCCAAACGTTGACACCTTTCCATCACAGACCCAAACACCCCTTATCCTTCAAACTACCACCCAATCCACATCATCTTCTACACCCCCTGAATATATGTTGATTAAACGCCCAAGGACTACTGGAGTGTTCTCCTCTAGTGGTCCTAGCCATGTTGCAGAGAGAACCACCACCACAAGTGTGGTTGGTGCTATGGATGAGGCTGGGACTATTGGTACTCGCTTAGATGCAGGCCAAGACAGTCCTAACATCTTTAAGACCTCATCCATTCCCCATGACTCTACTTTGGGAGGTCAAATACCCATTCTAGAGGAGGGCAGATTGGAACCATACACATTGATGGAATTGACGGCTATATGCATTAGCTTGCAGAAGCAAAATGTAGACTTGGTACAAACAGTCAGTACACAAGGCCTTGAACTCAAGAAATTGAGGGAGAGGATTGTTCTTTTGGAGGATGCTAACACTAGGCATGGAATGGAGGAATCTTCCAAAGGGGAGGATGAGCAGATCCATGTGAGTGACAAAGGCTCACATGATGGAGAATCTTTTGGTGTTGCTGAAGCCCTCACTGAATTGAAGAAGCAACCAGGTTTTGATACATATCTGGTTACTCTTACAAATTTGAACTTGTCTTTTACAACTATGATGGAGCAGTTCACAAGAGGCGCTGAGACAAGTAAGTTGGGCGTTGACAAGCAAAATTTGAACGCTGACACACCAAGCGCTGACAAGAGTAAATTGGGCGTTGACACCAGGAATTTGAGTGTTGACAGACCTGTAGATATGGTTGATGTATTCCAATCATCAGCTATCATCAAAGAAGTGTCTTCACAGGTACCATCATCATCTTTACCCATCATTGATCCATTAGATAAGGGTAAAGGAATCATGATAGAAGAAGAAGTTCCAAAGGATGCAGCACAAGTAGAGTTTGATTCAAGGTTGGCTACACAACTTATGGAACAAGAAAGGAAGAAGGTTGGTGAATCACCATTTGTTGTCACTTCCGAGGAACAAGAAGGGAGTGATGAAGGAAGTTCAGATTCAAGTGTGATGATAATTGAAAAACCAGAAAGACTTGAATATGGTGATGACTTGGCAAGAGAGAAGCTTAGAGAGTTAAAATTGCAAGTAGACTATGATATGCCAGAAGTTGCTCAGATGTACCATGCTTGGGAGATAGGATTATGGAGAATCCAGATTTGACAATTTCAGAACAAATTTGGGGATTGGAGATTCTTCTAAGAGTTCAAAGAGACTGCAAGGTAATTCTGAAGCATAAGGCTAGCAATGTTTTCTCACTGCTGAAGAGGGATAGAAGGGAGCTTTACTACATGTTACTCAAATGTCATGGAACTGGATGGACCTTCAAGAAATTGCAGGGATTGTCCTTTGAAGAATTGGAGTACAAGGCTTATCCTATTTGGGCAAGAGTGCAGGAAATGAACACTCTTAGACTTCTTTCAGGTGAGAGGAAAGAAGAGCTTGCAAAAGAGATGGAGATTCAGAAGGCAATGATTGTTCCAAGGACTTTGAAGAAGGGAGTCCCACTTGAGTTTCCTAAAGATCTAAATAAAGTGGTTCCCAGTGAAGCTGTTCTTAGAAGGAGCATTAAGCTCTCACCCATGGAAGCTTCAGATATGGTACAAGTGTTACCTCTTGATGCCAGAAACCCTATCATTAGCTATGAAGAATATGTAGGTGGGTTTTGGAAGATTGGCAGATATGGGAAAGAGGTACACAAATGTACTACTCTTATGTCTCTATTTTCAAGTATGGATAGGGAAGACTTGGCAGACCTTTGGAGGTTGTTGATGGCCAAGTATGAGACTTAAGCACCTACCTCAGTCAATAGAATAAAGATTTGGTCAACATTCAAGAGAATGTGTGCACCAGAAAAAGAATATCCTGTTTGGAAGGATCTTGAGGATGATGTCAGTGGTCTTCAATGGCGTTTGTATTCAACTGCTGGTGTGTATTATTTGAGCTCTACAAAGTTTGCTGAGTATCTTCTTGTAGATGCTGAGTATCCCATCTCCAAAGAAGTTTTGGACAAGATGAAGACAACACAGCTGGAGATTGATTATTCAAGTGATGTGGCCAAAGATTTGATTAGGCATGTTTATTACCAATATGATAAGATTTGTAAGATTCCTCCTAGTTCTTAAATTTTTATTCAGAATCTTGTTACTAGAGTAGATATCAAGTTTAGGGGAGGATTGTTGGGAATAAAATGTAGTCAGTACACCTGAATGCTGACAAGAAAAAAACAAGCGTTGATAAGAAGAAAACAAACGTTGACAGATCAAGCGTTGACATGAAGAAGTCAAGCGTTGATAGGTTGAAGACAAGCACTGATAGAAAGATATGGTCTACGTGTATTATGTTTCTAGTTTGATTCTAGTAAATATAGGATCAACAATGTATTTTCTATAATTATCTTTACCTAGAATAGCTGATACGTAGACTCTTGTACAAGGCTTCTTATGTCTATAAAAGAAGACCTTTAGGTTATGTTTTCATATAAGTTTTCATACGTTTAACACTTTCATTGTAAGCAAGTTTGTTCTAATCAATCAAGTGAAAGTGTGTGTTACATTCTTTGTGTGTTCTTGTTTGAGTGTTAATTCCGTATAACACTTAAATTGTTTTATATACAAACAAAGTTTCTCTATGTGTTTAACTTGATCTAATCTCGTTTACACAAGCTAATTCGATCTAAGTTTTGGATCAATACTAATCTGGAGAAGTTTTCTCCAGCCCCAACTCATATCACCAATACATGGAATGTCCCAAAAACTTCTACCCTTTAACTTGTAAGAATAAATCCATTTAACCCATAAAGATTCTTTATGAGTAAGGATACACCTGATATGAGAAACCATTAAAGCAACATTAAAATCAGAAAGCTTACGAATACCAAGGCCACCTTCATAAAACGGGGTACAGACAGAGTCCCAAGAAACTTTAGCCTTACCGTTCTTCATTTCACCTTGACACCATAAGAAGCCTCTCATAAGCTGTTCCAAATCATGAATAATCCGAACAGGTAAAACAAAGACAGATGCCCAGTAAATATGCATAGATGAAAGAACTAAACGAACTAACTGGATTCTTCTTGCTAAAGAAAGAAACTTATTGCGCCAACCATTTACTCTACTCTCAAGCTTTTCTACAAGGACTTTACAATCCCTATATAGAAGCCTATATGAAATGAGAGGAACACCAAGGTATCTGACAGGTAACACGCCTTCATCAAATGGCATGATATGTAAAATACTACTTTTTACAGCAATGGATACGTTACAAAAGAAAACAGTGCTCTTAGGGATACTTGGAACCAAATTCGAAGCTATCTTAAATTCCTCCAACGTATCCATAATAACCTGCACAGAATCCAAGTGACCCCTAGCAAACAAGAAAAGATCATCTGCAAAACATAGGTTTATAATATGTTGCTGCTCACAGCGGTGATGAAAATAGAAATCCTCCGAATTAAGAACCCTCCGCTACAACATAAGAGAAAGAATCTCCATAACTAAAGTGAAAAGATACGGAGATAACGGATCACCTTGTCGGAGACCTCTTTTTCCTTGAAACCAGCCATATAGATTACCATTAATGCAAATAGAATACGAAGTAGTAGAAACACACGTCATAATCCAATCAACAATTAAATGGTGGAATCCAAAAACCAATCAGAATGTTACGAAGAAACTGCCAGTCCACCGTATCATAAGCATTCTGAATATCCACCTTAAAAGCACATCTTGGAGGACCAAATTTCGATGGTAATTTCTCATCAACTCTTGCGTCAATAAGATATTATCCGAGATCCTATGACCCGGAACAAAAGCAGATTGATTAATTTTAACCAAATCACCCAAATCCCCTTTAATACGGTTAGCAATTATCTTGCTAATGCATTTGAAAATAACATTACAACAAGAGATAGGGAGATAATCAGTAATCTTATTTGGGGCAGAAATGTGACAATCCATCAATTTATGGTTGATATTTTATTCTCAAGTATTATTTAAAACATTATTTTAATGTTATATTATGAACTCACTCATTTTTGGGAAGAAATTTGGGTTTACGTCTTGAAGTAGCATCGACTACGTCTAAACCGGAGGATTCTACGTTACGTGCTTACGTTTACATACACCATTTTTGGTGACAGCCCGACATTTCAGGAAATAAATTTATCAGTGAATATTATTTTGGGATTTTAAATTTGTGTTGGTTCATAAACTCACTAATTTACGAGAAGAGATTAGGACTTACGTGAATAATTTATCGTCCTTTACGATTAAACCGAAAACCTTAGGATTACGTATTTATGTTTTTGAACTCCGTTTTTGATGAAACACTTTTTATTAGATTCGTTTTGTGCCGTTGATTCATAATTTATAAAAACGTTTTTCGTAAAACGACCCGAGGGTACGCAAATCGAGGAAATTAGAATCGAGGAATACCCGTAAACTAGCGGGATGGGACAAAACAAGTTTATCCCACCCCACTAAAAGGGACGGCCAAAAGAGGACACCACATCATAAGATGTGGCACCCTTTTAGCTAGAAAGCTAACACATGTTAGCATAAGCTTAACATGTAAGCTAACCTTACACCAAACCATCAAAACCACCTAAACCATACTGTAACACCCCCAAATTTATACAATTCAATACAACGGAAGACTCGTTGGTGTTACGGGATAGCACATTACTCACATCATAGACAACGCTTAAAAATCGCTTCGTTTTATAATAAAGCATTTCCATTCATAAATATCAAATTTACATAGGTCCCAAGTCATTGTATTTCATACAAGTTTTACAAAGCATTTGGATGGAAATTATGGTTTAAGTGCGGGCCATGAATTCTTGTTGTCTTCCCGAGAATTACCTTCAAGTACCTGAGATAAAACTTGTTAAAAGAAAAGGTCAGCGAGAACGCCAAGTGAATTCATAGAGTTTAAAAAAATCCATCAATATAACATCGGTATAAAATTATTACCGAAAATCATTTTGTACAAATCATTGTAATAGGCCATAAAATAGCCAAACTCATTTTATACAAATCCTTATCAAAATAATAATATAGGCTTTCGCCTTTAAAATCATTATACGAACCATTGTCGTTAAAAACATCATACAATACGTCTTATAACGTTTTATAGAGTTAAATAAAAATCGTTATATGAATATAGTTATGTAAAACCAAAACACGAACATAATATCAATAATAAGACCTCGTATTGCTAGTCAGACAATATATCGTAATTCAGTGCGTATAGCAGTATTTTGTTATTTGGATTATTATAAGCCGCATGACATTGTTACCTTACTATAACCAACAACGGGTAGCTAGCCCGAAACTCAATTTGCCCATCTAAGTTAGCGTGTCGTCACAATAATCACGCTATGTAAATCTTCTCATACATAAATTCGCTTACCAATCAATATGGCACGACGGGGATCAACCGTCAAGGCGCGAACTGGGGTGATCGTCCCCAAATAGTACTATTATATGCACAAGCGTCTACCAAATCCCGGTAGTTCACAATTCATGCTAATGGGACTTCTAGTGACATAAACTAACTTTAATAATCCATTTTATTTCATACATCGGGTCATATAATCATTCATCGGGTCATACAATCATTCGGGTCCCAATCAATAAACAAACCATCGGGACAAATGGTGTCCTATTTTATCAAAACTAACATTTTATCTCCCTCGCGGATTTATAAAATATTTCATCAAAACATTTAAAAGAGTGCGAGGCTACGAACTCACGTTGATGTGGGAAAGCGGTTTATCGGCGATTCGGATGTACGGTACGTGATTCAATCACGGAAACCTAGACAAATAATACTCGTCTCAGACTTTTGTCCAATGACTTTATCAAAATAATAATTATGTATACATATGATTATTTTATATATATGATGATGATCAAGTGGGTTTATACATCTTTACTTATTCATTATAGTGTTTATGTGTTGGTAATTTTCAAGACTAGTTACACTAGTTCAACTTGTTTACATTTTGAAGCCCAATGGGCCTATTACAAGCCCAATACTATTCATTATCCCAATTATACTTTTATTATCAGTATTTATACTTTATATGTTTGGCCCAAATGGGTTAAGCCCAATAAGTAATTTTTATAAGTGTTATCTTATTTAGTTAAATTATTAGTCCAAATACGCTAACTTAGCTCGTTAATGTCCGTATGTCATATAGTTCGGGTTTTATCGGTTTTTACTTGTATTAGGTACTTATACATCAGTACACGACTTTTAAAAACATTACATTAGACGGGTTTGATCGTCTAAGTTTTAATTGGCGAAAAACGTTAATTTTACGGTAATAGCCGAAAAAGTCGTAAAAATCATGTTTATAGTTTTTATAACATATAAATCTTATTCAACTACCATTTTTATAAAGTGTCCATTTATTTAGCCTTATACATATTTATATAAATGAAATTTATAAGTTAGTGGGTTTTAATTCACATTTTATACTATATTAGTTTGAGTGCTTATATAATACTATTAAACATTTATTCTTTAAAATCTGATTTTTAGTTTCATCTTCACCATTTTTATCATATCTTGAGTTCTATAAGGAGATAGAAGCTCATTTTTGGATGGAATAAACTTCATATTATGTGCTACAAATAAGTTAGTTATAGCTACTGCTCATTCCATGTCTAACTGTCCTTAACAGCCCCTACAAAACAGACTATTCAGATTGGTATACTCATCTTGTTTTGATCATATCTCACTCATTATAATGATTCCATTGTATGGTCAACTCTCACATGTGTATGACATCTAACACTTACTGTAAATGTATTCCACCATGCAATTTTATCAGTTCATGACTTGGTTACTTACTGTTTTTATAAAGCCAACAATTTAAGCAAGATTTTAGCCTTGTTTCTTATGGTTTTTCATCTTTTTAATCATATTTATCAACACTTGATCCCCACACAACATTTTTATCATCATATATTCATCATATACATATACAATAAGAAAGAAAATACATGATTACATAATCAAAATAACAAGAGGATGGGGAGAACAATCTTTATACCACCAAGGTTGTGTAGTTTATGATCAAGGCTTGGATTTTGATGGAAGAACTTGTGATAGATCAACACCAATCTTCAATTGCCACCAATACTTGTAAACTTCATGTAGAAATCAGCCCTTGAACATCACCAAATATTCTCCTTGGATGTTAAAATCACCACCAATATATAGAGCTTCAAAAGGGCTTCATCATATGTGTGAATAACACATGATTTCATGGTTAAAATTGATCAAATGAGGGTGATTAGGGGTGGTTCTTGGACGAATTTTAGAGAGAGGAAGAGAAGAGTTGGTGGTTTGCATGAGAAAAATGAAAACAAATGGTTATGTTTAGTGGTTTTGATGTTTAGTGGAAAACTTGTAGCTTTCAAGTTAAGCTAAGTAGGACAAGTGTGAGTAACTTGTGTAAAACTTGACACAAAGTTAGTGTGGTGTCACAATGTGGCCGTTCCATGTGTGGGGGTGGGGCAAAACTTGTTTTGTCTCATCCCCAATTATTTACGGGTACTCCTCGATTCTAGTTTCCTCGATTTGCGTGCCCTCGGGTCGTTTTACGAAAAACATTTTTATAAATTATGAATCAACGACACAAAACGAATCTAATAAAAATTGTCTCATAAAAAATGGAGTTCGAAAACGTAAATACGTAATCCCAAGGTTTCCGGTTTAGTCGTAAAGCACGTTAAATTGTAATCGTAAGTCCTAATCTCTTCTCGTAAATTTGTGAGTTTATGAACCAACACAAATTTAAAATCCCAAAATAATATTCACGGATAAATTTATTTTTTGAAATGTCGGACTGTCACCAAAAACGGTGTATGTAAACGTAAGCACGTAACGTAGAATCCTCCGGTTTAGATGTAGTCGATGCTACTTCAAGACGTAAATCCAAATTTCTTCCAAAAAATAAGTGAGTTCATAATATAACAATAAAATAATGTTTTTAAATAATATTTGAGAATAAAATATCAACCATAAATTGACGGATTGTCACAGCATTTACCCTTAAACAGGATCTTTGTCCTCAAAGATCATCTTATATTACTACTCGCTTCTTATAGAGTTAAAGCCATGTGGGTATTTCCTCCACATTCGGTGTTTTCTCACAAGTGTAATCCATTACAATACGCGAGTTTCATCAAACATAACTACGGGAATAAGATCAGGCTTAATGTTGACTTACTTTCTCTATCCATGATGTTCACGGAATTTTGATGAATGCAACTTTTTGCCGATCTAAAGTTCATTAAGGAATAGTCAGATTTTCACTTGATAGGCATTTTATCAATTTCGATATACGAAACATAATTCACGCAGCTCTTGAAGTCTTAGGGTAGATCCAGCTTATATGCCTTTTAAACCAATCTTTTACATCATCTCAATGGTCCCATACAACGGGGACTTATATCCCATGATCTTTCAGATCATCAATTCATTTTTCCATGGTGAAATTTTTTGGCATAACTTCTATTGATGCAAAAGTTGGTTGATCCTTGCTAGACCCGAATTAGGCTTAATTCGGGTTGGCTGGGCTCCGGCTCCTGCACCAAGTGAATCGTTTGGTTGGGATCCTGCACA
Source organism: Glebionis coronaria (assembly GCA_025667525.1). Lineage (NCBI taxonomy): Eukaryota > Viridiplantae > Streptophyta > Magnoliopsida > Asterales > Asteraceae > Glebionis > Glebionis coronaria. The sequence goes on from CM046878.1 coordinate 366,336,964, forward strand.
CTAAACAGCACGCGTTAGGCTTACCGTGGGAATGTTTCCCACGATTAGACTCCGGCGTGAGAGTAAGTAATCGATTTAGGGTTTATGTGAGTTGAGAGTATAAGTCGTAATACCTTTGTGGAACACTTGAGGGTTCGTTTTGTAGGCAGTGAAACCCTAATGGGCTTTCACTGATGCTTCAGCCCCAAGGAAGAGATAACTACCAGAATTAGAATGATTGTTATCTTCTAATTCTGGTAGTGAATATCCTCCTCCATTGGGATAAAGATATTCCTAGGCAGAATATTATTCTGCCTAACCCTATGTCGGCCGCATCGGGCCGTGGGCCGCACACATGTGTGCGTTCACTTTTCATCCAAGCCCATAAGCCTGAATGACATTATTCCACCCATCCGTGATGGGCCGGGTACGGGTAGTACCCATGGGCCGGGTTCATGACCCGGTTGGGGACTATACGTCATCATGTCCCCCCCAGTCTAGTTGTTACAACCATAGGTGTAACCTCTAGACTACCAAGATGCTCCCCGGACGTACCAAGGAAACAATAGGGAATGATAAGTTGCCCAAGAATTTGTATTGGCCGCACGTGGCAACCTGGCTTAGGAAGTTATTTCATCAGTATCGCAGCCGCATATAGCGACCGAGACAAATTAAATATAGCATTAAATGTCAAGTCTTACGTAAGAGCCGCATATCCCGACATTAATAACTGTTCATCTGACTTGTTTGACTGACAAAAGTGCAAACAGTCAGAACCTTGAGCAGTGCAAACGTTTGAGTCAGAAATGACCCGTGGGTCCCGCCTGACGTTTCACTTGCCACTTGCCCCCTAGCCACACGATTAAGAATAGTGGCAGACACGTGTCACACATCCAACAGGTCGTGACCCACGAGGCAACCCTATAAATAAGCCACCCCTACGGCTGTGTGAAACATACAGTTATAACCTCCATTTCTACCATTAAAGCTTTCGTCTTAGCTTGAACCAAATACGCACGGATCCCTTCACACACAGGTTAGAACATCACGTCCTTACACTTTTACTTAGTAATGGCTCACAGAAACAACCCTACCATTGGATCCGTGCTGAATGTTATGACCCAAGACCAATTAAACAACTTTTGTACAAACTATTTTATCCCTACCAACCTACACCCCTCACTTCCTGGCGCCAGAGACCTCATAACTGAGGCTCCAGCGGGTAAGATTGGCCTGTATACTCTCCTCTTTGATGCGGCTAATTACCGCATCCCCTTCACCCATTTCCTTGTAGATCTGTTAGGATACTATGATGTACATATTTGTCAGCTCCATTGTATAGGTGCCTGTAAGATTAGTTAGTTCGAGATCCTCTGCCGTGCTAGGAGAATCCCCCCAACCATAGAATTATTCCGGCTCTTTTATGTCCCCAACATAGTAAACGGTTGGGTATCTTTTAAGAAACGATCCCCTAACAGTCCCCAATCGCACAATAAGCCAATGGATTCATTGAAAAACTGGTATGACCACTACTTTTTTATTGACGCAGTAGTATGGCCGGGCGATTACACCTTTAGAACTAGGATACCCCACGACCCCAAGCCGCACACAAGTACATACAACCCCCGACACTCCCAAGAGTTAGATCTGAATAGGACCGGGTTCCATAGAAGTCTTCCCGAGTCATTCCTATGTTTGCTAGGGATTAGCCGCAATTACTTTGGTCCATCCAATAGGTATCCCGTGTTTTGGAGAAGGCAGGGTGAAGGTAGGCTAACATCCGTACGCAAAAATGTATTCAATTATTTGATAAATGGCTAACATATGTTGTTTTGTGTTGGGCAGAAATGAACTTCTTTGGACTCTTGCGCCAGGGCGAACCGAAGCTCATACCAGAGGGTTCCCGTCCTCTCCGCGAGAATGAACTACCCCTCCTCGATCATACCCGAAACGTGACGGTTGCTCTCGAATCCGTGCCAGATCCCCACTCAGACGAGGAAGAGCATGGAGACAATGGTGGTGGTGATAACCAGATGCATGAAGGAGGAGCCGGGCCCTCCTCACCACATAGGGAACAGCAGGGAGATAATATTGACTTAACCACCTCCAGCCTTCGCCGGATGATGGGTGATGATGATGAAGAAGTACAACAAGTCAACCTGGAGGAAGAGGAAGAAGAAGTGGAAGAAGAGGTCGAGGAGGAGATCGACGAAGCAACAGCTCAGCCCGTCGCCAGGCGTACCCGAAAAAGAAGCAACCGCGCGAGGAGAACTGCTTCAGTCAAAATTGGCAAACACAACGCTCCTGCCAAGAGACTTCGAGAAGACCACCCCTTGTACCAATCTGTTGGGAGTACTACCCAGGGTTCCAAGACTATCCGGGCCGCACATGTCGATCCCGTCACTCAGATTGCCCCAACCGCCTCCGAACTAGCAAGAAACGACATGTAAGACTCCATCCTAACATGTAAGAATGACAAATTTCCTTGTAAGCAATACTTAATATATTTCCCAATACTTGTTGCACAGGGACGACCAGACTGGTGCCGCACCTCCTCCTAACACCCAAGTGGATAAGGGGAAAGGAAAAGAAGTGGAAAGAAACCCCATGCCTCACACGGCCACCACAAAGTCCGGCCCCGTATTTGAAGAAGGTTCACCCACAGCCTCCCAAGACCTCCCAGCGTCCGGCCCCCCTCAATCGTTCAATCCTGTATGGAATATCACAACTGCATCACGAATGAGGGAGGCCGATGAATGCCGGGAGTACCTCAACAACTGCATTCCACCAGGCCTGGTGCGAGAGGTGAACGCGCTCAGCCATGCGGATTTGGCGGATGAGTATAATGGTGCTCTGGTACACCAAATGGCGATGGGCACCTCGATGAGGGTAAGGTTTGAAGCCTCACTTGGACATGTTGAATCTCTTAAGAGAAAGGTTGGACGGAGGGAGAAGATGATCGTGGACAATGAAGCTCAAATTGCAGACCTCCAATCCCAACTGGCTAGCGCCGAGGCGACCATAAAAAGACAATCTGCCCGCGCGAATGAATACGACCAACAAGTGGCCAATCTTGAGTCACAACTAGATGCTGCGACCACCAAGGTACATATCCGTGCCGCACCACCCATTTTCTAAAAGAAATATATTCTAACGCTTTATTTCTTATAGGTAGCCACGGCGGAAGCTTCTGCCCAGTCGTACTCCAGCCAGGTAGATGTGCTTAACAAGAAACTAGAAGACGCGCACCTGGCCGTCCAAAGCATGGAGAAGGTACAAGGGGAACTTGCTGATGAGAGGGCTGTCACCCAAGAGCTGAAAGAGGCGTTTGCCCAAAAAGATTTGATGATTGATGCCCTCACCGCTGAGTGTGACAATGTGTTATGCCCCCAACTGCTAACAGCTATTGCCGGCCGTAGGTGGATGGTCGGGCATGGAGCACGCCTGGCCGTCATGAAGGTGCTAGAGGCCCCAGAATTTGTGCAACAATTTGCAAGCCTTGGGTCCGATGGTATTGACCACAGACGTCACGAGGGAATGGTTGAGGCCGTTGAGCTGATCAAGAAAGGGGAAGACTTTACCAATCATGCCTTCTTTAACCCTGAAGATGCTAACAAGATGACTGCTTCCATGGCCGCGATGCGGGATCTGCACTATCCATTCTTGGATGAGCTGGAGGCCACCAAAGATGCATCAAATATGGAAATCATGGAAAGGCTAAGTCTTAGTGCGTTCTCCCGTGCTTCATTCACTCCATCACCCAGCCACCTGACGCTTCCCATATACGAGGACGTAACCAGGATCGTGCTTGATGAAGAACCCTTAAGTGTGGTGCTGGATAGGAATGCGGCTCAAGCCCAAAAGCGGAAAGAAACTGATGAGTGGTTGTCGTGTCTGGTCGAGGAACAAGTGGAAATGGGTAAGTTTTTCCCCCTATGTAGGATGCTCCTACTTTATGATCCCTTTCAGACACTCTGGTTTGTAACCTCTGAATATTTATTGTTTCTATTCGTCCGTGCATGTACACGGCTAACAACATTTGTATTTTGTATGTAAGTCCGTGAGTGACCACGGCGATTTTGTTATCTATTTTGGAAACTTGTGTATTTTGACTGTGTTAAATATTGTACCTCAATACTGCATGATATATCACGTCTTACACACAAAGAAAGAAAATACATACAAGTCTATAATTTACTAGACATGCGACATGCGTCTTTATTATGCGGAGCACTGTGTGACTACGGCATATGAAACTTACCCTAACGTCTTGTGAGTAAGGTGTCTAGTAAGGATACATGATCCGTGTGGCTGGGGTTGCATCCCTCTAACGCGGCAAGTTGAATTAGTAGGTTCACTTAATCCTCTTACCCCGCCTGGAGGCGTATAGTACATGTACAGTAATTTGAAAGAATGCATATGAATGAAACATGGCATATTATAATATAAGTAAAATTCATACAACTAACAAAAATGATTTGCACGAAACAGGCTGTGCGGCTAGCTAGGCACCACGGCATTTTATTAGAACGTTACACTTTTGTTTGAACAATAATGACAAGCCCTAAAAAACAAGAAAGGAAACTAAACAAACATAAGAAAAACAAAACAGATAGACCGCATGGTTCTTTATTAAGACCGCATATAGCGAAGTACCCATGCGGAAGCCGTAGCTTTCAAAGATAGCACCTTTTGAGATTGGAAGTGTTCCATGTGCGCTCTAGGTCGCGGTCATCCATGTCACGTAACTTGTACGCGTCTTGTCCCAAGGCTTCAGTGACTTCATACGGTCCTTCCCACTTAGGGCCCAGCTTTCATGTATTCTCCGCTCGACTTGCTTCGTTAGCACGATAGACGTAGTCTCCCGGTCGAAAAGAAACACCCTTGACCTTGGCGTCATAATAAGCCTTCATCTTAGCCTTGGACTTAGCCTCTTTGATGGCTGCTATTTCCCTTTTTTCTTCCAACAGATCCAGGTTAATTCGCAGCTGTTCATCATTTGTGACGACATTAACCTCCGCCGTGCGGATGGTAGGCATCCCTATTTTTGCTGGTATAACGGCTTCAGTGCCGTACGCCAATGCAAATGGAGTATCTCCGTTGGCTGTTCTGATCATAGTTCTATGCGCCCATAGCACATGTGATAACTCATCGACCCATTTGCCACTTCGTTCATCCAAACGCGCCTTGATGCCATTCCCCAAGCTTCTATTTGCCCGTTCGACGAGGCCATTTGTCTGCGGATGTTTAACGGATGCGAAGCGCCGCTTGATGTTCAATGATGCACACCAATCTTTGAATGGGTTGTCCGTGAACTTCTTGCCGTTGTCCGAGATGATTTCCCCTGGTAGACCAAAACGGCACAAAATATGTTCCCAAACGAACTTCTTAACTTGTTTGCCTGTGATAGACTTGACTGCCTTGGCCTCTATCCACCGTGTGAAGTAGTCCATCGCAACAATCAAGAATTTAACTCCCCCCGCAGCTACAGGAAATGGCCATGCAATGTCGATTCCCCACTTATAGAATGGCCATGGGGACGTGATAGGTGTAAGCTCCTTCTGCGGGTACCGCGGCACTGGCCTATGCACTTGGCAATCACTACACTTTCAAATCATGTCGCGCGCGTCTCTGTGCATGGTAGGCCAATAGTATCCTGTCCGTAAGGATCTTGCTACCACGGACCGTGGACCTGCATGCATGCCGCACAAGCCTTCATGTATGTCACTGATTACGTATGCGGCTTGACGTGGTCCCACTCACCGCAGCCATGGCTGCAAGAAGGAGCGCTTGTAAAGGATGCCTTCTCGAAGTTCGAAATGCTGCGACTTCCTTCTGATGCGCCATGCTGCTTTTTCCTCGTCTGGAAGGGTCTCATTAGTCAAATAGTTGATGATCGGGGTCATCCAAGTAGGTCCATCCTCCTCAACTATAGCAGCAACCTCCCCTTCCGTTATAGATTTCTCCTTGAGTATTTCCACCAAGACTTGTTTAGACAAGTGAGCGAAGCTTGTGGATGCGATTTTGCTGAGGGCGTCCGCCTTCTTGTTCTCACCCCTTGGCACCTGCTTGATGGAAAACTTACTGAAACTCGCGATTAGCGACTTGACTTTTTCCATGTACCTGACCATGTTGTCCTCCTTAGCCACATATCCACCTAGAATATGGTTCGCGACAAGCCGTGAGTCCACGTAGGCCTCAAGGTTGCGGACTCCCATTCTAGCGGCGATTTTTAAACCCGCAATTAATGCTTCATATTCCGCTTCGTTGTTAGTGGCCGTGAACTCAAAACGGAGGGCGTACGTGAATTCCATTCCTTCTGGATTTGTGAGGATAAGACCAGCTCCAGACCCGTCCGTACACGAAAGTCCGTCAGTGAATAACACCCATGGTTCTGTTGGGATATCGTCTTGTTTAACGATTGGTCCTTCTTCATCCGGCTTCTCGATCAAGAAATCTGCCAAGATCTGGCCTTTCACAGCCGTCCTTGGCCTATAAGATATATTGTGCTCCCCTAATAGGATGCTCCATTTTTGTAGCCTCCCTGCTACGTCCGGTCTAGAAATAACCTGCTTGATTGGCTGATCTGTGATGACCACAATTGGGTGCGCCTGAAAGTACCGGCGCAACCGCTTTGTAGCAAACACTAGTGCTAACACCAGTTTTTCCATAGAGGAGTAATTCAGCTCCGGCCCTTGTAGTGTTCTACTTATAAAGTAGACCAGAGTTTGCACTGTATCTCTATCTGTCATAAGTACCGCGCTTATTGCGCCATGCGTGGCTGAGAGATACATAATGAGTTCTTCCTTTGGCTGGGGGGCTACTAGCATAGGGAGGGATGCAAGATGCTGCTTGAGTTGGCCGAAAGCTTCCTCGGCTTCCTTCGTCCACCGGAAGTCTCCCTTCCTAATACACTTCTTGAGTGTCTTAAATAGGGGTAATGACTTCTCTGTGGATTTAGATAGGAACCTATTCAGCCCGGCTAGCTTCCCATTTAAGGATTGCACCTCCTTCCGTGTCTGAGGGGATGGTAGTTGTATTACTGCGTCCGTCTTCTCTGGGCAAGGTTTGATGCCGTTTGGATCAATCAAATATCCAAGGAACATTCCCTCCGTTGCCCCGAACGTACATTTCTTTGGATTTAACTTCATGTTAATCCTTCTCAGCGTGTCGAATGTCTCTTGGACATCCCGGAGAAGTGCCTCCTCCGTGTGACTTTTTATAACCAAGTCATCAACATAGACTTCCAAATTGCGGCCTATCTGTGATTCAAAGGCTTTGTCCACCAGCCGTTGATATGTGGCACCGGCGTTCTTCAGTCCAAACGGCATTTTTGTATAGCAATATACGCCCTGGCTTGTATGGAACGCCGTTTTTTCTGCATCCTCCTCCGCCATCTGGATCTGGTGATACCCTTTATACGCGTCCAAGAAGCATTTAAAGGGATACCCACATAGGGATTCCACTTTCCAATCTATTTCTGGTAACGGGTAACAATCCTGTGGGCAGGCTTTGTTCAGATCCGTAAAATCCACACACATGCGCCAACTTCCGTCATGTTTTTTGACCATGTCCGGATTGGATAACCACTCATGGTAGTATACCTCGCGCATGATACCTGCGTCCACCAGTTTCCGTACTTCCTCCAATATTACTTGGCTGCGTTCAGGCGCCTGGCCGCGCTTCTTTTGCTTGACGGGTTGGTACCCTTGGCGGATCTGGAGCTTATGCTCTGCTATCGCATGTGGCACGCCTGTCATATGCTTTGGCTCCCATGCGAATATATCTAGGTTTGCACTTAAAAGAGAGCACATGGCCCTTTTGCCGCTATCCGAGAGTGCCCCTCCTATGGATACCTCCTGTTCCGGATAGTCAGGGTGAATTGCTACCTTCCAATTGGGAGGTGGTGATCCATCCTTGGGTGGAACAGGTGGAGCCGGTGCTGTCACAGTGTGACACTCGGATGCCGGTACGATTGTGTTGTAAATGGTAACAATTCCCCCCTCAATGGGGAATTTGATCATTCCGTGCGCCGTGGAGGGTACCGCCCGTATAGACAAAATACATGGTCTGCCTATGATCCCTTTGTACGGGGAATGTGAGCGTATCACCATGAAGTTCATCCACGCCGTAGTGGAGTGTTCCTCGTTCCCGATGATTACATGCAGCCGTAGTTGCCCTATCGGCCAGATAGTGTCTCCACTAAAGCCAGTGAGCGGCGCTGTGGCCGGTACTAATTGGCTTCTTATTTCCGGGCATAACTGCACAAAACAGTGTTCATACAGTACCTCTGCTGACGACCCTCCATCCAAATACATGCGACGAACATTGTGTGTTCCAATGCTTATCTCAATAGTGAGAGGCGCATCAATCACATTGCTTGCTGTGATGAGAGGGAATGAGATTTCCCTGCCGCGTGAAAATTTTTGGCCCACTTTCTGCCTTGTGCGGCGCTGTCTGGATTGGATCATGTATATGGTCGAAGGTTTGTCCTTTTGGGGATCCTTCTTATCGTACTTCTTGTTGTTTTCTTTTCCATCCTTCCAATCCTTAACTAGGTGTTTGAGTTTGCCTGATTTGATCAGCGACTCAATATGCTTCTTGAGCTGGATACACTCCTCCGTACCATGGCCTTTGTCATTATGGAACTCGCAGAAGCGATTTCCTTGCCGACGTTCCGGCGGAGTTGTCATTTGGGGAGGTCTTGGAAAGTTTGCTCCTTCCGTCAGCAAGATTTCCCGGTAGGACATCTTAAGGGGGGGTAAACTTATCATCCGGTCGTCCTCCTTTGTTCTGGCTCTTATAGTCTGAGCCCTTGCTACTGTTCTGATTGCCTTGACCGCCCGACTGTCTCCGAGACTGGTCGTTTGACCGGTACCCATTTCCTCTGGATGGGTAGGCCGCGGCAACCGCCGTTTCTCCTTTTATGAAATTTCTGACCCTTTCCATGAGGTCATCATATTTCTCTGGATGCTTGTCATTGAGGCGCCTGATCAATTCCCTGTCTGTTATGGCGTGCATGTAGTCAGAGATTTTCAAGAGCTCCGGCATTGTTCTTGTGCGTGTGCACTCATCATTGAAGCGTTCAGTGAAGGCTTCTGTAGACTCCCCCGGCCGTTGCTTGACAGTTGCCAACGAGACAGGATCCCTATTATACTTCTTCCTCTGAGTATAATTGTTCTCGAATTCCGTGCGTAGTTCCGTAAAACTATCAATGCTCCGTGGGGGGAGTGCCTCAAACCAGTCACGGGCATTTCCAATCAAAGTTGAATTGAACATTTGGCACCATATGGGCATGGGCCATCGCTCAATTTTAGCCTGCGTATCAAATATTTTAAGGTGATCAACCGGATCACCAGACCCATCGTAAGTCTTGATACACGCCGGCATACGGCGTTTGGTGTCGTCGGAATAGTTCCATATGTGGAGGGTGAACGGGTCTTCCCTGGGATCCGCCCATGGCCGCGTGAGCCTAGGGTCATCCCATGGTTCACACCATGGACGCGAAAGATCTTCTGCTTCTGCGTCTCGATAATAAGGGCCACCATAATACTCATCATTGTTTGGTGGTGGTTGAGGGGTGCGCCTAGGTCGGCGACGCTTAGGCGGATGGTCATCTGAGTCCTCTCCTGACGGGTCTGGAGACGGTGGTGGTGCCCCATCCTTTGGGTAGGGACCACTTTTTTTGGATGAACCGGAAGCTTTCTTCCCAGTGTTCATCCTGTCCCACACGCTCGAGCGACGAGCGGTTCTCGCCAACTCTCGATCCGGCCGCTCGGGTCAGCCATCAGACTTATCTCCTTCCCGGGACTGCATTAGTTCCTGTATTAGGCGATCTCCTATGCGCTCAAACACATTCCTGGGTTGAGGGGTTTCCTCAAGGATGCTCTGCTCCTGAGGCCGAGCTCTCCTTTTCCTCTGATTTTGGGAAGAGGTGATTGGTCCAGCGTCACCAAAGTTGAGTCTGGATTGGAGGTTCCTTCCAAGATTCAACCTTGACGCGATCCCCGGGACGATCCTATCGAAGTTCTGCGTGAGAACTCGAGTAAGATCCTCCTCGCTGAGTGCTAGGACCTCTACCTCTTCCTCTGTCGATGGTCTGCGCGGCTCCTTGTTAGGAGGGTTGGGCGCACTCCCTGGATCCGGATTGTCCAGGGTTGAAGTAGGTGGGGGTGTTGTGGAGATCGTGCTCGTCACCCCCAAGGACTGGAAGCCGCCACGGTTGCCAGGTCCGCCTGCAAGGCGGCTAGGTGATTGATTGGGGATGAGTATCCATTCCCCTTGGGACTTCCGGTTTCCAGGATTCATATTCCTGGGATTGGCTTGCTGATGCCCCTTCGTCATTGGAAATTCAGAATGAGGTTTTGTTCTAGCTTAGTGTAATGGGTCCCACGGATGGCGCCAACTTGTTGATGCAAAAGTTGGTTGATCCTTGCTAGACCCGAATTAGGCTTAATTCGGGTTGGCTGGGCTCCGGCTCCTGCACCAAGTGAATCGTTTGGTTGGGATCCTGCACACTAAACAGCACGCGTTAGGCTTACCGTGGGAATGTTTCCCACGATTAGACTCCGGCGTGAGAGTAAGTAATCGATTTAGGGTTTATGTGAGTTGAGAGTATAAGTCGTAATACCTTTGTGGAACACTTGAGGGTTCCTTTTATAGGCAGTGAAACCCTAATGGGCTTTCACTGATGCTTCGGCCCCAAGGAAGAGATAACTACCAGAATTAGAATGATTGTTATCTTCTAATTCTGGTAGTGAATATCCTCCTCCATTAGGATAAAGATATTCCTAGGCAGAATATTATTCTGCCTAACCCTATGTCGGCCGCATCGGGCTGTGGGCCGTACACATGTGTGCGGTCACTGTTCATCCAAGCCCATAAGCCTGAATGACATTATTCCACCCATCCGTGATGGGCCGGGTACGGGTAGTACCCATGGGCCGGGTTCATGACCCGGTTGGGGACTATACGTCATCAACTTCACTACCCATCTGGCACTTCAAGATCTACATTTCATATTCACATAACATTCTGCCCACTACTGGCAGTCAATAATCAAATCCTATTTTCAACAATCATTTCAGGTCTCGCGGTTCGGGTATTTTATAAGGTTAGGTTCACCATCATAGGAAACCTTAAACCTAAAAGACATGTCCAACTCACAATGGGTGTATGTCGGGTGTCATTATCCCAACTCCTGCTTACAGATGCTCTCATATTTAGATCCTAACAAGATTCGATCTCGATCCTAATACGATAATTATCAATGATAATCTCTCCAAAGGAAATCGATTATACGGTTTATTACCAAAGGTCAATCATTCAAGCATAAACAGCACTTCTAGTATTTTGTATCGTTACTTTACCTCGTCCCTTCGATTGGGGTGGTAAACAGTACTCTCATCAAGGTTCGTTCCCAATGACTTCTGAGCAAACCTCTAAAAATTCGATGCGAAACGAGGATCTTGATAGAGATTATCGATACAAGCACACTATGTTTACATAACTCCTTTAAATACAAAAGAGTCAATTTCTTCATCGAGAATCTATCATTAATAGGAATGATATTAGCAGATTTGGTCAGTCTGTCGACGATGACCCAAATCGAATCAAATTCAGATGATGACCTTTGCAATAATTAGACGTTTACTAATGTATGAGGCGATGTCTGCCTTTATAATTTGCCATCAGTACAACTTCTTTAGATAAAGATACATTAAATCAGAAATGACATGAATAGAATACTTAATCTTATGAGATTCCAACATGACTAAATCTCGAAATCCTCAATATTTAGGCAACCACAAGCGGCCTTTTATACATTTAACGCCATCGGCTTCTCAATTCTAATGGTTCACATTAGTCGCGAACCCCTTTTATTATCTATATTATCCTTTTTACAAGCATCGACTATTTTTAAATTGCGCGGGCAAATTATTTTGCTCCGTTATTACTAAGGCACACATCCTAATTGATTACTTATCTTTTCTACATAATGTGTCAGTAATTACATTCACCTTACCTCATGAAATAATTATCATGACCGTATTCATTCAAAATTCCTTCATATTTTCTAAGTTTTAGTTTCGTCTCAACTATCATTTTTATCAGTTTTGCTCGATACGACGTCTAAAGCGTCGATAATTATTACAAGTAATTAAATAATAAATATTAAATTTTTATGAAACGTAAACGTAAAAATTTTAAATTTCTTAGTTCGACCAATTATATAAAAATGTTCAAAATGAATTTGAATTTAATTAACACGATTTTTGTTGATTTATCGAAAATAATTAATAAGATTCGTAAATGTTTGAAAAATCTCTGGTTATACTTTGGTCAAAATTTTCTTAGTTAAAAAGCAAAAAGTGTCGTTTCAAATTTCAAGTCATGGTTTAAATGGTTTCCTCTATCCCTCTTAGGTTGTCTTGAGGTATACACGAACATTTACCCCTAAACAGGAGTTTAGTTAAATGTTCAGGGTATAAGGGAATAATCCCTCAAAAGTTCTTTTGATAAAACATTTGTCAAAACACATTTGTACTTTCTTTTTGGTAAAACCCAAAGTCTTAAAAGGGATCTTAATTTTTGAAGAGTCAATATAGATATATCTTACCATCATTAATCAAACGGTCATTTTATGTAAAGGATCAAGCCTTAAATCACATGTTAAAAATTCAAGGTACAGGTTTTTATTGTTCAGCCAATTCAGGGCAGTTTATAAATAATTATTAACTCATTCTTATTAGAAACAAACAAATGGTCCTTAATGATCGCAATCATGATTTTATCAATTTACAGCCTACACACGTGATTCACCCAATTTATGAATGCTACATGTGTATTAGTCAATCCAAACGTCATCACGTGAAGCTTATAATGTTCATTACAAGTTCTGGATGTAGTGATTGGAATAGATAATCTTTTTCGCGGACGCGAAATTGATGATAACCATGTCGTGGATCAAATTCCTTAATATACGCTAGAACCTTGTAAATGATCGAACAATCTATCATCTTGGGTAGTGGATATAGATTTTTAATCGTCAATTTACCTAGTTCACGGTAATCAATAAACATAAGGAATGATAACACCATAGCTCTTCATGATGATGAGCTTGGTAGAATAAAAGCTTTCTCCGGCAACTCTCTCAGTTGTACAGTAATTCTTTTAATTTAGATGGTGCTGACGTACAGTGCACACGCCACAGGTGCAGCACCGAGAATATAATCAATACCAAATTCAACTTGCCTCAATGGCGAAAGTCTAGGTAATTTACCAACAAATACCTCCTAAAGTTTCAAATAACATAAATATATTTTAATAAATTTATATTAGGTTCTTTCTAGATTACCATATCTATGATCAGTTTATAACCATTCATGGTATAATTTCAAGTCTAAATGCAGGATATGGTCATCCATCAAGAATTATTTAGATCACTTTTGATAATCAACATCTTATCATTTAGGGGAATTCTATTCGAGTTCTCATCAATTAAGACAATGTCGTCATGTCATAATCAATCAATCCATTCTACTGGCACTATCAACTTTCCAGTTTCGTTACCGTTGATAAGATGTGAACTTCTCAAAAGACTAATAATAACTCATAATCCTTCACAAATTCAAGGATATCTAGAGACACAACTATCATTATAAGGGTAAGGTCAACGCATAATCTACGCGAGAGAATTTCAAATCAGATACAGACGAAAACATTAACGATATGAGTCTATCCCATGTTTTCATAATTTGAGTACGCATTCGAAAGCTCCTCGGATCGTTACCCAGGTCATTCAAATGAAATCAAATCAAAAGAAATGATAGGAACGTCGATACATCCAATCGGGTATCAACACTCGGTAATCATATACTTTTCCTAAGAATCTCACTATGGGAGAATTGGACAAGAAAGAATTGTCAACTGTTAAATAAGACAATTTCCGCAGATGAGTAAATTCGACTCAGAAGAATAGATGCTACAGGCACATATGTAGGTGTCCCTAACACTATGTCCCTATTTTTCACTTCTTGCAGATCTCATAAATATTTAATCTTTCACAACCTTTAAAGAAAATGTAGTGTTTATTAATCAGTTTTATGGTGACTACTAATCAGCCTTGCATGGTCCATTCCAAATTGTATGTAGGCGCGCAACTATATACAATTTCAAGATTAATGATGCAATACTCAGTTCGTCAAAATTTTATCATCATGTTTACAATAAAAACATTTTCATGCTTAATTCTTAAGTAAGAATCAAAAAAATAAATTTACAAAGATTTTCTTTGTTATGAAAACAATTACGTTTTCCAAGGTTTTTTATAAACAACCTCATTTCGATAACGATTATTTATAAGTCTCACTTTAAATAATCCATTTGGTGATGAAAATTCAATTTTTCTCAAGGGATACAGTTTTAACTTTATAAAAACAATGAGTGATCTGCAAAATAGTGATGAAAGCTTGTTCACCAAGAACTAACTACAATATAATGAGAAATGAGCTTAGACAAATAATCATGAGGTTCATGATCTCGATGGCACTCAAAAAGAATAATTCACAACGCAACTCAAATCAAGATGAGTACTTGTTCAGTGGTTGCATCACTAGTGCGAGCATTAGGATGAAGCAATAAAAGATAGATAACATCGATATATGTAGAATTTAGCAATAAAAGGTAGTCTTTTCATTAATCACAAACAAGTCAAAATTGTACCGTAACACATTACGTGTCACTATGTCATACAATTCAAAGAACTCATCCTACCAACTGATGTCTCAGTTAAGTTAGGGATTATTTTTAAAAGATACCACAATGAATACTAATCTACAAGAATCATTAGGTGTTCTACATGTCCCAGAAGATCCATCGGTCTCAATTCAGAAGAAGATTTCTTCAATTTATTTCTTGGACACTAGGCATCCTCGTTAGTGGACAATGGCCTAGGAACAACCCTTAACACGAACCAACAATCATTTAAAACCAAATAATTCTATCACAGAACTTAATGACTTCCTCTTAACAATCTCATATTCCATACGGGTTAAATTTTACTTTATTCAAGTTTCAATCAACTTATACTCAATGCAACATCCTACCTCATTCTCCAATACTTTCAACCTTATTCTTACACCTTTAAAGGGCAATATAAGTTCGATATTATCAACACTTAATTTCCAATCCTATATCTCTTACAACAATAGTTATCAAATGAGTCACTAGTATGAAATGACTCGATCATTCAATTAGACTTCTCGGAAAGGTACTAGTGGCATGAGGCTTTTGGGTAATGGTTCCAATGACAGCCTCAAGTGCAACATTCACCCTTTCGATTTCAAATTTAAGAATTGGGTGACAACGAATCAGATGACATATTTCTAGGTGGTAACGTTTTGTCAAACTCCAATCTATAAGAAAAGATCATCATAACATCGATATCAGATTTAATCTCGCCAATTCTTCTTTAAGATCTTAATCAACTACTATTAACATTTCTACGAATATCAACCATTTTTTTGGGATCATAAATATCCACAACTTGGTTTAGGTCTGGAATAGCTAGATTTCCTACAGGAATAGCTTAGATTAATTTACTAGGGGATTTAGGGTTCCTTGTGACAATCTACGTCGTATAAATACCTCGTATATATATTAAAATAATCATCAAACAATCACGTAATCAAATTACAATATATATATATATATATATATATATATATATATATATATATATATATATATATATATATATATATATATATATATATATATATATATATATATATAATCCAAGTTATATATATTAAAATAACACTTCTCACTCTGGCCTTGTCGGTAACTCGGGAATTCTTCGGCACCGTTATAGTCAAAAGATTTTTAGACATTTTTAGAAAAATGTTTATAGTTAAAAGATTTTGAAATGTTTTATTCAAAACCTTGGTTTTAAAAATCTTTCGTTCTCTATAACGAGAGCTCTGGTACCAAACTGTAACACCCCCAAATTTATACAATTCAATACAACGGAAGACTCGTTGGTGTTACGGGATAGCACATTACTCACATCATAGACAACGCTTAAAAATCGCGTCGTTTTATAATAAAGCATTTCCATTCATAAATATCAAATTTACATAGGTCCCAAGTTATTGTATTTCATACAAGTTTTACAAAGCATTTGAATGGAAATTATGGTTTAAGTGCGGGCCATGAATTCTTGTTGTCTTCCCGAGAATTACCTTCAAGTACCTGAGATAAAACATGTTAAAAGAAAAGGTCAGTGATAACGCCGAGTGAATTCATAGAGTTTAATAAAATCCATAAATATAACATCGGTATAAAATTATTACCGAAAATCATTTTGTACAAATCATTGTAATAGGCCATAAAATAGCCAAAGTCATTTTATACAAATCCTTATCAAAATCATAATATAGGCTTTCGCCTTTAAAATCATTATACGAACCATTGTCGTTAAAAACATCATACAATACGTCTTATAACGTTTTATAGAGTTAAATAAAATTTGTTATATGAATATGGTTATGTAAAACCAAAACACGAACATAATATCAATAATAAGACCTCGTATTGCTAGTCAGGCAATATATCGTAATTCAGTGCGTATAGCAGTATTTTGTTATTTGGATTATTATAAGTCGCATGACATTGTTACCTTACTATAACCAACAACGGGTAGCTAGCCCGAAACTCAATTTGCCCATCTAAGTTAGCGTGTCGTCACAATAATCACGCTATGTAAATCTTCTCATACATAAATTCGCTTACCAATCAATGTGGCACGACAAGGATCAACCGTCAAGGCGCGAACTGGGGTGATCGTCCCCAAATAGTACTATTATATGCACAAGCGTCTACCAAATCCCGGTAGTTAACAATTCATGCTAATGGGACTTTTAGTGACATAACCTAACTTTAATAATCCATTTTATTTCATACATCGGGTCATATAATCATTCATCGGGTCATACAATCATTCGGGTCCAAATCAATAAACAAACCATCGGGACAAATGGTGTCCTATTTTATCAAAACTAACATGTTATCTCCCTCGCGGGTTTATAAAACATTTCATAAAAACATTTAAAAGAGTGCGAGGCTATGAACTCACGTTGATGTGGGAAAGCGGTTTATCGGCGATTCGGATGTACGGTACGTGCTTCAATCACAGAAACCTAGACAAATAATACTCGTCTTAGACTTTTGTCCAATGACTTTATCAAAATAATAATTATGTATACATATGATTATTTTATGTATATGATGATGATCAAGTGGGTTTATACATCTTTACTTATTCATTATAGTGTTTATGTGTTGGTAATTTTCAAGACTAGTTACACTAGTTCAACTTGTTTACATTTTGAAGCCCAATGGGCCTATTACAAGCCCAATACTATTCATTATCCCAATTATACTTTTATTATCAGTATTTATACTTTATATGTTTGGCCCAAATGGGTTAAGCCCAATAAGTAATTTTTATAAGTGTTTAACTTATTTAGTTAAATTATTAGTCCAAATACGCTAACCTCGTTAATGTCCGTATGTCATATAGTTCGGGTTTTATCGGTTTTTACTTGTATTAGGTACTTATACATCAGTACATGACTTTTAAAAACTTTACATTAGACGAGTTTGATCGTCTAAGTTTTAATTGGCGAAAAACGTTAATTTTACGGTAATAGCCGAAAAAGTCGTAAAAATGATGTTTATAGTTTTTATAACTTATAAATCTTATTCAACTACCATTTTTATAAAGTGTCCATTTATTTAACCTTATACATATTTATATAAATGAAATTTATAAGTTAGTGGGTTTTAATTTACATTTTATACTATATTAGTTTGAGTGCTTATATAATACTATTAAACATTTATTCTTTAAAATCTGATTTTTAGTTTCATCTTCACCATTTTTATCATATCTTGAGTTCTATAAAAAATAGAAGCTCATTTTTGGATGGCATAAACTTCATATTATGTGCTAAAAATAAGTTAGTTATAGATACTACTCATTCCATGTCTAACTATCCTTAACAGCCCCTACAAAACAGACTATTCAGATTAGTACACTCATCTTGTTTTGATCATATCTCACTCATTATAATGATTCCATTGTATGGCCAACTCTCACATGTGTATGACATCTAACACTTACTGTAAATGTATTCCACCATGCATTTTTATCAGTTCATGACTTGGTTACTTACTGTTTTTATACAGCCAACAATTTAAACAAGATTTTAGCCTTGTTTCTTATGGTTTTTCATCTTTTTAATCATATTTATCAACACTTGATCCCCACACAACATTTTTATCATAATATATTCATCATATACATATACAATAAGAAAGAAAATACATGATTACATAATCAAAATAACAAGAGGATGGGGAGAACAATCTTTATACCACCAAGGTTGTGTAGTTTATGATCAAGGCTTGGATTTTGATGGAAGAACTTGTAATAGATCAACACCAATCTTCAATGGCCACCAATACTTGTAAACTTCATGTAGAAATCAGCCCTTGTACATCACCAAATCTTCTCCTTGGATGTTAAAATCACCACCAATCTATAGAGCTTCAAAAGGGCTTCATCATATGTGTGAATAACACATGATTTCATGGTTAAAATTGATCAAATGAGGGTGATTAGGGGTGGTTCTTGGACGAAGTTTAGAGAGAGGAAGAGAGGAGTTGGTGGTTTGCATGAGAAAAATGAAAGCAAATGGTTATGTTTAGTGGTTTTGATGTTTAGTGGAAAACTTGTAGCTTTCAAGTTAAGCTAAGTAGGACAAGTGTGAGTAACTTGTGTAAAACTTGACACAAAGTTAGTGTGGTGTCACAATGTGGACGTCCCATGTGTGGGGGTGGGGCAAAACTTGTTTTGTCTCATCCCTAATTATTTACGGGTACTCCTCGATTCTAGTTTCCTCGATTTGCGTGCCCTCGGGTCGTTTTACGAAAAACGTTTTTATAAATTATGAATCAACGACACAAAACGAATCTAATAAAAATTGTCTAATAAAAAACGGAGTTCGAAAACGTAAATACGTAATCTCAAGGTTTCCGGTTTAGTCGTAAAGGACGTTAAATTATAATCGTAAGTCCTAATCTCTTCTCGTAAATTTGTGAGTTTATGAACCAACACAAATTTAAAATCCCAAAATAATATTCACGGATAAATTTATTTTCTGAAATGTCGGACTGTCACCAAAAACGGTGTATGTAAACGTAAGCACGTAACGTAGAATCCTCCGGTTTAGATGTAGTCGATGCTACTTCAAGACGTAAATCCAAATTTCTTCCCAAAAATAAGTGAGTTCATAATATAACATTAAAATAATGTTTTTAAATAATACTTGAGAATAAAATATCAATCATAAATTGACGGATTGTCACACATACCATTTACTCATAGATACACATGCAAACTACTCCAAAAACTCTCTCATCTCTTCACCCTTGCCGTCCCACTTCACCATCCTACACCCTCATTTGATCAATTCTAGCCATAAACATTGTGTTATCTACACATATAATGAAGAAACCTTGAAGCCTTGTTGATTGGTGATCATATTAACATCAAAGGAGGTGATTTGCTTGTATCCTAGGGCTGATTTCTCAACAAATAATCTTGGTAGTTGATGATCTTGAAGATATATTTGATGTACATCAAGTTGTTGTCATCCAAAAACAAGATATAATCTTGGTTGGTAAACAAGATCATCCTTTCCATTTTCCTTGTTATTTTTGTAAAGATCAAATGTATTTTCTTTCCTATTGTATATGTATATGATGAATATTTGATGATAAAAATGTTGTGTGGGGATCAATTGTTGATAAATATGGTTAAAAAGATGGAAAACCATAGGTAACAAGGTTAAAATCTTGCTTAATATGATGGCTGTATAAAAACAGTAAGTAAGATAAACTGATAAAATGGCATAGTCGAATCACTTTACAGTAAGTATTAGATGTTATACACATGTGAGAGTTGGCCATGCAATGGAATCATCAAAATGAGTGAGATATGATAAAAACAAACTTAGTGTATCAATCTGAATAGTTTGTTTTGTAGGGACTGTTAAGGATACTTAGACATGGATTGAGCAGTAGCTAAAACAAAGTTATTTGTAGAACATAATATGAAGTTTATGTCATCCAAAATGAGCTTCTATTTCCTTGTATAACTCAATATATGATAAAAATGGTAAAAGTGAAACTAAAAATCAGATTTTATGAAATTAAAGTTTAATAGTATTATATAAGAACTCAAATAAATATAGTATAAAA
Organism: Glebionis coronaria; assembly: GCA_025667525.1. Taxonomy (NCBI): domain Eukaryota; kingdom Viridiplantae; phylum Streptophyta; class Magnoliopsida; order Asterales; family Asteraceae; genus Glebionis; species Glebionis coronaria. Next base: position 366,357,271 of record CM046878.1, read on the forward strand.
TGTGAATTAAAACCCACTAACTTATATATTACATTTATATAAATATGTAAAAGGATAAATAAATGGACATTTTATAAAAATAGTAGTTTGGTAAGTTTTATAAGTTATTAAAACTATAAACATGATTTTTACGTCTTTTCGGCTAATACCGTAAAATTAACGTTTTTCGTCAATTAAAACTTAAACGGTCGGACCCGTCTAATGTAAATTTTTAAAAGTCATATACTGATATATAAGTACTTAATACAAGTAAAAACCGATAAAACCCAAACTATATAACATATGGACATTAACGGGTTAAGTTAGCCTTATTGGACTATTAATCCAACTAAATTGGCTAAACACTTATAAATTTACTTATTGGGCTTAAATCATTTGGGCCCAACATGTAAAGTATAATACTCATATTAAAATTATAATTGGACTAATATATGGTATTGGGCTTATAATAGGCTTATTGGGCCTAAAACATGTAAATAAGTAAAACTAGTAAACTAGTATAAAAGTTACCAATACATAACACTAAAATGAGTAAATGAGAATGTGTAAACCCACTTGATCATCATCATATATATATAAAATCATCATATGTATACATAATTGTTATTTTTATAAAGTCATTGGACAAGAGTCTAAGAAAAGTATTATTTGTCTAGGTTTCTGTGATTGAAGCACGTACCGTACATCCAAATCGCCGATAACCGCCTTCCCACATCAACGTGAGTTCATAGCCTCGCACTCTTTTAAATGTTTTTATGAAATGTTTTATAAACCCGCGAGGGAGATAACAGGTTAGTTTTTTTGAAATAGGACACTAGTTGTCCCAATTGTTTGTTTATTGATTTGGACCCGAATGATTGTATGACCCGATAAATGATTATATGACCCGATGTATGAAATAAAATGGATTATTAAAGTTAGGTTATGTCACTAAAAGTCCCATTAACCTGAATTGTGAACTACCGGGAATTGGTAGACGCTTATGTATATAATAGTACTATTTGGGGACGATCACCCCAGTTCGCGCCTTGACGGTTGATCCCCGTCATGCCACATTGATTGGTAAGCGAATTTATGTATGAGAAGATTTCCACAGCGTGATTTTTGTGACGACACGCTAAATTAGATGGGCAAATTGAGTTTCGGGTTAGCTACCCGTTGTTTGTTGTAGTAAGGTAATAACGTCATGCGACTTATAATAATCCAAATAACAAAATACTGCTATACGCACTAAATTACAATATATTGCCTGACTAGCAATATGGGGTCTTTTTATTGATATTATGTTCGTATTTTGGTTTTACATAACCATATTCATATAACGGTTTTTATTTAACTCTATACAACGTTATAAAATGTATTGTATGATGTTTTTACGACATTGGTTTGTATAATGGTTTTGAAGGAAAAAGCCTATAGTATGATTTACAACAAAGATTTGTATAAAATGTTTTTGGCTTATTTTATGGCCTACGACAAAGAATTGTACAAAATGATTTTCGGTAATAATTTTATACAGATGATATATTAATGGATTTCATTAAACTCTATGAATTCACTCGGTGTTTTCGCTGACCTTTTCTTTTAACATGTTTTATCTCGGGTACTTGAAGGTAATTCTCGGGAAGACGACAAGAATTTATGGCCCGCACCCAAAAAAAATTTCCATTCAAATGTTTTGTAAAATTGTATGAAATACTATGACTTGGGACCTATGTAAATTTGATATTCATGAATGGAAAATGCTTTATTATTAAACGACGTGATTTTAAGCGTTGTCTATGATTTGAGTAATGTGCTATCCCGTAACACCAACGACTCTTCCGCTGAACTAAAGTATGAATATTTGGGGGTGTTACAGTTTGGTACCAGAGCTCTCGTGATAGAGAACGAAAGATTTTTAAAACTAAGGTTTTGAATAAAAAATTTCAAAACCTTTTAACTATAAACATTTTTCTCAAAATGTCTAAAAATCTTTTGACTATAACGGTGCCGAAGAATTCCCGAGTTACCGACAAGGCCAGACTGAGAAGTGTTATTTTAATATATATAACTTGGATTATATATATATATATATATATATATATATATATATATATATATATATATATATATATATATATATATATATATATATATATATATATATATATATATATATATATATATATATATATATATATATATATATATATATATATATATATATATATATATATATATATATATATATATATATATATATATATATATATATATATATATGATGTAATTTGATTACATGATTGTTTGATGATTATTTTAATATTTATACGAGGTATTTATACGACGTAGATTGTCACAAGAAACCCTAACTCCCCTAGCAAATAAATCAAAGCTATTTCCGTAGGAATTCTAGCTATTCCAGATCTAAACCAAGTTGTGGATATTTATGATCTCAACAAAATGGTTGATATTCGTAGGAATGTTGATATTAGTTGATTGCGATATTGAAGACGAATTGGCGAGATTAAATCTGATATCGATGTCATGACGATCTTTCCTTATAGAGTGGAGTTTGGCAAAACGTTACCACCTGGAAAGGTGTCATCTGATTCGTTATCACCCAATTCTTAAATTGAAATCGAAAGGGTGAATGTTGCACTTGAGGCTGTCAATGGAACCATTACCCAAAAGCCTCATGCCACTAGTACCTTTCTGAGAAGTCTAATTGAATGATCGAGTCATTTCATACTAGTGACTCGTTTGATAACTATTGTTGTAAGAGCTATAGGATTGGAAATTAAGTGTTGTTCATATTGAGCTTTTATTGCCCTTTTAAGGTTTATGAATAAGGTTGAAAGTAGTGGAAAATGAGGTAGGATATCGCATTGAGTATAAGTCGATTGAAACTTGAATAGAGTAAAATTTAACTCGTATGGAATATGAAATTGTTAAGAGGAAGTCGTTAAGTTCTGTGATTGAATTATAAGGTTTTAATTGATTGTTGATTCGTGTTAAGGGTTGTTCCTAGGCCATTGTCCAATGGCGAGGATGACTAGTGTCCAAATATATAAATTGAATAAATCTTCTTCTGAATTGGGACCGATGTATCTTCCGGGATAGGTGGGACACCTAATGACTCTTTTAAATTAGTATTCATTGTGGTATCTTTTAGAAATAATCCCTAACTTAACTTAGACATCAGTTGGTAGGAGGAGTTCTTGAAATTGTATGACATAGTGACACGTAATGTGTTACGGTACAATTTTGACTTGTTTATGATTAATGAAAAGACTACCTTTGATTGCTAAATCCTACATGTATCGATGTTATCAATCCTTTATTGCTTCATCCTAATGTTCGCAATAGTGATGCAACCATTGAACAAGTACTCATCTCGATTTGAGTTACGTTGTGGATTATTCTTTTTGAGCGCCATCGAGGTCATGAACCTCATGATTAAATGGCTAAAGCTCATTTCCTATCATATTGTAGTTAGTTCTTGGTGAACAACTTTTCATCACTCTTTTGCATATCGCTCATTGTTTTTATAAAGATAATACAGTATCCCTTGATAAAAAATTGAATTTTCGTCACCATATGGATTATTTAAAGTGAGACTTATAAGTAATCGTTATAGAAATAAAATTGTTTATGAAACACCTTGGAAAACTTAATTGTTTCCATAACAAAGAATATCTCTGTAAATTCATTTTGATTCTTGTTTCAGAATAAAGCATGAAAATATATATTTTAAACATGATGACAAAGTTTTGACGAACTGAGTATTGCATCGTTAATCCTAAAATTGTATATAGTTGCGCGCCTACATACAATTTGGAAAGGACCATGCAAGGCTGATTAGTAGTCACCATGAAATTGTTAATAAACACTACATTTTCTTTGAAGTTGTGAAAAATTAAATTTTATGAGATCTACAAGAAGTGTAAAAATAGGGACATATTGTTAGAGACACCTACATATGTTCTCGTACCTTTTATTTTCTGAATAGAAATTACTCATCTGTGGAAATTTTCTTAATTTACAATTGACATCCCCTTCTTGTTCATTTCTGTAAATGATAAGATTCCATGGGAACCTATCTAATTATTGAGTATTGATACCCGACTGGATGAATCGACGTTCATATCATTTCTTTTGATTAGATTTCATTTGAATGACATGGATAACGATCCGAGGAGCTTTCGAACGCGTACTCAATTTATGAAAACATGGGATATATTCATATTCGTTAATGTTTTCGTCTGTATCTGACTTGAAAATCTCTCGCGTAGATTATGCGTAGACCTTACTCTTTTAATGTTAGTTATGTCTCCATATATCCTTGAATTTGTGGAGGGTTATGAGTTATTATTAGCCTTTTGAGAAGTTCACATCTTATCAACGGTAATAAAACTGAAAAGTTGGTAGTGCCATTAGAATGGATTGATTGATTATGACATGACGACATTGTCTTAATTGATGGGAACTCGAGTAGAATTACCCTAAAAGATAAGATGTTGATTATCAAAAGTGATCTAAATAATTCTTGATGGATGACCATATCCTGCATTTAGACTTGAAATTATACCGTGAATGGTTATAAACTGACCATACATCTTGTAATCTAGAAAGAACTTAAAGTAAATGTATTAAAATATGTTTCCGTTATCTGAAACTTTAGGAGGTATTTATTGGTGAATTACCTAGACTTTTGCCATTAAGGCAGGTTGAATTTGGTATTGATTATATTCCTGGTGCTGCACCTGTGGCGTGTGCACTGTACTTCAGCACTATCTGAATTAAAAGAATTACCGTACAACTGAGAGAGTTGTCGGAGAAAGCTTTTATTTACTAAGCTCGTCATTACGAAGAGCTATGGTGTTATCATTCCTTATATTTGTTGAACTACCGTGAACTAGGTAAATTGATGATAAAAATATATATCCACTACCCAAGATGATAGATTTGTTCGATCATTTATAAGGTTCTAGCGTATGTTTTAAAAATTTGATCCTTGGCATGGTTATCATCAACTTCGCGTCCGCGAAAAAGATTATCTATTCCAATCACTACATCCAAAACTTGTAATGAAAATTATGAGTTTCACGTGATGTCGTTTGGATTGACTAATACACATGTAGCATCCATAAATTTGGTGAATCACGTGTGTAGGCTGTAATTTGATAAATTCATGCTTGTGATCATTAAGGACCATCTGTTTGTTTATAAGAATAAGAAGGAGTTAATAATTATTTATAGATTGCCCTGAATTGGCCGAACAATGAAAACATGTACCTTGAATAATTAACATGTGATTTAAGACTTAATCCTTTATATTAATTGACCGTGTGATTAATAGATAATGGAATATATTGAATCTTCAAAGATTAGAGCCATTAAGGCTTTGGGATATACCGAAAAGAAAGTGCAAATATGTTTTGACAAATGTTTTATCAAAGGGATTTTTAAGGGATTATTCCCTCATACCCAAATCATTTAACTAAACTCCTTTAGGGGTAAATGTTTTTTTATACCTCAAGACAATCTAAGAGGGATTGAGGAAACCATTTAAACCATGACTTGAAATGACAATTTTTTCTTGTCAACTAAAAATTTTGACCAAAGTATAGACAAAAATTTTTTCGAACATTTACGGATCTTATTAATTATTTTCGATAAATCAACAAAAATTGTGTTAATTAAATTCAAATGTATTTTGAACATTTTTCTAAAATTGGGCGAACTAAGAAATTTAAAAAATTTTATGTTGACGTTTCATAAAAATTAAATATTTATTATTTAATTACTTGTAATAATTATCGACGCTTTAAACGTCGGATTGAGTAAAACTGATAAAAATAATAGTTGAGACGAAACTAAAACTTAGAAAATATAAAGAAAGAATTTCTAAGTGAATTGTGGCCATGAAAATTATTTCATCAGGGAAGATGAATGTAGATAATGACACATTATGTAGAAAAGATAAAGAATCAATTAGGATGTGTGCCTTAGTAATGACGGTGCAAAAATAAATTGCCGAGCAATTTAAAAATAGCTGATGCTTGTAAAAAAGATAATATAGATAATAAGAGGGGTTCGCGGCTAATGTAAACCATTAGAATTGAGAAGCCGATGGCGTTAAATGTTTTAAAGGCCACTTGTGGTTGTCTAAATATGGAGATTTTGAGATTTAGTCATGTTAGAATCTCGTAAGTTTAATGTATTCTATTTATGCCATTTCTGATTAAATGTATCTTTATCTGAAGAAGTTGTACTGATGGCAAATTATGAAGGCATGCATCACCTCATACATTAGTAAACATCTAACTTTTTCAAGGGTCAAGGCTGAATACCAAAATCCATAAGGATTGCTTCTACAGCTTATTATTCCTATTTGGAAATAGAATAGAATCACCATGAATTCTTATCCCAAATCTTCCAAGGTTAATATCTGAATTTGATTCGATTTTGGTCATCGTCGACAGACTGCCCAAATCTGCTAATATCATTCCCGCTAATGATAGATTCTCGATGAAGAAATTGACCCTTTTGTATTTAAAGGAGTTGTGTAAACATAGTGTGCCTGTATCGATCATCTCCGTCAAGATCCTCGCTTCGCATCGTATTTCTAGAGATTTGCTCAGAAGTTATTGGGAACGAGTCTTGATGAGAGTACTGTTTACCACCCCAATCGAAGGGACGAGGTAAAGGAACGATACAAACACTAGAAGTCTTGTTTTATGTTTGAATGATTGAACTTTGGTAATGAACGGGATAATCGTTTTCCTTTGGAGAGATTATCATTGATAATTATCGCGTTAGGATCGAGATCGAATCTTGTGAGGATCTAAATGTAAGAACACCTCTAGGTGAGAGTTGGGATGAAGATATCCGACATACACCCATTGCGAGTGGGACATGTCTTTTAGGTTTAAGGTTGCCTATGATGACAAACCTAACCTTACATGATACCCGACCCGTGAAACCTAAAATGATTGTTGAAATTAGGATCTGATTATTGACTGCCGGTAGTGGGCAGGAGGTTATGTGAATATGAAATGTAGATCTTGAAATGCATGATGGGTAGCGAAGTTATGCCAAAAATCTTCACCTTGGGAAAATGATATGATGATTTGAAAGATCATGGGAAATAAGTCCCCGTTGTATGGGACCATTGAGATAATGTAAAAAGTTGGTTTGGAAGGCATATAAGCTGGATCTACCCTAGGACTTCAAGGGCCGTGTGAATTATGTTTCGTATATCGAACTTGATAAAATGTCTATCAAGTGAAAATCTGATTACTTCTTGATAAATTTTAGATCGGCGAAAAGTTGCATTCATCAAAAACCCGTGAACATCATGGATAGAGAAACTAAGTCAACATTAAGCCTGATCGTACTCCCGTATTTATGTTTGATGAAACTCGTGTATTGTAATGATTTACACTTGTGAGAAAAGACCGAATGTGGAGGAAATAGCCACATGGCTCTAACTCTATAAGAAGCGAGTAGTAAGATAAATCGATCTTTGAGGACAAAGATCTTGTTTATGGGTAAATGTTGTGACAATCCGTCAATTTATGGTTGATATTTTATTCTCAAGTATTATTTAAAAACATTATTTTAATGTTATATTATGAACTCACTCATTTTTGGGAAGAAATTTGGGTTTACGTCTTGAAGTAGCATCGACTACGTCTAAACCGGAGGATTCTACGTTACGTGCTTACGTTTACATACACCGTTTTTGGTGACAGCCCGACATTTCAGGAAATAAATATATCAGTGAATATTATTTTGGGATTTTAAATTTGTGTTGGTTCATGAACTCACTAATTTACGAGAAGAGATTAGGACTTACGTGAATAATTTAACGTCCTTTACGATTAAACCGGAAACCTTAGGATTACGTATTTACGTTTTTTAACTCCGTTTTTGATGAAACAAATTTTATTAGATTCGTTTTGTGTCGTTGATTCATAATTTATGAAAATGTTTTTCGTAAAACGACCTGAGGGCGCGCAAATCGAGGAAATTAGAATCGAGGAATACCCGTAAACTAGCGTGATGGGACAAAACAAGTTTATCCCACTCTACTAAAAGGAAAGGCCAAAAGAGGACACCACATCATAAGATGTGGCACCCTTTTAGCTAGAAAGCTAACAAATGTTAGCATAAGCTTAACATGTAAGCTAACCTTACACCAAACCATCAAAACCACCTAAACCATACCATTTACTCATAGATACACATGCAAACTACTCCAAAAACTCTCTTATCTCTTCACCCTTGTCGTCCCACTTCACCATCCTACACCCTCATTTGATCAATTCTAGCCATAAACAGTGTGTTATCTACACATATAATGAAGAAACCTTGAAGCCTTGTTGATTGGTGATCATCTTAACATCAAAGGAGGTGATTTTCTTGTGTCCTAGGGCTGATTTCTCAACAAATAATCTTGGTGGTTGATGATCTTGAAGATATATTTGGTGTACATCAAGTTGTTGTCATCTAAAAACAAGATATAATCTTGGTTGGTAAACAAGATCATCCTTTCCATTTTCCTTGTTATTTTTGTAAAGATCAAATGTATTTTCTTTCCTACTGTATATGTATATGATGAATATACGATGATAAAAATGTTGTGTGGGGATCAAGTGTTGATAAATATGCTTAAAAAGATGGAAAACCATAGGTAACAAGGTTAAGATCATGCTTAATATGATGGCTGTATAAAAACAGTAAGTAACCAAATGATAAACTGATAAAATGGCATAGTGGAATCATTTTACAGTAAGTATTAGATGTTATACACATGTGAGAGTTGGCCATGCAATGTAATCATCAAAATGAGTGAGATATGATCAAAACAAAATTAGTGTATCAATCTGAATAGTCTGTTTTGTAGAGACTGTTAAGGATACGTAGACATGGATTGAGCAATAGCTAAAACTAAGTTATGTGTATCACATAATATGAAGTTTATGTCATCCAAAATTAAGCTTCTATCTCCTTGTATAACTCAAGATATGATAAAAATGGTGAAAGTGAAACTAAAAATCAGATTTTGTGAAATTAAAGTTTAATAGTATTATATAAGCACTCAAATAAATATAGTATAAAATGTGAATTAAAACCCACTAACTTATATATTACATTTATATAAATATGTATAAGGATAAATAAATGGACATTTTATAAAAATGGTAGTTTGGTAAGTTTTATAAGATATAAAAACAATAAACATGATTTTTACGTCTTTTCGGCTAATACCGTAAAATTAACGTTTTTCGTCAATTAAAACTTAGACGGTCAGACCCGTCTAATGTAAACATTTTAAAAGTCATATACTGATATATAAGTACTTAATACAAGTAAAAACCGATAAAACCCGAACTATATAACATATGGACATTAACCGGCTAAGTTAGCCTTATTGGACTATTAATCCAACTAAATGGGCTAAACACTTATAAATTTATTTATTGGGCTTAACCCATTTGGGCCCAACATGTAAAGTATAATACTGATATTAAAATTATAATTGGACTAATATAAGGTATTGGGCTTATAATAGGCTTATTGGGCCTAAAACATGTAAATAAGTAAAACTAGTAAACTAGTATAAAAGTTACCAATACATAACACTAAAATGAGTAAATGAGAATGTGTAAACCCACTTGATCATCATCATATATATAAAATCATCATATGTATACATAATTGTTATTTTTATAAAGACATTGGACAAGAGTCTAAGAAAAGTATTATTTGTCTAGGTTTCCGTGATTGAAGCACGTACCGTACATCCAAATCGCCGATAACCGCCTTCCCACATCAATGTGAGTTCATAGCCTCGCACTCTTTTAAATGTTTTTATGAAATTTTTTATAAACCCGCGAGGGAGATAACATGTTAGTTTTTATGAAATAGGACACTAGTTGTCCCAATTTTTTGTTTATTGATTTGGACCCGAATGATTGTATGACCCGATGAATGATTATATGACCCGATGTATGAAATAAAATGGATTATTAAAGTTAGGTTATGTCACTAAAAGTCCCATTAGCATGAATTATGAACTACCGGGATTTGGTAGACGCTTATGCATATAATAGTACTATTTGGGGACGATCGCCCCAGTTCGCGCCTTGACGGTTGATCCCCGTCGTGCCACATTGATTGGTAAGCGAATTTATGTATGAGAAGATTTCCATAGCGTGATTTTTGTGACGACACGCTAACTTAGATGGGCAAATTGAGTTTCGGGTTAGCTACCCGTTGTTTGTTGTAGTAAGGTAACAATTTTATGCGGCTTACAATAATCCAAATAATGAAATATTGCTATACGCACTAAATTACAATATATTGCCTGACTAGCAATATGGGGTCTTATTATTGATATTATGTTCGTGTTTTGATTTTACATAACCATATTCATATAACGGTTTTTATTTAACTCTATACAATGTTATAAAATGTATTGTATGATGTTTTTACGAAATTGGTTTGTATAATGGTTTTGAAGGCAAAAGCCTATAGTATGATTTACAACAAAGATTTGTATAAAATGTTTTTGGCTTATTTTATGGCCTACGACAAAGAATTGTACAAAATGATTTTCGGTAATAATTTTATACCGATGATATATTAATGGATTTCATTAAACTCTATGAATTCACTCGGCGTTTTCGCTGACCTTTTCTTTTAACATGTTTTATCTCAGGTACTTGAAGGTAATTCTCGGGAAGACGACAAAAATTTATGGCCCGCATCCAAATTAAATTTCCATTCAAATGTTTTGTAAAATTATATTAAATACTATGACTTAGGACCTATTTAAATTTTATATTCATGATTGGAAAATGCTTTATTATTAAACGACGAGATTTTAAGCGTTGTCTATGATTTGAGTATTGTGTTATCCCGTAACACCAACGACTCTTCCACTGAATTAAAGTATGAATATTTGGGGGTGTCACAAGAAACCTTAGGGATAAGAGCAATGATAGTATGATTAACCTCTTTAAGAATTTTTCCATTAGAGAAAAACTCACGAATAGCACATGTAAAATCAGCACCCACAATATCCCAAGGCTTCTTAAAAAAGAAGCAGTAAAACCATCCGGCCCAGGCGCTTAATCATCACTCCTGGAAAATAACGCGCTTTTAATTTCAGAATCAGAGATGACTCTAACCATATGGGCAGCTTTCTAAGCACCAAGCTTTCGAACAAACAAAGTAGAAGTATTAAAAGCACCTGAATCACTTTCCTGACCAAGAAACTGCTCATAATGAGCAACAAAAGCTCCAGGCACATCACCTCCATCATGAAGAACATTATGAGAGTCACGAACCATTTCAATACGATTACGAGCAACCCTACTCTTAACCGAATTATGAAAATAAGCCGTACTCGAATCAACTGCATCAAGCCATTCAATTTTAGATTTCTAATGAAGGAAGCGTTCCTCATCAAGAGAAGCTTCTTTAAAAGCAACTAGATAATTAGCATGCTCTTCTTTCAGAAGCACATTAGATGGGTCCCTGTCAAGAGCTTGCTGAACAACATCTAATTCTACACGTAGTATGTTAACACGATCATGAAGGTTACCTTGTTCAAAAAGCAATTTACAAAATAGGGCCTTTAATCCTTTTAAACGTTTAACAAACTTAAACATAGCACAACCATGAACATTGGACAACCATCCATTAGCTACCACTTCAAGGAAACCCTCCTGATGCACAATAAAATTACTGAATTTAAACGGTTTAGGCTTAGGTTTGCTAACTGTAGGAATACGTAAAACACAAGGAGAATGGTCAGAAATCATGTAAGGTTGAAAAATAGCAAAATATCCTAGAAACTCATCAAGAAACTTTATGTTAGACATAATCCGATCAATCTTTTTGAGAATACCATCGTCACCCTGTGGTTTCTCATTCCAAGTAAAGTTGTGACAATCCGTCAATTTATGGTTTATATTTTATCCTCAAATGTTATTTAAAAACATTATTTTAATGTTATATTATGAACTCACTTATTTTTGGGAAGAAATTTGGATTTACATCTTGAAGTAGCATCGACTACGTCTAAACCAGAGAATTCTATGTTACGTGCTTACGTTTACATACACCGTTTTGGTGACAGTCCGACATTTCAGAAAATAAATTTATCCGTGAATATTATTTTGAGATTTTAAATTTGTGCTGGTTCATAAACTCACAAATTTACGAGAAGAGATTAGGACTTACGATTTTAATTTAACGTCCTTTACGACTAAAACGGAAACCTTAGGATTACGTATTTATGTTTTCGAACTCCGTTTTTAATGAGACAATTTTTATTAGATTCGTTTTGTGCTGTTGATTCATAATTTATATAAACGTTTTTCGTAAAACGACCTGAGGGCACGCAAATCGAGGAAACTAGAATCAAGGAGTACCCGTAAATAATTGGGATGAGACAAAAACAAGTTTTGCCCCACCCCCTACACATGGGACGGCCACAATACTACATCACACCAACTTGTGTCATGTTTTAAGCTAAGTTACTTACACTTGTAACTAGCTTAGCTTATAAGCTAATAAACCACAAAACCATCCAAGCCAAAACCACTTCCCTCATTCAACACATGCAAACCACCCTAAAACTCTCTCTTTTCTCTCTTTCTTGCCGTCCCAAAATCAAGAATAAACACCCCTTTGATTAATTTTCAACCACAATATTTGATGTTATACACACATATGATGGAAACCTCTTCAAGCTCTATTGATTGGTGGTCATTTTAACATCCAAGGAGAAGTTTTGTTGGTGTCTTGGGGCTGATTTTACACAAGATGTTCATGAAGATAGGTGATCTTGAAGATGATATTGGTTTATCACAAGTTTTGCCATCAAAATCCATGTCTTGATCACAACCTACATAATCTTGGTGGTATAAAGATTGTTCTTCCCATCCTCTTGTTATTTTGATTATGTAATCATGTATGTTCTTTCTTATTGTATATGTATATGATGAATATATGATGATAAAAATATTATGTGGGGATTTGGTGTTGATAAACATGGGTAAAAAGATGAAAAACTATATGTAAAAGTGGTTAATCTTGCTTAATTTAGTAGGCTGTTTAAAAAACAGTAAATAACCATATGATGAACTGATAAAATGGTATAGATGAATTGATATACAGTGAGTATTGAGACTTGTATGAAATAATATGACTTGGGACCTATGTAAACTTGATATTTATGACTGGAAATGCTTTATTATTAGACGACGCGATTTTTTTTAGTGTTGTCCTAATGATGTGAGTAATGTGCTATCCCGTAACACCAACGAGTCTTCCGGTGTATTGAATTGTGTAAATTTGGGGGTGTTACAGCTTGGTACCAGAGCTCTCGTTATAGAGAACGAAAGATTTTTAAAACCAAGGTTTTGAATAAAACATTTCAAAATCTTTTAACTATAAACATTTTTCTAAAAATGTCTAAAAATCTTTTGACTATAACGGTGCCGAAGAATTTCCGAGTTACCTACAAGGCCCGACTGAGAAGTGTTATTTTAATATATATATATATAACTTGGATTATATATATATATATGATGTAATTTTATTACATGATTGTTTGATGATTATTTTAATATTTATACGAGGTATTTATACGACGTAGATTGTCACAAGGAACCCTAAATCCCCTAGTAAATTAATCGAAGCTATTCTCGTAGGAATTCTAGCTATCCTAGATCTAAACCAAGTTGTGGATATTTATGATCCCATTAAAATGGTTGATATTCGTAGAAATATAGATAGTAGTTGATTATGATATTGAAAAAGAATTGGCAAGATTAAATTTGATATCGATATCATGACGATCTTTCCTTATAGAGTGGAGCTTGACAAAATGTTACCACCTGGAAAGGTGTCATCTGATTCGTTGTCATCCAATTCTTAAATTTGAAATCGAAAGGGTGATTGTTGCACTTGAGGCTGTCATTGGAGCCTTTACCCAAAAGCCTCATGCCACTAGTACCTTTCCGAGAAGTTTACTTGAATGATCGAGTCATTTCATACTAGTGACTCATTTGATAACTATTGTTGAAAGAGATATAGGATTGGAAATTAAGTGTTAACCATATCGAGCTTTTATTGCCCTATTAAGGTCTAAGAATAAGGTTGAAAGTATTGGAAAATGAGGTAGGATATCGAATTGAGTATATGTAACACCCCCAAATTTATACAACTCAATACAGCGAAAGACTAGTTGCTGTTACGGGATAGCACATTCCTCACATCATAGACAACGCTTGAAAATCGCGTCGTTTAATAATAAAGCATTTCCATTCATAAATATCAAAGTTACATAGGTCCCAAGTCATTGTATTTTATACATGTTTTACAAAGCATTTGAATGGAAATTAATATTTAAGTGCGGGCCATGAATTCTTGATGTCTTCCCGAGAATTACCTTCAAGTACCTGAGATAAAACATGTTAAAAGAAAAGGTCAGCGATAACGCCGAGTGAATTCATAGAGTTTAATAAACCATTAATATAACATCGGTTTAAATTTATTACCGAAAATCATTTTGTACAAATCATTTTAATAGGCCATAAAATAGCCAAAGTCATTTTTATACAAATCCTTATCGAAAATCATAATATAGGCATTTGCCTTAAAAATATTATACGAGCCAATATCGTAAAAACATCATACAATACGTCTTACGACGTTGTATAAAGTTAAATAAAAACCGTTATATGAATATGGTTATGAAAACCAAAACACGAACATAATATCAATAGTATGACCCCGTATTGCTAGTCAGGCAATACATCGTAATTCGGTGCGTATAGTAGTATTTCGTTAACTGGATTATTATAAGCCGCATGACATTGTTACCTTACTACAACAAACAACGGGTAGCTAACCCGATACTCAATTTTCCCATCTAAATTAGCGTGTCGTCACAAAGGTCACACTATGGAAATCTTCTCATACATAAATTCGCTTACCAATCAATGTGGCACGACGGGGATCAACCGTCAAGGTGCGAACTAGGGTGATCGTCCCCAAATAGTACTATTATATGCACAAGCGTCTACCAAATCCCGGTAGTTCACAATTCATGCTAATGGGACTTTTAGTGACATAACCTAACTTTAATAATCCATTTTATTTCATCTATCGGGTCCTTTAATCATTTATCGGGTCATACAATCGGGTCATACAATCATTCGTGTCCAAATCAATAAACAAACAATCGGGACAAACGATGTCCTATTTTATAAAACTAACATGTTATCTCCCTCGCGAGTTTATAAAACCTTTCATAAAAACATTTAAAAGAGTGCGAGGCTATGAACTCACGTTGATGTGGGAAGGCGGGTTATCGGCAATTCGGACGTACGGTACGTGCTTCAATCACGGAAACCTAGACAAATAATACTCGTCTTAGACTCATGTCCAATGAATTTATAAAAATAAAAATTATGTATACATATGATGATTATATATATATGATGATCAAGTGGGTTTACATATTCTCGTTTACTCATTTTAGTGTTTTTGTATTGGTAACTTCTTACTAGTTTACTAGTTTTACCTATTTACGTGTTTTAGGTCCAATAAGCCTATTATAAGTTTATTAACTTGTATTAATCCATTTCATACTTGTATTATCAGTATTTATACTTTACATGTTGGGCCCAAATGGGTTAAGCCCAATAAATAAGTTTATAAGTGTTTTAGTCCATTTTGTTGTATTATTAATCCAATAACGTTAACTTAGCCCGTTAATGTCCGTATGTTATATAGTTCGGGTTTTATTGGTTTTTAATTGTTATATATGTATATATATATATCAGTATATGAGTTTATAAAAGTTTACATTAGACGGGTCCAACCGTCTAAGTTTTATTTAACAAAAACGTAAATTTTACGGTAATAGCCGAAAAAGTCGTAAAAATCATGTTTATAGTTTTATAACTTATAAAACTTATCAAACTATCATTTTTATAAATGTCCACTTATTTATCATTGTAAATATTCATATAAATGTATTATATGAGTTAGTGGGTTTTAAATTCACATTTTATACTATTTTTATTTGAGTGCTTATATAATACTATTATACTTTAATTTCCAAAATCTGATTTTTACTTTCATGTTCACCAAAACTGCCATATCTAGAGTTCTATATGGAAATAGAAGCTCAAATTTTAATTACATAAACTACATGATATGTGCTCCATTTAACTCTTTTATAGCTACTGTTGAATGAGCCTCTAAGTAATTTCTAAAAATCGTCCAAAACAGTGAACTCAGATTTGTACTTTAAATTTGTTTTGATAATATCTCACTCATTACAATGATTCCATTGCATGGCCAACTCTCACATGTGTACAAGACATATTACTTACTGTATATTGATTCTACTTCATCATTTTATCAGTCTAACATGTGGTTAGTTACTTTTTTATACAGCCTACCATTTAAACAAGATTTTAGCCTTGTTTCTTATAGTTTTTCATCTTTTTAAGCATGCTTATCAACACCAAATCCCCACACAATATTTTTAATCATCATTCATCATCATATACATATACATAAGTAAAAGAAATACAAGATTACATAATCAAAAATAACAAGAGGATGAGGAGGACAATCTTTATACCACCAAGTTGATGTAGGTTGTAATTTGGACATGGATTTTGATGGAGAAACTTGTGGATAACCAAGACCATCTTCAAGATCACCATTCTTCATGAACACCTTGTGGAAAATCAGCCCCAAGACTCCATGGAAACTCCTCCTTGGATGTTATAATCACCACCAATCAATAGGGTTTCAAAAGGGCTTCAACATATGTAGAAATAACATAAGGTTTATGGTTAAATTTGATCAAAATGGTGTGTAGGGTGATGATGGTGGACGGCATTTTAGAGAGAGGGAGGAGAAAGATGAAGTTGTTTGCATGGATGAAATGAGATAAGTGGTAAAGGTTAATGGTTTTGTTGGTAAGGTAGCTTAAGTGTGAAGCTTAACTAGACAAGTCTACTTGCTAGTTTATATGTTTGACACATCAAAGGTGTGTTGCTAGTTTAGGCCGGTTTTAAGTGGGGGTGAGACAAGTGTCCCAATTGTCTCATCTCCATTTATTTACGGGTACTCCTCGATTCTAGTTTCCTCGATTTGCGTGCCCTCGGGTCATTTTACGAAAAACGATTTTATAAATTATGAATCAACGGCACAAAGCGAATCTAATAAAAATTGTCTCATCAAAAACGGAGTTCGAAAACGTAAATACGTAATCCTAGGGTTTCCGGTTTAGTCGTAAAGGACGTTAAATTATAATCGTAAGTCCTAATCTCTTCTCGTAAATTTGTGAGTTTATGATCCATCACAAATTTAAAATCTCAAAATAATATTCACGGATAAATTTATTTTCTGAAATGTCGGACTGTCACCAAAGACGGTGTATGTAAACGTAAGCACGTAACGTTGAATCCTCCGGTTTAGACGTAGTCGCCGCTACTTCCAGACGTAAATCCAAATTACTTCCCAAAAATAAGTGAGTTCATAATGTAACATTAAAATAATGTTTTCAAATAAATATTGAGAATAAAATATCAACCATAAATTGACGGATTGTCACAGCATTTACCCCTAAACAGGATCTTTGTCCTCAAAGATCATCATACCTTACTATTCGCTTCTTATAAAGTTAAAGCCATGTGGGTATTTCCTCCATATTCGGTCTTTTCTCACAAGTGTAATTCATTACAATACGCGAGTTTCATTCAACATAACTACGGGAATAAGATCAGGCTAAATGTTGACTTACTTTCTCTATCCATGATGTTCACAGGTTTCTGATGAATGCAACTTTTTGCCGATCTAAGCTTTATTACGAAGTGATCAAATTCTCACTTGATAGACATTCCATCAAGTTCGATTTACGAAACATAATTCACGCAGTTCTTGAAGTCCTAGGGTAGATCCAGCTTATATGCCTTTCAAACCAATCTTTTACATCATCTCAATGGTCCCATACAACGGGGACTTATATCCCATGATTTTTCTGATCATTAATTCATTTTTCCAAGGTTAAAATTTTTGGCATAACTTTGCTACCCAACTGGCACTTCAAGATCTACATTTCATATTAACATAACCTCCTGCCCACTATCGGCAGTCAATAATCAAATCCTAATTTCAACAATCATTTCAGGTCTCGCGGGTCGAATATTTTGTAAGGTTAGGTTCGCCATCATAGGAAACCTTAAACCTAAAAGACATGTCCAACTCACAATGGGTGTATGTCGGGTGTCTTCATCTCAACTCCTGCTTACAAATGCTCTAATAATTAGATCATAACAAGATTCGATCTCGATCCTAATACGATAATTATCAATGATAATCTCTCCAAAGGAAAACGATTATACGGTCTATTACCAAAGGTCAATCATCCAAACATAGAACAACGCTTATAGTATTTTGTATCGTTACTTTACCTCGTCCCTTCGATTGGGGTGGTACACAGTACTCTCATCAAGATTCGTTCTCAATGACTTCTGAGCAAAACTCTAGAAATTCGATGCGAAGCGAGGATCTTGATAAAGATGTTCGATACAGGCATACTATGTTTACATAACTCCTTTGAAATTATCATTAACGGGAATGATATTAGCATATTTGGTCAGTCTGTCGACGATGACCCAAATCGAATCAAATTCAGATGATGACCTTTGCAATAGCTAGACGTTTACTAATGTATGAGGCGGTGTCTGCCTTCATAATTTGTCATCAGTACAACTTCTTTAGACAAAGATACTTTTAGTCAGAAATGACATAAATAGAATACATATACTTACAAGATTCCCACATAACTATATCTCACAATCCTCCATATTTTGGCAACCTCAAGTGGCCTTTTAAAACATTTAATGCCATCGGCTTCTCAATTCTAATGATTCATATTAGTCGCGAACCCCTTTTTATTATCTATATTATCCTTTTTATAAGTATCAGCTATTTTTATATTGTTCGGCAATTTATTTTGCACAGTCATTATTAAGGAACGTGTCCTAATTGGTTCTTTATCTTTTCTACATAATGTGTCAGTAATTACTTTCGCCTTTCGTCATATTTTCTAAGTTTCAGTTTCGTTTCTGCTATTATTTTTATCAGTTTTTCTCGATCCGATGTTTAAAGCGTCGATAGTTATTACAAATAATTAAATAATAATTATTAAATTTTTATGAAACGTAAACGTAAAATTTTTAAATTCCTCAGTTCGACCAATTATATAAAATGTTCAAAAATAAATTTGAATTTAATTAATGCGATTTTTATTGATTTATCGAAAATAATTAATAAGATTCGTAAATGTTTGAAAAATATTTGGTTATACTTTGGTCAAAATTTTCTTAGTTGAAAAGCAAAAAGTGTCGTTTCAATTTCAAGTCATGTTTTAAATTGTTTCCTCAATTCCGCTTAGGTTGTCTTAACGTATGCAAAAACATTTACACCTAAACAAGAGTTTAGTTAAATGTTTTGGTTATAAGGGAATGATCCCTTAAAAATCCTTTGTTAAAACATTTGTAAAAACATATTTCCATTTTCTTTTTGTTATAACCCTAAGCCTTAATGGCTCTAATCTTTGAAAAGTCAATATAGATTCCATTATCTATTAATCACATAGTCAAATAATGTAAAGGTTTAAGTCTTTAATCACATATCAATTATTCAAGGTACATGTTTTTATTGTTCGGCCAATTCAGGGCAATCTATAAATAATTATTAACTCATTCTTATTCTTATAAACAAACAAATGGTCCTTAATGATCACAAGAATGATTTTATCAAATTACAGCCTACACACTAGATCACCAAATTTATGAATACTACATGCGCATTAGTCAATCCAAACGACATCACGTGAAACTCATAATGTTCATTACAAGTTCTGGATGTAGTGATTGGAGTAGATAATCTCCTTCGCGGACACGAAGTTGATAATAATGTTAGAATGAATCACACGACTATATATGATGTAGAAAAGTAGATGAAGATTAAACCAAAAAAGAAAGATTAGATTAGATGAAGGAAAAGAGAAAAACAAAGTTGTGAATTCCTAGTGAGAGAAACACATACGTTTCTCTCTCTACAAAACAAATGAAATGGAAAACACACACACAAATGAGGCTTAGGAGGCCTTTTATACTAAGTAGTGAGTGTTTAGGAGGCCTTCCTCATTTGTGTGTTCGGGACTAATTCCCGTTACATAAACATTAATAACTAAGAACTCTCGACACCGTTGAATAGTATTTTTCACGAGCATCGCAACGGTATATTATATGACCATCACTTTTGTGACACCCTAGAATCGAGGTCATTAACGATACCCTAAATTACGCTAATTTTTGAAATTTTTAATAAATTTTAATTTCTATACTTATAAGTATTTTGGTTAAAGCCGATGTTCGAGGTTATAATTTTTACGATTGACGTTTTAAGAAGGACGATGACGATTACGATCCCGAGGGATGCCCAACTTTATATAATTTTTGACGATTTATCGGTAATGTAATTTTTCGAGAATTTTATTTACGGTTCGTGTTAAATTGAGTCGGGTGAGTTTTATAGCCTTCCGAGTACATTTAAAGTATCCCAAAAATATTTTGGAGCGTTCGGGAAGATTTCCGACTCCCGTAAAATTTTCAAAATTGACAAATGAGTCGAACCCGCAAAGTTTTGAGGACGTTTTTCATTTAAGGCCAAAAGAAGTTAAAAATTGCAACAAGGCCCCTCCCAACCCACCAAAAAGGCCAAAGTTGACACACACACAAACACACACAAAATTTTCACCAAAAATCAAACTCTCTCTCCCTCCCTTGTCTCTCTAGCCGACGGACACCCCCACACCACCAAGAAATCCACCAAAAATCTTTTTCCACTTGATTTTCCTAAAAACTAAGGTTAGACCACATCTAGTTTGGTCATTCCCCACATGTTCATGTGCTCAAATCCAACATGCACTAACAAAAATTTTCCAAGATTTTTCAAGATTATCCAAATTCGTTTTTGTGGTTAAATGTGCTAATGCATGTTGATTTTAAGTGTAATGGATGCAAGAACACCAAGAAAACCCACCAAAATTAATTTGGTTGTGGTGATTGGGTCACCCAAACCCCACGGCAATGGGGGTGTTTGGGGAGCCTTGGTGGTTGTTGATTTTGAGTGTTGTTCTTATGTTTGGCTTAATGTTTTAGGATGTTTTACATAGGTTTCACTAGTTGCATGTTCATTTCTTTGAAGTTTTGATTTTGAGATTGGTTGATCAATAGGGGTAGGACTGAAATTTGATGTCAGGATATGTTTGGGAAGGCTTAGGATGATGTTTAGTGGTGGTTAGAAGTCTTGGAATCGAGTCTAAGTGCGTTTTTGGTATGGTCATTTTTAGGCAGAAACATTTGGTCCATTTCATAAAAATTATTTTTTTTCCAGGTCTTGAAAACTAAATGTAGTGATAGAGGGTCTTCCTAGCTTTAATTTGGTATAAGGTAGAGCCCGTGACTCAAAACGAGCTAAAAGTTATGACATTTTAAAGATCGGGTACCGGGAGACGAGGACTTTCATAATCCGAATTTGTGCAAAGTTTTAGTCAAATCCCGAGGGTCACAAGTATAAATTGGTAAATGGTCAAGGGTCAAAATTTGGTCCCTAACCTGTGTAAATGAGTCTATATGTTGACTTATGAGTCAAAGAAGTCAAAGGTACTTTTCATATAGGTCAAAGAGGTCAAAATTGGTCGAAGCGCAATTTCAGCCCGTAAAATGTAGTCGTGGAAAAGAGTTGCGTAACGGGTCGTAAAAGTAAAAACTTTTATTGGGCTTAAAAACATGTTATCTACAGGTCTTATAGGATTTTTGAAAATTTTGTCAAATTTTATAAGTGTGGTTTAATAAGGTAAAACAGCCCGTATTTTAGTCGAGTACCGGCGAGAATGGGTAAAAATGGACAACATAAGTAATGAGAACGAATGGTATAAAATGAGTGATACTTGTTATTTTGTTTTTGGCGTGAGTTATACTTGTCCTAAGTGACTAGTATATATGTATTTTATACAGTACCGTAAGTATTTAAAATGAGATTACTCATTACGCGTTATTTGTGATAGGTGTTGATTTACCCGGGCATCCGTTACGTCGTCAGTGATCATCCCTCGAACTACCGACTACTTAAGATATAAGGTGTGAATTTATAGCCTCGCTTATATTATTTCAAATTGTTTTACCCGCGAGGGAAATGCATGCTAGTTTTTAAAAGGAACGTATATCATGAATGATTGTTAGACCCGAAAGTTGCCTTAGAATTGTGTTGAGTACCAAAGTTGCAAAAGTCCCTAAAATCATGAACTATTAACTATTGTCCTGCCCTCGAGTAGGGGGAAATAGCCGCTTATGCAATTTGTAGTACTACGGGGTTAACGACCCAATGCTAGCCGAGAAGCTGTACTTTTAGTAAGTTCTGCGGTAGATTATTTTGTATGAGAAATAAGGTATAATTGCAACTGATGCCTTTAGAAGGGGCACTGGTTTCATCTGAATCACGCCGGTATTATTACGCGGGTGATTGAGTTAACGGATTAGTGTCATGAGCTTAAACACAATTGTCAGTATCCTGATTATAGTTTGTTTGATCGACAAGACTATAAATGATCACGAATGGTTTTATTATATATACGTTCAAATGGATTGTAAAACCTATGAATTCCACTCAACGTTTTCGTTGACCAAATTTTTGGCATGTGTTTCAGGTAACCGCTGAGGTGTAGGATGGAGCATGCATGGGATGGATGTTGTGTGTACGGCTTGGAGTCCGCTTGTTTTTCCCTCCTTTTTCTACTTAAACATTTTAAGTTTAATGTTATGTTGTTGTAAAACTGAAGTTTTTGGGGTTGAGATTCATGGGGACCGAAAACGCTAAACTCTGTGCACCATTTGGGGTTGGAAAAACTGTGGACATGTATCATCTAACAATTTTAATTTCAAGTTTTAAGTTGACGTCTTTTTAGCGTCGTTTGATATATCTTGTGTGCAATGAATACTGTGTAGCACCCATTGTTGTAGTTCCGCTGCGCATAGCAATTGTGGGGGTGTTACAGATTGGTAATCAGAGCCACGAGTTATAGAGAACTAGGTCATTTTTGAAAATCCTAAACTATAACTTTTGGTGTCGTAAGAAAGGGTCCAAGCACACACAACTATCCTGCATGACTCCGGTAAGATTTATTGTTGTATTTATGGCATTTGACGTATACTTTTGAGTAAAGTATATATGTGGGTAATTATTACGTAAGTATGGAATTACTATATGTAGACGTTGAATTTTACGTGAAATATCCGACATCGTAATTTTTGTATTAATCATGCATGAGCATCATATTATTACATTTCGGGCATATGTACCACCTTTGCATTGCATTTGCATGCATATATTTATAATTATTGTATAATTACTTATGTACCCTCCGAAATTCGCTGTTATTGCAGGAATGGCCGAGGTACCGCCTAACGATAACGGAAACGATTACGTCGTAGGTCACGAAGGGGGACCGTTTCCTCCGAACCCGCCGGACAATAATAATGGATGGATCGCTCCAGAAGACGAAATAGGGCCGGAAAACGACAATGGCGAAAGTGAGGTGGATAATTTCAGCATGAGTAGTGACGAGAGTGAGGATTCCGAAGAAGAGCCTGAGGAGCTAATGGATGATGGCATTCCCGAGGATGCTGTAGGCCAGACCGAACCCGATTTGTTTCAATCTCCGAATTCGCCGAAGGGTTATGAAGTACCACCGACCGGTCGTTATGAGCAGCAACCCTTTTATCGCCCGATGGACAATTGTAAGGATTATTTGAGAACCGTGCCAGGATTGGTTAGAATGAGTGATGGGAGCAGTGGAGAGTCCAGTAAATCATCTAAGTCGCCATCGATTCATGAGAACATTACAAGGGTCTACTTTCCGAGACCGAGACACTACTGGGATCCCGCAGGTCGTTTGAGTAGGATGGAAAGGTTGATGTATGAGCGGTTTGTAGTTGAGACTAGGGTGATTAAGAAGTTTGATAAGACTGAAAGGGAACATCAAAGACTGTTGGAAAGGACGGCAAGGATTGAGTATGACGGGAATGTGAACAAAAGTGACATCAACAGTTTAAGATCAATGGTTGCAAATTTAAGTGCTAGTCTTAACCGTGTTAGGGAGGATAAGGTGAGGTTGTCGAGGATGCAGAGTTGGGAGCATCGTGTGAGGGATTCATTGCCCCCGGATTGGAGATTCGTGGACGATTTGGAGATGGAGGCGAATGACTTCATGATTCAGCCGCCTACTAGAGGTGCTTGTATTACGGTGGGAAGTCAGGTAGCGATTGAGTGTGGATCCACATCAGGGACGAAAAAGGAAATGGAATGTGGGCCAGATGATAAGGGAAAGAGAAAAGTGGACGATGTGGATGAGGACGTGAGTGATGAGGAAACCGAGGAAGACGACGACGAGCCGCCATCCAAGAGGCCGTGTGGATCACCACATGCCTAGTTACTTGTTTTGTATTTTCTTTGATCATTGTAATAGAACTATTTTAGACCTTTGTATGATGGTATTATGACGAGAAACTCAAGTACTTGATGTTTTGTGGTGAACGATTGTAGTGGCAATACTTGTCACGATTTTGGTTAATTATCAATACAATCTATGTTACCTTTCATGATCTGTGATATGTCTTAAATTTGATCTTTTGTGGTGTGAATTGATGAATATTAGTAACTCCGTAGTGATGTGTCGTTGTATGTATTTTATGTCTGGGAAACTTGATATGAATACTTACATTGTTTTTCTATTTTCCTTGTCTTGCAGAAAGAGATATTCGATAACACCATGCCTCCAAAGTTGACTGCCGATCGTGTTAACACCATGATTCAGGAAGCTATAGCAAATGCGTTGGAAGCGGACCGAGCTGGGAGAAATCAGGATCCAGGAAGGAACGCGGGGAGACAGCAAGCCCCGAGAGTGTGTACCTATTCTAGTTTTATGAAGTGCGGTCCCACGCAGTTCCGTGGAACGGGTGGAGCTTTAGAACTTAGACGATGGTTGGAGAAAGTTGAAAGTACGTTTGAAATCAGTGGTTGTGCAGAAGCGGATAAAGTAAAGTTTGCAGCTGCTACGTTTCTTGATGATGCGTTAAGTTGGTGGAATACCCAGGTAGCTACGGTTGGATTGGCTGTAGCGAATGCAAGGACGTGGAATGCGACCAAAGCTTTGTTGACTAAGAAGTTTTGCCCAGAGGAGGAATTGGGGCAATTGGAGGACGAATTGAGGCACTTGACCTTGAAGAATAACGATATAGCTGCTTACACTAGGAGATTCAATGAGTTAAGTCTTTTGTGTCCGGACATATTTGCCAATGATGCCAAGAAAATGAAGCAGTATATAAAGGGTTTATCTAGCAATATCAAAGGTGAAACAACTTCGTCAAAACCTGGAACGTTTGATGAAGCGGTTCAAATGGCTCACGCTTTGATGGACGTTAAGCTTCAGGACAAGCAGAACTACATTGCTGAGGGCAACAAAAGGAAATGGGAAGCGGCACAAAGTAATCAATCCCAAGGCCAGAACCGAGGTGGAAATCGAAACAACCATGGGCCGAACCGTAATCAGCAGTTTAATCAGAGAAGGAACGAAGGGATGAGGGCAGTGACGAACCCTAGAGGTGTGAAAGTGAATCCCCATTGTGGAAAGTGCAATTTGTATCATGTTGGAAATTGCCCGCCGGCATGCGGCAAGTGTGGAAAGGCAGGTCATAGGACATCTGGTTGTCGAACGGGAGGAGTAGCCACTGGGGCTAATGCTATTAGGATGAGGGGATGTTATAGTTGTGGAGAAAGGGGTCATGTGCAAGCGAATTGCCCAAAGACAGGAAACAGGCGGGGAGGTAATAATGCGGCAGCTGTGTATCAAGTGGGAACGGCTGATAAACCACAGGGTCCCAATGTGGTTACCGGTACGTTTTTGCTAGACGCTTGTTATGCTAGTATTTTATTTGATTCTGGCTCCGACAAGAGTTTTGTAGACGTTAGATTTAGTCGTCATATCGATAGAGAACCGGTGTTGTTAACGACTAGTTATAATGTTGAATTAGCCGATGGAAAAATTGTTAGTACGAATTCTATACTGAAAGGGTGTACCTTGAAGTTAGGAAATTACGCTTTTAAAATCGACTTGATGCCTATACAGCTAGGATCGTTTGACGTGATTGTGGGAATGGATTGGCTAATGGCGCATAGTGCTACGATCGTCTGTGGTGAGAGATTGGTTCAGATTCCGCTGAGGAATAGGGTTTTGACGGTTAAAGGAGACGAATGCACTTCTCGTTTGAAGGTGATTTCGTGTTTGAAAATGATGAAGTACGTAGAGAGAGGATGCGATGTGTTTTTGGCACAAGTTTCGAGCGATGGTGATGTAGAGGCGAGGATCGAAGAGGTACCAGTTATTTGCGAGTATCCGGACGTTTTTCCAGACGAGTTGCCAGGTTTACCGCCTACCCGTGAGGTCGAGTTTCGAATTGATTTAGTGCCAGGAGCTGCGCCGGTTGCACGTGCACCTTATCGCTTAGCACCATCTGAGTTAAAGGAGTTAGCGGATCAATTGAAGGAATTGATGGACAAAGGATTTATTAGGCCGAGCTCATCACCTTGGGGAGCGCCAGTGTTGTTCGTAAAGAAGAAGGATGGTTCGTTTAGGATGTGTATTGACTATAGGGAACTCAATAAGCTGACGGTTAAGAATCGGTACCCATTGCCGAGGATTGATGATTTGTTCGATCAATTGCAAGGTTCCAGTGTATACTCAAAGATCGATTTAAGATCAGGGTATCATCAACTGCGTGTAAGAGAGGAGGATATTCCTGTAACTGCCTTTCGTACGCGGTATGGACACTTTGAATTTCGAGTGATGCCGTTTGGGTTGACGAACGCGCCTGCTGTATTCATGGACCTTATGAATCGCGTGTGCAAGCCGTATCTAGATAAGTTTGTTATTGTTTTCATCGACGATATACTTATTTACTCTAAAAGTAGGGAGGAGCACGAGAAGCACCTAAGAAAGATTCTGGAGTTGTTAAGGAAGGAGAAGCTGTATGCAAAATTCTCTAAGTGTGAGTTTTGGTTGGAATCAGTGCAATTTCTAGGTCATGTGATTGATAGTGAGGGAGTTCGTGTAGATCCTGCTAAGATAGTAGCGATCAGGGAATGGTCAGCACCGACGACGCCGACTGAAGTTCGACAATTTCTGGGTTTAGCGGGGTATTATCGAAGGTTTATTGAAGGATTTTCTTTGATTGCAAAACCATTGACGAGGCTTACCGAAAAGAATAGGGTGTATGAATGGGGAATTGAGGAAGAACTTGCTTTCGAAACGCTCAAGGATAAGTTATGTTCCGCACCGATTTTATCATTGCCTGAAGGAACCGAAGACTTCGTGGTGTATTGTGATGCGTCTCGTAAGGGTTATGGAGCGGTATTAATGCAACGTGAAAAGGTGATAGCTTACGCGTCGAGGCAATTAAGGAAGAATGAGGAGAACTACACGACGCACGATTTGGAATTAGGAGCGGTAGTTTTTGCGTTGAAGTTGTGGAGACACTATCTGTATGGGACAAAGTGTGTTGTATTCACTGACCACAAGAGTTTGCAGCACATTTTAGATCAAAAGGAGTTGAATATGCGACAAAGACGATGGGTTGAACTATTGAGTGATTATGACTGCGAAATTCGCTACCACCCTGGGAAGGCGAATGTTGAAGCGGATGCATTGAGTAGGAAAGAACGGGAGAAACCTTTGAGGGTTAGAGCTTTAGTGATGAGTGAGAGCGTTGACTTAACCGAA
The DNA here is from genome assembly GCA_025667525.1 of Glebionis coronaria. Classification (NCBI taxonomy): domain Eukaryota; kingdom Viridiplantae; phylum Streptophyta; class Magnoliopsida; order Asterales; family Asteraceae; genus Glebionis; species Glebionis coronaria. The sequence continues at coordinate 366,385,211 of CM046878.1, forward strand.
ACCATACTGAAGGCTCAGGAGAGAGGACTAATGAAAGGGAATGTTGAAGCCGAGAACTTGGGACGAATGTTGAAACCTCTTTTTGTGATTAGGTCTGACGGACTGAGATATTTTGAGAATCGGATTTGGTTACCATTGTGTTCATCTAAGGAAGGAAAGCCTGGAGTTCGAGAATTGGTTATGAATGAGTCGCATAAGTCGAAGTATTCGATACATCCTGGATCGAATAAGATGTACCACGACCTGAAGAAAGTCTATTGTTGGCCGAATATGAAGGCGGATATTGCTCGTTACGTTAGTAAGTGTTTGACTTGCGCGAAGGTTCAGGCAGAACATAAGAAACCATCTGGATTGTTGGTACAACCGGAAATCCCAGAATGGAAATGGGAGAAAATCGCAATGGATTTCGTGACGGGTTTACCTAGGACTCCTAGTGGAAGCGATATGATATGGGTAATTGTGGATAGGTTGACGAAATCTGCTCATTTCTTACCTATGAAGAAGACGGACAGCATGGAAAAACTCGCCAGCGTGTACGTGAAGGAGATCGTCTGTAGACATGGAGTGCCGTTATCGATCATTTCGGATCGCGATAGTAGATTTACGTCGGAATTTTGGAAATCGCTTCAACGTGCGATGGGCACTGAGTTGAGTTTAAGCACGGCTTATCACCCGGAAACTGACGGCCAGAGCGAACGAACAATTCAAACGATGGAGGACATGCTCCGAGCATGCGTGATTGATTTTGGAGGAAGTTGGGAACGCCACTTGCCTCTGGTGGAATTTTCGTACAATAATAGTTATCACGCGAGTATCAAAGCGGCACCGTTCGAAGCATTGTATGGGAGGAAGTGTAGATCGCCCGTGTGTTGGAGTGAAGTAGGGGAAAGTCAATTGACTGGACCCGAAATGGTTTTAGAAACGACAGAGAAGATCGTGCAGATCAAGAACCGACTACTTGCTGCGAGAAGCCGACAGAAGAGTTATGCCGATAACCGAAGGAAACCGTTGGAGTTTGAAGTTGGAGATATGGTTATGCTCAAGGTATCGCCGTGGAAGGGTGTAATTCGTTTTGGAAAGAAAGGAAAGTTGAGTCCGAGGTATATTGGCCCGTTTAAGATTGTTGAACGAATTGGACCAGTAGCGTACAAGTTAGAATTGCCGACCGAGCTTAGTGCTATTCATGACACGTTTCACGTATCGAACCTGAAGAAGAGTTTGGCGGATAAGGAATTGGTGATTCCTTTGGACGAGATTCGACTAGACGACAAAATGCACTTTGTGGAAGAACCTGTGGAAATTATGGACCGGGAGGTCAAGCGGTTGAAGCGTAGTAGGATTCCTATTGTGAAGGTCCGATGGAATTCTAAGCGTGGACCGGAATACACCTGGGAACGTGAGGACTTTTTCAAGGAAAGGTATCCTCGTCTGTTCCAGTAGACGAAATGTGAGTACAAGAAGAGGCGAGCGCCGGGACGTCGCTCTCTTTAAGGAGGGGTGGATGTGACACCCTAGAATCGAGGTCATTAACGATACCCTAAATTACGCTAATTTTTGAAATTTTTAATAAATTTTAATTTCTATACTTATAAGTATTTTGGTTAAAGCCGATGTTCGAGGTTATAATTTTTACGATTGACGTTTTAAGAAGGACGATGACGATTACGATCCCGAGGGATGCCCAACTTTATATAATTTTTGACGATTTATCGATAATGTAATTTTTCGAGAATTTTATTTACGGTTCGTGTTAAATTGAGTCGGGTGAGTTTTATAGCCTTCCGAGTACATTTAAAGTATCCCAAAAATATTTTGGAGCGTTCGGGAAGATTTCCGACTCCCGTAAAATTTTCAAAATTGACAAATGAGTCGAACCCGCAAAGTTTTGAGGACGTTTTTCATTTAAGGCCAAAAGAAGTTAAAAATTGCAACAAGGCCCCTCCCAACCCACCAAAAAGGCCAAAGTTGACACACACACAAACACACACAAAATTTTCACCAAAAATCAAACTCTCTCTCCCTCCCTTGTCTCTCTAGCCGACGGACACCCCCACACCACCAAGAAATCCACCAAAAATCTTTTTCCACTTGATTTTCCTAAAAACTAAGGTTAGACCACATCTAGTTTGGTCATTCCCCACATGTTCATGTGCTCAAATCCAACATGCACTAACAAAAATTTTCCAAGATTTTTCAAGATTATCCAAATTCGTTTTTGTGGTTAAATGTGCTAATGCATGTTGATTTTAAGTGTAATGGATGCAAGAACACCAAGAAAACCCACCAAAATTAATTTGGTTGTGGTGATTGGGTCACCCAAACCCCACGGCAATGGGGGTGTTTGGGGAGCCTTGGTGGTTGTTGATTTTGAGTGTTGTTCTTATGTTTGGCTTAATGTTTTAGGATGTTTTACATAGGTTTCACTAGTTGCATGTTCATTTCTTTGAAGTTTTGATTTTGAGATTGGTTGATCAATAGGGGTAGGACTGAAATTTGATGTTAGGATATGTTTGGGAAGGCTTAGGATGATGTTTAGTGGTGGTTAGAAGTCTTGGAATCGAGTCTAAGTGCGTTTTTGGTATGGTCATTTTTAGGCAGAAACATTTGGTCCATTTCATAAAAATTATTTTTTTTCCAGGTCTTGAAAACTAAATGTAGTGATAGAGGGTCTTCCTAGCTTTAATTTGGTATAAGGTAGAGCCCGTGACTCAAAACGAGCTAAAAGTTATGACATTTTAAAGATCGGGTACCGGGAGACGAGGACTTTCATAATCCGAATTTGTGCAAAGTTTTAGTCAAATCCCGAGGGTCACAAGTATAAATTGGTAAATGGTCAAGGGTCAAAATTTGGTCCCTAACCTGTGTAAATGAGTCTATATGTTGACTTATGAGTCAAAGAAGTCAAAGGTACTTTTCATATAGGTCAAAGAGGTCAAAATTGGTCGAAGCGCAATTTCAGCCCGTAAAATGTAGTCGTGGAAAAGAGTTGCGTAACGGGTCGTAAAAGTAAAAACTTTTATTGGGCTTAAAAACATGTTATCTACAGGTCTTATAGGATTTTTGGAAATTTTGTCAAATTTTATAAGTGTGGTTTAATAAGGTAAAACAGCCCGTACTTTAGTCGAGTACCGGCGAGAATGGGTAAAAATGGACAACATAAGTAATGAGAACGAATGGTATAAAATGAGTGATACTTGTTATTTTGTTTTTGGCGTGAGTTATACTTGTCCTAAGTGACTAGTATATATGTATTTTATACAGTACCGTAAGTATTTAAAATGAGATTACTCATTACGCGTTATTTGTGATAGGTGTTGATTTACCCGGGCATCCGTTACATCGTCAGTGATCATCCCTCGAACTACCGACTACTTAAGATATAAGGTGTGAATTTATAGCCTCGCTTATATTATTTCAAATTATTTTACCCGCGAGGGAAATGCATGCTAGTTTTTAAAAGGAACGTATATCATGAATGATTGTTAGACCCGAAAGTTGCCTTAGAATTGTGTTGAGTACCAAAGTTGCAAAAGTCCCTAAAATCATGAACTATTAACTATTGTCCTGCCCTCGAGTAAGGGGAAATAGCCGCTTATGCAATTTGTAGTACTACGGGGTTAACGACCCAATGCTAGCCAAGAAGCTGTACTTTTAGTAAGTTCTGCGGTAGATTATTTTGTATGAGAAATAAGGTATAATTGCAACTGATGCCTTTAGAAGGGGCACTGGTTTCATCTGAATCACGCCGGTATTATTACGCGGGTGATTGAGTTAACGGATTAGTGTCATGAGCTTAAACACAATTGTCAGTATCCTGATTATAGTTTGCTTGATCGACAAGACTATAAATGATCACGAATGGTTTTATTATATATACGTTCAAATGGATTGTAAAACCTATGAATTCCACTCAACGTTTTCGTTGACCAAATTTTTGGCATGTGTTTCAGGTAACCGCTGAGGTGTAGGATGGAGCATGCATGGGATGGATGTTGTGTGTACGGCTTGGAGTCCGCTTGTTTTTCCCTCCTTTTTCTACTTAAACATTTTAAGTTTAATGTTATGTTGTTGTAAAACTGAAGTTTTTGGGGTTGAGATTCATGGGGACCGAAAACGCTAAACTCTGTGCACCATTTGGGGTTGGAAAAACTGTGGACATGTATCATCTAACAATTTTAATTTCAAGTTTTAAGTTGACGTCTTTTTAGCGTCGTTTGATATATCTTGTGTGCAATGAATACTGTGTAGCACCCATTGTTGTAGTTCCGCTGCGCATAGCAATTGTGGGGGTGTTACAACTTTAAATACGGCTAACAATCTCCCCCTAAGGGGTGGTCATGTAATATGTGACTTCACTTCGTTGGTGTTGCAGACTTTGAAGCTCGTTGTCTTGAGAGTTCTTTCATAGTTCCTTTCATGACTTGTGATCTTGGATCTTTGATCTTTTCCTTGACTTGATCTTGAAGCTTTGCCAGCTTGTGTTCTTGTGTCTTTCTCCACATACTCATGTTTTGTGTTGACTTGAAAGCTTGTAAACAATCTCCATTGATCATCAGAGTAGCGGAAGTCTTTGTCTTTAGATGTTCTTGAGCTTTCTTCAATAATCCTGAATATGTGGCCTTGAATTGCGACTCTTGAGATAACGCCACCGTTTGCATTCCACCGGTTTCCCGTTATATAGTACGAATACTGTACCTGTGATCAGGTAAGTTCAAAGAACTTCCTTGACAGGATTTCCAGCTGTGGTAGCCGTTCTCAATACTTGAATATATCGAAAGATAACTCAAAGTAAGGAGTAAATCATGCAGTTCCATTCTGCTGATTAAGTCGTCAATTCACTTTCCTGGAACAAGTCTGAATCATTTAAGAATCAAACCATCGTTGCTTTCCAGTTGACACAAGTTTGATTCATATAGAATCGCACAAGTTACCTACCGCAGTGCTGTTTGATGATGACACTGGAAGGATTTCCATTCGTCACTGTAAATACTAAAAAATATTACTCTGAATGTTCTGGCAAGATCATAAAGATATTGCGTCGAGACCTAGAACGAGTTTGAATCAATTAAGAATCAAACCACTGTTGCTTTCCAGTTAACATATGTTCAATTCAAGTGAATCTTACATATGACCTACCGTAGTGTTGTTTGATGTTAACACTGGAAGGATTTCCATTCATCACTGTGAATACTAAAGAGTATCACTCTGAATGTTCTATCAATACCACAAGGATAGAGCGTAGGACTCTATAAATCATCGCTTATGCTCTAATGATGAACAACAATTGATCTATGGAATAAGTGTCCTAATGAGATTTTTGATGAATCTCGTTGGCTCTAGACTCTATAAGTGCACGTTTATTTGGTGATTAGAGGATGGAGTAGACTGCCACCTATTCAATATCTACTATCTCGGAGTGAGAAAGTTGATAGAAATGAGTTGAACTCCGTGACAATAAAACAAACTACTTTTGAGAGAAGCTTGAGTAGGCTGGGAAGGGTTGAGCATTGCATCACTGGGTCCATGATGCTTTGTCTTCAGTATCAGAAATCATCAAAGTGATTCTGATAAAAGATGTATTGACCCGGTTTCTGCCTAAGTTGTATGGAGGGCTTCTTTCTTTACACCCTTTATCCTTACATTTCTTTTTCATTCTTCAACCCCTTCAATGCTTACCAAGACGTCATAACTAGCACCTTGTTGTGATTGTTCCAGTGCTAGCTTAAGTCATTAGTCGGCATTATTCCCGTACACTCAACTACTCCATCTTTCCTAAGGACTTCTAAGTTCTAATGGATTGTCCCTGGGAAGATCCCTCCGGTTCTGGTTGGATCATAGGACGAATACCTAACCACCTTTTGACACCAATATCGTCGTGATTAATTGTGTTGAAGGGTATAGATATTGTAACCAGAAAAATCAATTGAAAAGGCAGTCAAGGTATTGATGAAATCAATGTTTACACCTTAAGAGTTTTCTATATCACCAAAAACGCTCCCCCTACATATGTGCATCATAAAAGGAGAGATTTTTGCACATATTAGGAAGAGAAAGCACTTATATCAAAGATCTTATTCAAGATAACACATTTTAATCACTATTCTCCCCCTCAAAAATTGCATGAAATTGAAATTTTTGTGAAACTAGTGATGAAACATGGAGAGAATAATGGGTCATGAAACTTTGGAACAAATGTTTATAAAAACATTATACTCCCCCTCGAAAAGAGATTGTATTTAAATAGGGGAGTATATGAGCACATTGTTTTGAAATACTTTGAAAAATTATGCTCAAAAGTCCGAGAAAAATTATGTTCATGAGCTTAAAACTTTGAATGTTTCGATATAAGCTCATGACCGAGAAAAATGAATTTCTCGTTGTTGAGGATAAGTCAAAGACTTTCCTTTATTTAGGGACCGGGTTATAGTCTGACATGTGACTATAAGCCATTATGAGAAGAAAAATAGAAAATACATGTTTTGAAAACATTTGAACTCTCATTCGAACTTTATGTACGTACCCGTGTCGTTATTGAACAACATTTCTAAGCACGTCCATATTATCGATGCTGAGAGACATGTCGGAGAAGAATATTTTTGGTATTTTTTGAAAGGTTTTCTCATTTTTTATTTTGTTTTTATAGGTTTTATTTTTTTGTATTTTGATTTTCTGATAGATATATACAAGGTTACTGCGAATGTGCAAGACGTTCAAGTTCATCTGGAGTGAAACTACGCATACCAAGTCGACGAACCAAGAATTCAAATCTGTCTTGAGAAAGAGCTTTGGTGAAGATGTCGGCTAGTTGGTAGTCTGTCTTGACAAAATACAGTTCGATCATTCCTTTTTCCACATGCTCCTTTATGAAATGGAATCGGACAGCTATGTGATTGGTCTTGGAGTGTTGGACCGGGTTGCAGGATATGGCTATGGCTGATTGTGAATCACAATAAATAGGGACTTTGTTAAAGTAAAAGCCATAATCCGTGAGTTGTGTTCTCATCCAAATGACTTGAGCACTACACACGGATAGAGACACATATTCTACTTCCGCGGTTGACAACGCCGTACAGTCTTGTTTCCTTGATGACCAGCTCACTAGCTTCTCGCCTAAGAATTGTGCTCCACCGGAAGTGCTCTTGAATGTATCATGACACTTTGCATGATCGGCATCTGAAAAACCAGTGAGATTAAAACCAGAATCCTTCGTATACCAGAGACCCATGTTAATGGTTCCCCGGAGATAACGAAAGATCCTTTTAACCTCCTTGAGGTGCTTCTCGGTTGGCTTAGCCTGGTACCGAGCACATAAACAAGTAGCATGCACAATGTCCGGTCTGCTTGAGGTTAAGTACATAAGGGACCCGATCATACTTCGGTATTTTGTAGCATCTACAAATGTCCCTTTCTTATCCAAATCAAGCTTGTGTTTAGTGTCCATTGGAGTACCAATAGGATCACAGTTTTCCATGCCAAATTTCGTTAGAATCTCAAGCACATACTTGGACTGATTTATGAAAATACCACGGGGGTATTGGTGAACTTGGAGACCAAGAAAGAACGTCATTTCCCCCATCATGGTCATTTCGAATCGACTTTTCATAAGGTTGGCAAATAATATGGAATATTTTGGGTTAGTAGAACCAAATATAATATCATCTACATAGACCTGAGCCACCAAGATGTCGTTGCCGTAGTGCTTGATAAACAACGTTGGATCAATGGTTCCTTTGCTGAAGTGATTTTGTAGAAGAAATGATGATAACTCGTCGTACCATGCCCTCGGTGCTTGTTTCAAACCATAAATTGCCTTTTTTAACTTGTAGACATGGCTTGGATGTTCAGTATTGATGAAACCTTCAGGTTGACATACATACACATCTTCTTTTAACGGCCCATGCAAGAAAGCCGTCTTCACGTCCATTTGATACACTGTGAATGATTTGTGTGCAGCGTATGCCAAGAAAATCCTAATAGCTTCCATCCGAGCAACCGGGGCAAAGGATTCTGCGAAGTCAATTCCCTCCTTTTGTTTATAACCTCTCATAACTAACCGAGTTTTGTTCCTAATGACCGTTTGCTCCTCATCCATCTTGTTTTTGAATAACCATTTCAGAGTGAGGGGATCGATATTGTCTGGTCGAGGTACTAACTCCCATACATCAAGCCGGATGAACTGATTGAGTTCTTCTTGCATAGACTCAATCCATGATGCATCGGTCATTGCTTCTTTCACACTTGCTGGTTCCATTGTGCTGACTGATAGTGCATAGATACACATATCACCATCGGTACGCAGCTGATTTCGTGTTGAGACCGGTCGTGAGAGATTGCCAATCACTTGAACCAAAGGATGATTTTTAGTCCATTTGTATTCATGTGGAAGTGTATGAGAAACTTGATGCGAGCTCGACGGATCCACATATGGTGTTGAAGGCTGAGTAGTACTTGTGGAAGCCGCAAATGGATTAACAAACTCATGTTCGTTGAGCATCGCATTGTTTGCATTTTCAGCAACTATTTCATTCTGAAGATGAACATGATTAGGAATTTGCTGAGAATGTTGTTGAGTTGCGTCAGCAGTCGGAGAAGTGGTTGGAATATTTGGAGGCAATATGGTTGAGTTTGACGTAGATGGTGTAGGAGTAGATGCCGCTGGTGTAGATGCAGTCGGAGTTTCTTGAACTACCGCAGCAGGTGCAGCCGGGGCATTTTGAGGAACACCAAATGACGAAGGACCCTCCATATATTCATCATAGATTGGCCCAAATAAAACTTCCAAGTCACGTTCTGATGGTTGTAACGATGAGATTGCTGACGGTGCAAATTGAAGCGCGAGTCCTGAACTTACGTGTCCAGAAGTCTGACCTTGAAGCTCGGGATGTGAACTTCTATGCTGAGAGGCCATACCCGAGAGTTCATCAAAGGTAACGTTCATAGTCTCCATTACCTTTCTTGTCCTTCGATTATAAACCCTGTAAGCACAAGCAGTTGAAGAATAACCAATGAAAAAGCCAATATCACCTTTAGGTTCAAGTTTACCGATATCTTCACGATCATTCTTCGGATAACATAATGCACCGAAGACATGTAAAAATGAAATATCCGGTTTTCTTCCATTAATGATCTCATAAGGTGTTTTGTTGAAACGGGTGTGAATAATGGAGCGGTTTTGAGTATAACATGCAGTTGCTATAGCATCGGCCCAAAGAAATAACGTTGCACTAGAGGAGAGAAGCATCGTTCGAGCAGCTTCAACTAACGTACGATTCCTCCGTTCCACAACTCCATTCTGCTCTGGAGTTCTTATAGCCGAAGTTTGATGAGAAATCCCAACTTCGTCAAAATAAGCTTTCAATTTCTGATTGGTGAATTCTGTACCGTTATCCATTCTCACAATAATGACAGGGGCTTGCAGTAGTACTGATGTTTTCTTCAAGAAGTTAATAATTACATCAGGGGTTTCATCTTTTGAAGCAAGAAAATGAACCCATGTGTAACGAGAATAGTCATCCACAATGACAAGGACATACCGCTTTCCATTAATACTTTTGAATCTCATTGGGCCACACAAATCCATATGTAGGAGATGTAACCTATTCGTTGAGTTGGGAACAGGTTTGGGTTTGTGAGGCTTCTTCTTACTTTTACCTTGCTCACATGAAGGACAAAGATGGTCTTTTGTATATTTGAACTTTGGAAGACCGGTAACGAGATCATCTTTCGCGAGATGGGTGATGGCATCGAAATTGAGATGTGATAACCTTTGATGCCATAACCACGACTTTGTTGATGTGGCTCGGGCCATGAGACAAATTGGAGAAGCAGCAGACATTTGAAAAAGATCAATGGTGTAAAGGTTGGTGGTACGATTTCCTTTCAACAGATCAATTCCTTCAAGATCTCTTACAAAACATGTATGACTTCTGAAAGCGACCTCCAAGTCTGAATCACAAAATTGCCCAACCGAGAACAAGTTATGTCCCAAGCCATCAACAAAAGAGACTCTGGTGATGATTATATTTCCCCAATGAAGATCACCATAGCCTAGAATTGCTGCAACATGATCATTTCCAAATCGAACAGTTCCCATGAAACGCCATACAAAGTTCTTGAGAAGGCTTCGATTCCCTGTCATATGTTTGGAACAGCCCGAGTCCACGCACCAGAGACAAATTTCAACAGCCTGCCAATGATAAGAGAAACAAATATTTTGGCAACCGATGAAATAGGTTCCTGTAGGGTTAGAAGATAATTAAGTCGTATCACATACCGACGTTTCACTGTCAGTATGAGATCTACTAGTGTCGATAATTTTGCCACTACAGTCAAAATTTCTACCAGTAGGCAACCATTTAGAGGTGAGTCTAGGGCTACTAGGCTTAGCAAGACTTTCTGTGGACCCTACATGCGTACTTTTTGAAACATACACCTTAGCCTTAGGAGTGCGTTGTTGTTCACTGACTGACAGCTTGTCAATTCGAGTGTAACAACCATAATTCAAACCATTCATAGTCAAACCACAAGCCTCATGACTAAAAGTAAAGAAACATTTATTACATTTAGCACAAATAACTTCAGATTTTTCATTCCGAATAGCAAGCTTAAAGTCATTACATTCAGATGAATTAGGTTTCTGATTATGATTAAAAAGCGGTAAATTCCTAGGGTGTTCTTCTACTTCCACATTATTGATCTTGGGGCGACTACTTCTAGAGGCAAAAGGGACCCTATCATTCCTTGTATTGCTCGTAGGCTGTGGCCTTCTGCTCTTAGTGTAGTTGTTTATTCCTGTAGAAGAAGACACGCGTCTATTAGAATTAGCACTTTTTAAATCAATAACTTGTGGTTGAGTTATAGTGATCGGTTTTGTCCTAACGCTTGCTGTATGTTGTTTGCTAGGCACAGAGGGAGAACTAACACGAAACATTCCTGGGGCAATCACAGCAGTTTTCATTCCAGCAACCTTGGGAAAAGGTGTCACAGCAATACGAGTGGGTCCCGAGGTTGCTGGTTTCTAGATCATCGTATCCACAATCGAGCTAGGTTTAGAAGTCTTATCTTTTAACAAGGCCTTTAACTTACAATTCTCACAGATTTTATCAATAAGTTTCTGATAGACAGACTTACTTTGTTCAACAGCCCGCTTATATGAAACAACAACAGATTCTAAATCTGTAATCTTAGCCTTAAGCTTCTGAACATTACCACCACTAGCACTCTCTAACCCTGACGAGGCCAAATTCGTTTCCGAAACCCCTCCTAACTGAGCCTGCAACCGTGCGATAGTTTGTTGCATTTCATTGTGAGCTTTTTCATACGAAATCTTGTCATATTTGCATTCATCACATTTTTTGACAAATTTATTCCAAAGATCGGTGAATTCTTTATCCTTTTTAATGACATAAGATTCCATTTTCTCTTTCATAAGATCAAGCTTAGTTTGGAGGTTTTCATTATGCGACATAGAGGTACCTAACTCAACAGGGCTACTATCAATACAATCACGAGCTTTAGAGAGGCGTTCAAGATCGTTTTCTAAAACTTTAATTTTATCAAGAGATTCATCAGCTTCCTTCGTCAATGATTTAAAGTCTTCAACAAAGTTGGCTAATTCTTTTAGAAAAGCGTTTTCCAAATTTCCTAACCGAGCATCAACTTGATTAATAATCGGATTAATATCGTTTTAAAGAATATTCTGAACCTCAATCTGAACAGGTGATGTAAAGTTACCTCCCGTTATTTTTGAATTAACAACACGTTTAAGGATGACAAAGTTACCTTTAAGCTCGTTTAGAAATCGGCGAGTGATACTCGGTTTAGGAGGGTCATCAGACAATTCCTCACTTGGTAGCAAAAGCATTTCAGTACTCGTTTTAGACCGAACAAAAACAGTTGGATGATTAACTTTCGGATAAAAAACGGGTATCACTTCTTTATCAAGCTTTTTCATTCTTAAACGAGACTCTACAGCAAGTTTAGTAGTTTCCTCGGAATCGTGCACACTAGGAGGATCATGCTCATCAGACAATAGCGCACTACCATTATATAAAGTTTCATTAGTGGCTTGAACTTGCTTAAGGTATCCTGGATTAGGGGGAAGAGGACAACCTAAAGCCATTTTGTATCGAGTGTAATTTATCTCATTCACTTTTGGTGCGAGCATATTTATCGTCTGCATAGTTTGGCCACGTTTTACTAAAAGGTTGTCTAATTCTCTAATCCTATCCTGCGCTTTTCAAAAATCCTCAAGAAGCCCATCTTCTCGAATTTTGAAATCATGTTTTAGCTTTTTTCGTTCTTCTTTTAATTCTACAATAATAGATTTTTCAGTTGAAAGCTGTTTATTAAGAGAAGTGATTTCATCATTCAATTCGCTTATCTTTTTAGCACTACTTAAGTGTAAGGCATTTAATTTCTTAGTGGTGCATTTTTCTTGATAAACCAATGTAGCATGAGCTTGTTCAAGTTCCTTAATTTTAGCATGATGAATCTCAAAACTTTTCTCCCGTTCCTTATATCCCGCAAGCTCAGTGGTCAATTTGGCATTAGTTTCTCTAAACTTATTATTAACCACCGTAGCATGATCTACATCCTTAGCAAGCTTATCAAATAGAGATTTATAATATGCATGTGTCTCATCAGGAAGGGTTGTAGGCTGAACAACTTGATCCACACTAAGGTCCACACTAGGCTTATTTGAAATAATATTACTATTATTCATTTGATCCTCGTGTGTCTCATTGTAGGGCTCAAGCATCTCAGTATACTCTTCCTCCTGATTAGACATATTATATATATCATTATCATCAAAACTTGGGTGTACCTCAGAGGGACCGTCTGCATCATAGACGGGAGCTCTGTCATCATGCATTCCTGAGGTTGATGCTTGCTGTAAGTTTGCCATCAAGATGTAGTTGGCATTCACCTCTTCTTCCTCGTCATATTCTGCAGCAGAAGCCATAAGATCAAATTCCTCAGCTTGAAGTGGGATTCCTGCCTCTTCTTTTTGTGTTATGAGAAGCTGAGTCTGAAGATAAGCAGCATCCCTCTTCTTTTTGGCTGTGCAATCTCGAGCATAATGACCAAATCCCCTGCAGTTGTAGCACTGAACCTGAAGATTGTTGTTTCCATTTCCCGTACCAGTATTCTCAGCCCTTGCAGCCACAATGTTTCCCATCTGGTTACCAACCGCTGGCACAACTATTAACCCATTCTGATTACCCGCATTCGGAACACCCGGATTTGGACCACGGTTTTGCCCATACTGATTTCCTGCATTGCCAACGGTCTGCCCAGCATTCTGACCATATTGTTGAAACTGAGTCCCCGTGTTTTCAGTAACTACCAATTGGCGATCTTGATTCGCATTCATGAAAGGTTGAGCAATCTGCCTATTTCTAGTGTTCGAGGAGATTCTATGATTGTTGTTGGTGGGGTTAATGGTGAATTTGAATGCCTTTGCAAGAAGGGCAAGACCAATATTAATAGCATGAGTAGGATCGGTAATGTCATCAAAACAGGCAATGGGTTGTTGTAAGTAATTCATGGCAGCAGGGTGTTGATATCCATAAGCGGTGAGTTGTTGTTGTTGTTGTTGTGGCAGGAAGTTACTTGATGAGGGTTGATGGTAGGGTACCATGGGATATGACATAGATGATGTAGAGTTTGCCATAAAAGCCAATGGATCTTGTGTCTTGGCATGTCTTTCTTCCCTAACTTCGTTAGCTTCATCTTGATTCATCTTCAAATAGTCATAAACTTGAGTGTAGTCCACAACATGAAGATCCTTGGTTTGATTGACAAGAGTGACATATCGTGACCATTCAGAAGGAAGATTATCAAGAAATTTGATGTTGGCAGCAATTTGTGCAGGTTCATGTTTGTTTCTTCTAAGATAGTTCATGAGGGTTGAAAACCGATGATAATAAGGTTCAATTTGTTCCCCTTCAGTAGACGTAAATTTCTCCCATTTACGAAGCAACTTAGTTTCCTTTTCTTGTAAACCGATTTCACTGCCCTTCATCATTTTCTGAATCCTAAGCCACATCTCGTGTGCGGTTTCACAACTATCAACAGCAGCATAAACATCTTCAGGAAGTCCCATAAGAATGACTTAAATTGCTTGATCATCAGCGTCGAGTTGTTTGGATTCAGCTTTAGTTAATTCTTCATATGTTTGCTCATGACTTGAGTCAGCTACTGGGTTAGCATTCGTAGGGTCGCCAGGCACAATAACTGTTCTTCTAACATACGGACCCTTTTGAATCGAGTTGACAATCAACTTTCCCAGAGGTTTACATTTTGCATAACGAAGGAGACGACTAGCCCATGTAGTGTAGTTCTCCTTGGTAAGCATGGGTGGACGATTCTCAGTACCCGCAGCATAAATATCTTGTTGAGACGTCATCGTAGAAGTCGTGTGAACAACATGATCTCAATTCGTAGAAAGCGTGTGGGGATGTTGAAATTCCGAAACTTCCGATTTTTTTTCTCAGTCCGACAATAAATTCCTCAATCCGACAAAACGGTAAGCTGAAAAAATTGTGTATCGCCAAATTTTGAAATTGAGTTCGAGATAGCCAAAAACTAGTAGGGAAAAAATTTGATTTTACTTGACCTAAAAATTTTAACTCTTTTTTTTTTTTTTTTTATCTTCGTGTAAACTACGTTCTGAGACTAGTCTAGATGGTGGCTAAGATTAAAAATTACTCAAACAAAATTTCCATCGGAATGTTCCTCTATCGGAATGTCCCACTATCGGAATGATGGATCTGTCGGAATGTTGACCTGTCGCAATGTTGTTTGTATCGGAATGTCTAGATCGGAATGTGTAGATCGGAATGTCCTAGATCGGAATGTGGGATCTGTCGGAATGATTACCTGTCGGAATATCTAGATCGCAATATAGCCAAAATAAACTGGACAGAGTAACAACTCACAAAAACCCTTAAGACCGTCGGAATCCCAGATCGCAATGTACGATCGGAATGTCACGTCGGAATAAGGTATCGAAATCCTTAGATCGCAAAGTAAAACCCTTGGGTTATTGCGATCAAAACCGTACTTACCTTTCCCGAAATTGTAGCTATCGCAATAAGAGAACTTTTTTTTTTCAACTTTTTAGGCAACGATTTTAGCAACTTTGAGGCAACAAATTCGCAACATTGAGGCAACAAATTCGCAACTTTGAGGCAACAAATTCGTGTTTTTGAGCAAACCAAAATACCCACAACACGAATACTTGGAATAACCAAAAAAACACGAAAATTTTTTAATCTTTAGTAAAAAAAACAAAAAACCCACAGAATTAACAAGAAACAAGGACAACACCAAAGAGCTATCCACGAATCCCTTGGCGAATGATACCACTTGTTGGAATGAATCACACGACTATATATGATGTAGAAAAGTAGATGAAGATTAAACCAAAAAAGAAAGATTAGATTAGAAGAAGGAAAAGAGAAAAACAAAGTTGTGAATTCCTAGTGAGAGAAACACATACGTTTCTCTCTCTACAAAACAAATGAAATGGAAAACACACACACAAATGAGGCTTAGGAGGCCTTTTGTACTAAGTAGTAAGTGTTTAGGAGGCCTTCCTCATTTGTGTGTTCGGGACTAATTCCCGTTACATAAACATTAATAACTAAGAACTCTCGACACCGTTGAATAGTATTTTTCATGAGCATCGCAACGGTATATTATATGACCATCACTTTAAATACGGCTAACAAATAACCATGCTGTGGATCAAATCTTTAAAACATACGCTAGAACCTTGTAAATGATCGAACAAATCTTCCATTTCGAGTTATGGATATCGTTTTCGATTGTCAATTTACTAAGTTCATAGTAATCTATAAATATAAGGAATGATAACACCATAGCTCTTCATGATGACGAGCTCGGTAGAATAAAATCTTTCTCCGACAACTCTCTCAGTTGTACGGTAATTCCTTTAATTCAGATGGTGCTGACGTACAGTGCACAAGCCACAGGTGCAGCACCGGAAATATAATCAATACCAATTTCAACCTGCCTTAGTGGCGAAAGTCTAGGTAATTCATCAACAAATACTTACTAAAGATTCAGATAACATAAACATCTTTTAATACATTTATTTTAAGTTCTTTCTAGATTATAATATCTATAACTAGTTCACAATCATTCATGGTATAATTTCAAGTCTAAATGCAGGATATGGTCATCCATCAAGAATTATTTAGATCACTTTTGATAATCAACATCTTATCATTTAGGGGAATTCAATTTGAGTTCCCATCAATTAAGACAATGTCGTCATGTCAAAATCAATCAATCCATTCTACTGGCATTACTAACTTTTCAGTTTTATTGTCGTCGATAAGATGTGAACTTCTCAAAAGACTAATAATAATTCATAATCCTTCACAAATTCAAGGATATCAAGAGACATAACTAACCTTAAAAGAGTAAGGTCAACGCATAATCTATGCGAGAGAATTTCAAATCAGATACAGACAAAAATATTTAATGAATATGAATATATCCCATGTTTTCATAATTTGAGTACGCATTCGAAAGCTCCTCGGATCGTTACCCATGTCATTCAAATGAAATCTAATCAAAAGAAATGATAGGAATGTCGATACATCCAGTCGGGTATCAACACTCGGTAATAAGATAGTTTTCCTAAGAATCTCACTACAGGAGAATTGGACAAGAAGGGGATATCAATTGTCAAATAAGACAAATTCCTCAGATGAGTAAATTCGACTCCGAAGAATAGATGCTACAGGCACATATGTAGGTGTCCCTATCAATGTGTCCCTATTTTTCACTTCTTGCAGATCTCATAAATTTTAATCTTTCACAATCTTCAACGAAAATGTAGTGTTTATTCATTAGTTTTATGGTGACTACTAATCAGCCTTGCATGGTCCATTCCAAATTGTATGTAGGCGCGCAACTATATACAATTTCAAGATTAACGATGCAATACTCAGTTCGTCAAAATTTTATCATCATGTTTATAATAAAAACATTTTCATGCTTAATTCTTAAATAAGAATCAAGAATAAATTTACAAATATTTTCTTTGTTATGAAAACAATTAAGTTTTCCAAGGTATTTCATAAACAACTTCATTTTGATAACAATCACTTATAAATCTCACTTTGAATAATCCTTATAGTGATGAAAATTCAGTTTCCTCAAATGATATTGTTTTATCTTATAAAAACAATGAGTGATCTGCAAAAGAGTGATGAAAAGTTGTTCACCAAGAACTAACTACAATATGCTAGGAAATGAGCTTAGCCAAATAATCATGAGTTTCATGACCTCGATGGCACTCACAAAGAATGATTCACAACGTAACTCAAATCAAGATGAGTACTTGTTCAATGGTTGCATCACCAATTCGAACATTAGGATGAAGCAATAAAAGATAGATAACATCGATACATGTAGGATTTAGCAATCAAAGGTAGTCTTTTTCATTAACCACAAACAAGTCGAAATTGTACCGTAACACATTACGTGTCACTATGTCATACAATTCTCAGAACTCATCCTACCAACTGATGTCTTAGTTAAGTTAGGGATTTTTAAAAGATACCACAATGAATACTAATCTACAAGAGTCATTAGGTGTCCCACCTGTCCCGGAAGATCCATCGGTCCCAATTTAGAAGAAGATTTCTTCAATTTATTTATTGGACACTGGGCATCCTCGTCATTGGACAATGGCTTAGGAACATCCCTTAACACGAATCAACAATCAATTAAAACCTTATAATTCAATCACAGGACTTAACGACTTCCTCTTAACAATTTCATATTCCATACAAGTTAAATTTTACTTTATTCAAGTTTCAATCAACTTATACTCAATGCGATATCCTACCTCATTTTCCAATACTTTCATCCTTATTTATAAACCTTAAAAGGGCAATAAAAGCTCGATATGAATCAATACTTACATTCCAATCCTATAGCTCTTACAACAACAATTATCAAATGAGTCACTAATATGAAATGACTTGATCATTCAACTAGACTTCTCGGAAAGGTACTAGTGGCATGAGGATTTTGGGTAATGGTTCCAATGACAGCCTCAAGTGCAACATTCACCCTTTCGATTTCAATTTAAGAATTGGGTGACAACGAATCAGATGACATCTTTTCAGGTGATAACGTTTTGTCAAACTCCTCTCTATAAGGAAAGATCGTCATGACATCGATATCAGATTTAATCTCGCCAATTCCTTTTTCAATATCACAATCAACTAATATCTACATTTCTACGAATATCAACCATTTGTTGGGATCATAAATATCCACAACTTGGTTTAGATCTTAGGATAGCTAGAATTCCTACGAGAATAGCTTCGATTGATTTACTAGGGGATTTAGGGTTCCTTGTGACAATCTACGTCGTATAAATACCTCGTATAAATATCAAAATAATCATCAAACAATCATGTAATAAAATTACATATGTATATATATAATCCAAGTTATATATATATATATATTAAAATAACCCTTCTCAGTCTTGCCTTGCCGGTAACTCGGGAATTCTTCGGCACCGTTATAGTCAAAAGGATTTTTAGACATTTTTAGAAAAATGTTTATAGTTAAAAGATTTTGAAATGTTTTATTCAAAACCTTAGTTTTAAAAATCTTTCGTTCTCTATAACGAGAGCTCTGGTACCAAACTGTAACACCCCCAAATTTATACAACTCAATACAACGGAAGACTAGTTGGTGTTACAGGATAACACATTACTCACATCATAGACAATGCTTGAAATCGCATCGTTTAATAATAAAGCATTTCCATTCATAAATATCAAAGTTACATAGGTCCCAAGTCATTGTATTTTATACAGGTTTTACAAAGTATTTGAATGGAAATTAATATTTATGTGCGGGCCATGAATTCTTGATGTCTTTCCGAGAATTACCTTCAAGTACCTGAGATAAAACATGTTAAAAGAAAAGGTCAGCGATAACGCCGAGTGAATTCATAGAGTTTAATAAACCATTAATATAACATTGGTATAAAATTATTACCGAAAATCATTTTGTACAAATCATTTTAATAGGCCATAAAATAGCCAAAGTCATTTTTATACAAATCCTTATCGAAAATCATAATATAGGCATTTGCCTTAAAAATCATTATACGAGCCAATGTCGTAAAAACATCATACAATACGTCTTACGACGTTGTATAAAGTTAAATAAAAACCGTTATATGAATATGGTTATGAAAACCAAAACACGAACATAATATCAATAGTATGACCCCGTATTGCTAGTCAGGCAATACATCGTAATTCGGTGCGTATAGTAGTATTTCGTTAACTGGATTATTATAAGCCGCATAACATTGTTACCTTACTACAACAAACAACGGGTAGCTAACCCGATACTCAATTTGCCCATCTAAATTAGCGTGTCGTCACAAAGGTCACACTATGGAAATCTTCTCATACATAAATTCTCTTACCAATCAATGTGGCACGATGGGGATCAACCGTCAAGGCGCGAACTGGGGTGATCCTCCCCAAATAGTACTATTATATGCACAAGCGTCTACCAAATCCCGGTAGTTCACAATTCATGCTAATGGGACTTTTAGTGACATAACCTAACTTTAATAATCCATTTTATTTCATCTATCGGGTCTTTAATCATTTATCGGGTCATACAATCGGGTCATACAATCATTCGGTTCCAAATCAATAAACAAACAATCGGGACAAACGGTGTCCTATTTTATAAAAACTAACATGTTATCTCCCTCGCGAGTTTATAAAACATTTCATAAAAACATTTAAAAGAGTGCGAGGCTATGAACTCACGTTGATGTGGGAAGGCGGGTTATCGGCAATTCGGACGTACGGTACGTGCTTCAATCACGGAAACCTAGACAAATAATACTCGTCTTAGACTCATGTCCAATGACTTTATAAAAATAACAATTATGTATACATATGATGATTATATATATGATGATCAAGTGGGTTTACATATTCTCGTTTACTCATTTTAGTGTTTTTGTATTGGTAACTTCTTACTAGTTTACTAGTTTTACCTATTTACGTGTTTTAGGTCCAATAAGCCTATTATAAGTTTATTAACTTGTATTAATCCATTTCATAATTGTATTATCATTATTTATACTTTACATGTTGGGCCCAAATGGTTTAAGCCCAATAAATAAGTTTATAAGTGTTTTAGTCCATTTTGTTGTATTATTAATCCAATAACGTTAACTTAGCCCGTTAATGTCCGTATGTTATATAGTTCGGGTTTTATCGGTTTTTACTTTTTATATATGTATATATATCATTATATGAGTTTATAAAAGTTTACATTAGACGGGTCCAACCGTCTAAGTTTTATTTAACAAAAACGTAAATTTACGGTAATAGCCGAAAAAGTCGTAAAAATCATGTTTATAGTTTTATAACTTATAAAACTTATCAAACTACCATTTTTATAAAATGTCCACTTATTTATCATTGTAAATATTCATATAAATGTATTATATGAGTTAGTGGGTTTTAAAATCACATTTTATACTATTTTTATTTGAGTGCCTATATAATACTATTATACTTTAATTTCCAAAATCTGATTTTTACTTTCATGTTCACCAAAACTGCCATATCTAGAGTTCTATATGGAGATAGAAGCTCAAATTTTGTTGACATAAACTACATGATATGTGCTCCATTTAACTATTCTATAGCTACTGTTGAATCAGCCTCTAAGTATTTTCTAAAAATCGTCCAAAACAGTGAACTCAGATTTGTACTTTAAACTTGTTTTGATCATATCTCACTCATTACAATGATTCCATTGCATGGCCAACTCTCACATGTGTAAAAGACATATTACTTACTGTATATTGATTCTACTTCATCATTTTATCAGTCTAAAATATGGTTAGATACTGTTTTTATACAGCCTACCATTTAAACAAGATTTTAGCCTTGTTTCTTATAGTTTTTCATCTTTTTAAGCATGCTTATCAACACCAAATCCCCACACAATATTTTTAATCATCATTCATCCTCATATAAATATACATAAGTAAAAGAAATACAAGATTACATAATCAAAAATAACAAGAGGATGAGGAGGACAATCTTTATACCACCAAGT
Organism: Glebionis coronaria; assembly: GCA_025667525.1. Classification (NCBI taxonomy): domain Eukaryota; kingdom Viridiplantae; phylum Streptophyta; class Magnoliopsida; order Asterales; family Asteraceae; genus Glebionis; species Glebionis coronaria. Next base: position 366,406,376 of record CM046878.1, read on the forward strand.
TGATGTAGGTTGTGATTTGGACATGGATTTTGATGGAGAAACTTGTGGATAACCAAGACCATCTTCAAGATCACCATTCTTCATGAACACCTTGTGGAAAATCAGCCCCAAGACTCCATGGAATCTCCTCCTTGGATGTTATAATCACCACCAATCAATAGGGTTTCAAAAGGCTTCAACATATGTATAAATAATATAAGGTTTATGGTTAAATTTTATCAAAATGGTGTGTAGGGTGATGATGGTGGACGGCATTTTAGAGAGAGGGGGGGGGAAAGATGAAGTTGTTTGCATGGATGAAATGAGATAAGTGGTAAAGGTTAATGGTTTTGTTGGTAAGGTAGCTTAAGTGTGAAGCTTAACTAGACAAGTGTACTTGCTAGTTTATATGTTTGACACCTCAAAGGTGTGTTGCTAGTTTAGGCCGGTTTTAAGTGGGGGTGGGACAAGCGTCCCAATTGTCTCATCCCCATTTATTTACGGGTACTCCTCGATTCTAGTTTCGTCGATTTGCGTGCCCTCGGGTCGTTTTACGAAAAACATTTTTATAAATTATGAATCAACGGCACAAAACGAATCTAATAAAAATTGTCTCATCAAAAACGGAGTTCAAAAACGTAAATACGTAATCCTAGGGTTTACGGTTTAGTCGTAAAGGACGTTAAATTATAATCGTAAGTCCTAATCTCTTCTCGTAAATTCGTGAGTTTATGATCCATCACAAATTTAAAATCTCAAAATAATATTCATGGATAAATTTATTTTCTGAAATGTCGGACTGTCACCAAAGACGGTGTATGTAAACGTAAGCACGTAACGTTGAATCCTCCGGTTTAGACGTAGTCGACACTACTTCAAGACGTAAATCCAAATTACTTCCCAAAAATAAGTGAGTTCATAATGTAACATTAAAATAATGTTTTCAAATAAATATTGAGAATAAAATATCAACCATAAATTGACGGATTGTCACAACATTTACCCCTAAACAGGATCTTTGTCCTCAAAGATCATCTTACCTTACTACTCGCTTCTTATAGATTTAAAGCCATGTGGGTATTTCCTCCACATTCGGTCTTTTCTCACAAGTGTAATTCATTACAATACGCGAGTTTCATTCAACATAACTACGGGAATAAGATCAGGCTAAATGTTGACTTACTTTCTCTATCCATGATGTTCACGGGTTTCTGATGAATGCAACTTTTCGCCGATCTAAGCTTTATTAAGAAGTGATCAGATTCTCACTTGATAGACATTCCATCAAGTTCGATTTACGAAACATAATACACGCAGTTCTTGAAGTCCTAGGGTAGATCCAGCTTATATGCCTTTCAAACCAATCTTTTACATCATCTCAATGGTCCCATACAATGGGGACTTATATCCCATGATTTGTCAGATCATTAATTCATTTTTCCAAGGTTAAAAATTTTGGCATAACTTCGCTACCCATCTGGCACTTCAAGATCTACATTTCATATTCACATAACCTCCTGCCCACTATCGGCAGTCAATAATCAAATCCTAATTTCAACAATCATTTCAGGTCTCGCGGGTCGAATATTTTGTAAGGTTAGGTTCGCCATCATAGGAAACCTTAAACCTAAAAGACATGTCCAACTCACAATGGGTGTATGTCGGGTTTCTTCATCTCAACTCCTGCTTACAGATGCTCTAATAGTTAGATCATAACAAGATTCGATGTCGATCCTAATACGATAATTATCAATGATAATCTCTCCAAAGGAATACGATTATACGGTCTATAACCAAAGGTCAATCATTCAAACATAGAACAACGCTTATAGTATTTTGTATCGTTACTTTACCTCGTCCCTTCGATTGGGGTGGTACATAGTACTCTCATCAAGATTCGTTCTCAATGACTTCTAAGCAAATCTCTAGAAATTCGATGCGAAGCGAGGATCTTGATAAAGATGTTCGATACAGGCATACTATGTTTACATAACTCCTTTGCAATTATCATTAACGGGAATGATATTAGCAGATTTTGTCAGTCTGTCGACAATGACCCAAATCGAATCAAATTCAGATGATGACCTTTGCAATAGCTAGACGTTTACTAATGTATGAGGCGGTGTCTGCCATCATAATTTGTCATCAGTACAACTTCTTTAGACAAAGATACTTTTAGTCAGAAATGACATAAATAGAATACTTATACTTACAAGATTCCCACATAACTATATCTCACAATCCTCTATATTTAGGCAACCGCAAGTGGCCTTTTAAAACATTTAATGCCATCGGCTTCTCAATTCTAATGATTCATATTAGTCGCGAACCCCTTTTTATTATCTATATTATCCTTTTTATAAGTATCAGCTATTTTTATATTGTTCGGCAATTTATTTTGCACGGTCATTATTAAGGAACGTGTCCTAATTGGTTCTTTATCTTTTCTACATAATGTGTCAGTAATTACTTTCGCCTTTCGTCATATTTTCTAAGTTTCAGTTTCGTTTTAGCTATTATTTTTATAAGTTTTTCTCGATCCGATGTTTAAAGCGTCGATAGTTATTACAAATAATTAAATAATAATTATTAAACTTTTATGAAACGTAAACGTAAAAATTTTAAATTCCTCAGTTCGACCAATTATATAAAATGTTCAAAAATAAATTTGAATTTAATTAATGCGATTTTTATTGATTTATCGAAAATAATTAATAAGATTCGTAAATGTTTGAAAAATCTTTGGTTATACTTTGGTCAAAATTTTCTTAGTTGAAAAATAAAAAGTGTCGTTTCAATTTCAAGTCATGGTTTAAATAGTTTCCTCAATTTCGCTTAGGTTGTCTTAACGTATGCAAAAACATTTACCCCTAAACAAGAGTTTAGTTAAATGTTTTGGTTATAAGGGAATGATCCCTTAAAAATCCTTTGTTAAAACATTTGTCAAAACATATTTCCATTTTCTTTATGTTATAACCCTAAGCCTTAATGGCTCTAAACTTTGAAAAGTCAATATAGATTCCATTATCTATTAATCACATAGTCAAATAATGTAAAGGTTTAAGTCTTTAATCACATATCAATTATTCAAGGTACATGTTTTTATTGTTCGGCCAATTCAGGGAAATCTATAAATAATTATTAACTCATTCTTATTCTTATAAACAAACAAATGGTCCTTAATGATCACAAGCATGATTTTATCAAATTACAGCCTACACACTAGATTCACCAAATTTCTGAATACTACATGTGCATTAGTCAATCCAAACGACATCACGTGAAACTCATAATGTTCATTACAAGTTCTGGATGTAGTGATTGGAGTAGATAATCTCCTTCGCGGACGCGAAGTTGATAATAACCATGCCGTGGATCAAATCTTTAAAACATACGCTAGAACCTTGTAAATGATCGAACAAATCTTCCATTTCGAGTTATGGATATCGTTTTCGATTGTCAATTTACTCAGTTCACAGTAATCTATAAATATAAGGAATGATAACACCATAGCTCTTCATGATGACGAGCTCGGTAGAATAAAATGTTTCTCCGACAACTCTCTCAGTTGTACGGTAATTCCTTTAATTCAGATGGTGCTGACGTACAGTGCACAAGCCACAGGTGCAGCACCAGAAATATAATCAATACCAATTTCAACCTGCCTTAATGGCGAAAGTCTAGGTAATTCATCAACAAATACTTACTAAAGTTTCAGATAACATAAACATCTTTTAATACATTTATTTTAAGTTCTTTCTAGATTATAATATCTATAACTAGTTCATAATCATTCATGGTATAATTTCAAGTCTAAATGCAGTATATGGTCATCCATCAAGAATTATTTAGATCACTTTTGATAATCAACATCTTATCATTTAGGGGAATTCAATTTGAGTTCCCATCAATTAAGACAATGTCGTCATGTCAAAATCAATCAATCCATTCTACTGGCATTACTAACTTTTCAGCTTTATTGTCGTCGATAAGATGTGAACTTCTCAAAAGACTAATAATAATTCATAATCCTTCACAAATTCAAGGATATCAGGAGACATAACTAACCTTAAAAGAGTAAGGTCAACGCATAATCTATGCGAGAGAATTTCAAATCAGATACAGACGAAAATATTTAATGAATATGAATATATCCCATGTTTTCATAATTTGAGTATGCATTCGAAAGCTCCTCGGATCGTTACCCAGGTCATTCAAATGAAATCTAATCAAAATAAATGATAGGAATGTCGATACATCCAGTCGGGTATCAACACTCGGTAATAAGATACTTTTCCTAAGAATCTCACTAAAGGAGAATTGGACAAGAAGGGGATATCAATTGTCAAATAAGACAAATTCCTCAGATGAGTAAATTCGACTCAGAAGAATAGATGCTACAGGCACATATGTAGGTGTCCCTATCAATGTGTCCCTATTTTTCACTTCTTGCAGATCTCATAAATTTTAATCTTTCACAATCTTCAACGAAAATGTAGTGTTTATTCATTAGTTTTATGGTGACTACTAATCAGCCTTGCATGGTCCATTCCAAATTGTATGTAGGCGCGCAACTATATACAATTTCAAGATTAACGATGCAATACTCAGTTCGCCAAAGTTTTATCATCATGTTTATAATAAAAACATTTTCATGCTTAATTCTTAAATAAGAATCAAGAATAAATTTACAAAGATTTTCTTTGTTATGAAAACAATTAAGTTTTCCAAGGTATTTCATAAACAACTTCATTTTGATAACAATCACTTATAAATCTCACTTTGAATAATCCTTATAGTGATGAAAATTCAATTTCCTCAAATGATATTGTTTTATCTTATAAAAACAATGAGTGATCTGCAAAAGAGTGATGAAAAGTTGTTCACCAAGAACTAACTACAATATGCTAGGAAATGAGCTTAGCCAAATAATCATGAGGTTCATGACCTCGATGGCACTCACGAAGAATGATTCACAACGTAACTCAAATCAAGATGAGTACTTGTTCAATGGTTGCATCACTAATGCGAACATTAGGATGAAGCAATAAAAGATAGATAACATCGATACATGTAGGATTTAGCAATCAAAGGTAGTCTTTTTCATTAACCACAAACTAGTCAAAATTGTACCGTAACACATTACGTGTCACTATGTCATACAATTCTCAGTACTCATCCTACCAACTGATGTCTCAGTTAAGTTAGGGATTTTTAAAAGATACCATAATGAATACTAATCTACAAGAGTCATTAGGTGTCCCACCTGTCCCGGAAGATCCATCGGTCCCAATTTAGAAGAAGATTTCTTCAATTTATTTATTGGACACTAGGCATCCTCGTCATTGGACAATGGCTTAGGAACAACCCTTAACACGAATCAACAATCAATTAAAACCTTATAATTCATTCACAGGACTTAACGACTTCCTCTTAACAATTTCATATTCCATACAAGTTAAATTTTACTTTATTCAAGTTTCAATCAACTTATACTCAATGCGATATCCTACCTCATTTTCCAATACTTTCATCCTTATTTATAAACCTTAAAAGGGCAATAAAAGCTCGATATGAATCAATACTTAATTTACAATCATATAGCTCTTACAACAACAATTATCAAATGAGTCACTAATATGAAATAACTTGATCATTCAACTAGACTTCTCGGAAAGGTACTAGTGGCATGAGGCTTTTAGGTAATGGTTCCAATGATAGCCTCAAGTGCAACATTCACCCTTTCGATTTCAATTTAAGAATTGGGTGACAACGAATCAGATGACATCTTTTCAGGTGATAACGTTTTGTCAAACTCCTCTCTATAAGGAAAGATCGTCATGACATCGATATCAGATTTAATCTCGCCAATTCCTTTTTCAATATCACAATCAACTAATATCTACATTTCTACGAATATCAACCATTTGTTGGGATCTTAAATATCCACAACTTGGTTTAGATCTTAGGATAGCTAGAATTCCTACGAGAATAGCTTTGATTGATTTACAAGGAGATTTAGGGTTCCTTGTGACAATCTACGTCGTATAAATACCTCGTATAAATATCAAAATAATCAATAAACAATCATGTAATAAAATTACATATGTATATATATAATCCAAGTTATATATATATATATATATATATATATATATATATATATATATATATATATATATATATATATATGTATATATATTAAAATAACACTTCTCAGTCTGGCCTTGTCGGTAACTCGGGAATTCTTCGGCACCGTTAATAGTCAAAAGATTTTTAGACATTTTTAGAAAAATGTTTATAGTTAAAAGATTTTGAAATGTTTTATTCAAAACCTTAGTTTTAAAAATCTTTCGTTCTCTATAACGAGAGCTCTGGTACCAAACTGTAACACCCCCAAAATTATACAACTCAATACAACGGAAGACTAGTTGGTGTTACGGGATAGCACATTACTCACATCATAGACAACGCTTGAAAATCGTGTCGTTTAATAATAAAGCATTTCCATTCATAAATATCAAAGTTACATAGGTACCAAGTCATTGTATTTTATACAGGTTTTACAAAGAATATGAATGGAAATTAATATTTAAGTGCGGGCCATGAATTCTTGATGTCTTCCCGAGAATTACCTTCAAGTACCTGAGATAAAACATGTTAATAGAAAAGGTCAGCGATAACGCCGAGTGAATTTATAGAGTTTAATAAACCATTAATATAACATCGGTATAAAATTATTACCGAAAATCATTTTGTACAAATCATTTTAATAGGCCATTGGTTGTTGTAAAATCACACTTGTTTAGGAAAACAAGGCAATAATATAGGGAAGCAAGTATGCACGACGATTTAGGAAAACCGTGTGTGAATGACCCTAAGTGAGTTCGTTCTCGAGGAGGCTAGTGTGTTGTGTAATTAATTGATTAATGATGATTTTATTGTTATGAGAAAAGAAAGAAAAAAGACGGTTACGAAAACGGATTAAATTAAGACGAAAAACGCGTTCACGTAAAACCGTAAATAGTGCAAAAATTAAAATTTTAACCTAAAAATTCCTAAAAATTACTAAATATCCACAATAATATTCTAAGAGTTTACAAAAAATCCAAACTTGCTAAAACCTTTTAATTAATTAGATAATGACTTTTTAATGTTAGTTAAAGCCCTAAAAATCACAATTAATTATTAAAAAGCCCTAAACAAGATCTTAAAATTTGTAAACCTCAAAAATGTCCTAATTAAGCTAAAAAGTATTTTTTAAAATTTTAAAACCAAATTAAACTATTTTTAAACACTTAAAAACTATTAAAATCAATTAAAACTAAAATTAATTCTAGAAAATAATTGAAAAGTCCTAAAAATATTTGGAAAGTGATAAAACTCCTAATTAAGTGTTTTTAACCTAGGAAAAATGTAAAAACCAAAAAAAATCAAACTTCAATTTTTAATAATAAAATAATAAAAAAATAATAAAAAAAAATTCAAAGTTTACTAAAAAATTCTAAAAAATTACCAAAAATCTAGAATAATGTAACTAAGACAAAAATGCAATTAAAAGTTTCTAAAACCTATTTAATAATTTTATATTAAATTTTAAAGTTGGATAAAAACCCTAAAATCCTATAAAATAAAAAGTAAGACTTTTTGAAAACTTTTTTAGCTGTAAACCTCAAATATATAAATAAAAACTTAAAAACTATTTTTTCAGATTTTTAAATTACTATTTCCTATTTTTTTTTCACTTTCTAAAATTTAAACTAATAATAATCCTAGAAAATTAATTAAATACGTGAAAAATAATCTTTTCAAACCAAAAAATCCTAAAACTAAACAAAAACACAAGAAAAATACTAAATGGTAAAAATCCAAAAAGAATAAGCTTAAATCAGCTTTTAAATAAGCTGTTAGCTAAATAGGCCAAAAAACAAACACTCCTTATATTTCAAATGTTGCAAGATTATACCAGTCAAAGTCCCTAGGGCAGTTGGTTAGAGCATTGGTGTGTGGGAGGAGTGGCGCGGGTTCGAGTCCTGGCCACGTCCTTTTTGCTAAAAACTTTTTTTTCTTTTTTTTAAACTTTAAAACCTCAAGCCTTATACTCCTTCGATTACAAAAACACAAATTTCACTCCAAATTACACAAGATTAAAACAAACTGGAAACCAAAACGTGCTCAGATGAACTTGTTATGAACACAAAGAAAAAGTATTCTTCACTTGTGAAGAAATGAATCAAGAGGTCTTGATTTTGGTCTTGTGGTGTTGTTTGTTGGACAATTGGGCACTCCCACAACCAGTTGGGTTGTGGGAAGTCAAGAACAATGATGAGACTGCTTTTATACATAGTCTCATCTTCCAAATAGGGCTTAAAATGCATTAAATATCATCAAAATACCCAAATATATGCTTGTGTTTGTTGCTTGTGTATTTTAGGTACGGATATTGAGATAATGACAAAAGATCACAAGAATCATGCAAAAAACGAACACGAGAAACGAAGCCGCACAATGAACCAAGCCCTAATGAAGACTTTCCCAAGATCAACCCTTGAAGATTTGAAGAATTATGAAGAAGGGTCCTCCAATTATGAAGACTTGACACTTTATACCCTTGTATCCTCATAATTACAAGTTTGGTCCCTAAAGTTTGTCAAAATTACAAAAAGGACCCTTAACTTTGAAGAATTGGCAAGTTTAGCCCCTCAACAAAGCTAAATTGTCAACCAATATCATCCACAAAGTCAAATACATCATGAAGTCCTTCAAAGTACAAGAAATAACAAGTTGGGTCCTTTGAAAATCTCAAAATTACAAAAAGGACCCTCAACTTTCAACATTTGGCAAAAATGGTCCCTCAATCATCAAGACTTGGCAATTTCAGTCCTCCAAAATATCAATTAAACAAGTCTAGACCATTATCATTGAAGAAAATACCAATTCAGCCCTTGAAGAATTCAAAAATGGCAAGAAATACCCCTGAAAATACTTTGGAAAAGTATTTGGGGCAAAAGTATGAAAAAAGAAACATAAATAACAAAGGGAATAAGATTTATGGGATTTATTTACAAAGTGAAAGAAGAAAGAAAAGAGAGGGACTTATTCTGGCCAACATCTAAACTTACTTAGACCACTCCTGGGGTGACACGTGCCCCACTCACCCTAAACAACCAATCAACACTCCCCATGTCACCTTCCACCCACAACAGATTATAACTAATCTGATTAGTTTAATAAACACGCGCTAAACATAACTTTCAAATCCCCAAACAGATTAAAACACCCACTATTCACACATGAACACAAATTGGGTATTTGTGTTTAAGCCAAAATTAAATCACCAAAGCATCCAGATTAGTGATTAAGCTTGTCTTAATCATAACCCAACTCAAAAATCCTTTGCCACTTCACCACACATGTCACATGGGGCACTCCCTGCTACAAAAAGGAAGAAGATGCCAAAATAGCCAGAAGAATCCAACGTCCCACAAGCAGCTTACATACTAAGCTTACTTTGGACCCTTTGATCAAATTTCACCCCTGCCAACTCATGCAAACGTCCAAGAAAACATCACATGAGTCCAAGGTTTTCAAATCCTACAAGGGCATATTTGGGACTTCAACCATTAGGGTTTTTAGTTATTAGCTGTTCCTTAGTCACTTGTAAGGCTATATAAAGCCACTTAGGCCTTCATATTTCAGTTTGCTTTTGATTTTTCCTTGGTTCAAGTTTCTATAAATCCTATTTCTAAGTTAATGAAATTGATTTTGAAATCTTGAAGAAAAGTCATTGGCCAATCTTATTTACTGCTTTCATTTGTTATATGCTTGTTAGTTCTTGAAGTTCCAAACCTGTTTTCAAAAGAGGAGTGTGCAAAAGTTTGCATATTTCCTCATTTTCTTGATATTTTGCTAAGTCTTGTTCCAATCTTGGAATTCTTAGGCTATAGGGCTGATCATAGCATCCTAACTGAGTTGGTTAAGGTGGGGTGAGGCTTATAACTTGGGGATAATCAAGTGTGGGGTAACAAGTTTGCATTAATCAAGTTTTTCAAAGTTTCTGATTTTTATGATATTGTGCTTAACCCTTGTTCAATCTTAGCAGGCTTATTGTGGAAGCTTGTGCTTGTTCTTGCTAGCACATAAGCTCAAAATTCGTAGGTGTGGATGTACATCCATGAGGTTTGCATACTTAATCTCCAAATCTGCTTAAATTGTGATTTTTGGTGATATTTGTATGAAACTTGTGTTCTTGTGAATTTTGTGGCTTGTTCTTGCTTGAATCTGTTTATTATACTTGTTTTAGTGTTAATTGATGCTTGGTTGGCCTGAAATCTCATTGTGCTTTTGAAAATTTTGATTTGAAAAAGTTAAAGGGGTGTTTGGGTCTACTGTTTTATGCTTGTAACTTGTTATTGTGTTAAGGGAAGTTGTTGTTTATGCTTTGTATCTGCTATACCTTTGTTTGAGAGTGTTTTGCTGCAAGTTTTTGGGTTTGAACACTTGAATTGAACAATCTGCTATATAGAACTTGTTTCTGCTTGTTTTGACCTAGGATTTTGGGAACACTTAGTGTGTATGCATGCTTAGGGATAAAAGTGGTTTAAACAAAGTTAATATAACCTGTTTGAAAGATTTGAGGTGTTGAAATTGGCTTGTGTGTCAAATACATCAGCAAAAGTAGAAAACTGCATGTGTTAGTGTTCATCGGTAACTTTCATTGCTTGTATCTTGCTTAATTCTTTGAACCAGTGCATGAAACCTGTTTAGACTTGCTTATTGGAGTTTATTATAGCTTGTGTGTGCATTTGGTTGAATTTGGCTGGCTGATTTGTGCTAAAACTGCTCATAAGTGCTTAACTGCTTATTGTTCATGTTTGTGCAATGTCTGATGAATGATTGATTAAACTGTATCAATTGGGTGTTAGTGATTGTGTTATTTTGATTGTGATTGACTCCTTTTGATCCAAAGATCATTTGGGTGCCTTTGTGAAATCTGAATCTCCAAAAAAGTCACTAAAGACAAAAAGTCAAAATAGTCAAGCAGTGGAAAAAGTTTCCACTGCTCAACATCCAAAACTAGCCCCTGCTAGTGCAATTTTGTTATCAGCTTATCAATAAGCTATTCTAGCTTATTCTGACTTGCAACAACTTATTTTTTGTGATAGATCTTCATTATTTGACCCATTTAAGTAAACTAGAGCTTATTGGACTTTGACTTTGACTTTTTACTAGAAAACCAACTTGTTTGACTTTTAACATAAGTGCTTATTGATTTTCCAGCTTATTGAGTGTGCTTATTTGAAAGGTTTTTGGTTATTAAGCTTAGTTTTGTCATAAGAAACATTTTGCAACTTGAATCAGCTTCTGAGGTGGTCTAGATCATAAAAACGACTATTTTGTCGTTTTGTGAATAAGTTTGTGACTTGTTTCTGGCTTATTGAGTGGGCTTATTTGAAAATATCTTTTTGCAGAAGTCTTTGTTAGGTCAAAAGAAGCTTGTGTGTAAAATTTTAGCTTATGGCAACAGCTTATGGCTTAATGGGCTAAAAGCCCATTAAGAATAAGCTGCTTATTATAAGTTAGCTTATTTCACATTTTTAGCTTTTGGGCCTTTGGAAAAAGTTGTTTAAAATCAAATTTTGAGTCAACCTGTGCTTTTTGGGCTTATTTTGAACACTTTTTCTTATTGGGCCTTAATTAAGCCCAATAAGGGACTGTTTTGGGTTTGGCCTATTTTCTAGGCCCAATAGGGGTATTTAGGTAATTTCACTTTCATTTCTGAGTTTATTAGGTTAAATTAAGCTAGTTTGCAAGTTTTTAGAATTTTTTATAATTTTTGGATTTTGAATATTATTTTAATATTATTTTATTATTAAAAATTAAAAGTCTGATTTTCTAGGTTTTTATATTTTTCCTAGGTTCTAAATACTTAATTAGGATTTTTGCAACTTTCCAATTATTTTCTAGGTCTTTTAATTATTTTCTATAATTAATTTAAGATTTAATTGATTTTAGGAGTTTTTAATTGTTTAAAAATAGTTTTAATTGGTTTTAAAATTTTGAAAAATAGTTTTTAGTTTAATTAGAGTATTTTGAGGTTTACAAATTTGAAAATATTGTTTAGGCCTTTTTAATAATTAATTTTGATTTTTAGGGCTTTAATTAGCATTAAAAAGTCATTATCTAATTAATTAAAAGGTTTTTGCAAGTTTTGATTTTTTGTAAACTCTTAGAATATTATTAGGGATTTTTGGTAATTTTTAGAAATTTTTAGGTTAAAATTTTAATTTTGGTGGTTTTTACGACTTTACGTGTACGCCTTTTTAGACTTAGTTTAATCCGTCTTCATAACCGTCATTCTCTTCTAATCCTTTTTCTATTCTTCTTTTTCAAATATAATCACAAATTAATCCATATCATTACACACATAACACACTAGCCTCCTTGAGAACGAACTTAATTGGTCATTAGTGCTTGGTTTTCCTAAACCGACACTCAATACTTGCCACTTTTGTTCCTTTTCCTAAAGGGTGGTAAAAACTCAACATCATTTTGGCGCCGCTGTCGGGGAGGCGTGTTGTGTTTTGATTTGGCATTGTTGTTTTTAAACTAACCATAATTAGTATTTTATTAGTAGCACTCTACTAATACGTATTATCGTTTTTCGGTTTTTGTGTGAATATTATTACTATATTGTATACGTAGAACAATAAATTCACAAGTACTCCAAATACGTGAGAAATCACAACCTTGACTTGGGAGGTCATTACCCAATCATTGTATTCGAATCTCAAACCAAAGAAAAAGGCAAAAATAGATAAATACTTTCGTGAAGCTTAATCTTGAAAATACAAACTATAAGGTGGGTATAAGGCGGATATTATACAATATATCCTAAGGAAAAAGGCTCTTAAGTGCTTCGCGCCGCCTCGTTTCCCCGCTTGCTTGTGAGTATTTGATTGTGAGAGTGAATCGAGGGATTTGCCGCCCAAAGTATTACTAAGTATCATATATATTTTCTTGGTTTCTATTGATTAAACCCTCTTGAACGATTTGGTGTTCCACCATCGTTCTAAAGTCATCGAAGGCGTTCACTCCACGTGATCGTTTTCATTCCTTGAGGCTTCTTTAATCGAGAGATTTGATTAAGGAGGAGATTTGTAGATTTTTGTCTACTTAATACATTTCACCAAACCCCAAAAAGGTTAATACAATCAAAAACCACAAAAAAATTGAAAAATACAAAACACCAAAAAGAATCTTCTTTGTTCGTCCCCTCATTGTACGTGACGTTTATGCTAACTTGAAATCAAGCAAGACGTGCACGTAAACGAAAGAACAAAACTCCCACTCCCAACAATTCTAGTGAGGAGTCTCCTATTGACGAACCCATTGTAAGAGAAGCACCAACCATGGTGAATCGAACTATGATGAAGTTACTTCAAGCACCCACCGAGGGTTATGGAGAGGCTATTGTGATTCCCGTAATCCTTGCGGAGAATTTCGAGGTGAAAACGGGTTTGTTGTCCATGATTCAAAAAAACAAATTTCGTGGTGATGAGAAGGACAATCCACACAACCATATCCGCCAATTCAATCGTCTTACCGCTACTTGCAAGTTTAAGGATGTCTCTAACGACTCGATTAAGATGATGCTTTTTCCGTATTCCTTAGCGGGGCCCGCAAAAATTTGGTTAGAGAAAGAGCCACCCAATTCTATATTGACGTGGAAGGATCTCGTGTCTAAGTTTGTGAACCAATTTTTTCCGCCCTCTAAGACTACGCACTTGAAAAACGAGATTTCAAAGTTTTCACAAGAATTTAATGAAAGTTTTTCAACGGCTTGGAATAGGTTTAAGGAAATGTTACATGAATGTCCTCATCACGGTTTTCCGATTTGCATCAAATTGACACGTTTTACAATGGACTTAATGACCATGAAAGGGATTATTTGAATGCCGCCGCGGGTGGTAATTTTTTGTGTAAAACGGTTGACTTTGGTGATAATTGAAAATAGATCTAAGGTGTATAGTCCTCGTAGCACGTCTAGTGTTCGTAAGGCTTCGTCTTCGGCTTCACCTTCTTTGTCTAATACCATCGATGCTTGCCAAATTGAGGCAAACTTGGAAAACAAGATTTTTGATAAGTTGAAAGGACTTTTGATTGAGTTTAAAGTTGGTGAACCAAGTGCTCCCGCTACGGCTAAAGCGGTTGAGGTTTCTTGCATGTATTGTGGTGGAGGTCATGATTTCTCCGAGTGCATTACCAACGGTGGTAACACATCGAGTGCCTTCGCGGCCACGGGAAATTACAACCAAAACGGTCAAGTTTCCCACTCTAATCAAATGACTCCACCGGGTTTTGGTTCAAATCAAAATGCTAACAACTATCGCAACAATCAAGTTGGTTTTAAGAACAATTACAACAAGGGAAACTATAGGAATCAAGGGGCTAATAATCAAGTTTCAAACAAAAATGATTTTCAAAATAACAACAAAAGTTTGCAAACATTGAAAGATCTTCCAAGTGAGTTTGTTGAATATGCTAGTGGGAATGATGCTAGGTTTGACAATATTCAAAGAGAAATCATTAGCCTAAGATCCGAGTTTAAAAACGACTTGAAGAAAGAGTTGAAAAATGAGTTAGCTAATGAACTTAAAATCCACACCAACAAGATGGAAGGAAATGTCACTAGGTTGCAACAAAACCAACAAAAGATGGAACAAGGGCAACATGAGATTAAACAAGAGATGCTTAAGGCCGAGAAAAGGCAAACCGAATCCGTATTGAGGCAATCTAATTTTGAAGATAAAATCTCGTCTATGTTTGAGGCAATAATGTGTAAACCGTCGTCAAGTGGTCTTCCTAGCAACACCATATCCAACCCTAAGGGTGAGATGAAAGTGATTACCACACGTAGTGGTAAGACACTTAAGGAGCCGATTCCTCAACCAATTGCTCCTACGGAGGAAGCAATTGAGGAAGAACCCGAGGTGGTGGTCCAAAAGGAGCATGTCCCAATCCCACGAAGTACCGCTCATACCACACCTACGGTTGACCCATTACCATCATTGGAACCCGAGATTCCAAAGGCTATGCCTACTATGCCTCAACCCACACCACCTTTGCCCTATCCATCGAGACTTAGGAAGGAGAAACGTCAAGAGCGCGACAATTACCAATTTGAGCTTTTTATGAAAATGTTTCGTGATTTGCATCTTAATGTGAGTTTCGCCGATGCTTTGGTCATGATGCCTCGATTTGCCGCTAACTTTAAGAGTATGTTGAACAACAAGGAAAAATTGCACCAATTGTCTAGTTGTTCATCGGTTTATCTTAATCGCATACCTCAAAAAGTCGGTGATCCCGGTAAATTTTTCATCCCTTGTGCAATCCAAGACATGGAAGAATGCTTTGCCTTGGCCGATCTTGGTGCTAGCATTAACTTGATGCCACTTGTAATCTTCAAGTCGCTCAATCTTCCTAATCTTACTCCTTCACTAATGTCTATCGAGTTGGCCGACCATTCCACAATTCCCGCATGTGGTTTGGCGGAAGACGTTTTTGTGAAAGTGGGGAAGTTCTACTATCCGTAGACTTCATTGTTGTTGATATCCCCACGGATCCTCAAGTTCCTCTCATTTTAGGTCGTTCGTTTTTAGATACGTCTATGGCTTTGATTGATGTTCATGCTAGAAAGATCACCTTACATTTCAACGACGAGGAACTTGTTATAAACGCAACTCAACACTCTCAAATTTCTCATGTTTATTCCGTTGCAACCATAAACCTCGTTGATATGATTGACGTGGTTTGCGAGGAATTTTCACAAGAAGTTCTAGGTTTTGGTGATGAAGAAACTAGTGGCAATCCCACTATGTTGGATCCAATTCTTGGTAATTCGACACCAACCTTCACTCCTTTTGAAGGTTGTGGTTTTACGTTGGAAGAATGCAATGTTCCACGTACTTGTGACGAAGACCTCGACAACGATGAGGACTTCTCAATTATCAAGGATTTTCTCAACGATTTCCCATTTCCTCCACCCGAGGAGGTTATGAGTATCGAGCCCAAATCTTCACTTGAGGAACCACCTATCCTCGAGTTGAAAGATTTACCTCCTCACCTCGAATATGTCTATTTGGAAGAGGACGACAAGTTGCCGGTTATTATTGCGAAGGATCTTTCGAATGATGAAAAAACCGCACTTGTCGATGTTCTTAAGGATCACAAAGGGGCGATTGCGTGGAAGTTATCCGACATTAAGGGAATCGATCCCAAGTTTTGTACCCACAAAATCTTAATGGAGGAGGATTTCAAGCCCACAATCCAAATTCAAAGAAGGGTGAACCCCAAAATTCACGACGTCATCAAAAAAGAGGTCCTTAAACTCCTTGACGCGGGAATGATTTACCCTATTTCCGATAGCCCTTGGGTGAGTCCTATTCATTGTGACCCTAAAAAGGGAGGGATGACCGTTGTGCCAAACGATGCCAACGAGTTGATTCCCACTAGACTCGTGACCGGATGGAGAGTGTGCATTGACTATCGAAAGTTGAATGAAGCCACTCGAAAAGACCATTTTCCCTTGCCCTTCATGGACCAAATGTTGGAGCGTCTTGCGGGAAACGATTTCTATTGCTTTTTAGATGGTTTTTCCGGTTACTTCCGAATTCCCATCGATCCTCGTGATCAAGAAAAAACTATGTTTACGTGTCCATATGGAACGTTTGCCTATCGTAGAATGCCATTCGGACTTTGCAATGCACCGGGAACTTTTCAACGATACATGATGGCTATTTTTCATGATATGATCGAGAAAACGATGGAAGTCTTCATGGATGACTTTTCCGTGTTTGGTGATTCCTTCACTTCGTGTTTGTCGAACCTTGAGAGAATGTTAAAACGTTGTGAGGAAACCAACCTTGTGCTCAATTGGGAAAAGTGTCATTTTATGGTTAAGAGTGGAATCGTCTTAGGGCACAAGGTCTCGAAAGCGGGGATTGAGGTAGATCAAGCTAAGGTAGACGTCATCGCCAAACTACCTCATCCCAAAACCGTTAAGGGAGTTAGGAGTTTCCTAGGCCACGCGGGCTTTCATCGTCGATTCATCAAGGATTTTTCGAAGATTTCTCGACCCATTACACATCTTCTTGAAAAAGAGGCATGTTTCATCTTTGACGAAGATTGTGTACGAGCCTTTGGAATCCTTAAGAGGAAACTTACCAAAGCTCCCATTCTTGTTGCTCCCAATTGGAACCTCCCCTTCGAGCTTATGTGTGATGCTAGTGATTACGCTATAGGGGCCGTTTTGGGGCAACGTCATGATAAGCACTTCTTGCCTATTCACTATGCTAGAAAGACGATGACCGAGGCTCAACTTAAATACACTACAACAGAAAAGGAGTTCCTTGCCGTGGTGTATGCATTTGAGAAGTTCCGACCTTACCTCGTCTTGACGAAATGCATAGTGTATACGGACCATTCGGCTATTAAGTATCTCATGGGAAAGCAAGATGCTAAGCCGAGATTACTTCGTTGGATTCTCCTCCTTCAAGAATTTGATCACACCATTGTTGACAAAAAAGGAGCCGAGAATCTAGCGGCCGATCATATCTCTCGTTTGGAAGATCCTCACCAAAGTGTTTACGAGCCCAAGGAAATCACCGAAACATTTCCGCTCGAGACACTTGGTGTAGTGAATTCTAAGCTTGATTCTTCTACCCCATGGTTTGCGGATTTTTCAAATTACCATGCGGGTAACTTCATCGTTAAGGGTATGACAACTCAAGAAAAACGAAAATTCTTTCGTGACGTCAAGTTCTACTTTTGGAACGACCCTTACTTGTTTCGAACTTGTGCGGATCAAATCATCCGCCGTTGTGTATTTGGCACCGAAGCTTCTAACATCCTTAGAGCTTGCCATGAGGGACCCACGGGTGGTCACCACGGTGCTAATCTCACGGCTAAAAAGGTGTTTGATGCCGACTTCTTTTGGCCTACTATTTAACGAGATGCACAAGATCTTGTGAAGTCGTGTGATGCATGCCAACGACAAGGAAAAGCCTCACAAAAAGATGAAATGCCACAAAATATCATTCAAGTATGTGAGATCTTTGACGTTTGGGGCATAGACTTTATGGGGCCGTTCCCATCATCTCGTGGTAATAAGTACATCCTTGTTGCGGTTGACTACCTTTCTAAGTGGGTGGAGGCCAAGGCCTTGCCCACCAATGATGCTCGTGTGGTAGTCAAGTTTTTGAAGCAATTGTTTTCTCGGTTTGGAACCCCTCGTGCTATCATAAGCGATCGTGGAACCCATTTTTGTAATGACCAATTTGAAAGGGTTCTAAGGAAATACGGGGTTACACATCGGCTTTCTACGACTTATCACCCAAAAACGAGTGGGCAAGTCGAGGTTTTAAACCGAGCTTTGAAAAGGATCTTGGAGAGATCTGTTGGGGAAAACCGACAATCTTGGTCGGATAAGTTGAACGATGCTTTATGGGCCTTTAGGACCGCTCATAAGACGCCCATTGGGTGCACTCCCTATAAGCTTGTGTATGGAAAGAATTGTCATTTGCCTATCGAATTAGAACACAAGGCTTATTGGGCCCTAAAGCATTGTAATGATGACATGGAGACCGCGGGAAAACACCGGAAAATGCAATTGAATGAATTGGATGAATTGAGAGACATTGCTTATGAAAATTCATTGATTTATAAAGAGAAAACTAAAAAGTTGCATGATTCTAAAATTAAAAACCGGGTTTTTAACATTGGGGATCAAGTTTTGCTTTTTAATTCAAGATTAAAAATCTTTTCCGGTAAGTTGAAATCCCGTTGGTCCGGTCCATTCACCGTGACTCAAGTTTTTCCGTATGGGACCATCGAGCTAGCTCAAGATGATGGTCCTAACTTCAAGGTGAATGGACATAGGTTGAAGCACTACTTTGGCGGGGAAGTTCCATCCTTGAACTACCTCGACCAAGTCACCTTCCCCAATGATAATTAGTATTGAGGGGATCGAGTCGAGCTCATGACTCAGTAATCAAAAACGAGGTGCCTCGTGGGGGAGTCCCATGCTTATCTTATGTACATATTATCGCTTTCTAATGTAGTTAACGTGTGGGGATTTGTGCCCTTCCAACCTTTGTTCCGTGGTTGTTTGTGAATTGTGGTTTTTAGATCATGATCTCCACGATTGGAGCCTCTCGTGTTCGTTTTATGGGAGCACTCGATCGTTTGCTTTGGAGACATTTCTCAATATCCATGATATATCCTTTGATGTTCTAACCATAGGTTTTTAGCACACTTCATAAACGGCTATTAATTTAATGGTTACACCCTTTCCATGCTATATTAGGCATTCGACTACGTCTCTAGTATGGGGGTGTTTGCACCCCTAGACTCAGGACAATGTTTAACCTTAGTATGGGGGGGTGAATAGATACTTGCCTTGCCAAACCTTCACGCTTTCCAAAGTTTATCTTTTTGTTATCATTTTTGTTGCAAAATAAGGCTAAAAATGGCAAAATTTTAAATTTTTCTCATGTTTTATAAGTGTTTGAAGACACGAATGTAGGTTTTCCGATGGCGAGAATAAGAGTAATTTTTGACTCGACCGTGCGTGTTGAGCACTTAGCTTTGATTCCTTAACTACACATTAGGCTAAGTCTCTTAAATGAGGACGATAAATGATAGAGTTAATTATAAGTTACTATGCTAAACGTAGAGTACTCGTATTCTTTCAAAAACTCATGTGTTCTCGTTATTTGCTTCTTCTCCCTTCGCATGTAAATATTTTTTTTGCTTAATAAATATTGACTTAGCGGTTTAGTTAGGATTGTTGGGTTTCTAGTCTTTTCTAGTAGCTTCCGTGTAATTAAATTGGGAAGACATTAAGGTATCGCCAGCGTCACGGTTTTGAAGTATTGGCAACCCGAATAATCGAAAGCTTCACCCAATAATAAGATTTCAAGTGCTCACCTAAATCTAGCAAACAATTTGAAGCGCCACAAGGCCTAAAATCTATGCAAAAATTGAAAGTGAATCAAGCCTTAATCTTCGAAGCTTTAAAGATCCAAAATTCGCTTTAGCGTGAGGATATACGTCTTTGGCTAATAAAACCACCGATGAGGCGGATAATAAAAGGCAAGGCAAGACCGAAGTCATAATAAAAGCTTCATGGCGAAGTTGAATAAAAGATGGAGGTAAACCAAAGATAATAAGGCCCTTCCGTTAGGGGGCGTATAAAAGTCTTGGTAATAAGTTTCATGTTCAAAACCATTATAAAACCGTGTTTATCGATTCTTCTTGTCAACTTAATTTTTTAACATCGTTGTCTATTAGGAGGGGTTATTGATTTGATGGTCTTAGTTACACCGTTAGGACTCTATTTTTAGACCTAAATCTCTATTATCGCATAAGTCAAACAATGTATCCTCGTGAAACATTCAAGAAAAAATAAAATATAAGAGATACAACTTAGGATATGGGAGGATAAGTACGTGATTAGGGCATATGAGTAGTGTTAGCATTACTAACTTATAATGACAATGATCTCGTTGCACGCTTGGCATGGAATTAGGGTAAAAATCGAGGACGACAAAATTATTTCTAACGAAGCATTCACGTGTTCTTATTCTATGAACCTAAACGTCCCATTTTGCGATGAAAATCATACATTATGTCTATAACACAAGTAGTAGTAATAGTAGTAGTGTAGCTAGTTTATCGTTCAATAAAGTGAATAAAATGAATTTTGGAAATGCTTTATTCTAGCATTGCGTGAGGGCACGGCAATGGTTTAGTATGGGGGAGTGATGAGACTGCTTTTATACATAGTCTCATCTTCCAAATAGGGCTTAAAATGCATTAAATATCATCAAAATACCCAAATATATGCTTGTGTTTGTTGCTTGTGTATTTTAGGTACGGATATTGAGATAATGACAAAAGATCACAAGAATCATGCAAAAAACGAACACGAGAAACGAAGCCGCACAATGAACCAAGCCCTAATGAAGACTTTCCCAAGATCAACCCTTGAAGATTTGAAGAATTATGAAGAAGGGTACTCCAATTATGAAGACTTGACACTTTATACCCTTGTATCCTCATAATTACAAGTTTGGTCCCTAAAGTTTGTCAAAATTACAAAAAGGACCCTTAACTTTGAAGAATTGGCAAGTTTAGCCCCTCAACAAAGCTAAATTGTCAACCAATATCATCCACAAAGTCAAATACATCATGAAGTCCTTCAAAGTACAAGAAATGACAAGTTGGGTCCTTTGAAAATCTCAAAATTACAAAAAGGACCCTTAACTTTCAACATTTGGCAAAAATGGTCCCTCAATCATCAAGACTTGGCAATTTCAGTCCTCCAAAATATCAATTAAACAAGTCTAGACCATTATCATTGAAGAAAATACCAATTCAGCCCTTGAAGAATTCAAAAATGGCAAGAAATACCCCTGAAAATACTTTGGAAAAGTATTTGGGGCAAAAGTGTGAAAAAAGAAACTTAAATAACAAAAGGAATCAGATTTGTGGGATTTATTTACAAAGTGAAAGAAGAAAGAAAAGAGAGGGACTTATTCTGGCCAACATCTAAACTTACCTAGACCACTCATGGGGTGACACGTGCCCCACTCACCCTAAACAACCAATCAACACTCCCCATTGTGCCATGTCACCTTCCACCCACAACGGATTATAACTAATCTGATTAGTTTAATAAACACGCGCTAAACATAACTTTCAAATCCCAAAACAGATTAAAACACCCAGTATTCACACATGAACACAAATTAGGTATTTGTGTTTAAGCCAAAATTAAATCACCAAAGCATCCAGATTAGTGATTAAGCTTATCTTAATCATAACCCAACTCAAAAATCCTTTGCCACTTCACCACACATGTCACATGGGGCATGCCCTGCTACAAAAAGGAAGAAGATGCCAAAATAGGCAGAAGAATCCAACGTCCCACAAGTAGCTTACATACTAAGCTTACTTTGGACCCTTTGATCAAATTTCACCCCTGCCAACTCATGCAAACGTCCAAGAAAACATCTCATGAGTCCAAGGTTTTCAAATCCTACAAGGGCATCTTTGGGACTTCAACCATTAGGGTTTTTAGTTATTAGTTGTTCCTTAGTCACTTGTAAGGCTATATAAAGCCACTTAGGCCTTCACATTTCAGTTTGCTTTTGATTTTTCCTTGGTTCAAGTTTCTGTAAATCGTATTTCTAAGTTAATGAAATTGAGTTTGAAATCTTGAAGAAAAGTCATTGGCCAATCTTATTTACTGCTTTCATTTGTTATATGATTGTTAGTTCTTGAAGTTCAAAACCTGTTTTCAAAAGAGGAGTGTGCAAAAGTTTGCATATTTCCTCATTTTCTTGATATTTTGCTAAGTCTTGTTCCAATCTTGGAATTCTTGGGCTATAGGGCTGATCATAGCATCCTAACTGAGTTGGTTAAGGTGTGGTGAGGCTTATAACTTGGGGATAATCAAGTGTGGGGTAACAAGTTTGCATTAATCAAGTTTTTCAAAGTTTCTGATTTTTATGATATTGTGCTTAACCCTTGTTCAATCTTAGCAGGCTTATTGTGGAAGCTTGTGCTTGTTCTTGCTAGCACATAAGCTCAAAATTCATGGGTGTGGATGTACATCCATGAGGTTTGCATACTTAATCTCCAAATCTGCTTAAATTGTGATTTTTGGTGATATTTGTATGAAACTTGTGTTCTTGTGAATTTTGTGGCTTGTTCTTGCTTGAATCTGTTTATTATACTTGTTTTAGTGTTAATTGATGCTTGGTTGGCCTGAAATCTCGTTGTGCTTTTGAAAATTTTGATTTGAAAAAGTTAAAGGGGTGTTTGGGTCTACTGTTTTATGGTTGTAACTTGTTATTGTGTTAAGGGAAGTTGTTGTTTATGCTTTGTATCTGCTATACCTTTGTTTGAGAGTGTTTTGCTGTAAGTTTTTGGGTTTGAACACTTGAATTGAACAATCTGCTATATAGAACTTGTTTCTGCTTGTTTTGACCTAGGATTTTGGGAACACTTAGTGTGTATGCATGCTTAGGGATAAAAGTGGTTTAAACAAAGTTAATATAACCTGTTTGAAAGATTTGAGGTGTTGAAATTGGCTTGTGTGTCAAATACATCAGCAAAAGTAGAAAACTGCATGTGTTAGTGTTCATCAGTAACTTTCATTGCTTGAATCTTGCTTAATTCTTTGAACCAGTGCATGAAACCTGTTTAGACTTGCTTATTGGAGTTTATTATAGCTTGTGTGTGCATTTGGTTGAATTTTGCTGGCTGATTTGTGCTAAAACTTCTCATAAGTGCTTAATTGCTTATTGTTCATGTCTGTGCAATGTCTGATGAATGATTGATTAAACTGTATCAATTGGGTGTTAGTGATTGTGTTATTTTGATTGTGATTGACTCCTTTTGATCCAAAGATCATTTGGGTGCCTTTGTGAAATCTGAATCTCCAAAAAAGTCACTAAAGACAAAAAGTCAAAATAGTCAAGCAGTGGAAAAAGTTTCCACTGCTCAACATCCAAAACTAGCCCCTGCTAGTGCAATTTTGTCATCAGCCTATCAATAAGCTATTCTAGCTTATTCTGACTTGCAACAACTTATTTTTTGTGATAGATCTTTATTATTTGACCCATTTAAGTAAACTGGAGCTTATTGGACTTTGAGTTTGACTTTTTACTAACATAAGTGCTTATTTGATTTTCCAGCTTATTGAGTGTGCTTATTTGAAAGGTTTTTGGTTATTAAGCTTAGTTTTGTCATAAGAAACATTTTGCAACTTGAATCAGCTTCTGAGGTGGTCTAGATCATAAAAACGACTATTTTGTCGTTTTGTGAATAAGTTTGTGACTTGTTTCTGGCTTATTGAGTGGGCTTATTTGAAAATTCTTTTTGCAGAAGTCTTTGTTAGGTCAAAAGAAGCTTGTGTGTAAAATTTTAGCTTATGGCAACAGCTTATGGCTTAATGGGCCAAAAAGCCCATTAAGAATAAGCTGCTTATTATAAGTTAGCTTATTTCACATTTTCAGCTTTTGGGCCTTTGGAAAAAGTTGTTTAAAAACAAATTTTGAGTCAACCTGTGCTTTTTGGGCTTATTTTGAACACTTTTTCTTATTGGGCCTTAATTAAGCCCAATAAGGGACTGTTTTGGGTTTGGCCCATTTTCTAGGCCCAATAGTGGTATTTAGGTAATTTCACTTTCATTTCTGAGTTTATTAGGTTAAATTAAGCTAGTTTGCAAGTTTTTAGAATTTTTTATAATTTTTGGATTTTGAATATTATTTTATTATTAAAAATTAAATGTCTGATTTTCTAGGTTTTTATATTTTTCCTAGGTTCTAAATAATTAATTAGGATTTTTGCAACTTTCCAATTATTTTCTAGGTCTTTTAATTATTTTCTATAATTAATTTAAAATTTAATTGATTTTAGGAGTTTTTAATTGTTTAAAAATAGTTTTAATTGGTTTTAAAATTTTGAAAAATAGTTTTTAGTTTAATTAGAGTATTTTGAGGTTTACAAATTTGAAAATCTTGTTTAGGCCTTTTTAATAATTAATTTTGATTTTTAGGGCTTTAATTAGCATTAAAAAGTCATTATCTAATTAATTAAAAGGTTTTTGCAAGTTTTGATTTTTTGTAAACTCTTAGAATATTATTAGGATTTTTGGTAATTTTTAGAAATTTTTAGGTTAAAATTTTAATTTTGGTGGTTTTTACGACTTTACGTGTACGCCTTTTTAGACTTAGTTTAATCCGTCTTCATAACCGTCATTCTCTTCTAATCCTTTTTCTATTCTTCTTTTTCAAATATAATCACAAATTAATCCATATCATTACACATATAACACACTAGCCTCCTTGAGAACGAACTTAATTGGTCATTAGTGCTTGGTTTTCCTAAACCGACACTCAATACTTGCCACTTTTGTCATCCTTTTCCTAAAGGGTGGTAAAAACTCAACATCAAACAACAAAAATCAAGCAAGCTTAGCACACAAATCACAAAAACAAAGCATACAATCTTTCTGATATGGTTAGCACAAGCCTGGGGGAATTTTGCTGATTTTCTAGGCTCAATGGTGAGATTCAAAGCTCACAAATTGTAAAACAAACCTACCAACTAGCATATAAGCATTATAAATCCCTAAAATAACGTAGTACCTAACAACTATCAAGATTTGAAGGCAAAATCAACACAAAATCAGACACAAGAGCAGTTACTGGATTTTATGCCATTTTCCAAACTTTTAACATGCAAAGTGGTTTAAATCCTCCCCAAACAGAAAACCAAGCTTACATATATCATATACACCACCTAAGGAATGTTTCTAAACAGATTTTAACACAAGATTTTGTCACCTATCTTGATTAAATAGCTAATCCAAACACTCCTTAAAAAAAACTAAAAATCAATGTTTTCAAAGAAAATCTATGCAAAACCTATCCAAGCTGATTCTAATCATCCCTAACATGCATGTTACACTAAATAAACTTAGATCAAACCACTTAAACAACACTTAACCAGTTTTCATGCAAAATCACTTAGACACCAAATATAGAAAACAAAAAAAATGGAAAACAAGGATTTTTACCAAGAGGGACCTACATCCAGGTCCCTCAGTGGTTGCTTAACCACCTCCAAATATGCTGGGGCCTATGCTGAACCTTTGACAACAAACAATCAAGCAAAACCTGCTAAGAAAAAATGAAAATAGAACAAGCACAAATACTAACTTTCTGATTCTTTCTGAAACTTTTTTTTAAAACCTTTTTAAAATCTTTCCCAATGTTTATCTTTCAAAACCCCTTAAACCTACAACTTACAATCCTGAGAATCAAACCTTAAAACACTTTTCACCAAAAATTTCCCAATTTCAGAAACTATGTTTCTGAAATTTTCAAACACAAAGTGTTTGAATAAATTCAAATGGAACTCAGTATTCTAGCTTAAAATAATTTACCAACTTTTAATATAATCATAAAAGGAATTACTTTTTAAAAAATACCAACTTTATATCAATTAAAAAGGGATTACAAGTATTTTTGCTAGAAAAACTGGAACAAGAGATAAAAGGGACACATACGTCTCCTTTTATAATACATCATAGAACTAACTAGAATGTTAAACACTAATAATTGGAATTCCTAAGAAGCCCTTGGACGAAATTTGAATCTTGGTCAAATTTTTGCCTTCATGTGAATGCCAGTTGTTGTTGTGATGTTTGAATGCATCTGAGTCGTTGGACAACCCTTTGGGACCAAGGAAATCATGTGAGCTGTTGATTTGGTCGCATTTGGGTTTTTGAGGGAAAGGGACGGGGCAGGGGAGGGGTCCACAAGACACATGGGTGTGTCTTGCGTTGGTTTAAGATGTGGGTTTAGGTGAGGTGGAGGGTAATCAAGGATCTGGACAAAATCAGGGAAAACCCCTTTGAATTAAGGGAGATTGGACCTGGCAATTTTAGGGTTTAAGGGGGTGATTAGAGGGTGATTAGATCCAAAAGGGAAAAGATTTATTTAAAATCTTGTTTGGGTGGGAAAATGGCAAAGAGTTGACTAAGGTTTGACCCAGTTTATTTATTAAACTTGGGTATTGGGTTTGGGTTGGACGGGTAAATGGGTAAGGTAATGGGTACGGTCGGGTTGTGTGGTGAGGTGTCAGTTTGTGAGTGGAGGAGTGGGTTTGGCTGTCTGGCAGTATTGGCCCCCAAGGTTTCCTCTTTCTTTCATGTTGTAATAAAACAGCAAAACTTTCATTCCCTTTGTATTTAACTTTGGCAAATTGTCATTTTTGGCACATATTGTTTCCAAACTTAAAACAAGGACCATAAATGCATATTTTTGGATTTTTCAAGGGTAAAACTTGTATAATCTTCAAACATGGAGGACCTTTGTTGAAAATCTTGATTTCTTCAAGGGCTTATCTTGCCAAGTCTTCAAAAATGAGGGACTAAAGTTGCCAATCTTCAAAACTTCAAGGTCCATTTTGGAAATTCCAGATTTGGGTCCGGTTCATTGTGCGGCTTCGTTTCCCGTGTTCGTTTTTGAATGATTCTTGTGATATTTTGCCATTTCCTCAATATCCGTACCTAAAAATACACAAGTAACAAACACGAGCATATATTTGGCAGTTTTAATGATATTTTATGCATTTGAAGCCCGATTTGGACGATGAGACTATGTATAAAAGCAGTCGCATCACTCCCCCACACTAAACCATTGCCGTGCCCTCACGCAATGCTAGAATAAAGTATCGTAGCACCTCCAAAATTCATTTTTAATCACTTTATTGAATGATAAACTAGCTACACTACTACTATTACTACTACTTGCGTTTTTAGACATAATGTATGATTTTCATCGCAAAATGGGACGTTTAGGTTCATAGAATAAGAACACGTGAATGCTTCGTTAGAAATAATTTCATCGTCTTCGATTTTCACCTTAATTCCATGCCAAGCGTGCAACGAGATCATTGTCATTATAAGTTAGTAATGCTAACATTACTCATATGCTCTAATCACGTACTTATCCTCCCATTATTCCTAGGTTGTATCTCTTATATTTTATTTTGTCTTGAATGTCTCACGAGGATACATCATTTGACTTATGCGATAATAGAGATTTAGGTCTAAAAATAGAGTCCTAACGGTGTAACTAAGACCATCAAATCAATAACCCCTCCTAATAGAGAACGATGTTAAAAAATTAAGTTGACAAGAAGAATCGATAAACACGGTTTTATAACGGTTTTGAACATGAGACTTATTACCAAGACTTTTATATGCCCCCTAACGGAAGGGCCTTATTATCTTTGGTTTACCTCCATCTTTTATTCAACTTCGCCATGAAGCTTTTATTATGACTTCGATCTTGCCTTGCCTTTTATTATCCGCCTCATCGGTGGTTTTATTAGCCAAAGACGTATATCCTCACGCTAAAGCGAATTTTGGATCTTTAAAGCTTCGAAGATTAAGGCTTGATTCACTTTCAATTTTGCATAGATTTTAGGCCTTGTGGGGCTTCAAATTGTTTGCTAGATTTAGGTGAGCACTTGAAATCTTATTATTAGGTGAAGCTTTCGATTATTTGAGTGCCAATACTTCAAAACCGTGACGCTGGCGATACCTTAATGTCTTCCTAATTTAATTACACGGAAGCTACTAGAAAAGACTAGAAACCCAACAATCCTAACTAAACCGCTAAGTCAATATTTATTAAGCAAAAAATATTTACAAGCGAAGGGAGAATAAGCAAACAACGAGAACACATGAGTTTTTGAAAGAATACGAGTATTCTACGTTTAGCATAGTAACTTATAATTAACTCTATCATTTCTCGTCCTCATTTAAGAGACTTAGCCTAATGTGTAGTTAAGTAATCAAAGCTAAGTGCTCAACACGCACAGTCGAGTCAAAAATTACTCTTATTCTCGCCATCGGAAAACCTACATTCGTGTCTTTAAACACTTATAAAATATGAGAAAAAATTTAAAATTTTGGCATTTTTAGCCTTATTTTGCAACAAAACGATAAACAAAAAGATAAACTTTGGAAAGCGTGAAGGTTTGGCAAGGCAAGTATCTATTCACCCCCCCATACTAAAGTTAAACATTGTCCTCAATGTTTCGAGTCTAGGGGTGCAAACACCCCCATACTAGAGACGTAGTCGAATGCCTAATCTAGCATGGAAAGGGTGTAACCAATAAATTAATAGCCGTTTATGAAGTGTGCTATAAACCTAAGGTTAGAACATCAAAAGGATATATCATATGGATATTGGGAATGTCTTCAAAGCAAACGATCGAGTGCTCCCATAGAACGAACACGAGAGGCTCCAATCGTGAAGATCATGATCTAAAAACCACAATGCACAAACAACCACGGAACAAAGGTTGGAAGGGCACAAATCCCCTCACATTAAATTAACTAAAACGCAATAATATGTACATGGATAAGCATGGGTCTCCCCCACGAGGCACCTTGTTTTTGATAACCGAGTCAAAAGCTCGACTCGAACCCCCATAAATGTGATCATTTAGGGATAATCATGGTGTGGTCAATTTTTAGTGGGGCTTACATGATAAACAAGGCCCAAAAACAACCGGTATAAAGGACTAAGTCCTTTGATGGTGCAAAATACCGGGATCAAAGATGGCGTTCTCGTTTTCATTGGAAAAACTAATCAACGCCACTTCATCGTGTGTCAACACAAACCCAAAGGGTTTCAAGAAGATAGGAGAGAAGAAATAGAAGGGTGGGACAATGGGTAAGTAATAAGTGTGTAAACACTTATCCTTTTGCCACTAAAATCAAGTAAAAACAAGACCTAATCATGTGTTTTACATCTTAAATGTCGGAATTACGCGTGGTTTTGTGTTCTTGTGTTTAAATAGGTACAAATGGTGAAAAGAAGAGAAAACACGGGATTTCACGGTCAAATGTCGAAGAAAAGTCAAGAAAGAGACGAAGACAAAGTCAAATGACCAAAAGCATGCCAAAGATCACGAAAACCGACAAAGCCTACTCTAATTTGAAGAAAATGATTGAGAAAGCCGATTTCGGGCTCGACTTTAGCGGATTTAATCTTTTAAAGTTAATCAAGCTTTGTGGGTCCCACATTGGGGTTAATGGGCTAAAAAGCCCATTTGGGGTTTTAAGATGCTTAAGTTATTTTTGAAAAACTCATTATAGCCCAAAATCAAATATTAAGTGTAAGGATTATTTTGTGTGACGGATTGGAAGTTATTGGGCTAAGCCCAGTTGATAAATGCATTTTGGGCGGATGAAACAAGTTTTTACCTGGTCAAAATATTCAGTCAAAACCCAAAACCAATTTGCCTCACGTTTTGTTTTATTCCCATCCTCACCCCTTCAATAAATTAAACGAATATTACCCCCCCATTACCCACTTAAACGCATCCTCACACTCTCAACTTCCCACGTGTACACCTTACCCTATACCCTCACCACACCCGATCCCCACTTTATTTACCCACTCACCCACTCCATAAATAAATAAAACACATTTTTCACTTCCATTCGTTACAAACGAGGCACAAGTTACTGTGCTTCTTTCTCCTTCCCCATGAAAAACGCACCACCCTCTACCAAACCCTAATTTTTACACAGTAAAAATTACCACTAAAAATTGGGGGTTTTCACCTCAATGGGTAATTAACACCAAGGGAAATAATTCCCCCCCAATTTTCGCAGCATCCACTCCATGTAGTCCTCTCTCTCTCCAACGTGGCATCCTTTGAGTGGCCAAGACACCTCATTAGTCCAATCCCACCAATCAGAGGCTCTAAAAGAAACACAAATCCATGACATGATGGCAATCCGTGGCACTCGAGTATTATTAGCCGTTTGATCAAGCATATTGAAGGAAGAGAAGAATGGATGGCTGTGATTCTTCACCGTGGTCACCAAGTTCACCTAGAAGGTTCGGGGGATCCCTATAAAAACCCCCCTCCATCATGTAATTGAGATGCTTTTCCTTTATTTTTATTTTCAGTTAAATTAGTTGATTAGGGTTTTAAATCTTGTAATTTCAATTTCCAGTATTGTAATTTTTGATTTGAATTAATGAAAAAATTAATTTTCGTTTTAATTATCGTTTAATTTTAATTCCCAGTTATTGTTCTTATTTTAATCAGTTTATAAAATATTGTTTTACTGTTCTCGCATTAATATTATAAAAAAAAAAGGAGAGATAAAGAAAAGTGATTAAATCTTCCCCTACTGGGAAGATTTCAAGGTTACTGTTCAAAAAAAAAAAGAAGTTTTGTTCGAGATAAAGTATACGATTGGGGTTCGAATTAAGGTGGTGTTTGTTGGCGTTTGTGTTCGTTTCGGTTTAAGCTCGCTCAGCGCGACGCTTCGTCTCAACGGTTTTCGCCAAACGGTTCGAATCTTCTATTTTATTATTCTCGTTTTGGATTATTATTTATTTGATTAACTGCTTTTATTTGCTTTTTGTTTATTAGTAATTGCGTACTTATTTTGTTAATGTTTCTGCGTATGTCTGAATCTGCTTATTTTTAGTTTCGTTTGGTTAGTTTAGCTTGTGTAGGATTTGCTTATGTTTTTTTTAGTTTGGTTTATTAGATTATTTGTATTCTGCTTGTTTTATCATTAGGTTGTAGGATTAGTTTATATAACTGCTTATTTAGTTTTTCAGCTTATGATTTATAGCTTATTTGTTCAGTTTTTAAATCGTGCCTATTGGTTTGAATGTTTAGTCTGGATTTGCTTATTGAAGTTTTGTTTAGTTTATTAGGTTTCGGCTTATTTGTGGTTTAGGTATTGCGTATTGTCACCATATTGCTTATTTTGGTTTTCGGCTTTGCTTATTAGGATAATCTATTTAGCTTGCTTATAGGTTTTAAATAGTTAACTGTTTGGTTTCGGTTTTCAGCTTATGTCTGCTTATTCGTTATCAGCTTAATTGGTTTCTACTTTTTAGTCTTCTGCTTATTTGGTTTATGTGATTTCAGCTTATTCGCGTAGCTAGCCTATTTGATTCCTGATTATTTGTTATCTGCTTATTGGTTTTCTTGCTGATATAACCTCAGACCCAATTGGTCTGTGGCTTGCCTTGTCCAAAAGTATAAAGTTCAGCAAAAAGTAAAAAAAAAATAATATATAGCATAATTTCGTCTGTCCTGGGACTCGAACCCAGGACCTCTCGCATAACAACCAACGTCCCACCCAGTAGGCTAGCTCTCTTTTTGTGTTCTATTTCCCTTTACTCAATTAATATAGGATAGTAATTGTTGGCAGTTAATTTTAATTAAAATTAGTTAAAGTTTAAGTTTAATTTATATTAATTAAAAAGTTTTATTTAAATTCAGTTTTTTTTATAAAATAATAAAAAGAAAAAAAATATGTTTTAATTTTTAATTACTTTTAAAATTAGTTTAAATTTTATTAGATTTAAATTTAGTTTAATTAAAGATTTTAGTTTATTTAGATAAAAGTCTTAATTAAGTTTTATTTTAATCTATCTTTCTTTTATGTCATTAAATTTAGTTTAGAATTTCTTTAGATTTAAATTAAAAAGTTTTTAGGTTAAAATTAATTAGGTTTAAAGCTTAATTTAAAAAATAGATTTTATTTAAAAGTTTTTATTAGCTTAATTTTTAAATTAGATAAGTTTTATTTAAATTGTTTTATTAGTTTTTAATATTAAATAGATAAAACATCAAAAATATTGTTTACCAAAAACAAAGTTAAGTTGAAACGTAAAACCGGAAATCAAATTCGAGTCGAATCGAGGAAAAACGAACATTCAATAATTAAAAATCCTATAAAAATCCTAGTTTCAAAATGGCGCCGCTGCCGCTTCGCTCGTACGATTGACGATTTTTTTCGTGAAGACGTTTGGATTTTGGGATCCTTTCGATTTTGAACGTTACGTTTCTTGCACCAAAAATCAAAAATACAAAAAAATCAAAAATATAAAATTACAAAAAAAAATTAAAAAACCACAAAAGCAATTTCTTTCCTAAGAATTGCACCAAAAAAAAAATTTTTAAAAATCAAAAAGTAATACGTTTTCCTAAACGTATTACACCAAAAATATTACGTATTATTGTTATTTTTCTTATTCGATTTCTTTCGTTTTTCTTGTGAATATATATTTTTCTAAAAAAAATACAAAAAGATTTTTCTTTTACTATATTATATTACGTAGCACAATAAATTACCTACTTATCAAATAAGGCCTTAGTTGGGATTTCATCACCTAACTATTGTATTCGAATCCATAACAAGAAAAAAGGGCAAAATAGATAAATACTAGTAAGACGTTTGAACTCGACATATACAAACTATAAGGTGGGTATAAGGCGACGCGCTATAAAAGGCCGTCTAAGGAAAAAGGTTTTTAAGTGCTTTGTGCCACCTCGTTTCCCCGCTTGCTTGTGCGTATATTGAGAGGGACGACCGATTATTGGTTTGCCAACTCAAGTAGTATTTTACGTATATATTTTTGTGACTTTTTCATATTGCTCCTCGAGAGGGAAAATCCTTTTCCTCTCAAAGTCGACCGAGGTCACCTACCTCATTCCAAAGTTTTAATTGTATGCGCACTCGCGCGCATACATACATACCGATTGGTGTACCAAATACTTCTAATTCTTCTAAAAAGAAGAAGAAGAAAAACAAAAAGACCGTCATTAAAGCCGATCCCGAGAATCGAGCTTTCGACATAACGATGGCAACGGATAATCGACCAATGATTGAGATTCTACAATCTCACGTTGAAGGAAACGATGACGCGATTGTGGTGCCAAATATTGGAGCTAATCATTTCGAACTTAAATCGGGTTTTATTCAAATGGTTTCCGCTACACCATTTTTAGGCCGTACTAATGATGACCCACACGCTCATATCAAACGTTTCATCCAATTAGCTAATACCGTCAAATACAATGGGGTGCCCCAAGAGGCCGTTCGCCTCCAACTTTTTCCTTTTTCCCTCGAGGGAAAAGCCCGGATTTGGCTTGATAAGGAACCACCCCAAAGTATTACCACATGGATCGACTTAGAGACCAAGTTCATTAACTAATTTTTCCCACCATCACGGACCACTTCCTTAAGGAATGAAATAATCAATTTTGAGCAAAAATATGGGGAAACGTTTAGTGAGGCTTGGGATCGTTTTAAAGATATTTTGAGAAAATGTCCACAACACGGTTTTACTAAAGTTCATCAAATCAACACGTTTTATAATGGTTTAACTCTAAACGATCAAGACTCACTTAATAGTGCCGCGGGGGGCAATATTCTTGTGAAAACAATGAACGAGGCTTGGGCCATTATTGAGAACAAAGCAAAAGTGCAAACCAAAAGTGTTAGGGCTAATATGGCAAGTGCTAGTACGAGTAATATTGAGGTGAATGATCGAATTAATAAACTTACTTCGCTTGTTGAGACACTCGCTTTAAAAACCGACGCCCTCACTACACATGTTCATGCCGTGAAAGAAAAAAGTGAGACGTGTGAGACTTGTGGTGGACCACATTCATACTTTAATTGTGACAAGGTTTACAATGATCAACAAGAAGTTTATGCTTATAATAACAATGAACTTGATCGGATTCAATTCAAACCAAATGTTGATGTAAACCATTTGTCTTACAAGTCTAATAACTATTTGGCTCCCCCGGGTTTTGTAGCACCACAAAGACCACCCCCACCCGCCCAAAATAGGAACCAAGCTCCTCAACGGGGTAATTTTCAAGGAAGTTCTAATCAACGGGGTTTTAATCAAAATCAAGGGAATTTTCAAGGGCAAAACCAAGGGTTGAATAATCAAGGATATAATAACCAAAGTTTTCAAAATCAAGGATTTAATCAATATCAAAACCAAGGTTTTAATAATCAAGGTTACAATCAAATGAACATGCATAATCCTCAAATGGACTTGGTTCTTCAAAAATTATCCGACCATGAACGAATGATGAGAGAGATGCAAGAATCGACCGATAAGAAGTTTTTGACTATGATTCAAACCTTTCGTCCCCAAGGTACCCTTCCCTCGAACACCGTGACCAATCCTAGGGCTAATGTTAATGCCATCACTACTAGGAGCGGTAAGACCACCATAGAACCTTCCCCACCTAACCAAGGACCCGAGATTCCTTCTTCTTCGACACAACCTCCTTCTTCTTCCACTTGTGACATACCTCCCGTTATGCATTCGTCTACACCTTATGTTCCACCGATACCCAAATTTTATACCCCACCTTCGGTTCCAAAACCAGTTCCTTCACCTTCTATTTCTACTCCTCCTCCTCCTCTAAAGGATGTGAGTGAGCAATCCACTCCAAAGCCTTCATCTCAACCCAATATACCTTATCCCTCAAGGTTGCGGAAAGAGAAATTGAAGAATAAGGATGATATTCAAGTTTCGAACTTCCTAAAAATGTTCAAACAATTGAATTTTAATATCACCTTTGCCGATGCGCTCGCTCACATGCCTAAGTACGCTAAGATGTTTAAGGATCTTTTAAGTGATAAGGAAAAGTTGCTTGATATCGCCAATACCCAATTGAATGAGAATTGTTCCGCGGTTCTTTTGAGAAAATTACCGGTTAAGTTAGGAGATCCCGGTCGATTCCTTATACCTTGTAATTTTCCGGGTGTTGAGAATTGTATGGCCTTGGCGGATCTCGGAGCGAGTATCAATCTTATGCCATTTTCCGTGTGGAAACAATTATCTTTACCCGAGCTAGTCCCCACTCGTATGACATTGGAATTAGCTAACCGTACGGTTGCTTATCCGGTGGGGATAGCCGAGGATGTTTTCGTAGGAGTCGACAAATTCACTTTTCCCGCCGATTTCGTCGTCGTCGACTATGAAATGGATCCCCGTGTACCCTTAATTGTGGGACGACCTTTCTTGAGAATCGGGCGTACATTAATCGATGTAGCCGCGGGTGAACTTATCATGAGGGTCGGGGATGACAAAATCGTCTTTAACATGGGTAAACTTTCCAAACTTCCCAATGAGCCCGAATCCGTGAATTTCATCGATGTGCTTGACGAAGCATGCGAAGAACATTTACACGAGGCTTGTAAGAGCGGGATTTCTCCTTTACCTCATGTTGAGACCATAGCTTCTATTGCTCCTTCATTGACTCCATTTGGAGAAAGTGACTTAGATGAGTTTGAAGCTAGCTTAGGTCCTCTCGAGATTAACTATGATAATTCTCCCACCAATTGGGATGAAGACATTCGTACTATTGAGAGACTTCTCAATGAGGACAATATCCCTCCACCTACTCCTAAAGAAGTTACAAACGATGATCCTACTTTGACCAAGCCTTCCATTGATAATCCGCCGGATTTAGAGCTTAAAGATTTGCCGTCTCATCTAGAGTACGTTTTCTTAGAGGAGGATAATAAGTTGCCCGTCATTATTGTTAAGGACTTAAAAGAAGATGAAAAATCCCGACTTATCGATGTGCTTAAGAATCATAAGAAAGCAATTGCTTGGAAAATCTCCGACATTCGCGGAATTGATCCTAATTTTTGTACTCATAAAATTCTCATGGAAGATGACTTTAAACCCGCGATCCAAAATCAAAGAAGGGTTAATCCAAAAATTCATGAAGTCATTAAGAAAGAAGTTATCAAACTTCTCGATGCCGGAATGATTTACCCTATCTCGGATTCTCCATGGGTTAGTCCCGTCCATTGTGTGCCTAAGAAAGGCGAAATCACCGTTGTTCCCAACGAAAACAACGAGTTGATTCCTACTCGACTCGTAACGGGTTGGCGAGTTTGCATCGATTATCGTAAGCTCAATGATGCCACTCGTAAGGATCATTTCCCTCTTCCTTTCATGGATCAAATGCTCGAGCGTTTAGCGGGTAATGATTTCTATTGTTTCTTAGATGGCTTTTCCGGATATTTTCAAATCCCTATCGATCCAAAAGACCAAGAGAAAACCACATTCACTTGTCCCTATGGAACATTCGCTTACAAAAGAATGCCTTTCGGCTTATGCAATGCTCCCGGGACTTTCCAAAGGTGTATGATGGCGATATTCCATGACATGGTTGAAGAAACTATGGAAGTCTTTATGGACGATTTCTCGGTCTATGGTGATTCTTTCTCTTCTTGCCTTGCTAATTTAGAACGTATGCTCCAACGATGTGAAGACACTCGTCTCGTTCTTAATTGGGAAAAATGCCATTTCATGGTAAAAGAAGGCATCGTCCTTGGTCATAAAATTTCCAAAGCCGGTATCGAAGTCGACCGTGCTAAAGTTGACGTCATCGCTAAGTTACCTCCGCCTACCACCGTCAAAGGAGTTAGAAGTTTTTTAGGCCATGCGGGATTTTATCGACGTTTCATCCAAGATTTCTCGAAAATATCTCGTCCAATGACTCATCTCTTAGAAAAGGATGCTCCTTTCATCTTCTCTCAAGAATGTCTCGACTCTTTCGAACTTCTTAAAGGTAAATTAACTAAGGCACCGGTCTTAGTCTCCCCGAATTGGGAGTTACCTTTCGAGCTCATGTGCGATGCTAGTGATTTCGCGGTAGGAGCGGTGTTAGGTCAACGAGTTAACAAACATTTCCAACCCATTCATTATGCTAGTAAGACAATGACGGGGGCTCAATTGCATTATACCACTACCGAAAAAGAGATTTTAGCTGTAGTGTATGCTTTTGAGAAATTCCGCCCCTATCTTGTGCTTTCCACCACCATCGTTTACACCGACCATTCCGCCTTGAAATACTTGTTGACCAAGCAAGATGCTAAACCGAGACTCCTTCGTTGGGTTTTGCTCCTACAAGAATTTAAAATCGAAGTTCGTGATAAAAAAGGAGCGGAAAACCTAGCCGCGGATCACCTTAGTAGACTT
This sequence comes from Glebionis coronaria, assembly GCA_025667525.1. Taxonomy (NCBI): domain Eukaryota; kingdom Viridiplantae; phylum Streptophyta; class Magnoliopsida; order Asterales; family Asteraceae; genus Glebionis; species Glebionis coronaria. The sequence goes on from CM046878.1 coordinate 366,443,797, forward strand.
GAGGATCCGTATCAAGGGGAATCTCCAAATCAAGAGATAAATGAATCCTTCCCCCTTGAGACCTTAATGTCTATTAACTCCAATCTTGATGATACCCCATGGTTTGCGGACATTGCAAACTATTTGGCGGGTGGTGTTCTTATCGAAGGGTTATCGTCCCAACAAAAGAAAAAATTCTTCAAGGACGTTAAAACGTACTATTGGGACGACCCTTATCTTTTCAAGCAATGTGCGGACTTAATCATTCGTAGATGTGTTGATGGACCGACGGCTTTACAAATCCTTGAAGCTTACCATAAAGGACCTACCGGTGGTCACTTTGGTCCTAATTACACCGCTAAAAAAGTGTTCGACTCCGGATTCTATTGGCCCTCCATTTATCATGATGCACATGAAATGGTTAAACATTGTGATGCTTGCCAAAGACAAGGCAAGATCACACATAAAGATGAGATGCCTCAAAATTTCATCCAAGAATGTGAAATCTTTGACGTATGGGGCATCGAATTTATGGGGCCGTTTCCATCATCGAAGGGTAACAAGTACATCCTCGTAGCCGTTGACTACGTCTCTAAATGGGTTGAAGCAAAAGCTTTACCTACTAATGACGCGAGGGTGGTTGTTAACTTCTTGAAACAATTGTTTGCTCGTTTCGGTGTGCCTCGTGCTATTATTAGTGATCGCGAGACTCATTTTTGCAATGATCAATTCGCACGAGTCATGGCTAAGTATGGTGTCAATCACCGACTTTCCACCGCGTATCATCCTTAAACTAATGGACAAGCCGAGGTTTCTAACCGTGGTCTTAAGAGAATCTTAGAGCGAACCGTGGGAGAGCATCGTGCTTCATGGGCCGATAAATTAGATGATGCTTTGTAGGCTTTCCGTACCGCTTATAAGACACCTATAGGTTGAACCCCTTATCGCCTTGTGTACGGAAAGGCGTGCCACCTCCCCATTGAGTTGGAGCATAAGGCTTATTGGGCCTTGAAATGGGCTAATTTTGATCTTAACAAAGCTGGTGATCATAGGAAAATCCAACTCAATGAACTCAATGAACTTAGGAATAAGGCTTATGAGAATTCATTAATCTATAAGGAGAAAACTAAGCTCATTCATGATTCCAAGATTAAAAACCGAGAGTTCCATGTTGGTGATCAAGTTTTATTATTTAACTCTCGGTTGAAAATCTTTTCGGGTAAACTTAAGAGCCGTTGGTCCGGTCCATTCACCGTGGCCCAAGTCTTCCCTTATGGCACCATTGAGTTATCCCAACCAAATGGGCCCAACTTTAAGGTGAATGGCCAACGGGTTAAGTTGTACTATGGAGAGGACATCTCTCACGAGATGATTCCATCCCTCTCCACATTTCCCTTGAATTAATTTGGGAAATCGAGTCGAGCTAGAGACTCGTGATAAATAAATCAAGCATCGTATAACTAGGTTAGATTTTTACCTTTACCATCCTTTCCACCCTTTTTCGCCTTCATCCATTGTCCACCAATAAGTGTAGGGGGGGAGCCAAGTAGGTTGTTTGTGTGTGGTGATTGTGTGCAGGGACATATGCTTTGATGATCCACTTTTGGTACTTTTGATGAGATCTGTGATCCTGTGTTCCCGTGTACCCGTTTCTATCAAAACTTTTGTGATTCATACTTGTATATAAATAAAACAAATAAATGCAATCACTTTAGTTGTCCCTTCCTTAGCTCGATTTTAAACAAAGTACTCAATGTCCTAAGTGTAGGGGAGTTTATTCGCCCACATGCTTAAACATTGAGGACAATGTTTATGTTAAGTGTAGGGGGGCCTTCTATCGAATTTTAGTGGCCTTTTCCATGAATTTGACCTCATTTTACCGGAAAATTTTAAAATTTTCAACGTTTTTCAAATTTTTGATCTATTTTGGCCTAGTAGTGTTTTTATTTATTTTCTTTCCTTTTATTATCACATTGCAATAATTTTCATTTCAAGAATAAAGTCAAAATAAATAAATAAATAAAATGGTCTTAATAAGTTTAGATATCTTTGATATATTAGGCCCGTCGTGAATATTTTGACTCAACCCGAGTTTACTTATCCAAGTTTACTCTAGCTAGTATCCTTAACCATATGGACCTTAATTGGTTTATTAGGCTAAGCATCCACGAATCTCATTCCTTGAGATTTTAAATTGTGGAGAACGAGAGATGATAGAGTTAATTATAAGTTCGGTATTCTTTCATTAACTTATGTGAGTTAGTTATGAGCTTTTTCTCCCATCACTTGTTAATAAATATATTTGCAATAAATAAGGTTGTACGATTTAAAAGGTTACTTAGCTTCTAGCACAAGATCGTTTAAAAGTTGCTCGGTATTAATTAGAGTTCATAGCCAAGGCATAACTTATTGAAACGGGACACGAAGATTGGCTTATCCAAAAAGGCCCTAACAAGGCATGAGGATACCCGAGTCCAAAAAGGCCCTCACAAGGCATGAGGATTCACTTTTTGCTAAAGATCCTAAGATGATGTGAAGATCATTAATCCAAATCAATATGAAGGATCAAGACACGACGAGAAGCAATTACTCCCCTAAAGATCATGGAGAAATCTATCCAAAAAGACCCTAACAAGGTATGAGGATAAAAAGATCCAAGTCCGAAAAGGAGGCGGATCGTTGTATATCAAAATCCTAAATAAAGAAGAGGATAAATGAAGAAGTCGTGGTCAACGTTTGAAGCATCTTTTACTCCTTATGAAGATGTATACCAAAATGAAGAGAAGACCATAATTTCAAGATCGTCTCTCAAGATTTGAAGTTTGAAGTACAAGCCAAATATCGGTCCGAGAAAGGTCTCAAATCGTGAAACGAGTTATGCCAAGATATGAACTTTATGAGGTTTCGAGAAGCCGTTTTAAAAGATTTTGTCCTTTAGCTAACTATTGATTAAATCGTCCCACTTTATTTTCGGCTTTAATAAATTATCGAAATAATTCAAAAATGCATCCTCGCGATCATTTAAGACAAAAATAAAATACAAGAGATACACCGTAGGAATAAGGGGGTCTAAGTGATTAACTAAACCACATGAGTAAGTGTTAGTAGTGCTAACTTGTAATAACAATGATCTCGTTTTTAAGCTTGGTTTGGGGAACGTGAAACTTGAGGGTGATTAATATTCATGACACCAAAGCCCTAATCTAAGTCTTAGATTTCTTTACGAGTTTCTTCCATCAAATAATTTCCAAAGTTAATAAATGGTTATTATTTTTGTCTCCTTTTAAGTTTTTTCGTCATAATAGTAGTGATAATAATTATAAAGGCCGAGATGGATTGATTATGAGAAAAATGTAACTTATGCTTTATAACTATGCATTGCATGGGGTCATTGCAATGGTCAAGTGTAGGGGATTTAATAAGTGTGTAAACACTTATCCTTTTGCCACTAAAATCAAGTAAAAACAAGACCTAATCATGTGTTTTACATCTTAAATGTCGGAATTACGCGTGGTTTTGTGTTCTTGTGTTTAAATAGGTACAAATGGTGAAAAGAAGAGAAAACACGGGATTTCACGGTCAAATGTCGAAGAAAAGTCAAGAAAGAGACGAAGACAAAGTCAAAAGACCAAAAGCATGCCAAAGATCACGAAAACCGACAAAGCATACTCTAATTTGAAGAAAATGATTGAGAAAGCCGATTTCGAGCTCGACTTTAGCGGATTTAATCTTTTAAAGTTAATCAAGCTTTGTGGGTCCCATATTGGGGTTAATGGGCTAAAAAGCCCATTTGTGGTTTTAAGATGCTTAAGTTATTTTGGAAAAACTCATTATAGCCCAAAATCAAATATTAAGTGTAAGGATTATTTTGTGTGACGGATTGGAAGTTATTGGGCTAAGCCCAGTTGATAAATGCATTTTGGGCGGATGAAACAAGTTTTTACCTGGTCAAAATATTCAGTCAAAACCCAAAACCAATTTGCCTCACGTTTTGTTTTATTCCCATCCTCACCCCTTCAATAAATTAAACGAATATTACCCCCCCCCCCCATTACCCACTTAAACGCATCCTCACACTCTCAACTTCCCACGTGTACACCTTACCCTATACCCTCACCACACCCGATCCCCACTTTATTTACCCACTCACCCACTCCATAAATAAATAAAACACATTTTTCACTTCCATTCGTTACAAACGAGGCACAAGTTACTGTGCTTCTTTCTCCTTCCCCATGAAAAACGCACCACCCTCTACCAAACCCTAATTTTTACATAGTAAAAATTACCACTAAAATTGGGGGTTTTCACCTCAATGGGTAATTAACACCAAGGGAAATAATTCCCCCCCCCCAATTTTCGCAGCATCCACTCCATGTAGTCCTCTCTCTCCAACGTGGCATCCTTTGAGTGGCCAAGACACCTCATTAGTCCAATCCCACCAATCAGAGGCTCTAAAAGAAACACAAATCCATGACATGATGGCAATCCGTGGCACTCGAGTATTATTAGCCGTTTGATCAAGCATATTGAAGGAAGAGAAGAATGGATGGCTGTGATTCTTCACCGTGGTCACCAAGTTCACCTAGAGGGTTCGGGGGATCCCTATAAAAACCCTCTCCATCATGTAATTGAGATGCTTTTCCTTTTTTTTATTTTCAGTTAAATTAGTTGATTAGGGTTTTAAATCTTGTAATTTCAATTTCCAGTATTGTAATTTTTGATTTGAATTAATGAAAAAATTAAGTTTCGTTTTAATTATCGTTTAATTTTAATTCCCAGTTATTGTTTTTATTTTAATCAGTTTATAAAATATTGTTTTACTGTTCTCGCATTAATATTATAAAAAAAAAAGAGATAAAGAAAAGTGATTAAATCTTCCCCTACTGGGAAGATTTCAAGGTTACTGTTCAAAAAAAAAAAAGTTTTGTTCGAGATAAAGTATACGATTGGGGTTCGAATTAAGGTGGTGTTTGTGTTCGTTTCGGTTTAAGCTCGCTCAGCGCGGCGCTTCGTCTCAACGGTTTTCGCCAAACGGTTCGAATCTTCTATTTTATTATTCTCGTTTTGGATTATTATTTATTTGATTAACTGCTTTTATTTGCTTTTTGTTTATTAGTAATTGCGTACTTATTTTGTTAATGTTTCTGCGTATGTCTGAATCTGCTTATTTTTAGTTTCGTTTGGTTAGTTTAGCTTGTGTAGGATTTGCTTATGTTTTTTTTTTAGTTTGGTTTATTAGATTATTTGTATTCTGCTTGTTTTATCATTAGGTTGTAGGATTAGTTTATATAACTGCTTATTTAGTTTTTCAGCTTATGATTTATAGCTTATTTGTTCAGTTTTTAGATCGTGCCTATTGGTTTGAATGTTTAGTCTGGATTTTCTTATTGAAGTTTTGTTTAGTTTATTAGGTTTCGGCTTATTTGTGGTTTAGGTATTGCGTATTGTCACCATATTGCTTATTTTGGTTTTCGGCTTTGCTTATTAGGATAATCTATTTAGCTTGCTTATAGGTTTTAAATAGTTAACTGTTTGGTTTTGGTTTTCAGCTTATGTCTGCTTATTCGTTATCAGCTTAATTGGTTTCTACTTATTCGCGTAGCTAGCCTATTTGATTCCTGATTATTTGTTATCTGCTTATTGGTTTTCTTGCTGATATAACCTCAGACCCAATTGGTCTGAGGCTTGCCTTGTCCAAAAGTATAAAGTTCAGCAAAAAGTAAAAAAAATAAATAATATATAGCATAATTTCGTCTGTCCTGGGACTCGAACCCAGGACCTCTCGCATAACAACCAACGTCCCACCCAGTAGGCTAGCTCTCTTTTTGTGTTCTATTTCCCTTTACTCAATTAATATAGGATAGTAATTGTTGGCAGTTAATTTTAATTAAAATTAGTTAAAGTTTAAGTTTAATTTATATTAATTAAAAAGTTTTATTTAAATTCAGTTTTTTTTATAAAATAATAAAAAGAAAAAAAATATATTTTAATTTTTAATTACTTTTAAAATTAGTTTAAATTTTATTAGATTTAAATTTAGTTTAATTAAAGTTTTTAGTTTATTTAGATAAAAGTTTTAATTAATTTTTATTTTAATCTATCTTTCTTTTATGTCATTAAATTTAGTTTAGAATTTCTTTAGATTTAAACTAAAAAGTTTTTAGGTTAAAATTAATTAGGTTCAAAGCTTAATTTAAAAAATAGATTTCATTTAAAAGTTTTTATTAGCTTAATTTTTAAATTAGATAAGTTTTATTTAAATTGTTTTATTAGTTTTTAATATTAAATAGATAAAACATCAAGAATACTGTTTACCAAAAACAAAGTTAAGTTGAAACGTAAAACTGGAAATCAAATTCGAGTCGAATCGAGGAAAAACGAACATTCAATAATTAAAAATCCTATAAAAATCCTAGTTTCAGTAAGTCTCTAAAAACATGAGCTACTCGAGGTAGACTCGCACCAATCAAATGAAAAGATTTTCCATTTATTGCATCGGTGGAAGACCGAGATTTCCCTATATAAGCAATTCCGGGATCAAATATCTCGTCCTCGGTGGAGAAAGGGAAGGGAACATAAGGGGATTCCCCCACACTAAGTCCACACAAAGCATCGTTGATACAAGGTTTTTGCTAGGGTTCAATTTTAGTCTCTCGATATCCTCTCGAATTGATCTAGGCCTTAAGTGGAATGATTGTTCTTGGTTACTAAATAAAGGGGTTGGGTTTTCTAGTCTAATAGAAAGTGGAAATGAAAGTTTAAATCAAAGGCAATTACTTTAATTAATATTAACAAAAACTTGGTTGAAAATTTAAAGTTCAAATTAAAATCAAATTAAAATGTAAATTGTGAAATATGAGCAGAGAAATAGTAAAACATCAACAGTAAACATCAACAGTAAATAGTAACTTTAAAATACCTAAATTTTAACTGATTCGGAACTTTATGACTTGATTCGGAACGTTCTGATTCGGAAGACACTATTCACTCATCCGGAACTTTCTCATCCGGAACTTTCCGAATGAGTGTTCATTCGGAACTTGCTGGATCGGAAGTTTCTGATTCGGAACCTTCAGCTTGATTCGGAACTTTCCGAATGAAAAGGTTGATTCGGAACTTTTTGCTTCGTCCGGAAGTCACTGGTTCGGAAGTTTTAAACTTCCGAATGAAGGGCTTGGTTCGGAACTTTATGACTGATCCGGAACTTTCCGGATGAAAGCTTGATTCGGAAGTTTTCTCTTGATTCGGAACTCTAATGCTTGGTTCGGAAGATTCCGAATGAAGGACTCATTCGGAACTTTTTGTCTTGATTCGGAAGTCTGGAAACCAGATACAGTAACTGTATAGCGAAGAACACGGGACACAGATTTTAACCAAAATCAAATCAAATACTTAAAAAGATTTTACCAAATTAAACACAAATCATTTAGACACCATAAGCAACAAATCCCACTAATAAAAACACAAATCCAAACAACTTTTGAAGATCAAATCAAGAAAAATAAAACTTAAGAACTTGAAGATAAAAATGGAGATGAACAAGATGAAATGAAAGATTAAACAAGAACTTTGAATTGGATGATTAATGTTTTGACAAGATGAAACAAGGATTAAAATTACAAGATCAAAGAACTAATAATAAAAATCACCAATCACCCTAGTGGTGATGGTGTTCTACGAACCAGGAGGAAAGAAAAGGGAGGAAGAAAGAAAAACTAGCTCCCCTAAAATGTGTGTGGGATGGCCTATTTATAGGTGTTTCCTTTGGTTGGTGAGTGGGCTCTCTCCCGTTCTTCGTGTCTTTTCGTCTTTTCAGAAAAGTTTCCGTTTTCGATTCTGATTCGGGATTTGTTGTCGATTAAATTCAACTCGTCTTTTAATTTCTTCGTTTAATAGACTTGAGTTTCTTCGACTTATATAAATCTTCCATCTTTGGTCCTTTTCTTCGATAAATCTTCGAATAGGCCCAGCGACTTCAAATCTTTTGCATCTCTTGGACAATAGACTTTATCTTGAGTCTTTTTCTTCAGTAAAACCCGTGCAATCCCATGTTTTCTTCAATATTTATCCGGTTGGCTCTGAAAACACAACAAACACAAAAACCACGCATAATTCCAAACAAATGATATTAAATACGTGTTTTGGTCTCGTTTTAGCCCGAATTAAGTGGTAAAAGGATGGGTGTTTACACACCTATCAAATCCCCTACACTTAACCATTGCCATGCCCTCATGCAATGCTTAGTGATAAAGCAAGTTTACACTTTTCTCATAATTAATCAACCTTGGCCTTATTTAAAATTCTACTAAACAAAAGTTAAAGAAATAAAACTTCAAAGATAACAAAGGGATAGAAAACCATTTTCATGTGAAAATAGCTACATGGAAATAACTTGTAGAGAAATCGATGACTTACATTAGGGCTTTGGTGCTGCGAAGATTTATCACCCTCAAGTTTCACGTTCCCCAAACTAAGCTTAAAAACGAGATCATTGTTATTATAAGTTAGCAATTCAAACACTTACACACATGGCTTAATTAAATGCTTAAACTCCATTATTCCTAGGTGTATCTCTTATATTTTATTTTTGTCTTAGAATGATCATGAAGATGCATCTTTGGACTTATTTCGATATTTTATTAGGGCTGAGAGCAAAGTAGGACGATTTGATCAATAGTTAGCTAAAGGACAAAATCTCTTAAAACTGCTTCTCGGGATATCAAAAAGTTCATATCTTGGCATAACTTGGTTCACGATTTGAGACCTTTCTCGGGCCGATATTTGGCATGTACTTCATACTTCATATCTTCGAGAGACGTTCTTGAGATAATGGTCTTTTCATCATAATAGAGTTTCTTCACTTGGAGACTTTTGAGGGGTTCTCCAACTTTGTTGACCACGACTTCATGATTATTTCTTCAATCTCTAATTTGGATTTTGAGATACAACGATCCGCCTCCTTTTCGGACTTGGATCTATTTATCCTCATACCTTGTTAGGGTCTTTTCGGATAGACTTCTCCATGATCTTTATGGGAGTTGATTGCTTTTCGTCGTGAATCTTGATCCTTCATATTGACTTTAGGAATAATGCTTTTCACATCACTTTGGATCTTCAGCAATAAAATTGAATCCTCATGCCTTGTTAGGGCCTTTTTGGACTCGCCAATCTTCGCGCCCCGCTTCATAAGTTATGCCTTGGCTATGAACTCTTATCATTACCGAGCAACTTTTAAACGATCTTGGGCTAGAAGCTAAGTAACTTTTCAAATCGTAAGACCTTACTTATTGCAGAAAAATTATTAGCAAGTGATGGGAGAATAGGCAAATAATTACACCAAGTGAGTTTGCGCAAGAATACCGACTTGTAATTGACTCTATCATTTCTCGTCCTCCACAATTTAAAATCTCAAGTAATGAGACTCGTGGACACTTAGCCTAATAAACCAGTTAAGGTCTACATGGTTAAGGATACTAGCTAGAATAAACATGGGTAAGTCTATTCGGGTTGAGTCAAAATAAACGCAACGGCCTAATATGTCAAAGATTTCTAAACTAGCTACACCACTTTATTAATATTTTTGACTTTATTGCGGAATATATACATATGAAAGCAAAGATAAAAATTTAAAAATTACGACTAAATGGCCAAAGTTAATAAAAAATTTGAAAAATGCTGAAAAATAGGATTTTCCGGTTAATTGAAGGCATTTTCATGGAAAAGTCCACTTAAAACTTCGATAGAAGTCCCCCCTACACTTAAGATAAACATTGTCCTCAATGTTTAAGCATGTGGGAAAAGGTTCCCCTACACTTATGACATTGTGCACGTTGGTTAACTCAAGTTAAGGAAGAGACGACTAAAGTGATCAATTTCAAATGTGAGTATGAAGAAAATTGAATCACGATAGTTGAGAGATAGAACCGGATTTCGGATAGACACGAGAGCACGGTTCTTCGAAGATTCCAAGAGTGCACTTATCCCTGTAATCACATCACCACACAAAGGCAAACACATATAGAAGTTCCCCCCCTACACTTAGGGGATTAAAACATGCAAGGATAGATACTCGGGTTGCCTCCCGAGGAGCGCTTGTTTTTGATGACCGAGTCACGAGCCTGACTCGACCCAAAATTAGTTCATGGGGAACGTGGTGAGGGATGGAATCATCTCCGGAGAGATGTCCTCACCAAAGTACAGCTTCAGACGCTGGCCATTCACCTTGAAATTGGGCCCATTTGGCTGAGAAAGCTCAATGGTCCCATATGGAAAGACGTTGGCGACGGTGAATGGACCAGACCAGCGGCTCTTCAACTTGCCAGAGAAGATCTTCAACCGAGAGTTAAAAAGTAAGACTTGATCACCAACGTGGAACTCTCGGTTCTTGATTTTTGCGTCATGGAGGATCTTCGTCTTCTCTTTGTAGATTAGCGAGTTCTCATAAGCTTCATTTCTCAGTTCGTTGAGCTCGTTGAGTTGAATCTTGCGATGATCACCGGCTTTGTTGATGTCGAAGTTAGCCCACTTCAAGGCCCAGTGCGCCTTATGCTCCAGCTCGATGGGAAGGTGGCATGCTTTCCCGTACACAAGACGATAAGGGGTACAACCGATCGGGGTTTTGTAAGCAGTACGGAAAGCCCACAGAGCATCATCTAACTTATCGGCCCACGCGGCATGATGCTCTCCCACAGTACGCTCCAAAATTCGCTTCAATCCACGATTGGATATCTCGGCTTGCCCATTTGTTTGGGGATGATAAGCGGTGGAAAGACGGTGATTGACACCATACTTGGCCATGACTCTTGCAAATTGATCGTTGCAAAAATGAGTCCCGCGGTCACTGATAATAGCACGAGGAACGCCAAATCGAGCGAACAACGATTTCAAAAAGTTACAAACCACCCTTGCATCATTAGTAGGTAAAGCTTTGGCTTCAACCCACTTGGAGACGTAATCAACGGCAACAAGGATGTATTTGTTTCCTTTAGATGAAGGAAATGGCCCCATAAAGTCGATACCCCAAACATCAAAGATTTCACATTCTTGAATGAAATTCTGAGGCATCTCGTCTTTATGTGTGATCGTGCCTTGTTTCTGGCAAGCATCACATTTTTTTACCATATCGTGAGCGTCACGATAAATGGAGGGCCAATAAAATCCTGAATCAAACACTTTTCTGGCGGTGTAGTTGGGACCAAAGTGACCACCAGTGGGTCCTTTGTGGCAAGCATCAAGGATTTCAAAGGCTGCCGGTCCATCAACACATCGGCGAATAATCAAGTCAGCACATAGTTTGAAAAGATATGGGTCATCCCAGAAGTAAGTTTTTATGTCTTTGAAGAACTTCTTCTTTTGCTGGGATGTTAACCCGTCAACGAGGATTCCACCCGCCAAGTAGTTTGCAATGTCTGCAAACCACGGGGTTTCGTCAGCAGTCGAGTTTATAGACATTAAGGTCTCCAAGGGAAAAGAATCATTGATTTCTTTGGTCGGATGATCCCCTTGGTAAGGATCCTCAAGTCTACTAAGATGGTCCGCGGCCAAGTTTTCTGCTCCTTTCTTATCACGAATTTCAATTTTAAATTCCTGGAGCAGCAAAACCCAGCGAAGAAGTCTTGGTTTGGAATCTTGCTTTGTCAACAAGTACTTCAACGCGGAATGATCGGTATACACAATGGTGGTGGAAAGGACAAGATAGGGGCGGAATTTTTCAAAGGCATAGACAACGGCTAAAAGCTCTTTTTCGGTTGTCGTATAATGCAATTGTGCCCCAGTCATTGTCTTGCTAGCGTAATGGATCGGTTGGAAGTGTTTGTTCACTCTTTGTCCAAGAACCGCTCCAATAGCAAAATCACTAGCATCGCACATCAACTCAAAAGGAAGCTCCCAATTAGGGGTAACCAAGACGGGTGCCTTAGTTAGTTTATCCTTAAGTGAGTTGAAGGCTTCAAGACACTCTTTGGAAAAGATAAAAGGAGTATCTTTTTCCAAGAGGTGGGTCATCGGGCGAGCGATTTGAGAAAAGTCTTTGATAAATCGACGGTAGAAACCCGCATGACCCAAGAAACTTCTCACACCCTTCACAGTGGAAGGTGGAGGCAACTTTGCTATAACATCGACTTTAGCACGGTCTACTTCAAGACCGGCTTTCGAAATCTTATGTCCAAGCACGACGCCTTCTTTTACCATAAAATGGCATTTTTCCCAATTTAGAACAAGGCGAGTGTCTTCGCACCGCTTTAGCATACGTTCTAAATTGGCAAGGCAAGATGAGAAGGAATCCCCGAAGACTGAGAAATCATCCATGAATACTTCCATGGTTTGTTCAACCATGTCATGGAAGATAGCTAACATACACCTTTGGAAAGTCCCTGGCGCATTACATAAGCCAAAAGGCATTCTTTTGTAAGCGAAAGTACCATAGGGACAAGTGAATGTAGTTTTCTCTTGATCTTGTGGATCGATGGGTATTTGAAAATAACCCGAGAAACCATCGAGAAAGCAGTAATATTCATTACCGGCTAATCGTTCAAGCATTTGGTCCATGAAAGGTAGAGGGAAATGATCCTTTCTCGTGGCATCATTGAGTTTGCGGTAGTCTATACAAACTCTCCACCCAGTAACGAGACGAGTGGGAATTAACTCGTTGTGTTCATTGGGAACAACGGTTATTCCGCCCTTCTTGGGCACACAATGGATTGGACTAACCCACGGGGAATCCGAAATAGGGTAAATCATACCCGCATCAAGAAGTTTGATAACCTCTGTTTTGATGACTTCATGGATTTTTGGATTCACCCGTCGTTGGCTTTGAATAGTGGGCTTATAGTCGTCCTCCATGAGAATTTTGTGTGTGCAGAAGTGAGGATCAATTCCACGAATATCCGAGATTTTCCACGCAATAGCCTTCTTGTGAGCTTTCAACACAGCAACGAGGCGAGTCTTCTCTTCATCTTTCAATTCCTTTGCAATAATGACGGGCGACTTCTTGTTGTCGTCAAGGAACACATACTCGAGATGAGGCGGCAACTCCTTAAGTTCCAAATCCGGAGGATTTTCGACGGGAGGCGTTTTCAAAGTCTTGGCATCGATAGAAATAACCGTGGGAGACGGAGGCGAAGGTTTGTCTTCGGTGAGAAGATTGTCAAAGAAACTCATGTCTTCATCCCCCTCGGTGGGAGAATCATTAGTAGCTAAATTCGCATCTCCCATGGCATCTTCAAGATTGTTCCAGAATAAATCACCATCTCCAAATAGAGACAACGATGAATCAATGGAGGACACGGTCTCAACAGTGGGAAGAGAGGTAGGAATACTTTTGCAAGCATCATTAAAGTGTTCTTCACAAGCCTCATCAAGAACGTCAATACAATTAACGCTCTCATATGAATAAGGCTGTTTAGACAACTTTCCCATGTTGAAGACTACTTTGTCGTCACCCACTCTCATGATAAGCTCACCGGCTTCAACATCAATGAGAGTGCGACCGGTCCTCAAGAATGGACGACCAACAATAAGTGGCACACGGGGGTCCATCTCGTAGTCGACGACAACAAAATCAGCAGGAAAGGTGAATTTGTCGACTCCTACAATGACATCTTCGGCTATCCCCACTGGATAAGCAACCGTACGGTTGGCCAATTCCAATGTCATTTTAGTGGGGACAAGCTCTGGGAGAGATAATTGCTTCCAAACACTTAGAGGCATGAGATTAATACTGGCACCTAGATCGGCTAGGGCCATGCAATTCTCTACTCCCGGGAAATTGCAAGGGATAAGAAAACGACCCGGATCACCAAGCTTGATTGGTAATTTCCTTAAGAGCACTGCAGAGCAGTTCTCATTAAGTTGGGTGTTGGCAATGTCGAGGAGCTTTTCCTTGTCGCTCAGAAGGTCTTTAAACATTTTAGCATACTTGGGCATGTGAGCGAGAGCCTCAGCGAAGGAGATATTGAAATTCAGTTGTTTAAACATTTTAAGAAAGTTAGAAACCTGAATATCATCCTTGCTCTTTTGCTTCTCTTTCCTCAACCTAGAAGGATAAGGTATATTGGAAGAAGAGGAAGGCTTTGGGAGTATAGGATCACTCACAACCACGGGTGGAGGAGGGGTAGATAGAAGAGGTGGAGAAATTGGGGAAGGAGAAGGAGGAGGAATAGGAGCAGGCGACTCGTTCTCCTTAGTCACAACCACCGGTGGAGGTATAGGAAGCTCGGGTTCCTTGGTACCTTTACCACTTCGAGTGGTGATTGCTTTCATCTCCCCTCTTGGGTTTGCAACGGTGTTACTCGGAAGAGTACTCGAAGAAGAGGGTTGACTACTTTGGAAGAAACTAGCCATCATGTTCCTCAGATCATTAGTCTGGCTATCCAACGTGTTTCTCATATCAGCTCGCAAATCATTTCCTTGCTTGACCAGATCTGCCTTCAAGTTGCGCACTTCCTCTTGTAGATTTCCCACTATCACATCATTGGTCCTCATATAGGTGGCGACCTCTTGGTGTAGTGCAGTGTTGGTTTGGTTGGAAGGAGCATTGTATGCAGGTGGTTGGTAAGCAGGTTGTTGGTAGACTTGATTGTTACGTGGAGGCGGTTGTTGCTGCTTGTGAGGTGGGACGTATGGTTGTCGAGGTTGTTGTTGTTGTTGAGTAGGGCGGTTAAGGTTTTGTTGTTGGTTTGGGTTGGTAGGAGGAAAGCCAGGTGGTGAAAGATAGTTGTTGCTGCGGTAGCTAAGCAAGTTACGGTCACCTTGAGGTCTAGCTTGATAAGCAGGTTGTTGGTAGGTGCCATATGTCGCATTCACATTCTCAGCAGGGTAATCGTGGGTGGCGGTACAGGTTGTGTAGGAGTGGGGACCACCGCATATCTCACAAGGTTGGCTGACAGCGTTCACTTGTGCATTTTTGGCGTTGTTGCTGTTGTTGTTGCTGACGGTGTGGGTGACAAGCGATTCAAGAAGCGTGGTGATTTTGTCAAGTCGCTTGTCGCTGTCATTAGTGCTAGCACTAGCAACATTGGTCCTAACGCTCTTGGTTTGCACACGAGACTTGTTCTCAATGATATCCCAAGCAGCATTGGAAGTCTTAGCCAATAAATTACCCCCTGAGGCACTATTCAGTGAATCTTGGTCACTCATGCTTAAACCATTGTAAAAAGTATTAATTTCATGTACTTTGGTAAAACCATGTTGTTGGCATTTTCTTAAAAGATCTTTAAAACGATCCCAAGATTTACTGAATGACTCATCGTACTTTTGTTCAAAGTTTATAATCTCATTCCGCAAAGCGGTAGTACGAGAGGGTGGAAAAAAGTAGTTGATAAACTTTGTTTCCAAATCCGTCCACGAGAGAATACTCTGTGGCGGTTCCTTAGCAAGCCAATGCCGGGCTTGTCCCTCTAAAGAAAAGGGAAAAAGTTGTAACCTTATGACCTCCTGTGGAACTCCATTGAATTTGACAGTGTTGGTGAGTTGTAGAAATCTCTTGATGTGGTCGTGTGGGTCATCAATGGTGCGTCCCAAGAACGGTTGAGCTGAGACCATCTGGATAAAGCCTGACTTGAGCTCGAAATTGTTGGCGGCAATTGGTGGTATAACAATTGGATCCGTGTTGCCATCAACATGAGCTTGCAGCAATTCAATCATTGGGCGATTATCCGGAAGGTGCTCATTGTTGTTGTTATTCATGTTGTCGAAAGGTGGGTTGTTGTTGTTATTATTGTTGTTCGGAGGTGGTATGTTATTGTTGTTTTGGACACCAGCCATGTCTAAGTTATCGAGAGGCTCGGGCTCTTGATAAGACGTGGATCGAGTGCGCATACACCTGCAAAAGAACGAACAAGGAAAAACAAAGCAAAAATATTTTTGGTTTTTATTGTTTTTTAATTTTTAGGATTTTTGAAAATTTTATATTTTTTAGTTGTTTTTGAAAATTTTCTTGAAAAAGTAACGTTCACGGGGAACGGATCCCAAAATCCAAGTTCTACAAAAAACTTTTGATCTTAACGAGAGGAGCCGGCAGCGGCGCCATTTGATACATGCTTTTTGAGTGGGGTTCAATTTTAGTCTCTCGATATCCTCTCGAATTGATCTAGGCCTTAAGTGGAATGATTGTTCTTGGTTACTAAATAAAGGGGTTGGGTTTTCTAGTCTAATAGAAAGTGGAAATGAAAGTTTAAATCAAAGGCAATTACTTTAATTAATATTAACAAAAACTTGGTTGAAAATTTAAAGTTCAAATTAAAATCAAATTAAAATGTAAATTGTGAAATATGAGCAGAGAAATAGTAAAACATCAACAGTAAACATCAACAGTAAATAGTAACTTTAAAATACCTAAATTTTAACTGATTCGGAACTTTATGACTTGATTCGGAACGTTCTGATTCGGAAGACACTATTCACTCATCCGGAACTTTCTCATCCGGAACTTTCCGAATGAGTGTTCATTCGGAACTTGCTGGATCGGAAGTTTCTGATTCGGAACCTTCAGCTTGATTCGGAACTTTCCGAATGAAAAGGTTGATTCGGAACTTTTTGCTTCGTCCGGAAGTCACTGGTTCGGAAGTTTTAAACATCCGAATGAAGGGCTTGGTTCGGAACTTTATGACTGATCCGGAACTTTCCGGATGAAAGCTTGATTCGGAAGTTTTCTCTTGATTCGGAACTCTAATGCTTGGTTCGGAAGATTCCGAATGAAGGACTCATTCGGAACTTTTTGTCTTGATTCGGAAGTCTGGAAACCAGATACAGTAACTGTATAGCGAAGAACACGGGACACAGATTTTAACCAAAATCAAATCAAATACTTAAAAAGATTTTACCAAATTAAACACAAATCATTTAGACACCATAAGCAACAAATCCCACTAATAAAAACACAAATCCAAACAACTTTTGAAGATCAAATCAAGAAAAATAAAACTTAAGAACTTGAAGATAAAAATGGAGATGAACAAGATGAAATGAAAGATTAAACAAGAACTTTGAATTGGATGATTAATGTTTTGACAAGATGAAACAAGGATTAAAATTACAAGATCAAAGAACTAATAATAAAAATCACCAATCACCCTAGTGGTGATGGTGTTCTACGAACCAGGAGGAAAGAAAAGGGAGGAAGAAAGAAAAACTAGCTCCCCTAAAATGTGTGTGGGATGGCCTATTTATAGGTGTTTCCTTTGGTTGGTGAGTGGGCTCTCTCCCGTTCTTCGTGTCTTTTCGTCTTTTCAGAAAAGTTTTCGTTTTCGATTCTGATTCGGGATTTGTTGTCGATTAAATTCAACTCGTCTTTTAATTTCTTCGTTTAATAGACTTGAGTTTCTTCGACTTATATAAATCTCCCATCTTTGGTCCTTTTCTTCGATAAATCTTCGAATAGGCCCAGCGACTTCAAATCTTTTGCATCTCTTGGACAATAGACTTTATCTTGAGTCTTTTTCTTCAGTAAAACCCGTGCAATCCCATGTTTTCTTCAATATTTATCCGGTTGGCTCTGAAAACACAACAAACACAAAAACCACGCATAATTCCAAACAAATGATATTAAATACGTGTTTTGGTCTCGTTTTAGCCCGAATTAAGTGGTAAAAGGATGGGTGTTTACACACCTATCAATCGTCAAAAGGAGAAGACGAGCTTGTAGTACTCAAATCACGTGGTGATGACGGAGTTAGAATTGTAGAAAAATCTTTTAAATTCAATTCAAAATATTTTCCTTTTTCATCTTTTAAACTCTCCTTGTGAAAACCCGATTTAATTATGTCAAAAATATTTGGTGTATCTAAAGCAATGTTAGTCACACTAAAAATTCTCACATTTTGAAACCGTTTTGGTAAAGGTGGTGGCAAGTTTTCAAAACGTTTGTCAACAAAGAAAACTCCCCCATCGGGATCAACGTATTCATCATTCGAAGAATCACTCGAGATTGGAATCGTAGGCTTAACACTCTTAACCTCCACCGGCGGAGGGGACGGAACTTCATTTTTCTCAATAACTCCTAAAACACTATTTGAAATTCTTTTGCAAATGTTTTTGATGGGATTGACATTGTACAAAGACGTGATAGAATACACTTGAGAAAGAGTGGAGTTTTGAGTTGCGTTAATGACGAGTTCTTCCTCATTGAAACGAAGAGTGATTTTTCTTGCATGCACATCGATAAGTGCTCTCGAGGTATCCAAAAAAGATCGACCTAAAATTAACGGAACTTTAGGATCGATAGGAATGTCAACAACAATAAAGGCTACAGGATAGTAGAACTTTCCAACTTTCACAAAGACGTCCTCGGCAACTCCACAAGCTAGAATCGTAGAATGATCGGCCATTTCGATTGACATTCTTGAAGGAGTGAGATTTGGAAGATTGAGCGATTTAAAAATCTCAAGAGGCATCAAATTAATACTAGCACCAAGATCGGCCAAGGCGTAGCATTCTTCCATGTCTTGTATGGCACATGGGATTAAAAACTTTCCAGGATCACCGACTTTTTGAGGTATGCGGCTTAGAAAAACCGATGAACAACTAGACGATTTTTGCAATTTCTCTTTGTTATTCAACATACTTTTGAAGTTCGCGGCAAATCGAGGCATCATGACTAAGGCGTCGGCAAAACTTATATTAAAATGCAAGTCACGAAACATTTTCAAAAAGAGTTCAAATTGATAATTATTTCGTTCTTGTGCCTTTTCTTTGTCTCGTCTTGAAGGGTATGGTAAAGGTGGTGTGGGTTGGGGCATAGGCATAGGCATCGGCCTTGGAATCTCGGGTTCCATGATTGGTATAGGTTCAACCGTAGGTGTGGTTTGAGCGGTACTTCGTGGGCTTGTAATTTGCTCCTTTTCTACCAACACCTCGGGTTCTTTCTCTTTTTCCTTCTCCATAGAAGTACTTGGACGAGAAATGGGTTCTTTGAAAG
The DNA here is from genome assembly GCA_025667525.1 of Glebionis coronaria. Lineage (NCBI taxonomy): Eukaryota > Viridiplantae > Streptophyta > Magnoliopsida > Asterales > Asteraceae > Glebionis > Glebionis coronaria. The sequence continues at coordinate 366,462,692 of CM046878.1, forward strand.
TTTTACCACTACGAGTAGTAATAACCTTCAATTCTCCTTTCGGGTTTACGATGGTATCACTAGGAAGACCACCCGAAGAAGAGGGCTTACACATGATAGCTTCAAACATTTTAGCCATTCGGTCTTCAAATTTAGATTGCCTAGCATCCGCTTTTAACAACTCTTGCTTAATCTCATGTTGTCCTTGCTCCATTTTTTGTTGATTTTGTTGGAGACGTGTGACATTTCCTTCCATTTTATTAGCATGAGTTTTAAGTTCATTAGCAAGTTCGTTTTTAAGCTCGTTTTTCAACTCGGACCTTAAGATAACCATTTCACGTTGCATATTGTCAAACTTAGCATCATTAGCCTTAGCATAATTCAAAAACTCTCCTTGAAGATTTTTGGTGTGATCATTTTGAAAACCTTGAGTAAAAGTTTGAAAATCACGGTTTTGGTTTTGGTTTGAAACTTGCCCATTTCCACTTTGATAATTACCCTTGTTGTAATTCCTTTGATTTCCTTGGTAATTTCCTTGGTTGTTGTTGCGATAGTTATTAGCATTTTGATTTGGTGGAGCTTGATTTTGGCGGGAACCTTGACCGATTTGGTTGTAAGTTCCCGTGGCTACATAAGCACTCGAAGTGTTACCATCCGCGGTAATGCACTCGGAAAGATCATGAGCTCCACCACACGAAAAACAACTTTTAGAAACCGCTTTAACAGAAGCGGAATTCGAAGCTTCTTGAGCTTTCCAATGGGACATAAGGGTCAAAACCTATCGAAAAACCGATTTTCCTCATTAGATTCATCATGTAAGGCATTGATACTACGAGACGATGATGAGCCCATTTTGGCAACACTCGGTGTGTTACGAGGGCTATAAACCTTAGACCTATTCTCAATTATGACCAAAGCTTCTTCAACCGTTTTACACAAAAAATTACCACCCGCGGCGGCATTTAGATAATCTCTTTCATGATCGTTAAGTCCATTGTAAAACGTGTCTATTTGGTGCAAGTCGGAAAAACCGTGATGAGGACATTCATGTAACATCTCCTTAAACCTATTCCAAGCCGTTGAAAAACTTTCATTTGATTCTTGTGAAAATTTTGAAATCTCATTTTTCAAATGCGTAGTCTTAGAGGGCGGAAAAAATTTGTTCACAAATTTTGAAACGAGATCCTTCCACGTCAATATAGAAATGGGTGGCTCTTTCTCTAACCAAATCTTAGCGGGCCCCGCTAAGGAATACGGAAAAAGCATCATCTTAATCGAGTCATTCGAGACATCCTTGAATTTGCATGTGGCGGTAAGACGATTGAATTGGCGGATATGGTTGTAGGGATTGTCCTTCTCATCACCACGGAATTTGTTGTTTTGGATCATCGACAACAAACCCGTTTTCACCTCAAAATTATCCGCAAGGATAGCGGGAATCACAATAGCTTCTCCATAACCCTCGATGGGTGCTTGAAGTAACTCCATCATAGTTTGATTCGCCATGGTTGGTGCTTCTCGTACAATGGGTTCGTCAATAGGAGACTCATCACTAGAATGAGTTGGAGTGGGAGTTTTGTTCTTTCGTCTACGTACACGTTTTGCTTGATTACGAGTTAGCATAAACGTCACGTACAACGAGGAGACGAGCAAAGAAGATTCTTTTTGGTGTTTTGTATTTTTCAATTTTTTTTTTTTTTTGTGGTTTTTGATTGTATTAACTTTTTTGGAAATTGGTGAAATGTATTAAGTAGACAAAAATCTACAAATCTCCTCCTTAATCAAATCTCTTGATTAAAGAAGCCTCAAGGAATGAAAACGATCACGTGAAGTGAACGCCTTCGATGACTTTAGAACGATGGTGGAACACCAAATCGTTCAAGAGGGTTTAATCAATAGAAACCAAGAAAATATATATGATATGTAATAATACTTTGGGCGGCAAAACCCTCGATTCACTCTCAAAATCAAATACGCACAAGCAAGCGGAGGAAACGAGGCAGCGCGAAGCACTTAAGAGCCTTTTTCCTTTAGGTCGTGAAATACAACCGCCTTATACCCACCTTATAGTTTGTATTTTCAAAATCGAGCTTCACGAAAGTATTTATCTATTTTTGCCTTTTTCTTTGGTTTGAGATTCGAATATAATGATTGGGTAATGACCTCCCAAGTCAAGGTTGTGATTTCTCACGTATTTGGAGTACTTGTAAATTTATTGTTCTACGTATACAATAGGGTAATAATATTCACACAAAAACCGAAAAACGATAATACGTATTAGTAGAGTGCTACTAATACAAATACTATTTATGGCTATATAAAAACAACAATGGTTCAACCAAAACACAACACGCCTCCCCGGCAGCGGCGCCAAAAATGGTTGTTGTAAAATCACACTTGTTTAGGAAAACAAGGCAATAATATAGGGAAGCAAGTATGCACGACGATTTAGGAAAACCGTGTGTGAATGACCCTAAGTGAGTTCGTTCTCGAGGAGGCTAGTGTGTTGTGTAATGAATTGATTAATGATGATTTTATTGTTATGAGAAAAGAAAGAAAAAAGACGGTTACGAAAACGGATTAAATTAAGACGAAAAACGCGTTCACGTAAAACCGTAAATAGTGCAAAAATTAAAATTTTAACCTAAAAATTCCTAAAAATTACTAAAAATCCACAATAATATTCTAAGAGTTTACAAAAAATCCAAAATTGCTAAAACCTTTTAATTAATTAGATAATGACTTTTTAATGCTAATTAAAGCCCTAAAAATCACAATTAATTATTAAAAAGCCCTAAAAAAGATCTTAAAACTTGTAAACCTCAAAAATGTCCTAATTAAGCTAAAGATTATTTTTTAAAATTTTAAAACCAAATTAAACTATTTTTAAACACTTAAAAACTATTAAAATCAATTAAAACTAAAATTAATTCTAGAAAATAATTGAAAAGTCCTAAAAATATTTGGAAAGTGAAAAAACTCCTAATTAAGTGTCTTTAACCTAGGAAAAATGTAAAAACCAAAAAAAATCAAACTTCAATTTTTAATAATAAAATAATAATAAAATAATCAAAAAAAATTCAAAGTTTACTAAAAAATTCTAAAAAATTACCAAAAATATAGAATAATGTAACTAAGACAAAAATGCAATTAAAAGTTTCTAAAACCTATTTAATTATTTTATATTAAATTTTAAAGTTGGATAAAAACCCTAAAATCCTATAAAATAAAAAATAAGACTTTTTGAAAAGTTTTTTAGCTGTAAACCTCAAAAATATAAATAAAAACCTAAAAACTATTTTTTCAGATTTTTAAATTACTTTTTCCTATTTTTATTCACTTTCTAAAATTTAAACCAAAAATAATCCTAGAAAATTAATTAAATACGTGAAAAATAATCTTTTCAAACCAAAAAATCCTAAAACTAAACAAAAACACAAGAAAAATACTAAATGGTAAAAATCCAAAAAGAATAAGCTTAAATCAGCTTTTAAATAAGCTGTTAGCTAAATAGGCCAAAAAACAAACACTCCTTATATTTCAAATGTTGCAAGATTATACCAGTCAAAGTCCCTAGGGCAGTTGGTTAGAGCGTTGGTGTGTAGGAGGAGTGGCGCAGGTTCGAATCCTGGCCACGTCCTTTTTGCTAAAAACTTTTTTTTCTTTTTTTTTAAACTTTAAAACTTCAACCTTATACTCCTTAGATTACAAAAACACAAATTTCACTCCAAATTACACGAGATTAAAACAAACTGGAAACCAAAACGTGCTCAGATGAACTTGTTATGAACACAAAGAAAAAGTATTCTTCACTTGTGAAGAAATGAATCAAGAGGTCTTGATTTTGGTCTTGTTGTGTTGTTTGTTGGACAATTGGGCACTGCCACAACCAGTTGGGTTGTGGGAAGTCAAGAACAACAAAAATCAAGCAAGCTTAACACACAAATCACAAAAACAAAGCATACAATCTTTCTGATATGGTTAGCACAAGCCTGGGGGAATTTTGCTGATTTTCTAGGCTCAATGGTGAGATTCAAAGCTCACAAATTGGTAAACAAACCTACCAACTAGCATATAAGCATTATCAATCCCTAAAATAACCTAGTACCTAACAACTTATCAAGATTTGAAGGCAAAATCAACACAAAATCAGACACAAGAGCAGTTACTGGATTTTATGCCATTTTCCAAACTTTTAACATGCAAACTGGTTTAAATCCTCACCAAACAGAAAACCAAGCATACATATATCATATACATCACCTAAGGAATGTTTCTAAACAGATTTTAACACAAGATTTTGTCACCTATCTTGATTAAACAGCTAATCCAAACACTCCTTAAAAAAACTAAAACTCAATGTTTTCAAAGCAAATCTATGCAAAACCTATCCAAACTGATTCTAATCATCCCTAACATGCATGTTACACTAAATAAACTTAGATCAAACCACTTAAACAACACTTAACCAGTTTTCATGCAAAATCACTTAGACACCAAATATAGAAAACAAAAATATGGAAAACAAGGATTTTTACCAAGAGGGACCTACATCCAGGTCCCTCAGTGGTTGCTTAACCACCTCCAAATAGGCTGGGGCCTATGCTGAACCTTTGACAACAAACAATCAAGCAAAACCTGCTAAGAAAAAATGAAAGTAGAACAAGCACAAATACTAACTTTCTGATTCTTTCTGAAACTTTTTTAAAACCTTTTTAAAATCTTTCCCAATGTTTATCTTTCAAAACCCCTTAAACCTACAACTTACAATCCTGAGAATCAAACCTTGAAACACTTTTCACCAAAAATTTCCCAATTTCAGAAACTATGTTTCTGAAATTTTCAAACACAAAGTGTTTGAATAAATTCAAATGGAACTCAGTATTCTAGCTTAAAATAATTTACCAACTTTTAATATAATCATAAAAGGAATTACTTTTTAAAAAATACCAACTTTATATCAATTAAAAAGGGATTACAAGTATTTTTGCTAGAAAAACTGGAACAAGAGATAAAAGGGACACATACGTCTCCTTTTATAATACATTATAGAACTAACTAGAATGCTAAACCCTAATAATTGGAATTCCTAAAAAGCCCTTGGACGAAATTTGAATCTTGGTCAAATTTTTGCCTTCATGTGAATGCCAGTTGTTGTTATGATGTTTGAATGCATCTGAGTTGTTGGACAACCCTTTGGGACCAAGGAAATCATGTGAGCTGTTGATTTGGTTGCTTTTGGGTTTTTGAGGGAAAGGGACGGGGCAGGGGAGGGGTCCACAAGACACATGGGTGTGTCTTGCGTTGGTTTGAGATGTGGGTTTAGGTGAGGTGGAGGGTAATCAAGGATCCGGACAAAATCAGGGAAAACCCCTTTGAATTAAGGGAGATTGGACCTGGCAATTTTAGGGTTTAAGGGGGTGATTAGAGGGTGATTAGATCCAAAAGGGAAAAGATTTATTTAAAAATCTTGTTTGGGTGGGAAAATGGGAAAGAGTTGACTGGGGTTTGACCCAGTTTATTTATTAAACTTGGGTATTGGGTTTGGGTTGGACGGGTAAATGGGTAAGGTAATGGGTAGGGTCGGGTTGTGTGGTGAGGTGTCAGTTTGTGAGTGGAGGAGTGGGTTTGGCTGTCTGGCAGTATTGGCCCCCAAGGTTTCCTCTTTCTTTCATGTTGTAATAAAACAGCAAAACTTTCATTCCCTTTGTATTTAACTTTGGCAAATTGTCATTTTTGGCACATATTGTTTCCAAACTTAAAACAAGGACCATAAATGTATATTTTTGGATTCTTCAAGGGTAAAACTTGTATAATCTTCAAACATGGAGGACCTTTGTTGAAAATCTTGATTTCTCCAAGGGCTTATCTTGCCAAGTCTTCAAAAATGAGGGACTAAAGTTGCCAATCTTCAAAACTTCAACGTCCATTTTGGAAATTCTAGATTTGGGTCCGGTTCATTGTGCGACTTCGTTTCCCGTGTTCGTTTTTGAATGATTCTTGTGATCTTTTGCCATTTCCTCAATATCCGTACCTAAAAATACACAAGTAACAAACACGAGCATATATTTAGCAGTTTTAATGATATTTTATGCATTTTAAGCCCGATTTGGACGATGAGACTATGTATAAAAGCAGTCTCATCAGCCATAAAATAGCCAAAGTCATTTTTATACAAATCCTTATCGAAAATCATAATATAGGCATTTGCCTTAAAAATCATTATACGAGCCAATGTCGTAAAAACATCATACAATACGTCTTACGACGTTGTATAAAGTTAAATAAAAACCGTTATATGAATATGGTTATGAAAACCAAAACACGAACATAATATCAATAGTATGACTCCGTATTGCTAGTCAGGCAATACATCATAATTCGGTGCGTATAGTAGTATTTCGTTAACTGGATTATTATAAGCCGTATGACATTGTTACCTTACTACAACAAACAACGGGTAGCTAACCCGATACTCAATTTGCCCATCTAAATTAGCGTGTCGTCACAAAGGTCACACTATGGAAATCTTCTCATACATAAATTCGCTTACCAATCAATGTGGCACGACGGGGATCAACCATCAAGGCGTGAATTGGGGTGATCGTCCCCAAATAGTACTATTATATGCACAAGCGTCTACCAAATCCCGGTAGTTCACAATTCATGCTAATTGGACTTTTAGTGACATGACCTAACTTTAATAATCCATTTTATTTCATCTATCGGGTCCTTTAATCATTTATCGGGTCATACAATCGGGTCATACAATCATTCGGGTCCAAATCAATAAACAAACAATCGGGACAAACGGTGTCCTATTTTATAAAAACTAACAATGTTATCTCCCTCGCGGGTTTATAAAACATTTCATAAAAACATTTAAAAGAGTGCGAGGCTATGAACTCACGTTGATGTGGGAAGGCGGGTTATCGGCAATTCGGACGTACGGTACGTGCTTCAATCACGGAAACCTAGATAAATAATACTCGTCTTAGACTCATGTTCAATGAATTTATAAAAATAGCAATTATGTATACATATGATGATTATATATATATGATGATCAAGTGGGTTTACATATTCTCGCTTACTCATTTTAGTGTTTTTGTATTGGTAACTTCTTACTAGTTTACTAGTTTTACCTATTTACGTGTTTTAGGTCCAATAAGACTATTATAAGTTTATTAACTTGTATTAATCCATTTCATACTTGTATTATCAGTATTTATACTTTACATGTTGGGCCCAAATGGGTTATGTTGGGTCTACTAGATGTAGATCTTGCAGCCTGTCAAGAACGGTGAACGACTTCTGTAATCACAAGTCAATCCACAGAGAGACTCTATACACAATATAAATGCAGAATATAAATATAATAAAGAAGAACAGAATAACTATAAAGACTTGATCCTTTCTAAGGATTTCTAATATTGATAATGACTAAAACTATGTTTGATGAAGGTGTGTGTAACCCTTCTGCCTAAGGTTCCTTTTATACTACAAGGAAACCCTAATACAACATTAAACAAAACGTGTAAAACTGATATGCATATCCTTTCCTAACATATCTCATGCATATCCTAACAGAATAATAAATAAATAATAAAGTTTGACTTTGACTAGGACTAGGAGCACGACTTGCTCCTACTACTACTAGGACCAGGAGGAACTACATACCTCCTACTCTACCTATTACATTTAACTATACCAATGGTCCTAACAATCCTCCCCTAAACTTGAATTTGACCTGTTGAGTTCAAGTTTCCTGGAAAACGTGCAATAAAGCTTAAGGATTGAATCAGCAAAAGTAATAGCAGCATCAGCAAGATAAGAAATAGAAGAACCGCCACAACATGAAACACTAGAAGCTTCTTCAAAGCTTGGAACAAATCAGCATCGTGTTGAATCTTCTCAGCAACATGAGCATATTTGATGAGCCTTTACCAAGTAGCTGCTCGCTCTTGGGCTAGCCAGTCTTTCTGGTGGAATAAGCATCACCCTGGGAGACTAGAACCCAGCCCAACTCTTAGAACATGAATCAATGGTGAGTAGGAGTACCCTGATGATTTTAGGCAAACCATCACAGCCGTCAACGGATTTGATATGTCTTTACCAGAAGCCGTACCCCTCTGGACACGCCAACTCTCATCAATGAAGCATCGGTGAGTTGAAAACCCTATAGCTTTAAGCAAGCTATTACAGCTATCAACGGATTTGATAAAATCTTTACCAAGAGCCGTACCCCCTTGGATTAGCCACTTTTTAGTCTAGGACCATGGCAAGTGAAAACCATCCAGTTTTGGGTAACCTGGAAACCATCAACGGATTTGAAAATCGCACCAGGAGCCGTACCCTCAAGGTGAATCAACTCTTTCTTGTCGATTAGACCTGGTGAGTTGAGGACCAATTGTTGTGAGGACCAAGTCCAACACCAGATGAAACCAGTAACCAGCACAAGGACAATTCAGCAACCAGAACCCATAGTTTGAAGCAGCAAATGGTATTATATTCACAAGCGTAAAATCCATGATGTGTTTAAAGTATAAGCAGATATTATATAAAAAGTATAATTTTTTTTGTTTGTTTTTTTTATCTTCATCATTTTTTTTTATTTTTTTAACTATAAAGAATGAAATTCACCAATCACTTTACATATTGGTGAAAAGAATGATAATATGAACAAATGAACAAAAACACAAAACATAAACACTTACAAACCAACCAAATCAAAGACCAGAAGCAGCCTTCTTATCTGCTTTCAAACGAGCCTGGATCCCTTCCACCAATGCAGTTGCCATAGAGGACTCATTCCCTGAGGGAGCATTTGAAATCTGCAAGTGACTAGCCAACATAGCCTCCATTGAAGCAATCGTCAACGGATAATCCACGTCTGTGAGCATGAAGACCATATGACCAGATTCCAACTCCAACATATGCACACCACATCCCGCATATAACTTCCATCGCTGAATAACCCATTGCATCTGATCCTTCCATATACCAGAAACAGGAGCATGAGGAGGTGCATCAAGCATCATCTTTAGATCTTCCCATACTCTCAAACCAAGCCAGGAAGACACAGCCATAGGATCAACATGCATGCCAGTATCAACAAACCCATATAAAGCCATAAGACCCTTGCGATCAGCCCAAGACAAAATACCCTGCAGACCCGAAGCTAACCGCACAGATCCATCACTAAATGTAATTCGATGAGATACCGTACCAGGAAGAGTCTTGGAACGCTCAATCGTCCAACCAGTAATATAACCATTTCCCAAAGGCAAATCAAAATCACTGTCAGAAGCTACATCAATCAAATTTTCAGGATCACGCTTCTCATAGGGGACCGTCTTGCCACGTCTAACACGTCGAGCCGATTTCTGGCGAAGCGAACGTCAAGGTGTGGGATCACTAGGAGAGGGTTCAACCTTTACCTTTACCTGAGCAGCAGCAGTGGGAGCAGGAGAAGTAGACTCAAGAGTTTGCCCACCCAAGGGATCAACAGGAGCTGCACTAGATGAAGGAATAGGAGGAGAACCAGGAACTGGTGGTGATGGTGATGCCATATCAGGTTTAGCAGTGGTGGTGGTTGTGGTAGCAAAGGTGGTGGTGGTAGCATGTGTGGTGGTGGTAGCAGGAGATGTAGAACAAACCATAGGAGCAACCAAAGGAGTAGAAGTGGTACCAACTGTAGCAGCAACAAAAACCGAGGGAATAGCAGCAGAACCAGGAGTAGGATCAGATGGAGGACCAGTAGGAACAGCAGGCGAAGAAGTGGTCACCACACGTGGAGAAGGACGGTAGATAAATCGTTCCAGAATTGGTTGACTCTAATGCTTGACCATACGTTCATAGAGTGCCTTGAGCTCATCAAAAGACAAAGCCCAAACCCTGTCCTACTTCCAACCAGCTTGAAAATAAGCAGCCGACTGATACTTCACATATCGCTGCATCTGCTTGCGCTCCTCAGTTCGCGACAAGGGTCTGTTCTTCCGCTTCTCATGAAGCTGTGCAGCAAGTGCCAATTGTTGCTTGCGCATTAACACCATGGCTCTTGGAATACAGTTATGCTCATCCACATCCGAGCCCAAAAGATCAGTGAACTGGGAATAATCCTTGGTAAGAATAGTCAACACCTGCATCCAATCACTATCATTCCAATGCATTGCATCATGCTGGACTTGTTCACGTCTCTGCTGTTGAAGCGCTTCCTCCTCAGCCCGAGCAGCTTCATCAATTTCGGCTTGCATCCTTTGAGCAGCCTCCTCACCCAACCTATCCTCCTCAAGCTGTCTGCGTGTACGCTTGCGAGGTGGTGAAGGAGCATCAGTCATTGGGGCCTTCCCCTTTGGATCATGGGATGGACCAGCATTGGAACCAGCAGTAGGACCAGAAGCACCATCCATAGGAGTGGAAACACCAGCAGGAGAAGGAACACTGGAGGATGTCGGAGGAACCGGCAAATCATCATACAATTTATCAGCAAAGGCAGCCTTTGCCAACAAGGTCAAACCATCCTCTACACGATCCGTAACTTCCTCATCATAATCAGAATGAACCACATGCTTCTTTCGTCGTCTTTGCTGACTCTCCAAAGCTTTGATGCGATCAGCCATAGGAAGAACAAACTCCCTAGTAAGTTTTCGGTGTTGATTCAAATCAGCTTCCAAGGAAAGAATCCGTGCATGATACCTGTGCATAAGATCAAGTAACGAGATAAGTGTAATAGGCTCCTCCGCCTGCCCACCAAGAGGACTTGGGTCAGGGAAGGCGTCATTGGAGCCCGAAGCAACAGATGGGTCAACATTAGGAGTACTAGCACCAAAAGGCTTATCAGAAGAGTGTGGAGCAGGACTAGGAGGTGGAGTCTCCACAAATGGAGACTTATGTGGTACTGAAGAAGGACCAGCCTTGGAAGTGGATGGTTTGTCAACCACCACCTCCTCAACCAGCTCCTCCTCAACTATATGTGAAGCACCACCAGCAGGAGCCTCCTCCTCCATAGGGTCATCATCAAGTTGAGGTTCCTCCTCGGCTTGTTCAACCGGAGGAACAACAACATCAGGAGGACCCTGAGCCAGCCCCAACATGGCCTCAGAAAGGGGCCTCCACTCCCCGCTAAACCCATGGACCATATTATAATACACCTTGGCAGTAAGCTTAGAAGGCATATACTCAGTCCTATCGCGAGGAATGCAAACCAATATTTGTTGTAAAAATGTAGGATACATAAGAAACTTATTACTAGAACCAGCACTAGATAGATTACTAACCATCCCCTCAAACAAATAACAGGAGAAATTAAAAACTCTACCCTGAGCTAAGCAAATGAGACCAGTAGCCAAAGGAGTAGGGAAAGCATCCCAACTCCCAGACTTGGGACTTAAACAATGAATCAGAAAATGCACCAGAAGCTTCCATTGGGGGGAAAACCTATTCTTCTGGAAGTTAAACTTCCCCCCATGATTGTAACCGATAGCAGTCTTCCCCTCCAACACTTCCGAATTGGGGATGGACACAACACCACCTTCATCTTGAAGATGAAGAGAAGATCGAATAGAAGCCTCAGACACCACGTATGAACGTCCATCTATGGTAGCATGGAGTTCACGTGGACGACCAACCACAACCACAAGACGAGTAGATGCCCAGAACTGACGAATGACACTATCATAAATAGTGGGACATACAGTAAAAGCATACCTCAGGTTTGAAGCCTCAATGAAGTCCAGAATGTCAGTAAAATCATCACGATGGGGACCATCTCCTAGATAGGCGATCTTGTTGTGAGCAGGTTGGTATACCAGGGCAGCCATGGATCTTGATTAATTGAATGAAGGATGACTTTGGTTAGGGTTGAGAGAGTAGGTTTTGTGTGTGTTATGAGTGGAATGAATGAGTCAAGGGGGTATATTTGACCATAAATAAGGAAGGTAGTAACTGTTCATTGAGCCCTATTAATGGGGGGTTGCCTTTACAAATTAGACAATTATTACATAGTAACCACTTTCCCCTTTTAACATAATTTCCAAATTCCAATTTACCAAAGTTAAATAAGAGTGTAAATACCAGAATTGGAAGCGTTGACTAAAAGTCAAAGCGCACAATGGTCAGTACTAGAAGCAAAATGTGGTCAACAAAAGTCAATAAGAATGAACAGTGTCCCAGACCAGTACCAGAAGCCAATCATCACTTGACAAAGAAGGATTTTTAACCACCAGAAGCCAACCAATAATGACTAGAAGCTAACCAATAAGGACTAGAAGCCAGTCATGAAAGAATATAACCACCAGAAGTGAGCAAAATCCTCCACCAGGAGTAACACACAACACCAGAACCAATGCAATATGTTGTTAAAAACTACCAATATGTTAGTCTGTGCAAAGTAATATGTACACGAAGCCTCCCATTAGCCTTAGCCTCCCCTCAATCCTAGACCTCAAGGATTGACCATCCCAATGTGAACCACTAAGTGGTTGAACCGAGGACCATCAAATGCTTTTGTCAGCAAATCAACAACATTATTATCCGTATGAACTTTAAGAACCTGTATCAACTTCTTCTCATTGGCATCCCGTATAAAATGGTGCCTAATTTCAATATGCTTTGTTCGATGATGAAAAATAGGATTCTTCACAATGCAGATAGTACTTTGATTGTCAATGAAAATTTTGGTGTTCATAAAATTGAACCCATAATCCAACATCTGATTTTGGATCCACAATACTTGTCGACAACAGCTAGCAGCAGCAACGTATTCAGCTTCTGTTGAAGAAGTAGCTACTATCGTCTGTTTCTTGCATTGCCATGAAATAAGTCGACGACCCAAAAATTGACAACCACCAGTAGTAGACTTTCTATCATTATTAGCATCTGCATAGTCACTATCACTATATGCTTCTAGAACAAAAGGTGATTCTCTAGGATACCATAAGCCCAGTTTAGGTTGAGCCTTGATATACTTGAAAATCTTCTTCACTTCATTCAAGTTCGAAACCGTTGGAGTCACCTGGTGTCTAAAGATTGTGATTTACTTCATTTTGATCATTTACTTCATTAAATTGGGACAACAATTCTGAGTATTTATCATGACAACCAAGAGGACAATGTTGTACCTGATGTGAGATTCCCATAAGAGCAAACTCGTCTGCTTCTTCTGCATCAGAGAGATTCCTAGCAATCATTGCAAATACGTCAGTCGAGGATTCAGCGGATTCCAAGTGGTAGTCTGATGATCATTCCAGTTGACCATAGAGTCAACAGATACCAGTGCCTTCTTGTCATCTTTTACCTCTTGAACCTTAAAAGCTGAGTACCTACTCTTCTCCTGGTCATTCTTTCTAGGGCATTCCCTTGCAAAGTGACCTTGTTGCTAGCAGTTATAGCATCGAACCTTGCTTCTGTCAAATCTTGCTGGCTCCCGTGGGTTGTAATTGAATTTTTGACCTGCTTTCTTCTCAAACTTGTGAACCCTAAGAGTGAGCATGGCCATCTGCCATTTAAGATCCATTTCATCCAGGTCAAGTTTATCGACCTGTTTGAAGTCATCAAAAGCAAGTTGTTGTTGAGCATCAAGATTAGCCAAAAAAGAATGAAGAACGGCTTCTACCATACTACCAGACTTGGCAGTAGGATCAGGAGCAGAAGTATGCTGAAAAGTATGTTGAGAGGACACGGTATTGCTTGGGCTACTAGCATATGTCATGGGACTGGATGCCATAGAACTCACAAAGGCAGAATTAGCAGGAGTGGGAAAAGAGTCACTTGAATATCCTCTCACATGAGGTTCAAAAGTTCTGAGCTTATGAAATAAATCATCAAAGTTGAGATAGTCAAGCCCACCTTTGGCTTTGAGAGAGATCACCACCTGATTCCATGAGTAGGGTAAGGCTTTAAGAAACCTTGCATTAATATCACCATCGTCAGGCTTTGAACGAAGTTGATTCAATTGGCTCAGTATCTTCTGAAACCTGTCATACCCTTGATGTAAACCTTCAGTTTCTGAGATTTTGAATTCTGTGAATTCATCTCTCAGCATGGATCTTCGCATTTTCTTTGACTCCTCATTCCCACCAAACCTTGCTTTTATACCATTCCAGATCTCTCTGGCATCATCCAAATGATAGAAGTCACCCATGTGATCATCAGGAAGAGATTGAAGCAAAATCGTTTTTTCTTTGACCTCCTTTTGAATAGCTATGATTTCTTCATGAGATTTAGGGTCAAGAAGAGTAATATTACCATTCTTGTCTCTTCCAGTTAGCTTCGTGATGTTCCCATTCAGAATAATCTTCCAAAGGTCTTGATTAGTATTGGTGATCCACCATTCCATCTTCATTGCCCAACTATCATATTCATCCTTTTTTAGAAGAGGGAATTTACCATTCGTGTTGGAAACCATAGCAACGATCTGCTGAGGTTGCACAATTTTAGGAGTGTTGTCTTCTCCTGTTTGAGCAGAAGTTGAGGCAGACATGATAAAACAAAAATGTCAGTAATAAGAAAACTTGATTCTTCTTGTATAGAGACCCTCCCAGGCTCTGATACCACTTGTTGGGTCTACTAGATGTAGATCTTGCAGCCTGTCAGGAATGGTGAACGACTTCTGTAATCACAAGTCAATCCACAGAGAGACTCTATACACAATATAAATGCAGAATACATATATAATAAAGAAGAACAGAATAACTATAAAGACTTGATCCTTTCTAAGGATTTCTAATATTGATAATGACTAGAACTATGTTTGATGAAGGTGTGTCTAACCCTTCTGCCTAATGTTCCTTTTATACTACAAGGAAACCCTAATACAGCATTAAACAAAACGTGTAAAACTGATATGCATATCCTTTCCTAACATATCTCATGCATATCCTAACAGAATAATAAATAAATAACAAAGTTTGACTTTGACTAGGACCAGGAGCACGACTTGCTCCTACTACTACTAGGACCAGGAGGAACTACATACCTCCTAGTCTACCTATTATATTTAACTATACCAATGGTCCTAACAGGTTAAGTCCAATAAATAAGTTTATAAGTGTTTTAGTCCATTTTGTTGTATTATTAATCCAATAACGTTAACTTAGCCCGTTAATGTCCGTATGTATATATATTAGTATATGAGTTTATAAAAGTTTACATTAGACGGGTCCAACCGTCTAAGTTTTATTTAACAAAAACGTAAATTTTACGGTAATAGCCGAAAAAGTCGTAAAAATCATGTTTATAGTTTTATAACTTACAAAACTTATCAAACTACCATTTTTATAAAATGTCCACTTATTTATCATTGTAAATATTCATATAAATGTATTATATGAGTTAGTGGGTTTTAAATTCACATTTTATACTATTTTTATTTGAGTGCTTATATAATACTATTATACTTTAATTTCCAAAATCTGATTTTTACTTTCATGTTCACCAAAACTGCCATATCTAGAGTTCTATATGGAGATAGAAGCTCAAATTTTTATGAAATAAACTACATGATATTTGCTCCATTTAACTCTGCTATAGCTACTGTTGAATCAGCCTCTAAGTATTTTCTAAAAATCGTCCAAAACAGTAAACTCAGATTTGTACTTTAAACTTGTTTTGATCATATCTCACTCATTACAATGATTCTATTGCATGGCCAACTCTCACATATGTACAAGACATATTACTTACTGTATATTGATTCTACTTCATCATTTTATCAGTCTAACATGTGGTTAGTTACTGTTTTTATGCAGCCTACCATTTAAACAAGATTTTAGCCTTGTTTCTTATAGTTTTTCATCTTTTTAAGCATGCTTATCAACATCAAATCCCCACACAATATTTTTAATCATCATTCATCATCATATACATATACATAAGTAAAAGAAATACAAGATTACATAATCAAAAATAACAAGAGGATGAGGAGGACAATCTTTATACCACCAAGTTGATGTAGGTTGTGATTTGGACATGGATTTTGATGGAGAAACTTGTGGATAACCAAGACCATCTTCAAGATCACCATTCTTCATGAACACCTTGTGGAAAATCAGCCCCAAGACTCCATGGAAACTCCTCCTTGGATGTTATAATCACCACCAATCAATAGGGTTTCAAAAGGGCTTCAACATATGTAGAAATAACATAAGGTTTATGGTTAAATTTGATCAAAATGGTGTGTAGGGTGATGATGGTGGACGACATTTTAGAGAGAGGGAGGAGAAAGATGAAGTTGTTTGCATGGATGAAATGAGATAAGTGGTAAAGGTTAATGGTTTTGTTGGTAAGGTAGCTTAAGTGTGAAGCTTAACTAGACAAGTGTACTTGCTAGTTTATATGTTTGACACCTCAAAGGTTTGTTGCTAGTTTAGTCCGGTTTTAAGTGGGGTGGGACAAGTGTCCCAATTGTCTCATCCCCATTTATTTATGGGTACTCCTCGATTCTAGTTTCCTCGATTTGCGTGCCCTCGGGTCGTTTTACGAAAAACGTTTTTATAAATTATGAATCAACGGCAAAAAACGAATCTAATAAAAATTGTGTCATCAAAAACGGAGTTCGAAAACGTAAATACGTAATCCTAGGGTTTCCGGTTTAGTCGTAAAGGACGTTAAATTATAATCGTAAGTCCTAATCTCTTCTCGTAAATTTGTGAGTTTATGATCCATCACAAATTTAAAATCTCAAAATAATATTCACAGATAAATTTATTTTCTGAAATGTCGGACTGTCACCAAAGACGGTGTATGTAAACGTAAGCACGTAACGTTGAATCCTCCGGTTTAGATGTAGTCGACGCTACTTCAAGACGTAAATCCAAATTACTTCCCAAAAATAAGTGAGTTCATAATGTAACATTAAAATAATGTTTTCAAATAAATATTGAGAATAAAATATCAACCATAAATTGACGGATTGTCACAGTATAAGTTGGTTGAAACTTGAATAAAGTAATATTTAACCTGTATGGAATATGAAATTGTTAAGAGGAAGTCGTTAATTCCTGTGATTAAATTATAAGGTTTTAATTGATTGTTGATTCGTGTTAAGGGCTGTTCCTAGGCCATTGTCCACTGACGAGGATGCCTAGTGTCCAAGAAATAAATTGAAGAAATCTTCTTCTGAATAGGGACCGATGGATCTTCCGGGACAGGTGGAACCCCCATGACTCTTGTAAATTAGTATTCATTGTGGTATCTTTTAAAAATCCCTAACTTAACTGAGACATCAGTTGGTAGGATGAGTTCTGATAATTGTATGACATAGTGACACGTAATGTGTTACGATACAATTTTGACTTGTTTGTGATTAATGAAAAGACTACCTTTGATTGCTAAATCCTACATGTATCGATGTTGTCTATCCTTTATTGCTTCATCCTAATGTTCGCATTAGTGATGCAACCATTGAACAAGTACTCATCTCGATTTGAGTTACGTTGTGAATTATTATTTTTGAGTGCCATCGAGGTCATGAACCTCATGATTAAGTGGCTAAGCTCATTTCCTAGCATGTTGAAGTTAGTTCTTGGTGAACAACTTTTCATCACTCTTTTGCAGATCACTCATTGTTTTTATAATGATAAAACAGTATCCCTTGAGAAAAATTGAATTTTCATCACTATAAGGATTATTCAAAGTGAGATTTATAAGTGATCGTTATCGAAATGAAGTTGTTTATGAAACACCTTGGAAAACTTAATTGTTTTCATAACAAAGAAAATCTTTGTAAATTTATTCTTGATTCTTATTTAAGAATTAAGCATGAAAATGTTTTTATTATAAACATGATGATAAAATTTTGACGAACTGAGTATTGCATCGTTAATCTTGAAAGTGTATAAAATTGCGCGCCTAAATACAATTTGGAATGGACCATGCAAGGCTGATTAGTAGTCACCATAAAACTAATGAATAAACACTACATTTTCTTTGAAGATTGTGAAAAATTAAATTTTATGAGATCTGCAAGAAGTGAAAAATAGGGACATAGTGTTAGGGACACCTACATATGTGCCCGTATCATTTATTCTTCTGAATCGAATTTACTCATCTGTGGAAATTGTCTTATTTGACAATTGACAATTCTTTTTTGTCCAATTCTTCCGTAGTGAGATTCTTAGGAAAAGTATCTTATTACCGAGTGTTGATACCCGACTGGATGTATCGACGTTCCTATCATTTCTTTTGATTTGATTTCATTTAAATGACCTGGGTAACGATCCGAGGAGCTTTCGAATGCGTACTCAAATTATGAAAACATGGGATATATTCATATTCGTTAAATGTTTTCGTCTATATCTGATTTGAAATTCTCTCGCATAGATTATGCGTTGACCTTACTCTTTTAAGGTTAGTTATGTCTCCAGATATCCTTGAATTGTGAAGGATTATGAGTTATTATTAGTCTTTTGAGAAGATGTTGATTATCAAAAGTGATCTAAATAATTCTTGATGAATGACCATATCCTGTATTTAGACTTGAAATTATACCATGAATGTTTGTGAATTAGTCATAGATATTATAATCTAGAAAGAACTTAAAATAAATGTATTAAAAGATGTTTATGTTATCTGAAACTTTAGGAGGTATTTACTGGTGAATTACCTAGACTTTCGCCATTAAGGCAAGTTGAAATTGGTATTGATTATATTCCCGGTGCTGCACCTGTGGCATGTGCACTTTACGTCAGCACCATCTGAATTAAAGGAATTACCGTACAACTGAGAGAGTTGTCGGAGAAAGCTTTTATTCTACCAAGCTCGTCATTATAAAGAGCTATGGTGTTATTATTCCTTATATTTGCTGAATTACCATGAACTAGGTAAAGTGACGATTAAAAATCTATATCCACTACCCAAGATGATAGATTTGTTCGATCATTTACAAGGTTCTAGCGTATGTTCTAAAGATTTGATCCATGTCATGATTATCAACTTCGCATCTGCAAAAAAGATTATCTATTCCAATCACTACATCCAGAACTCATAATGAACATTATGAGTTTCACGTGATGTCATTTGGATTGACTAATACACATGTAGCATCCATAAATTTGGTGAATCATGTGTGTAGGCTGTAATTTGATAAATTCATGCTTGTGATCATTAAGACCATTTGTTTGTTTATAAGAATAAGAAGAAGTTAATAATTATTTATAGACTGCCCTGAATTGGCCGAACAATGAAAACATGTACCTTGAATAATTAACATGTGATTTAAGACTTAATCCTTTGTATTAATTGATCGTGTGATTAATAGCTAATGGAATATATTGACTCTTCAAAGAATAGAGCCATTTAAGGCTTTGGGTTTTACCAAAAAGAAAATGGAAATATGTTTTGACAAATGTTTTAACAAAGGATTTTTAAGGGATTATTTCCTTATACATAAATCATTTAACTAAACTCCTGTTTAGGGGTAAATGTTTGTGTATACCTCAAGACAACCTAAGAGGGATTGAGGAAACCTTTTAAACCATGACTTGAAATTTGAAACGATAATTTTTGCTTTTCAACTAAGAAAACTTTGACCAAAGTATAAACAAAGATTTTTCGAACATTTACGGATCTTATTAAGTATTTTTCATAAAAATTAAATATTTATTATTTAATTAGTTGTAATAATTATCGACGCTTTAAAACGTCAGATTGAGCAAAACTGATAAAAATAATAGTTAAGATAGAACTAAGACTTAGAAAATATGAAGGAATAATTTCTGAATAAGTACGGTCATGATATTTATTTCATCTAGGAAGGTGAATGTAGATACTGACACATAATATAGAAAGGATAAAGAATCAATTAAGATGTGTTCTTTAATAATGAATGTGCAAAATAAATTGCCGAACAATTTAAAAATAGCCGATGCTTGTAAGAAGGATAATATAGATAATAAAAAGGGGTTCGCGGCTAATGTGAACCATTAGAATTGAGAAGCCAATGGCGTTGAATGTTTTAAAGGCCACTTGTTGTCACACCCCCAAATTCACTGCAGCGGAAGACTTGCTTTGGGGACTTGTGACTTCATGAGTATTCGAGAGCTTGATTTGAGAACGACCTCTACATGCCAAAAACCACAAAGTAGACTCCAAATAATCCACATAGTCAAGTACCTGAAATACATGCTTAAAAATGTCAACATAAAGTTGGTGAGTTCATAAGTTTGTTTTAAAACGTTTATGACAAATTAGAGTTTTACCGACCTGCACCTTGTAGTAAAATATAAGAGTTTAAGAATCACAGTTTCTGTTAAATATACTTTCTTTGACAATTTCAAAGTTTATTAATATTAACAAAGTTTATTGATAAAAACAGAGTCTACTGATAAAAACAAAGTTTACTAATAAAAATAGAGTTTACTGATAAAAGCAGAGTTTACTGATAGTAAATATAGCTTACTGATAACAACAGAGTTTTCTGGAAATAAATAAAGTTTCTGATAAAACAGAGTTCACAGATAATAGTTAGCGTTTTCTGATAAAAACAAAGCTCACTGATAAATAATAGAGTTTCCCAATAGAATAGAATTGTTTAATGAACCACAAGATTTTCCAACCACTTAGTGACAATATAACAAATACAAATTCACTACATAAAATAAGGCATTTATTATTGTCTAAGCTCATGACACCGAAGCGTTAACAACACCGGTAGTATAATCACATAATGCAGCCCCTACGGATGTCTAACCCACGACATCCGTCCACAGACTCAAATGAAACTGTGCCCGCTTGTCCTCTGTTGGACCAAGCCGGACAGGGGCGTCAACCCCGATAGATCTATCCATAACATTCGCGCTTTCGAACGGTCATCCGGTCCGAAATTAACGGTTCATGATAATGGGCCAAAGTAATTGGGTTAAAGTGGGACTTAGACCAATACATAAACGAGATATGCACTTATGTTCATTCTTGCAACCATTGTCTCTACCCGAGAACCCGTGAAAAGCAGTTAAAGTTTTGGGCTATGAAAATTACAATAGAAATTTTAGTATCAGCATTCATAAGTATAACAATTAGAGGAGTTGACCACTCAGCACGTAACAATTAAACCAGTTTAAAGATAGTTTATGACCAACCAAGTAAGTTTAACATTAGCTTATGACAATCAAGTAGTTTATAAACAGTTATACACAACCAAACAAGTTTAATATCAGTTTCTGACAACCAAGCAAGTTTATAAGTAGTTTATGACCAAGCATGTACCTCCCCCAAAGAGCAACTATAAAACATTTATAACTCAATTTAAAGCAAGAAAAGGTGGGTTATTAACTCACCTCAACATAATAGCGCGAACAATAGTGATGCTAATAATACGCTCCGCCCAAACGGAAATCGATACGGCTCGGTCATGGTGTTGTGGTTTACTAATCGGCTAAATCTTAAAAATGTGTATTTGAGTTCTCAATGAATATTTACACCAACATGACCCGTTGATAAAATATTTAAGTTCCAAGTTATAATAGTTCGGTGGTTGGTTAAATAAAATGCATAAATTGGACACACACCAAGTATGTAGTGTATTCCGTATACATTACGTAATACCAGACGATTATATAATTCTTACGTTGAATTATATAATAGAGACAACCATTTTACAAAATAAGTTAAAGCATATATTTATTTGTAGTTACAGTATAAAGATTGTGATAAAATAACTAGACAACATAGCTCGACAAATTTTTAAGAAAATCACCACTTGATTAATATTTGTCACTTTTAAGTAAAAAGTATATTTTTTTTCATCGGTTTATCATTTAATTTATCGGTTTACAAATATAATGGTATCTATTTATTTTATCGGTCCACAAATATAATAATATTTATTCGTTTTATCGGTTTATAATTATAATGGTAGTTTGTAGCAAAAATATAAAGTATAGAATTTTATAGAAATCTCGACATGACCTTTTCGTTTATATAGCATTTTCCATATTTACCAATTATCAATATTTCCATATTTTTCAAACAATCTACGTTACGAATTCACGTTTTAACATATATCCAAATAGACTATTTAATCACCATAATTAAATAGAAGCAAACATAACCTATGTGTTATAAATTAAGAGTCAAATGCCCTAAGTGGGCTATTTAAACGCGTTTCCAAACATATAATTATTTATATAGATCTCATATTAACGATTGTTTTCGACATATTCACTTAACCAAATCATACCACCATTTTATCCGGTTTATATAAGTAAGGTATAGGTAAGTTTATTAGCCGATCTTAAACCACAACCTACCATGAAGTTAATTCGTGCCCGACACTAAACCCTCGACGGCTCGCACCTAAACACACCCGAAACTAAAATAATCAGCAAACCCAAACGCTCCTGAACCCTGCTGCTAATCCCAAACGCACCCTTACAGGCTTTCTACTTAAGCCAAACGCCCCTTCTGCGGATCTGCTGAACTTATTCTCAAACACCCATTTGCTGAAGCTACTGCCGTAACCCAAGACGCTCTGATGAAGTTATTCTGTCCGAGCTGAACGCACGAACGCCCATGGGGCTGTTGGAATTCAGATCTAACATATAATCACCCTCGGCGACTGAATATAACAAAGTGAAATGCCCCACGTGTTGATGAATCACAGCAACAAACACCCTTCTCTGTACCGCTAACCCTAGTGACGAACGAAGTACTACGCAGGTGCTGAAATCATAGACGAATTGATCTTGGTATAGTGATGGTTGGACAACGACAGATCTGCTGTGGGTTGGACGACGACAGATCTGTTGTGGGTTGGACAGCTGACGTAGTGGAATACCACGATGGTGAGGGTGGTAGCCGCGACAGGTCTATAAACTAGTGACAAAAGGTGGTGGCGGCTGGGTTTATTATTGATGGTGACAAACGGATCTATTGGTGGTCGTGTGGTGTTCGTATGGTGGTGGTAAAAACACCACGGTGATGATGGACGACGGATGGTGATGGTGACTAGGACGGTGTTGCGGCTGTTGGTTAGAGACCACTACTGTGGTGGATTTGGTGGTGGTTATACGACGGTAACCAATGATGATGGCTTTTTATTGGTGTTTTCGTGGTGTTGGAGATGCAAGAAGGTGTCCATAGGAGGTCGGGATGTGATAGATCAACGGATCTATTTAATGAAGGTGGCGGCAGAGTGGTGGTGTTTAGTTAGGTGGCAGCGACAGATGGTGGCCGGAAAAATGTAGGCAACAGAAAAACTAGAGAAAGCAATTAGGGTTGTGTGTGTTTATTGTTGGCTAGGGTTTTTTTTTAATAATATGGTGTATAACCCTAATTTCAATATATACATATATATGCTAGTCAAGTTTTTATAAAAACAAATGAAAGGTTTCTGATAATACAGGGACTAAGAACGTAATTTTTATTATAACATATGTTAATACATGGTTCGGGGTTTGTTCGTGTTTTACAAAATTCGATTCGTTATGCAAAATTTGCGCCGTTGATCGTAAAATGATTTTTACAATAAGGTAGAGTATTTACTCGACTAATTTTCGAAATCGTCTATATTTTTATTTAGAATAGTTACTATTCATCGATTAATTCGAATAGTTGCGTTCAAAGAAAATTAAAATTCAACTTGAATTTTCTCGTTTTCAACGTATGTTATTAAAACTAAAAGAGGAGTGTCAGATAAATTAATAAACATTTTTATCAAATTTTTCTGAATAATTAAATATAAATTTAATTTGTATCTCTTCAGTTCTCAGATTTTGGCGCAGTCTTTTACATTATGTAAAATAAATTCCCGTTTCGAATCAAATAACTTTGATATCTCTCGAAAACAAATTTCGATTAATAAATAATATAATTTATTATTATTTAAAGTCTAGAAAATTCTCGGTTGTCACAGTACATCCGTGTTATTTGGAGTTCGTCCTCGAACTCAATCGTTGTTACCCTAATAAAAGTGTAGAGAAAAGGATTTTGAAATTGTATCCTGTTGTTATATCGAATATATTTAGATCTACTCACATATAGTTATGTCAGAACTTTTGAAATTCGTGTTATCCACCAATAGTTAATTAGGTAAGCAATAGGTAGAAGTGGAATATATCTGAGCGGTTCTTACTATCAATCTGACAAATCAGTCATCGTTCATAGAACGATAAGAGGAAACAATTCGAAGCAAAGAGTCTAGAAAAATCATCAGCACTTAAAAGTCTAAGAGGTCTCACCACCACTGGCCCGTTAGGTTCACGTCGATCAGTGTATTTTTAGAAAATTCGCGCAATGATTCGTGAATTAAATGAAGCTTAAAGAAGCACTCGCCAAACGTCGTAATGATAACGATTACAAGCTAACAGAACGATTAACTCGTACGGAAGTATCTTGAGTCAAAAGAAATACCCTCTCAAAACTGGAGTACTAAATCAATACCATAAATATACAAGGTCAAGTCGGGTATCCTTAAGCCCACTCATTTATAATCTCATATTTGCATACAAAAGCGTCCTAATCTATGCAGATATGTCACTATAAACTTATGGTTCGGTGATTTAGGATTTCTTTATTTAAATGGAAAGGCGTCCCAATCCATTTCAATAAAGATTTCATAAATCATCCTACTCAAGTGTCACCGGAAAAATACCCAATTCAAAATCGTTAAAATTTCTGGGCGATATAATTCAAATTTACCAAAAGCAAAGAGCATGAGTGTATAATAAATCGTCTTCCATAAGTAGACTTTTCGAAAGTACCGGATCCAATAAATAAGTGTCGATAGGCGATAAAGCGATCGTAGACGTATATCAAGTAAAGAAACTCACGGTTATAAGTAGGATAATTATATAGTACTCCGTTCTAAATAAGCAATTATCCAATCACATAAATCCTTCCCATCCTCGAGGAAGACTCATCAAACACTAAGCTGAGTAATAACTTATCATAACCCAACCTCGAAACTCATTCACAAAGAATGGACCCGGGTTTTGCTATGAATTATTACACATCTCGACCTTTCGATGACTCAGCTCGACTCTGAGCGTACAACACATTCTACATTAACACGTAAGACTACGAGTCTTACCCACCCTCGAAGTAATTCACCAAAAATCATAGGCTGTGTAACTCCCGATACTTATTTCCATCTCGCACTCAATCAAATATGAGGCCCACTGAGAACCAATTAAGTATTATTACACATCTCAACCATCTTGATGAATTAGCTCGAACCTGGGGATTCCTCATGACTAATTA
Organism: Glebionis coronaria; assembly: GCA_025667525.1. Taxonomy (NCBI): domain Eukaryota; kingdom Viridiplantae; phylum Streptophyta; class Magnoliopsida; order Asterales; family Asteraceae; genus Glebionis; species Glebionis coronaria. Next base: position 366,487,868 of record CM046878.1, read on the forward strand.
TTAACCAAAACTCACAAAATGTTTCTAGGTGGAGTTATAAAATATCTACGAGACCATCGTGTAACTCACGATGTCCAACGAATGTTCTAGTGTTCATACATGAAGACAATAATATACGTGTGAGCGCACTTATCAAACAATCAAACTCATTTAAGAAGTAATCACATGGCGGACAACCAAGCAATAGCAAACATGTGTTTCAAGTATTTATATAGCAGCAGAATAAGTATGATGTGATGAGTGTTACTACTAAATAAAACTGAGAGCCGGTTATAGTCTAGAGTTACTAATGCAACCTAGTTCTCTATAACCAAGGCTCTGATACCAATCTGTCACACCCCCAAATTCACTGCAGCGGAAGACTTGCTTTGGGGACTTGTGACTTCATGAGTATTCGAGAGCTTGATTTGAGAACGACCTCTACATGCCAAAAACCACAAAGTAGACTCCAAATAATCCACATAGTCAAGTACCTGAAATACATGCTTAAAAATGTCAACATAAAGTTGGTGAGTTCATAAGTTTGTTTTATAACGTTTATGACAAATTAGAGTTTTACCGACCTGCACCTTGTAGTAAAATATAAGAGTTTAAGAATCACAGTTTCTGTTAAATAGACTTTCTTTGACAATTTCAAAGTTTATTAATATTAACAAAGTTTATTGATAAAAACAGAGTCTACTGATAAAAACAAAGTTTACTAATAAAAATAGAGTTTACTGATAAAAGCAGAGTTTACTGATAGTAAATATAGCTTACTGATAACAACAGAGTTTTTTGGAAATAAATAAAGTTTCTGATAAAACAGAGTTCACAGATAATAGTTAGCCTTTTCTGATAAAAACAAAGCTCACTGATAAATAATAGAGTTTTCCAATAGAATAGAATTGTTTAATGAACCACAAGATTTTCCAACCACTTAGTGACAATATAACAAATACAAAGTCACTACATAAAATAAGGCATTTATTATTGTCTAAGCTCATGACACCGAAGCGTTAACAACACCGGTAGTATAATCACATAATGCAGCCCCTACGGATGTCTAACCCACGACATCCGTCCACAGACTCAAATGAAACTGTGCCCGCTTGTCCTCTGTTGGACCAAGCCGGACATGGGCGTCAACCCCGATAGATCTATCCATAACATTCGCGCTTTCGAACGGTCATCTGGTCCGAAATTAACGGTTCATGATAATGGGCCAAAGTAATTGGGTTAAAGTGGGACTTAGACCAATACATAAACGAGATATGCACTTATGTTCATTCTTGCAACCATTGTCTCTACCCGAGAACCAGTGAAAAGCAGTTAAAGTTTTGGGCTATGAAAATCACAATAGAAATTTTAGTATCAGCATTCATAAGTATAACAATTAGAGGAGTTGACCACTCAGCACGTAACAATTAAACCAGTTTAAAGATAGTTTATGACCAACCAAGTAAGCTTAACATTAGCTTATGACAATCAAGTAGTTTATAAACAGTTGTACACAACCAAACAAGTTTAATATCAGTTTCTGACAACCAAGCAAGTTTATAAGTAGTTTATGACCAAGCATGTACCTCCCCCAAAGAGCAACTATAAAACATTTATAACTCAATTTAAAGCAAGAAAAGGTGGGGTATTAACTCACCTCAACATAATAGCGCGAACAATAGTGATGCTAATAATACGCTCCGCCCAAACGGAAATCGATACGGCTCGGTCATGGTGTTGTGGTTTACTAATCGGCTAAATCTTAAAAATGTGTATTTGAGTTCTCAATGAATATTTACACCAACATGACCCGTTGATAAAATATTTAAGTTCCAATTTATAATAGTTCGGTGGTTGGTTAAATAAAATGAATAAATTGGACACACACCAAGTATGTAGTGTATTCCGTATACATTACGTAATACCAGACGATTATATAATTCTTACGTTGAATTATATAATAGAGACAACCATTTTACAAAATAAGTTAAAGCATATATTTATTTGTAGTTACAGTATAAAGATTGTGATAAAATAACTAGACAACATAGCTCGACAAATTTTTAAGAAAATCACCACTTGATTAATATTTGTCACTTTTAAGTAAAAAGTATATTTTTTTTCATCGGTTTATCATTTAATTTATCGGTTTACAAATATAATGGTATCTATTTATTTTATCGGTCCACAAATATAATAATATTTATTCGTTTTATCGGTTTATAATTATAATGGTAGTTTGTAGCAAAAATATAAAGTATAGAATTTTATAGAAATCTCGACATGACCTTTTCGTTTATATAGCATTTTCCATATTTACCAATTATCAATATTTTCCATATTTTTCAAACAATATACGTTACGAATTCACGTTTTAACATATATCCAAATAGACTATTTAATCACCATAATTAAATAGAAGCAAACATAACCTATGTGTTATAAATTAAGAGTCAAATGCCCTAAGTGGGCTATTTAAACGCGTTTCCAAACATATAATTATTTATATAGATCTCATATTAACGATTGTTTTCGACATATTCACTTAACCAAATCATACCTCCATTTTATCCGGTTTATATAAGTAAGGTATAGGTAAGTTTATTAGCCGATCTTAAACCACAACCTACCATGAAGTTAATTCGTGCCCAACACTAAACCCTCGACGGCTCGCACCTAAACACACCCGAAACTAAAATAATCAGCAAACCCAAACGCTCCTGAACCCTGCTGCTAATCCCAAACGCACCCTTACAGGCTCTCTGCTTAAGCCAAACGCCCCTTCTGCGGATCTGCTGAACTTATTCTCAAACACCCATTTGCTGAAGCTACTGCCGTAACCCAAGACGCTCTGATGAAGTTATTCTGTCCGAGCTGAACGCACGAACGCCCATGGGGCTGTTGGAATTCAGATCTAACATATAATCACCCTTGGCGACTGAATATAACAAAGTGAAATGCCCCACGTGTTGATGAATCACAGCAACAAACACCCTTCTCTGTACCGCTAACCCTAGTGACGAACGAAGTACTACGCAGGTGCTGAAATCATAGACGAATTGATCTTGGTATAGTGATGGTTGGACAACGACAGATCTGCTGTGGGTTGGACGACGACAGATCTGTTGTGGGTTGGACAGCTGACGTAGTGGAATACCACGATGGTGGGGGTGGTAGCCGCGACAGGTCTATAAACTAGTGACAAAAGGTGGTGGCGGCTGGGTTTATTATTGATGGTGACAAACGGATCTATTGGTGGTCGTGTGGTGTTCGTATGGTGGTGGTAAAAACACCACGGTGATGATGGACGACGGATGGTGATGGTGGCTAGGACGGTGTTGCGGCTGTTGGTTAGAGACCACTACTGTGGTGGATTTGGTGGTGGTTATACGACGGTAACCAATGATGATGGCTTTTTATTGGTGTTTTCGTGGTGTTGGAGATGCAAGAAGGTGTCCATAGGAGGTCGGGATGTGATAGATCAACGGATCTATTTAATGAAGGTGGCGGCAGAGTGGTGGTGTTTAGTTAGGTGGCAGCGGCAGATGGTGGCCGGAAAAATGTAGGCAACGGAAAAACTAGAGAAAGCAATTAGGGTTGTGTGTGTTTATTGTTGGCTAGGGTTTTTTTAATAATATGGTGTATAACCCTAATTTCAATATATACATATATATGCTAGTCAAGTTTTTATAAAAACAAATGAAAGGTTTCTGATAATACAGGGACTAAGAACGTAATTTTTATTATAACATATGTTAATACATGGTTCGGGGTTCGTTCGTGTTTTACAAAATTCGATTCGTTATGCAAAATTTGCGCCGTTGATCGTAAAATGATTTTTACAATAAGGTAGAGTATTTACTCGACTAATTTTCAAAATCGTCTACATTTTTATTTAGAATAGTTACTATTCATCGATTAATTCGAATAGTTGCGTTCAAAGAAAAATAAAATTCAACTTGAATTTTCTCGTTTTCAACGTATGTTATTAAAACTAAAAGAGGAGTATCAGATAAAATTAATAAACATTTTTATCAAATTTTTCTGAATAATTAAATATAAATTTAATTTGTATCTCGTCAGTTCTCAGATTTTGGCGCAGTCTTTTACATTATGTAAAATAAATTCCCGTTTCGAATCAAATAACTTTGATATCTCTCGAAAACAAATTTCGATTAATAAATAATATAATTTATTATTATTTAAAGTCTAGAAAATTCTCGGTTGTCACACTTGTGGTTGCCTAAATATGGAAATTGTGAGATATAGTTATGTTGGAATCTTGTAAGTATAAGTATTCTATTCCTGTCATTTCTAATTTAATGTATCATTATCAGAAGAAGTTGTACTGATGACAAATTATGAAGGCAAACACCGCCTCATACATTAGTAAACGTCTAGCTATTGCAAAGGTCATCATCTGAATTTGATTCGATTTGGGGCATCGTCGACAGACTGACCAAATCTTCTAATATCATTCCTGTTAATGATAGATTCTTGATGAAGAAATTGACTCTTTTGTATTTAAAGGAGTTATGTAAACATGGTGTGCCTGTATCGATCATCTCTATCAAGATCCTCACTTCGCATCGAATTTCTAGAGATTTGCTCAGAAGTCATTTAGAACGAATGTTTATGAGAGTATTATACCACCCCAATCGAAGGGACGAGGTAAAGTAATGATACAAAATATTATAAGTGCTGTTTTATGTTTGAATGATTGACCTTTGGTAATAAACTGTAAAAAACGTTTTCCTTTGGAGAGATTATCCTTGATAATCATCGTATTAGGATCAAGATCGAATCTTGTGAGGATATATATATTAGAGCATCTGTAAGCAGGAGTTGGGATGAAGACACCCGACATACACCCATTATGAGTTGGACATGTCTGTTAGGTTTAATGTTTCCTATGATGGCGAACCTAACCTTACAAAATACCCGACCCGCGAGACCTGAATTGATTATTGAAATTAGGATCTGAATATTGACTGCCAGTAGTGGGCAGGAGGTTATGTGAATATGAAATGTAGATCTTGAAGTGCCAGATGGGTAGCGAAGTTATGCCAAAAATTTTAACCATGGAAAAATGAATTGATGATCTGAAAGATCATGGGATATAAGTCCCCGTTGTAAGGGACTATTGAGATGATGTAAAAGATTGGTTTGAAAGGCATATAAGCTGGATCTACCCTAGGACCTCAAGAGCTACGTGAATTATGTTTTGTATATCGAACTTGATAAAATGTCTATCAAGTGAGAATCTGATCACTTCTTGATGAAGTTTAGATCGGCGAAAAGTTGCATTCATCAAAAACCCGTGAACATCATGGATAGAGAAAGTAAGTCAATATTAAGCCTGATCTTATTCCCGTAGTTATGTTTGATGAAACTCGCGTATTGTAATGGATTACACTTGTGAGAAAAGATCGAATGTGGAGGAAATACCCACATGGCTTTAACTCTATAAGAAGCGAGTAGTAAGATAAGATGATCTTTGAGGACAAAGATCCTGTTTAGGGGTAAATGCTGTGACAATCCGTCAATTTATGGTTTATATTTTATCCTCAAATATTATTTAAAAACATTATTTTAATGTTATATTATGAACTCACTTATTTTTGGGAAGAAATTTAGATTTACATCTTGAAGTAGCATCGACTACGTCTAAACCGGAGAATTCAACGTTACGTGCTTACGTTTACATACACCGTTTTGGTGACAGTCTGACATTTCAGAAAATAAATTTATCCATAAATATTATTTTGAGATTTTAAATTTGTGCTGGTTCATAAACTCACAAATTTACGAGAAGAGATTAGGACTTACGATTTTAATTTAACGTCCTTTAAGACTAAAACGGAAACCTTAGGATTACGTATTTACGTTTTCGAACTCCGTTTTTAATGAGACAATTTTTATTAGATTCGTTTTGTGCCGTTGATTCATAATTTATAAAAACGTTTTTCGTAAAACGACCCGAGGGCACGCAAATCGAGGAAACTAGAATCGAGGAGTTGTTGGGAATAAATTATAGCCAGTCTACTTGAGCGCTGACAAGAGTAAAACAAGCGTTGACAGGACTAAAACAAACGCTGACAGATCAAGCGTTGACAAGACAAAGTCAAGCGTTGATACATTGAAGACAAGCACTGATGGAAGGATATACTCTACGCGTTTATTGTATTCTAGATTACTTCTAGTAAAGATAGGAACAACAATGTATTTTCTATATTTATCTTTACCTAGAATAGTTGAAACGTAGATTATTGTACAAGGCTTCTTATGTCTATAAAAGAAGACCTTTAGGTTATTGTTCAATATAAGTTTTCATACGTAAACTACTTTCATTGTAAGCAAGTTTGATATCATTAATCAAAGTGAAAGTTTGTTTATATCTTGTGTGTTCTTGTTTAAGTGTTAATTCTGCATAACACTTAGATTGTCATATACATATACAAAGGTTTCTCTAAGTCTATTACTTGATCTAATCTCGTATACATAAAGCTAAATCGATCTAAGTTTGGGATCAACAAGTGGTATCAGATCTTGTTGAGGAACTTTTGATCTTAAAGAACACAAGAACCCTAAAATCACCAAAACCCTAATTTTCACAAAAACCCTAACAACATCATGTCAAATCCAGAAGTACCCACCTCCTCCTCCTCACCATTATCAAACATAAAGATTCCCATGCTTGATGCGACCAACTTTGAATTGTGGAAATTCAACTTTGAGCAATATCTGGGGATCTATGACTACACTCTCTGGGAGATTATTGAATATTGAAACACATTCAATAAAGCACAAAAGATTGCTAATGCTATTTCTGGAAGAGCAGCTGTTGCTGGATGTTCAGAAGCAGACAAGAAAGAAAAGCCAGAGGATGGTAGAGCTGTGGCTGCTGAAGACATAGCAAAGAGAAGGGTTGATATGAAAACCCTAAACATTCTGAAACTCTCTTTAGGACAAGAGAACCAGCATAAATACAGAGGTTATGACTCTGCAAAAGATCTTTGGGCAGCTCTTGAAGTTGCATATGGTGGCAATGATGATACTAGGAAAGAGAAGAAGAAGCAACTCATGCATGAGTATGCTGTTTTCAAGGCTCAACCTAATGAGAAGCTTAGCAGTGTGAGAAGCAGACTGCTTGACATTACAAGCAAGCTGTCCTTCATGGGGACACAACTTTGTGATGTTGACATCAATGCCACTTTTCTTAAAAGCCTTGGTGATGCGTGGAAGATTGAGGCAAGATCTATACTTGCCAACAACACTCACAAAAGTTCTACTTTTGATGATATCTACAACAAACTGAGGCTGTTGGAGAATGAAACTCTCTTAGAGCATGGAAGCAAGTCTACCAACAGTAATATGGCCTTCTTCTCTCATAGTGAAGGTCAATTTAATCAGAAGGACTCTTACATGCATCCAGTTACTGGATCATCATGTGTCAATGCTGGAACATGTCCTGTCAACGTCTCCTATTCAGACGCTAACACATACAAATGTGACTCACCAAGAGTTAAACCTGCTGGTTTGGATCTGGATACTGTGTGTGCTTATATTGCTTCTTTTCCCAATGGTTCAGTGATTACATATGAGGACCTTGAGCAGATAAGTGATGAGCACATTGAAGAGATGGATATTAAGTGGAACATGGCTCTTGCTAGTATAAGAGTAAACAAGTGGAATAGAAGGTTTAAGAAGAAGATGACCTTCAATGCAAAGGACACAGCTGGATTTGATAAGTCCCAAGTTGAATGCTACAATTTTCATCGTATGGGGCACTTCACGAGGGAATGCAGATCTCCTAGAAGATCTGATGCTGGCAAACCTTCAAGTCAAATTGTTAAAGTTCAAGATCCTAAGGCCATGGTTGCAGTTCAAGGAATTGATGGTATGGGATGGGACTGGAGCTACTTGGCTAAGGATGTGGAAGAGGATAAAGCTTTGGTTGCTGAGATAGAAGAAGAAGAGCATGTTCAATATGCTCTAATGGCACACTCCTCATCTTCATCTGATAATGAGGTATACGATGATGCCTTTTGTAGTACGGGTTGTAGGTTAAATACTGAGAAACTTAATAAAGAGGTGTTAAGACTATTAGATGATGTGAGTATTGAGAGATGCAAACTATCTAACTATCAATTAGCTCTCACTCAAACTGAGAAGACAGTTTCTGAGTACAAGAAAATGGAACTTGATTTAAAAGATAAAATAAATATCTTAAAACATGAGTTGAATGCTAGTAATGATATTAGAAGCATTATGGAAAGGGTTAATGGTGAGCTACAGGCTAAGTTAGATGAGGCCATTAAGAATAAAGATAATTTTGGCCTTAAAATTCAAAGATTTGATAAGGCCACACAAACCCTAGGAGAATGTGTGAGTAAACAAAGGGATCCTAAGGACATGACTGGGATTGGGATGGAAGACTACTCTGTGGTTCCACCACCAGCTGGTGACTTCTATGGTGTCCAACAAAAGGACCTATCTTGGACTGGTTTACCAGAACTCCAACAGGAGGAATTCATTCCTCCACCAAGAATCGTTACCCCAGTTGAAGAGTATCAACAGAAGTTGACTGACTTGAATGAATGGAAGAAAGTTAACCCTACCTTATTTGTTAAGGATGGCTTGTTATGTGAAAGTCCTAATGAGTCAACCCCCATTAAGGTTACAAACCCAATCACTGGTAAGGCTGTTGACCTTGGCTCAAACACTGTTAGAAAACCTAGCATTAAGTATGCAGAGATGTATAGGAATACTAGGTCTCCTAAGAGCCAAGTTAGCAATGATGGAACCGGCTTCTTCTCTTCTAGACATAGGGTTGTGTCTAGAAAAGCCTGTTACACTTGTGGTAGCTTTTCACATTTAGCATATAAGTGTGTCAACGCTTCCAAAGTCAACGTTGTTAGGAAGTCAAACGTTGTCAGACCCAAACCTTGTGTGCAGCAAAGTCCACAAGTTGTTAGACATGCCCCATTCTTCACTAGAGGGTCAAAAACTCATGGACAAAGACCATTTCAAAAGACAAATACTTGGTCTAACAGGCAATGGGTTTCTGTAGCAAACCCTAGGTTCAACGCTGACAAGGGTAATTTCAGCGTTGACAAGACCAAATCTAACACTGAAAGAAACGTGACCAGACCTAAATATTTGCAACCACAGGGTAAGGGGTCTAAAGCTTCTTCAAGTTTGACATGGATACCAAAGAAAGACCAAAACCCTAATGATAATGGGATTTCAATGACCTGTAATAGATTTAATTACATTTCAAAGGTCATTACAAAAGCTATTGGGGTTAACTGGGTATTTCATCCAAAGAGGGATGAAAATGGGGTTGTTATGAGAACTAAGTCTGTTCTTATTGAACAACCAGATGAATCCAAGTCTGCTAAGGATTGGGTTCCCAAAGAAAACTAACTTATTTTCCTTATGTGCAGGGCATTCAAAAACAGGTCAATGATTATGGATATTGGGACAGTGGATGCTTAAGGCACATGACAGGGAAGGAAGATTATCTCACTAACTTCACTCCCATTAAGGATGGTGATAAGGTTTACTTTGGAGGCGGATATGGTACTATCACAGGCAAAGGAACACTTCTCACCAAGAACTTGCATTTTGAGAACGTATTTTTGGTAAAGGAACTTGATTACAAACCTTTTTAGTGTATCACAAGTTTGTGATAACAAAAATAAAGTTCTGTTTACTGATACTGAATGTTTGGTGTTAAGCAAGGATTATAAGATCCTTGACGAGAAATATATTGACTATAGAACACCTAGACATAAAGACATATATAATGTGAATCTGAATGGGATTAGAATGAATAGCAATATGTCATGTTTTTATGCTAAAGCTTTAGTAGATGAAATTATTTTATGGCACAGGAGACTAGGGCACATAAATTTTAAGAATATAAACATGCTTGTGAGACTTGGCTTGGTTGATGGCTTGCCTGAAAAGGCTTTCCACAATGACCACTCTTGTGTTGCATGCCTTAAAGGCAAGCAGCACAAGGTCTCATTCAAGTCCAAACAGGTGCACTCTAGTACTAGACCTCTTCACTTGCTTCATATGGACCAATTTGGTCCAACCAATATAGAGAGTTTGAATGGTAAATCATACTGCTTTGTCATCACAAATGACTTTTCTAGGTTTACTTGGACTTTCTTTTTAGCTATGAAGAGTGATACAACTGACACTTTAATTGATTTTATCACTCAGATTGAGAAGAAAACGGGTAATAAAGTTAAAATGATTAGGTGTGATAATGGTGGTGAATTTAGGAATAAAGTGTTAGATGATTTTTGTGCCTGGAAAGGAATAACTAGGCAATTTAGTGTTGCTAGAACCCCTCAGCAAAATGGGGTTGCAGAAAGAAAGAATAGAACCCTAATTAAAGCAGCCAAAACCATGTTGGCTGATGCTCATTTCCCTATAGCTTTCTGGGCTGAGGCTGTTAATACAGCTTGCTATGTTCAAAATAGAGCATTGGTCAACAAAATACAGAACAAAACACCTTATGAGTTACTTTGGGGAAGAAAACCTAATATTGGTTTTCTCAGACATTTTGGTTGTCATGTAGTAGTTTTAGATACTAGTGATGCCTTAGGTAAATTTAGTGCAAAAGGTGATGAAGGCTACTTCATGGGGTATTCAGTGCAGAGCAAGGGATATAGGGTTTATCTTAAAAAGGAAAAACGTATTCTTGAAAGAGTACATGTTAGGTTTTTAGAGAGTAAACCTAGTGATCCTGAAAGTGGTCCAAATTGGTTGTTTGACCTGGAACCTTTATCTAGTACTTTAAATTATATGCCTGTCACTAATCCAGACATTGTGAAGGTAACTTCAAATGTTGTGGAAGAACAAGTTGTTGATGTTTCAGGTACATAGGTTCATGAAAAGGTTGGATCACAAGCAGAAAAGTCATCTCCTATACTAGAGTATGTCACAATTCCCATACGAACAGATGCTTTTGCTGCTGCTGCTGCTGCTGGAAAAGATAATGGTGGTCCCCACGTACTACCAGACAACAACATGCATGGTCCTTCAGGCGCTGACAAAGGCAAATCTAGCACTGACAAGACCAATTCAGACGTTGATGGCTCAGACGTTGACAACAACAGTTCAAGCGTTGTTAGCCCTCACGCTGACAACCAAGGTTCAGGCGTTGACAACCCGTTTGCACATCTTTTCTCTTCTACTTTTGAACAGGGTGAACCTTCCAATTTATATAAAGAGGTTCATCCTCATGTTGATGAAAGAGATTCTGAAGAAGAAGATATTGGCAACTTGGAGAATAAGATTGAAGACACCAGACTTTTTGAAGGAGGAGTTCTCACTTCTACTATGAAGAATCGCCCTACTTCTCAGATCATTGGTGATATTATTACTCCTGTTCAGACTAGAAGATCTCATCAAGGTCTTGGTGGATTTATTGTCAATATACACAAGATGGTTGATACCCCTCTTGTGCAAGCATGTTTGTTTGCATGTTTTCTGTCACAACAGGAACCCAAGAAGATATTTGATGCTCTCAAAGAACCAAGTTGGGTGGAAGTAATGCAGGATAAGCTTCACCAATTTGCAATTCAGGATGTTTGGGAGCTGGTTGATTGTCCCAGATATGTCAGACCTATAGGGACAAGATGGGTTCTTAAAAGCAAGAGAGATGAAAGAGGTATTGTGGTCAGAAACAAGGCAAGATTAGTGGCTCAGGGATATTCACAAGAGGAGGGGATAGACTATGAGGAGGTCTTTGCACCAGTTGCAAGGATTGAAGCTATCAGGATCTTTTTAGCCTATGCATCCTGCATGGGCTTCACTGTCTATCAAATGGATGTCAAGAATGCCTTCCTCTATGGAACAATTGTTGAGGAGGTATATGTGATGCAGCCTCCTGGTTTTGAGGATCTAGAGAATCCAGAAAAGGTGTATAGAGTCAAGAAGGCTATGTATGGACTTCATCAAGACCCAAGAGCATGGTATGGTACTTTGTCTACTTATCTAGTGGACAATGGATTCAAGAGGGGCACCATAGATCAGACACTATTTACAAAGAAGAAAGGTAAGGATGTGTTGCTTGTTCAGTTCTATGTTGATGACATCATTTTTGGGTCTACTGATCCAAAGATGCGTGAGGATTTCTCCAAGCTTATGACAGACAAATTCAAGATGAGTGCTATGGGGGAGATGAACTTCTTTCTTGGTTTACAAGTTCAGGAGAAAGAAGATGGTATATTCATCTCCCAGGATAAATATGTGGCAGATGTAACATCCCCAAATTTACACAATTTAATACAGGGGAAGACTCGTTGGTATTACGGGATAGCACATTACTCACATCATAGACAACGCTTAAAAATCGCGTCGTTTAATAATAAATCATTTCCATTCATAAATATCAAGTTTACATAGGTCCCAAGTCATATTATTTCATACAAATTTTACAAAGCATTTGAATGGAAATTGTTATTTAAGTGCGGGCCATGAATTCTTGTCGTCTTCCCGAGAATTACCTTCAAGTACCTGAGATAAAACATGTTAAAAGAAAAGGTCAGCGATAACGCCGAGTGAATTCATAGAGTTCAATAAAACAATTAATATGTCATCGGTATATAATTATTACCGAAAATCATTTTTGTACAAATCATTGTAATAGGCCATAAAATAGCCAAAGTCATTTTATACAAATCCTTATCAAAAATCATAATATAGGCTTTTGCCTTCAAAATCATTATAGGAACCAAAGTCGTAAAAACATCATACAATACGTTTTATAACGTTGTATATAGTTATATAAAAACCGTTATATGAATATGGTTATGTAAAACCAAAACACGAACATAAAATCAATAATAAGACCCCGTATTGCTAGTCAGGCAATTCATTGTAATTCAGTGCGTATAGCAGTATTTCGTTATTTGGATTATTATAAGCCGCATGACATAGTTACCTTACTACAACAAACAACGGGTAGATAACCCGAAACTCATTTGCCCATATAAATTAGCGTGTCGTCACAATAATCACGCTTGTGTAAACCTTCTCATACATAAATTCGCTTACCAATCAATGTGGCACGACGGGGATCAACCGTCAAGGCGCGAACTGGGGTGATCGTCCCCAAATAGTACTATTATATGCATAAGAGTCTACCAAATCCCGGTAGTTCACGGTTCATGCTAATGGGACTTTTAGTGACATAACCTAACTTTAATAATCCATTTCATTTCATATATCGGGTCATATAATCATGCATCGGGTCATACAATCATTCGGGTCCAAATCAATAAACAAACAATCGGGACAAATGGTGTCCTATTTTAGTAAAACTAACATGTTATCTCCCTCGCGGGTTTATAAAATATTTCATAAAAACATTTAAAAGAGCGCGAGGCTATGAACTCACGTTGATGTGGGAAAGCGGGTTATCGGCGATTCGGATGTACGGTACGTGCTTCAATCACGGAAACCTAGACAAATAATACTTGTCTTAGACTCTTGTCCAATGACTTTATAAAATAACAATTATGTATACATATGATGATTTTATATATATGATGATGATCAAGTGGGTTTATACATTTTTACTCATTCATTATAGTGTTTATGTGTTGGTAACATTTTTATACTAGTTTTACTAGTTTTACTTATTTACATGTTTTAGGCCCAATAACCTTATTACAAGCCCAATACTTTATATTAGTCCATTTTACACTTTTATTATCAGTATTATACTTTTCATGTTGGGCCAAAGTGGGTTAAGCCCAATAAGTAAGTTTATAAGTGTTTTATCAAATTAGTCGGGTTTATTGTCTATTAAGGCTACTTTGGCCCGTTAATGTCTATATGTTGTAAAGCTCGGGTTTTATCGTTTTTTATTTGTTATATATGTTTATACATCAGTACGTGAGTTTATAAAAGTTTACATTAGACGGGTCCAACCGTCTAAGTTTTATTTAACAAAAACGTAAATCTTTTGGTTTTAGCCGAAAAGACGTAAAAATCATGTTTATAGTTTTTATAACTTATAAATCTTATTCAACTATCATTTTTATAAAGTGTCCATTTATTTAACCTTATACATATTTATATTAATAAAATTTATAAGTTAGTGGGTTTTAATTCACATTTTATACTATATTAGTTTGAGTGCTTATATAATACTATTAAACATAATTCTTCAAAATCTGATTTTTAGTTTCATCTTCACCATTTTTATCATATCTTGAGTTCTATAAGGAGATAGAAGCTCATTTTTGGTTGGCATAAACTTCATATTATGTGATACAAATAAGTTAGTTATAGCTACTGCTCATTCCATGTCTAACTATCCTTAACTGTCCCTACAAAACAGACTATTCAGATTGGTACACTTATCTTGTTTTGATCATATCTCACTCATTTTGATGATTCTATTGCATGGACAACTCTCACATGTGTATGACATCTAACACTTACTGTAAATGGATAACACCATGGATTCGACCATGCAATTTTTTTCAGTTTTATAACTTGGTTACTTACTGTTTTTATACAGCCATCTTATTAAGCAAGATTTAACCATTTTACATGTGGTTTTTCCATCTTTTTACCCATGTTTATCAAATCTATCAACATCAAATCCCCACATAATATTTTTAATCATCATTCATCATCATATACATATACATAAATAAATAAAATACAAGATTACATAATTAAAATAACAAGAGGATAGGAAGAACAATCTCTATACCACCATTAGTGATGAAAAGATGAGTCTTTGATGAACAAGGCTTGGATTTTGATGGCAAAACTTGTGATACACCTATATCATCTTCAAGTATACCAACCTTTATAAACTTCTCATGGAAAATCAACCCTATGACACCAACAAATCTTCTCCTTGGATGTTAGAATCACCTCCAATCTTCAAAGCTTCAAAGTAGCATCATCATGTGTATGTGTAACACATGATTTTATGGCTAACATAGATCAAATGAGGGTTTTTTTTTATGATGGTTGGAAGAATTTTAGAGAGAGATGATAGGAGTGTGTGAGTTTTGCATGTGAAATAGAAGTAAGTGGTAAAGTTTAGTGGTTTTTGCTAGTTTGGTGGGATAAGTTAGCTTTCATGTGAAGCTAAGCTTACATGTGTAGCTTATAGCTACAAGGGTGCCACATCATGGATGTGGTGTCCTCTTTTGGCCACCCCATGTGTTAGTGGGGTGGGATAAACTTGTTTCGTCCCATCCCGCTAATTTACGGGTATTCCTCGATTCTAGTTTCCTCGATTTGCGTGCCCTCGGGTCGTTTTACGAAAAACGTTTTTATAAATTATGAATCAACGGCACAAAACGAATCTAATAAAAATTGTCTCATCAAAACGGAGTTCGAAAACGTAAATACGTAATCCTAAGATTTCCGATTTAGTCGTAAAGGACGTTAAATTAAAATCGTAAGTCCTAATCTCTTCTCGTAAATTTGTGAGTTTATGAACCAACACAAATTTAAAATCTCAAAATAATATTCACGAACAAATTTATTTCCTGAAATGTCGGTCTGTCACCAAAGATGGTGTATGTAAACGTAAGCACGTAACGTTGAATCCTCCGGTTTAGACGTAGTCGATGCTACTTCAAGACGTAAATCCAAATTTCTTCCCAAAAATAAGTGAGTTCATATTATAACATTAAAATAATGTTTTCAATTAAATATTGAGAATAAAATATAAACCATAAATTGACGGATTGTCACAGCATTTACCCCTAAACAGGATCTTTGTCCTCAAAGATCATCTTATCTTACTACTCGCTTCTTATAGAGTTAAATCCATGTGGGTATTACTCCACATTCGGTCTTTTCTCACAAGTGTAATTCATTACAATATGCGAGTTTCATCAAACATAACTACGGGAATAAGATCAAGCTTAATATTGACTTACTTTCTCTATCCATGATGTTCACGGGTTTTTGATGAATGCATCTTTTCGCCGATCTAAACTTTATCAAGAAGTGATCAGATCCTCACTTGATAGAAATTTTATCAAGTTCGATATACGAAACATAATTCACGCAGCTCTTGAATTCCTAGGGTAGATCCAGCTTATATGCCTTTCAACCCAACTTTTACATCATCTCAATGGTCCCATACAACGAGGACTTATATCCCATGATCTTTCAGATCATCATTTCATTTTTGGATAGTTAACATTTTTGGCATAACTTCGCTACCCATCTGGCACTTCATGATCTACATTTCATATTCACATCACCTCCTGCCCACTACCGGCAGTCAATAATCAGATCCTAATTTCAACAATCATTTCAGGTCTCGCGGGTCGCGTATTTTGTAAGGTTAGGTTTGTCATCATAGGAAACCTTAAACCTAAAAGACATGGCCAACTCACAATGGGTGTATGTCGGGTGTCTTTATCTCAACTCCTGCTTACAGATGCTCTAATATATATCCTCACAAGATTCGATCTCGATCCTAACACGATAATTATCAATGATAATCTTTCCAAAGGAAAGCGATTATACAGTTTATTACCAAAGGTCAATAATTCAAACATAGAACAACACTTATAGTATTTTGTATCGTTACTTTACCTCGTCCCTTTGATTGGGGTGGTACACAGTACTCTCATCAAGATTTGTTATCAATGACTTCTGAGCAAATCTCTAGAAATTCGATGCGAAGCGAGGATCTTGATAGAGATGATCGATACAGGCACACCATGTTTACACAACTCCTTTAAATACAAAAGGGTCAATTTATTCATCAAGAATCTATCATTACCAAGAATGATATTAATAGATTTGGTCAGTCTGTCGACGATTACCCAAATTGAATCAAATTCAGATGATGACCTTTGCAATAGTTAGACGTTTACTAATGTATGAGGTGATGTCTGCCTTCATAATTTTCTGTTAGTACAACTTCTTCAGTTAAAAATACATTAAATCATAAATTTCATGAATAAAATTGTGACAATCCGTCAATTTATGATTGAAATTTTATTCTCAATATTTGTTTGAAAATATTATTTTATGAACTCACTTATTTTGGGAAGAAATTTGGATTTACGTCTTGAAGTAGCATCGACTACGTCTAAAACGGGAGGATTCAACGTTACGTGCTTACGTTTACATACACCGTCTTTGGTGACAGTCCGACATTTCAGAAAATAAATTTATCCGTGAATATTATTTTGGAGTTTTAAATTTTTGTTGGTTCATAAACTCACAAATTTACGAGAAGAGATTAGGACTTACGATTTTATTTTAACGTCCTTTACGACTAAACCGGAAACCCTAGAATTACGTATTTACGTTTTCGAACTCCGTTTTTGATGAGACAATTCTTATTAGATTCGTTTTGTGCCGTTGATTCATAATTTATAAAAACGTTTTTCGTAAAACGACCCGAGGGCACGTAAATCGAGGAAACTAGAATCGAGGAGTACCCGTAAATAAATGGGGATGAGACAAGTGGGACACTTGCCCCACCCCCATCAAAACCGGCCCAAGCATGCTACACCTCACCCATTATGTGTCCAAGCTTCACTAGAAAGCCAAGACACTTGTAACTAGCTTAATTCTTAAGCTAGACAAGTTAACTAACTTGTCAAAACCACTAGCTATTACCACTTTTCCCATTTCACACATGCAAACAACTACATATTTTTCTCTACTCTCTTGTATGTGCCGTCCCATATTACCACAAAAATACCATTTTGATCAAAAATCAACCATGAAATCCTATATTATTCTTGCACATGTTGAAGCCCTTTTGAAACCCTATTGATTGGAGGTGATTATAACATCCATGGAGGAGTTTCCATGGAGTCTTGAGGCTGATTTTCCACAAGGAGTTCATGAAGATTGGTGGTCTTGAAGATGGTCTTGGCTATGCACAAGTTTCTCCATCCAAATCCATGTCAAACTCATAACCTACATCAACTGGGTGGTATAAAGATTGTCCTCCTCATCCTCTTGTTATTTTTGATTATGTAATATTGTATTTATTTTACTTATGTATATGTATATGATGATTAATGATGATTAAAAGTGTTGTGTGGGGACTTGTTGTTGATAAACATGCTTAAAAAGGTGAAAAACTATAAGAAACAAGGTTAAAATCTTGCTTAATTTAGATGACTGTATAAAAAGTAAAGAAAAATGTCATGAACTGATAAAATGATGAAGTAGAATGGATTTACAGTAAGCTATGGGTCTTTTACACATGTGAGAGTTGGCCATGCAATGGAATCATTGTAATGAGTGAGATATGATCAAAACAAGTTTAAGATACAAATCTGAGTTTACTGTTTTGGACGATTTTTAGAAAATACTTAGAAAATGATTCAACAGTATCTTAGAAGAGTTAAATGGAGCACATATCATGTAGTTTATGTGATAAAAATTTGAGCTTCTATCTCCATATAGAACTCTAGATATGGCAGTTTTGGTGAAGATGAAAATAAAAATCAGATTTTGGAAATTAAAGTATAATACTATTATATAAGCACTCAAAATTATATTGTATAAAATGTAAAGTTAAAACCCACTAACTCATGAATTTTATTTATATAAATATGTACAATGATAAATAAGTGGACATTTTATAAAAATGGTAACTTGTTATGTTTTATAAGTTATAAAACTATAAACATGATTTTTACGACTTTTTCGGCTATTACCGTAAAATTAACGTTTTTCGCCAAATAAAACTTAGACGATCAAACCCGTCTAATGTAAAGTTTTTAAAAGTCATATACTGATATATAAGTAACTAATACAAGTAAAAACCGATAAAACCCGAACTATAGGACATACGGACATTAACGAGCTAACTAAGCATATTGGACTAATAATTGGAATAAATAAGATAAACACTTATAAAAAGTACTTATTGGGCTTAATCCATTTGGGCCCAACATGGAAAGTATAGATACTGATAAAATAAGTATAAAATGGATTAAAAGAAGTTAAAGAACTTATAATAAGTTTATTGGACTTAAAACACGTAAATAGGTAAAACTAGTAAACTAGTAAGAACTTACCAATACGTAAACACTAAAAAGAGTAAAAGAGAATATGTAAACCCACTTGATCATCATATATATAAAATCATCATATGTATACATAATTGTTATTTTTATAAAGTCATTGGACATGAGTCTAAGTCAAGTATTATTTGTCTAGGTTTCCGTGATTGAAGCACGTGTCGTACGTCCGAATTACCGATAACCCGCCTTCCCACATCAACGTGAGTTCATAGCCTCGCACTCTTTTAAATGTTTTATAAATGTTTTGTAAACCCGCGAGGGAGATAACATGTTAGTTTTTATAAAATAGGACACCATTTGTCCCGATTGTTTGTTTATTGATTTGGACCCGAATGATTGTATGACCCGATTGTATGACCTGATAAATGATTAAAAGACCCGATAGATGAAATTAAATGGATTATTAAAGTTAGGTTATGTCACTAAAAGTCCCATTAGCATCAATTATGAACTACCGGGATTTGGTAGACGCTTATGCATTTAATAGTACTAGTTGGGGACGATCACCCCAGTTCGCGCCTTGACGGTTGATCCCCGTCGTGCCACATTGATTGGTAAGCGAATTTATGTATGAGAAGATTTCCATAGCATGACCTTTGTGACGACACGCTACTTTAGATGGGCAAATTGAGTATCGGGTTAGCTACCCGTTGTTGGTTTAGTAAGGTAACAATGTCATGCGGCTTATAATAATCCAAAACTAACGAAATACTACTAGACGCTCCGAATTACGATGTATTGCCTGACTAGCAATACAGGGTCATACTATTGATATTATGTTTGTGTTTTGGGTTTCATAACCATATTCATATAACGGTTTTTATTTTCATACAACGTCATAAGACGTATTGTATGATGTTTTTACGATATTGGCTCGTATAATGACTTTTAAGGCAAATGCCTATATTATGATTTTCAATAAGGATTTGTATAACAATGACTTTGGCTATTTTATGGCCTATTAAAATGATTTGTACAAAATGATTTTCAGTTATAATTTTATACTGATATTATATTGATGGATTTTATTAAACTCTATGAATTCACTCGGCGTTATCGCTGACCTTTTCTTTTAACATGTTTTATCTCAGGTACTTGAAGGTAATTCTCGGGAAGACGACAAGAATTCATGGCCAGCACTTAAACAATATTTTCCATTCAAATACTTTGTAAAACTTTGTATGAAATATATAATGACTTGGGACCTATGTAACTTTGATATTTATGAATGGAATGCTTTATTAATAAACGACGCGATTTTTATGCGTTGTCTATGATGTGAGTAATGTGCTATCCCGTATCACCAACTAGTCTTCCGCTGTATTGAGTTGTATAAATTTGGGGGTGTTACAGTTTGGTACCAGAGCTCTCGTAATAGAGAACGAAAGATTTTTAAAACCAAGGTTTTGAATAAAACATTTCAAAATCTTTTAACTATAAACATTTTTCTAAAAATGTCTAAAAATCTTTTGACTATAACGGTGCCGAAGAATTCCCGAGTTACCGACAAGGCCAATACTGAGAAGTGTTATTTTAATATATATATATATATAATTTGGATTATATATATATATGATGTAATTTTATTACATGATTGTTTGATGATTATTTTGATTTTTATACGAGGTATTTATACGACGTAGATTGTCACAAGTAACCCTAACTCCCCTAGTAAATTAATCGAAGCTATTCTCGTAGGAATTCTAGCTATCCTAGGTCTAAACCAAGTTGTGGATATTTGTGATCGCAACAAATGGTTGGTATTCGTAGAAATGTAGATATTAGTTGATTGTGATATTGAATAAGAATTGGCGAGATTAAAACTGATATCGATGTCATGACGATCTTTCCTTATAGAGTGGAGTTTGACAAAACGTTACCACCTAGAAAGATGTCATCTGATTCGTTGTCATCCAATTCTTAAATTGAAATCGAAAGGGTGAATGTTGCACTTGAGGCTGTTATTGGAACCATTACCCAAAAGCCTCATGCCACTAGTACCTTTCCAAGAAATCTGATTGAATGTGTGAGTCATCTCATGCCAGTGACTCATTTGATAATTGTTGTTGTAAGAGCTATAGGATTGGAATTAAGTGTTATTCATAATGAGCTTATATTGCCCTTTTAAGGCCTAAGAATAAGGTTGAAAGTATTAGAAAATGAGGTAGGATATCGCATTGAGTATAAGTTGACTGAAACTTGAATGAAGTAAAAATTTAACCTATATGGAATATGAGACTGTTAAGAGGAAGTCGTTAAGTTCTGTGATTGAGTTATAAGGTTTTAAATGATTGTAGGTTCGTGTTAAGGGTTGTTCGTAGGCCATTGTCCACTAACGAGGATGCCCAGTGTCCAAGAAATAAATTGAAGAAATCTTCTTCTGAATTGAGACCGATGGATCTTTTGGGACATGTAGAACACCTGATGACTCTTGTAGATTAGTATTCATTGTGGTATCTTTTAATAATAATCCCTAACTTAACTGAGACAACAGTTGGTAGGATGAGTTCTGAGAATTGTATGACATAGTGACACGTAATGTGTTACGGTACAATTTTGACTTGTTTGTGATTAATGAAAAGACTACCTTTGATTGCTAAATTCTACATGTATCGATGTTATCTATCTTTATTGCTTCATCCTAGTGTTCGCATTAGTGATGCAACCATTGAGCAAGTACTCATCTCTATTTGAGTTACGTTGTGGATTATTCTTTGTGAGCGCCATCGGGGTCATGAACCTCATGATTATTTGGCTAAAGCTCATTTCCTATTATATTGTAGTTAAGTTCTTGGTGAACAACTCTTCATCACTCTTTTGCAGATCACTCATTGTTTTTATAAGATAAAACAGTATCCATTGAGAAAAATTTAATTTTCATTACAATAAGGATTATTCAAAGTAATATTTATAAGTGATTGATATCAAAATGAAGTTGTTTATAAGACGCTTTGGAAACTTAATTATTTCCATAACAAAGAAAATCTTTGTAAATATAATTTTGATTCTTATTTAAGAATTAAGCATGAAAGTGTTTTTATTATAAACATGGTGATAAAATTTTGACGAACTGAGTATTGCATCGTTAATCTTGAAATTGTATATAGTTGCGCGCCTACATACAATTTGGAATGGACCATGCAAGGCTGACTAGTAGTCATCATAAAACCGATTAATAAACATTATATTTTCTTTGAAGATTGTGAAAAATTAATTTTTATGAGATCTGCAAGAAGTGCAAAATAGGGACATAATGTTAGAGACATCTACATATGTGCCCGTGCCATCTATTCTTCTGAGTCGAATTTACTAATCTGTGGAAATTGTCTTATTAGACAATTGACAATTCTTTCTTGTCCAATTCTCCCGTAGTGAGATTCTTAGGAAAAGTATTCGATTACCGAGTATTGATACCCGACTGGATGTATCGACGTTCCTATCATTTCTTTTGATTTGGTTTCATTTGAATTACCTGGGTAACGATCCGAGGAGCTTTCGAATGCGTACTCAAATTATGAAAACATGGGATATATTCATATTCGTTAAATTTTTTCGTTTGTATCTGATTTGAAATCCTCTCGCGTAGATTATGCGTTGACCTTACTCTTTAATGGTAGTTGTGTCTCCATATATCCTTGAATTTGTGAAGGATTATGAGTTATTATTAGTCTTTTGAGAAGTTCACATCTTATCGGCGGCAATGAAACCGAAAAGTTGATAGTGCCAGTAGAATGAACTGATTGATTATGACATGACGACATTGTCTTAATTGATGGGAACTCGAATAGAATTCCCCTAAAATGATAAGATGTTGATTATCAAAAGTAATTTAAATAATCCCCGATAGGTGGCTGTATCCTGCTTTTAGACTTGAAATTATATTGTGAATGATTGTGAATCAGTCATAGATATTATAATCTAGAAGAACCTAATATGAATTTATTAAAAGATGTTTATGTTATCTGAAACTTTAGTAAGTATTTGTTAATAAATTACCTAGACTTTCGCCATTAAGACAAGTTGAAATCGGTATTGATTATATTCCCGGTGCTGCACCTGTGGCGTGTGCACTGTACGTCAGCACCATCTGAATTAAAAGAATTACCGTACAACTGAGAGAGTTATCGGAGAAAGCTTTTATTCTACCAAGCTCGTCATTATGAAGAGATATGGTGTTATCATTCCTTATATTTATAGATTATTGTGAACTGAGTAAATTGACAATCGAAAACGATATCCATAACTCGAAATGGAAGATTTGT
This sequence comes from Glebionis coronaria, assembly GCA_025667525.1. Classification (NCBI taxonomy): domain Eukaryota; kingdom Viridiplantae; phylum Streptophyta; class Magnoliopsida; order Asterales; family Asteraceae; genus Glebionis; species Glebionis coronaria. The sequence goes on from CM046878.1 coordinate 366,511,179, forward strand.
TCGATCATTTACTAGGTTCTAGTGTATGTTTTAAATATTTAATCCACGGCATGGTTATCATCAACTTCGCATCTGCGGAAAAGATTATGTATGCCATTTGGATTGACTAATACACATGTAGCGTTCATAAATTTGGTGAATCACGTGTATAGGCATTAATTTGATAAATTCATGCTTGTGATCATTAAGGACTATTTGTTGTTTATAAGTATAAGAATGAGTTAATAATTAATTATAGATTGCACTGAATTGGCCGAACAATTAAAAATTGTACCTTGAATATTTAACATAAGACTTAAGACTTAATCATTTACATGATTTAACCGTGTGATTAATAGATAATGGAATATAAATTGACTCTCTAAAATTTAGAAGTCATTTAAGACTTTGAGTTACACTAAAAAGAAAGTGGAAATATGTTTTAACAAATGTTTTAACAAAGGATTTTAAGGGATTATTCCCTTATACACAAACCATTTAACTAAACTTCTGTTTAGGGGTGAATGTTTGTGTATACCTCAAGATAACTTAAGAAGGATTGAGTAAAACCTTTTAAACCATGACTTGAAATTTGAAACCATAATTTTTGCTTTTCAACTAAGAAAACTTTGACCAAAGTATAAACAAAGGTTTTTCGAACATTTACGAATCTTATTAGATATTTTCGATAAATAAACCAAAATCTTGTTAATTAAATTCAAATTTATTTTGAACATTTTCATATAATTGGATGGACTAAGAAATTTGAAATCTTTACGTTTACGTTTCATAAAAATTGAATATTTAATATTTAATTAGTTGTAATAATTAACGACGCTTTAGACGTCAGATTGAGTAAAACGGATAAAAACGATAGTTAAGAAGAAACTAAAACATAGAAGATATGAAGAAAGAATTTTGAATTAATACGGTTATAATATTTATTCCATCTAAGAAAGTGAACGTAATTACTGACACATTATGAAGAAAATATAAAGAATCCGTTCAGATGTGTTCCTTAATAATGAAAGTGCAAAAATAAATTTTCAAACAATTTAAAATATAGCCGATGCTTATAAAAAGAATAATGTAGATAATAAAAGTGGTTCGCGACTAATGTAAACCATTAGAATTGAGAAGCCGATAGCGTTAAATGTTTTAAAGGCCACATGTGACTGTCTAAATATGGAGGATTGTGAGATATAGTTATGTTGGAATTTGTAAGTATAAGTATTCTATTTATGTCATTTTATGACTAAAAGTATCTTTGTCTGAAGAAGTTGTACTGATGACAATTATGAAGGCAGACATCGCCTCATACATTAGTAAACGTCTAGCTATTGCAAAGGTCATCATCTGAATTTGATTCGATTTGGGTCATCGTCGACAGACTGACCAAATCTGCTAATATCATTCCCGTTAATGATAAATGCAAAAGAGTTATGTAAACATAGTGTGCCTGTATCGAACATCTTTATCAAGATCCTCGCTTCGCATCGAATTTATGAGATTTGCTCAGAAATCATTAAGAACGAACCTTTATGAGAGTACTATGTACCACCCCAATCGAAGGGACGAGGTAAAGTAACGATACAAAGTAATATAAGTGCTGTTTTATGTTTGAATGATTGACCTTTGGTAATAGACCGTATGATCGTTTTCCATTGGAAAGATTATCATTGATAATCATCGTATTAGGATCGAGATCAAATCTTGTTAAGATTTAGAAATTAGAGCATCTGTGAGCAGGAGTTGAGATAAAGACACCCGACATACACCCACTGTGAGTTGGACATGTCTTTTAGGTTTAAGGTTTCCTATGATGGCGAACCCAACCTTGCAGAATATTCGACCCGCGAGATCTGAAATGATTATTGAAATTAGGATCTGATTATTGACAGCTGGTAGTGGGCAAGAGGTTATGTGAATATGAAATGTGGATCTTGAAGTGCCAAATGGGTAGCGAAGTTATGCCACAATTTTTAACCTTGGAAAAATGAATTCATGATCTAACAAATCATGGGATATAAGTTCCCGTTGTATGGGACCATTGGGATGATGTAAAAGTTGGGATTGAAAGGCATATAAGCTGGATCTACCCTAGGACTTCAAGAGTTGCGTGAATTATGTTTCGTATATCGAACTTGATGGAATATCTCTCAAGTGAGAATCTGATTATTCTTAGTAGAGCTTAGATCGGCGAAAAGTTGCATTCATCAAAAACCCGTGAACATCATGGATAGAGAAAGTAAGTCAACATTAAGCCTGATCTTATTCCCGTAGTTATGTTGATAGAACTCGCGTATTGTAATGAATTACACTTGTGAGAAAAGACCGAATGTGGAGGAAATACCCACATCCCTCTAACCCTATAAGAAGCGAGTAGTAAGATGATCTTTGAGGACAAAGATCCTGTTTAGGGGTAAATGCTGTGACAATCCGTCAATTTATGATTGATATTTTATTCTCAATATTTGTTTGAAAATATTATTTTATGAACTCACTTATTTTGTGAAGAAATTTGGATTTACGTCTTGAAGTAGCATCGACTACGTCTAAAACCAGAGGATTCAACGTTACGTGCTTACGTTTACATACACCGTCTTTGGTGACAGTCCGAAATTTCAGAAAATAAATTTATCCGTGAATATTATTTTGGAGTTTTAAATTTGTGTTGGTTCATAAACTCATAAATTTACGAGAAGAGATTAGGACTTACGATTTTATTTTAACGTCCTTTACGACTAAACCGGAAACCCTAGAATTACGTATTTACGTTTTCGAACTCCGTTTTTGATGAGACAATTTTTATTAGATTCGTTTTGTGCCGTTGATTCATAATTTATAAAAAAGTTTTTCGTAAAACGACCCGAGGGCACGCAAATCGAGGAAACTAGAATCGAGGAGTACCCGTAAATAAATGGGGATGAGACAAGTGGGACACTTGCCCCACCCCCATCAAAACCGGCCCAAGCATGCTACACCTCACCCATTATGTGTCCAAGCTTCACTAGAAAGCCAAGACACTTGTAACTAGCTTAGTTCTTAAGCTAGACAAGTTAACTAACTTGTCAAAACCACTAGCTATTACCACTTTTCCCATTTCACACATGCAAACAACTACACATTTCTCTCTACTCTCTTGTATGTGCCGTCCCATATTACCCCAAAAACACCATTTTGATCAAAAATCAACCATTAAATCCTATGTTATTCTTGCAAATGTTGAAGCCCTTTTGAAACCCTATTGATTGGAGGTGATTATAACATCCATGGAGGAGTTTCCATGGAGTCTTGAGGCTGATTTTCCACAAGGAGTACATGAAGATTGGTGGTCTTGAAGATGGTCTTGGCTATGCACAAGTTTCTCCATCCAAATCCATGTCAAACTCATAACCTACATCAACTGGGTGGTATAAAGATTGTCCTCCTCATCCTCTTGTTATTTTTGATTATGTAATCTTGTATTTATTTTACTTATGTATATGTATATGATGATGAATTATGATTAAAAGTGTTGTGTGGGGATTTCTTGTTGATAAACATGCTTAAAAAGGTGAAAAACTATAAGAAACAAGGTTAAAATCTTGCTTAATTTAGATGATTGTATAAAACAGTAAAGAAACATATCATGAACTGATAAAATGATGAAGTAGAATGGATTTACAGTAAGCTATGGGTCTTGTACACATGTGAGAGTTGGCCATGCTATGGAATCATTGTAATGAGTGAGATATGATCAAAACAAGTTTAAGATACAAATCTGAGTTTACTGTTTTGGACGATTTTTAGAAAATACTTAGAAAATGATTCAACAGTAGCTATAGAAGAGTTAAATGGATCACATATCATGTACTTTATGTGATAAAAATTTGAGCTTCTATCTCCATATAGAACTCTAGATATGGCAGTTTTGGTGAAGATGAAAATAAAAATCAGATTTTGGAAATTAAAGTATAATACTATTATATAAGCACTCAAAATTATATTGTATAAAATGTAAAGTTAAAACCCACTAACTCATAAATTTTATTTATATAAATATGTACAATGATAAATAAGTGGACATTTTATAAAAATGGTAACTTGTTATGTTTTATAAGTTATAAAACTATAAACATGATTTTTACGACTTTTTCGACTATTACCGTAAAATTAACGTTTTTCGCCAAATAAAACTTAGACGATCAAACCCGTCTAATGTAAAGTTTTTAAAAGTCATATACTGATATATAAGTAACTAATACAAGTAAAAACCGATAAAACCCGAACTATAGGACATACGGACATTAACGAGCTAACTAAGCATATTGGACTAATAATTGGACTAAATAAGATAAACACTTATAAAAAGTACTTATTGGGCTTAACCCATTTGGGCCCAACATGGAAAGTATAGATACTGATAAAATATGTATAAAATGGATTAAAACAAGTTAAAGAACTTATAATAAGTTTATTGGACTTAAAACACGTAAATAGGTAAAACTAGTAAACTAGTAAGAAGTTACCAATACGTAAACACTAAAAAGAGTAAAAGAGAATATGTAAACCCACTTGATCAGCATATATATAAAATCATCATATGTATACATAATTGTTATTTTTATAAAGTCATTGGACATGAGTCTAAGTCAAGTATTATTTGTCTAGTTTTCCGTGATTGAAGCACGTGCCGTACGTCCGAATTGCCGATAACCCGCCTTCCCACATCAACGTGAGTTCATAGCCTCGCACTCTTTTAAATGTTTTATAAATGTTTTATAAACCCGCGAGGGAGATAACATGTTAGTTTTTTATAAAATAGGACACCATTTGTCCCGATTGTTTGTTTATTGATTTGGACCCGAATGATTGTATGACCCGATTGTATGACCCGATAAATGATTATAGGACCCGATAGATGAAATTAAATGGATGATTAAAGTTAGGTTATGTCACTAAAAGTCCCATTAGCATGAATTGTGAACTGGCGGGATTTGGTAGACGCTTATGCATTTAATAGTACTAGTTGGGGACGATCACCCCAGTTCGCGCCTTGACGGTTGATCCCCGTCGTGCCACATTGATTGGTAAGCGAATTTATGTATGAGAAGATTTCCATAGCGTGACCTTTGTGACGACACGCTACTTTAGATGGGCAAATTGCGTATCGGGTTAGCTACCCGTTGTTGGTTTAGTAAGGTAACAATGTCATGCGGCTTATAATAATCCAAAACTAACGAAATACTACTAGACGCTCCGAATTACGATGTATTGCCTGACTAGCAATACAGGGTCATACTATTGATATTATGTTTGTGTTTTGGTTTTCATAACCATATTCATATAACGGTTTTTATTTTCATACAACGTCATAAGACGTATTGTATGATGTTTTTACGATATTGGCTCGTATAATGACTTTTAAGGCAAATGCCTATATTATGATTTTCAATAAGGATTTGTATAACAATGACTTTGGCTATTTTATGGCCTACTAAAACGATTTGTACAAAATGATTTTCAGTAATAATTTTATACTGATATTATATTGATGGATTTTATTAAACTCTATGAATTCACTCGGCGTTATCGCTGACCTTTTCTTTTAACATGTTTTATCTCAGGTACTTGAAGGTAATTCTCGGGAAGACGACAAGAATTCATGGCCCGCACTTAAACAATATTTTCCATTCAAATACTTTGTAAAACTTTGTATGAATATATAATGACTTGGGACCTATGTAACTTTGATATTTATGAATGGAATGCTTTATTAATAAACGACGCGATTTTTATGCGTTGTCTATGATGTGAGTAATGTGCTATCCCATAACACCAACTAGTCTTCCGCTGTATTGAGTTGTATAAATTTGGGGGTGTTACAAAAATACTTATACTTACAAGATTCCAAAATAACTATATCTCACAATCCTCCATATTTAGACAATCACAAGTGGCCTTTTAATCATTTAGCGCCATCGGCTTCTCAGTTCTAATGGTTCACATTAGCCGCGAACCCCCTTTTATTATTTATATTATCCTTCTTACAGGCATCAATTATTTCTAAACTGTTCGGGCAAATTACTTTACACCGTCATTATTAAGGAACACAATCCTAATTGATTCTTTATCCTTTCTATATTATGTGTCAGTATCTACATTCACTTTCTCCTGATGAAATATATATATAACATGACCGTATTAATTCAAAATTTCTTTCTTCATATCTTCTATGTTTTAGTTTCATCTCAACTATTATTTTTATCTGTTTTACTCAATCCGACGTTCTAAAGCGTCGATAATTATTACGATTAATTAAATAATAATTATTAAATTTTTATGAAACGTAAACGTAAAAATTTTAAATTTCTTAGTTAGACCAATTATATAAAATGTTCAAAATAAATTTGAATTTAATTAACAAGATTTTTGTTGATTTATCGAAAATAATTAATAAGATTCGTAAATGTTCGAAAAACCTTCGTTTATTCTTTGGTAAAAATTTTCTTAGTTGAAAAGCAAAAATTGTCGTTTCAAATTTTAAGTCATGGTTTAACGGTTTCCTCAATCCCTGTAAAACCCGCATGCTTTTACCATGCATAGTACCCTTAGGATCGTACATACTAGTTAAAAACTTTCCTAATATAGCATGATTACGATTACGTGTTAGGAGTTTATGTATTACGTACGTGTTAGAACACGATAAGTATTTTATATGCACGATCACGTAATAATTATTTAGCAATAATTAATCACGAACATACGATCACGAAATCACGAGCGTAATTAAAACACGAGCTATTATTAATTACGTATATATATTTAATACGAGCGTAATTAAATATGTTAGAGTATGGTATTTACGTAACGAGAATATTTAAAACACGAACATAATTAAACATAAACGACCAACTAAATAACGAGACACGAAACGAGGTACGGGAACCCCATGGGGGGGTCCCTACCCGCCGCTAAAACAAGGGTAATGGGCCAAGCCCATTACCAATTTTACTAAAAGGGGGTTAAGTAATTTTTACTACTCAAAAATTACTTTACAGAAGATTACAGGAAAAACCTAAACCCTCCCTTTTCTCCTCTCTTTGTGCCGCCACCTACAATCACCAATCAAGGTGATTCTTTGATCTTGGATCTTGTTGATTTATTGTTTGTTCGTGTTTGTTCTTCACCCTTTTGATCCACGAATACGGTAAAACCTTTTTAAACCTTTTCTTTTTAATTAATCTTCTTATTAATTATGAACACGTGATGTTTTTATAAAAACACATTAATTAAACATAGATCTAACATATTTTGATCATTAATTAAATCAGAGGGTCGATTAAGGGGTGTTTTATTTTGGGCCGCAGGCTGCAACCGACCCCAAGGGGGTTTCGGTTTGCTTAGCCGACACCACCAATACCATTTTGGCCTTGGTTTGTGCGTGTGGGTCCCACGGCAGCAAGGGGTACCCCGATTTGGGTCGGGGTACGGTGTCGATTCATGTCTGGTGCATGTTTTTAAGCTTAGATCCGGATCATGGTTATGTTAGTTTTGTTTATGTTATAAACTTATGTTAAAATTAAATTAATAAAAGATGAGATTAATTTAATAACATGACTTGGGTTAATTAATTATTAATAATCATGAAATTATTTTAACCTAAGTATTTATATTATTAAGACTTATAATTAATTAATTATTTAAAAACCATGGATATAATTAATTAATTAACATGACTTATGTTATATTATTAATATTTAATAATACATATTTTAACCTAAGTATTTAATATATTTAATTAAAAACATGTCATACTTTAATTAAATATTATAACCTATAGTTTAATTAAATTACATGAAATAATTATTAAACTATACAATATATCATATGACTTAGAAAATAATCATGAAAACACTTAGGCTTATTTACTTAGCTTATTTAACCAGCTTATTTCTAATTATGGAAACTTTCTATTTTTAGAAACGTAATTAAATAAGGCAACTAATTTATTTAGGGAAACCAACTATTTTTAGAAACTTAGTTATTTAAGGCAGCTAATCTATTTATGGAAACTTATTTAATTAAGGCATCTAATCTATTTATGGAAACATTCTATTTTTCGAAACTTATCTATTTTAAGCAGTAAATCTATTTTTGGAAACTTTCTATTTTTGGAAACTTTCTATTTTTGGAAACTTTCTATTTTTGGTAACTTTCTATTTTTGGAAACTTTTTATTTTTGGAAACTTTCTATTTTTGGAAACTTTCTATTTTAGGAAACCTGCTATTTTTGGAAAGTTACTTATTATTACACAACAAGTATAATAACACATGAAATATCAGAAATACTTAATCAGAATGAACAGAATATAAGATTTAACACAGTTTAAGGCTTTAAACAGTAAAACATAGTAAGAACACATAAAATAAGCTAAGACATGACATAAAACCAGCTATGTATTTAGTAAGCAGATACTTATTTCATGTACGTATTTATGTAGCACTAGGGTTTCGGAAGTAGGATTCTCGCAGTTCATCGTTCTCGTTCACTGGACATAAGTTACGGATTCCCGTCCTTTCAGTATGGACATTCTTTCCTCATTAGGATTCCCCGTATGCAGCCAACTGTTTTCCTGTAGTATAAGTTATGTGTTTGATTGCTTATGTTTAATTAAGATTACCTATAGCCATATACATGCATGACCAGTTTCACCTATTTATGGAGGTACCATAACCATAACATTAGAGACACCGATGTTATGACTTCACCACGGTGGAGTGATTGCTCGTGGCGTCCCTTCAGCTTTTGGCCATTTATTTATATTTATCATGTGGGGCGTATGGGTGCATCCTAGTTACACGTTTTTATTCAGGATTTCATGGTGAATGTGGTGTGTGCCTTGCATCCTTCACAAGGAGCTGATCCCTCCTACCCATTAACTAGTATATTAAATTAGAGGCAGCCCCTCTAATTTGCATGATGAGGTCACCCCTCCAATTATTCATGCACGATGGATTTTCATGAACTATATTGGCTAATGGTAAAATATGACAAACCGTTTTTATAAGATAAACATAAGACTTTCAAACTATAAAACCAGTTTTATTAAGACTTAAACAGGTTACTCGGGACTTAGTTTCTTCCGATGTTATTATGTTATATGGTTATCATATTCGTGCTTTATTGCACATCCGTGCACTGAGCGTATTGCTCAGCCGTTTTCCTTTTCTATGTTCCCAAAACGGCAGGTACTCAGGGACGCTCGTAGATACTAAGAGTACGTGCATATGGACTGGAAGCTGTCTAGCCTTCTTTACATTATGCATTTCCTGTCTTTATGATACTTATGCTTTGGACATTGTTTAGTCCTTTTCCTTTATTATACTATGTTGTGTGTGATGAGCTTTACTTTTGGACTACCGATGTTTGATTCTGGTATTTTCCTATATATGGTCAAGTAATGTTTAGACATTTTACCTTGTATGCTTTGATGACACGCCATAATTACTATGATATTTCCATTTCCAAAATGGGGTGTTACAATTATGGTATTAAAGCCAAGGCTTCGACCTGTAGGCTCTTAAATATGACCTGTGATTAGTGGGAAATCACTACGGTCTTCCTAGAACTGACATTAGTTTTCATGCATTCATCATTTTTAAGCATACATATATATGTCATTGTTACATGGTTTTTGACTAAGTAATGGTTGGTACAGGACTGGCCCTATTTAGTCACATGTGTTTTATCGAAACTTTTAGATTTGGGACCGACCCATAGGCGTCCCCTCGATATGTCTTTTGTTTTGAGTGAACTGACCAGAGGCGTTCACTCTCGAGCATACAAAGTTTTCATAAAACTGCATCATGCATTCATACACAAAAAAATTTTCTTGCATAAAATTTTTCTCGTGAAATTTTTAGTATAAATTTCTTTTTTCATGTATATATTTTATATTTTATGTTTCGAACTGTTTAATCATATGTTTTATGTTATACTGTCAGATGGTTCTCACACGCGAACAGGAGCAGCTCAATGCTGCAATTCAGGCTGCCATGCAAGCCTTGCTTCCTCAACTGAGGAATGACATACGGGCTGAAATTCAAGCTGCCAACAATCAGCAGCAGCACAATCAGCCACCACCTCCTCCTCCTCCAGTGACATTAGCAGTATGGCTGGAGAGATTCAACAAGCTCCGCCCTCGAGCTTTTGAGAAGACAGATAGCCCCAGCGATGCTGAAAGCTGGTTGTCTCACATCGAGAAGATCTTCAACGCTATGGGCTGTGACCCCGCATACAAGGCGAGGTTGGCATGCTATCGGTTCGAAGGCGATGTACTCAACTGGTGGTTAGCTTTGATGCAATCTGAAGGTGGTGATGAGTGGGTTGCTGGTTTGACTTGGGCTCAGTTCAAGGACAGGGTGATGGAGCAGTTCTTTCCCAAGGCTGAGCAGGACAAGCTCAAGAGAGAGTACCATGGGATCCGTCAGAGGGCTGGGGAGAATAGCAATGTGTTTATGCAGCGCTTTCTACGCTTGGCTGGTTTCCTTGGTGCGGCAGCAGGTACTCCTGAAGAGCAGGCACATCACTTCAGATGGGCTCTTCGCACATCGGTCGCAAACAATCTGGTGTGTGCTACGTTCAATACTGTAGCACAAGTGGCCGATGCAGCATGGAAACTGGAGATGCTGCAGTAGAGGGATGAGTTCGGGGAAGCTGAAAGACCCGACAAGAGGTAAACCTTCGTATTCAAGCGGTGACCAATCCGTATACTTACCATATGTCAATTATTCACCTCTTTAAATGTATCTTCCAGGCAGAAAACTGGGGACCGGTCTCAGCCGGCTACTCAGCAGCAGCCTCATCAGCCCAAGGGAAACGGTCAGACCAATGACCGATCTGCTACGGATAGGCGTGGCGGTAATGACAATTACCGTAACAACGCCGGGCAATCCAGCAACAGTAGGTCCTAATACTTACGAAATTCCTTATGTTTTATGTTATGACTCATATCCTGACACTTTGAGCAAACTTCTACCAGGAACCATGGAAACGGTAGGGACCAGAACCAGAGAGGTTCGCAGCCTAGCCGTCCAGCTATCATTGGTATTCAATCTTACGATTATCCGCTTTGTCCTTTGTACCCAACTATTATGTCTCATGTAAAATGTTTTATCAGGTCCTCAGCCAGCCAGAGCACCTGTTGGAGGATACACTCATCCTCTTTCCTCTACTTGCCACCGTAGGCACCCAGGACCATGTCGCCGTAATACTGATGCGTGCTTCAAGTGTGGTCTTCCTGGCCATATTATGAAGGATTGCGGTAAGGGTGAGATGGAGGGTACATCGGGACATGCTGATACCAAGCCGCCTCTTACTGCCGGGCGTGTCTACACGACATCTCGAGACCAGGCCAACAAGTCTACAGGTACCATTACTGGAATCTTGTATATGTATGGTCGCGCTGCATGTGTTCTTTTTGATACGGGTGCTACTCACTCGGTTATTTCTACTGCTTATGCTAAGAACATTAGGATGCCTCCCTTGCCACTATAAAATAGGCTTACTATTTCCACGCCTTTGAGGGACTCTGTATTAATCACCCATGTATACAAGAGTCTTCCCCTAGAATTTGATGATAAGGTTCGACCTGTCGACACACTTCCACTGGACATGAATGACTTCGATATGATTTTGGGCATTGATTGGCTATCCAAGTATCATGCTACTATAGACTGCCATTCATATCGAGTTATCTTTGGTGATGTCAACGCACCAGAGTACATTCATAATGGGTTCATACCCGGACGGTCTGTACAAGTCATATCCACCCTGCAAGCGCGTGCACTACTGTCACATGGCTGCGAGGGTTATCTAGCTACGGTTCACGACATGGATGCTGAATCTCCATCGATTCAGGATCAACCAATAGTGTCGGAATTCCAAGATGTGTTTCAGGCAGAACTTCCGGGCATACCACCTGCACGAGAAGTGGAATTCAGTATCGAACTGGTTCCAGGAGCTGAACCAATCTCCAAGGCTCCAAATCGCATGGCTCCCATAGAGCTGAAGGAGCTAAAGGATCAACTGCAAGAACTTCTTGAACGAGGTTTCATTCGACCGAGCGCATCTCCATGGGGCGCACCGGTCTTGTTTGTTAAGAAGAAGGACGACAGTATGCGTCTTTGCATAGACTATCGCGAGCTCAACAAGATTACTATTCGGAATAGGTATCCACTGCCACGCATTGACGATCTGTTTGACCAACTCCAAGGGGCCAAACACTTCTCCAAGATCTATCTTAGGTCAGGCTATCACCAGTTACGAGTCAAGGAGCAGGATATTGCTAAGACTGCCTTTCGTACTCGCTATGGCCACTACGAGTTTGTAGTTATGCCATTTGGCCTGACAAATGCTCCAGCAGTGTTCATGGATTTGATGAACATAATCTTCCATGAATTTCTGGACAAGTTCGTCATTGTTTTCATCGATGACCTCCTGATTTTCTCTAAGTCCAAGGAGGAACACGAAGACCATCTTCGTACAGTACTACAGATTCTTCGCCAGGAGCAGCTGTATGCTAAATTCTCCAAGTGTGAGTTCTGGTTAGACAAGGTGGCATTCTTAGGTCACATTGTATCAGCAGAAGGAATCACTATGGATCCAGCGAAGGTTGAGGCCATTACTAAGTGGCCGAGGACGACATCAGCGCCGGAAGTCCGCAGTTTCTTAGGCTTAGCTGGCTATTACCGTAGGTTCGTGGAGAACTTTTCCCGCCTAGCACTACCATTGACCAAACTGATGCGGAAAGGGGAGAAATTCGTCTGGACTGAAGATCGAGAGAAGAGCTTTGAAGACCTGAAGCAGAAGCTAGTATCTGCACCTATTCTTACTCTACCATCTGGTACGGGTGGATTTCAAATCTACAGCGATGCATCGGGGAAGGGACTTGGCTGTGTTCTCATGCAACATGGGAAAGTGATCGCGTACGCTTCACGGCAGCTTAAGCCTTATGAAGAAAATGACCCCACGCACGATTTGGAACTTGCTGCAGTCGTGTTTGCATTGAAGATATGGAGACACTACTTGTATGGAGAATCATGTGACATTTTACGGACCACAAGAGCTTGAAGTATATCTTCACTCAGCGTGAATTGAACATGAGGCAGAGGAGATGGTTAGAGCTGTTGAAGGATTATGACATTAATTAACAGTATCATCCCGGAAAGGCAAATGTAGTAGCAGATGCCCTCAGCAGGAAATCCGGAATGATCAACAGCATTAGAATCGAAGAGGAAACCATAAGAGACTTGGAGCGACTAGACATCGAGATCATGGTACGTGGACAGCACGGTTTACTGGGCTAATCTTAGAGTAGAACCCGAGTTACTATCTAAGATCAAGGAAGCTCAGAAGAATGACGGAGAAATCTGGGCGATAATACAGAATTTGGAGAAGCAGAAAGAATTCAGAGTAGATGCAGATGGTATCGTATGGCAGGGCACTAGACTTTGTGTTCCTGACGACCAAGAACTCCGGGAAGCTTTGCTAGCAGAAGCTCATAGCTCCCCATTCTCGATACATCCTGGTTCAACTAAAATGTACCATGACATCAAGCAGTACTTTTGGTAGAGTGGTATGAAACAGGATGTGGCCACTTACGTCTCCAAATGTCTTACTTGCCAGCAGGTTAAGATCGAGCATCAGCGATCTGGCAGTCTCCTTCAACCGTTAGATATTCCAGAGTGGAAGTGGGACAAAATCACCATGGATTTTGTTACCGGTCTTCCGCCTACCAAAAGGAAGCACGATGCAATTTGGGTTATCGTTGATCGACTTACCAAATCAGCTCATTTCTTACCGATCCACAAGGAAGATCCGGTAAGTAAACTCGCAGATACGTATAGACGAGAGATCATGAGACTCCACGGTGCACCATCCAGCATCGTCTCAGACAGAGATCCTCGATTCACTTCGCGCTTTTGGAAAAGTCTACAGAAAGCTTGGGGTACACAACTTAAGCTTAGCACGGCTTTTCATCCTCAAACGGACGGACAGTCGGAGCGAACCATTCAGACATTGGAGGATATGTTGACGTCATGTGCTTTGGAATGGACGGGTGATTAGGACGAATACATCTGTTTGGTGGAGTTTGCGTACAACAACAGCTGGCACGCAAGCATCAAGTGTGCTCCATTTGAGATGTTGTATGGCAGAAAGTGTCGCGCCCCAATCTGCTGGGATCAGGTTGGCGAGCAAACACTCGAAGGACCAGAAATCATAGAGATGACAAACGAGAAGATTGCAGTAGCTAGGCAGAAAATTCAGGAGGCACGGTCACGTCAAAAGAGTTACGCCGACAAGCATCGTAGGGATTTACACTTTAACGTAGGAGATCACGTCTTCCTTAAGGTTTCGCCGGCACGTGGTGTTAGACGCTTCGAGATTAAAGGGAAGCTCAGTCCTCGTTTCATCGGACCGTTTGATATCATGGAACGAGTCGGTGAAGTATCTTACCGATTGGCGTTCCCTCCGCAGCTTTCGCATGTGCACAATGTGTTTCATGTGTCCTTACTCAGAGGGTACCAATATCATCCCCTTCACATGGTTCAGTATCCACTGGAACAGACACGTGAAGATCTCACTTTTATAGAAGAACCCGAACGAGTTCTTGACAGGCAAGAACGAGTCATGAAAAAAGAAGACGATTCCATTCGTCAAAATTCTATGGAGGGATCATACCGAGCGGGAAGCCACTTGGGAAACGGAGGAGTCTATCCGGGCTTCTTACCCTCATTTCATATTTTGAATTCGGGTATGTTCTTCTTTTCCAGTTTACTTTATCTATAATTCGGGGACGAATTATTCTTTTTAGGGGGGAAGAGTTGTAAAACCCGCATGCTTTTACCATGCATAGTACCCTTAGGATCGTACGTACTAGTTAAAAACATTCCTAATATAGCATGATTACGATTACGTGTTAGGAGTTTATGTATTACGTACGTGTTAGAACACGATAAGTATTTTATATGCACGATCACGTAATAATTATTTAGCAATAATTAATCACGAACATACGATCACGATATCACGAGCGTAATTAAAACACGAGCTATTATTAATTACGTATATATATTTAATACGAGCGTAATTAAATATATTAGAGTATGGTATTTACGTAACGTGAATATTTAAAACACGAACATAATTAAACATAAACGACCAACTAAATAACGAGACACGAAACGAGGTACGGGAACCCCATGGGGGGGTCCCTACCCGCGGCTAAAACAAGGGTAATGGGCCAAGCCCATTACCAATCTTACTAAAAGGGGGTTAAGTAATTTTTACTACTAAAAAATTACTTTACAGAAGATCACAGGAAAAACCTAAACCCTCCCTTTTCTCCTCTCTTTGTGCCGCCACCTACAATCACCAATCAAGGTGATTCTTTGATCTTGGATCTTGTTGATTTATTGTTTGTTCGTGTTTGTTCTTCACCCTTTTGATCCACGAATACGGTAAAACCTTTTTAAACCTTTTCTTTTTAATTAATCTTCTTATTAATTATGAACACGTGATGTTTTTATAAAAACACATTAATTAAACATAGATCTAACATGTTTTGATCATTAATTAAATCAGAGGGTCGATTAAGGGGTGTTTTGTTTTGGGCCGCAGGCTGCAACCGACCCCAAGGGGGTTTCGGTTTGCTTAGCCGACACCACCAAGATCATTTTGGCCTTGGTTGGTGCATGTGGGTCCCACGGCAGCAAGGGGTACCCCGATTTGGGTCGGGGTACGGTGTCGATTCATGTCCGGTGCATGTTTTTAAGCTTAGATCTGGATCATGGTTAGGTTAGTTTTGTTTATGTTATAAACTTATGTTAAAATTAAATTAATAAAAGATGAGATTAATTTAATAACATGACTTAGGTTAATTAATTATTAATAATCATGAAATTATTTTAACCTAAGTATTTATATTATTAAGACTTATAATTAATTAATTATTTAAAAACCATGGATATAATTAATTAATTAACATGACTTAGGTTATATTATTAATATTTAATAATACATATTTTAACCTAAGTATTTAATATATTTAATTAAAAACATGTCATACTTTAATTAAATATTATAACCTATAGTTTAATTAAATTACATGAAATAATTATTAAACTATACAATATATCATATGACTTAGAAAATAATCATGAAAACACTTAGGCTTATTTACTTAGCTTATTTAACCAGCTTATTTCTAATTATGGAAACTTCTATTTTTAGAAACTTAATTAAATAAGGCAGCTAATTTATTTAGGGAAACCAACTATTTTTAGAAACTTAGTTATTTAAGGCAGCTAATCTATTTATGGAAACTTATTTAATTAAGGCAGCTAATCTATTTATGGAAACTTTCTATTTTTAGAAACTTATCTATTTTAAGTAGTAAAACTATTTTTGGAAACTTTCTATTTTTGGAAACTTTCTATTTTTGGAAACTTTCTATTTTTAGAAACTTTCTATTTTTGGTAACTTTCTATTTTTGGAAACTTTCTATTTTTGGAAACTTTCTATTTTTGGAAACCTTCTATTTTAGGAAACCTGCTATTTTTGGAAAGTTACTTATTATTATACAGCAAGTATAATAACACATGAAATATCAGAAATACTTAATTAGAATGAACAAAATATAAGATTTAACACAGTTTAAGGCTTTAAAAAGTAAAACATAGTAAGAACACATAAAATAAGCTAAGACATGACATAAAACCGGCTATGTATTTAGTAAGCAAATACTTATTTCATGTACGTATTTATGTAGCACTAGGGTTTCGGAAGTAGGATTCTCGCAGTTCATCGTTCTCGTTCACTGGACATAAGGTACGGATTCCCGTCCTTTCAGTATGGACATTCTTTCCTTATTAGGATTCCCCGTATGCAGCCAACTGTTTTCCCGTAGTATAAGTTATGTGTTTGATTGCTTATGTTTAATTAAGATTACCTATATCCATATACTTGCATGACCAGTTTCACCTAGTTATGGAGGTACCATAACCATAACATTAGAGGCACTGATGTTATGACTTCACCACGGCGGAGTGATTGCTCGTGGCGTCCCTTCAGCTTTTGGCCATTTATTTATATTTATCATGTGGGGCGTATGGGTGCATCCTAGTTACACGTTTTTATTCAGGATTTCATGGTGAATGTGGTGTGTGCCTTGCATCCTTCACAAGGAGCTGATCCCTCCTACCCATTAACCAGTATATTAAATTAGAGGCAGCCCCTCTAATTTGCATGATGAGGTCACCCCTCCAATTATTCATGCACGGTGGATTTTCATGACCTATATTGGCTAATGGTAAAATATGACAAACAGTTTTTATAAGATAAACATAAGACTTTCAAACTATAAAACCATTTTTATTAAGACTTAACCAGGTTACTCGAGACTTAGTTTCTTCCGCTGTTATTATGTTATATTCTTATCCTATTCGTGCTTTATTGTACATCCGTGCACTGAGCGTATTGCTCAGCCGTTTTCCTTTTCTATGTTCCCAAAACGGCAGGTACTCAGGGACGCTCGTAGACACTAAGAGTACGTGCATATGGACTGGAAGCTGTCTAGACTTCTTTACATTATGCATTTCCTTTCTTTATGATACTTATGCTTTGGACATTGTTTAGTCCTTTTCCTTTACTATACTATGTTGTGTGTGATGAGCTTTACTTTTGGACTACCGATGTTTGATTCCGGTATTTTCCTTTATATGGTCAAGTAATGTTTAGACATTTGTATGCTTTGATGACACGCCATAATTACTGTGATATTTCCATTTCCAAAATGGGGTGTTACAATCCCTCTTAGGTTGTCTTGAGGTATACACAAACTATTACCCCTAAATAGGAGTTTAGTTAAATGTTTTGGGCATAAGGAAATAATCCCTTAAAAATTTCTTTGATAAATTATTTGTCAAAACATATTTTCACTTTCTTTTTGGTAAAACTAGAAGTCTTAAATGACTTCTAATTTTTGAAGAGTCAATATATATATATATATATCTTACCATCATTAATCAAACGGTCATTTTATGTAAAGGATTAATCCTTAATTCACATGTTAAATATTCAAGGTACAGATTTTCATTGTTCGGCCAATTCAGGGTAATCTATAAATAATTGTTAACTCATTCTTATTCTTATAAACAAACAAATAGTCCTTAATGATCACAAGCATGAATTTATCAAATTACAGCCTACACACGTGATTCACCAAATTTATGAATGCTACATGTGTATTAGTCAATCCAAACGACATCACGTGAAACTCATAATGTTCATTACAAGTTCTGGATGTAGTGATTGGAATATATAATATTTTTCGCGGACGCGAAGTTGATGATAACCATGTCGTGGATCAAATTTCCAAAATATATGCTAGAACCTTGTAAATGATCGAACAATCTATCATATTGGGTAGTGGATATAGATTTTAGTCGTCAGTTTACCTAGTTCACGGTAATTAAACAAATATAAGAAATAATAACACCATAGCTCTTCATGATGACGAGCTTGGTAGAATAAAATCTTTCTCCGACAACTCTCTCAGTTGTACGGTAACACTTTCAATTTAGATGGTGCTGACGTACAGTGCACAAGCCACAGGTGCAGCACCGGGAATATAATCAATACCAATTTCAACTTGCCTTAATGGCAAAAGTCTAGGTAATTCACCAATAAATACCTCCTAAAGTTTCAGATAAAAGAAACATCTTTTAATAAATTCATATTAGGTTCTTTCTAGATTATAGTATCTATGACTAATTCACAACCATTCACGGTATAATTTCAAGTCTAAATGCAGGATATGGTCATTCATCAAGAATTATTTAGATCACTTTTGATAATCAACATCTTATCTTTTAGGGGAATTCTACTCGAGTTCCCATCAATTAAGACAATTTCGTCATGTCATAATCAACCATTCTGTTCTAATGGCACTATCAACTTTCCAGTTTCATTACCGTCGATATGATGTGAATTTCTCAAAAGACTAATAATAACTCATAATCCTTCACAAGTTCAAGGATATCTGGAGACATAACTAACCTTAAAAGAGTAAGGTCAACGCATAATCTACGGGAGAGAATTTCAAATCAGATAAAGACGAAAACATTTAACAAATATGAATATATCCCATGTTTTCATAATTTGAGTACGTATTCGAAAGCTCCTCTGATCGTTACCCAGGTTATTCAAATGAAATCAAATCAAAAGAAATGATAGGAATATCGATACATCCAGTCGGGTATCAACATTCGGCAATCAAATACTTTTCCTAAGAATCTCACCACGGGAGAATTGGACAAGAAGGAAATATCAATTGTCAAATAAGACAAATTCCATAGATGAGTAAATTCGACTCAGAAGAATAAATAGTACGGGCACATATGTAGGTGTCCCTAATAATATGTCCCTATTTTGCACTTTTTGTAGATCTCATAAAATTTAATCTTTCACAATCTCCAAAGAAAATTTAGTGTTTATTAATAATTTCATGGTGACTACTAATCAGCCTTGCATGGTCCCTTCCAAATTGTATGTAGGCGCGCAACTATATAGAATTTTAAGATTAACGATGCAATACTCAGTTCGTCAAAGTTTTATCATCATGTTTATAATAAAAACATTTTCATGCTTAATTCTTAAATAAGAATCAAAAATAAATTTACAAAGATTTTCTTTGTTATGAAAACAATTAAATTTTCAAAGGTGTTCTATAAGCAACTTCATTTCGATAACGATTATTTATAAGTCTCACTTTAAATAATCCATATGGTGATGAAAACCCAATTTTTTTCAAGGGATACTGTTTTAACTTATAAAAACAATTAGTGATCTGCAAAGGAGTGATGAAAAGTTGTTCACCAAGAACTAACTACAATATAATAGGAAATGATCTTAGCCAAATAATCATGAGGTTCATGACCTCGATGGCACTCAAAAAGAATAGTCTACAACGTAACTCAAATCGAGATGAGTACTTATTCAATGGTTGCATCACTAATGCGGAACATTAGGATGAAGCAATAAAAGATAGATAACATCGATACATGTAGAATTTAGCAATCAAAGGTAGTCTTTTCATTAATCACAAACAAGTCAGAAATGTACCGTAACACATTACGTGTCACTATGTCATACAATTCCAAAAACTCATCCTACCAACTGATATCTCAGTTAAGTTAGGGATTTTTAAAAGATACCAAAATGAATACTAATCTACAAGAGTCATTAGGTGTTCCACATGTCCCGAAAGATCCATCGGTCCCAATTTAGAAGAAGATTTCTTTAATTTATTTATTGGACACTGGGCATCCTCGTCATTGGACAATGGCCTAGGAACAACCCTTAATACGAATCAACAATCAATTAAAACGTTATAATTCAATCACAGAACTCAACAACTTTCTCTTAACAATCTCATATTCCATACGAGTTAAATTTTATTTAATTCAAGTTTTCAATCAACTTATACTCAATGAAATATCCTACCTCATTCTCCAATACTTTCAACCTTATTCTTAGACCTTAAAAGGGCAATAAAAGCTTGATATGATCAACACTTAATTTCCAATCCTATAGCTCTTACAAGAACAATTATCAAATGAGTCATTAATATTAAATGACCCACATATTCAATTAGACTTCTCGAAAAGGTACTAGTGGCATGAGGCTTTTGGGTAATGGTTCCAATGACAGCTTCATGTGCAACATTCACCCTTTCGATTTCAAATTTAAGAATTGGGTGACAACGAATCAGATGACACCTTTACAGGTGGTAACGTTTTGTCAAACTCCACTCTGTAAGGAAAGATCGTCATGACATCGATATCAGTTTTAATCTCGCCAATTCTTCTTCAATACCACAATTAACTACTATCTATATTTCTAAGAATATCAACCATTTTGTTGGGATCATAATTATCCACAACTTGGTTTAGATCTAGGATAGCTAGAATTCCTACGGGAATAGCTTCGATTAATTTGCTAGGGAAGTTAGGGTTTCTTGTGACAATCTACGTCGTATAAATATCTCGTATAAATATAGAAATAATCATCAAACAATCATGTAATCAAGTTACATCATATATATATATATATATATATATATATATATATATATATATATATATATATATATATATATATATATATATATATATATATATATATATATATATATATATATATATATATATATATATATATATATATATATATATCTATATATATATATATATATATATATATATATATATATATATATATATATATATATATATATATATATATATATCTAAAATCCAATTTATATATATATTAAAATAACACTTCTCAGTCTGGCCTTGTCGGTAACTCGGGAATTCTTCGGCACCGTTATAGTCAAAACATTTTTAGACATTTTTAGAAAAATGTTTATAGTTAAAAGTTTTTGAAATGTTTTATTCAAAACCTTAGTTTTAAAAATCTTTCGTTCTCTATAACGAGAGCTCTGGTACCAAACTGTAACACCCCCAAATTTACACAATTTAATACAGCGGAAGACTCGTTGGTGTTACGGGATAACACATTACTCACATCATAGACAACGCTTAAAAATCGCGTCGTTTAATAATAAAGCATTTCCATTCATAAATATCAAGTTTACATAGGTCCCAAGTCATATTATTTCATACAAATTTTATAAAGCATTTGAATGAAAATTGTTATTTAAGTGGGGGCCATGAATTCTTGTCGTCTTCCCGAGAATTACCTTCAAGTACCTGAGATAAAACATGTTAAAAGAAAAGGTCAGCGATAACGCCGAGTGAATTCATAGAGTTCAATAAAACCATTAATATGTCATCGATATATAATTATTACCGAAAATCATTTTTGTACAAATCATTGTAATAGGCCATAAAATAGCCAAAGTCATTTTATACAAATCCTTATCAAAAATCATAATATAGGCTTTTGCCTTCAAAATCATTATACGAACCAAAGTCGTAAAAACATCATACAATACGTTTTATAACGTTGTATAAAGTTATATAAAAACCGTTATATGAATATGGTTATGTAAAACCAAAACACGAACATAAAATCAATAATAAGACCCCGTATTGCTAGTCAGGCAATTCATTGTAATTCAGTGCGTATAGTAGTATTTCGTTATTTGGATTATTATAAGCCGCATGACATTGTTACCTTACTACAACAAACAACGGGTAGCTAACCCGAAACTCATTTGCCCATCTAAATTAGCGTGTCGTCACAAAGGTCACGCTATGGAAATCTTCTCGTACATAAAATTCGCTTACCAATCAATGTGGCACGACGGGGATCAACCGTCAAGGCGCGAACTGGGGTGATCGTCCCCAAATAGTACTATTATATGCATAAGCGTCTACCAAATCCCGGTAGTTCACAATTCATGCTAATGGGACTTTTAGTGACATAACCTATCTTTAATAATCCATTTCATTTCATCTATCGGGTCATATAATCATACATCGGGTCATACAATCATTCGGGTCCAAATCAATAAACAAACAATCGGGACAAATGGTGTCCTATTTTAGTAAAACTAACATGTTATCTCCCTTGCGGGTTTATAAAATATTTCATAAAAACATTTAAAAGAGTGCGAGGCTATGAACTCACGTTGATGTGGGAAAGCGGGTTATCGGCAATTCGGATGTACGGTACGTGCTTCAATCACGGAAACCTAGACAAATAATACTTGTCTTAGACTCTTGTCCAATGACTTTATAAAATAACAATTATGTATACATATGATGATTTTATATATATGATGATGATAAAGTGGGTTTATACATTTTTACTCATTCATTATAGTGTTTATGTGTTGGTAACATTTTTATACTAGTTTTACTAGTTTTACTTATTTACATGTTTTAGGCCCAATAACCCTATTACAAGCCCAATACTTTATATTAGTCCATTTTACACTTTTATTATCAGTATTATACTTTTCATGTTGGGACCAAGTGGGTTAAGCCCAATAAGTAAGTTTATAAGTGTTTTATCAAATTAGTCGGGTTTATTGTCCATTAAGGCTACTTTGGCCCGTTAATGTCTATATGTTGTAAAGCTCGGGTTTTATCGGTTTTTACTTGTTATATATGTATATACATCAGTATGTGAGTTTATAAAAGTTTACATTAGACGGGTCCAACCGTCTAAGTTTTATTTAACAAAAACGTTAATCTTTCGGTTTTAGCCGAAAAGACGTAAAAATCATGTTTATAGTTTTTATAACTTATAAATCTTATTCAACTATCATTTTTATAAAGTGTCCATTTATTTAACCTTATACATATTTATATTAATGAAATTTATAAGTTAGTGGGTTTTAATTCACATTTTATACTATATTAGTTTGAGTGCTTATATAATACTATTAAACATTAATTCTTCAAAATCTGATTTTTAGTTTCATCTTCACCATTTTTATCATATCTTGAGTTCTATAAGGAGATAGAAGCTCATTTTTGGTTGGAATAAACTTCATATTATGTGATACAAATAAGTTAGTTATAGCTACTGCTCATTCCATGTCTAACTATCCTTAACAGTCCCTACAAAACAGACTATTCAGATTAGTACACTCATCTTGTTTTGATCATATCTCACTCATTTTGATGATTCCATTGCATGGCCAACTCTCACATGTGTATGAAATCTAACACTTACTGTAAATGGATTCCACCATGCAGTTTTATCAGTTTATAACTTGGTTACTTACTGTTTTTATACAGCCATCTTATTAAGCAAGATTTAACCATTTTACATGTGGTTTTTCCATCTTTTTACCTATGTTTATCAAATCTATCAACACCAAATCCCCACATAATATTTTTAATCATCATTCATCATCATATACATATACATAAATAAAGAAAATACAAGATTACATAATCAAAATAACAAGAGGATAGGAAGAACAATCTCTATACCACCATTAGTGATGAAAAGATTAGTCTTTGATGAACAAGGCTTGGATTTTGATGGCAAAACTTGTGATAAACCAATATCATCTACAAGTATACCAACCTTTATAAACTTATCATGGAAAATCAGCCCTATGACACCAACAAATCTTCTCTTTGGATGTTAGAATCACCTCCAATCTTCAAAGCTTCAAAGTAGCATCATCATGTGTATGAGTAACACATGATTTTATGGCTAACATAGATCAAATGAGGGTTGTTTTTGATGATGGTTGGAAGAATTTTAGAGAGAGAGGAGAGGAGTGTGTGAGTTTTGCATGTGAAATGGAAGTAAGTGGTAAAGTTTAGTGGTTTTTGCTAGTTTGGTGGGATAAGTTAGCTTTCATGTGAAGCTAAGCTTACATGTGTAAGCTTATAGCTACAAGGGTGCCACATCATGGATGTGGTGTCCTCTTTTAGCCACCCCATGTGTTATTGGGGTGGGATAAACTTGTTTTGTCCCGACCCGCTAATTTACGGGTATTCCTCGATTCTAGTTTCCTCGATTTGCGTGCCCTCGGGTCGTTTTACGAAAAACGTTTTTATAAATTATGAATCAACGGCACAAAACGAATCTAATAAAAATTGTCTCATCAAAACGTAGTTCGAAAACATAAATACGTAATCCTAAGGTTTCCGATTTAGTCGTAAAGGACGTTAAATTAAAATCGTAAGTCCTAATCTCTTCTCGTAAATTTGTGAGTTTATGAACCAACACAAATTTAAAATCTCAAAATAATAATCACGGACAAATTTATTTCCTGAAATGTCGGACTGTCACCAAAGATGGTGTATGTAAACGTAAGCACGTAACGTTGAATTCTCCGGTTTAGACGTAGTCGATGCTACTTCAAGACTTAAATCCAAATTTCTTCCCAAAAATAAGTGAGTTCATATTATAACATTAAAATAATGTTTTCAATTAAATATTGAGAATAAAATATAAACAATAAATTGACGGATTGTCACAACAGAGATCTTGAAGAAGTTTGGCTTTTCTCCACATGAAAAGAGGGCTACTACTCCTATGGATAGAGAACACCCTTGGGAAAGATTGTAGATGGAAAGGATGTTGATGTCAGGCACTATAGATCAATGATTGGTTCATTGATGTATCTTACAGCCTCTAGACCTGACATCATGTTTGTTGTGTGTGCTTATGCACGCCATCAAGTGACTCCCAAAGAGTGTCACCTTTATGTTGTCAAGAGGATCTTTAGGTACCTAAGATGCTATCCTAGTCTTGGCTTGTGGTACCCAAAGGATTCACCATTGGAGCTGATTGCATATTCAGACAGTGACTATGGAGGTGATAAGTTTGATAGGAAATCCACAACTGGTAGATGTCGGTTTCATGGGAGCAGATTAGTATCTTGGCAATGCAAGAAACAAACAGTGGTGGATGATTCTACAACTGAAGTAGAGTATGTGGCTGCAGCTGCTTGTTGTGGACAAGTTTTGTGGATTCAGAACCAGCTGTTGGACTATGGGTATAATTTCATGCATACCAAGATATTTGTTGACAATAACAGTACATTATGCATTATTAAGAATACTGTACATCATTCTAAAACTAAACACATAGAAATTAGACACCATTTTATAAGAGATTGTTTTGAAAAAGGTTTAATACAACCAGATAGGGTTGACACAGAAGAGAATGTGTCAAATTTACTAACTAAACCTTTTGATGCTGGGAGGTTTCAATACTTGGTAACAAGTATTGGGATGATCAATCTCACATAATATGTGTTTTGGAGTCTTTTTGTAAAAGTATGTACAGGATAATGCATTGTTATTGGTCTTTTGAGGATTTAGATTTTCCACTATATTTTTCTAACACTGACAAAGGTTGCTTGAACGCTGATAAGTGTTTTTGTGACATTGTCAGCAATATATTTGTCTAACGCTGATAAAGCTTCCCTCAACGCTGTCAAGTGTTATCGGGGCGTTGTCAGCAACAATGTTAGTTTTGTGGTTTTCAATCTAAATGTGAAGGTGGTGTTAGCAGTATACCATTGGATACAGAGTTGCTTATGGATCATTGGAGAAGCATTTGCACATGTTTTTATTTATGGATGAGGGTTGGTATTTTTAATTCCTATCTTGACATAAATTTTTTTATGTTCACGCAAATTTTCAGCAACATATGTATCATAGTTTAAGGGGAGGTTTTAGGAACCGTTAGGATGTTTGGGTATCCATATGATACTCTTATCATATTTCTAGATTGTATCCACAGGTGAGTATGAGTTAGTTTTGCTAAATCATGAGGCACTGTAGCATGAAAAGTTGATATACTATGCATGCTGCCAAGACATTTTTGGCCTAGAATTGGTTGTGGTCTATTGGGAGACTTGGGAATGATTTTGTCATGGGTTTTACCTGGGAGTAACAAGGGATTTTATAACGTAACTTAGTTGTTAAGAGTTTTGGTTAGCAAGGGACACTAGAGGACTGTTATGTCTATCTTGCATAAGCAAGTGTGCATAACTGGACAGTGCTTGTCGCCCTTATCAAATTTTTGGTTATATTATCTAGGATAAATTACTTTGTTAAGGTCAATTTTCATTTTTAAACATTTTTATTTTTGGACGCTGACAAGTATTTTTCCAAGCGTTGTTGTGACCAATTTAGACGCTGACATGGCTATGGCAAACGTTGACAAGAATATAGCCGTTGGGCGTTGATGGGTTATTTTTGACCGTTGACACTCAATGGGACCTACCTAGTTGTTACTTTTTGACATATTTTTAGGCCGTAATTTTGGGAGCTGATAACTTTCATTTAATGCATGAGATAAACTTATTCTTTTTCAATATTTTCATGATTGCATTTTGAAAATACTTGCCTATTTTTGGGCCAATCACATGCATTTTCTTCTCCTATATATTTGGCTCCTGTTTTTAAACAGGGTACCTATTATTCTTGTTTAACACAATTTTCTCTTATCAACTTCATCTTTATCAATCATTCAAACAGCTTTCAACAATGGCACCAAAATTCAAACCAAGTGATTTGGAACTAGGATTCAGAAGTCAACATAACATGATCGCGTATCTTGAAGCTGATGATACTCTGTTTCCCCAATACACACAAATGGTGGCGTATTTGAACGCATCTCCTTTTAGGTATGCTCTTTCTCATGCATCACTCATTCCTGTCACACATATTAAACAGTTTTGGAACAATGTAAGTTCCTCAATAATTAATAGAGTGACTACATTATCTTCTATTGTTCATGGGCGCACATGGGTGGTTACTGAAGCTTTGGTACGCCAAGCTTTGCATCTTGATGATGCTGATGGTATAACCACCCTCCCCATTAGTGAAATAGAACAAGGACTAAGGGCTTTGGGTTATCCTTTTCTTGCTCAAGGAACTTTAAATAAATATCATAAACAGGAGTTTCCCCCAGCCTGGAAGTACCTAATACATGTCCTCCTACAATGTTTGAGTCCCAAGTGTACTGCACACAATGAGATCAATAGATCTATTGCAAGTGCTATTGTGTGCATTGCTACTCGGCAAAAGTTTAATTATTCCAACATGATTTTTGAGGGCATGTGTAAACAAGTAAAGGGAACAAAATGACTTTAGCTTATCCCAGATTTTTACAAATGGTTTTTGATGTCCAAGGTTACTACACAAGGGATCATGATGATTTTTATGAGATCCTTGTGCAAAAGAAAGCAATTTTTATGAAGATGAACTCACCCCCACATCGTGACCTACCACTCACCCCTGCTATGATTGATGTCATTGAAGCAGCACAACCCCAACCAGACCCCCAACCCCAATTTGACCCAATACCTGAACCATTACCTTCACCACATATGCAAATTGACCAAGAACCCTTCGACGTTGACACGTTAAATGTTGGCGTTGATGTGCCTATTTCAAACGTTGACACACATCCTTCACAGACCCAAACACCCCTTAACCAACCCACATCCACCCAATCCACATCTTCTTCTCCCCCAACACAATATAGGTTACAAAAACGCCAAAGGACTGCTGGAGTGTTCTCCTCTAGTGGTCCTAGCCATGTAGCAGAGAGAACCACCACCACAAGTGTGGTTGGTGCTATGGATGAGGCTGGGACTATTGGTTCTGGCTTAGGAGCTGGCCAAGACAGTCCTACCATAATTAAGACCTCATCCATGCCCAATGAATCTAACTTGGAAGGTCAAATACCCATTTTAGAAGAGGGCAGATTGGAACCAATGACCCTAATGGAATTGACGGCTGTCTGCATGAGCTTGCAAAAGCAAAATGTAGACTTGGTACAAGTTGTCAGTACACAAGGCCTTGAACTCAAGCAATTGAGGGAGAGGATTGTTATCTTAGAGACTGCTAGTACAAGGAGAGGGATGGAGGAATCTTCCAAAGGGGAGGATGAACAAATAAATGTGAGTGATAAGGGCTCTCATGATGGTCAATCTTTGGATGTTGCTGAGGCCATAACAAGTTTGAAGAAACAGACAGGTTTTGATACGTCTCTAGTCTCTCCTACCAACTTAAATTTGTCATTTACAGCCATGTTGGAGGAAATTGCAAAAGGCGCTGAGGCAGGAAATTTGAGCGTTGACAAGCAGAATTTGAACGCTGACATGAGTATCTTGGGCGCTGACAAAGCAGAATTGGGAGTTGACAGACCTGCAAATGAGGTTGATGTATTCCAGTCATCATCCATCATCAAAGAGGTTTCTTCACAGGTATTATCATCTACCTTACCAACAGTTGATCCATTAGATAAGGGTAAGGGTATTATAGTAGAAGAAATTGTTCCAAAGAATGCAGCAAAAATTGAGTTTGATAGAAGTTTGGCTGCACAAATTGTGGAACAAGAAAGAAAGCAGGTGGGTGAATCACCTTTTGTTGTCACTTCAGAAGAGCAAGAAGGAAGTGATGAAGCCAGTTCAGACTCAAGTGTTATGATCATAGAACAACCAGAAAGACTTGAGTATGGTGATGATCTGGCCAAGGAGAAATTGAATGAGTTGAAATTGCAGGTTGATTTTGATATGCCAGAGGTCGTTCAGATGTACCATGCTTGGGATGATAGGTGTATGGAGAATCCACACTTGACCATTTCAGATCAGATATGGTGTTTGGAGATTCTTCTCAGAGCACAAAAGGATTGCAAGGTCGTTCTGAAACACAAAGCAAGCAATGTTCTCTCAAATTTGAAAAGGGATAGAAAGGAGTTGTACTTTATGCTGCTCAGATGTCATGGAACAGGGTGGACTTATAAGAAATTGACTGGGTTGACATTTGAAGAGTTGGAATGTAGAGCTTATCCCATTTGGGTTACAGTGCAGGAAGAAAACACTCTAAGACTTCTTTCTGATGAAAGAAAACAAGAACTTGCAGAGGAAATGGAGCTTAAGAAGGCAATGTTTGTTCCCAGACCAGTGAAAAAGGGAGTTCCTCTTAAGTTTCCCAAATATATGGATCCATTATATCCAAGTGAAGCTGTCATAAGAAAGAACCTCAAGATCTCACCATTAGAAGCTTCAGATATGGTACAAGTGTTACCACTTGATTCTAGACACCCTATTATAAGCTATGAAGAAGATGAATGTGGGTTTTGGAAGATTGGCGGGTATGGAAAAGAGGTTCACACTTTTACCACCCTTATATCTTTGTTTGCAAGTTTTGACAGAGAAGACTTGGTAGACCTATGGAGGTTATTAGAAGCCAAGTATGTGACTGAAGCAGCAACTTCAGTCAATGGAATAAAACTGTGGTCAACATTCAAGAGAATGTATGGACCAATTGATGAAGATCCTGCTATTTGAAGGATCTTGAAGATGATCTCAGTGGTCTTCAATGGAGATTGTATTCAGCTGCTGGTGTTTATTATTTGATTTCTACAAAGTTTGCTGAGTATCTACTTGTGGATGGTCAGTATTTCATGTCCAAGGAAGTCTTGGAGAAGATGAAGAACACTCAGCTGGAAATTGATTATTCAAGTGACGTGGCCAAAGACTTGATCAGATTTATTTATTACCAATATGAGAAGGTTTGTAAGATTTCTCCTAGTCCTTAATGTTTATTCAAAAACTTGATCACTAGAGTAGATATCAGGTTTAGGGGAGGATTTTCGGGAATAAATTATAGCCAGTCTACTTGAGCGCTGACAAGAGTAAAACAAGCGTTGACAGGAGTAAAACAAACGCTGACAGATCAAGCGTTGACAAGAAAAAGTCAAGCGTTGATACATTGAAGACAAGCACTGATGGAAGGATATATTCTACGCGTTTATTGTATTCTAGATTACTTCTAGTAAAGATAGGAACAACAATGTATTTTCTATATTTATCTTTACCTAGAATAGTTGATACGTAGATTATTGTACAAGGCTTCTTATGTCTATAAAAGAAGACCTTTAGGTTATTGTTCAATATAAGTTTTCATACGTAAACTACTTTCATTGTAAGCAAGTTTGATATCATTAATCAAAGTGAAAGTTTGTTTATATCTTGTGTGTTCTTGTTTAAGCGTTAATTCTGCATAACACTTAGATTGTCATATACATATACAAAGGTTTCTCTAAGTGTATTACTTGATCTAATCTCGTATACATAAAGCTAAATCGATCTAAGTTTAGGATCAACAGGAGTATCCGTAAATAATTGGGGATGAGACAAAAACAAGTTTTGCCCCACCCCCTACACATGGGACGACCACAATACTACATCACACCAACTTGTGTCAAGTTTTAAGCTAAGTTACTTACACTTGTAACTAGCTTAGCTTATAAGCTAACAAACCACAAAACCATCGAAGCCAAAACCACTTTCCTCATTCAACACATGCAAACCACCCTAAAACTCTCTTTTTTCTCTCTTCCTTGTCGTCCCAAAATCAAGAACAAACACCCCTTTGATCAATTTTCAACCACAATATTTGATGTTATACACACATATGATGGAAACCTCTTCAAGCTCTATTGATTGGTGGTCATTTTAACATCCAAGGAGAAGTTTTGTTGGTGTCTTTGGGCTGATTTTCCACAAGATGTTCATGAAGATAGGTGATCTTGAAGATGATATTGGTTTATCACAAGTTTTGCCATCAAAATCCATGTCTTGATCACAACCTACATAATCTTGGTGGTATAAAGATTGTTCTTCCCATCCTCTTGTTATTTTGATTATGTAATCATGTATTTTCTTTCTTATTGTATATGTATATGATGAATATATGATGATAAAAATATTATGTGGGGATTTGGTGTTTATAAACATGGGTAAAAAGATGAAAAACTATATGTAGAAGTGGTTAATCTTGCTTAATTTAGTAGGCTGTATAAAAAACAGTAAATAACCATATGATGAACTGATAAAATGGTATAGATGAATTGATATACATTGAGTATTGAGACTTGTATGAAATAATATGACTTGGGACCTATGTAAACTTGATATTTATGAATGGAAATGCTTTATTATTAAACGACGCGATTTTTTTAGCGTTGTCTATGATGTGAGTAATGTGCTATCCCGTAACACCAACGAGTCTTCCGCTGTATTGAATTGTGTAAATTTGGGGGTGTTACAAAAGTGTAAACCTGTTGCATTAACATCTATAACTTCCATAAGATTTACACACTCCTTGAAATTTCGCATGGCAATATTAGGAGTGTAGCCGCCACATGAGTGATCTTCAATATTTAGTGCAGCATTAAAATCACCCAAAACAGCCCATGGTTTATCACGCATGAAAGTAGCATGAGCAACAAGATTATTCCAAAGACCACGCCGATCAATATAGTAGTTATCAGCATAAACGAATGAGCAAAAGAAAGTACGGTTATCAATACGCGTATTAATCTGACAATGCATAACTTGACTTGTTTGAGACAACACCATAACATCCACATTATCATCATTCCAGCCAAGAATAATGCGTGTCCCTTTAGGACACAAACCACCATTAGACGTCCACTTCCATCTGCTAAAAATATTACGACACATATCATAAACACCTGAAGCATCAACATGAGATTCCAAGATAGCACAAACACTCGGATGATTATCATTGATAACCCGACGAACCTCTATTCTTTTAGGGGATTGGTTCAAAACCCTTATATTCCATGAGGCTATACTAAACATTTAAGACATTCGTGGCAGGAGTGCTTACCACGGATTGAGAATTAAGAAGATTAGAAGATTCATCATAAACGTTTTCAACCTCCTCATCATCATCATCTCCACTTTGATCACTTGTTTCCTCTAAAAGAGACCCAAATGAATTCAAAGTAGAAACGCCACTCACAACAGATTTACCTTTGTTGGAACTATTAGTATGCAAACCAGGTTTGGTACCACTATCAACTTTGTTACTATCACGTTTAGATGCATTTGAAGTCGTACCAGGATTAGATGAGTTATCTTGAATACGAACACCAGAAGTAGACGACTTTGGACTAAAAGTAAAAGGAGTACCAACCTGGAAGCCTTTGCTTAAAGGGACACCTATCGGAATCTGACTTCCTTGCTTACCTTTATTGTTATGCTTTTTACTACAAACTTGTTGAAATACATCATCTTGTTCATGAAAACTATAGGAGCCACTTTAGGGATAACATGTATAGGACAATTTTCAGTCGTATGACCAAAAATATTACATGTGGGGAATCTAGGAGGCTTCCACTCGTATTCAACTTTAATAGTTTCCTTAGTAAACCCATCACCATCCAAATCAGAAACACCAATAGTAATTGTCTCATGTAAATCACAATCAGATTTAATTTCAATTAAACAACGAGCAAAACTACTACGACCCCAAGATTCTTTACACATAGTGCTAGTAAAAGAATCAAGCATAATAGGCTTACCAAGATATGTAGCAATCAAACAAATATCATCTTCCTCAAACACTTGAATAGGCACATCATGAAGTTTGACCCATACAAGAATACAAGTAAATTCTTCTTTTCGAAGACTAATCTTGATAGTATACCTTTTAAGAATAATGGGAGAATTACGAATCATCCATGGTCCACCTTCCAACACAGCTTCATAACTAGATTGTGCATCAAATTGAAAGAAAAAGAAACCATTGGAATTCATCATGATCCTTTTTAAACCAAATTTAGCCCAATTTGTTTTAGCATAATACTCAACCACTGGAAATGCCATTCGTTTACCAATAAAGTATCCATAGAGCGTATTATGAAAACGAGTATTAACTTTTTCAACCACTTTACGTGGAATAGATACCTGAACACCCTCAAACCTGTTCTCAAATATGGCAGAATATTAGTACGAGCAATAGGTGGAGCTTGTTGGATTGAACTAGCAGCAGCTGCATAAGAGTTAGTTGGAACACCAATATCCACCGATTGTACAATAGGACATTCATTCTCAACACGGCTAACATTGGTAACATTTTCACCAAATAACTCATATGTAGGGACTTCCAATTCAGTACATGTAGGTTTGGAAGACCACGCATTTTCCTCTACATTTAGCACGGGATCCATCGGATTAGAAAAAGTGAATTCATCAATATTTGAGTTAAATACATCACTCCTTATTAGCTCAGTGACACGTTCATTAGGGTTTATATCCATTTGTTCAAACGATAGCTCATCATTAACCAATTTAGTAAATGTAGGAGACGAGACACTCACCTCTTGATGCTGATCTAAAGACATACGCATAGTGACATTAGATAAATCTGGTGTAACCCTAGCATCATGTCCAAGATTAGGGCTCATAGACGGAACCCTAGCATTAATAGAATCACGCACACCTGCTTGGAGAGCATTAACATGTTGTCGTTATTGTGTTGTAGCTCTACTATAACACCCCATTTTGATAATGGAATGTCACGCGTAATTATGGCGTGTCATCAAAGCATACAAGGATAAATGTCTAAAACATTACATGACCATAGGGAAAACCGGAATCAAACATCGGTTCCCAAACATAAGCCCAAAACATAATAAAGCCAAAAGAAATAAATGAAAGACTAAACAAGCATAAGTATATTAAGGCAAAAAGGAAAAGAAGTCTCTAGCAGCTTCCATCCTATGCACGTCCTCCAAAAGCTCGTGTCTTCCTTAGGGTACCTGCCGTTTTGGGACATGGAAATGAAAGTAACGGCTGAGCAAAACGCTCAGTGCACGGATATAGACATAGTATGAATGACTAAGCATAATAAAGACTTAATATCAGCGGAAAAGTATAAGTCCTGGAGAACCTGGAACATGTTCATAAAACTGGTTTTATAGTTTGAAAAGCCTTATGTTTATCTTATGAAAACTGTTTAACATATTTTACCATTAGCCAATATAGGTCATGAAAATCCACTGTGCATGAATACTTGGAGAGGTGATCTCATCATGTAAACTAGAGGGGCTGCCTCTAATTTAATATACTGGTTTTGGGGTAGGAGGGATCAGCTCCTTGTGAAGGATGCAAGGCACACACCACATTCACCATGAAGTCCTGACTGAAAACATGTAACTAGGATGCACCCATACGCCCCACATGATAAATATAATATAAATGGCCAAAAGCTGAAGGGACGCCACGAGCAATCACTCCGCCGTAGTGAAGTCAAACATCAGTGCCTCTAATGTTATGGTTATGGTACCTCCATATAACTAGGTGAAACTGGTCATGCATGTATATGGCTATAGGTAATCTTAATTAAACATAAGCAATCAAACACGTAACTTATACTACGGGAAAACAGTTGGCTGCATACGGGGAATTCTAATAAGGAAAGAATGTCCATAATGAAAGGACGGGAATCCGTACCTTATGTCCAGTGAACGAAGAAGATGAACTGAGAGGAATCCTACTTCCGTATCACTAGTTCTACATAAATACATACATGAATAAGTATCTGCTTACTAAATACGTAGCTGGTTTTATGTCATGTTTTAGCTTAGTTTATGTGTTCTTACCATGTTTTACTATTTTTAAGCCTTAAACTGTGTTTATCTTATATTCTGTTTAATCTGATTAAGTATCTCTGGTATTTCATGTGTTATTATACTTACTGTGTAATAATAAGTAACTTTCCAAAAATAGCAGGTTTCTTAAAATAAAAAGTTTCCAAAAATAGAAAGTTTCCAAAAATAGAAAGTTTCCAAAAATAGAAAGTTTCCAAAAATAGAAAGTTACCAAAAATAGAAAGTTTCCAAAAATAGAAAGTTCCCAAAAATAGAAAGTTTCCAAAAATAGAAAGTTTCCAAAAATAGATTTATTGCTTAAAATAGACAAGTTTCTAAAAATAGAAAGTTTCCATAAATAGATCAGCTACCTTAATTAAATAAGTTTCCATAAATAGATTAGCTGCCTGAAATAAATAAGTTTCTAAAAATAGAAGGTTTCCATAAGTAGATTAGCTGCCTTATTTAATTAAGTTTCTAAAAATAGAAAGTTTCCATAATTAGAAATAAGCTGGTAAAATAAGCTAAGTATATAAGCCTAAGTGTTTTCATGATTATTTTCTAAGTCATAATATATAATGTATAGTTTAATAATTATTTCATGTAATTAAATTAAACTATAGGTTAAAATATTTAATTAAAGTATAACATGTTTTAATTAAATAAAGTTAAATACTTAGGTTAAAACATGTATTATTATTTACTAATAATATAACCTAAGTCATGTTAATTAATTAATTATAATCATGGTTTTAAATAATTAATTAGTTATAAGTCTAAAATATAAAATACTTAGGTTAATAAATTTCATGTTATTAAATTAATCATATCATTTTATTAATTTAATTTTTTAACATAAGATCATAAACATAAAAAAAAAACTAAACATACACCATGAACCGGATCTAGACTAAAAAGCATGAACTGGACATGAAATCGACACCGTACCCCGAACCAACTGGGGTACAAAGGCTGCCGTGGGACCCACACCAACCAACCGGGACCATATGGTCTCGGTGGTGGTCGGTTGGCCAAACCGAAACCCCCTTCGGGTTCGGTGCAGCCTGCGTCCAAAACAAACACCCCTTAAAAACATACTTTTGATTTTATTAATGTGACACCCTAGAATCGAGGTCATTAACGGTACCCTAAATTACGCTAATTTTTGAAATTTTTAATTAATTTTAATTTCTATATTTATAAGTATTTTGGTTAAAGCCGATGTTCGAGGTTATAATTTTTACGATTGACGTTTTAAGAAGGACGATGACGATTACGATCCCGAGGGATGCCCAATTTTATATAATTTTTGACGATTTATCGATAATGTAATTTTTCGAGAATTTTATTTACGGTTCGTGTTAAGTTAAGTCGGGTGAGTTTTATAGCCTTCCGAGTACATTTAAAGTATCCCAAAAATATTTTGGAGCGTTCGGGAAGATTTCCGACTCCCGTAAAATTTTCAAAATTGACAAATGAGTCGAACCCGCAAAGTTTTGAGGACGTTTTTCATTTGAGGCCAAAAGAAGTTAAAAATTGCAACAAGGCCCCTCCCAACCCACCAAAAAGGCCAAATGTGACATAAACACAAACACACACAAACTTTTCACCAAAATTTGAACTCTCTCTCCCTCCTTGCTCACCAAAGCCGACGGACACCCCTAGACACCAAGAAAATCCACCAAAAATCTTTTTCCACTTGATTTTCCTAAAATCTAAGGTTAGACCACATCTAGTTTGGTCATTCCCCACATGTTCATGTGCTCAAATCCCACATGCATTAACAAAAATTTTCCAAGATTTTTCCATATGATCCAAATTCGTTTTTGTGGCTAAATGAGCTAATGCATGTTGATTTTAAGTGTTATGGAAGTATAAACACCAAGAAAACCCACCAAAATTAATTTGGTTGTGGTGATTGGGTCACCCAAACCCCACGGCAATGGGGGTGTTTGGGGAGCCATGGTGGTTGTTGATTTTGCATGTTATTATTGTGTTTGGTTCATTGTTTTAGGATGATTTACATAGGTTTTATTAGTTGCATGTACATTTCTTTGAAGTTTTGATTTTGAGATTGGTTGATCAATAGGGGTAGGATTGAAATTTGATGTTAGGATATGTTTGGGAAGGCTTAGGATGATGTTTAGTGGTGGTTAGAAGTCTTGGAATCGAGCCTAAGTGCGTTTTTGGTATGGTCATTTTTAGGCAGAAACATTTGGTCCATTTCATAAAAATTATTTTTTTTCCAGGACTTGAAAACTAAATGTAGTGATAGAGGGTCTTTCTAGCTTTAATTTGGTATAAGGTAGAGCCCGTGACTCAAAACGAGCTAAAAGTTATGACATTTTAAAGATCGGGTACCGGGAGACGAGGACTTTCATAATCCGAATTTGTGCAAAGTTTTAGTCAAATCCCGAGGGTCACAAGTATAAATTGGTAAATGGTCAAGGGTCAAAAATTTGGTCCCTAACCTGTATAAATGGGTCTATATGTTGACTTAGGTGTCAAAGAAGTCAAAGGTATTTTTCATATAGGTCAAAGAGGTCAAAATTGGTCGAAGCGCAATTTCAGCCCGTAAAATGTAGTCGTGGAAAAGAGTTGCGTAACGGGTCGTAAAAGTAAAAACTTTTATTGGGCTTAAAAACATGTTATCTACAGGTCTTATAGGATTTTTGGAAATTTTGTCAAATTTTACAAGTGTGGTTTAATAAGGTAAAACAGCCCGTACTTTAGTCGAGTACCGGCGAGAATGAGTAAAAATGGACAACGTAGGTAATAAGAACGAATGGTATAAAATGAGAAATACTTGTTGTTTTTGTTTTTGGCGTGAGTTATACTTGTCCTAAGTGACTAGTATATATGTATTTTATACAGTACCGTAAAGTATTTAAATGAGATTACTCATTACGCGTTATTTGTGATAGGTGTTGATTTACCCGGGCATCCGTAACATCGTCAGTGATCATCCCTCGAACTACCGACTACTTAAGATATAAGGTGTGAATTTATAGCCTCGCTTATACTTATTTCAAATTGTTTTACCCGCGAGGGAAATGCATGCTAGTTTTTAAAAGGAACGTATATCATGAATGATTGTTAGACCCGAAAGTTGCCTTAGAATTGTGTTGAGTACCAAAGTTGCAAAAGTCCCTAAAATCATGAACTATTAACTATTGTCCTGCCCTCGAGTAGGGGGAAATAGCCGCTTATGCAATTTGTAGTACTACGGGGTTAACGACCCAATGCTAGCCGAGAAGCTGTACTTTTAGTAAGTTCTCCGGTAGATTATTTTGTATGAGAAATAAGGTATAATTGCAACTGATGCCTTTAGAAGGGGCACTGGTTTCATCTGAATCACGCCGGTATTATTACGCGGGTGATTGAGTTAACGGATTAGTGTCATGAGCTTAAACACAATTGTCAGTATCCTGATTATAGTTTGTTTGATCGACAAGACTATAAATGATCACGAATGGTTTTTATTATATATACGTTCAAATGGATTGTAAAACCTATGAATTCCACTCAACGTTTTCGTTGACCAAATTTTTGGCATGTGTTTCAGGTAACCGCTAAGGTGTAGGATGGAGCATGCATGGGATGGATGTTGTGTGTATGGCTTGGAGTCCGCTTGTTTTTCCCTCCTTTTTCTACTTAAACATTTTAAGTTTAATGTTATGTTGTTGTAAAACTGAAGTTTTTGGGGTTGAGATTCATGGGGACCGAAAACGCTAAACTCTGTGTACTATTTGGGGTTGGAAAAACTGTGGACATGTATCATCTAACAATTTTAAATTTCAAGTTTTAAGTTGACGTCTTTTTAGCGTCGTTTGATATATCTTGTGAGCAATGAATACTGTGTAGCACCCATTGTTGTAGTTCCGCTGCGCATAGCAATTGTGGGGGTGTTACAGATTGGTAATCAGAGCCACGAGTTATAGAGAACTAGGTCGTTTTTGAAAATCCTAAACTATAACTTTTGGTGTCGTAAGAAAGGGTCCAAGCACACACAACTATCCTGCATGGCTCCGGTAAGATTTATTGTTGTATTTATGGCATTTGACGTATACTCTTGAGTGAAGTATATATGTGGGTAATTATTACGTAAGTATGGAATTACTATATGTAGACGTTGAATTTTACGTGAAATATCCGACATCGTAATTTTCGTATTAATCATGCATGAGCATCATATTATTACATTTCGAGCATATGTACCACCTTTGCATTGCATTTGCATGCATATATTTATAATTATTGTATAATTACTTATGTACCCTCCGAAATTCGCTGTTATTGCAGGAATGGCCGAGGTACCGCCCAACGATAATGGGAACGATTACGTCGTAGGTCACGAAGGGGGACCGTTTCCTCCGAACCCGCCGGACAATAATAATGGAT
The DNA here is from genome assembly GCA_025667525.1 of Glebionis coronaria. Taxonomy (NCBI): domain Eukaryota; kingdom Viridiplantae; phylum Streptophyta; class Magnoliopsida; order Asterales; family Asteraceae; genus Glebionis; species Glebionis coronaria. The sequence goes on from CM046878.1 coordinate 366,550,534, forward strand.
GGATCGCTCCAGAAGACGAAATAGGGCCGGAAAACGACAATGACGAAAGAGAGGTGGATAATTTCAGCATGAGTAGTGACGAGAGTGAGGATTCTGAGGAAGAACCCGAGGAGCTAATGGATGATGGCATTCCCGAGGATGCCGTAGGCCAGACCGAACCCGATTTGTTTCAATCCCCGAATTCGCCGAAGGGTTATAAGGTACCACCGACCGGTCGTTATGAGCAGCAACCCTTTGATCGCCCGATGGACAATTGTAAGGATTATTTGAGAACCGTGCCAGGATTTGTTCGAGAAAGTATTGGGAACAGTGGAGAGTCCAGCAAGTCATCCAAGTCGCCATTGATTCATGAGAATATTGCAAGGGTCTACTTTCCGAGACCGAGACACTACTGGGATCCCGCAGGTCGTTTGGGGAGGATGGAAAGGTTGATGTATGAGCGGTTTGTAGTTGAGACTAGGGTGATTAAGAAGTTTGATAAGACTGAAAGGGAACACGAAAGACTGTTGGAAAGGACGGCAAGAATTGAGTATGACGGGAATGTGAACAAAAGTGACATCAACAGTTTAAGATCAATGGTTGCAAATTTAAGTGCTAGTCTTGACCGTGTGAGGGAGGATCAGGTGAGGTTGTCGAGGATGCAGAGTTGGGAGCATCGTGTGAGGGATTCATTGCCCCCGGATTGGAGACTCGTGGACGATTTGGAGATGGAGGCGAACGACTTCATGATTCAGCCGCCTGCTAGAGGTGCTTGTATTACGATGGGAAGTCAGGTAGCAATTGAGTATGGATCCACATCAGGGACGAAAAAGGAAATGGAATGTGAGCCGGATGAAAAAGGAAAAAGAAAAGTGGATGATGTGGATGAGGACGTTAGTGATGAGGAAACCGAGGAAGACGACGACGAGCCGCCATCCAAGAGGCAGTGTGGATCACCACATGCCTAGTTACTTGTTTTGTATTTTCTTTGATCATTGTAATAGAACTATTTTAGACCTTTGTATGATGGTATTATGACGAGAAACTCAAGTACTTGATGTTTTGTGGTGAACGATTGTAGTGGCAATACTTGTCACGATTTTGGTTAATTATCAATACAATCTATGTTACCTTTCATGATCTGTGATATGTCTTAAATTTGATCTTTTGTGGTGTGAATTGATGAATATTAGTAACTCCGTAGTGATGAGTCGTTGTATGTATTTTATGTCTGGGAAACTTGATATGAATACTTACATTGTTTTTCTATTTTCCTTGTCTTGTAGAAAGAGATATTCGATAACACCATGCCTCCAAAGTTGACTGCCGATCGTGTTAACACCATGATTCAGGAAGTTATAGCTAATGCGTTGGAAGCGGACCGAGCTGGGAGAAATCAGGATCCAGGAAGGAACGCGGGGAGACAGCAAGCCCCGAGAGTGTGTACCTATTCTAGCTTTATGAAGTGCGGTCCCACGCAGTTCCGTGGAACGGGTGGAGCTTTAGAACTTAGACGATGGTTGGAAAAGGTTGAAAGTACGTTTGAAATCAGTGGTTGTGCAGAAGCGGATAAAGTAAAATTTGCAGCTGCTACGTTTCTCGATGATGCGTTAAGTTGGTGGAATACCCAGGTAGCTACGGTTGGATTGGCTGTAGCAAATGCAAGGACGTGGAATGCGACCAAAGCTTTGTTGACAAAGAAGTTTTGCCCAGAGGAGGAATTGGGGCAATTGGAGGACGAATTGAGGCATTTGACCTTGAAGAACAACGATATAGCTGCTTACACCAGGAGATTCAATGAGTTAAGTCTTTTGTGTCCGGACATATTTGCCAATGATGCCAAGAAAATGAAGCAGTATATTAAGGGTTTATCTAGCAACATCAAAGGTGAAACAACTTCGTCAAAACCTGGAACGTTTGATGAAGCGGTTCAAATGGCACACGCTTTGATGGACGTTAAGCTTCAGGACAAGCAGAACTACATTGCTGAGGGCAACAAAAGGAAATGGGAAGCGGCACAAAGTAATCAATCCCAAGGCCAGAACCGAGGTGGAAATCGAAACAATCATGGGCCGAACCGTAATCAGCAGTTTAATCAGAGAAGGAACGAAGGGATGAGGGCAGTGACGAACCCTAGAGGTGTGAAAGTGAATCCCCATTGTGGTAAGTGCAACTTGTATCATGTTGGAAATTGCCCGCCGGCATGCGGCAAGTGTGGAAAGGCAGGTCATAGGACTTCTGGTTGTCGAACGGGAGGAGTAGCCACTGGGGCTAATGCTATTAGGATGAGGGGATGTTATAGTTGTGGAGAAAGGGGTCATGTGCAAGCGAATTGCCCAAAGGCAGGAAACAGGCGGGGAGGTAATATTGCGGCAGCTGTGTATCAAGTGGGAACTGCTGATAAACCACAGGGTCCAAATGTGGTTACTGGTACGTTTTTGCTAGACGCTTGTTATGCTAGTATTTTATTTGATTCTGGCTCCGACAAGAGTTTTGTAGACATTAGATTTAGTCGTCATATTGATAGAGAACCGGTGTTGTTAACGACTAGTTATAATGTTGAATTAGCCGATGGAAAAATTGTTAGCACGAATTCTATACTGAAAGGGTGTACCTTGAAGTTAGGAAATTACGCTTTTAAAATCGACTTAATTGAACCTTGCAATTGATCTGTTCCAGTGTATACTCAAAGATCGATTTAAGATCAGGGTATCATCAACTGCGTGTAAGAGAGGAGGATATTCCTGTAACTGCCTTTCGTACGCGGTATGGACACTTTGAATTTCGAGTGATGCCGTTTGGGTTGACGAACGCGCCTGCTGTATTCATGGACCTTATGAATCGCGTGTGCAAGCATTATCTAGATAAGTTTGTTATTGTTTTCATCGATGATATACTTATTTACTCTAAGAGTAAGGAGGAGCACGAGAAGCACCTGAGAAAGATTTTGGAGTTGTTAAGGAAGGAGAAGCTGTATGCAAAATTCTCTAAGTGTGAGTTTTGGTTGGAATCAGTGCAGTTTCTAGGTCATGTGATTGATAGTGAGGGAGTTCGTGTAGATCCTGCTAAGATAGAAGCGATCAGGGAATGGTCAGCACCGACGACGCCGACTGAAGTTCGACAAATTCTGGGTTTAGCGGGGTATTATAGAAGGTTTATCGAAGGATTTTCGTTGATTGCGAAACCATTGACGCGGCTTACCGAAAAGAATAGGGTGTATGAATGGGGAATTGAGGAAGAGCTTGCTTTCGAAACGCTCAAGGATAAGTTATGTTCCGCACCGATTTTATCATTGCCTGAAGGAACCGAAGACTTCGTAGTGTATTGTGATGCGTCTCGTAAGGGTTATGGAGCGGTATTAATGCAACGTGAGAAGGTGATAGCTTACGCGTCGAGGCAATTAAGGAAGAACGAGGAGAACTACACGACGCACGATTTGGAATTAGGAGCGGTAGTTTTTGCGTTGAAGCTGTGGAGACACTATCTGTATGGGACAAAGTGTGTTGTATTCACTGATCACAAGAGTTTGCAGCACATTTTAGACCAGAAGGAGTTGAATATGCGACAAAGACGATGGGTTGAACTACTGAGTGATTATGACTGCGAAATTCGCTACCACCCTGGGAAGGCGAATGTTGTAGCGGATGCATTGAGTAGGAAAGAACGGGAGAAACCTTTGAGGGTTAGAGCTTTGGTGATGAGTGAGAGCGTTGACTTAACCGAAACCATACTGAAGGCTCAGGAGAGAGGACTAATGAAAGGGAATGTTGAAGCTGAGAACTTGGGACGAATGTTGAAACCTCTTTTCGTGATTAGGTCTGACGGACTGAGATATTTTGAGAATCGGATTTGGTTACCATTGTGTTCATCTGAGGAAGGAAAGCCTGGAGTTCGAGAATTGGTTATGAATGAGTCGCATAAGTCGAAGTATTCGATACATCCTGGATCGGATAAGATGTACCACGACCTGAAGAAAGTCTATTGGTGGCCGAATATGAAGGCGGATATTGCTCGTTACGTTAGTAAGTGTTTGACTTGCGCGAAGGTTCAGGCAGAACATAAGAAACCATCTGGATTGTTGGTACAACCGGAAATCCCAGAATGGAAATGGGAGAAAATCGCAATGGATTTCGTGACGGGTTTACCTAGGACTCCTAGTGGATGCGATATGATATGGGTAATTGTGGATAGGTTGACGAAATCTGCTCATTTCTTACCTATGAAGAAGACGGACAGCATGGAAAAACTCGCCAGCGTGTACGTGAAGGAGATCGTCTGTAGACATGGAGTGCCGTTATCGATCATTTCGGATCGCGATAGTAGATTTACGTCGGAATTTTGGAAATCGCTTCAACGTGCGATGGGCACTGAGTTGAGTTTAAGCACGGCTTATCACCCGGAAACTGACGGCCAGAGTGAACGAACGATTCAAACGATGGAGGACATGCTCCGAGCATGCGTGATTGATTTTGGAGGAAGTTGGGAACGCCACTTGCCTCTGGTGGAATTTTCGTACAATAATAGTTATCATGCGAGTATCAAAGCGGCACCGTTCGAAGCATTGTATGGAAGGAAGTGTAGATCGCCTGTGTGTTGGAGTGAAGTAGGGGAAAGTCAATTGGCTGGACCCGAAATGGTTTTAGAAACGACAGAGAAGATTGTGCAGATCAAGAACCGACTACTTGCTGCGAGAAGCCGACAGAAGAGTTATGTCGATAACCGAAGGAAACCGTTGGAGTTTGAAGTTGGAGATATGGTTATGCTCAAGGTATCGCCGTGGAAGGGTGTAATTCGTTTTGGAAAGAAAGGAAAGTTGAGTCCGAGGTATATTGGACCGTTTAAGATCGTTGAACGAATTGGACCAGTAGCGTACAAGTTAGAATTGCCGACCGAGCTTAGTGCTATTCATGACACGTTTCACGTATCGAACCTGAAGAAGATTTTGGCGGACAAGGAATTGGTGATTCCTTTGGACGAGATTCGACTAGACGACAAAATGCACTTTGTGGAAGAACCTGTGGAAATTATGGACCGGGAGGTCAAGCGGTTGAAGCGTAGTAGGATTCCTATTGTGAAGGTCCGATGGAATTCTAAGCGTGGACCGGAATACACCTGGGAACGTGAGGACTTTTTCAAGGAAAGGTATCCTCATCTGCTCCAGTAAGACGAAATGTGAGTACAAGAAGAGGCGAGCGCCGGGACGTCGCTCTCTTTAAGGAGGGGTGGATGTGACACCCTAGAATCCAGGTCATTAACGGTACCCTAAATTACGCTAATTTTTGAAATTTTTAATTAATTTTAATTTCTATATTTATAAGTATTTTGGTTAAAGCCGATGTTCGAGGTTATAATTTTTACGATTGACGTTTTAAGAAGGACGATGACGATTACGATCCCGAGGGATGCCCAATTTTATATAATTTTTGACGATTTATCGATAATGTAATTTTTCGAGAATTTTATTTACGGTTCGTGTTAAGTTGAGTCGGGTGAGTTTTATAGCCTTCCGAGTACATTTAAAGTATCCCAAAAATATTTTGGAGCGTTCGGGAAGATTTCCGACTCCCGTAAAATTTTCAAAATTGACAAATGAGTCGAACCCGCAAAGTTTTGAGGACGTTTTTCATTTGAGGCCAAAAGAAGTTAAAAATTGCAACAAGGCCCCTCCCAACCCACCAAAAAGGCCAAATGTGACATAAACACAAACACACACAAACTTTTCACCAAAATTTGAACTCTCTCTCCCTCCTTGCTCACCAAAGCCGACGGACACCCCTAGACACCAAGAAAATCCACCAAAAATCTTTTTCCACTTGATTTTCCTAAAATCTAAGGTTAGACCACATCTAGTTTGTTCATTCCCCACATGTTCATGTGCTCAAATCCCACATGCATTAACAAAAATTTTCCAAGATTTTTCCATATGATCCAAATTCGTTTTTGTGGCTAAATGAGCTAATGCATGTTGATTTTAAGTGTTATGGAAGTATAAACACCAAGAAAACCCACCAAAATTAATTTGGTTGTGGTGATTGGGTCACCCAAACCCCACGGCAATGGGGGTGTTTGGGGAGCCATGGTGGTTGTTGATTTTGCATGTTATTATTGTGTTTGGTTCATTGTTTTAGGATGATTTACATAGGTTTTATTAGTTGCATGTACATTTCTTTGAAGTTTTGATTTTGAGATTGGTTGATCAATAGGGGTAGGATTGAAATTTGATGTTAGGATATGTTTGGGAAGGCTTAGGATGATGTTTAGTGGTGGTTAGAAGTCTTGGAATCGAGCCTAAGTGCGTTTTTGGTATGGTCATTTTTAGGCAGAAACATTTGGTCCATTTCATAAAAAATTTTTTTTTTCCAGGACTTGAAAACTAAATGTAGTGATAGAGGGTCTTTCTAGCTTTAATTTGGTATAAGGTAGAGCCCGTGACTCAAAACGAGCTAAAAGTTATGACATTTTAAAGATCGGGTACCGGGAGACGAGGACTTTCATAATCCGAATTTGTGCAAAGTTTTAGTCAAATCCCGAGGGTCACAAGTATAAATTGGTAAATGGTCAAGGGTCAAAAATTTGGTCCCTAACCTGTATAAATGGTTCTATATGTTGACTTAGGTGTCAAAGAAGTCAAAGGTATTTTTCATATAGGTCAAAGAGGTCAAAATTGGTCGAAGCGCAATTTCAGCCCGTAAAATGTAGTCGTGGAAAAGAGTTGCGTAACGGGTCGTAAAAGTAAAAACTTTTATTGGGCTTAAAAACATGTTATCTACAGGTCTTATAGGATTTTTGGAAATTTTGTCAAATTTTACAAGTGTGGTTTAATAAGGTAAAACAGCCCGTACTTTAGTCGAGTACCGGCGAGAATGAGTAAAAATGGACAACGTAGGTAATAAGAACGAATGGTATAAAATGAGAAATACTTGTTGTTTTTGTTTTTGGCGTGAGTTATACTTGTCCTAAGTGACTAGTATATATGTATTTTATACAGTACCGTAAAGTATTTAAATGAGATTACTCATTACGCGTTATTTGTGATAGGTGTTGATTTACCCGGGCATCCGTAACATCGTCAGTGATCATCCCTCGAACTACCGACTACTTAAGATATAAGGTGTGAATTTATAGCCTCGCTTATACTTATTTCAAATTGTTTTACCCGCGAGGGAAATGCATGCTAGTTTTTAAAAGGAACGTATATCATGAATGATTGTTAGACCCGAAAGTTGCCTTAGAATTGTGTTGAGTACCAAAGTTGCAAAAGTCCCTAAAATCATGAACTATTAACTATTGTCCTGCCCTCGAGTAGGGGGAAATAGCCGCTTATGCAATTTGTAGTACTACGGGGTTAACGACCCAATGCTAGCCGAGAAGCTGTACTTTTAGTAAGTTCTGCGGTAGATTATTTTGTATGAGAAATAAGGTATAATTGCAACTGATGCCTTTAGAAGGGGCACTGGTTTCATCTGAATCACGCCGGTATTATTACGCGGGTGATTGAGTTAACGGATTAGTGTCATGAGCTTAAACACAATTGTCAGTATCCTGATTATAGTTTGTTTGATCGACAAGACTATAAATGATCACGAATGGTTTTTATTATATATACGTTCAAATGGATTGTAAAACCTATGAATTCCACTCAACGTTTTCGTTGACCAAATTTTTGGCATGTGTTTCAGGTAACCGCTAAGGTGTAGGATGGAGCATGCATGGGATGGATGTTGTGTGTATGGCTTGGAGTCCGCTTGTTTTTCCCTCCTTTTTCTACTTAAACATTTTAAGTTTAATGTTATGTTGTTGTAAAACTGAAGTTTTTGGGGTTGAGATTCATGGGGACCGAAAACGCTAAACTCTGTGTACTATTTGGGGTTGGAAAAACTGTGGACATGTATCATCTAACAATTTTAAATTTCAAGTTTTAAGTTGACGTCTTTTTAGCGTCGTTTGATATATCTTGTGAGCAATGAATACTGTGTAGCACCCATTGTTGTAGTTCCGCTGCGCATAGCAATTGTGGGGGTGTTACAATTAAACCCCAAATCATGTTAGATCCATGTTTATTTATTAGGTTTTTATAAAAACATAACATGTTCTTGATTTATAAAAGATCAAATCAAAAGAAAAAGGTTTAAAAAGGATTTACCGAATTCGTGGATCAAAAGGATGAAGAACAAACACGATCACCAACTAATTTTCCAAGATCCAAGATCAACAACCACCTCCTTGTGGTGTTCTTAGGGTGGCGGCACAAAAAGAAGAGGGAAGGAGGGTTTTTAGGTTTTTGCTAAAAATCTTCTGTAATTGTAAATGAGTAGTGAAAAATCCCTTAAACCCTTTTAGTAAAATTTGACAAATGGGCTTGGCCCATTTGTCCTTGTATTCGTGGGTAGGGGGCCCCACTTGGGGTACCCGTACCTTTTTCCGTGTCTCGATGTTAAGTTATATGTTCGTGATTATTTGTGTTCGCGTTTTAAGTGTTCTCGTTACGTAACTATCGTGATCTAATATATTTAATTACGCTCGTAATAAATATATATACGTAATTAACAATAGTTCGTGTTTTAATTACGTTCATGATTTCATGATCGCATGTTCGTGATTAATTATTGTCAAATAATTATTACGTGCTCGTGCGTAGTAAATACTTATCGTGTTCTAACACGTACGTAATACGTAAAATCCTAACACGTAATCGTAATCATGCTATATTAGGAAAGTTTAAATCTAGTACGTACGATCTTAAGGGTACTATTCATGGTAAAAGCATGCGGGTTTTACAACTCTTCCCCCCTAAAAAGTATAATTCGTCCCCGAATTATAGATAACCTAACTAAAAGAGAAACATACCCGAATCAAACTGAGAGGGTATGTAAGATAAATGAACGTGCAGGTTTCCTGGCAGAAGGAATGTGGAACGTGACATGTCTTGGAAGGACATGGAACGTGACGTGACTGAAAGGACATATCTAATTGATGAGAGAAAACGGATAAAAGTCCGGATGAACTTGTCCGTTTCCAAGTGGCCTCCCTCTTGGAACGGTTCCTTCAGAAGATCTTGACACTAATGATAAATCTTGGTCCTCCTGACCTTGACTTGGAATACGCAAAAATTCTTGCTTATCAACGGAAGGTAGATCCCCAAAATTCGATCGAGGAAAATAATAGTTAACATGCTAGGGTAACTGAAACGTTACGATGCAAGACAATCTGACTTAACTGATAATTAGAAACGATGCGCGAGACATAAAGAAACGTAGTACGTGAAAATTTTTGAACGTGATACGTGAAAAATTTTGAACGTGCTACGTGGAGATATGGCGAGTGCAGTATGAGTAAACATATCGTGATCCATGATACGTGTAACATATCTTGATCATGATATGAGGAACGTGGAATGAACATGACATGTGAAACATATCGTGATCATAGAATATAATGGCGGTAACGCCAAATGCTACAAGGTGAGATATAGAATATGACGAGAAACGTCTATCTGAGGATAGGGAGTTATACTAAACTTGGGTTTGGTCTCTCAAGTTCTTGCAAAACTTCCCACAATGAGAAAATAACGTAAAATCGTAAGCCAAGATACCATCATGAATGTGAATGGTGTCATGAACGCGAGCGCGAAAGCAAGTCGTGGATTCAGAATGAAGATGTGAAGTAATTTAGGAGTACAATTGCGAATCTTTGTCTGACCCGATAGCTGAGGGATTACCAAGTGGTCGGATGAGCCTTGGCTGGAACATGTCCGATCAATCTGTTGGTTCTACAATTCTTGCGGATGTAAGGATTCTGTAGACTTGATCAATATGTTTGCAATAACCCAGATAGCATCATGCTTCTTCTGAGTTTGCGTTAATCCGGTAACCAAATTCCGTGGAGATCTTGTCCCATTTCAATTCACAATTTCAGATGATGAAAACATCCCAGTTTGTTGGTGTCCTATCTTAACCTGTTGGTATGTCAGGTACCTAGATATGAACGTAACTGTATCTTGCTTCGTAGAACTTCATACATAGGAATTTGGGAAACTCTGAGTCTCTGAATCTCGACTTCTCCTAGCGTAGGATTTTCTAGAACACCTAATGTAGTGTAGGGTTCTCTCCTTTACGCATAAGCTGAGTCATGGTAAGATTAACCGTAGAACCCATGTGATTCAATGTGTCACTGTAATCAAACAGAATTGATATTGGAAAAATTTCCAGGGTAGAATTTCTCTTGTCATAGAATTTGCAACATAGTGCAGATATGGTCTTCCTGTTCTTCTCTAGGCTTAGAGGGAATCAGGTTACCCTCTATGAAAACACTGATGAATTTGCTTAGGAGTTCATGGAAACTCAATTTATTAAGTCCATAGTGCTGTTGGAGCATTGATGAGACTAATTCAAAATCATAAATCTAGCATGATTGAGTCGTGCACGAATAGCAGTCATGGACATGTCCTGCTTTTTCACTCGTCACTATTGGCAGCATGATAATGAATCCGATCTTGGAAAAATGATTAACACTATAAGGTCAATTGGACATGTTGTCAATACGTGGAGGAGAATAACGGTCATGAATGGTGATTTGTTTAAATCGACGGTAGTCGACACATGATCTCATGGTACCATCCTTCTCCTTGTAGGTTCTTCTGGAATGTATATGAAGATTTTGGAATAAAACAACTGGTTATGCGTAAAAGATTAAGTGGTTGTGTCTTACTGACAGCTAGAAAATTTTAGCAATCATGGCTAACAAAGCACATGCTTGGGAAGCATAGATAATTTGTACAGATTTTCCTGATGGAGAATCAAGTTGAACGTATTCAGGTTCCTGAACACTACTGTAGATAATTATGAATCGTAGCATGGTGTGCTGTTCATAGTCCATAATTAGGATGAAATTAATCTCGTGTCTGTCCGAGGAAATGCGTTAGCAGCTTGTATCTCATCACTAAACTGAAGGAAAACCTTCGTATGCATGGGAATACGAAAGGCGTCCTTCGTGGTCATGAATATATGAACTATGGTGAAAGAAATGAAAGTGACATCGGCAACGTGACAGTTCGATGCGTCGATAATGGTATTGAAATTCTTGTGGCCTGATTAATACATGGCACAACAAAATAGATATACCCTTAGAGGGTACCCTGAATTTCTTAGAAATGTTCCATAGTTGGACGTGAGTCATGTGTCTTGACTCGTTTCTTAGAACTATAAGCATGACATATGTCTTGACTGGTGTCTTGACATGTGTCTTCAGGAGGTATACGTGAGACATGTGTCTTGACTGATGTCTTGACATGTGTCTTCAGAAAGTATACGTGAGACATGTGTCTTGACTGATGTCTTGACATGTGTCTCGAGATGTGAAACAAATATAACCACAATATAAGGTTATTATGCCAGAATTGGCGGATCGGTTGGACTACTAATCCTTGTATTTCTGATCACGTCCGTGGCCAGAGTTTCGGTTGCGATTTCTAGGATAGTTGCTGTTATAGTAGTGGTTACTATCGTCCTGTCTGTCAGTTCCATGATGGTCATTCTCATGACCGTGATTCATGTAACAAGCGGCCGGCTGGTACCGGTTTGCACTCATATGGCTGAAATGACAGCCGAATGACGTGTGACACGTAACTAAGAATTAGGGACATCGATTGATGGGAATCGTCTGATGGTGAAGCATCTTCTCGTCCAATTGCTTTGATCTGACGCCTTTGTCTTTGTCTTGTAGGATCTCCAGGTTGTGAACAGCATCCGCATCTCGTAGCGTCTCCGAACGTCAGTAGCATCAACCTTTAGTAACATTTCCAAGTTATGAGCGGCATCATCAATTTATAGAGTATAAGCAAGTGGACATATGCTTGAGATGATTCAGAATCGACTAGCGAATACTCGTGCAGTATTGCAAGTGGAATATACATGGATTAAGGTACGTGTAATACACATGAAATACGGTACGTGGAGTATACGTGGAATGCACATGAAATGATCGGTATGGGGTCGATCATTTATCATGATTTAAGGAAAGTATACCGGTTAAACGGTTAGGAAAACCATCATGATAACCTGGCAGTATTAGCATAGACATCATTCTGGTTATAACGGAAACGTTAAAGTGTGGTTACAAAAAATTCAACGATGATTTGCCTGACAGCATGATCAATGAAAACCAACCATAACTATCATGAAAGCAGAATTCAATGAAATCCAACAATGTCTTGCGTGAAAGCATAAATAACAAAAGAGGCGTAAGACGTAATCAACATGAAGACGGAATTATCATAAAGAAACATGAAACCATCTATCACGAAGAAGTGTATAACATAATCAGCATGAAACTGAAGTTAACCATGACAGTATGAAAACATACTTGACATAAAAATATAATAACTTATGAGGGGACATGAAAATTTTTTTATGCCAATTTAAATCATGAGAAAAAAAAATTTATGCATGAAAAACAGTGCATGAATACGTAATGTAGTTTATAAAACCTTTATTTGTGCGAGGGAACGCCTATGGGTCAGTTCCAAAACATAAGACATGGCGAGGGGATGCCTATGGGTAGGTCCCAAAGTTAAAAGTTTCGATAAAAGCACATGCGACTAAATAGGGCCAGTCCTGTACTAACCATTACTTAGTCATAATCCCTGCAACAATGATACATGAAACATAAATAAATGAAACTCATCTGTCAAAACTTATCAGAAAAAAAATTTATGTGACTAATTATGAACTACTGGGGTTCAGTCCACATAGCCACAGTTCACGAGGAACATTATGCATGAAACAATGACACATAACTAAATATGAATGACGGTTGTCCATCCATATTAGTAAAACAATATCGATGAAAACATCAAGGTTAAAACCTCAAGGTGCTGAAAACATCATGGTTAAAACAACAATGCGCTGAAAACATCAATACGTGGAATAACAAACGTTGGCTTAGGAAGCTCCTGGTGACTACCCACTAGTCACATGTCGAGTTTTAGAGCCTACAGGTCGAAGCCTTGGCTCTGATACCATAATTATAACACCCCATTTTGATAATAGAATGTCACGCGTAATTATGGCGTGTCATCAAAGCATACAAGGATAAATGTCCAAAACATTACATGACCATAGGAAAAACCGGAATCAAACATCAGTTCCCAAACATAAGCCCAAAACATAATAAAGCCAAAAGAAATGAATGAAAGACTAAACAAGCATAAGTATATGAAGGCAAAAAGGAAAAGAAGTCTCTAGCAGCTTCCATCCTATGCACGTCCTCTAAGAGCTCGAGTCTTCCCTAGGGTACCTGCCGTTTTGGGACATGGAAAGGAAAGTAACGGCTGAGCAAAACGCTCAGTGCACGGATATAGACATAGTATGAATGACTAAGCATAATAAAGACTTAATAGCAGCGGAAAACTATATGTCCTGGAGAACCTGGAACATGTTCATAAAACTGGTTTTATAGTTTGAAAAGCCTTATGTTTATCTTATGAAAACTGTTTAACATATTTTACCATTAGCCAATATAGGTCATGAAAATCCACCGTACATGAATACTTGGAGGGGTGACCTCATCATGCAAACCAGAGGGGCTGCCTCTAATTTAATATACTGGTTTTTAGGTAGGAGGGATCAGCTCCTTGTGAAGGATGCAAGGCACACACCACATTCACCATGAAATACTGACTGAAAACATGTAACTAGGATGCACCCATACGCCCCACATGATAACTATAATATAAATGGCCAAAAGCTGAAGGGACGCCACGAGCAATCACTCCGCCGTGGTGAAGTCATAACATCAGTGCCTCTAATGTTATGGTTATGGTACCTCCATAACTAGGTGAAACTGGTCATGCATGTATATGGCTATAGGTAATCTTAATTAAACATAAGCAATCAAACACGTAACTTATACTACGGGAAAACAGTTGGCTGCATACGGGGAATCCTAATAAGGAAAGAATGTCCATATTGAAAGGACGGGAATCCGTACCTTATGTCCAGTGAACGAAGAAGATGAACTGAGAGGAATCCTACTTCGGTATCACTAGTGCTACATAAATACATACATGAATAAGTATCTGCTTACTAAATACGTAGTTGGTTTTATGTCATGTCTTAGCTTATTTTATGTGTTCTTACCATGTTTTACTGTTTTTAAGCCTTAAACCGTGTTTATCTTATATTCTGTTTAATCTGATTAAGTATTTCTGGTATTTCATGTGTTATTATACTTACTGTGTAATAATAAGTAACTTTCCAAAAATAGCAGGTTTCTTAAAATAGAAAGTTTCCAAAAATAGAAAGTTTCCAAAAATAGAAAGTTTCCAAAAATAGAAAGTTACCAAAAATAGAAAGTTTCCAAAAATAGAAAGTTCCCAAAAACAGAAAGTTTCCAAAAATAGAAAGTTTCCAAAAATAGATTTACTGCTTAAAATAGACAAGTTTCTAAAGAAAGTTTCCATAAATAGATCAGCTGCCTTAATTAAATAAGTTTCCATAAATAGATTAGCTGCCTGAAATAAATAAGTTTCTAAAAATAGAAGGTTTCCATAAATAGATTAGCTGCCTTGTTTAATTAAGTTTCTAAAAATAGAAAGTTTCCATAATTAGAAATAAGCTGGTAAAATAAGCTAAGTATATAAGCCTAAGTGTTTTCATGATTATTTTCTAAGTTATAATATATAATGTATAGTTTAATAATTATTTCATGTAATTAAATTAAACTATAGGTTAAAATATTTAATTAAAGTATAACATGTTTTAATTAAATAAAGTTAAATACTTAGGTTAAAACATGTATTATTATTTACTAATAATATAACCTAAGTCATGTTAATTAATTAATTATAATCATGGTTTTTAAATAATTAATTAATTATAAGTCTAAAATATAAGATACTTAGGTTAATTAATTTCATGATTATTAATAATTAAAATAACCTAAGTCATGTTATTAAATTAATCATATCATTTTATTAATTTAATTTTTTAACATAAGATCATAAACATAAAAAAAAACTAAACATACACCATGAACCGGATCTAGACTAAAAAGCATGAACCGGACATGAAATCGACACCGTACCCCGAACCAACTCGGGGTACCCCTTGTCTTGAGGCTGCCGTGGGACCCACACCAACCAACCGGGACCATATGGTCTCGGTGGTGGTCGGGTGGCCAAACCGAAACACCCTTCGGGTTCGGTGCAGCCTGCGGCCAAAACAAACACCCCTTAAAAACATACTTTTGATTTTATTAAACCCCAAATCATGTTAGATCCATGTTTATTTATTAGGTTTTTGTAAAAACATAACATGTTCTTGATTTATAAAAGATCAAATCAAAAGAAAAAGGTTTAAAAAGGATTTACCGAATTCGTGGATCAAAAGGATGAAGAACAAACACGATCACCAACTAATTTTCCAAGATCCAAGATCAACAACCACCTCCTTGTGGTGTTCTTAGGGTGGCGGCAAAAAAAGAAGAGGGAAGGAGGGTTTTTAGGTTTTTGTTAAAATCTTCTGTAATTGTAAATGAGTAGTGAAAAATCCCTTAAACCCTTTTAGTAAAATTTGACAAATGGGCTTGGCCCATTTGTCCCTTGTAGCCGTGGGTAGGGGCCCCACTTGGGGTACCCGTACCTTTTTCCGTGTCTCGATGTTAAGTTATACGTTCGTGATTATTTGTGTTCGTGTTTTAAGTGTTCTCGTTACGTAACTATCGTGATCTAATATATTTAATTACGCTCGTAATAAATATATGTACGTAATTAATAATAGTTCGTGTTTTAATTACGTTCATGATTTCATGATCGCATGTTCGTGATTAATTATTGTCAAATAATTATTACGTGCTCGTGCGTAGTAAATACTTATCGTGTTCTAACACGTACGTAATACGTAAAATCCTAACACGTAATCGTAATCATGCTATATTTGGAAAGTTTAAATCTAGTACGTACGATCTTAAGGGTACTATTCATGGTAAAAGCATGTGGGTTTTACATCTACTCTCCAACTCCACTTGGACGATATCAAGGGTCATTTTCCATTGATCAGTAGTCATTTGCTTCCAGAATTCATATTTGTTATTTTGTACATCATTCATAAACCTACTAATCACTTCCACCGTATTAAGGGAGATTGAGAACAGTTATTCAACATCTTCTAATGCCCCAACATTCAAATTCTGTCCTTAAATGTTTGCCGTTACACTTCCAGTAACCAAATTAGGGTTTGAAGAAACCTTAGTCGAATCAATATTCTTTGAACCCATCATAGTAAAAAACTAAACCAGCCCCACGAAAACAAAACCTAATGATTAATAATATAAACGATCGAAACCCTAACAAACGAATAATAAGAGATCCAAAAAAACAAAACCAACAGAAGTCACAGGTACCACGTGAATCACCACTAGATATAAAGAATTAACCGACCGAAGATGCGACTAAAACAACCGACGTAGATAAATCACATGCAAAAATCAATGACGACATAAAATAAAAAGGAAAAGAGATTTAATTAACCTAAAACCAATCAACCAAATAAGGACTTTGTTAACTCAAGAATAATGAGAGATTAATCGAGAAAAAAACATCGTTATAAGGTATTCGGATTAAAGGAAAAAAGAAAATCATATTATGAGATGAAGGGAAATTTTCGGTTGGTGATAACATTATATTTGGTTGAATTGGAACTTGTTCTTGTTTGTCATTTTGGTTAATCATTGTTAAGTCTGTATGTCGAAATTATTCTCACTATGGTTGATTTCAATTCATTAATCGAAAAATCATATGGCTTGTGTTTTATGAAGATTGTGCAAGAGACTTAATAAACATAACAAGTAAAGGTTTAATCTAGATTATAGGTCAAAAGGAGTCTTTTGAATATATTTTTCTAATCATCTTTCAAGTAAATGGAACTTATCAAATTAATAACCAAGTCTATGGGTCGAAAGTATTCTTGTAATTATTGGTTTAGGCATAAGGCTCATGAGTGACCATTTGATTGAGACTTATGTATACTTGATTTATAAAGCACTAAACTATTATTATTAGTTATATAGGTCGAAAGGATTACCAGTGATAATATGTTTTCCAAACTAAACATCCTAATGTCCATGTGATCATTTGACCATACATGTATGTTCTTTGTGTGCTTGTGCCTTTAAACGATTCTCATGGTGGTTTGGTCGTGACAATCATACTTACCATTTGTTACAAACAAACTACACTTGAGTATAACCATGTCCTATGGGACGACCTTGACTTACCAACCTAATTACAACATGATTAGGGTATACTTGCCTGAATTTGTGTTCCTAATTAATATCGGTAATTCTTGTTTATAAATTTAAAACCTAGTGCGGAAAGAACGGATCAAGTTTTTGGCTTCTTTTATTTCTTTGTTGGAATTGTGTTCTTGAACTATTTGTTTCATGTTCATAGCCCGGCATCGGAGCACATCAAGTTTTTGGCGCCGCTGCCGGGGACGTGCTAGTTTGTACTCTCTTGTTGGTTTGTTTTTTGCTTGATTTCTTGTTTGTTGAATCGTTTGTTTCACCAATTACTACTAAACCCGAAAGAGTTTTTATACCCCATTTATCCGTACAGGGGGGACGAATTTCGCATTGGGGGAATTCGGTTGGTGGTTGATTACTCAATTGGAGGATTTGAATTGCTCTAAATTTCGTTGTTAGTTTGTTACTCTTGAATGATTGCGCTTGCTCTTGTGATAATTCTAACCCTTGACAAAGGTTAGAACACCATTTTCTTAAAATCTCTTATTTCTCAAAAGATGCTTAAATGATATTGGGCGCCAAAAATCGAATATTTGGTGTTGGGATTTCCTCTCATGTGTTCTCAAATTTCTTGTTTCAAAGATTGCTTGCTAAATGTGTCCGGGAGTACTTGTTCTTAAAAACCCAAAAACCTTGTCCCGAATCACTCTAGTCAATGACTAGAACTCCTTGACCACATGAATTTTGTTTGTTTGTGTTTTTCTTTTTTTGTGAGTTTGTGTCTTGTTATGTGTCATATGTTTAAGTGTTTTTATGTGTTTATGTGTTTATGTGTTTGTGTGCTTATGTACTTGTGTGCTTGTTTGCATTTCCCGTTGTATGCATATTTTTGTTCTTTTTCCTAGTTTAAGGGGCATTTGGATTAGTCATTATCTAACGATTTTAATCATTACAATAATTCTCATTCAGTTAAAATAAGTGGTATTCTATGCCTAAAGTCATATTTGTTAAAATAAAAAAATAAAAAAATTGCTTTAAAAATAAATGGAAAATACATGAAAAATAAAAAAAGTTAGGAATCTAGTTTTTTGTCATTTGTGTCATGTTATGTGTTAGATGTACATTTTTTATGTCTTAATTTGTTATTATAATGTTGTGTGCTAAGTTGTTTTACTTGTCTTTCTTGCTTATTAGTCTTTCCTTTTAGTTTTGTGCTTATTTTCATTTTTCATGCATAATGTGTCTTATTATTCTTAAGGGTGTGTTTGGATTAAGATTTTTCTTATACTTTCTTGTCATTTTAATAAAAGTGCTTTTATAAAAGTTTTTAGTTTTTATGTTAAAAGGAAATTTGTAAAAAAAATTCCAACTTGCCGCCGATAAATTTGTTTTTCCAGTCGACAACTTGCGTTCTGTTAAAAAAAATTTGCCGCCGACAACTTTACTTTGCCCGTCGGCAACTTACCTACTGATGACACTTTGCCAGGAACTTTTGTTTTCGCTGGCGACAACTTTGTTTCTGTAAAAAAAATTGTTTTTCTTATTTAGTTTTTATTAGGTCGTGTTATGTTTCTAAGTGTTTAGATTGTTTTTATTTATCATATGTGTGATGTTTATATATGCATAATGTTTGTTTTTGTTTTTCTTAGTTGTCTTGTGTGCTTGGTTCATTTTGTTTGCATGTGTGTTTGTGTTTGTTTAAGTTCATGTGGTTAATGTATGAACTTTGTGGGTGTGTTCGCTGGAAACCCTCACGAGACTATAACTCGTCCACTCGGGATACCGAGGGGTTTAAAGGCTTGTTGCATGCGCAAAATGCAACCGTGTTGCCTACAAAAGCGTGCTTAATAAATTTAAGTGTTTTGTAGTTTAGTTTGTTTTGTAGGTTCAATAAAGCTTATGGTGGATAGAATGGTCGTGTTGATGGATTGTATGTGTAAATGCATTGTTGGAGATGAAATCGCTTGATCTTCCTAACTTGGCATCTTATCAAATGGAGATCAATTGTAATTTATTAGCCCGGAAAGTTTTGTTTCTCTTGTATTATTTATTTATTTTTCTCACTTTTCATGCTTTGAAGTTTATTTTCTATTAAGTCTAATCCAAAACTTAAGTAGGGGAAATAAATGGGAGAACAAAACTAATTTTTGTTATATAAAAAAATGATATAAAAATAATAATAAAAAAAGGAGGATGAGAAAAATGAAAAAGAATAAGTCATCGAAAAAAAGAAAAAAAATGATTAAAAAAATAGCCAATGAGCTATAATAAATTATGAAGAAGGAAGATGAAGTATGTTTGGATATCGATTAGTCAATGTGCTAAGACGTGATATATATGTGTTGATCGATATGTGTTGAATAAAGCTCGTAGCTATGATCATTATTTGGGCTTGTGACTTGTTCGGTAACTAGCAACAGGGGACTTAGACTTTTAACTCGTATATTCGTGATACACCTCTCATAAAACTCCGATGTCTTATCCATACCCCATTAACCTTTAGCCTTGTAACCCGAATAAAAGTCCTCTTTAGATGTGTACACTTGGTGCTCACGCTATTTGTTTTAGTCTTGTTTGTACTTTGTAGATTTGTATCTTATTTTTCTAAACCATTTCATGCACCATGTGGGATGTATTTTATTTTACTTTCTTGAGGACAAACAAACTCTTAGTGTGAGGGAGCTTGCACTTTTATCCATTTCACATAAAAAACCAAAAAATATTTTCAATTTTTCATAGAATTTTAAAGATATTCTTTTCTTTTAGAACCTAGGTATTTTGTTTATAACTTTATTTTTAGTTTTATTTGCTTGAGGGAAAGCAAAAAATTTATTTTCCTTGCTCGAGGACGAGCAAAACTTAAGTGTGAGGGAATTTGATAACACTCAAATCTAACATATTTGTAGGAGCGTATTCGTGGTGTTTATGCATATATTTATGTGATTATTATGAACTTATGATACTTAATGAAGCTTATTTGTATTGTAGGTTCATCAATGGTTACATCACGAGAAATGAAGAAAAGACGAGTATTGGAGGTAAAAGGATGAACGAGACATGAAAGTCCAGCTCTCGTATGATAAATAATACAAAGATAAAGAGTCTTGGAAAGTTTGGAAGAAAGAAAGAGGAAGAAACAAAGAAAAAGGGACCAAAGAATAAATAAGGGAAAGTTAGTTAAGTTGCCACCGGCGAAATAAAAAGTTGCCACCAACGAAACAACACCATTTTACCGCCAACAACTTCCAATTCTATAGCCGGCAACTTTCCTGCTTCCACTTCTCCAAGTAAAATTAAACATCCTAATTACTTCCCCTTGCTCTCCAATCCGACCATAACTCCATTTCCACTCCTCCAAGCTTCATTACACTCATTATTACACATCTTTGGCTCCAAGAAAGCTACTTGGTGGCCAAGGCTAATTAAAACTATAAATAATACCCATGGGGTAGTGTTTATAATCATCTTTTATCGATCAATCTATCAATCTCTGCCACTCTCTCATACCTCCCCTCACCCAAGTGGTGAGGGGTGGAATTGGTAGCCATGTACATGTAATAAGCTATGGAAGATGTAGAGAAGAAATCCATACACCATAAACAATCCAATCTCCAGCAATCCTTATTCCCAAACACCCCAAAGGCTATATAGTCGCACCAAGAGGTTTATGTCCATGAAGGTTATGGGTAGAATTTATTGTACTTCGGTTGTTGATTTTGTTAGAATCATTTGGGTACTTTGGTAATTTGGACTCTAATGTCTGGTAACTTCTTCATTATTATTTAAAGTTGTTTATGTTTATGTTTATGGTGATTCGTGTGTTTTGTGATATTGTGAATGTTTTGATACTTGTATTGTTCGTATGAAAACTTGTGATAAATGGATTTTGGATTCTATTAGTGCTTATCATTGGATTATGGTGATAACATTATATTTGGTTCAATTGGAACTTGTTCTTGTTTGTCATTTTGGTTAATCATTGTTGAGTCTATATGTCGAAATTATTCTCACTATGGTTGATTTAAATTCATTAATTGACAAATGATTTGGTCTTGTGCTTTGTGTAGATTGTGAAAGAGACTTAATAAACATAACAAGTAAAGGTTTAATCTAGATTATAGGTCAAAAGGAGTCTTTTGAATATATTGTTCTAATCATTTTTCAAGTAAATGGAACTTATCAAATTAATAACCAAGTCTCCCGGTCGAAAGGATTCTTGTTGTTATTGGTTTAGGCATAAGGATCATGAGTGACCATTTGATTGAGACTTATGTATACTTGATTTATAAAGCACAAATCTGTTATTATTGGTTCTATAGGTTGAAAGGATTACCATTGATAATATGTTTTCCAAACTAAACATCCTAATGTCTATGTGACCATTTGACCATACATGTATGTTCTTTGTGTGCTTGTGCCTTTAAACGATTCTCATGGTGGTTTGATCGTGACAATCAGACTTACAATTTGTTACAAACAAACTACACTTGAGTATAACCAAGTCCCATGGGACGACCTTGACTTACCAATGTAACTACAACATGACTATGGTATACTTTCTTGAGTTTGTGTTCCTAAATAATATAAGTAATTCTTGTTTATAAATTTAAAACCTAGTGTGGAAAGAACACATCAAGTTTTTGGCTTCTTTTATTTCTTTGTTGGAATTGTGTTCTTGAACTATTTGTTTCATGTTCATAACCCGACATCGAATCACATAAATAAGCATACTATATAAGCCCTAGAATAGGCTTACATTAGAATATAAACCCGAATTACCCAAGATAGAAAGTCATTAGGATTAATGACCTAAAAACCTTATATTAAGAAATCTACATAGATTCACTACCTAATATTTTAGGACAAGTCTAAAAACACCCATAGCACTTCATTAAGGTTATAAGTTTATGTTAAGACAATGTACAAGTATCCTAATGCAAAAGGTACAAGATATCAATGCATGACTTGTAAATTAGGTCAAAATGGGTATTTTCACCCTTTAGACATGTTTACTGAGAATAACTTAGTCAAACCAATGCAGGGACTTCATGAACACAATGAGGAAAATGTAGGAAGTATAAAATGAGTTTACATCAGTAGCTAAACCAAGGATAATGAGTTTTACAGCCCTAGATCATTAGAAACCCTAACCCGCCTAAGTTTTCTTCCCAATTTCACCTTAAACCTTTGTTAAACTTAAAACCAAAGACCCAAACTTCTTAAATACAATGTGTATACCCTAATTATACCATAATCCATCACTAATCACATTCCTAAACCCTTTATCACCAAAATCATAAAGTATAAAGTTACAAGCCCTAATTTAGATCCGGTTTTACATTTTCCCTCCAAAAACCAATTTCAAACCTTTCCCTCCCAATTTTAAACTTAGGATCAGTACTAACATATTTTTAGATATTTATAAGTAGGTGATGCACCTACTTTTGTGTAACATCCCTATTTTACCTTTACGCAGCGGAACATTGATCTGGGGTATTACTTCATTGAACACAAGTCATAATAATAAAAAATAACTCAAAAGAGTGAATAAATCAACTTTCTCTACATATCATTAAAAATTCAGATTTTTACAATACGAGGTTCCCAAAATCTAAGATAATAATTTCAAGCTCGTGCCTCTTCATTGTGATACCCTAGAACCGAGGTCACTTACATTACCCTAAATTACGCTTATTTTTGAAATTCTTAATAAATTTTATTTGCGATATATTTTATCATTTTGGTTGAAACCGATATTAGAGGTCATAATTTTGACGATTGACGATTTAAGAAGAACGATGACGAATACGATCCCGATGGATGCCCAAATTTCTATGTTTATTGTCGTTTTATCGATATTATAATTTTTCGAGAATTTTACTTTCGGTTCGTGTTAAGTCGAGTCGGGTGAGTTTTATTGCTTTCCGGGTACATTTAAAGTGTCCTAAAAGTATTTTGGAGTGTTTGGGATGATCCCCGACTCCTGTAAAATTTTCCAAAATGACTAATGAGTCAATCCCGTAAACTTATGAGGTCGTTTTTACTTAAGGACAAAAGAAAGCTTATATTGCACCCAAGGTCCCTCCCATTTTTACAAAAGGAAGAACCAAACACACACTAAACATTTTCACTCCAAAAGTTTTCACCCTCTTCCCTTTTCTCTCTTTAGGCCGCCTGCCATACCACACCACCACCACCACCACATTCAAATTTTCTTGTTTTTGATTAATTCTAATTAAAGACCACACTTTCAAAACCTTTTGTAAGTACTAATCCAAGGTTTAATCCAACTTGCATTAACATTATTTTTCCAAAAATTAAAAGATTTTTCAAAAGTTTGTTTTGATGTTAATTATGTATATGCATGTTTAATTCATGTATGTAGGATGTATAATCACCAAACAAATCAACCAAAATCAATTTGGTTGAGGGGTTTTGATCACCCAAACCCCACGGCACAAAGGGGGTGTTTGGGGGATCATGGTGGTTGATGTTTTGTTGATGGATTTTGTATTTAATCTTCTTTTTACATGTTTTTGAATGGGTAAAACCATTTGCATGTTTGATTTTGTGATTTGGTTTTATGGTGGATTTGATTATTAGGGTGTTTAGGACTGATTAGTGTGATTGAGTATGATTAGGAGTGCTTAGGTTGATGTCTAGTGTCGATAAATGGGTTTGGAAACGAGCGTTGGATTGATTTTGGGATAGGTGATTTTAGGCAGAAAGTTTGGAGTGTTTTCATAAAAATTATTTTGTAAACAGGTCTTGTGATTAGGATATAGTTGTAGAGCGTCTTCTTAGCTTCGATTTGGTATAAGATAGAGCTTACGACTCCTAACGAGTCAAAAGTTAAGATGTTTTGAAATTCGTGTACCGGGAGATGAAAACCGTCATAATCCGAAATTATGCTTGGTTTTAGGTCAAATCCCGGGGACTATAGGTATAGTTTGGTAAATGTTCAAAGGTTGATTTTTGGTATCAAACCTGCATATTTGATTCTATTATAAGACTTAGGTGTCAAATGGGTCAATAGTATATTTTAAATGGGTCAAATGAGTCCGATTTGGTCAAAGTGCAAATTCAGTCCGAAAAACGTAGTTTTGGTAAAGTGTTGAGTAACGGGTCGTAAAAGCGAAAATTTTTAATGGGATTAAATATGTGTTTTCTACAGGTCTTAAGGTATTTGAGAATTTTCTCAATTTTTATAAAAAGGGTTAAGTCTAGTAAAACAGTCTGTACTTTTGGTAAGTATCGGCGAAAAATGTGTAAAAGGGAATAACGTTAATAACATGAATGAATGGTATAAAACGAGTAACACTTATTTGTTTGGTTTTGGTGTGAGTTGTAATTATCACAAATGACTAATATGTATGTATTATATACAGTACCTTAAGGTTTATAAATGAGATTACTCATTACGCGTTATTGGTTTGATAGGTGTTGATTTTCCCGGGCATCCTCATCGTCGTCAGTGACCGTCACTCGAATCGTCGACTACTTTGTTATATAAGGTGTGAATTTATAGCCTCGCTTATTATTGTTTTAAATTGTTTTACCCGCGAGGGAAATGCATGCTAGTTTTCCAAAATGAACATATGTCATGAATGATTGTTGGACCCGAATGTTGCCTTCGAAATTGTGTTGAGTACCTAGTTGCAAAAGGCCCTAATTTCATGAACTATTAACTATTGTTTAATCCTAGCGTGGATTGGAAATAGCCACTTATACAAAGTGATAGTACTATGGGGTTGACTACCCTATCCGAGACGAGGGCTAGTACGTTGATACCCCCTGCGGACGGATAATTTGTGATAAGAGATAAGGTATAATTGCAACTGATGCCTTTAGTAGGGGCACTGGTTTCATCTGAATCACGACGGTAATTATTACGCGGGTGATTGAGTTAACGGTTTAGTGTCATGAGCTTAAACACAATTGTCATAACCTTGAATATAGATTGTTTGATCGACAAGTCTATGAATGATCGTGAATGATTTTATTACACATATGTTCAAAATGAATTGTAAAACCTATGAATTCCACTCAACGTTTTTGTTGACCAAATTTAGCATGTGTTTCAGGTAACCGATGAAGTGTAGCATGGAGCATGCATTGGATGGAAGTTGTGTGTGGGGCTTGGCGTCTACTTGTTTTTCCTCCCATTCTTACTTGAACATTTTAAACTTTAATGTCATGTTGTTGTGAAAACTGTATCTTTTGGTGTTGAGATTCATGGGGACCGAAACGCAAACTCTGTTGTATCATTTGGGGTTGGAAAACCGTAGACATGTACATTTTTAACAATTTTTAATTTAAGTTCAAATTTTGACGTCTCTTTGGAGTCGTTCGATATACCTTGTGTGCGATGATAACTGCCTAGCACCCAAATGTTGTAGTTCCGCTGCGCATAGCATTTGGTGGGGTGTTAGAGATTGGTAATCAGAGCCATGAGTTATAGAGAACTAGGTCGTTTTGAAAATTCCTAAACTATAACTTTTGGTGTCGTAAGAAATTATCCAAGCACACAACTATCCTGCATGACTCCGGTAAGGTTTATTTTTTATATTCATGGTATTGATGTATACTTTTGAGTTGAAGTATATATGTGGGTATTTATTACGTAGATTGAACTACTATATGTAAACGTTTAAATTATACGTGGAGTACCCGATACCGTAATTCTTGTATTACTTATGCATGAGCATCATATTATCGCATTTTGGGCATGTGTACCACCTTTGCATTGCATTTGCATGCATGTATTTATAAATATTGCATAGTAATCTTACGTACCCTCCAAAATTCTCTGTTATTGCAGGAATGGCCGAGGTACCGCCTAACGGAAATGGAGACGATTATGTCGTAGGAAACGAAGGGGGACCGTTTCCTCCGAACCCACCGAATAATGACAATGGATGGATCGCTCCAGAAGAAGCGGTAGAGCCGAAAAATGACAGTGACAAAAGTGACGTGGACAACTTCAGTATTAGTAGCGAAGGTAGTGAGGATTCCGAGGAAGAGGAAGAGGAACCGGTGGATGATGGAATTCCCGAGAACGTTGTCGGTCAGACCGAACCTGAATTATTTCAATCTCCAAATTCGCCAAAGGGTTATGAAGTGCCTCCGACCGACCGATATGAGCAGCAACCCGTTCGTCCCCCGATGGACAATTGTAAGGACTACCTGAGGACAGTGCCAGGGTTTATTCGAGTAAGTAATGGGAGTGGTGCAGAATCCAGGAATTCATCTAAATCACAATCTATTCATGAGAATATCGCGAGGGTCTATTTTCCGAGACCAAGACACTATTGGGACCCCGAGGGTCGTTTGAGGAGAATGGATAGGTTGATGTACGAGCGGTTTGTGGTGGAGACCAGGGTAATCAAGAGGTTTGATAAGAATGAGAGGGCACACCAGAGGTTATTGGAAGGAACTTCAAGGATTGAGTTTGATGGAAACGCAAACAAGAGTGATATCAACAGTCTGAGATCGATGATAGCGAACTTGAGTGCCAGTCTTGAACGAGTTAGGGAAGATCAAGCGAGATTGACTAGGATGCAAAGTTGGGAGCATCGAGTGAGAGCATCCTTGCCCCCAGATTGGAGATTTATGGATGACTTGGAAATGGAAGCTAATGATTTCATGGTCCAGCCACCTGCCAGAGGTGTTTGTATCACTATAGGAAATCAGGTAGCAGTTGAGTGTGGGTCTACTTCTGGGACGAAGAAGGCGACTGAATGTGGGCCGAATGACAAAGGAAAGAGGAAGATGGAAGAAGAGGACGAGGAAGACAGTGACGAAGAACCCGAGGAGGATGAAGATGAACCGCCATCCAAGAGGTCGTGTGGATCACCACATGACTAGTTGCTTGTATTGTACTTTATCTTTGATCGTTGTAATCGGACTATTTAGACTTTTTTATGATGGTATTGTGACGAAAAACTTGAGGACTTAAGTTTTATGGTGAATTGTTGTAGTGGCAATACTTGTCACAATTTTGGTTGATTTATCAATACAATCCATGTTTACCTTTCATGATCTGTGATATGTCTTTAATTTGCTCTTTTGTGATGTGGATGGATGAATATTAGTAACCTTGTAGTGATGTGCCGTTGTATTTATATTATGTCTTGAAAGAGAAATCCATCTTAATCTTGATGTGTATACTTACATTGTTTTTCTATTTTCCCTGTCTTTGCAAAGAGGTGTATTTGAGAACTCACCATGCCTCCAAAGCTAACAGCAACCCGTGTGAACACGATGATTTAGGAAGCCATTGCGAATGCACTAGAAGCAGATCGAGCAGATAGAAACCCAGATCAAGGCAATAATGTGGGGAGACAGCAAGCCACGAGAGAGTGTACTTACTCTAGTTTTATGAAATGCGGTCCCACGCAGTTTCGTGGAACTGGCGGAGCTCTAGAACTCAGAAGATGGTTAGAAAAGGTCGAGAGTACTTTTGAGATTAGTGGTTGTTCAGAGGCGAATAAGGTCAAGTTTGCGGCTGCTACTTTTCTTGATGACGCATTGAGTTGGTGGAACATCCAAGTAGCCACTGTTGGGTTAGCAGTAGCGAATGCAAGAACTTGGTCTGCTACTAAGGCTCTTTTGACCAAGAAGTTTTGTCCTGAAGAGGAGTTGGGTTAGTTGGAAGATGAGTTGAGGCACCTGACTTTGAGGAACAATGATATCACTTCTTACACCAGGAGGTTTAATGAATTGAGCCTTTTGTGTCCCGATGCCTTTGCCGATGATAGCAAGAAGATGAAGCAGTACATCAAAGGTCTGTCCAGTAATATCAAGGGTGAGACGACTTCATCTAAGCTTGGGTCGTTTGATGAAGCGGTCCAAATGGCTCAAGCGTTGATGGATGTCAAACTGCAAGACAAGAAGAACTTCATTGCTGAAGGAAACAAGAGGAAGTGGGAGGTGGCTCAGAGCAATCAATCCTAAGGTCAAAACCGAGGTGGAAAACGTAACAGTCAAGGTCAGAACCGCAATCAGCAGTTCAACCAACGAAGGAATGATGGGATGAGAGCTGTTACAAACCCCAGAGGAGCTAAGGTGAATCCCCACTGTGGTCGATGCAATTTGTACCATGTAGGGAGTTGCCCACCTGCGTGTGGCAAGTGCGGAAAAGTGGGCCATAGGATGTCAGATTGCCGAGCAATGGGGGTAGCTACTGGGGTGAATGCTACGAGAGTGATGGGTTGTTTTGGATGTGGAGAAAGAGGACACAAGCAAGGAAATTGCCCGAAGGCTGGAAACAGGCAAGGAGGTAACAATGCTGCTGCCGTGTATCAAGTAGGGACGGTTGATAAACCACAAGGTCCTAACGTGGTTACCGGTACGTTTTTGCTAGACGCTTGTTATGCTAGTATATTGTTTGATTCTGGTTCCGACAAGAGTTTCGTAGATGTTAAATTAGTCGTCATATCGACAGAAAACCGGTATTGTTAACGACTAGTTATAACGTGGAATTAGCCGATGGGAAGATCGTTAGTACAAATTCTATACTGAAAGGGTGTACCTTGAAGTTAGGAAATTACGCTTTTGAAATCGACTTAATGCCCATAGAGCTAGGATCGTTTGATGTGATCGTTAGAATGGATTAGCTGATGGCGCATAGTGCCGTGATCGTCCTTGGAGAGAGATTAGTTCAGATCCCGTTGAGGAATAGAGTCTTGACTGTGAAGGGAGATGAATGCACTTCTCGTTTGAAGGTGATCTCTTGTTTGAAAATGATGAAGTATGTAGAAGATGGATGCGATGTGTTTTTGGCACAAGTTTCTAGTTATGGTGACTTAGAGGCGAAGTTAGAAGAGGTACCTGTAATTCGCGAATATCCGGAAGTTTTTCCAGACGAGTTGCCAGGTTTACCACCCACCCGTGAGGTCGAATTTCGAATCGATTTGATGCCGGGAGCTGCACCAGTTGCGCGTGCGCCCTATCGATTAGCACCATCAGAGTTAAAGGAGTTATCGAATCAACTGAAGGAGTTGATGGATAAGGGATTTATTAGACCGAGATCATCACCATGGGGAGCGCCAGTGTTGTTTGTAAAGAAGAAAGATGGGTCATTTCGGATGTGCATTGACTATAGAGAACTCAACAAGCTGACGGTTAAGAATCGGTATCCATTGCCGAGGATTGACGATCTGTTTGATCAATTACAAGGTTCCTGTGTATACTCAAAGATCAACTTGAGGTCAGGGTATCATCAACTGCGTGTGAGAGAGAGGAGGATATTCCTATAACTGCCTTTCGTACGCGGTATGGACACTTTGAATTTCGAGTGATGCCTTTTGGGTTGACAAACGCGCCTGCAGTATTCATGGACCTTATGAATCGAGTATGCAAGCCGTATCTAGATAAGTTTGTCATTGTTTTTATCGATGATATTCTTATTTACTCTAAGAGTAAGGAAGAGCACGAGAAGCACCTGAGAAAGATATTGGATCTGTTGAAGAAAGAGAAGATGTATGCGAAGTTCTCGAAGTGTGAGTTTTGGTTAGAGTCTGTGCAATTCCTTGGTCACGTAATTGATAGCAAAGGAGTTCGCGCGGATCCTGCCAAGGTCGAAGCGATCAGGGAATGGTCAGCACCGACAACGCCGACTGAAGTTCGACAATTCCTTGGTTTGGCTGGGTATTATCGGAGATTCATTGAAGGATTTTCGTTGATTGCGAAGCCATTGACAAAGCTTACCGAGAAGAATAGAGTGTATGAATGGGGAACTGAGGAAGAATTCGCTTTCAAAACACTCAAGGACAAGTTATGTTCTGCGCCGATATTGTCATTACCTGAAGGAACCGAAGACTTTGTAGTGTATTATGACGCATCTCGAAAGGG
The DNA here is from genome assembly GCA_025667525.1 of Glebionis coronaria. Classification (NCBI taxonomy): domain Eukaryota; kingdom Viridiplantae; phylum Streptophyta; class Magnoliopsida; order Asterales; family Asteraceae; genus Glebionis; species Glebionis coronaria. The sequence goes on from CM046878.1 coordinate 366,580,606, forward strand.
TTATGGAGCTGTGTTGATGCAGCGTGAAAAGGTGATTGCTTACGCGTCGAGACAACTGAGGAAGAATGAAGAGAACTACACGACGCATGATTTGGAATTAGGAGCTGTGGTCTTTGCGTTGAAATTGTGAAGACATTATTTTTATGGGACGAAGTGTGTTGTATTCACCGACCACAAGAGTTTGCAGCACATTTTAGACCAAAAGGAGTTGAACATGAGACAGAGGCGATGGGTAGAATTACTGAGTGATTATGACTGTGAAATTCGCTACCATCCAGGTAAGGCGAATGTCGTAGCAGATGCACTTAGTAGGAAGGATCGAGAGAAACCTTTGAGAGTTAGAGCTTTAGTGATGACTGAGACTGTTGATTTAACCGAAACAATACTGAAGGCTCGAGAGAGGGGATTAATGAAAGAGAATGTTGATGCTGAGAACTTGGGAAGAATGTTGAAACCTCTTTTTGTGATTAGGTCAGACGGGCTGAGATATTTCGAGAATCGGATTTGGTTACCGTTGTGTCTGTTGGGCCAATGAAAGTTTTAACTATGGCCCTGTCTAGATTTGTTTAAATTAGACTAAGTGTTGAAAGGTCGCTGAGAAGACTAGCGACAGAGACTAGACTAGTGGAAGGCAAAGCCTCAGCTGGCACACCAGGATCATTCAAGTCAAAGACAACGTCAGAGAAGTCGAAGACAATCTGAAGTCAGACTCACCAGTGGTTATGGATAGCTGGGATGTCAAAGGAATGCACTGGTGTTCAAGGATCTCTGAGTTGACAACACTCAGAGATCACTTAAGAACCCTAGAGACTTGGATTAAGCAAATCTTATCCAACCCTTTATAGTTTAGGCGGGAGAATCTTACAAGTGTTTTGAGCGGGACAAAACAAGAGATTCAAGTCAATGCCTAGTACGACCTAGTGGGACAAAGGTGAACAGTTGGCAGAACTGTTCACCTAAAGTAGTTAAAGGCATGTCTCGATTTGGACATGCATTTAATACGTTGTACTCTTCCACTCAGAAGATGACACGTATCAACTACTCCCACTAAGGATACAACCTCGTATCACTATAAATAGGGATGAGAAAGAAGTTAAGATTCAACCCTTGTGCTTGGAATCTTAATCTAAGTTCTTTCTCCCACTGGAACCACTGAGCCCTCAGCTGTCCATCAGCGACTCATTGGTTCTCTTGTAAACTTGAGTCTCGAATCAAGTTTACTTGTTCTAGGGTTCATTTCTTGTTGTTATTCAACAGATGTATTCATAACACTTTGTAATACTTTGTTGATAATAGTTAATAAAGCATTACTCGTTTGAAAAGTATATCTATTGTGTGTTATTGTTTTTCGTGACTTAGTTTCAACAATAGTTGTAATTTGGGACTTTCAATTGGTATAAGAGCGGTTTGATTTATAAAACTTTTCTAAAAACCGTTCTAGTTTTTAAAATCAAGATCCAAATATGACTGAAACTATGCCACCCATCCCACCACCGTTTGGTCAATCTAACCAAGCAAATACTTCAACAAACGCACCAGCCACCACATCTACTACCATGCCTACACCTGTTGTAAGCACTGGTGTAAATGAGGATGATCTTCCACAACTTCTTGATAATCGTGGAGGGTCACATGTGTCTAATGTTCCAGCGTTTGATGAAGAAGATTTCTCAAGTTGGATAAGTGAATTTCTTATATACTTAGATGGTCTAGAACCCTTGTTGTTTGAAATCTTAGAAAATGGTCCTTATGTACCACTGGCCATTTCCTCTACACCAGAGAGACCCATTAAGAAACCTGTTAAGCAATGGTCTCCCGCTGATAGACGTCTGGCTAACCAGGACAAGAGACTTAAAAGTATAATAGTCTATTGCCTACCCAAGAACATTATGAAGTCCATCATCAAGTGCAACACCGCACAAGAAATGTGGACTGAGTTGGTTCTAGGGTATGAAGGACCAGAAGAGACCAAAATCCAAGCATTAAGACTTAAGTTTAACGCTTTCAAAGCCTTGGAAACTGAAACTGTTTCTCAAACTTACACTAGACTCAAGATCTTGCTGAATGATTTAGGTAACAATGATGTTGTACTACCCAAGGCTGAGGTTAATGCCACGTTTGTAAACAGCTTGCCTAGGAAATGGCTTAGTCTTAACCAAACCCTGAGAGCAAATAATGCCATAAAAAATGATACTCTTGCTCAACTGTTTGGTAGATACAATTATGAAGAAGGACTGATTGACTCTATTTACAAATCAGAGATTGATAGGTTACCTCTCCTATATCTAGGTCAAAAGCTCTTGTTGCTAACCACTCTTTTCAGGATAGTGACTCTGACGCGGAAGAAGACACAAGAAGCAGTCAAGAATTCCTTGATGAATTACATGCTGAATTCCATGACAGAGCCCTTTTAGCTGACCAGAAGAGATACTACAAAAGATCTGGTAGAGTTGGTGCTGCCAAGATTGACAAATCCAAAGTGTCATGTTACACTTGTGGAAAGACTGGTCATTTCCAAAAGGACTGTTGGTCTAACAAGACATCTTCTCCCAGCTTTCCATCATCCAGCAAAACCCACAGCAAAAAGAAGTTTTCTTCCTCACCTTTCAAGCAATCCTCTCTCAGTGACTCTGAGGGTAAAAAGGACTACAATGTAAAATACAAGGCCTTGAAAGCTGAGCTGATTAAACTCAATCAGAAAGCTGATGATGCAGCCAAGAAGAAGGATAACAAAAAGACTGAAAAAGGTCTAATAGCTGCTTCTTTTGACTGGGATGATGAACCCCTCACCTCTGAGGATGAAGGAACCACTACCGTCAGAGCCTTCATGGCTGTTGCTGATGAAGAACCAGCAGTTGGTAAAAGTGAAGCAAGATCAGGTCAATGGGTTGACATCACTATGAAAAAGGTATAAAGATTACTCTCCATGCCTGAGGTTCCTGACAGAGACCATGTCAGTGACTACACTTTAGTTGACCTCCATTTTGTAGAAGAACAAAGAAAAAATCTGTTAAATAAGTTTCAAAATCTCAAAAACGAGTTGAGTCTTTGTCAATCTGAATTAGCTAATCTCAAACCTTTTGTGAACATCGCTAATCAACTTCAAAATGAGGTCAGCAAGTTGTCCATTGAAAATGAATCTTTAGCTGATGAAAACTCTGATTTGAGAAAAACCATTGAAAAATGGAACCTTGGTCAGTCCACTATGGAAGAAATAGTTGCTGAAACCATTCCAGGGAATGTGGTTCAGGCAATAGGGGGTAAGGGTAGGTTCAAAAATCACATTCCAGTGCCCAATGTTAAATTTGTTCCATCAGAAGTCTCTTCTCCTCTCTCCACCTCTATGGTTAAGAAGGACTCTGACAAAGAATCTGACGCATCAGCTACTCCCAAACTTGCTGGTGCTAACCCATCAGATTCCTTGCTTGGACCAAAACCAGTTCTCAAAACCTCTGGGAACCTCACTTCCAAAGTTGCTGATAAAGCACACAAGAAGGTTTATGTGGCCAAGAACACTGACATACCCACTTCTTCCCCCGAAGAGTTATCACCCACCAAGAAACTTCTCCTCACCCTGATGGAAGAGGTAAAAGGGTTGAAAGAAAAAATCAACCCCAAGGATAACTGTCCTTCTGTTAACTCTCTTGGTGAAAGCTCCAGCAGCTCAAAGGGGAGAACGCTATTCAGGCCTTGCAAACACTGTGGGTTCAAAAATCATTCCTCAGAGGATTGTTCCAAGAAACCCAAGTGTATCACATGTGAGTCCACTGAACACTCTTCTAGAGAGCATGAGGAGATCATCGTTGTTCAAAGAACTCGAACACATCTTAGATCTAAAACCCCTCACAGGCCCTCTAGAAGACCTGAGCAACCAAAATCTAGAGAAAATTCTCAGGGTTACAGGCCTAATCCTCCCTGTAAATATTGTGGCTTTTATGACCACCACTCTGACGAGTGTGAACATTACCCTGGTTGTGACATCTGTGGCAGCATGCGTCATGAAACCAGGGATTGCAACCAAAGAGGGGGAGAAAGGCCCAGAAGACTCAATGTCGCCAGTCAGCGACAGCATGGACCCACTGGAAAGTGGGTTCATCATAGAAACTAATCTGGTTTGTTATATCTATGCAGGCATACCTAAAGAAATCTGTCTGGTACTTGGATAGCGGGTGCTCAAGACACATGACAGGAATTAATCAATATCTGCATAGATATAAGAAGGAGCCTGGTCCAAAAGTAGTCTTTGGGGATGACTCCTCAGGGGCCACTGAAGGATATGGCTCAGTGGATTGCAATGGAATAACCTTCACAAGGGTCGCTTATGTAAATGGTTTGAAGCACAACCTAATCAACATCAGTCAACTCTGCGATGCTGGGTTCAAGGTTCTGTTCACTAAGACCCAAGGAACTATCTTCAATCAGAACGATGATGTCGCTCTAATTGCACCCAGAAGAAGGGATGTTTATGTCATTGACATGACGTCATCCCCTGAAGGAGAGAACACCTGTCTCTTTGCCAAAGCATCTGATAGCGGAAATTGGCTCTGGCATAAGAGACTCTCCCATCTCAACTTCAAAAACATCAACAAACTGGCAAAGAATGACTTGGTAGCTGGACTTCCCTCTCTGACCTTCAGCAAGGACAGACCCTGCTCAGCCTGCGAGAAAGGGAAGCATTACAGGGCTTCGTTCAAAACAAAACAATCATTCTCCATTAACAAGTGCCTTCATCTTCTTCACATGGACTTGTTTGGACCAGTTAAACCTCAATCCCTCAATCACAACAAATATACCTTGGTCATTGTAGATGAATTCTCCAGATTCACATGGGTATTCTTTCTTAAGAGAAAGAGTGATGCTGCTGAAAGAATCATGTCCTTCATCAGAGAAATAGAAAACTTCAATGATTGCAGGGTAAAGGCTATCAGAAGTGACAATGGCACAGAATTCAAAAACCATGCCATGGAAGCCTTTTGTGATGAAAAGGGTGTATCACAGAACTTCTCAAACCCAGGAACCCCTGAACAAAACGGTGTCGCTGAAAGAAGAAACAAAACTCTCATTGAAGCTGCCAGAACGATGCTCAGCGAATCAAGACTTCCTAAACAATTCTGGGGTGAAGCTGTGTACACAGCATGCTACACACAAAACAGATCCATTATTGTGAAGAGACATGGTAAGACCGCTTATGAAGTGTATAGGAAGAGAGCCCCTGATGTAAGCTACTTCCATGTCTTTGGTTGCCCTATTTTCATTCACAATTACAAAGATCACCTGGGTAAATTTGATGAAAAATCAGATGATGGATTCTTCCTTGGATACTCTCCTACCTCCAGATCTTTCAGAGTATTCAATATTCGCAGGAAATAATTAGAAGAGTCCATTCATGTCACCTTTAATGAAGCTGACGCTTTCATCACACACACCAACTCAGAGGATTGTGACATTGACTTCAATGAAGTTAAATCTTATCCCAAAGATGATTTCTCAAATCCCAAGGAATCATCTCAAAGTCGTCACAAGGATCTTCCATATGTTCAAGCTTTTGATCCTCACTCCATCTCTGACATCATTCCAGAGACTGTTGGTGTTGAATCTCTTACTCAAATCTCTGAAGAAAATGCTGATCCAGTCACTTTAAATATTCAATCAGATGAAGAGATCATGGACGAAGAGATTACATGTGATGAACCTCCATCACTCCCTGAACTTGAAGTGACTCCTGATCCCACAGAGACTCCTGCTCCACAATCAAAATGGAGTAGGAACCAAGATATTCTTCTAGTTAATATTCTTGGAGAACCCTCTGAGGGAGTCACCACCAGAGGAAAATTAAGAACTCTGGAAACCGCCTCTGCAAATGAATGCCTTTTTGCAAATTTTCTCTCTGAGGATGAAGCTAAGAACGTGGCTGCTGCTCTGCTTGATGAAGGCTGGGTTGTTGCCATGCAAGATGAACTCAATCAGATCAAGAGAAACAAGGTGTGGACTCTGGTTAAAGCTCCAGCTGATAAGCAAGTGGTTGGAACAAAATGGGTCTACAGAAATAAAAGGGATGAAGCTGGTATGATTGTAAAAAACAAGGCTAGGCTCGTGGTGCTGGGCTATAATCAATCTGAAGGAATTGATTATGATGAAACCTTCGCACCAGTGGCCAGATTGGAAGCCATCAGAATCTTCCTAGCCTTTGCAGCTTATATGGGTTTCATGGTTTATCAGATGGATGTGAAGAGTGCCTTTCTTAACGGGAAACTTGCAGAGGAAGTATATGTCAGTCAACCCCCAGGGTTTGAAAATAGTGACTACCCCAATCATGTCTGCAGACTTCACAAAGCACTCTATGGGCTAAAACAAGCGCCCAGAGCCTGCTATGAAACTCTCTCAAAATTCCTTCTTGAAAATAAATTTGTCAGAGGTACCATTGACCAAACCTTGTTCACCTATAGGTCCAAGGGTGACGTCATTTTAGTACAGATTTATGTGGATGACATAATTTTTGGTTCAACCAATGTTATCTTGAGCAAACAATTTGCCAAACTAATGACCAAAAAGTATGAAATGAGCATGATGGGGGAACTAACCTTTTTCTTAGGTTTTCAAATCAAACAAAATTCCAAAGGAATTTCTATTTGTCAAGAAAAATATGTTAGAGATTTGCTCAAGAAGTATGATCTGTCTGATTGTGCATCAGTGAAATGCCCCATGCTTCCTCCCAACAACTTGGGAGCTGATGACTCAGGGGTCTCTGTTAATGAGACCTTATATAGAGGCATGATTGGGTCACTAATGTACCTCACAGCAAGCAGACCAGACATACAATTCTCCACTTTTCTCTGTGCTAGGTACCAAGCTAACCCCAAGGAATCCCACCTTGTAGCTGTCAAAAGAATTTTCAGGTACTTAAAAGGATCTCCCTCATTGGGTCTCTGGTACCCAAATGGTTCAGGCTTCGACCTTAAAGCCTACTCCGACTCAGATTACGCAGGGTGCTGCCTTGACAGAAAGAGAACCTCTGGTAGCTGTGAAATCCTTAGAGGAAAGTTGGTATGCTGGAGTGCTAAGAAGCAAAACTCTGTGGCCATGTCATCAGCTGAGGCTGAATATGTTGCGGCCGCTGGTTGCTGTACACAAGTTCTCTGGATGAAAAGTCAGCTGGCTGACTATGTATAACACCCCAATTTCACAAGGCAGTGGAATATCAACATTGGGCGTTACTTCATAGCACATCACACACAGTCATAGAAAACGACCTCAAAAGAGACGTTTTATAAAATAAACCATTCGATAATTTTATTAAATCAGAGTTAACTAAAAAGAGGTCCCACCAATTTATACAAACCTTAAGGAAAAATAAAGATTTTTCAAATGTATCGAATGGAAATTGTTTGTTTTGCCTTTACTTTATCCCGCGCGGCTCCATGCTTCAGCTGCTCTTAAACCTACACACCTGAGAATACATGCTAACATGTCAACACAATGGTTGAGTGAATTCATAGGTATTTAATAAACAATAATGGGTTTTTAAATAAACCATAAAGCTTTTGAACACAAGAATCTCATCCACTGGCGATATTGTAACACTGTTGTCCCTACTATATGTATGATATACTACACGAATTTAAAGAAAGAAAGGTAGAAATGAGAAGAATTTTAGAGAGAGAAACTAGAGAGAGAAAAGAGAGAGAAGTGTGTGAAATTGGTGAGATTAGATTAGAGAGAAGTGAGAAATACAAATGACCATCCACCCTCCTAACATGCTAGGAGGGTAGTATATATAGTCCACCCACATGCGGGCTTTAATGGACTATATATTGGGCCGGGCTTGTATTTTGGACTTTAATTAGTTTAAATCCAAGCCCGTGAATCACGACTAAATAACTACTTATTACAACGTTCTAATAAATAATACAATAGAAACCTATGACCGAACATTCTTGTTTGACTCAATATTTTGAGGCTAACAATCTCCCCCAATGTGAGGTCATTCCTCTTTGATATTTGGATTCCAATGGAGATTTATGAATTTCGTCATAAATGAGTCTTGAACGTGTAACAGTAGTTTTGTTCCTTCATGCTATGATCTTTGAGCCTTTGTCGTTGTCTTTTTAAGTCTTGAGATCTTCAAATCATCCTTGACTTGTCATTGCCATCTTGCGATCTTGTGTCTTTATCCACATGCTCACACTATCAATTGTTGGATAAGTCTTTGGGCATGAATATGTGGTTGTGAATCTTTGACTTTGCTGAGTACACCGTGACGCCACCTTCTCGAGACAAAACATAGACACGGACTGAATGGCTTTGACATTCGTCCTAAATCGGTAGCGTTTTACCTCCGGTCGGTGAAAACCGTTATACGATATTAAATATCGTACCTGTGATCAGGTAGATTCAATTAAGAATCTCCTTGACAGGGTTTCGCGGCTGTACTAGCCGTTCTCTTTACTCGACCGTCTCAAAGCAAGACTGCGAACATAAAGAGTGAATCAATTGGATAAATATCCGCTTGATTAAAGTCGTCAATTCAAATTCCTGGAACAAGTTTGATTCATTAAGAATCTTACCATTGTTGCTTTCCAGTTGACACAAGTTTGATTCATAAGAATCTCACAAGTCACCTACCGTAGCGCTGTTTGATGTTGACGCTAGAAGGATTTCCATTCGTCACTGTGAATATTAATAAATATCACTCTGAATGTTCTGGCAAGACCATAAAGATATTGCGTAGCAACCTGAAACGAGTTTGAATCAATTCAGAATCAAACCACTGTTGCTTTTCAGTTGTACATATGTTCAATTCATAAAGAATCTTACATATGACCTACCGCAGTGCTGTTTGATGTTAACACTGGAAGGATTTCCACTCATCATTGTGAATACTAAGTAGTATCACTCTGAGTGTTCTAGCAATATCACAAGGATATAGCGTAGGACTCTCTTGATCTTCATCCGTGTGTCCTAACGAGATTTGATTGATCTCTTGGCTCTAGACTCGATTTGTGCACTTTTAGTGGTCGGAGGCTGGAGCAGATGCCACCTATTCAATATCAACAATCTCGGAGTGAGAAAGTCAATAGAAGTCGTGTTGATCTCCGTGACAATAAAACAAACTTCTTTTGAGAGAAGCCTGAGTAGCTAGGAAAGGGTTGTGCTTCACATCACTGGGTCCATGATGAGTTTGTCTTCATGATGAGTTGACCCGGTTTCTGCCTAAGTTGTATGGAGGGCTTCTTTCTTTACACCCTTTATCCTTACATTTCTTTTTCATTCTTCAACCCCTTCAATGCTTACCAAGACATCATTACTAGCACCTTGTTGTGATTGTTCCAGTGCTAGCATCAGTACTTAGTCGGCATTCAGCTACGTTCACATTCTACTCCATCTTTCCTAAGGACTTCTAATAATCTATTGGATTGTCCCTGGGAAGATCCCTCCGGTTCTGGTTGGATCATAGGACTTAAACCTAACCACCCTTTTGACACCAATAACGTCGTGAATTAAAGATGTTGTGGGTATTTGATCGTAACCATGAAAACCACTTTAAATTCTAACAAAGTGTTTGAAAAACATTTAACACCTTGCTAGTTTTGTCGTTTTAGAAATGCTCCCCCTTCACATGTGCATCGATAATCGAAAGTGTTTCGCACATGTAGGTAAGAGTTAAAGTGCTTGAGTCTTATATTAGATCACATTTTAATCACATTTTCTCCCCCTATCTCTAATATATAAAATCTTTTGATATTAGAGATACCAAATTTGATTAAAATATATTTTGAAAAAATAGTCTTGAAATCTCTGGGAGAAAGATGTGTTAATCTTTTGCATGAAGTTAAAATGCTCCCCCTCAAAAATTGATCCAATTGAATTGTCATTGTGAGGATATGATCCACATTTCTCTTTTTGAGGATGGGAGTTGTTGAACACACAATTTTTGAAAGATTTTGAATAATCATTGAGAAATTCTTGAAAAAATTGTGTTCAACGCTTTTTGAAAAATCCTATTTCTTTTTGTCGAAGAGGTTTTTCCAAAGCATAAACTTGAGTTCATAGACATTGAATGTCTTGACAAATCCACTCAAGTATAAGAAGATTTAACTTCTTTTGCCAAGGGTAAGAGCACGAAATCGTACACTCCCCCGTGAATATAGAACCGGGTTGCAATCTGAAAGTGATTACAAGCCATTGTGTTGAGCTCAAAACGTTGAATGTTTTGTGACAAGCTCAACCCGTGATAGATTGCTCTACCCGTTGTTTGGAAATATTTGTCCAAAATAGACAATTTCCTTTTGAAAAAAAATAGAAATGACATGTTTTGAAAAATATTTACAACTTTCATTCGAGCTTTATGTACACACCCGTGTCGTTATTGAGCGACATTTCTAGGTACGTCCATATTATCGATACTGAAAGACATGTCGAGAAGAATATTTTTTGGATTTCCAAAGATTTTTTAATTTTGTATTTTCTTTTTCATTAATATTTACAGGTAGATGTTTGATAGATGAATCAAGCAGGCTTCTTTGCCAGAACCTCCAGTTCTGCTGGAGTCAAACATCTCATACCAATTTGCCTAACTAGATACGCAAACCTCTCTTTCGAAAGAGCTTTTGTAAACAAGTCAGCTAATTGGTAATCAGTTCCAACAAAGTATAATTCAACAATACCCTTTTCAACTTGTTCCTTAATGAAGTGATATCTGACATCAATGTGCTTCGTGCGGGAATGCTGAACCGGATTGCAGGAGATGGCTATGGCCGATTTTGAGTCACAGTACATAGGTACTTTATCAAAATGGAAGCCATAATCCGTGAGTTGTGTTCTCATCCAAAGAACTTGAGCACAACACGCAGATAGAGACACATACTCCGCTTCGGCTGATGAAAGTGACGTGCAATCCTGCTTCTTGGAAGACCATCCCACAAGCTTGTCTTGACCTAGAAATTGTGCACCACCAGAAGTACTTTTACGTGTATCAAGACACCCTGCATGATCAGAATCTGAATAGGCCGTTAGAAAGAAACCGGTTTCCCTCGGATACCAGAGTCCCATGTGAATGGTATTCTTAAGGTACCGAAAGATCCGTTTAACCTCCTTGAGGTGCTTTTCAGTGGGTCGTGCTTGATATCGTGCACAATAGCATGTAGCATGATGTATATCAGGTCTACTCGCTGTCAAGTACATGAGGGACCCGATCATGGAACGATATCTCGTTTGATCTATGGGTAATCCCTCCAAATCAGCATCTAGGGATGTGGTTGATAATGGTGTCCCAACGGGGTCACATGATGTCATACCATGCTTTTTGATTATCTCTTGACAATACTTAGCTTGGTTAATAAAGATACCACTTGGGGATTGGTGAACTTGAATTCCTAGGAAGAATTTTAGTTCGCCCATCATAGACATTTCAAATCTGCTGTGCATTACTTTTTCAAACCATTTTGAAAGTTTTGGGTTTGTAGACCCGAAAATAATGTCATCAACATAAATTTGCACAAGCAGAATGTCATCCCCATATTTATAAGTGAACAAAGTTAAATCAATGATTCTTCAAAATCAATACCCTCTTTCTGTCCATACCCTTTAGCCACTAGCCTAGATTTATTCTTGATGATCGTGTTCTCTTCATCCATCTTGTTTTTCCAGATCCATCGAAGATTTAATGGTTTTACATCGTATGGTCTGTCAACAAGTTCCCAGACTTTAAGTCTTTCAAATTGTTGAATTTCATCCGTCATCGATTCAATCCAAGCATGATCATCCAAGGCTTCTTTGATGTTTTTCGGTTCGGCTGAACTCACGGCGAGTGCGAACATACAAACATCGCCATCGGTGTGAAGCTGTCGTCTTGTACGAACGGGCTGTGAAGGGTTTCCAATTACATGAACCAAAGGATGATCTCGGGTCCAATGATGTGTTGAAGGATGTCGTTGATAGAACGTATGCATATTTGACGGATCAACATGGCGAGTAGAAGACTCTCCAGTTTCGTGTACCGGTGTACCGAATGGGTTGATAAATTCGTCTTCGTCAGATAATGCATTGTCTGCTTGATTTGTGTTCTCTGGAGCAATGACAGTAGTTGTGGATGTTGTAGGATCGATTGTTGAAGTAATATTCTGAGGAGGTAAATCTGCAGCAACCCGTGTTGAAGTAGATGAAGTAGTATCTGGTTGTTGACGATGATCGGTTTCATCATTCTTATCATGAGTGACAGCGGAAGACTTCGATGCAACTTGTTTCTCCCCCGTGAAATATTCATCATACATTGGTCCATATAACATTTCCAACTCTTCAATTGTCGTGTCGACTGTCATATCAGCTCTAGGAACATTTTCTGGAACCAGCGTTGAACTTGACGGTTCATTGCTGTGGTCTTGAGTTTCGAGTTCCGTGCGGTTGTGAACGGAAGTCGTTTGTCCTTGTGGATCGGGACTTAAACTGCTTTGTTCAAGTGCCATCTCTTGAGATTCATCAAATCGGATGTGAATTGTCTCGAGAATCAATTTTGTTCTTTTGTTGAACACTCTATATCCCTTAGACTGAGTTGCATATCCCACAAGAATACATGCATCACCTTTTTCTTTCATCTTATCCAAATTTTCACCATCTCGTATAATGTAACAAGTACATCCAAAAACATGAAGGTGTTTGAGTGAAGGTTTTCGATCATGAATTATGTGATATGGTGTCTTTTCGTGTCTTGGGATAATTAAGGAGCGGTTTTGTGTGTAGCATGCGGTTGACACGGCTTCGGCCCAAAAGTACAGTGGAAGTTTTGAAGCGGATAGTAATGTTCGAGCAGCCTCAACTAAAGTACGGTTTCGTCTTTCAACAACACCGTTTTGTTCGGGTGTTCGAGCAATAGATGTTTCATGTTCAATCCCTTCGGCTTCAAAATACTTTCTCAGATTTGAATTCAAAAATTCTGTACCTCTGTCAGTACGAACCACTTTAACTTGAGCTTGAAGACCACGTTGTATCAATTTAAGGAAGCTAATGAGAACATCGGGTGTTTCATCCTTGGACCTCAAGAAGTGAGTCCATGTGTACCTTGAGTAATCATCAACGATGACCAGAATATATTTCTTTCCATTGATACTCTGAACACGCATGGGACCACACAGATCCATGTGAAGAAGATCTAACCGTCCTTTAGAGCTTGGTGTGGTCTTTGTTTTGAAGCTACTTCGTTTAGCTTTACACAGTTCACAAGAAGAACAAAGATGATCTTTGATGAATTTCAAGCTTGGAAGGCCTCTCACAATATCTTTCTTGGAAAGCAAGTTAATGGTATCAAAGTTAAGATGAGAAAGACGTTGATGCCATAACCATGCCTGAGTCGATGAAGCTTTAGCCATGAAGCAAATTGGAGTTGATGAAGTTGTGTCTTGAAGTGAAATTGTGTAAAGATCAGTACCCCGTGTACCGGTAAGTAAGTCATTCCCATCATAATCACGAACAAAACATGTCTTCTTTCTGAAAGCAACTTCCAAATCCGCATCACAGAATTGACCAACCGAGAAAAGATTGTGATTGAGCCCTTCGACGTAGTATACCCTTTTAATCGTGATATTCCCCTGAACCAAATCTCCATATCCTAGGATCGGTGCAAATTGATCATTTCCGAATCGGACCGTACCCAGGAACTTCTCCACGAAGTTAATTAGAAGCTTGAGATTCCCCGTCATGTGCTTCGTGCATCCGGAGTCCATTATGAAGAGAATTATTTGTATCACCTGCAGAAGAGTTAGAACACGATGGAGCATTTGCTAAATTGGATACCACAGTAGTTGTGATAGTAGAATCATTAGTGTCCTTATCAACAGTTAAAGGCAAACTAACACTCGTTTTCACATTTTTTGTCCTAACTTTAGGCATCCATTTATATCCGGGAGGACATTGATTAGCAAACCACCATTTCCAAGACTTGCTAGCAGACTCATATAATTCCTTAATTTTGCTTCTAGGATTCTTAGTGGTGGAGTCTGATGCATTACTATTCTTAGTGGGGGTAGCACCAGAATGGTTCACTTTGCGTTTGGGTTTACTAGCACTAATAGGCATCACAGTTTGCTTCTTAGTTCTAGTTTCTACGCCTTTGACATTATTCATAGCACACATAGAATGATTAGCATTAGCACACTTGCCACATTTGACACAAACAAATTTCACATTCATAGCATTCAAAGTTGAATCATTCAAATCGTCATGACTCGCGATTACAAACGTTTTATTCTTAGAAACATTGAAAATCCTAGGGTGTACTTCTACTTGCTTCATCTTCCCTTGATTCTTGTGTTTCCAGACCTTATCATTCTCTTGAGTGCTCTTAAGCTGAGGCCGGCTAACACTAGTAGTGGAGACTATTCCTGTAGTAGAAGACACACGAATATTAGTGTTTCTAGAAGTCTGAGGCGAGTGAGTATCTTTGTTTGTGAGCTTAGTGGGCATTCTATACATCCCTGGTTTAATCACATTATTGTGCTTAACGCTTGGTGCTTCAGGATTCCTTATGGGTTGAGGTTGTGGTAACCTTTCCTTTCCATCCATCTTGGGGGCAAACACAGGTTTTGCAAACGAGGAATTAGATAAAGCAGATGGTTTTCCCAAGATAGAGGATCTATTCTCTTTAGAGGCATTGGGTTGTCTAACAACATTTTTCTTAATGCTAGGTTCCACAATTTTCCCACCCATTTTAGCAATGAGTTTCTGCAACTCAGCTATCGCTCTGTCCCTGTCTTGTAATTGAGCTTTCAACCCTTTAATTTCCAAATTCTGTTCATTCATTTCTCGAAATGTTTGGGAAAGTTTTTCTTGCAATTTATTATTATGTGGAAAACGACCAACATCTTTTTGCAAAGCAAGTTCAAGTGAATGACAATGTTTTTGAAGGAAATCAGTTTTGTGTTGAAGTAACTCAAAAGCCTTTTTGTCAACATTTTCTTTTCGTTTCGAAAGCTCAATTTCAAGACGTTCACATTCTTTGATCTTATCAAGATATTGGCATGCAACTTTAGAAACGCATTCTTGCAAGAGTAAATCATATTCATCTGAGAAATCAGACTTCTCCATTTGAAGATCATCAATGTGTTTCTCAATAGATTCAACATATTTTAAATCATCAAACATTTCAGTCCGAATGAACTCCTCAAGTTGAAGAACAGTTTCTTTAATCAACGCTGTGTTTGGAATTAAGAGTTCTTTGACAAGCAAGGTAATATCGTGAGGAATCGGACGTGTCCACTCAGCATTTTCACGTTTTGCCCAGTCTCTTTCAACAATAGATTTAACATTATCTATGTGGTGTTTAAGAATACCTAATGTTTTCCTACTCTTGCTTTTAGATTCATCTAGAGGGAGGTAGTTGATGTATTTGTAAACATTAGATTTCTTAGGGGCAAATGCTTTCTTCCATTGAATTCTCTTTTGTTTGCATTCTAAGAACACTTCCTCACGAGTTTTCTGAGTTTGTTTGTTGAACAGGCCATAGAGACTATTCTCATAAGCATAGTTATAAGGTTTCACAAACTCCTTATTAACAAGTGGTTGACTATCGGCATCCCAAAGGGCAGTCTCTTCACTATTGGCACTAACAGGCATGCAATCAAGATCTGTCCTTTCAGTCTCATCAAGATAAAGATGCGGGTTCGCAGCTTGAGCTTTGGCAAGGTACTCAGGACTTGCAAAGCTAGCTTGACCCTTAAACATCGATAGAGGTGCTAGCATTCTTACGGATTGAATAGAATCATGCGTTTTATAAACAACGTTCTTCAAAAAGTCGACTTGTGCTTCTAGTTTTGTAACTTTTTCGGTTTCTTTATCATATCTACTTTTGAAGTCTTGTTTTAACGCATCTACCTCTTGTTTCTTATCCTCTAGAATTTTAGCAGAATCGGTAGTGGTCATAGAGAGCTTTTGTTCAAGTTCATTAACTTTGGTATTGGCAAGGTACGTTTTTTGACGTTCATCCATTAAGAAAACATTATATTGACGCTTCTCTTTAGCTAATAACTCAAGAGTTGTATTATATTTGTTTTCAAAATCGTCCTTTTGACTTTTTAACGCACTTCCCTTGTACCCCTCAAGCTCTTTGGTTTTCTGAAGGAGCTCATCTCTATAGGTTTCAGTCATCTCAGTAGATTTGATAAGAGCAGCTTTGCATTCTTCAAAGCTTTGAGTGAGCGTAGCGTTTGCCTTCTTTAATTGCTTTTGACTCTTTTTATTTTCAGTGACATCTTTTTGTAAAGTAGCAATTAAATTAGCAAGCGCAATACGTTCCTCTTCATCATATTCATTTGCATGTTGATCATCCTCAGACTCATTATTGCACATGTCTGATGAATCGGGTGTGGTATTGCTATCAACCGTTTCCATCATACACGTGTCATTAATGGCATTGGGTATATCACTATGCTCAGGAATATCACCAAACACATTATATTCATCAGTAGTGTGTACCTTATCGATTGGCTCAGTGTCAAAGATAGGACCATTGTCATCTTCAGTGACTTTGAGAACTTCTTCAACCTTTGCCATGTACGAGTAATGTGCATCAAGCTCTTGATCAGAATCTTCATCATCAGTATCATCAAGCATGGCTCCTTCCTCAGCTGACAATTTAACCCCTGCTTCCATTTTCTTGCATAGCAGCATCTTTTCCTTGTGATAGCTGGAGTCTCTAACCCTTTTCGGCTTCCTGCATTCCTTTGCCATATGCCCATAACCTTGGAAATTAAAACATTGAATCCCACTCTGCTGAACCACTTGACTTCCAACCGTTTCCCTATTCCCAGTAGCAGCAGCAATCCTCTGAGCATCATACTTAGCAGTTTGTCGATCATATCTTGCAGAACCCTCAACATGTGTTGGATTATGTCGATCATACCTAGAAGGACTTTCACCACGTCGACGTGTGTCATACCTTGGAGGACTCTCAACATATCGGTTCTTTGTGTTAGATGATGTGCGAAGATTGTTGTTGGTGGGTTTGTAGATTTTCTTGTAAGTCTTCATTATGTAAGCAATTTGTTGTTTCATCTCTCGGTTCTTTTGAGCTTGGTCTTCATCACTATCTTCTTCAGATGAGGACTCAGATGGTGGTGATGGTGCTCTTGGCGCTTTACCTCGAGATTTTGTGGAAGATGAAGACTTAGATGATGTGGAATATCGTGGTGAAGATGATGTATTGGAGTATGGCTTAGGAGCACGAGAGTGAGGATCTTGAACATGTTGAGTGGTAGTCACTAAAGCAAGTGGATTAGCCGTCTTGGCAACACGTTCAGCTCGAATTTCATTTGCTTCATTCTGAAATTGCTTCAAGATGTCAAAGAGTCGATGATATGAGACCTCGTCTAACTTTTCTTGTTGTTTCACCAAAGTGACAAACCGTGTCCACTCAGGTTGAAGTTGTTGAAGAAATTGGACATTGACTTGCATGGTGGATACTTGCAGGTTATTTCTTGTCATGTCATTCATCATTTTATAAAACCTGGAGTAGTATGAATCAATTGATTCTCCATCCCTTGAAGTAAACTTGCCAAAATTCCAAAACAAGTTTGTTTTGACATCTTGTTTGTTGAGTGATTCTCCTTGTTGCAAGCGTTCAATAGCAGTCCACATTTCATGTGCTGTCGGGCATGCATCAACCGTGGAGTAAATATCATCTCCAATCCCACTTAAAACCATATAGATGGCTTCTTTCTCCGCATCATGCCAAGCACAATTTTCAGGTGTGAGATCAGCTCTTGTTTCATCACGTTCACTTGCAGGTATTGGATCAGTAGTATCTGTGGCTGCTCTTGGAGGAACTGAGATCTTCTTAAATATATATGGTCCATGAGTAATACATTTCCTCAGGGCATCACCATTAGGTCTTGTATCAAGATATCGTATGAAACGTGATTGCCATTGAGCATACCGTCCAGATACAAGCATTGGTGGTCTCTCTTTGTTACCTGCCACCATTATGTTGTTGTTCGTCACACGATATTCGGCAGTAGAATCCATCTCAATATTCTCTGAAATGATGAAGTGAATATGGATCTTAAGTAGATTTGTTGTGATTGTTGTTGTGGTTTAAATTCCGAAAATTGCAATTTTTCTCCAGGCCGACAATAAATTCTCCAGTCCGACAAAAACGGTAGTCCAAAAATTTTGTAATCGCCAAAATTTGAAATCGAGCTAGAAATGTCCTAAAACTAGTATGGAAAAAATTTGAATTTACTTGACGAAAAAATTTTAACTCTTTTTTTTTTTTTTTTCTTTTTTTTTTTTTTTTTTGATCTTCGTGGAAACGATATTCTGAAACTAGTCTAGATGGTGGCTAAGTCTAAAAATTACTCAAACAAAATTTAGCGAAAACATGTCATCGGAATATCCATCGGAATGTGCCATCGGAATACCCATCGGAATGTTTCTTAGATCGGAATGTCCTTTAGATCGCAATGTGCACCTATCGAAATCCCAGATCGGAATGTCCAGATCACGATGTGTACCTATCGAAATCCCAGATCGGAATGTTCAGATCGCAATGTGTACCTATCGAAATCCCAGATCGGAATGTGGCTGTCGCAATGTGGGCAGAGTAACGTTTCAAGATTTGCCTTAAAATCCGTCGCAATCCAGATCGCAATAATGATCGGAATGTGCAGATCGGAATAAGGGGCTATCGCAACTGATCGCAAAGTAAAACCCTAGGGTTATTGCGATCGAAATCGTACTCTCCTTTCCTAAAGTCAAGCTGTCGCAATAATGGTGCTTTTTCTTCCAACTTTTTAGGCAACGGTTTTTGGCAACTTTTAGGCAACAAATTAGCAACTTTTAGGCAACAAATTCGTGATTTTTACCAAACCAAAACAACCAAATCTCTACAACAAGTATATAGATGATTTGTAGCAAGATAAAGAACACGAAAACCACAAAAGAATTTGAATTCGAGTTGATTTATGGAAGAAATCACACGAATCAAATATAAGAAGAACAACCAATAACAAATCTACCCCGTGGCGATTGATACCAATTGTTGTCCCTACTATATGTATGATATACTACACGAATTTAAAGAAAGAAAGGTAGAAATGAGAAGAATTTTAGAGAGAGAAACTAGAGAGAGAAAAGAGAGAGAAGTGTGTGAAATTGGTGAGATTAGATTAGAGAGAAGTGAGAAATACAAATGACCATCCACCCTCCTAACATGCTAGGAGGGTAGTATATATAGTCCACCCACATGCGGGCTTTAATGGACTATATATTGGGCCGGGCTTGTATTTTGGACTTTAATTAGTTTAAATCCAAGCCCGTGAATCACGACTAAATAACTACTTATTACAACGTTCTAATAAATAATACAATAGAAACCTATGACCGAACATTCTTGTTTGACTCAATATTTTGAGGCTAACAAACACATAAAATATCAATATTCCACACTATTACGCTAAGCTCATGACACCGATGCCTTAATCAATAAATTTGCCCTAGTCAGGTATCTTGCCAAATACCCCATACCTCACATACAACACACCCGGCTGAGCCTCCAACTCACAGGTGCGACCTGCCCGGGTGGGGGTCATCATTCCCAATGGATCCATTCGTCTGTACGAGCGCCTACCCATCATAGGTAGTTAACGGTTCACGATATATAGGGACTTTTCACTGGCAATAAGCAACTTAGCCTTACTAATAGTGGCTCATTACCTATACAATCAACGCTTGTGTTCATTTTCCAAAAGCATTCAATCAAACGTCTTTACGTTTATTAACAACAGCTTGTATTTGTTAAAAGCATATATTCCAACAACGAATGTTTATTCACAATCATGTATCCTTTCAAAAGGATACAACACGTATGCTTATTTACCAAGAGCATGTATTCCCCCTCGCGGGTTTATAAACACATATAAAGCAGTAAAAGCGAGGCTATGAACTCACCTGATATAGCTATTACACGTAGATCAAGGAACAAACGTCCAATAGTCGATACACGACTTCACGAGATACCAATTGCTCGTTGATCGAGAGCAATATGCCCAACGGTCAACATATGACCGAATGAGACTAAGATGATGATGAAAAACAATAACAAGGATTCAACCATGCTCTAACCCTTGCTTCTAAGACAATCACCAAGTACCCAAATATTTATTTTTACTCAATATCAACACATCCAAATCATTATTTTACTTCAGCCCTTGGAAATGATGCTTGTGATTGTGGTTTTGTGACGTTAAGAATAAGAGGCAAATGAGTTGTATCGAAATCTTATTTACTACGAGAAAGAGTGTGTGTATGAGGCTTGTATGTGATCTAATTATAAATGATACAGGTGTCTAATTTGTAAGTTTCAACATCTCAAAAATAAAACATCTGTCCTTGTGACTTGCGTCCAAAAATGTGAGTGGATGAGATTTATATAAATTTTGTCCATAATTTTGTAAAGCGGGTATTGTCAAAGCCCGATATTTTAAAAGTTACGCGATTTGAAAGATACACGTAAAATACGAAAAATAAACGCTCAATGTGAAATAAAAACATGGACATTCGGAGAAAATTTATATTTTAATAAATAAATGAGAACTTATAATTTAATAAACGTTAACACGTCGCCTAAACGAATGACGCCTAAAGGTTTAACGTAAATTATCAAGAATTCTCATAAAACGAGAAATTAAAACGACGACAATAGAAAATATTTCTATGTCATAACGAGGATATTTACGGTCGATGACGGACATATACTTTTCCAATAAATAATAAATAACACATATTAGATACGTTAAAACCCTAATCTTGCCGTCTAGTCGAGAAATCAATGTATTCGTCAAACGAACATGACAAATAAAAGTCGAGTAATAAATATTGGTCTAAATACTAGAAATAAGATTAGATCTCGGTCTAAATGTTGATTTTAAAGTTTGGGTTATTATAGTAGCTACCCCTTTAGGAAGCGACGTCTCGGCGCTTAATTTTTCTTAATTGCCTTCGGTTAAATGATGAAGATATGAGGAATAGACGAGTCATCATTGGGGTTTCCAACGAAGGTTGAATGAACATAACTCAAAGCAACGAGTATACGTAACAGGTAAAAATATACGGTTTGAATGATGCTCCAATCCTTATAAAGAGAGATGAATACATAACTCGAAGGAGAAGCCATTCGAAGCTTAAAAAATTAACATATTGTAAATATTTGGAAGTGCTTCAAGGTACATTACTACTAGCTTATCAAACTTGCGGCAGTTGATATGAGTTCGAAAAAGTACATACGACAAGTGATATGAGTTTGAAAAATCTCCAATGCGACAATCAATTCAAAACTATCGGTGATCACATCGATCAATTTGAAACATATAGTCCAAGAGTCTAAATAGAATAGATCACGTTATAAAATGAAATTCACATGGATAGTACATAACTCCATCGAAAACTTTACAAAATATTCAAAACGAGATAATTATTGCTAGTCGTACAAAACCACCCAGTTGCATGATCACAAACATGCAAACCTATTTCGTCAAAAGCGAATTCATCGATACGGAAATCGTTCGGAGTATACATTATTCTATCAAGAGATATACGATCCAAATCGAACACAAAAGCCGTCACCAAGCTCATATAATCAGATTACGACATGCTTGCAAAATAGCCAAGTCATGCCAAATCAATAAGTTCAATCAAGTTAACTCATGCTTGCTAAATAGCCAAGCCATGATAAATAATAATACTTGACAAGATTTTCGTATAATCCTGTCAAAGAAAATTTTGCAAGTTAATTGATGTTCACGGGCCTAATAGCCATGGATGCATATCCTGAAATATTATTTATTTATTTATTTATTTATTTTTTTATCACAGGGTGCTCACACACGGATTCATAGCCAAATGATATTACATGGTGCTCATAAATAGATCCATACCTAAAATATAATACAGGGTGCTCACACACGGATCCATACCCAAAAGATATTATGAGGTACACGTTACCCAAGATCATACGTCATTTTAGAATGTCGCCTCGATCTCACACAATGTATGGCCAATTGACTAAATCAGATATCATATAAATATATTACAAGAAAAGGCTTCGCACATAAATCTCAAATATGGCTAGCCACCGTTGATCACCAAGAAAGCCTTTAGTGAACACTTGTTAATAATAAAAAAAAATTCAAAATATTTACATCCAAGGTAAGTAGTCGCTGATGACTTAACCGTCGGTCAAACCACAAATACACGTTTAAATCCTGGTGTCGATTAGACAAGTCGTCTATATTTGGAACGAGTAATGGTCCTTAAGGGTTATCTTATTAAGCTCGCGATAGTAGGGACTTATTAGAAATAGTCCATATAAATAAATCATAACTCGAGAGATTCTAACGTATTACTCGTACATAGACGATAATCAATAATAACCATAATGACGACGGTAATGAACGATTCATACCAACGAAACACGAGTCGAAGAAATACACCCGTATACAAAATAAACATAAACCAAGTCTGGCAGACTTGAGCCCACTCATTTATAATTTGTTGTTTACATCCAAAGGCGTCCCAATCCATGTAAACAAGGATTATAAATTTATGGTTCGGGAACTTATAACTTTCTTGTTCAAATAAAAAGGCGTCCCAATTTATTTCAACAAGACGATTATAAATCATCCTACTCAGGTAATACCGTCACAAAACACGATATTATAACCAAATCAAATGCCAAGAAAAGTACAGGGTGTCAAACTTACTCCATGATTTGTGTATTCAAATGTCCCATACCATTTGAATAAATAAACCATCGACAATATAAGGTCCAGTGGTTTAAAACTTCCTTATTCAAATGTCCCAATCCATTTCAATAAGAGAACTTTAAACGACACATAGCTGGGCAATTTTAAAATATATATATTTAAATGTCCCATTCACTTAAATACAAAGTTTTAAGTTGCTCAACTAATGACTACTATGAGCATATCTTTATTGTACCCAAATTATATATAGTTGATTTGGATATATATATATATATATATATATATGTTTTAGGTCCAACATTGGCATCCTCCTTTTCGTCAATAAAACGTAATCATACACAAACAAATTAAATATTAAATTACGTAGAAGATGTCACCTTGAAGAAACGATTCTTCTAATCATAAGGAGTAACGGAAATACAGATAACACAATAATCAATTACGTTTTGAAGGAGATGTCCTAAAATGGCACATCACGATGCGATGACAATAATCAAGCTCAAATTAGTCGATATACAATATATGACGAAACAATATATACGTACCTAAAGTATCAAACGAGTTTCATACTCGTATTCGGATAATAAATTAATTATCAAGATCGGTGATTGGCGGTGACGCCAAACTCTGTACAAAACAGTATTAGAATATGTACTATAATCAGGAAAGGACCATTGCTTCACGCGCAATGCCTATAAACACCATAGTATGTACATACATATACATACAATCATTCCTACATACACATAGGATCACATTATCACAACCAAGCATTGGTTTCTAGGAGCCATGAGCGCGTGGATACATTGTAAGGAAACAAAACAATTTTACAAAAGAGCTGTTATAGTCTAGCTGTTCAAAACGACCCAGTTCTCTATAACAAGTGCTCTGATACCAATCTATAACACCCCAATTTCACAAGGCAGCGGAATATCAACATTGGGCGTTACTTCATAGCACATCACACACAGTCATAGAAAACGACCTCAAAAGAGACGTTTTATAAAATAAACCATTCGATAATTTTATTAAATCAGAGTTAACTAAAAAGAGGTCCCACCAATTTATACAAACCTTAAGGAAAAAATAAAGATTTTTCAAATGTATCGAATGGAAATTTTTTGATTTGCCTTTACTTTATCCTGCGCGGCTCCATGCTCCAGCTGCTCTTAAACCTACACACCTGAGAATACATGCTAACATGTCAACACAATGGTTGAGTGAATTCATAGGTTTTTAATAAACAATAATGGGTTTTTAAATAAACCATAAAGCTTTTGAACACAAGAATCCCATCCACTGGCGATATTGTAACACATACAATATCAATATTCCACACTATTACGCTAAGCTCATGACACCGATGCCTTAATCAATAAATTTGCCCTAGTCAGGTATCTTGCCAAATACCCCATACCTCACGTACAACACACCCGGCTGAGCCTCCAACTCACAGGTGCGACCTACCCGGGTGGGGGTCATCATTCCCAATGGATCCATTCGTCTGTACGAGCGCCTACCCATCATAGGTAGTTAACGGTTCACGATTTATAGGGACTTTTCACTGGCAATAAGCAACTTAGCCTTACTAATAGTGGCTCATTACCTATACAATCAACGCTTGTGTTCATTTTCCAAAAGCATTCAATCAAACGTCTTTACGTTTATTAACAACAGCTTGTATTTGTTAAAAGCATATATTCCAACAACAAATGTTTATTCACAATCATGTATCCTTTCAAAAGGATACAACACGTATGCTTATTTACCAAGAGCATGTATTCCCCCTCGCGGGTTTATAAACATATATAAAGCAGTAAAAGCGAGGCTATGAACTCACCTGATATAGCTATTACACGTAGATCAAGGAACAAACGTCCAATAGTCGATACACGACTTCACGAGATACCAATTGCTCGTTGATCGAGAGCAATATGCCCAACGGTCAACATATGACCGAATGAGACTAAGATGATGATGAAAAACAATAACAAGGATTCAACCATGCTCTAACCCTTACTTCTAAGACAATCACCAAGTACCCAAATATTTATTTTTACTCAATATCAACACATCCAAATCATTATTTTACTTCAGCCCTTGGAAATGATGCTTGTGATTGTGGTTTTGTGACGTTAAGAATAAGAGGCAAATGAGTTGTATCGAAATCTTATTTACTACGAGAAAGAGTGTGTGTATGAGGCTTGTATGTGATCTAATTATAAATGATACAGGTGTCTAATTTGTAAGTTTCAACATCTCAAAAATAAAACATCTGTCCTTGTGACTTGCGTCCAAAAATGTGAGTGGATGAGATTTATATAAATTTTGTCCATAATTTTGTAAAGCGGGTATTGTCAAAGCCCGATATTTTAAAAGTTACGCGATTTGAAAGATACACGTAAAATACGAAAAATAAACGCTCAATTTGAAATAAAAACATGGACATTCGGAGAAAATTTATATTTTAATAAATAAAGGAGAAATTATAATTTAATAAACGTTAACACGTCGCCTAAACGAATGACGTCTAAAGGTTTAACGTAAATTATCAAGAATTCTCATAAAACGAGAAATTAAAACGACGACAATAGAAAATATTTCTATGTCATAACGAGGATATTTACGGTCGACGACGGACATATACTTTTCCAATAAATAATAAATAACACATATTAGATACGTTAAAACCCTAATCTTGTCGTCTAGTCGAGAAATCAATGTATTCGTCAAACGAACATGACAAATAAAAGTCGAGTAATAAATATTGGTCTAAATACTAGAAATAAGATTAGATCTCGGTCTAAATGTTGATTTTAAAGTTTGGGTTATTATACTATAGAATTAACTATGAGCAGGTTCCCATATTCTGTGACAACACCAGTGCCATAGCCATCTCCAATAATCCAGTACTTCATTCCAGAACCAAGCATATTGACATCAGGTATCACTTTATCAGAGACCATATTCTAAAAGGTGATATTGAGCTACATTTCATACCCACTGAGTACCAGCTCGCTGACATTTTCACCAAGCCGCTGGCTGAGCCAAGTTTTACTAGGCTGGTCGCTGAGCTGGGAATGCTCAATATTGGCAAATAAATCTGATGATGACCGCTGTCTCTGGGCATTTAAGGGAATTGAATGTAACGAGGTAGTTACATTTCAATGGGAATGTGTATATTCTGATATTAAATTCAAATGATTGTCTCTTAATGCTACCAACTTTCCCGCTTTCCAAGGGGACAAGTATCTCATGAAAGGTCAAGGGGACCCACGTTTTTCTGAAAAGCTTAACTTTTGCATTTAATGCTCAAATTTGGAAAACAGCTCAACCTTTCAAAACCCTTGACCCAAAATCTTTTTGTCATTTTAAAAATTTCCTAACACACACATTCCCTTTCATCTTCTTCAATCCTCTCACCACCTTCAATCTCTCAACAATGGCGTCTACTTCACCAAACCAAACCTTCGTTGTACAAGCCGCCACAAACGTTGATTTCGAGGTCTCTGATGGAAAGATTGCACTAAATAACTGTGTAGCCCTTCTTGAACATAACAATCCCCTCTACCATCCACTTTTCAACTTCCTCAAGAACTCCACCATCAACGAAGCTATCACCAAGGAACCCTCCACCTGCTACTACCAATACCTTCGCGAGTTCTGGTACAGCGCTGAAGTTGACCCAACCTCTTCACACATCACCTTCAACCTTTCCACCCATCCTCAACCTCTCACCTTTGATTTCACAACCTTTGCTAAATCAATTGGACTCCCTTACAACAGTAACATGTCAGCTTTGCCCACCAGTGCCACTGTGAGAAAAGCTCTGGCCACCCTTCAACCTCATGATGATCATGAACAACCTTTCACCGCTGCTGGCTTCCAAAGCAAATCTCTCATCAAGGTGAATTACTTCTCTCCCACATGGAGAACGCTGATGCTGTACATCGTAAAGTGTCTAGGAGGAAACACTGGATCACATGACCAACTCAATGGCTCCCAGCTAGCCATTGCATACAGCTTAATCTGGGGTTTGGATATTGGAATCGCTCACATACTGTACACCGATCTCATCGCTAAGTTGGAAAACAAAGGAAAGAAGAATCATGGGGCCACCATCAACTACACCAGATATCTCTCTCTTGTCTTAGAAGATATTATTGGTGAATCCTACACCAATGATGCTTTACACTCCTTTCCCTCTCATCACATCACCGCAGCTTCTCTGAAGACTCCCATAGATAATGAAGTGCCCCTTACCAGGCATATGATGAGAGTTGCTGGGCTACTAGCTGAGGATGATGAGCCCTTGATCCCTCAACTTGAGGTGAATGCTGAAAGCACGGTTGATAAGTCTCTGTCCAAGACCTCTGTGCAATCTACTTCTCAGCCCAAGGTGCTTAAGGAAAAGAAGAAGAAGAGGAAAGACATCCCCCTTTCCTCTGAAACCCCTTCTGTTAATCCTTCAAAGAATATAAAGACAAAGAAGAACCCATCCCCTTCTCTGGTGGATGTGGTAGAAGAGCCCATTGCTGACAAACAACCAGTGTCTAGTGTCTCCAAGTCAGCGAAGACGACTAAGATCCCTCTCCACACTGATATCACTCAGGTATTAGTCTGTCCTTTATTTTTCCCTCTCCGAGGTCCACATACATTCACTCTCATTGTCTTTAGAAGAGAGTGATGTAATTTAGAGTTTGCCTCAACTCTTAGCGTGTCTGTGTCAGCACCTAGATCTTTTAGGACTCTCTGTACACTCTGTCTTCACTAGGAAATGATTCACTTGTGCTCTTAACGCACCCCGATGATCCTTCACCCTCTGGACTGTGCTCTTGGCAAACAACAACCTGAGCACATATAAGTCCCGACCCAGAGTCTCTGCACTTCTCACTGACTCTGGGTCCCCCTAATTATTAAAAGAGTCCCAAAGAATTTATTCTTTTGGAAAGACTGAATCATCACCATCAGTCTTTCTAGGGGCAGCGATAAAAGGCGACCATTACCCTCATATTAATTCACAATCAAAAGAGTCCCAGGGAGTAATCCCTCAGAGGGAGCTGGATAATCACACCCAGCTATCCCAGGGGCAGAGAAAGGCGACCATTCCCATATCATGTTTCACAATAAAAGAGTCCCAAGGAGAAATCCTTCGGGGGGAGCTGGATAATCACACCCAGCTATCCTAGGGGCAGCGAACGGCGACCATTCACCTCATAACTTTCACATATAAAAAGAGTCCCAAGGAGTAATCCTTACGGGGGAGCTGGATAATCACACCCAGCTATCCTAGGGGCAGCGAATGGCGATCCTTCAACATATATATTTCACATTAAAAGAGTCCCAAGGAGAAATCCTTAGGGGGGGCTGGATAATCACACCCAGCTTTCCTAGGGGCAGCGAATGGCGATCCTTCAACATATCTATCTCACATTAAAAGAGTCCCAAGGAGAAATCCTTAGGGGGGGCTGGATAATCACACCCAGCTTTCCTAGGGGCAGCGACTGGCGATCTATAACTGCATTATTATTTCACAACTGGTCAACTAATAACTCTTATCACAGGCTCACAATCTTCATCAGGAACAACTTAACAATGATGATTACTCGATTGCTGATGACGAAACCGCTAAAGTTGCCACAATTGATATTGATGCCCTCTCAAACATTGAATCATTGCCTGATGATGAAGTTTTTGTTGTAGAGGAAGGCACCTTCACCTCTGACTTTGAGGAGATGACCACTGATGATTACAATTTGTCTTCCATTGAGCTGAAGACTGCCTCTGTTCTATCACTTCCAAATGTTCAGGAATTGGCTGCCAGAAAGCTATGGGAACAGAGACCTTGCTCACCTGAACCTATTCCATTCCCCACCTTGCCAAACGTTTTGGAACTAGGGGCTAAGCAACACTTGGAGTATTTACAATCCCGCAAGTCAGCACAAGTTCCCAGAATGAAAAATGTACAGGAATTGGCTGCTAAGGCTTTATGGCAAAAGAGAGGGGATATCAGCACCACAAAGCCCAAAGTCACAAATGATGATCTCCTCTCTGAAATCTAAACCCTCACTCATGCTGCTGAGGAGCTCACCACCAATCTAGAGACTTCACTAACTTCATCAGTGGAATCTTCTATGACAGCTACGCTTCCGCAACTGCTGAATGATGCTCTGAAGGCACAACTACCTACTCTACTCAACCATAGTCTTCAGCAGTATATACCCTCTGTTCTCACCTCAGCGGTGCAGGCAAATGTTGCAGCTATAGCTCAGGCTACTGAACCCTCAAGGCGTCTTCTTCAAGAACTTCTCCAAGGTGAACTTAAAGAAATTTGCATATTTGTTCACAACGAGTTCCTTCGATTCAATAAGGCAGGTTCAGGCACAGCACCTGCTGGGGCTATGCCTGAGGGGGATAATTCTGCCTCCTCCTCTGAAGAAGATGAATCCACAGCTAAAATTCCAACACCCAAACCACTGAGATCTTTCAAATCCGCTGCTGAATCTATGAAAGATAAGGGAAAAGGAATTGTTGTTGAGCAACCTGAGATAACCTTACACTCCCTTCAAGCTGAAGGTGGATCCACAGCTAAACCCTCCAAAAACTCTGAACTCAACAAATTCAAGAGCGCTGATGAACCACCATTCACCCCAGAGCAAGCAAAAGCCCAAATCATTGAACATCAAAGATTGGTAAACATCAGGGCTGCTGAACTGAGAAGCAAAGAAGCCCTGGACAAGCTCTCTCCCACTGCTAAGAAAGCTCAGCTTGTCAAGCTCAAGGAACTGGAGGACAAGAGGAACAACCTCTTGAAGGAATATCAAAGACTTGTCAACCAGAGAGCTGAACCCGGTCGTATCACCAAGTATACATGTTTCACTGACAAAGACAAAAGGGTGGTAATGACTATTTATAGGGAAAATGATATACAAAACCACAAAGTCTCCAGTGACTTTAAACTCAGAGATCTGAGCCTCTCTGAATGGTTGGAGTTGCTGGCTCTTGCCCAAAAGAAGACTGGGCCTGGTGCTGCCTAAATGATGAAAAACATTCAAGCAAAACTTAATTGGGTAAGAGACACAGCAAAGAAGCTGAAGGCACCCCTGCCTCCTCAGCTTTCTTCTCAACCACCTCCTCAGGTGCAAAGGAAAAGGAAAACCCCAATGGGGCCTCTGATAGAAAGGTTGGTCACTGAAGACGTAGTGGTCGATGGGATGCAAAGGAACTTGGTCCTTCCCAAAGAAATCACCAAACCCATAGAAGGCCAAGTATACACAGAACCAGAGGTAGGTATGGTCTTTATGAATGGCAACTGTGATTATGCTTTTCAGCGGTTGAATGAGCTACCTCTGGCTTCAACCATTCAGCTAATCAGACTCAAGCAGGGCATCCTAAGGAATTGCAAAGAAGCTGATGAGTTTGATTTTGAAATTGAACTTGTCATCAACTCTAGGAGTGACAAAGTCGAAGCCCAGAGACTCTGTGATCAAGGCCTTGATCGTTGAAGAACCTATTTACTTTTGTTTATGTTTACACCCCAGGGTGTTCTTGTAATAGACTAGGTTCATTCTGTTTAATAAAACTTTGAAGTATGTTTGTTAAATTATGTGTAAGAAGAAGTTGTGTACTCACTTACAATAATTTTAGACTTAGTATAATTTATAAACAAATAGGGGGAGATTGTTGGGCCAATGAAAGTTTTAACTATGGCCCTGTCTAGATTTGTTTAAATTAGACTAAGTGTTGAAAGGTCGCTGAGAAGACCATCGACAGAGACTAGACTAGTGGAAGGCAAAGCCTCAGCTGGCACACCAGGATCATTCAAGTCAAAGACAACGTCAAAGAAGTCGAAGACAATCTGAAGTCAGACTCACCAGCGATTATGGATAGCTGGGATGTCAAAGGAATGCACTGGTGTTCAAGGATCTCTGAGTTGACAACACTCAGAGATCACTTAAGAACCCTAGAGACTTGGATTAAGAAAAGCTTATCCAACCCTTTATAGTTTAGGCGGGAGAATCTTACAAGTGTTTTGAGCGGGACAAAACAAGAGATTCAAGTCAATGCCTAGTACGACCTAGTGGGACAAAGGTGAACAGTTGGCAGAACTGTTCACCTAAAGTAGTTAAAGGCATGTCTCGATTTGGACATGCATTTAATACGTTGTACTCTTCCACTCAGAAGATGACACGTATCATTTACTCCCACTAAGGATACAACCTCGTATCACTATAAATAGGGATGAGAAAGAAGTTAAGATTCAACCCTTGTGCTTGGAATCTTAATCTAAGTTATTTCTCCCACTGGAACCACTGAGCCCTCAGCTGTCCATCAGCGACTCATTGGTTCTCTTGTAAACTTGAGTCTCGAATCAAGTTTACTTGTTCTAGGGTTCATTTCTTGTTGTTATTCAACAGGTGTATTCATAACACTTTGTAATACTTTGTTGATAATAGTTAATAAAGCATTACTCGTTTGAAAAGTATATCTATTGTGTGTTATTGTTTTTCGTGACTTAGTTTCAACAATAGTTGTAATTTGGGACTTTCAGTGTCCATCCGAGGAAGGAAAGCCTGGAGTACGAGATTTGGTTATGAACGAGTCTCATAAGTCGAAGTACTCGATACATCCTGGATCGGATAAAATGTATCATGACCTGAAGAAAGTCTATTGGTGGCCGAATATGAAGGCAGATATTGCTCGTTACGTTAGTAAGTGTTTGACTTGTGCGAAGGTTAAAGCCGAACATAAGAAGCCGTCTGGGCTGTTGGTACAACCAGAGATCCCAGAATGGAAATGGGAGAGAATCGTTATGGATTTCGTGACGGGTTTACCCAGAACTCCTAGTGGATGTGATATGATTTGGGTAATAGTGGATAGATTGACGAAATCTGCTCATTTATTACCTATGAAGAAGACGGACTGTATGGAGAAGCTGGCCAGTGTGTACGTGAAGGAGATCGTTTGCAGACATGGAGTACCTTTATCGATCATTTCGGATCTCGATAGTAGGTTTACTTCGGAATTTTGGAAATCACTTCAACGTGCGATGGGCAATGAATTGAGTTTGAGCACGGCTTATCACCCAGAGACTGATGGCCAGAGCGAACGAACTATTCAGACGATGGAGGACATGCTCCGAGCATGCGTGATTGATTTTGGGAGGAAGTTGGGAACGCCACTTGCCTTTAGTGGAGTTTTCGTATAATAATAGTTACCATGCGAGCATCAAGGCTGCACCATTCGAAGCTTTGTATGGAAGGAAGTGTAGATCACCTGTGTGTTGGAGTGAAGTAGGAGAAAGTCAATTGACTGGACCCGAAATGGTTTTGGAGACGACAGAGAAGATTGTGCAAATCAAGAACCGATTACTTGCTGCGAGAAGCCGACAAAAGAGTTATGCCGATAACAGAAGAAAACCGTTGGAATTTGAAGTCGGAGATATGGTTATGCTTAAGGTTTCGCCGTGGAAGGGTGTAATTCGTTTTGGGAAGAAAGGAAAGTTGAGTCCGAGGTATATTGGACCATTTAAGATCGTTAAACGAATTGGACCGGTAGCGTATAAGTTAGAGTTGCCGAACGAGCTTAGTGCTATTCACGACACGTTTCACGTATCAAATCTGAAGAAGTGTTTGGCGGATAAGGAATTGGTGATTCCTTTGGACGAGATTCAACTGGACGACAAAATGCATTTCGTGGAAGAACCCGTGGAAATTATGGACCGGGAGGTCAAGAGGCTGAAGCATAGTAGAATTCCCATTGTGAAGGTTCGATGGAATTCTAGGCGTGGACCGGAATACACTTGGGAACGTGAGGACTTTTTCAAGGAAAGGTATCCTCATCTGTTCCAGCGGCACGAAATGTGAGTATAAGAAGAGGCGAGCGTTGGGACGTCGCTCTCTTTAAGGAGGGGTGGATGTGATACCCTAGAACCGAGGTCACTTACATTACCCTAAATTACGCTTATTTTTGAAATTTTTAATAAATTTTATTTGCTATATATTTTATCATTTTGGTTGAAACCGATATTCGAGGTCGTAATTTTGACGATTGACGATTTAAGAAGAACGATGACGAATACGATCCCGATTGATGCCCAAATTTCTATGTTTATTGTCGTTTTATCGATATTATAATTTTTCGAGAATTTTACTTTCGGTTTGTTTTAAGTCGAGTCGGGTGAGTTTTATTGCTTTCCGGGTACATTTAAAGTGTCCTAAAAGTATTTTGGAGTGTTCGGGATGATCCCCGACTCCCGTAAAATTTTCCAAAATGACTAATGAGTCAATCCTGTAAACGTATGAGGTTGTTTTTACTTAAGGACAAAAGAAAGCTTATATTTCACCCAAGGTCCCTCCCATTTTTACAAAAGGAAGAACCAAACACACACTAAACATTTTCACTCCAAAAAATTTTCACCCTCTTCCCTTTTCTCTCTTTAGGCCGCCGGCCATACCACACCACCACCACCACCACATTCAAATTTTCTTGTTTTTGATTAATTCTAATTAAAGACCACACTTTCAAAACCTTTTGTAAGTACTAATCCAAGGTTTAATCCAACATGCATTAACATGATTTTTCCAAAAATTAGAAGATTTTACAAAAGTTTGTTTTGATGTTAATTATGTATATGCATGTTTAATTCATGTATGTAGGATGTATAATCACCAAACAAATCAACCAAAATCAATTTGGTTGAGGGGTTTTGATCACCCAAACCCCACGACACAAAGGGGGTGTTTGGGGGATCATGGTGGTTGATGTTTTGTTGATGGATTTTGTATTTAATCTTGTTTTTACATGTTTTTAATGGGTAAAACCATTTGCATGTTTGATTTTGTGATTGGGTTTTATGGTGGATTTGATTATTAGGGTGTTTAGGACTGATTAGTGTGATTGAGTATGATTAGGAGTGCTTAGGTTGATGTCTAGTGTCGATAAATGGGTTTGGAAACGAGCGTTGGATTGATTTTGGGATAGGTGATTTTAGGCAGAAAGTGTGGAGTGTTTTCATAAAAATTATTTTGTAAAAAGGTCTTGTGATTAGGATATAGTTGTAGAGCGTCTTCTTAGCTTCAATTTGGTATAAGATAGAGCTTAAGACTCCTAACGAGTCAAAAGTTATGATGTTTTGAAATTCGTGTACCGGGAGATGAAAACCGTCATAATCCAAAATTATGCTTGGTTTTAGGTCAAATCCCGGGGATTATAGGTATAGTTTGGTAAATGGTCAAAGGTTGATTTTTGGTCTCAAACCTGCATATTTGAGTCTGTTATAAGACTTAGGTGTCAAATGGGTCAATGGTATATTTTAAATGGGTCAAATGAGTCCGATTTGGTCAAAGTGCAAATTCAGTCCGAAAAACGTAGTTTCGGTAAAGTGTTGAGTAACGGGTCGTAAAAGCGAAAACTTTTAATGGGATTAAATATGTGTTTTCTATAGGTCTTAAGGTATTTTTGAGAATTTTCTCAATTTTTATAAAAAGGGTTAAGTCTAGTAAAAGAGTCTGTACTTTTGGTAAGTATCGGCGAAAAATGTGTAAAAGGGAATATCGTTAATAACATGAATGAATGGTATAAAACGAGTAACACTTATTTGTTTGGTTTTGGTGTGAGTTGTAATTATCACAAATGACTAATATGTATGTATTATATACAGTACCTTAAGGTTTATAAATGAGATTACTCATTACGCGTTATTGGTTTGATAGGTGTTGATTTTCCCGGGCATCCTCATCGTCGTCAGTGACCGTCACTCGAATCGTCGACTACTTTGTTATATAAGGTGTGAATTTATAGCCTCGCTTATTATTGTTTTAAATTGTTTTACCCGCGAGGGAAATGCATGCTAGTTTTCCAAAATGAACATATGTCATGAATGATTGTTGGACCCGAATGTTGCCTTCGAAATTGTGTTGAGTACCTAGTTGCAAAAGGCCCTAATTTCATGAACTATTAACTATTGTTTAATCCTAGCGTGGATTGGAAATAGCCGCTTATACAAAATGATAGTACTATGGGGTTGACTACCCTATCCGAGACGAGGGCTAGTACGTTGATACCCCCTACGGACGGATAATTTGTGATAAGAGATAAGGTATAATTGCAACTGATGCCTTTAGTAGGGGCACTGGTTTCATCTGAATCACGCCGGTAATTATTACGCGGGTGATTGAGTTAACGGTTTAGTGTCATGAGCTTAAACACAATTGTCATAACCTTGAATATAGATTGTTTGATCGACAAGTCTATGAATGATCGTGAATGATTTTATTACACATATGTTCAAAATGAATTGTAAAACCTATGAATTCCACTCAACGTTTTTGTTGACCAAATTTAGCATGTGTTTCAGGTAACCGATGAAGTGTAGCATGGAGCATGCATTGGATGGAAGTTGTGTGTGGGGCTTGGCGTCTAATTGTTTTTCCTCCCATTCTTACTTGAACATTTTAAACTTTAATGTCATGTTGTTGTGAAAACTGTATCTTTTGGGGTTGAGATTCATGGGGACCGAAACGCAAACTCTGTTGTATCATTTGGGGTTTGAAAACCGTAGACATGTACATTTTTAACAATTTTTAATTTAAGTTCAAATTTTGACGTCTCTTTGGAGTCGTTCGATATACCTTGTGTGCGATGATAACTGCCTAGCACCCAAATGTTGTAGTTCAATTGCGCATAGCATTTGGTGGGGTGTTAGATTCATGCCATCCTTGTGCTGCTCCATGCTATCAATCACCATTATCTGAAATATATGCTTAAAGTGTAACACCCCATTTTGATAAAATGGAATATCACAGGATAATTATGACGTGTCATCAAAGCATGCAGGGTAAATGTCTTAAAAACATTAAATGACCATAAAGGGAAAATCAAACATCGGTAAACCAACATAATCTCACACACATAAAATATAAGTACTGAAAGGAAAGGACTAAATAATGTCCAAAAGAAATAATGTATGAAAATGCATAAGGTAAAGAAGTCTAGATTGCTTCCATCCAAATGCACATACTCTCAAGATCCTAAGTGCGTCCTTGAGTACCGGCCGTTTGGGAACATGGAAAGGAAACGGCTGAGCAAAACGCCCAGGGAATGGATATATAACATAGTATGAATGACATAAGCATAATAAATTCTGATTAGGAGTGGAAATGTATAAGTCCTGGGAAAACCTGGAACATGTTTATAAAACTGGTTTTATAGTTTGAAAAGCTTATGATTAACTTATGAAAACTGTATTTTAAATTAAGCCAAAAGCCTATATAGGTCATGAGGTATCAACGTGCATGAATACTTAAATGGGTGACCTCATCATGCAATTCGAGGGGTTGCCTCTAATTATACTGTTCTGGGTAGGAGGGATCAACTCCTTGTGAAGGATGCAAGGCACACACCACATTCACCATGAAAATCCTGAAAAACATGTAACTATGATGCACCCATACGCCCCACATGATAATACAAATAAATGTCCAAACTGAAAGGGACGCCACGAGAAATTACTCCGTCGTCGGGAAGTCATAACACTGGTGCCTCCAGTGTTATGGTTATGGTACCTCCATAACTAGGTGTAATTGGAATGCATGTATATAGCTCATGCATTTAAAATGTAACATAAGCATTCAAAACATATAAAATAACTGGGGAAAACAGATGGCTGCAAACGGGGAATCCTAATCAAACATACGAAGGAATGTCCATACTTAAGGACGGAATATCTGTACCTTATATCCAGTAGTGAAGCTAGAAGGAAAGCTGAACGATCTACTCTGACCTCGCGGATACTACATAAATAAGGGACGTGTATGAGTTGTCTGATTACTGAGTGTGTTACTGGTTCTGTGTGTTCTTAACTTATTTTATATGTTCTTGTCATGTTTTATTGTTTTAAGTTTTATTTT
The DNA here is from genome assembly GCA_025667525.1 of Glebionis coronaria. Lineage (NCBI taxonomy): Eukaryota > Viridiplantae > Streptophyta > Magnoliopsida > Asterales > Asteraceae > Glebionis > Glebionis coronaria. The sequence goes on from CM046878.1 coordinate 366,617,261, forward strand.
GTATTTATTCATGTTTTACATGTATTCTGATTATGTATTTCATGTATTCTTGTATTACTATACTTGTAGTGTCATAATAAGTAACTGTCTAGAAATAGCAGGTTTCCAAAAAATAGAAAGTTTCCAAAAATAGAAAGTTTCCAAAAATAGAAATTTTCCAAAAATAGTAAGTTTCTAAAAATAGAAAGTAATACTGGGCTTTTGCCTAGTATAAAAATTAAGTTCGTTGAAGTGGTCTCCTCGAATTGATTACTGGTTTAAGTGCGACTCAGTCGTCTTTTGGTGGAAACAAAGATTTGTCGTTGTAGTATATTTAAATTACAAGACTTTAAATAATGACAGTTAATTAAATCTAAGACTAATTAAAACTTAAATGGTGCAATATTTAAACTTTAAAAAGTAATTTAATTAAATGACTTAAAATTAAAGCGTGACGAAAAATTAAATTGACAATGTAATTAAAATGTAAACTTGAAAATTACAATAAAGAAAAACAATGACTAAGATGACTTAAAGAAAATTGGCGAGAAAATTAAATGCTTGAGAATGAAACAGAGGATAAACAAAACCTGAGTCGGGGCCCAATTACTGTCACTATTCGGCGTACCCAACAAAGAACTGCTTACCCGGAATAAAGCTATCACCTTTATCCGCAATCTGAATCTGCTGCTTATTTGGAATTCACCAAGTGAAGCTTATCCGGAATATACTTCCGAGCTTTATCCGAAATATCCAAACCGAGACCCTATCCGGAATAAATCCAACTATCCGGAATTTTAGTCAAGAAGCTTATCCGGAATCCTAGTTTAGTCTTCCTTATCTGGAATTTGCGGCTATCTGGAATAAAATACTTGAAGCTTATCCGGAATATTTCTCGAGATGCTTATCCGGAATATTCACATGTAGCTTATCCGGAATTTGTTCTCCCGCTTATCCGGAATAACCTGATCCAACCCTTATCCGGAATAATTTGACCTAGCTGTTATCCGGAATAACTAGAAAACCACCTTATCCAGAATAACTTCCCAAGTAGCTTATCCGGAATATTTTTCGGATCCGTATCCGGAATACCCTGTTAAGTTGCTTATCCGGAATTTCGGTGATGTTTGCTATTCGGAATATGAAGATCAAATCACTTATCCGGAATATTAGGTTTTACACTGTTCGGAATAATGGGGTTTACCAAACCCGGATAACCACTAAAATCAAATAAGCTATAAACTAAAATTAAGCTAAACATAAATAAGCACTTAACTAAAACTTTTACCAAATCAAATTTAAGAAAAAGCTATTGAACCAAAATTTAAAAACTTTTAAAAACACTAAATAATAAAAATATTAAAAATCAACTTTTTATAAATACTAACTAATAAGCACTTAATCAAATCTAAGAACAACACAATAAACCATAAAATCAATAAGCAAACATAATCAAAAACATAAAAGTATAACCAATAATCAAACAAGCATAACAATAAGGTAATAAGCACAAAGATTAAGCTAAACAAGAAAGGTAGAATGAGAGATTAAAATAAAAACTTGATTAAAGAAAAGATTCAACAACAAAATTAAAAACACTTACATGGAATTAAAGGAATTAAGGTGCAAGACAAGTATTTAAATTGACAATTAATTAAAAATGACATGAAATTAAGGTGGAAAGACTAATGTGTCAAATTAGCTAACAAGTGTGAAATGAGGTGGAAGTAGACTATATATAGGGAGGAGGGAAGCATGTGTTGCTTCCTTCTTTCTTTCCGTCTTTCTTTCCGTCTTCTCGTCTTCTTAATTCTTCGACTTTTTTGACGTTGTCTCGGGATTAATTAAACTTGTCTTGAAAATTCTTCATTAGTAAGACTTGAGTTCTTTGGCTTTATTAAACTTCCGTCTTTAGACTTTATTCTTCGATAAATATTTAGAATTGGCCTTGGACTTCCGTTCTTTTTGCACTCTTGATCTCTTGACTTCGTCTTTTCTCTTTTTCTTCGATAAAAGCCCGTGAAAGCCCGTGTTATCTCTCCTTTTCACATTTTGGTCCTAAATCACATCAAAAACACAAACCACGCGTAATTCCGACATTTACGACATAAAATACACGTTTGGGCTTGGTTATTAATGTAATTAAGTGGTAAAAGGATGGGTGTTTACACACCTATAAAATCCCCTACACTTGACCATTGCAATGTCCTCATGCAATGCATTAGTTACAAAGCAAGTTTTATATTCTCCATCATAATCAATCCACATTGGCCTTTATTAAAAAGATAGAAAATTCTAAAACATTCAAAGGAAGAAAATAAGTAAAGAAATCAAAGACATACCTTAGGATTTTGGAAATGCCATGAATGATCATCATCCTCAAGTTTTCACGTTCCCCATACCAAGCTTAAAAACGAGATCATTGTTATTATAAGTTAGCAAACTAACACGAATTCATGTGGCCCAATTATTCACTTAGACTCCCTTATTCCTAGGTGTATCTCTTATATTTTATTGTTGTCTTGGATGATCATGAGGATGCATTGTTGACTTATTTTGATAGTTATTAAGGCTGAAAATAAAGTGGGATGATTTAATCAATAGTTAGCTAAAGGACAAAATCTTTTAAAACTGCTTCTCGGGACCTTTTAAAGTTCATATCTTGGCATAACTTGCTTCACGATTTGAGACCTCTCTCTGACCGATATTTGGCAGTGACTTCATACTTCAAATCTTGAGAGACGTTCTTGAAATATGGTCTTCTCTTCATAATAGGAATTTCTTCACTTGAAGTTTTTGAGAGATTCTTCATATTTGGACCACGACTTCTTAATTTTTCTCCAATCTTTATTTTGGACTTTGATATACCATGATCCGCCTCCTTTTAGGACTTGGATCTATTTATCCTCATACCTTGTTAGGGCCTTTTTGGATAGACTTCTCCATGATCTTTTGGGGAGTATTTGCTTTTCGTCGTGTGTCTCGATCCTTCATATTGATTTTCGACAAATGATTCTTCACATCACTTTTTGATCTTTAGCAACAAAATGTAGCCCTCATGCCTTGTTAGGGCCTTTTCGGACTTGCCAATCTTCGCATCCCGCTTCAATAAGTTATGCCTTGGCTATGAACTCTAATTAATACCGAGCAACTTTTAAACGATCTTGGGCTAGAAGCTAAGTAACTTTTCAAATCGTACGACCTTACTTATTGCAATTAAATTTATTAACAAGAGATGGGAGAATAGGCTTATAATCAACTCACATAAATTCACGAAAGAATGCCAAACTTATAATTGACTCTATCATCTCTCGTTCTCCATTTTTTAAAATCTCAAGGAATGAGACTCGTGGATGCTTAGCCTATTAAATCAAAGTTTTGGGTTTTCGAGTCATCTATAGGATCTTGCAAATTCTTAGACTTTTTCAAGTTTAGAATTCGCATTTTAAAGTTCCCTTGATAAACGACTCTCTAGGATCAATTATAGGAACTTGCGAAAAGTTCTTGTTCTTAACCCGTGAGAGTTAAGACTTTCGCGTTTTAAAGCTCCCTATATAAAAGCCTAGCAAAACTTGACTTAAACACGTTAAGGATAGCTAGAGTAAACTTAGACAAGTAAACTCGGTTTGAGTCAAAAGATTCACAACGTTGAAAATTTAAAACCACTTTATTAAACTTTATTCTAGCAATGAAATAAAATGACTAAAATAGAGGAGAATACAACTATACTACTAGGCCAAAATAGATCAAAAATTTTGAAAAATGTCGAAAAATCAATTTTCCTGTTAGAATGAGGACAAATACAAGGAAAAGGCCACTTAACTTCGATAGAAGTCCCCCTACACTTGATATAAACATTGTCCTCAATGTTTAAGCATGTGGAAGTAACCTCCCTTACACTTAGGACATTGTGCACTTTGTTTAAATCTTGCTAAGGAAGAGACAACTAAAGAGATTCCTATTTTAATATTAAGAAATATAAAATAGTGAATCGAAAAGAGTTTAGGATAGAACCGGGAAGACGGAAACACGGAATCACGGGTCGTCAAAAGTCATCAAGAATGGATCTTTGAAAGCTCGAATCCCTGTACATGATTAGAAAGAAGACAACAAACAACATACTAGGGTCTCCCCCTACACTTATTATAAAATCAAGAGAAAAAGGATAGATATTGTGGGTTGCCTCCCGAGAAGCGCTTGTTTTTGTTAACCGAGTCGTGAGCCTGACTCGACCTTGATTAGCATAGGAAGAAGCTTGAAACACATCCACCGGGATCAAATACATGGTTTTCGTCCATCAAGAAGCACAAGCTTAAGGCGAACAAGGCAAGCCAAAGAAGAGTAGGCAAGGTTCCCTTAAGCCGCGATTGAGCACAGTGGTAGCAAGGGTGAAGAGGTGCAAGCATATCTTCATGAGTTCCAAAAATCTTTCCTTTTATTTCATCAGATGGATACTGAGATGGCTTAAAAATTTCAATACCGGGATCTAACACCTTTTCCTTTAGGGGAAAATAACACTCAGGCTCAACAGATCTTGAAGAAGATCCGATCATAAATCTCGCAATATCATCCTTAGAAGGTGGATAAAGAGGTGTAAAGACATATGTGCTGCGGATATCGGTGTCGGCCGGCTTTTTCTCCTTTGAAGCGGGTTTCTTCATATCCAAAGTAGGATAAAGACCATAATCATCAAAGTCTAAAGGAGGGGCATCACTCTCATTTGGGAAGTAAGTGTTGAGAAAAGTAGCAAAGTCTTCCTCAAATGAGTAGTCATCCAAAGTAGGA